>OU618543.1:5000000-7500000 GCA_914829495.1 Eilema sororculum
AAGCGAGATAAGTCAAATTGGCGTATCGTATATATATAAAAAATGATTAAAAAATAAAAAACCCGACTGCCCCTTAAAAGACCAAAATAAGTTTGATAGCAGGCGGTACCCATTAATTTTCTTTCGGTTTATTTTTGGCAAATGGGTATTTTAAAATACCTATTCAATGACACCCCACTTGACATAGTTCATCGACTTTTTTTTTCATTTTGACAATATGGCGTCTGGTTGTCGCTGTGCTGAATTTTTATTACTGTAATGTCTTTCGTGACACTCGCAAGGTTAAGACGAATCGATTGACGTAAGAATTATCAAAATCGGCCTACGCATTTGGTCTCTAGAACGCCACATAGAAACAAACATACATACATACATAGACTGATAAACACATTACCCTCCTTTGCGTCGCGCAGTCGGGTAAAAAAAAACAATACCAACATTTTCGTTCCGTATATTCAATCTAGTAATGTACACTTTACATAGGTACATAAAAGTCAATGGTAGGTTCATTCCGGAGTCACGTCGATGTACAGTTGACCCTGAACACTAACGACCTTCGTGTTCATGGATTCCACTTACAGATAACAGTAATTACAGCAAAAATATATAGCTATTTACATATAAGTACAGTCAACTATATAAACAACATAGGTACCGACGTAAATATGAATATTATTGGATCTCATTAGCATAAAATGTTGACCTTGCATACATTGTTAGTTCGCTATTTAAATATAACTTTTTAACTTACACGTGTTATAAGTAGGGAAATTCCATTGTATAAAGGTTCTGATTTTTAAATAAGTAATTATTTATTTTATTTAATAGTACAGCCATTGGTTAATACTACAAAAAAATTGTCACTAGATGCAACACATTATTCCCTGCATGATGACCTTTTAAGGCAGACACAGCATTCACAATATTATTACTGATCGTTTTTCAAGTTTCGATATAGTGGGTTTTTAATTATGTTTTATGTATATAATACAATTCAATGATATATATAATACAAATAAAAAATAATTATCATGTATATGGGAAGTGATTCCTGAGGCCTATGGATATGTGCAACACCAAGCATGTCACGCTCATGCTAACGGTTCTATATGAGGTTCTTGAAGAACCCCATATTTTAGTCACTTGGAAAAATTACAGCAGTAATATCATCCTTATCTCACTGTGCGCACCGTTTCAAGTAGCAACGTGTGAAGGTGAATTTCCTGTGGCGTGACAATTGCAGTAATACTTCTAAATGCACCATTGTATACTATTGACACCATTAAAGGGAGACCAAGAGACAATAATCGTTCAACTCAATGATAGTTCAGTTTAGCTATAGATTACTTTAATGCTCTGTTGGATGACCTCATTCTAAGTTTTATCTTTCAAAGAAACTTCGTGCAATCAAATGTGCATGATACTGTATTTTTATTTTGACATAATATCACATTGAATGTTTTGATGATTATTAACACGCTTTTATTAGCTTTACTTGTAACTATGTATGTAAGAAAATCTTGGTATCTTAATTCGATCCACCTAATTTGACCGGTCTTCGATTAGGATAAAATTTTGCACACGCTCTGAATTCTGATGAAAATACATGACTAGCTAAGAAACGTCATTACAAATCCAATATGACGGCCTGCCCAAGATGGCGGACTGGCTGTTTGAAATCCACCCCCATGATAGGGGTATCAAATGAAAGGGTTTGCTTTCAGGAATACGAAAAAATAGTCACGTGCCTTAAATCCAATATGGCGGACTTCCAAGATGCGTGCTAAAAGCGTGTTTTTTAGTTTTTTAAACTATTATGAATGTTATCTTATCATCAAATTGAAAATTCGCGTTTAGAAAACTTGGCGTTACTGATTTGGCCCTGTATAAAAAATGTCATATACAGACCCTTCCTTTCAAATTATAGAATGCAAATACGAGTATATCGCATCTCAACTGCGCAATATCACCTAACTACCATTAGTAAACATTGCGAGGTGTTACTTAGAAAACATTGAACGAGGATAAACGTTACTTACTATTAATAGTCCTGTGCAATGTGTAATTAATTATTTTATCTCTTGTGGGTCTCTGGTTAAGGTAGCTGGTTAGACAAGTCAAGGTTTGTTGCAATTTATTAGATTTTTTTTATACATATAGTATGTGATGAGAGCACTTCTGTCTACAGTACATATTTGATACATTTTAAGTTCTTTTTAGTGGATAATTAATAATTATTTAAGCTATAAATTCAGATCAATAAAAGTGAATATCCAAAACGGGTCCAAAACCAGTCCCTTAGTGAGGAAATACTCTGACCATCTAACCTACTTGGACATTTCTTGGATACCTATTCCTATACTATATGCGTCATGAGGGTACTTGGGTTACCTAAGCTCTTTGCAAACTTTGACTTGATATGAATGAACATGAACCCACTCCTGGCACAAGCAATTTAGCTTAGTTGGAGGGGTTAGAGGGAATATTAGTAACTTCGGTTCTAATATTCTTTTTTCAAAAAAAAAAAAATATCTTGGCCGTATGTGTCTTATCGTTATTCGTATTTAAATGAATTTAAGGTACCTAATACATATCGAGTTTATAAATAACTTAATATCCATACAGAGCCTAATCTGCAATACGTAACAAATGATGGTTAATAGCTTATATCTACATAACTTCCAATCCTCAACTATTTCCCAAATTCATATCCATACTACTTAATATTATAAATGCGAAAGTAACTCTGTCTGTCTGTCTGTAGGTTACGCTTTCACGCCTAAACCACTGAACCGATTTTAATGACATTTGATAGGTATAGGGGTAGATTAGACCATGAGAAAGGACATAGGCCGTGATTGGTCGCTATAACCGACATCCACGCGGGCAGAGCCGCGGGCAAAAGCTAGTATTCAGTAAAGCCAGCAGGCTATCCATAACCTACTGGTGATATCAAAGTTCTGTTGTTTGAACAGTACTCGGACTTTTTAGGGATTTAACTACCCGTAGCGATTTTATTTCATGTAATCATGAAATGTAAAACCAAATAAATGTAAATTTTAGCTTTAGACAGCTTTACTGAAAGTATCAGAAAAATATTTATAACCTTCAAAGAACGAGTTTGTCCTGTAAACTGAATGAGTGAGTGGACCTCAGGTACTGAGAACAACCAGTTCGAAGGTATGTGATGAATCAAAAATGATAAACAGTGTGCTTTTGAAACCTGGGATATTCCCATGATGTGTTCCTGCCTACCTCGGAGATACTGACGAATGATGACTGAGTATCATAATAACTTGGAAAAGTACAGAACTAGTCTCAATATCTTGGATCAATTTTACAATATTACACACTTCTAAATTTATAAAATGAGCAACTACATAAATAGGTAGTTACGATGTATTGTCTTTGAAAAGGAAAACCCAATAACTCCCGGCTTATATTATTACTATTTATAACCCTACTTCTTATGTAATGTGACATTTTCATTTGCAAATATAAGTCACTATTACTACATAGTATAAATCCCTATGTATGCTTATATCTTCAAAACTACGCTACAGATTTTGATGCGGTTTCTTTTAATAGATAGAGTAATTCAGAAGCAATGTTTATATTTGTATAATACGCACCTTCTATAGTAGAGGGTGTAGCGGGAACAGGATCGAACGCCACGCGGGCGGAAAAATTAGGCGGTACGAAGTGCGCCGGATCAGCTAGTGTTTTATAAAAAACAATGGCACTCCAGGAGAGCCCAATATGTTATGTAGATACTATATATAGTGGTGTAAGATGTGAATTGTCGGTATCTATCACAAGAGTTGTTAGTAAGTATCGTAGGTTTTGGTTTTTCCCCATCTTAAATATTTAACAAAAACGCGTCCAAAGAAAATTTCACTTCAAAAATAATTATCTAAACTGGACTATAGGTACAGAGTGGAAGATTTTCTTACCCCCTGGCAGGGGAGTACTCGAAATACTGGAGATAGCTAATTTCACTCAAAGGAAACATTCCTTTAATTTAAAAAAAAACTAAACTGCACACCCATACTTTCGAAAACTTGCTTGATACCCAGTAATCGAACTGCCTAAAACCTGAAAAAATTATATCCTGTATTTTTAGAATTTCAATCGATAGTGGCAAACATAAGGATCAGATTTCTTTAAAATACATGGTAAATTAAATGAAAGAAAAACCCGCTTTAGACATAATTAACTCTTAATATAGGTATGTTGTTGATCGTTACATTTCTACATAGTATTTAATTTAATTTATGCTCTGTAAATACCACAAAAAGAATAATAACAATTCTGTGGTGAATGGCTTGAAACTGATCTATTTGTGTACTTATTAGGTATTTGCTAACTACTGTGTACATACGATTTTCTGTAAAAACTGGTGTAGGTAAGTATAGTCTCGTTCTAATAGTGAGGTGCAAAGGTTACTCTGATTCAAATGTTCAATGTTTTTATTTATAAACTAGCTGTGCCCGCGACTTCGTCCGCGTGGAATGTACTTAATAAAAAAAATCAGTTTTTTTTTTTGTTTTTGGCATTTTTTTTTAGCCTAAGTTACTCCTTATTACATAAGCTATCTGCCAGTGAAAGTCCCGTCCAAATCGGTCCAGCCGTTCCAGAGATTAGCCAAAACAAACAGACAGACAGACAGACAGACAGACAGACAAAAAATTTAAAAGTATATATTTTGGTATGTGTACCGTATATACATTCATATGCATGTAGTAGAAAGCGGTTATTTTAATATTACAAACAGACACTCCAATTTTATTTATTTGTATAGATGTATAGATGTATAGATATACGAAAACATGAATGAATATTAGTGCGAAGTGTACCTAATGTAAAACAAACGATATCGAGTAGCTTGGTGCTAATAAGCGTAAATAAGTGACACAAATTGAACTGATAAGTATGTAGAATTTCTTAGTTTATATATATAGCGGAGTTTTTATAGCGGATTTATATAGCGGAGTTATCAAAAATTAATGTTTAAAAATGATTGTAACATCATTCATTGGTTCCGATAGTTCGTAAGAATATCGGTAGATAACTCCACTGTCGCCATAAAGACGGATAAGAAGGGAAATTTGAATCACATCGGGCGTGTCTCGATAGCCGAGTTTATCAAGGCATTCCCCCCTGTAAGGGAAAGATCGCGGGTTCGAGTCCCGCCCTAGAAGATTCTTTTTCCCTATGTGCTATTCGATTTGTAGTTTAATTAATGCTGTAAAAATCTTTCAATTCTTAGTTTTAGCTTCTTCTAGTTCAGTAAAATATTTTTATCCGTTTTTAAAGAACCCATTTTTTACATGCTTCCCTTCACAAATCTAGCTGTGAATGTAAATTTAGAGATAAATTTCACGTTCACAAGAAGTCATAGCATGATTCAGAAGCCGACCGCATACGATGACTGCAAGATGCATGCATACATACATTAGGTACCTGTAACTGCGATACAGATAACATTAAAAAGGCGCAATGAATCACGCTTATCTGATGCGTGCATCTGCAGTTGTAATATGCGGTCACCTTCGGAATTTTACCTTAAATTTTACTATAGTAGAGTTAGACGGGAAAACATGAATATTGTGATAATATTTTTTTTATTATAAAGGACACGTCAATTCGACTTCTTCTCGCCTTATAGTAAGCTAAAGGCAAAGTCTCGGAAAGAGGGTCACCATCGTAAACATGTATCATATTAACAGTGGTGGCACTAAGCTTGACGACCTCATCAGACGCCTTTACACGACCCGCTTAAGGACCCTATAGGAAGAAGCAAACACATGAGCTGGCAGGGAGTTCCAGGTCTTAATGGCGCGGCATAGGAATGAGTCACTGAAACACTTGGTTATATAAGGTATATTCTGCACCGTATACGGATGGCAACTGGCAGGTGATGTCCTGTGAAAGAATATTGTTTATGTATTCTATAAATTAGACAATTTTTAAACATAAGTACCTACTACATTACTTGATAAACTTCGAACGGTACGCAACAATAATCATTCAAGTCTATTTCATGGTACGCTCTATCTGCCCCTACGGTCTCCTTTCAGCTACGAATTATAGCTTGATTCATTTTTTTTTTATACCACTTAGGTGGCAGACAAGCACACGGCCCACCTGATGGAAAGTGGTTACCGTGGCCTATGGACGTACGCAACACCAGGGGCGTTAAACTCGCGCTACCTGCCCTGAAGAAACCTTCTAATGCCCCTCTTGAAGAACCCCATATTGTAGTCGCTTGGGAAAACCGTGGCAGGGAGTTCATTCCACAGCTTGAGCGTACGTGGTATGAAGTTCCTTTCATACCGTACAGTGCGCACCGTATTCGGATGCAATGTGTGGGGATGAATTCCCTGTCTATGGCGAGCGGTGCTTATCTTGGACTTAAAATGTGCTTTAGACGCAGTACACGTTTCTTGGATGTATTTTATAGCATAGCACGGGGTGCTACTCCGGTCGACGAGCTCAAATTCACCAAGTATAGATTACTAGCTTTTGCGGCTCCCCGCCCGCGTGGATATCGGTTATCGCGACCTATGTCTATGTAGCCTATGTTCTCGAGGTCTAATCTACCCCTATACCAAATTTCATCAAAATCGAGGTTCAGTGGTTTAAGAGTGAAAGCGTACTATACAGACAGGCAGACAGAGTTACTTTTGCATTTATAATATTACTATGGATTACAAAAAAATCCGCGCGCGCTTTTTTTTTTTTTTTTTTTTATACAGGACACGTCAATTTGACTTCACCTCGCCTGATGTTAAGCTAAAGGCAAAGTCTCGGAAAGAGGGTCACCATCGTAAACATTTACCATGTTAACAGTGGTGGCACTCAGCTTGACGGCCTCATTAGATGCCTTTTCACGCCCCGCTTAAAGGACCCAGGACTGTAGGAAGAAGGAAACACGTGAACTGGCAGGGAATTCCAGGCCTTAGTGGTGCGGCATAGGAATGAATCACTGAAACGCTTGGTTCTAGCAGGTATACTCTGCACCGTAAATGGATGACATCTTAGCCCTGCACGTGTCGTCCTGTGAAGGAAAGGGGAGGGTGGGACTAATTGGAAGAGCTCGTCAGAACATTCACCATGGTAGAGACGGTAGAAAACTGCCAAAGACGCAACATCTCTACGCATCTGCAAAGGCTCGAGGGTGTTCGTGACCTCAGGATCCCCAATAATGCGGACCGCACGTCGCTGCAACCTGTCGAGAGCATCTAATAAGTACTTTGCGGAGCCGTCCCAGAGATGTGAGCAGTATTCCACGCAGGAACGAATTTGGGTCTTATATAGAAGAAACCGCTGCTCCGGCGTGAAAAAACGTCTCACTCTGTTCAGGACTCCGAGTTTACGCGAGGCTGATTTGATGATACTCTCGATATAGTTTTTGTTATTCAGTTTGCAGCGAACATCCATACCGTGGATAGTGAGGTGATCCTGCAGTGGTAGTGGTGTGCTCTGAAGAGTGGGAAGGGGAAGGAAAGGAGATACCTTTGCTGTAAACGCACATGCCTGGGTCTTCTTGGCATTGAACTCGACCAGGTTCCTAGCGCCCCATTGAGAAATGTGGTCCAGGATCCGGTCCAGGTCAGTGACAAGAAGCTGCCTTTTTTCCGCGATATCAGACTGCTTGGCCGCAGGATGTGCGTAATAACTCCCGTGTAAGGTGCTGTCGTCTGCATAGCAGTGAATGTTTCCGTTACAGAGCATGTCATTGATATGCAGAAGAAAGAGAGTGGGAGATAAGACGGAACCCTGCGGCACGCCAGCATTTACCTGCAAGAACTCCGAAGCTCGTCCATCACAAAGGACGCGAATACGGCGCCCCTGCAGGAAGCTTGCAACCCAGTTACACAGTCTAGGAGGCAGGCCGAAGGCTGGTAGCTTGGAAAGAAGCGATTTGTGCCATACCCTATCGAAAGCTTTGGCGATGTCAAGACTAATTGCCAGTGACTCACCGTGCTTCTCCATAGCCTCACCCCAAAGGTGGGTCATGTACGCCAGAAGATCACCCGTTGACCGTTTCGGTCTGAAACCGTATTGCCGGTCACTAAGCAAGGAGTGATCCTTTAGGTGGCGCATGAGCTGTGTGTTAATTATGTGCTCGAACACCTTGCACAGCACTGAGGTGACGGCTATGGGTCGATAGTTGGCTGGGTCCGAGCGATCCCCCTTCTTGGGAATCGGCTGGACATTCGCCTCCTTCCAAGCCGAAGGCACTGTACCCGAACTGTAGGACAGTCGGTACAGCCGCGTTAGCATAGGAGATAACTCCGCTGCACATTTTTTAAGTACGACCGCTGGAATACCATCAGGACCACTGGCTTTCCGGACATCGAGTGATTGCAGTACTGCACGGACATCGCGTTGCCTGATACGTATATCAGGCATTGCGTGGTCACCAGTGGGCATTGTCCGTGGTTGCATACCACAATCATCGACTCGGGAGTTGGCCGCGAAGAGATTGACCAGCAAATTTGCTTTAGGTTCTAGATATACCTATGAATTGGGCTGTTCCATCTTAAGTTTATAGAAAAAGTTAGCAGATTAGGTAAATATAAAAACATAAACATAAACTCACGCCTGTATTCCCCGAAGGGGTAGGCAGAGGTGCTAGCACCCACATTTCGCCAGTTTATGTTTAGGTCCCAATGTAATAGGTGGCGAGCCTATTGCCATTAACCAGGCGCTTATAAACCTGCGATTAATACACGCTTTAAAACATTGATTAAACAGACGTTGGTAGTGACTGAAGAAAGCTAATTTAGCCTTTCCCTCACTCAATCAATAAATTATTCCTATTTGTGTCGGTGGCGCCGGATGGAGCCACTTCAACAGCCGGTTTGGATGTATAATCGCGTATAATTATGTTAATTACATCACTATTAATACAATTATGTGTGTTACCACATCATATTGGACTCAAAACCCGGACAAAGTTCGATTGTGACAAAATCTATAGCGGATCCTGTTCTAAAACCTATTTATATACTTACTAGCCTTTGCACGCGGCTACGCCCGCGTGGATGTCGGTTTTCGCGACCAAACATAGCCTATGTCCTTTCTCAAGGTCTAATCTACCCTTATACCAAATTTCATCAAAATCGATTCAGTGGTTTAGGCATGAAAGCATAACATACAGACAGACAGACAGACAGACAGACAGGGTTACTTTCGCATTTATAATATTAGTATGGATTTATGAAACACGCAAGCAAATTGACGTAGCTGCAGTTAACACATAGACAGACACATCACTTCATTTCTCTTCGACCAAGGAAATCAATGAAAAAGTATCACGTGATCAAAACGTCATGATGTAAATCGTTGGTCGAAAAGAAACGAAGAGATATGTCTATGTCACCACGTTGAGGCTGCTGGAGGTTTTAACAGGAGTAGGTACTTGTACTAGTAATTTCATATTCTAGAACTCTTTTAGAAAAAATGCAGTGACGTATCTTCTTCATCTTTGTGTTAATTCCAGTCGCATCCGATAAGCTTTCAGCTTGGAGTCTGGGGTCTTGGAGTCTAACTGCGGATTTGGCTAAACTGCAATATTTCCGTGAAGCGACTGTCATTTGACCTTCACAACCCAAAGGCGATATCGACACATTGGAGTTAAACCAGTTATTGGACATTTGAGGGCTCCAACTACCCGTAACGACTGCCAAAGATGTTAGTATGGCAACCGGGACTGACGGCTTAACGTGCTTTTCGAGGCACGACCAGATCAATGCAAATACCCATATTCATGCAAACAAATATTTGTACTGAGCGGGGATCGAACCCGCGCCTCCTGCATAGTTAACCGCGTTCACTACTGCTTCGCCACGGAGGCTGTGTGACGTTGTGAAACATATTACCTACTTACTACTATTACCAATGGGGTGATTTTTTATTTTTTTTTATACCACTTAGGTGGCAGACAAGCACACGGCCCACCTGATGGAAAGTGGTTACCGCGGCCTATGGACGTATGCAACACCAGGGGCGGTACACTCGCGCTGCCTACCCTGAAGAGCGTAGCAGTCAAATGCACTATGCGGAATGTAAAATGTTTGTAACAAATTAAATACTTCTGATATATTATTTTAATAATAAACCATTTAGCGTAGAAAAATATAACAATATTATTTTTAATCCTATTACGAACAATGGACTTAATGGTGACACAATTTTCGCTAATTATAAGTAGGTATGAACATTGCTAATCCAATGTTACTATTATACGTTACAATAATACACATTAACGCAGAAAACTGTTATATCATTATTATAATAATTAGATTATGACTAATGCGCACAATGAGCTATAGTTTATATTAGTATAAGTGCCTACGTAATGATATACTGTGTTTATTATTATTAATTTATAATAATATCTGCGGTAGCCTAGTGGTATGGGTAATGGACTGCTGAGACGAGGTCTCGGGTTCGATCCCAGGTTTACCATGGCACACACCAATGACATTTCGACGCTTTTCGAAGTTATGTGTGTATTTATCGCAGGTTTATAAGTGCCCGGTTAATGGCAATAGGCTCACCTAGTACATTGTGACCTAAACTTAAACTGGCGAAATGTGGGTGCTAGCACCTCTGTCTACCCCTTCGGGGGATACAGGCGTGAGTTTGTGTATGTATGTATGTATAATATAAAATATTTAGCGGAACCTTTTTTATTTTATTGGAATACGAACAATGCACAGAAGTATTAAATATTTTACGAAGTTCGACCCTTTTTGCAATCTTTATCGGAGTGTGCACGTCATACATGAATACGTTTGAATACGAAAAACATTGGAAAAAATGAAATGCTCTAGTGAGACTCGAACTCGCGACCTTTGAGAGCGGTCCCCCTGTAAGGGACAGGGGGACTGCTCTTCCAACTTAAAACTTAGCATAATAAATGCTTTAAAACATTCATTCAAATACTTCTGAATAGTTTTTTTTTATGAAATAAAGATGTTAATAAAATTAAAAGCTACTTTTATCGTTGCCTCGACTACCGTTTCCAAGTAAAGATTGGCGAGTATCAACACAGCCTTGATGTGAACCTCGTTTGACAACTACAGTTTGCTTTGTAAATATGTATTACAAAATACGAGTAGGTTCATTCTAAAATTAAAACATGTTTTACTGATTCTAAAGATATACCTATCCATAAAAGGTTTTTTTTTTTAAATCCTAGAGTCCGGCCGTGAGTCCGGTTAATAAAAATCAAATTAAAGGAGTAAGGGGTATATTAATTCGAACCTGGTATAAATAATAATAAATAAAATATCCTACAACATTTCACACAACGCTATCTAGACCCACGGTAAGCTTAACTAGCTTGTGTTATGGAATCTAGAATGCGAACATACTTAGATACTTTTTTTGGAAATATATACATCATTATACATAGAAGCACCCAGATCAATGCAAATAGCCATATTCATGAACACAAATATTTGCACCGCCCAAAAGCTTCCGTAAAATTTTCAGCTGGGCGTGTTTTAATGTCCCTACCTAGTCTTGGATTTGTAAAATAGCCGGAGTACTTAATATAGTATTCTATAACTTATTTTAACTCAAAGATAGTATGTTTCACATTTACAGGTGGGAGCGTCATCATACAAATTCCCACTGACTTCCCAGCGGCTGCAGTTTGCACCGTTATCAGACTATGATATTCAAGACAACATCCGAGTTGGTCCGGATTGCGGGAACCTGCATACCAGGCCAGCACAAACTCATGACTCCAGAATGAACGAGAGATCCATTCCCAATAGCCAAGTACAGAAGCTACAAGACAGGACGGAAGAACCCGTACAGAGACGGTCAGAAAATGGATCTTCAAAGATTTTGAATCACTTTTTGAAGCCTAGTAGGAGGAGAGGTGAGTTAGTATACTAAGCTTATTTATTAATAACTGGCTGGCTTCTGGTTGGCTGGCTTTTAAACCATTTGGTATTGGGTACCACAGCAATTGGGTATTTTCCTGTAGTTATGAATTAGAGCTAATTAGAACCGAGCTTATTAAATTAAGAATGTTAAAAAAGCGTCGGTTCTTATTTTATCGTTTTTACTTATTTATTTTTAATAATCCATCCAACCTATAATTTGACTTTAAAAAAACATTACTGTTTTGACGTATAGTAAAAGTAAATAATTTGACGAGTAAGTGGAATACTCAATTATTTCTTAATTTTAAATTATGTATGGAATATTGCCGGATTTAGTTAAACCTACTAAATCCAGCAATAACCCATACATAATTTAAGTTTACGATAGTTACTGCTCCGCTCCCTTGAGTATTAGCGCAATGATATTCAACCTATATAACTTTCTTGATAAAAGGACTATTCAACACAAAAAGAATAAAATTATTCGAATACATAGGGAAAAAGAATCACATCGGGCGTCTCTCGGTAGCCGAATTGGTCAAGGCATTCCCCCTGTAAGGGAAAGACTGCGGGTTCGAGTCCCGCCCGAGAAGATTCTTTTTCCCTATGTATTCGATTTGTATAGTTAACATACTTAATGCTGTAAAAATTCATTAAAAAAAATATTCTATACGAACCATTAGTTCCTGAGATTAGCCGCCTTCAATGAAACAATCCAATAAAAAAACAAATTCTTTAGTTTTGAAATATTGATATAGGTAGATGTCTTTCCAGCTGACAACTACTGGGCACTTTTGACTTGGTTTTTCCCGAAAACATTCTCAATCTGATTGACAAATAATATTGTGTTAATAAATGGATAATCCCAATATTTCTGTAGGTAGTTTCGTGTTTATCTTACAATAGTTACAATGTTGGTTACGTCTGAGAATTGTCATAGGTGCATGTTCGTGAGACATGCGAGTTAGCGTTATGTGAATTTGTTTATCATGAAAACCCGTTTAGCATTGATTCGGATTTTGGATTATAGACTTACCTGAAAACTGCTGAACTTCATTACATTCCAAGAAACGACTGCTATCTAACCTTTGGACCGGAATGTTCAGACTCCATTTACCCGTAATGAAAGGTACAGATGTTTGCGACGGCTTATCGGCTAATGTAACTAGGATTATTATAATGAATTAGCTATGCTATTAAAGTCCAAAAATCATTACTAAAATTAGATGTTTCTGAAATCTTGAAGAAGCATTTATTTTTCTTCCTTCTACTATTATATTATTAATGTTTGACCAAACGCAAATAAACATTTTATATTAATATAAAATAGGTATTAAAGTTACGTCTTTAAATTTGTACACACAGTGTGGATTGAAAATAATTCAGCCAAACCCGTAGTTGGTGCGGCCGCCTCCTTCTGCGAGCAAGTAATGCTCGAGAAGGACGACCTCCGTCCTCCATGAACGCTGGCCTGGGGGTGACCGGTGGAGCCGCCTGTCACCCTAGCAGAAGCAGGCCGCGGCGGCGGCGCAAAGTGCGCCTTCCCGTAACCGGGGCTAGATGGGGACATTTTGGTCCCCACAACCCGAAGGGGGCCATCTCGAAAGAGATGGTCCTGGGTCTGTCGGGGTGCGATAGATATGCTTTTGGCAATCTCACCTCCGGCAACCAAGGACCCAAGATGGCGTGCGTTTTAGTCGGTTCGAGTCCGGCATAATCACCTTCACTGGCTCTGTGGAGGTGGTATCCGTGGGGATTTACCGCACGATAAAAAAAAAGCCAAACCCGTAGTTAGAATAAAAAAGCAAACCCTAGACTCCGAGATAAAAGCTTCGGATGCGACTGAGATTAATGTTAGGATGAAGAAGTCAGGCGCGGATCCAGGGGGGGGGGGGGTCATGGGGGTCATGACCCCCCCCTGGGCAGATCGTCTTCTGATTATTTTCTTAATCTCATATAGGTCAGTCATGCATAAATTGACCAAAATATAATAATGTATTTAAGTATAAGTAAAAGAATTTTATCTAAGCTCAAGCATATTTAACGAATGACACGCATAATACCTACTTATGACTATCACACTCTCCATATATCCAGCCCGCGCCCCTCGCGTGAACTGCGTTCAAACCGTTCGAAAAATGAACGAAATTCCTACCCGCGACGCACCCGAACTGTGCCAAAACGACGAGCTTCGAGCTGATCATTGCATTGCAACTCATGCGGTTCTAGCGGTCTGACGTAAGACGTAGCTATCGTGAACGCAAAATTTAGTGAGGGCGTAATCCATACTAATATTATAAATGTGAAAGTAACTCTGTCTGTCTGTCTGTCTTTATGTTACACTTTCACGCCTCAAACACTGAACCGATTTTGATGAAATTTGGTATAGGGGTAGATTAGACCTTGAGAAAGGACATAGGCTATGTTTGGTCGCGATAACCGACATCCATGCGGGCGGAGCCGCGGGCAAAAGCTAGTTAAATATAATACAGGGTGTAAGGGGAACGCCCCCGAAGCTGAAATCCCCTAGTAGTACTCCAGGTCACGGCGGCGCGGCGGCGCGCTGAAAAGCGCGCCTCCCCATTCCGGGGGCGAGTTGGGGACACCGTTGTCCCCCCTCCTGAGGAGGGCCAGACCGTAAGGGATGGCCCTGGGTCAGCCGGGGTGCGAGGGATATACTCTACCTTCTCAAACGATCCCTGTGACGTTAGAGCCAAGTCGTCAGCGTAAAGGAAACGTGTCGTGCGTGGGCTAAGGGGTTGGTCGTTGGTGTAGACGTTGAAGAGCAACAGAGCCAGAACACTACCTTGAGGTAGGCCATTCCTCAGCACTCTCCAGCCGCATTTTTCGGCAGTTGCACCTGATAGCGTCGGTTCCGGAGGAGTTCACCCAAGATTGCCGCAAGTTTGCGATCTCCAGTGATTCTTTCCATCTTCCAGAGCAAACGTTTGATGTTCACAGTGTCGTAGGCTGAAGACAAGTCAACAAAAACTGCGCCAGTCACTTTGCGTGTCTCAAAGCCATTCACGATATTTTGCGTGAGGTTGAGGAGCCAGTCTGCTCTGGGATCAGCTTGGGGTCTATGATGTTAGCTAGACGATTAAGAAGCACCCTCTTGAAGAGTTTCAAGGTTTGGCACAGGAGAGAAATCGGTTTGAAACTTTTGGGGTCGTCCATAGGATTCCCCGGCGGCTTCGGTATGGCGATT
Source organism: Eilema sororculum (assembly GCA_914829495.1). NCBI lineage: Eukaryota > Metazoa > Arthropoda > Insecta > Lepidoptera > Erebidae > Eilema > Eilema sororculum. Next base: position 5,015,121 of record OU618543.1, read on the forward strand.
ACTTTGGCCTTACTCCAGAGACGTGGGACCCTAACAGAAGCAATGCAGTCATTGAAGAGAGTTAGGAGCCATGACACGGCAGCAGGGACGAGGTGTTGTACTTGCTCCACTGAAATATTGTCTCTTTGCGAATGTATTCCGGACGAAGTCGGGTCCCAGGCCGCATTATACATATTGTAAATGAGTTCGAGTCTTGACCTCGACTATGACCCCCCCCTGGCTGGAAAGCTGGATCCGCCCTGGAAGAAGTGTGGATGAAAATAAACAAAAATAAAACACCGACAGATAGAACCGTTATAAAACGAACAGGCACGATGATGAATCTCATTTAACCTTTGAATAAACATAAATTCTCACTAACTGCACTTGCAAGGCCGGCCGTTTACATCAACTGCGAGAAACAATGCATTAACTGCCACTTACGTCATTAATGGACACGAGTATATACGCTTTCTCGTTTTTTATATCAAGTCATTTATGATATCGGTCAAATGTTGGAAGATTAGTTTGGCCTTTAGGCAAAGATTGAACGCCCAAACTAACATTATGTTGATTTTAGTACTGTGTTTTAGAAACTGACACCAAAATCCATACTAATATTATAAATGCGAAAGTAACTCTGTCTGTCCGTCTGTCTGTATGTTACGCTTTCACGCCTATACCACTATACCGATTTTGATCAAATTTGGTTTTGGAGTAGATAAGACCATGAGAAAGGACATAGGCTATGTTTCATCAGGTCACGATAGCCAACATCCACGCGGGCGGAGCCGCGGACAAAAGCTAGTCACATATAAAAGTGTGAAAAAAAGATATAATTTTATTTGAGTTCATCAGGTAATTTGAGTTCATACCTACCTATATATAATGCGATCAATGTGATCAAATCCAAATATATAGTTTTGGGTAGATAAACTGTGCCAGAAAGACTAAAGGCAGAAAATCCGAGAATGATAAACAAGCTTGGAAATGAGCTGTTCGCTCAGCTATGCTACTCAAGCAAATCATTGTATCTACACCATAAGTATTAGACTAAATGAATATTTGTAAATAGACCAAAAAAAAAGAAAATGCCCGCTGAGTTTCTTGCCGGAGTCTTCTCAGGTCTGGGCCGCATTTCAAACCGGCATTTTTTTGGTCCATTTGCTAAACTGGTCTTTAAATATTTCTTTTTATATTGACGTTTTATAAGTGCTGATTTAATGGTCTACGCATTATTGAATTTGGAATTTTGAATTCTTCATATAAGAAGTTTCGTGCTCATAGAAATCTCTCTCTACTTGATCATATCTGGGCAAGTATCCGGGCTTATAATTATCGACACCTTGCACCAACACAACAGTGTTTAAACCATGAATTTATTTTAAGACCCGTGTCATTGATCATCGTATGCGTTTCCTCCTTTTACCAAGTACTTATTACTCAGAGAGCTGTAAGATAGGTATCGTAATTTCACGATTGTATTGATAAATAAATGGTTGTCATTTTTTACTCGACACACTATATTATCTGTTCTGTGCCGACACGGCGGCAGTCAAGCTAAGAATACATACATACAATATTCAAGTTTGTAGATCCTCGAAGGGGTAGGCAGAGGTGTAATAACACCCTCATTATTACTACTATGATTTTCGGTCGCACGTATAGGAGTCGGTAAAAGTAAGTTTACCAAAAAATTTATCACGAAAAGTCCCGAACTATTATATAAAAACTAAGAAGTGATCGAATACATGGGAAAAAGAATCTTCTCGGGCGGGACTCGAACCATGGATCTTTCCCTTACAGGGGGAATGCCTTGACCAACTCGGCTATCGAGATACGCCCGATGTGATTCAAATTTCCCTTCTATTTTTATCCGTCCATAAGGCGACGGTGGAGTCATCCACCGATGTTTCTAGGAAATATCGGAACCAATGAATTATGTTACAATCATTTTTAAACCTTTACTGCCCTGTTTAAAAAAATATCTCGTATAGTCCTCCATAAAGTCTGGACGGCTTATGAGGCCTATAAAAAGCACTTGGTCTGCGCGGTGCTTAGGCGTCCATGACTTTGGTAAAACTGACAGCAAAACCTACCGTGGTTTTGCTGTCAGTTTAACCAACACAAATATAACCTATCTTCTAGTTCAGTGACTGATGGCATGAATGACGCTTGCATGAGCTTATAATGGATGCCTTACACCTCATACGGAGAGGCAAGTGCCCAATACTGGGTCAGGTTTATTGCCTTCCTTTCACTCATTATACGCTGCAATAATTGCAATATCTCAATTCTGTACAGGATTTTCCTTAACGAATTTATGTTAGTCAAATATAACTGCATAATTGTTTATGTAATAACGTATTGGGACTGTTGTACAATCAGATATGGTATAACCAAAGAGGCATTGAACATAATAAACCTCTAGTAACTGGTAAAGTAAATATTTATTTTACCGTCTTAACCATGGTGAATGTTCTGATGAGCTCTTCCAATTAGTCTCACCCTCTCATTTTCTACAAAGGACAACACGTGCAGGGCGTAGATGTCACCCGCATACGGTGCAGAATATTCCATCAAGAACCAAGCGGTTCGGTGACTCTTTACTTTGCCACACCATTAAGACCTGGAACTCCTTGCCAGCTCACGTGTTTCCTTCTTCCTACAGTCCCAGGTTCTTCCCGGCGTGAAAAAGCAACTGATGAAACCTTCAAACATCTGATGCCACCATTGTTAACATGGTACGTATTTGCATCTGAAACCCTCACCTTGAACTCCTCGGAGTCTGGTGCATGGCATCTGCTTTCCGGCTTCCTACTCTAAAGTAAAGAGAGGTTATGTACGTTTTTAAATGTTAATTAAAAAAATATTCCGTTACATATAGTAAAAAAACATTGCTTGTTTTTATTATTACTCGGAAGCGGATAATGTAAAAAATCTACCTTATGTCTGTAGTATCAGTACATGTACATGTACCTGTACATGTACCATGTACATACCTATAAGTTGTACATGGTACAACTTATAGGTATGTAGGTACGATAAAAACAACAAAAAGTGGCGAAGTAGAATATATTTTTTATTACCTTTACACATTATCGTTACGGTTAGTTACGTTTTAAACCTACATATGGTCGGAATTCACCATTGAAAATAAATTAACTGCGATCCAGTTGAACCATCGTGGAACCATTTTTCTCGACAGGATACATTTAAACACAGTCCCGGCTATCAATAGCCGTAAAGTCAAGATGGAGGCCTTATAGACAACCTGAAGAACTCTGTCACAGGTTTGGCCACTAACTACAACTCTGGTTGGGTGGTCAGTTGCCAGTTGCTCCCAATATACTTACAACAAAATAAATAGCCACATCATATTAAGCGGACCCCGGGCTTTGCGAAGATTGCCTCGAATGGATAATGAATTCTGGAATGGAGCCTCACTGGTGAAATTTCTACTTAAAACAACCCAGTTTAGTTGAACTTGACCGTAATTATTTTCAAACAGATTATCCGTAAGTGGTAATTTGACTATAGTTACGTCAGTAACTACTACATGATAACTATTATGAATATTCTGTACTATCGTAGGTGCTAGATACTAATCACATTCGCAGTCGGATATGACAACAGTGGAATTCCCTGCTAGCGTACCTCAACTACCTAGTTTAGCGCCTAACTTCGTATAGCGTTTTAGCGGCTGGAGGAATTCATTTATCTTTGTTTCTTATACACAAGGTACTTTAAATACAATAAAGGTATCTGTTCACTCAAGTGCACCACGGTATTATCATTTATGTGTAACTAGCTTTTGCCCGCGTCTCCGCCCGCGTGGATGTTGGTTATCGACCAAACATAGTCCATGTCCTTTCTCATAGTCTAATCTACCCTTATACCAAATTTGATCAAAATCGGTTCGGTGGTTTAGGCGTGACATGCAGACAGGCAGACAGACAGAGTTACTTTCGCATTTTATAATATTAGTATGGATAAATACTAACTCGCACGATGATCGCGATTAGTTTTTATGATAGTGTTTTACTTGGTCGCCTTAAAATATTAAAGTCTTGGACCCTGCGAATTCAATTTCACAAACAGGTGTGAGACTTCATTCTTACATAATTTATTATTCAAATGAGTTCATCAAACATAATACTACTCACAGTTCTTTGCCTGGCAACAAGCACGAACATTCTACACAACGCTATCTGGTATCTACCCATGGTAGCATTTACGTCTTCCTTGCTATAATATAAACGAAGTACAGTCAACTGCAAAGAGATGTATCCAATTTAATCTTCCAAAATTATGTACCCCTGCGAGTGCCACTATGAACTAACCAAAGATTGTGACAAACATGGTATCCACTGAACTTGACAATAACATGTATGCGTGTAAAGCGCAATAATTATGTATCCCACTACATTTCCTGTGATATGTACACTTACAATCTTGTCAAATACTGTGAAAGAAAATTGTATACATTTAATGTTCCAAAGAAATGTAACCATAATAAAAAGGATGTACGAATTTCGAAGTGCCAGCGAAAACAAAAAAGTTTCTTTGAGAATGCCATTTAAAAATAAATTCATTACATTACACGCATACATGTTATTGTCAAGTTCAGTGGATACCATGTTTGTCACAATCTTTGGTTAGTTCATAGTGACACTCGCAGGGGTACATAATTTTGGAAGATTAAATTGGATACATCTCTTTGTAGTTGACTGTACAATATTCCACTACCACCATTCATGAATGAATTCATATACCTACGAATAGAAAACTCCAAAAGCCTCCTAATAAAAGCCAAGATGAATGAGTAGATGAATGAGCCAAGATGAATGAGTACGAGTAGTACAGTTTACCCCGGGGTCCGAAATGTAAGCTTTGAATGCACCCGGGACTAATGCCTCATACTACTAATAATAATTTAAAACCTATAAGAGGTAATGTCATCATCATTCTTCTTCTAACTCAGTCTAACCGTAATGCGGCTGAATTTTCCGTGAAGCGATTGCCATAATCGAGTGGCGATATTGAAGTTAGCTTAGTGCTTAAGGAGTCGGCCTTACGATGGAGAGGTCCCGGGTTCAATCCTGGCCATTACGCTATCAACGTGAACTCACCTATAAGTAATTAAGCGTAGTTAGAGAGGTTAGCGGTAATATTAGCAATTTCGGTTGCTAAAATTCTTTTCAAAAAAAATTAACTCAGTTCTGCAGTTAGTTACGCACACCTGGTGAGTACTGTAATACACAGAGATAATGATGATACAGTATAGTGGGTAGAGACCATTCTACAATTCCCAAGGCAAATTGCGTCAAATTACCCAAAAACTATGTGCTCAGTAAGTTCGCTCAAAAAACGTCATTAAATTGTGAATATTATCGTTTTATGATTACATTGTCTCAGATTTAAGGTTAAATTATACGGAGTTATTAGACATAAGGATGTTTGCACACGGATGTGCTTCTTTAAGTTTTTGTTCAGGTGATAATCATTTTTGTTTAGCGTATGCGACATCTAAGTTTAAAGGATAGATTTAATTAACGCCATCTAGCGAGAATGTGGTGAACTAATTTGTTTCATATATTCCTGAGACAATTACAAAATAGGGATACTGTGAGAGATCACGATATCCTTATTTTGTAAGCAAATTCTCTAGTGTTTACCCAACTGCGCATAAAAGTGAGAGCATATTTTTTGTCCGTAGATTCCATCTTGCCGGTAATTTGAGGTTATCTGGCTGATAGAAATCATTAAACATGTATGTTATGGCATAATATGCTAATACTTAAGTACATTTCCACAACAATTTCCATTAATTTCCATAACACAACATTCTACACAACGCTATCTAGTCCCATGGTAAGCTTAACTAGCTTATGTCATGGCATCTAGAATGTGGATAAACATATTTAGATACTTTTTTTTTGTAATTACATACATAATTATACATAGCAACACCCAGAACAACGCAAATAGCCATATTTATGCATACAAATATTTGCACTGAGTGGGGATCGAACTCGCGCCTCCTGCGTGGCAGTCGCGTTCACTACCATCACGCCTCAAAGGTTTATGCGATTCCACCAATATTTTGGGGTTCAATATAACCTCACCTGTAGGCCGGTTTTTCCTTCTCACTGACGGATGATGAGGCTCTGATATTGAGCTCTTACAAAACGAAATTATTTCCTAAATAGGGTTCATCAAGAAGGGCATCAGAGGGTTCTTTCAAGGTCGACAGAACGAGTATAACGCCCCTGGTGTGGCACATGTCCATAGGTCAAAGTAACCGCTCCCATGCGTAAATGGTTTAAAAAAAAATTAACAGTCACTTCTGATACCCAGATAGTACATTTTAGTCATTATACCCAATGATATTTTTTTTTTTTATATAGGACACGTCAATTTTACTTCACCTCGCCTGATGTTAAGCTAAAGGCGAAGTCTCGCAAAGAGGGTCACCATCGGAAACATGTACCATGTTAACAGTGTTGGCACTCAGCTTGACGGCCTCATTAGATGCCTTTTCACGCCCCGCTTAAAGGACCCGGGACTGTAGGAAGAGGGAAACACGTGAGCTGGCATATTATAAACTGGTATATATATAGGCTGGTATATTATAAACTATAGATACGTTGTTCACACTCTAAAATGTCAACAAAAAAATGATGACCAAATGGTCTCCATTTCTTCCATCAATCAGAGACACGATAGTGCGCTACCCAAAAAAAACGTCTTTAATAAATTAATTAGTATTGTAACTAATTAATTAATAATATTATCAAAATAAATATAAATTAATAACATTGATGTATTATTATTAAGAAGCTATAATTTTTAATATGGGGTTTTTGCGCCATTTTTGAAAGCGGCCAGGTTTCTGCATGACGTATCTACAGTTTATAAAACATCATTGATTATACCTATTTAAAGAAAATCCTCATATGTTTCCAGGTCAAGTGGACAGCCATCCCATCACGTTTCCGGGGCCCACAGTAGGGACTCATTATGAACCGGAGATACCCGCTTCGTGTAGAAATTCTACTTATTGTGAAGATGTTCCCAACTACCCTCAAGAAGAAATTGACCAACTGATTGCAAAGGTATGTAAGATTTTCTTTTTCCTTGCCGGGTGCTTGTTTGCCTCCTAAGTTATATAAGTTAAATTTGGTGGTAGGCAAGCACACAACCCTTCTCCCGCCACTTACTCTAACAAAAAAGTGGCATACGACCACGGCTATCCTGGAAGTTTTCTTGTTTGATACTTTTTTGAGCGTAATTTTTCAGTAGTCGAGAATTTTTTATTTATATTATTTTGGAGAAAGTAAAACAACATACAGCCTATAACAAAGATGCTTGTAACAATACCTCATTTATTTTGTCCAGTTCTAATAAGTAGTTGAGGAGCTATGATAGAGAAAATTTACAAACATACATACATAGCCTGTCAAAATCATAACCCTCCTTTTGGCTTCGCCGTAGTCGGGTAGTAAAGGATAGAATTTAGGTATTTTTTTTATTTTCGTTCCCTCTAAATCCGTACAGCTAAGCTAAATTGCCAGTATTCTAAAACCATAATTGAAATGAAAAATAACATGATATTTTTCACTTTTAAGAAAAACTTAAGTCTGTATTCCAGAACAAATCCCTTTCCCAAATCTCGATTTATAATTAGATTTATCCCTCTAAACAAGTGGCAACTCGCTAACCGGCGTATCGTAAAAAAGAAAGACGAATGTATGGGATTTGAGGTTTATGACATTCGTTGACGACTGTCCCTAACGTCAATTCTCATAGTGATGACAATTCCACAATAGCCAGCGAATTGCCACTTGTCTAGAGGGGCTGAGGACAAACCAAAATCAAAATAGATTATAAAACACAGAATATAAAATAATAAATAAATAAAATAAATTTATTTTTATTGTGTCATTACGAGAGTCAATTTCACGTCGATTCACAACTGAGCCTTACTCTGGAATGGGCGTCTTTCTTGTCTCATAAGATATTATGACTCTAGTATTTTTACTCAATTAGTTGTGTTTTTCTTACAGATAGGTAAAACGCGGCAATTCCATCTCGACAAATTAGATTATCCTGATACGCCAGACATCAACCAAAGGGTGGGCCCCATAGACGAGAACATAGAACTGTGCCATTTTGAGGAAAAGGTTAGCAAAAACATGTCTATTATTTTGTAGTTATTATTGTGTGGATGTAGCCAGTGACATTGGCTACATCCACACAATAATAACTACAGGCTGGTATCATCATCATCATCATCATCATCATCAGCCCACTGCTGGCCGAAGGCCGGGCTAAGTGGCGTGTCATGGGAGAGGCCTGTGTCCAGCAGTGGCTGGTATACCTAGCTGTTGATGAGCGATGCTCTGGTGCAATATTTCATCTTGAGGGTGGGGGAATCAGGTGGCAGACTCTCCCATAAAATCTGAGATAAAACAAACAATGTATTTGCATCGGTCTGGTCGTGCCTCGGAGAGCACGTTAAGTTGCTGTCGGTCCCAGTTGCCATAGGAACATGTATGACAGTCTTAATAGGATAATTATTGAAATGGCCTAACAAGGAACGGCTGATCACCCATCCGGTCAATGGCATCTCCACCTGTAGTAGTAATCCATACAATAGCAAATACAATAACCGTTATCATTGCCATCTGTCAGTCACAAAGCTGTATCTCATGAACCGTGATAGCAGCTGAGATTTTCACAGATGATGTATTTCTTTTGCCACTATGAACAGAAAACCCAAAATAAAATACCTAATATATTAGGAGGGCTCTCATAAAAGGAACGTGATTTGTTGCCATTTTTTGCTTGATATTAATAACAACAATAGATAGACGGTTGAAATAAACACTGAAAATGTAGTAGTACTTCTATTAACTTTAAAAATAAAGAAATAAATTGAAATAAAATAAATAATTAAGGGGCTCCCATACACGCCAAAACAGGACAAAAGTCAGAGAGTGTCATTGAGAAAAGCAGCGCAATCCACCTGGGATTCATGGTTTTTTAGAGTTCCGTAGCCAAATGGCAAAAAACGGAACCCTTATAGATTTGTTATGTCTGTCTGTCTGTCCGTCCGTCCGTATGTCACAGCCACTTTTCTCCGAAAGTATAGGGCCTGTTCTGTTGAAACTTTGTAAGTAGATGTATGTATTGTGTAAAACGCATTAAGAATTTCACACAAAAATAGAAAAAAAAACAATAAATTTTGGGCGTCCCAATACTTAGAACTGAAAGTCAAGAATATTTTGTGATCAAACCCATACGTGTGGAGTATCTATAGATAGATCTTTAAAAATGCTATGGAGATTTCTTTTCTAAACTGAATAGTTTGCGCGGGAGACACTTCCAAAGTGGAAGAATGTGTCCCCCTCCGTCTACCCCACCCCCCCTAAGTTCTAAAATAAGAAAAAAAAAAGTCCCACTCGCGCTTGGCCGGTTTTTTTTATAATCATCCAGAAGCAAGACAGAAAGTTAATTCAGTTTGAGGTCTTCAACATATCACTTGAAAAATATATAATTAAATAAAAATAAATCAAGGCTGGATAGATAATGGTATGGAACCATTCCTGCGCGATACCGACTCGCACTTGGCTGGTATTTAATATCTTCTATTTTATTTTTTTATTTTTTATTATTATACTTGTTATTTAGTAATTTACTAAGAAAAGTAAGTACCTTATACGTAGTAACTTACATTATACTATTTATTATGCTTAGTAATAAAAAATACATTTTTAAAAACAATTATTTTATTGTAGGGTTCCGTCAAGTATTTCGCTTTCCAAAAAGGTTCAGTCACCAAAAAAGTTTGAGAACTGCTGCTCTAAGTACATAGTGTCGGACACGCGCTGCGGCTACCTAGATAGAGATTGTCATGTCAGACTGGGTGACGTCACTGAAAACCGACCAATGCCCGTACCGTATGCTAAGAAAATTGCACAGCAGGCTCGAAAGTGCAACGCATAAAGGTTTAACTCACTGCCAAAACCAACTTTGTTAGTTTTCATATGAATCATAATGTAATTTTGATGTACATCTGTTGATTTGTTTTTTTATACCCCCCTTTTCACATTTTCCAGGTGGTATACCCGAAATCTGCAGTAGGCGTTGACGGAAAATGGTATACATTGGTGAACAATCGTGACCAACCAGTGCAAGGTTACAGGGTGGAGATTTGTAATACGTAAGTTTATGTTTTTCCAAGTTGAACTTTATAGTCATACCAATAACATTCAAATTGGTTGAACCAAAAGCTTCGGAGGCAAGCTAACGTTACCTACAAGCCAGTATGGTACACCTACTGATTGATGGACGAGGCTCTGGCGCAGCCCAAAGTACCTCACATAAAACTCATATAAACCAAACGGAACCTTGGGCTCCGTATGTAACCGAGAGCTACGCTACGATGATGATGCCTGTGCCAGACCCTCATCCATTACTGAAAATGTGTACCACTTGAAGTGAGGTTGGCTTGATCTTGAAGGTCTTGATTCCGCTAATTATAAATATTTTCATTTATTTATTTATAATATACACTGCAAAAAAATTCTTTTAATTTTAGACTTTACTATAATGCTGGTAAAGACTACAATGAAATGGCATCCTTTAAAGTGAATGCAAAAATGTAATAAACTCATTTTCATTTAATTTTGGACCTGAAGTCTATATTAACAAAGTCTTAAATATTATTTTTGCGTGTCTGTGTTGTGTAGTAAAGCAGAATTGGAGCCTGCCTGTATGTCTGTCATTGTATAACCTTGAACAAATACAAAAATTGATTTCTTTTTCACAGATCCGGAGGTACTGGATGTGCTGGCATCGTAATGTTCCAACAAGGATACGAAGCAAGATGCAAACAAAAATATGTAATTCGTACAGCGACGACTTTTGAAAAAACCAACGACCAAATTAAAACTTTCGAAAAAGAAATCCGACTACCCAGTTGCTGCTCCTGTGTTGCCAAGTATACAATACCCTGAAACACAGAATAAATAACAAATAAATAATAAAAAAAGAAAAGGCTCAACGTGTGTGATTCAAAAATATACTAGTATTTAAGTTTTTAGAATAAGAACTGTTGAAAATTGGAACAGAAGACCAATTTTCGTAATGAAAAGATGTTCAAAATTCAGTCTCGATCTAAACCCAATCTTGCAAATGTCAAAAACGATCACGACTTCAATGAAAGAGGGTTATTTCTCTAAAAAAAAATAGTAATTTTGCCTCGGGTCGAATGTTATAAAGGATAACAATGTCAATGTGTTTATGTATTTTCTTGAAAATTACATTGCGAGGTATGAAAAGAGTTGTAAAATGGTATCATTTTAATTGATTCGAGTCCGACAAAAATGGTATCTTGAATTTCCACAAGTTAAAAACAAGGATACCGGTGTTCCCATTTAGGTAATTTGAATTTGACAGATCAACACTGAATTTGAACATCTTTTTAATATGTAAATTCACCTTCAGGGCATATCTTCTATAATACAAGATTGGTTGTAACAAAATATTTGGTCGTTGTAATTAACTATTTAACCCGCAAGTTATTGAAGCTGCCATCTATAGGTAGGCATTTTGTAAAATTAAATTGATAATTTTGAGTAGTCACAGTAGTGATACGGATGGTACATACGTACTACACTTAATATCAACCTTACTACCGACGTCTCTACATCGTGTAAATCATCAAATCAATAAAGCACCTACGTAATGTACGTGTAGGTACCTACTTACTGACTTAATGGGTAATTATTGTTACCTGAGACCTGATTCAATCTCTGTGAAACTTAACTGTCCCACGTAGCGTTGCAGCACACTGAACTGCAACCTTATGTATGTATAAGACATAGCAAGATTGAATTAAAGCTGCTGCGAGCATAGATTAATATTTATTCAAGACGTACCTATATTCAATTTTGCAATGTATTATACATACATAAGGTTGATATTTAACTAACACTAAAAAAGTGCGCGAGCAAATTGCAGTTCGGTGGGCGCCAACGCTTATTTGTACAGTAATAAATCATACTTAATAATAACCAAAATGTATATATTACGAGAAAACTATTCAAAAAAATACCTAGAGACTTCTATATTAGTCCCTCGCCTCACTAGGAAACCATGACGACGCTTCATGGCCACGTCACCAACCACGGTGTCCAAGCAGTTATTATTGAAATGTATGGCACTGATTTGGCGACGGCTTGGCCACCGTACATCTCAATACAAACTGTTTGGATACGTGACTGATAACGCAGACTTGATGACGTAGTGAGGCAAGGGACTTAGGCCAGGACTCCACCAAAGCAGACATGTGTGCAGTGTGCTGCGTGCTGTGCGAGAAGAGATGTTTTTCAGCTCGGGGGACTTCACCAAAGTGGAGACGTGTGCGGTGTGCTGTGTGCTATGTGAGAAGAGATGTGCGGTGTGTTCAGTGCTCAGTACGCATTCTGACACGAAAGGTAGACGATGTCGCTATTATTACAAAAAAAGTATCTTCCTTATGAGCGCGGCATGCTGTGAGATCGCTCACAGCACGCCGCTCACATGTCTCGTCTGCGCTGCGCGTCGTCCGCGCGCAGTTCACATCTCTACTTCCATCGCGCCATACAAATATTCCACATCTCCGCATAGCCATCTACACTAAAGCTAAGCAGAGAGGAGATGTATCAATAACGCATTTCTATTGGTTGTTTAAAAAACATCTCCTCTCCGAACGTCTCGTCTCCGCTTTGGTGGGACCCGGCCTAATCGGGAAAAAGTCGTGTTTAGTGAAATTGTCACCCATTGAAAAAATTGTTTAAATTACCGTATTATATACTCTATCTTAAACTTATGTTAGCTTACAAATAAGATTTATCTATCTATCTACTATCCACTAAACCTAGTCGATCAATTTGAATGTCAGTTTTTATTTTAGTTAAGAGGCTATAGTTAGATCAATAGTTTAATTTTGGTTAATCAGTAACTCTCTGTGTCCCGTACGTAGGTATTACTTCAATTTTCGGTGGGCGAAACGCTTTTATGATTTCGTCTGCCAATTTAACGCGAAATTGTCACTGGGGGATATTGACTCTAATCTAATGAGGCCGTCAAGCTGAGTGCCACCACTGTTAACATGGTAAATGTTTACGATGGTGACCCTCTTTCCGAGACTTTGCCTTTAGCTTAACATCAGGCAAGGTGAAGTCAAATTGACGTGTCCTGTATAAAAAAAAAAAAAATTGACTGCTCTTGCCTTCGAGTATGGATGTGTTAAGAAGTCAGCGGAAAAGCTTCTCGTACAAGATTTCGTATCCTTTCTATGGGAAATGCCGCAGTAATTGGTCTTTTTTATCGACGCCTCCCATAGAAAGGTTACCTACCTATTATAGTCCAGTAACGTTCGTTTTATATTTATATTGACCGTATTTTTCTTTTCCGCCGACTTCTACTTAATGGTAAGTGGATATCAACGATACTAATTAGCATCCCTCCATACCGTAATCGTCATGTCCCTCGTTTGACTGTACGCTGCTTCCCCGGCCCGCATATTTGCCTTAGATTTAGCGCGCAGACTGTCGGGTACGAACTCACGGTTGAGTCGTAAAGTACCCAACACATCTGTTCTCTGAGCTTCTATGGTGCGCGTCAAGAGGGCGCTGTTGTAAAAATTATCCATAACCAATGTGTGACCATGGTTTAATAATGGAAGGACCAACTTCATCACAATACTTGACGTCGCACCCTCAGGCTCAGCGTCACGTTATGACTCGAGATTATTCCCTTCCTTCTTACCCGTATATACATTCATGTTCCCGAAGTATCCCGTCTACTCTACGTCTAGTCGGAATACCTCTGGTACATACGGAGTTATTTACAAAATGTAAACATTTTTTTATGAGTACGAAATGATAGGTCATAATCTCCGTAAAATCACCCACTTTTAATGGGGATTAGTGAACTAAAAAGTTCACTAATCTCCATTAAATAAATTTGATTCATTTCATTAAAAAGGTTGATGAATCGTTACCTCAGGTTGGTTAGGTTAGGTTTTTATAAAAAATAATCAAAAATTCAGCCCTTACCTTATAAAAAATAAAAAGTAGATGATTCATTTATAGTATTTTATTTTTAACGTACCTAATGCGGATTATTGAACTTTTTAGTTCTAATAGAATTTATAATAAAAAATTTTTTTTGCGTCAACAGGGAATAGTGAACAAAAAGTTCAATAATCCCCATCAACGGGGATTGTCAACGGGGAAAAGTGGAATAAGCCATTAGACAAGTGGTCACCCAAAGACACACACTGTGAAAAACGGCGATTCAGATTGCTTTGATTGATTAGAAAAACGGTGATTCAGATTGCTTATTAGGTCTCGTAATAAGGACCACCAATCCATACAGCGGCTGACTAAAAATCTTCCAAGTAGGCAACACCTCTAGTGGGATAATACGTCGTACAGGTAAGCCATAAGCGCGCCTCCCCATCCCGGGGGTGAGGCGGGGACACCGTGTCTCCCCTCGCGAGGAGGGCCAGACCATAAGTCGGGTTACGAGGGATATGTCTTCATCTCCAGCCTAGGACCACGACCCTCAGTCGGCGTGCGGTTTTAGTCGGTTCAGGTCCGACATAACCTCTCCTTCCGGCTCCAGCGGGGAAGGAATCCGAGGGGATTTCCGCACGTGACAAAAAGTACAGGTAAGCCGCATTAGGCTATGCCTAGCTGCCAATACTGACATTCAAACTAATTAAATCATATCAAATGAAAGCTAATGTTCCATAATTATATTTCCATAATTAGGTGCAACCGTTGGGCAATTTATGCATGTATTTTTTTTCGTACGTATAATCTCCACGGATGAATTCCGGTGTGGAAACCACCGTATCCCCATCTAGCTCCTGATTTGTTCCCGCGAGGTCGAGTCCCATTATGTCGAGTTCCCGCTACGTCTACTTTGAAAACTCAGCTTTTATTCCCATCTAGTCGAGTCGTTGAAAAGTCGACTTGAGTACCGCCATGTCGACTCTACAAATAATTGTACAGTCGTCCGCGTCAATACTTCGATTCAAAGGTGTTAGCGGAGTTTCTTGTCATTTCTTCTTCGGCTTGGCTTTACTTAGTCATCGGCGAAGTGGACGGTAGGGTGTGGCATAATTATTATATTTGTTTGTTTAAAGGAAAAATGATTTTGACTTTGTCTTTATCAAAACTAATAGTTGTTATTTGGAATCATAGACCAACACGGCGGGTTGAAAGTATAGCGCGTTATCCCAGTAGGTACGAAAGAAATACAAAAAAGAAAATAGAGAGATCGTCATGAGATAGTTAGAATGTTTGTAAAAAAATCGGGATTTTTCCAAAAAAATGTAGTGTGAGACCATGCTTGGGACTTCATTTTGTCTTTTAATTGGCATCTATTATCCAGACCGCTGCTCTGATAGCTCGAATGCTCATTAAATAATGCTTGATACTCGCTTTATTATTTAACTCGTAGTTATTATTTTATCTGGATCTTAATGCGGCCGTTCGAACAACCATAACATACATAACATAAACTCACGCCTGTATTCCACGAAGGGGTAGGTAGAGGTGCTAGCACCCACATTTCGCCAGTTTATGTTTCGGTCCCAATGTAATAGGTGGCGAGCCTATTGCCCTTAACCGGGCACTTATAAACCTGCGATAAATAAACACGTAACTTCGAAAAGCATCGGAAAGTCATTGGTGTGTGCCATGGTAAACCTGGGATCGAACCTGAGACCTCGTCTCAGCAATCCACCCATACCCATACCTCTAGGCTACCGCCGTTCGAACAACCACAACCTGTTAAAGCAGTATTAATTCAATCTGGCTTCGTGTTTTGGTACCACGACCTCTTCAAGCAATATTACAATAATGTTGTTTAATTAGCAGTTTTGGGCCATAGTTTTCGTTCTTTTTATTCGTTCAGCGTCAAATATGACATTCTTTAAAAAATCACTCGTTACAAAAAACTAAGTTACACAACGCACTTGAGTGTAGACGCCCAGGTTGCTTCTCGTATTCTGGGGGGGAACTGCGCGAAGGAATGCTCGAGGCAAGAGCAAAAACTCAAGGGCACCTCCTGCCACGCCAACCGTGGACTTTTGTAATTACACTCTAACCTAAATGCTGTCCACTACCACCTTGAGAAGATATCGTCTCCGGCGGGCACATCCTACCTCATCGATCCTGGGTACGGACTACAATACTCCTTTCTGTCTAATGCTGGAGTGTGTGTGTGTACGTCAGAGACGATATCAGTTCTCGTCACCTCAGCAATCTTGAAGGTAGGGACCTCTCCATTCTATGGCTCCGTGTAGACAGCCACGACCATCCCCGCGTCTACGCGTCCCTCTGTAGATCCCACAGCGGTGATACTGAAACAGACCGACTCATGGAGCATATCCAAATGGCCTCAGACCTCGTGCAGCAGCAGATCCCATCCACAGAGATAGTCATACTTGGCGATTTTAACGCCCGCCACGCCGACTGGCCTAAGAAAGGCGACCGGACAGACCCGTCCAATTACAGACCTATCGCTATCACCTGCCTCCTCTCGAGCGGTTATGGAGCGTGTTATTAATACACAGCTCCTGGGTTAACTTGAAGGTAACGATCTACTGAGCGACCGACAGTACGGCTTCCGCCAGCGTCGCTCAACCGGTGACCTTCTTGTGTATCTCACAAACCGTTGGGTGCAAGCCATTGAGAGCCAAGGTGAGGCACTAGCGGTCAGCCTAGATATAGCAAAGCAAAATACCCCATCTGTAGCATTAGCTGAACTGCGGCCTTTTGGACACACACTCCACACTGACATAATACGAAGTGTAACGGGACTAATCGTACAAATGTTAATAATTGTAAAGGTAATCTTACATGGGTACATTTATAATAAACTAATGCAGCAAACGTTTGGTGTGCGGGGGATCGCCACTGGCCAATGTAGTGATCACGTGAGCCCCGTCGCTCGGCACTCTGCGACTCCCGACAGTCCTGGCTACAAAGACATTGTAGATTACTAAATAGTAGCGTAGTACTGAGTGACAATCTCGCCATACCTACTGTACAAAAAGAGACTCACCCTTCTGGTATGGCTATTGGACGAGCTGTGGTGCTTGGCAACGAGGGCTCAATAGGTTAGGTACCTATGTCATGCCATTGTATACGTGCCTATTATCCTAGAATTATCGATGTAGCAATGTTCACTCTCACTTCACGGCATGGTATTCCTTTTAGTTGGGTACCTATGATATAGTATATGATATTGTATAGTGTAGTAGGTGTGCGGTAGCTTTTTAGCACGGTGGTGCTCCGCCGCAGTGGCTCGATGAAATAATAACATCGCGTTTGCGCACTGGGTCGTCTCAGACAATACTGACGCGCGCGGTGCATTATGACAGTGACTCACTGTGGAGGGGCGCGGCCGGGTTGGTGCGGGCGCGCCGCGTTCAAGTGGGTATTACATCTTCCTGAGTTCAGGAACCTGAATTTAGGAAATTCTGAATTTAGAACAGTGTAATTGCATTTAGGAAGCAAAGCTTCCTAATTAGGAAGCTATTTAGGAAAGAATGGTTTCCGACGTCCTAAATGGCTAAATCGGATGAGTGTAATTACGTTTCCTAAATTCAGGACGCTCAGTCGCCGCTCGCCTGCCGTCGGGAGCGCACGTTTGTCTTTCCCTCCCAATATAATATTGCGTATGTACCGAAGAAATAAATGAAATTTTACATCATCTAGTATGCTAATTATTCAAATCGATCAAGGAAAAATTATATGATCGGTCCAGGCGGGATTTGAACCCGCGATCCTTCTTTTACAGGGAGAATGCTTTGACCACCTAGCTACCAGACTCACGCCCAAACCAATCTGTATCCGTCTTTAAGGCGATGGTGGAGCAATCTACCGACGCTCTTACGAGCTATGCTATCGGAACCAATGAATGATCTGTCATTCATTTTATTCATTGATTTTTGATTACTCCGCCCAAATGTATGAATGAAATTTTACAGCATGTAGTAGGTATGCTAATTATTCAAATTGATTATGAAAGAAAAAATTCGTTCGTCGTTAAGCTAACCGCAAGGGTTATGGCAATATCAATATTTTGTTTTTTTTTTATAGTATTGAGGGCATTTTGTCGCAATTCACTCGACAGTCGACACGTCCGTCCCTTGCCGCTCGTCCTTCAAAAATGATTTAGGATCCTAAATTAGTGAACGTGTAATCGCGAGCTTCGGTGACTGAATTTCTTTTCCTAAATAGCTTCCTGAATTTAGATTTCTGAATTCAGGAAGATGTAATACCCACTTCATACCTGCCGTATTGTTAGGTATTAACTTACTAATACCTAATGCAATATTGATAAACAACAATAATGTTATCGAACGGATTGCCTTTTTTTTTTTCGGGGTTCTTTTATTTTATTTATTTTGTTTGTTTTGTTTTGATTTTTTTTTCTTGTTATATTTTCTTTTGTTCAGTGTGTAGTGAAGTGTTTAATAAACGAATTTTCTTTCTTTCTTTCTTTCAAAGGCCTTCGATCGGGTATGGCACAAAGGTCTTCTTGTGAAGCTACCATCTTATGGACTGCCTGAGGGGCTGTGTAATTGGATTTCCAGCTTTTTGTCCAACAGAAACATCCAAGTCGTCGTGGACGGTAGCCGCTCGGACCGCATGGACATAAACGCCGGTGTCCCACAAGGTTCCGTGTTGTCTCCGACCCTGTTTCTGCTGCATATTAATGACATGCTGTCCGATGACTCCATTCATTGCAATGCGGACGACAGTACTGGAGACGCATGTTACACGGGCCGTGCAAACATCCTCCAGTTCGAGGTGGAGAGAAGTGGCGAACAACTTGTGTCAGTAATCGAGACTATTGAGGTCGACTAAACCTGGTCCAATTCAACCCCACCAAGACACAAGTATGTGTATTCACCGCTAAGAAAACCCCCACTTATTGTAGCGCCGTATTTCCTGGGCACACGGCTTACCACTGCCCCGAGTATCGGGATCCTAAACATCGACATTTCAAGTGACGTCCAGTACCGCAGTCATTTAGAGGGCAAGGTCAAGCTGGCATCAAAGAAACTTGGAGTTCTTAACAGGGCGAAGCAGTATTTCACTGCGGGGCAGCGACTCCTTCTTCATAAGGCGCAGGTTCGGCCCCAGATGGAGTACTGCTGCCATTCAGCTTAACCCTTTCGACTCGGTGCAAAAACGTGCGTTGAGGCTCGTCGACAGTCCCATACTCGCAGGCGATGTGGAACCTCTCAGCCTCAGGAGGGACTTTGCCTCACTGTGTGTTTTCTACCGCCTATATAATGGTCTGTGCTCATATGAATTATTTGACATGATGCCCACAGCTACATTCTATCATCGCACCGCTCGCCATAGGCAAGAAATTCATCCCCACACACTGCATCCGAAAACGGTGCGGACCGTGCGGTATGAAAGGAACTTCATCCCACGCACGCTCAAGCTGCGGAATGAACTCCCTGCCGTGGTTTACCTAAGCGACTACAATATGGGGTTCATTAAGAGGGGCATTAGAAGGTTTCTTCAGGGTAGGCAGCACGAGTGTAACGCCCCTGGTGTTGCATACGTCCATAGGCCGCGGTAAGCACTCTCCACCAGGTGGGCCGTGTGCTTGTCTGCCACCTAAGTGGTATAAAAAAAAAGATTTCGGCCTTGGTTTGGTCAATCTTCCAAAACGGCTTGTCGCAGGAATACGAAGCTTACCAAGCCTGGGCCAATGCGGTGACCGCACAAGACCAAAATACCAGCGTACTAAGAAAGCATTATAACTTTTCCTCCAGGACCTTCAAAAGAGACATAGCATGGGCGAAGTCGGAGCAGATCGGTAGAATTGGCGAGAGGCTCGAGTGTCTACCTTCGGGAACTCGTGCGTTCTGGTCTCTTCCCAAAGTTATCGAAGGGAATTTCTGCAAGCCTGCATTTCCGCCTCTGTACATGGAAAATGATTCGTTGGCCCACAAAGCAAAGGAGAAAGGCGATCTTCTGGGCACACTCTTCGCGTCTAACTCGACCTTGGATGACGAGGGACAGGAACCGCCAACTACATCGCGGTGCGATAGCTGTATGCCGGGTATCCGTTTTCACTTACGTCCCTCGTCCTCCTCGAACGGGCCTGATGGCATCCCTCCCATAGTGTTGAAGATGTGTGCTCCCAGAGATGGCATCGGTCTTAACGCGTTTTTTCCGGTTGTCTTACTCTTCTGGCGTAGTCCCGATATTATGGAAGACAGCGGTGGTCCACCCGACCCCTAAAAAAGACGACCGCTCAAGTCCATCAAACTACAAACCAATAGCCATTACCTCCCTTTTCTCGAAGATAATGGAGTCCCAAGCATAGTCTCACACTGCATTTTTTGGACAATCCCTGTATTTTTATTGAAAACACTCTACTATCTCATGACGATCTCTCTATTTTCTTTTTTTTATTTCTTTCGTACCTACTGGGATAACACGCTAAGGTGTCCCCCCTCCGTGTTGGGCTATGATTCCAAATAACAACTATTAGTATTGATAAAGACAAAGTCAAAATCATTTATTCCTTTAAACAAACAAACATAATTATGCCACACCCTACCGTCCACTTCGCAGATGACTAAGTAAAGCCGAAGAAGAAATGACAAGAAACTCCGGTAACACCTTTCAATCAAAGTGTTAACGCGGGCGACTGTACAATTAGAATTTGTAAGTCGACGTGGCGGTACTTAAATCGACTTTTTCAGCGACTCGACTAGGTGGGAATAAAGGCGAGAGTTTTCAAAGTAGACGTAGCGGGAACTCGACATAATGGGACTCGACCTCGCGGGAATAAACCAGCTCCTAAGTAGCCAATTAGAAACCGTAAGACGCAAAGTAGTATCAGCGCACAAATCAATTGGCGTCTCAAGGCACAACAGTTTTATTTGTCTCTTTTAAAATTGGTAATAAAAAAAATTGAAAATTTTAAAATAGAAAGCTGGTGAAAAAAAACTTTCCTTTCGTAGAAGGACATATCATATTTATTAGATTACAAACACATAAAAAATTAAAATAATATAAGATATCTACACTATTGTATTGGGTAAAGCCTGTAATGATAGTTGTAAAGAGAAATAAATAAATAAATATCATTCTCTGCTACAGCTTCTCTCTACAGATAAGAGCAAGCGAGCAGAAATCGGTTAATAGAGACCATTCGCTTCTGGTAGTTAGCTAAAGGACGAGATTGTAAGCATGCGCAATTCGTCCTCCGTGAGCGCGGGCCTTGGGGTGACAAGTGGAGCCGCCTGTCACCCTAGCAGATACAGGCAATGCATGCAGCCAATATCAGTAATGAATGTGCTACTTGCGGCTTCTAATTGGCTGTAATGTAGGTACATCATGTGATGTGACCAATGGTTAGACGCAGAATGAAGCTCTATATATAACCGCAAATTTTCTACTTGAGCGGTGTTGTAAGCTAAAGGACGAATTTTCCCGGTAGCCTGAAACATTGGTCATGTATCGATATGTGTCAACATGGCAACATTCGTACATAACTAATCAACACAATTGATTAGTTATGTACGAATTTGTAGTGAATCGAATATTTCCATTACTATGTAGGTAAACTTTTCAAAGTGTGACACATTTTTGTTATTTTCATAATTGTAATAATTTCCTACAAGAAATGATCCATACTAATATTATAAATGCGAAAGTAACTCTGTCTGTCTGTCTGTATGTTACGCTTTCACGCCTAAACCACTGAACCGATTTTGATGAAATTTGGTAAAGGGGTAGATTAGACCTTGAGAAGGGACATAGGCTATGTTTAGTCACGATAACCGACATCCAAACGGGCGGAGCCGCGCGCAAAAGCTAGTAGTAAATAAATGCCTGGCAATGGTGCCCCCACCGGGACCAGGTAGAAGGGGTAGGCCCAAGAAGTGCTGGATTGGCGTCGTGGAGGGTGACATGCGTGCAAACGGTTTCACTACCTTGGACGCCCAAGATCGTGCGAAGTGGAGGAGGAAGAGCCGGAAGGCGGACCCTGAGCTCCGAGGGCACCGTGGCCTCGGATGCAATCAGGACTAACGTCTGTAGATGATGAATAGTCCAAATATAAAAAATATAATTAACGAGAAATGCACCTGAACATAATTATTGTTCTAATTTTAAATTAATGCAATATTCTACTACGCTTAGCGTAGTAAATTATTAGATTGTACACTGTAGAATCAATCAATTTTATGATAACCCTAAGGTTATCATACAAAATTGATTGATTCTACTGTGTCTGTTACAATAATTAGAGGGCCATATTATAAATATACAGCATACTTGAATTGTATAAAGGACTTCTAGCTCTCGTTCGTGCTAACCGTACGTAGAAGCGTCAAGCGTGAACTTGTACCTAATTAAAATGTTCGCCAGAATTGGTTTTTTCTTTGTGAGTATTATTTATATTTTATTTTTTGTCAATGAAGCGAAATTCTCTCTTTTTACGTCATCCTAGCGTTAATCACAGACGCATCCGAAGTATTGAGCTTGGAGTCTGAGGAATGCTTTACCAGTCTAACTAAAGATTTAGCTGAACTTCGATATTTTCTGTGAAGCGACTACATCTGACCTCCACAACTCAAAGGCAATATCGAAGCATTGCAGTTAGACTAGTTGCAGGATTATTAGGGCTCCAACTACCCGTAACGACTGCCATAATTGTTCGCGAGGAGGGCTAGACCGTAAGGGATGGCCCTGGGTCAGCCGGGGTGCGAGGGATATGTCGATGACAACCTCACCTCCGGCCTAGCACCACGACCCACAGTCGGCGTGCGGTTTTAGTCGGTTCGAGTCCGACATAACCTCCCCTTCCGGCTCCGGCAGGGGGGTATCCGAGGGGATTTCCGCACGGAAAAAAAAAGCCATAGTTGTTCGTATAGCAACCGGGACCAACACTTAACGTGCTCTCCGAAGCACACACAATCAGACCAATGCAAATAGCCATATTCATGCATACAAATATTTGCATTGAGCGGAATTATCTTTCACACGCTTTTCTTAGGTTGTTACTTATGTTTGTAGTTACTTCACAAGTAAGTAGGTCTTGGCTCAACATTGAAGCTATCTACTAAAGTTGTTACGACCTTTTTTCGGCTTGTTTTTTTTTATGGAATAGGGAGGACCGCCGCCCATGGACACCCACAACACCAAAGTCACAAGTGCGTTACCTTACTTTCAAAAGAGAGTACGCTCTTTTCTTGAAGGTTTGTAGGTCGTATTAGTTGTTTTGTTGCACACGTCCCTAGGCTGCGATAACCGCTTCCCATCAGTACCCGATCCCGAGCACGAAAAAAAAATCGTATTCGTAAGGTAACCATATCGACAAAACGGAGCATTGTGGTTGGCAGACATAACACACACACGGGTTCACAGAAGACAAGCGGCCAATCGGAATTCTCCGTTCTCTCGATACGTTTACTCGGGATACAGTTGAATAAAGCGTATCTGCCACCCAGATGGTATAAAAACTACTTATTCTCTTTAATATTACTTACAGGTGGTATTCTGCGGCAAGCAACTGGCAATTGAAGCACAAAGTAAGTTGTTGTAGCGTATAAAAAAGAATTTAAAAAAAGTCTGTTGACTGTCCCTTTCCCGAGGAGGGCCATACTGTAAGGGTGCGACGGATATGTCGAAGACAACCTCACCTCCGGCCTAGCACTACGACCCCCAGACGACGTTTTAGTCGGTTCGAGTCCGACATAATCTCCTCTCCCGGCTCCGGCAGGGGAGGTATCCGTGGGGATTTCCGCATGAGAAAAGGGGCGTACTTACATTCTTGCTTATCAACAAAACGATACTAGTATAGATCAAAATATTATGAATTTACGAGAAATTATGATTAACATATTCCTGACAACGCTACTCGCGATGAAATCTTTTTATAGACGAACCACCCACTACATTCATCGTTCGCGCACATGATATACTTCGGGTCCAAAGACAAGAGAATCAGAAACGTGAAACAGGAACTGTGAAATAGTCGTAATATATAAGACTGCCAGAACACCAGTGAGCTCCTTAAGATGGACATACTTGGATCTGGACACTCTAAGCGTGATATTCGTGGCTTTTGGAAAAATTAAGTGTTAATAGTAATATACTACACTGCCTACACATCAAAACTGCTGGCTGAAATCCCGAATACCGGATCCGCTGGCCCCCGGAGATGGTTATATCGACCCGAATAAAACTGCACGCCATCAGGGTCTGGATTACCAGGTTTAAGGTGGCCACGTTTAAGACAACATCACCTCCGGCAACAAACAGCCCTCAGAAGGCGTGCGTTTGAGTCGGTTCAAGTCCGACATTACCCCTTCCGCTTGGCTTGGGGGAAGCGGGGATTTAGCACACGATAGAAAAGGCATCGATATGATAATACGTTTATGACAATCGTAAACAATTAGGTAATATATTCTATTCTATCCTCCTTACGACGGTATCACTTGTGTAGGGTTTTTATCGTGCGAAAAATCCTCACGGATTCCACTCCCCCAGAACCGGTGGAGGTGGTTATGTCGAACTCGAACCGACTACAATGCAAGCCCCGGGTATGGGTAGGCACACTTTGCGTCGCCGCCGCCGCGACCTGCTTCTGCTAGGGTGACAGGCGGCTCCACCGATCACCCCCAGGCCCGCGCTCATAGAGAACCGTGGTCTCACTTGTCCCTACACAATACAATACAGACCTATTGAACTAAGAAATGAACTGTCAATTTATAATGACTTCAGCCTATGAACCGGAAATACCATCGTCGTGTCGAGATTCTACTTATTGTGAAGATGTTCCCAACTACCCTCAAGACGAAATTGATCAGCTGATTGCAAAGGTAAATAATAGCTTCTTTTATATTACTTAGGAAGACACACACACATACACAAAGCCTGGCAATGGCGCACCGGCACCCCCTCTAACTCCAGGTAGAAGGGGTTGGCCCAAGTCCTGGCTTGGCGTACACACGCGTAGCCTCACTACCATGGACGCCCAAGATCTCGTAAAGTGGAGAAGGAGCAGCCAGAAGCCGGACCCTGAGCTCCGAATTCATCTTGGACTCGGATGCAATCAGGAAAACACATCTGAGAATGATGATGGCTGACGCTGTAAATACACGGGCCATCTGGTGGATGTTTTTGGTTTTTCCATATGGAATGGAACGCCAATCCAACTGCACCTAATGTAATTAGGCGTACTATAATTGGTGTTCCATAATTATTTATGTCATAAAGTACCTATTTATTACCTAAGTAATCATAAACCGGATAAAAATTAACGGATCTCACCTGCTATTAAACTAGTTTCGATGTTTTCAGCAGCACTCAGCATGTTTTTTTTTTTTAATAATTTATTTTTATAAGGTTTTCTTGCCTCCGATGAATGATTTCTCGATTCCTCCTTTCTTTGTACACATCAAAAATAAAATTGTATTTTCGTTGCAGCTAGGATCATCTCTGCAATACCACATTGAAACATTGAGTAATCAAGACGTCAACGAAAGGGCCGGTCCAATTGAAGAAAACTTAGAACTGTGCAGATCCACTGCAAAGGTCTGTCAAAGTACTATTATTCGACTTTCTAATGAAAGCTTAAAGCAATTATTATAACAGAACTTTAATACAGTTTGAACAAAATCCACTATTATAGATTATAATTATTATAAGTAATATTATGGAGTTAAATGATAATAACTTTGGAGAGTTACAATTTTTGTCAAAATCTCGTGATATCGTTTTGTAGCCACTACGGCACAAAACTACATCACGAATTACAAAGTCCGTAACTATGCAGATGGGTCTAATATAATAAATGAAGGTGTTCATCAAGACTTCTTCAGCTTATAGCAACCCACACCTCTAGTAGAGCTGTTTGCGCATGCGTGGTCGATTGCCAGCACGCTATGCGTCTCCCTCTAGCACATAAGTACTTCGCTCTACGCGCGTGCGGTTAGTTCGACATTCGGCCGCAAGGCCAGTCCGCCGGCGACCGCGCCAAAACCGCACACGCATACTCGCTCGTACCTTAGCTCGCCGGAGCCCTAACTGTATTTCAATCGAAGTAGTTTCAACTATCAGGCATTGTGTACCTGCGTAATTATTAAGATCAGTTTAACCTATCTAATAAGTGAATCAGTGCAATATACTTTCTACTCACACCACGTGTAGTATTTTCATTCCCCTGAGACTGACGTCTCCCCCATATATGGCGCCCCAACGTTTTTCTCGAATACCAGTGAATAAGTGACTATATCAGTGATCATGCCAGTGACCAGGAGTAGAGCGGCCAGTTTAAATCGTAGGGAAGAACGTGGCGATGTTGAAAACACATCAACAATCGTATCGCGACCCAACTCGCCGCCGCCCGCCGAGTCTGCGTTTCAAGATGGCGCCAACGCGTCCTCTCCGCCATGTACCGACGACGCTACGTTTTCTACACAGCACGTAGCGTCCATAATAGCTGCCCTTCAACGGTCTCAGACTGAAGCGCTCAGGGAGCTACTTTCCTCGGTACCACGCGCGAACGCATCGACTCCAGAGTCATTTGGTTTTTCAGGGCAAAGCACCCTAGCTCGCTACAAAGCCACATTCTCCGGCACACCGAAAGAATCGGTAGAAGCTTTCATCGATGGTATAGAAGCATACAGTGACTGTGCACAAGTTTCGGACTCAAACATTATACGCAGATTAGCTTACTTATTCAAGGACGAAGCCGCTACTTGGTGGCAAGGAATAAAACATACCGTGTCAACATGGCGGCAAGCGAAAGAAAACTTGATAAGTGCTTACGGCGACCGCCGTCCACCGCATCGTATCTATAAAGAAATATTTTCAACAACACAACAAGAGGAGAATACAGACGCATTCGTGGCACGCATTCGCGCCCTTTTCTCACGATTACCTATAGGTGACGTATCCGAATCTGCCCAGATAGACATGACGTATGGCCTCCTCAACTCTAGAATACGCAAAAGGCTACGAAGAGAAGACTGCACAGATTTTAGTCAATTACTTCGCCTTTCACGAAATATAGAAGATTCGTTTGAACACACGATACCTACAACAAGTGAGCGTCAGATACAAACAAAAGCGCGCCATTTGTCTACATCTACGCAACAAACGCAACCCGTCGCTAACGCGCTACCGATGATACACGGGGCTCATACACCGGCCCGTAGCGCTCCGCTGCCCGTTCGAGACGTTCACGCGACACGGCAACAGGCGCCGCGCGCGCCCGCTCATCCGCCGCGCGCGCCCGCGCAGTCGCTGGCGCCAAGCCGAGACTCCGCCAGCACTGCGAAGCTTTTGTGCTTACTGTAGGAAATACGGACATACTAGGGACCAGTGCCGTAAGTTACAACAAAATTCAGGTGAGTCTCCATCTCATAACTTTACGGAAGTGCGTGATAACGTTGTGAAAACAGATGTCAGTGATAAAAAACAAAATAATTCATTTTATTGTGTTCATTCTCGTGTTATACCTACAGACTCTAAGAATAATAATTTCATTAGTAGTAGTAGTAAGTGTTCTAATTCTAACTCAAATAATATTTCTCGTACGCATAATTCTAATAATATTCGTAAATGTGTATGTATACCTAAATGTATTCAAAGTATTCATTCAAATTCTTCTTTGTGTAATAAGAATAACAAGTCACTTCTGTTTTGTAATAATAATACTATGGATTCGCAATGTAATTCGAATCCCGTTTCGCAAAATTGTTCGAATTCGAAACTCAATAGTAAACAAACACGCATAAAGCGTAGGCGTAATAATAAGTTACGTTTTTCAAATCAAAATAGTAAGGTCTTGGACCAAAAGGTCAATATCCCCTACATTAATAAAAATGTATGCACGGTGGAAAAGTATTGTAACCCACAAATTTTAGAAATTAAGAATGTTTGTTATGATAGTTATATATGTAGTGGAGGTGCTTCATCGTGTGGTAACCGTACTGTCGGACCTATAGGTCGCGATTTACGCCCGATTTTTGCAATCCAAATTCTGGGTTTTAACGGAACCGCATTGATAGATACGGCTGCTAAACACTGCATTGCGGGTCATTCGCTGTATACTCTCCTTCTACGTCAAGGACATCCTCTCTTACCTTCCACACGGGAAGTAAAGCTCGCCGATGGTATAGTGCGATTAATGGATGTACTTACAACTACTTTGGAGGTTATTTTAGAAACTTCACTGATCACAATCCCATTCTTAATTTTTCCTGATTCTACTAATAATGAAACATTATTAGGTATAGACTTCATAACTGCCGCCAAGGTCGTTATTAATTTTCATAAAGAGATTTGGTACTTTAGCAACAATGATCAAATAGAATACAAGTTGTGCTTTGAATCAACCTCTCGTAACGTGTCCTGCTCCTCGACTGAAATACGTCGAGATGGTGAACAGTCAGCTGAGCGACAAGCGCCTGCTGACGTCATTAACAGGCATGCTTACGTCTTCAATGCAGGGGGAGGTTCGACACCGTACGCGGAGCACCGCATTGATAAAGGTGACCGTCCGTCGGTAGCGGTAACACAACGACGTATTTCGGCCGACCCGAAAAAGGTGAAGGCTGTAGTTAAGATGAAGGAGCCGGGGAATCTAAAGCACCTGAGAACCTTCCTACGAACTTGTTCTCGGTTCAGAAAATTCATACCGAATTTTTCAATAGTTGCCGAACCATTAACTAGTTTGACTAGAAAGAACCAAGAATGGTCTTGGGGCTCACAACAGACCCAAGCATTTTCCGAGCTGAAGCGTCTACTGACCACAGCTCCCATACTGGTTCCAGCCGATTTCAATCGTCCCTTTGTTCTGCGTACAGACGCAAGTAACTACGCCTTAGGTGCAGTTTTATTACAGGGCGATAGCAATCAGGAAAGGCCTATCGAATATGCCAGCAGACTCCTCAACGCTGCCGAGCGCAACTACTCCACCACGGAGCGCGAAGTACTCGCAGTAGTGTGGGCGGTTGAGCGTTTTCGTCCCTACATAGACGGCCAGCCTGTCATAATTAGCAGTGGCCAGGTGCTGGCCATAGATTTATTGGCCCATTACCGGAAATAGACCAGGGGGAGGATCTTGCCCGTTGAGAATACAGTTGCCCATTGGATAGAGCCATTTGCTATCTCTGTTCCTCAAATCATTCCCTATCTTAGTAACTTTCTTGAGTCACTATCAGCTGTTCGAGAATGAATAGAAATCCAACAAGACAAGACCAAGCAATACGCTGATGAATCGCATCAACCGTCAGAAACCTTTAAGGTAAATTATCTGGTTATGCTTAAGTCCCATCTGTTGAGCAAGGGATCTAAGGATCTTACTTCTAATTTCTATCTCGTCGCGATGGTCCTTACAGGATTGTAGAGAAATTTAGTCCTACGACCTACAACATTGCAAATTCAGAACAGCCTGGTTAAATCATTGGTAAATATCATACTCAGGATTTTATCCATTATCAAGGTAGAGAGGACAGCATTTTACTAAAACCCGTAATTCATAAAAAGGAATCACAGACGTCCTCCTATAAGGTTTGATTCACCAGTCCAGGAGCGAGGGCGTTCTCCAGAACTGGAGGGGGAGTATATAGCAACCCACACCTCTAGTAGAGCTGTTTGCGCATGCGTGGTCGATTGCCAGCACGCTATGCGTCTCCCTCTAGCACATAAGTACTTCGCTCTACGCGCGTGCGGTTAGTTCGACATTCGGCCGCAAGGCCAGTCCGCCGGCGACCGCGCCAAAACCGCACACGCATACTCGCTCGTACCTTAGCTCGCCGGAGCCCTAACTGTATTTCAATCGAAGTAGTTTCAACTATCAGGCATTGTGTACCTGCGTAATTATTAAGATCAGTGTAACCTATCTAATAAGTGAATCAGTGCAATATACTTTCTACTCACACCACGTGTAGTATTTTCATTCCCCTGAGACTGACGTCTCCCCCATAAGCTTCATATTCTTTAATTTCTTGAACTTTCAGTTGAACAAATGCTACACTAATTCTATATAATGTACTACTAATACAATTCCGTAATTTACATAACATATAACATAACATAAACTCACGCCTGTATTCCCCGAAGGGGTAGGCAGAGGTGCTAGCACCCACATTTCGCCAGTTTATGTTTTCGCCAATGTAATAGGTGGCGAGCCTATTGCAATTAACCGGGCACTTATAAACCTGCGATAAATACACACATAACTTCGAAAAGCATCGAAAAGTCATTGGTGTGTGCCATGGTAAACTTGGGATCGAACCCGAGACCTCGTCTCTGCAGTCCATTACCCATACCACTAGGCTTTATTAATTTACAATTGTACAAATGACACTTAATTTGTTGAATTTGTTCAATTCATTGGCCAAACATTTGAACAAAGTGGAATAGGCGGTTGGGATCGAACCCGCTCCTTCTGCGTAGCGACCGCGTTCACTACCGCGGACCGCCACGCCCAGAAACTGTTAAGTAGGTGATTCCGAAATCAAACTTCCGATAATGAATCACATCGGGCGTGTCTCGGTAGCCGAATCGGTCAAGGCATTCCCCCTGTAAGGGAAAGACTGCGGGTTCGAGTCCCGCCCAAGATGATTCTTCTTTTTCCCTATGTATTCGATTTGTATAGTTAGCATACTTAATGCTGTAAAAAATAATTCCGATAAATTTCCGATTTAACTGTATTTTTACTATTCAAAATTCTTTATTGTAACATTGCAGTAGATACAGGTAGTACAGGATACATACCTAGAGATGATTCTGTTCTTAAATCCCCCTTTTCACATTTTGCAGATAGTGTACCCAAAAACTGCAGTAGGCGAAGACGGCAAATGGTATTCATTGGTGAACAGTCCTGCCCGACCAGTTCAGAGTTACAAAGTTGACGTTTGCACATCGTAAGTTTATCTTTTTTAGTTTTTTATTTCCACAAAATTGTACACAACGCTATCTAGACCCATGGTCAGCTTTACTAGCTTGTGTTATGGAATCTAGAATGCGGATAAACATTCTTAGATACTTTTTTTTGTAAATACATACATATTATACATAGAAAAACTCAGACCAATGCAAATAGCCATATTCATGCATACAAATATTTGCACTGAGCCGGGATCAAACCCGCGTCTCCTACATAGCAGTCGCGTGCACTACCGCCACGCGCCCCCAAGTTGATGGACACAGCTGCCGCTTTGGCGTGGCTACTGCCCAACTTGGGGGGCCCGGATGGCCTGGAGGTGATCGGTGGAGCCGCCTGTCACCCTGGCAGAAGCAGGCCGCGGCGGCGGCGCAAAGTGCGCCTCCCCGTACCCGGGGTTAGAAAGGGACACTCTGGTCCCCACAACTCGAAAGAGAAGTCTGCCGGGGTGTGAGAGATATGCTTTCAGCAATCTCACCTCCGGCAACCAAAGACCCAAGACGACGTCCGTTTTAGTCGGTTCGAGTCCGACATAACCACCAATCCGTGGGGATATCTCGCAGGAAAAAAACTACCGCCACGTGACAGAGGCTGTCATTAAACTTAGTCTTGCCGTAAAAGCCTCTGTGGCGTGGCCTATAAAGTGGTCGATCAATTGACATTCGATTTGGCATAGTACACCCGTGAACACGACTGCTAGGCAAGAAGCGCAGGTTCGATTCCCGCTCGGTGCAAATATTTGTGTGCATGAATATGGCTATTTGAATAGGTCTGAGTTTTTCTAAGTATCTAAGCATGTTTATCTGCATTCTAGATTCCATAACACAAGCTAGTAAAGTGGACCATGTGTCTAGATAGCGTTGTGTAGCTAAGCCATCTCGCCATCCCGTGATTCGAAGATAACGTCCCAACTTTTTTCGTCCTATCATGTAGAATCGATCATTCCCAAATTTTCGTTACTGCGAATTCGAAATGTTCGGGTATCAATGTCACTCTTCATTAGTATTATAAACAGTTCATGTTCTAATACCTTCTATTCTTTATAACCTACACTGCACTTTCAATAATTTTTAAGTGTCAAAGTGACATATTTCTATTAAAATGTTTACTGGTTGTGAACTGACATTAGATATCAGGGAAAATCTGGCAAATATGGCAAATTGTGTAAAATGTTGTGAATTATATTTCAATATTACAATTTACAAGTCTTAAGTAATCTAACTTTTAAAATATCGCGGCGTTTACTCATAGTTTATAATGTTTGGGACTTCACGCGATATATTTTTGAAAAACTTACTTTTGCCGACGTTTCGGGTGCGTTGCAGCACCCGTGGTCACGGACACTGCGTGGACGGCCAGATCTCTGTCACAAATAGAGGAGGTCTCATTTTACCTATTAATAGCCGGTACACAAACATTTTACTAATACCAAGTGTACTTATGGAAAGTTTTAAAAATTGCATTTGGCCCCATACCTACTTTGTGTAATGCACAGCGATTCGGTTCTCTATATCACCCCATTCCATTTTAATATGGCAAAATATTATGTACAATGTATTGGCGCCAAAATGAGAAAACACGAAAACACATGAAATGAATGACAAATTGCGAATTCTCTTCTCTTTTTCACGCCCTGCTTAAAGGACCCGGGACTGTAGGAAGAAGGAAACACGTGAGCTGGCAAGAAATTCCAGGCCTTATTTGTGCGGCAAAGGAAAGTGTCACCGAAACGCCTGGTTCTCCCTTTTTAGCCCTGAACGATGTTGTCCACTATAGGA
Organism: Eilema sororculum; assembly: GCA_914829495.1. NCBI lineage: Eukaryota > Metazoa > Arthropoda > Insecta > Lepidoptera > Erebidae > Eilema > Eilema sororculum. The sequence goes on from OU618543.1 coordinate 5,047,892, forward strand.
AACTATGACCGAAATACACCCATCTGTTATATTTTAACCCTGGGAAAATACAACCATTGATTTATTTTCCACAGACCTGGTGGTTCGTGCGATAGCGTTGCAAGTTTCCCACCTGGATACGAATCAAGATGTGAACAGAAATATATCATGCGTTCTGCGACAGCTTTTAACAAAAACGGTGCCGAAATTAGCACGTTTGAAAAAGGTGTCCGATTACCCGCTAGTTGCTCCTGTGTTGCTAAAATAGCGTCATCTTAAAGGCAATTAAAAAAAGAACTGTACGCAGTTGAAACTAAAATTAGAACAGGGCTTCTACTAAAGCAAATCGAGTCATGTCACAGTCACTGCAAAAAGCGGCATTAAATTTTATACTTTAAAGTGATGCAGTTCATGTTCAAAATAAAATGACTTATTGCAGAGTGAATGAAAAGTGTTTATGAAACTCTTTTCATTTCATTTCGGACTTTATGCTGTGGCAAGTGGTTTAGCTTTAGTAGAATTCTCGTAATAAATAAATTAAGATTGAAAAAAGTGAAATGCTCAAACGGGACTGAACCTGAACTCGGGACCAGTCCATTATTTACGTAAATTCTTCTATACAAACATCTTAAGGCGCCCCTTGCAATGCTCATAGCGTGGCTCGGTAGCTCACCAGTCCGAGCATTCCCCTTGTAAGGGTTGCGGGTTCTGATAATTTCACTTTTTTTTTAGTATTTGTCCTTCTGTTCTAATTTAAATTCAAACTTCGAACGGTTGTTATCTATCTATTTCTAAAAACTTAGCTGGAATACCTACATGCCTGACAGTTTTTAACAATTTTACTATAGGTGTTTTAAAACATTTATTTATATTATTCTGGTTACCTACCTCTGGCTGGCTGGCTACCACTTATTTTAACAACGTAATACATTACATACCCTACCTAGGTAAAGCATTTAACACATTAGGTATCTATATTGCCTTACTGCATTACTTTGTTAATGTCCTAACAATTTATAACTGCAATGCTTTAAATTAATTGAAGTACTAACCTATTTGAATTTGTAAAAATATAGGAGTGCAAAATTATAATGGTTGTAATATGATTACCTTCTTAATTCGATCGCCATCCCAGTCGTTCAGGAAGCCTGAAATGAAATGAATAATGTATGGGATTGACACGTGTTGATTCGTAAACTGTTATAGCTAGCTATGCCGATGCCTAACTTGTGTTACGCGAGTTATAGAAAACATTCAATGATGTAAAAAACTAGTCGCCAATAAACTATCTGCCGAACTACACGTATCATTTGTTTCTCTCGAGCCACACAAGCAAAAGTAGACCTTATCACAAACACCAACACGTATTTTGACATCTATGACAGTCGAATAATAAGTGATACCTACATATTTTTAGGCACAACTAGCGTTGCTGACTCAAAAACAACATTTACGATGTACTTAATATAAAAAAAATCTGGATTTCTTGTAATTTCTGAACGTACTCAAAGCTTTGACATTGACAACTTGTTGACAAATGAAAAGTGTCATGTTATCATAATGGTGCGTCCACACTTGTGACATTTACGCCGTACAGTACTCCGTGACCGTGTCAGACACGCGTGTCAGTTCATTAGTGTGGACGGGTTTTTGTCACGCGGACAATGTCACAGGCTACTGACACGCCTCTATCCATACCGAACAATCAAAGGAAATGTCAAACACGGAACAAAACGTCAAGACAATGTACGGTGTTACGATGTTCAAAGTTACGTGTCACGAAGTGATCCGTCGGAGTCGGATTTTTTCAAAGGATGTTCGGTGTTGTCTGCTTGACAAATGACGTCCACACTGCATTAATGTCACGCGTAGCAGCCACGCGGACACGCATTGTTAATGACACGGGGTGCGTAGCGGATCACGTCGTGACTTGTCTCGGTACGTCAATTCAATAATAATATATTTATACTTTGTATACTTTCAGAGATTTTGGGGTCGCTGATTACGAATATATCATCCATTTGGCGATCCAACATGGCGGACTCGAAATTTTCACTAAAATCGATATGGGTATCGTTTTCCGGGTTTTTGGGGTCGCTAATTACGAATATATCATCCATTTAGCAATCCAAGATGGCGGACTCGCAATTTTCACTAAAATTGATATGGGTATCGTTTTCAGGGTTTTTGGGGTTACTGATTACGAAGAAATCATCCATATACCGATCCCAGATGGCGGACTCGACATTTTCACCAAAATCTATATGGGTATATAGTTTTCGGGGTTTTTGGGGTTGCTGATTACGAATATACTATTCATTTAGCGATCCGAATCCAATATTCGTAATTTAATTAACAATTTGATTGAATTTTTTATGGCATTTATTATGCTAACTTTTAAGTTCGAAAAACATTGGAAAAAATGAATGCGCCCAAATATTTGAATGAATGTTTTATAGCATATGCTGTCATTCTTCATCTCTTCATCCTCTGTCTCACATCACCTCTCCTCCTCAACCTCATCAGCTATCATGCATCAAAATTAAATTCAAACTGATTTCTTTTTCTGTTAAGGCACATCAACTAACGCTATAAATAACTTGCTGATGCCCGCAGCTCCGCTTGCATGGATGCCGGCTATTGGGACTTTTAGTTATATCTCCGGTTGTACTCAACCAATTATAATCAAACAAACGTAATATTGTAAGTCTGAGTTCTTCTTCGACTTCGACTCCGACTCCGAATCCGACTCCCGCCTCCCGCCTCCCGCCTCCGGCCTCCCGCATCCCGCCTCCCGCCCTCGCCTCCCGCCTCCCACCTCCCGCCTCCCGCCTCCCGCCTCCCGCCTCCCGCCTCCCGCCTCCCGCCTCCCGCCTCCCGCCTCCCGCCTCATGCCTCCCGCCTCCCGCCTCCCGCCTCCCGCCTCCCGCCTCCCGCCATCCGCCTCCCGCCTCCCGCCTCCCGCCTCCCGCCTCCCGTCTTCCGCCTCCCACCTTCGCCTCCCGCCTCCCGCCTCCCGCCTCCCGCCTCCCGCCTCCCGCCTCCCGCCTCCCACCTCCCGCCTCCCACCTCCCGCCTCCCGCCTACCGCCTCCCGCCTCCCGCCTCCCGCCTCCCAAAAGCGCTACAAAAGCGTGGCAGCCCAACCAACATCCTGAATGCGTTGTTGTACTGTACCCGCAGGGCGTTGTATGCCCTTCGCGTATATGCAACCCACAGACTGCACGTATAAAACGTTTGACAATAGGCCCTAAATAGGGTAATTTTTACGTCCTTCGTACACCGAGCAAATCTACGGATTAACATATTGCTTCGGACAGCCAGCGCCCTGCGTTCTCTTTCTATGTCTAAGTTGTCATTTAGAGCATCAGTGACCCAGTGACCCAGATACTTACATAAATTGAGTTACTCTGGTTAAAGGAGTATCATCAATAGTGACTTGAGGCACGTGAGGGTAACATTTGCTGTCGGCCTTGAAGATAAGAAGCTCACTCTTTTTGGCGTTATATTTGAGCCCTCCGCGTAATCTTCACACAACTTTATAAGCCCCCTGAGACCACTTATCGATGGACTCAGCAACACCATATCGTCAGCATAACTTATGTTATTTATAGCTACTCCGTCAATATGACAACCGATTTTTGTGTTGCTGAGTTCAACGATCAGCCGATTAATATACAAGTTGAACTGACGCGGTGACGTTATCCCCCCCTGTCTCACCCCACATTGCAACCCGCCCATTTAACGTTGTTCGTCTGGTTCCTGTACCAATACTTAAGCAACGAAATGACTGAGCCATCAACGGTGCTTTCCTGACGAAGCTTTTCCAAAAGTGTGTCATATGACACCAGGTCGAATGCCTTGGAGAGGGCCTTGGACTGGGGTCTTCCTCCTGCGTAGTACTGGAGAGTCCGCTTGAGACACATAATGGCGGTCTCCGTTGATAGACCAGGTCTGAAGTTAGGTTTACAGCATAGGAAGCTGAGCTTAATCTACTTCGGGTTCGGGTTCGGGTTCGGGTTCGGGTTCGGGTTCGGGTTCGGGTTCGGGATCGGGTTCGGGTTCCGGTTCGAATTGTAGTTCGAATTTCGATAAAATTCCGTTAATCGCCAAGACCGCCAAATGGATGATAATATATTCTTAATCAGTGGAGATGTCCTTGGAGTTGAGAGGGGGCGATGGAATGAAGAAACACTTATGTTTAACTCATGCGTTTATTCGTATCTACGGTTGTACAGTGAGTGAGTTTACATCGACCGACTCTATACTTATATCTAACATTAGCATCTACTATGTCACAGCATAGATACATCGACGATGCGCATTCAAAATCCGCAATGTGACTTTTTTTACACTTCTATTTTTAATGCCATTTTGATCAATTTTTATACGCGCTTCTACCTGTAAAACCCGTTTTGTGATATTTCTGTTGGTTTAAGAGATAACATTATCAGCTATGTAATTTTGGTTCAAATTTAGCAATGCAAATTCCTATATGTGGATATCAAGCACATAGACTAAATTTACTCCTGAGCTAGATTCGCGGCTTTGCGCCTACCATCACCACATAGCGGTTTTTCGTCCGGAAATATTGGCGGTATCTTTAAGCTCTCCAGTCTCACTTGAGCGCTTCATTTTCCCGATGTTTTTCGAATTATAAAGTTAGCATAATAAATGCAATAAAAATAAAAATAAAGACATTTAAAAGTGACTCTAATTTCACCGCAATCACATGACACCTATAATTAGAGTATATCATCTAAGCCTTTATTAAACTGTGACTTTTTCATTTATTATTTACACTTTGAATGTGGGTAATGGTTTTTATAAATTTTATTGGTTGATTTGCTTTGTTTTGATAAAGGTTTCGATATAAAACCGATCGAGTTCAATATGTACCTAGTACTAATAAATTCATTGCCAGCCCATTTCATGCAACTTCGTATTTAGATAGATACAATTTCAACTTGTACGTGTTTAATAAACAAAACTATGCTTGCTATTATAAACAGCTAAGTAAGTAATCATAATTTTACTAACTGCACATTTTCTAATTAGCCAGTAGTAAGCTTTCCTGAAAGGAACAAAAGAAACAAAAAGTAAAGACCGCCAATAAAGTATAATCTTTGAAATTAATAGTCATGCAATCTCGTTAATTTTTGGGACTCTTATTTTACTCCCAAAACTCGAAGAACCCGGGGGAAGAATCGGGACGTAGTAGAAGAGAAGGTCCAAAATTCTGGGAACACGAGGACCGGAACATACTGGGTTCAAACTCTAATTACATTTACAATGTCTCTAAAGGAGACACATGCAAAAATTGAGTTGGATTAAGTACCAACTATACTTTGTCTATGATTGCGTCGACGGTCACCTAGAGTTTTACTTATAGTTGAGCAGTATACAAATGATAGCTTGAATTTAAATCGAGCAGCGCCATCTAGTTGTAACATAGTAACTAAAATTGTAAAATATATGACCACTCATCCGTAAAATCATTACACCTTGGCGAACGGATTTTTTTTTAACCAGCTGGCACTGCCAGCCCCGGGTAGGACTTTTTATAGTAAGTTTACGCTGGTTTACACCTTTATTATTAGATGCGCAGCGCCACTATCCTGTGTTAAAGAGTGGCGCTGGCGTACTTAATGTTTAACTTGTAACTAAGTAAGTGTTCGTATTAGATATTGTTCGAAGTCAATGAATATAATATTATGTTAGTTCCGATATTGGCTAGGATCAAGTATACTCTGGAATCGCTACGCATATAATAATATCGCGTATAAACGAGACACAACATACAAAAACTGTAAGGAATTAAAAGGACAAAAACTATATTATTTGTCTTTGTCAGAGTTTCAAACACTCCTGAAACAGCGTTCACATATTTAGATAATGCTCAAGAATCTAATGTTACAATGAAAATTTTTCCATATCCTGATGAAGTATAGGTGGAACATGATTAAACATTATTAACTGAATTAGAAGGACTCCGTGCTACTCAAATTGTGCCAATGGCTGTTGATCCTACTGTTGTTTATTCTGAAGATCACAGTAGACAGTGATTTTTCGCCTGTAGCGACAACATCTGCCTTTAATAACACCACATCGAACTGCAACATTGGAGCAAGGCCAATTTCTACCGCTGCTATGTGCAATTTATTATTGAATCCTGAAACAGGATTATTCGAAGAAGCTTCTAATACTGAAGATCACCCTATCATCATCATCATCATCCACATAGAGACGTTAGTCCTGATTGCATCCAAGGCCTTCCTTCCGCCTTCCAGCTCTTTCTCCTCCACTTTGCCGGATCTTGGGCGTTTGGTAGGGAGACCGTTTTCACGCATGTCACCTTCCACGACGCCAAACCAGCACTTCTTGGGCCTACCCCTTCTACCTGGACCCGGTGGGGGCGCCATTGCCAGGCATTTGTTACCCACGTAGCTACGCGGTTTCCGCAAGATGTGGCCGCACGAGCGGAGGCGGCTCTCTCACGGACATGAAGGCTGCCGCGGATGCGAGAGTTGCTCACGCGATCTTTACGCTCGACTCCACACATCCACCACAGCATTTTCATCTCCGTGACACGCAGCATCTGCTTGTGTCGCTCCAACAGCGGCCACGCCTCACAGCCGTGTAAGAGGAAAGGTCTAATGATCGTTTTATAGACCTGCCATTTCAGCCTAACTGGCATTTTAGCATCGCAAGTGACGCCAGTCATTTCCCCCCAATTGGCCCACGCGGCGGCAATACGTGCGTTGACGTTGTAGTCGATGTCACCGGAAACGTTAAGTACAGATCCCAGGTACTTAACCTGATCCGTGCGCTCGACCAAGTCATCGCCTATACGAACGGGTGTGGGATCTGTTGAGTTTAACGCCAAGTATTCTGTCTTCGCCACATTTAGCTTCAGACCGCCGTTCTCAAGTCGCACCAATCTGTTCCTGTCTGCGTCCATCAGCGCAATATCGTCAGCATACATAATCAACCATGGAGGCTACTCATGTGCGTCTCTGGTGCTGTCCGACAAAACGTCCGATACCAAACTGAACAGGTAGGGACTGAGTACGGATCCTTGGTGTACCCCGACGGTGATGGGGAAGGTTTTCGTGTCGCCCACAGGCGGTCCGAACCACGGAACCGGAATCTTGATACATGTCTCGGATGGTGTTTGGAGATTATTGTTTTTTTTTAAGTTCAATTTATAGAATGGACGAACTAAGTAGTAATAAATGATTAAGTACCTACTATAAAAACCTATTTTATTATTTCCAAAATGGTATGTTAAGTACGCTATGTGTCTAATTTATCGCAAATTGATTGAAACAGTTTTATAGAAGACGAAATCCGCTATGTAATGAAACTTCACTTAGAGGTATTGGATTGGATTGGATTGGATAGGAGACTCTTTTGTCCGCACTTAGCCTCTCTTTTGGGCCATTGTGCGTAGAGAGTGCTGGCTAGATCAGCCAGCCTAGCTCCGCCCAAAAACGCAGAAGCTTACTGGGGGCTTCACAGGCTTCACGGATCGACCTCGCTGTGCCGAGGATTTGGGATCGTTGGGCGGCCACTGCCTCGCATTCCAGTATTACGTGGGCGGCCGTTTCCTCGGCGCTGAAACACCCCCTGCAAAGGGGGCTATCCGTGACACCGATGGTATGTAGGTGCTTGTTGAGGGGACAGTGGCCCGTTATTGTCCCCATAATTGTCCTTAGACTTGTTCTGTCTAGTCTTAGGAGACGTTTCGTTAGCCGTTTATTTATCGACGGCACAGCCTGTTTTGATTGCCTGCAGTCGATGGTTTGTACCCATCTTTGGTTGTGTAGTTCCACAGATCTCTGGCGTATCCAGGTACGGATCTGTGAAAAAGGGATCGGCAGTAGTGGTAGTGGGCCAGCAGTGGTCATATCGGAGCCCCTCCTCGCGAGTTCGTCCGCAGCATCGTTGCCGTAGGACCCACTGTGCCCTTTTATCCACTGTAGCTTTACTACATTATGGGTGGATAGCTGGTTCAAAGCAGTTTGGCATTCTGCTATTAGTGTGCTGTTGGTTGTTTGGTGGTTTAGCGCTTTTAGGACGGCTGTGCTGTCGGTTAGGAGCTTTATGTTAAAACCCTTAACCTGCTTTTCGCTTATTGCCGTCGCTGCTGTTGTTATGGCGACACACTCGCATTGGAAGATCTAACTGTGTTCGCCTAGTGGAAGGTGGATATTTAAGCCAAGGTCCAAGGAGTGTACGCCGGCTCCTGAGCCATTCTTTGTTTTGGAGCCGTCAGTGTAAACGCGTACCTCTTTAGTACCAGAGTAGTTCTTTTCCTCGGCTTGCGTTGTTATCTGGTATTTTTTGTTGAAAAAGTGTTTTTGAAGGTTTTATCACGGGGAGCAGCTATTAGTGTTTTGTATTCCATCGCCCGCCCAAGAATTGTGGTGTGGGGACTATTGTGGTTGTTTCCTCAGAGTCCCAGGTGCCACATTCTAGTGGCGGTGATGGTGGCTTCCTGTTGGATGTATAGGTCAAGCGGCGTTATGTTCAGAGTTACCTCCATAGCTGCAGTTGGAGAGGTTTTCATGCCTCCGCAAATTGATGAGCAGGCCAGCCTTTGGAAGGATTTTAATTTGGTAATCACGGTAGACAATTCCGTGCGGGTCCACCATACCAAAGCCCCGTATGCTAGCATGGGCCTTATCAGGAGATATGATATAAGAGATGTAGGTACCTATCCTATGTATTAAACTAGCTGTGCCCGCGACTTCGTCCGCGTGGAATGTACTTAATAAAAAAAATCAGTTTTTTTTTTTAGCCTAAGTTACTCCTTATTACATAAGCTATCTGCCAGTGAAAGTCCCGTCCAAATCGGTCCAGCCGTTTTATGACGCCATATGGGTTACCTGTTGTTAGAGAGAGATTAATATACGTCCTTAATTACGTTGAGCCGCCATTAGGCCTGGGCGAACTCGACAGAGCACGAAAAAGTAAAATCAAACCGCAAACAATATTATTATTATTTCTGTTGAAACTTACCGATGAAATGAAACATTTTTATATTGAGTGCGATTTGTTCATTGCTTAAATATACACGACGGCATTCTTTTCGTTTATTCCGAACCTGACCCGAAAACTTGACCCAATCGCGGGTTAGGTTAGAAACTTGGAAATTTGTTCCGAACGTAACTCTCTTCCTAACCAGACCCGACGTCTCGTTCCTATTATAACCCGAATTGCGCAGATCTGGCATGTCTGGCATGTCGCGTTTCTGATTGATCGATGATGATATTTTAGAGCGTGAACAACATATCTATAGAATAAAACATATCATCCATACTAATCCATATCCATACTTAATATTATAAATGCGAAAGTAACTCTGTCTGTCTGTCTGTATGTTACGTTTTCACGCCTAAACCACTGAACCGATTTTGATGAAATTTGGTACAGGGGTAGATTAGACCATGAAAAAGGACATAGGCTATGTTTAGTCGCGATAACCGACATCCACGCGGGTGGAGCCGCGGGCAAAAGCTAGTTATTAATAAATTCCAATTTAATTTTATTGAAATTTCTGTTTTACTTTGTCAATATATATTGCGAGTTTGTTAACGTAGTCAGGTAAAAATATATCGGTGTTGATAATGAAAAAAAAATAGGTACTTATCCAAAAAAATAAAATCACCGATATAATCGATTATTTAAATAATATATATCGATGTTTCGATATATCGATATTTTTTACCCAAGCCTACTTGACAGGACAAGCCCCAGTTTCGCCGGTTTTGCCATTATTCCTTATTATTCACGTTATTGATTTATTTTATAATAATACCTACTAAACGTTTTACTTGACTACGTAGTACTTGACATTGGCAAATTGTGGCGTGGCGATTCGCTGCAGGAGTCATTATACGGAGAAGAAGTGTATTAAATATGAGTCCAGTGAAACTCATTCGTTACATTATTTTCGCAGCATAATGCAAATATTTCTTAAGCGCTCCTTTATAACCTTTTATTTTGCTTTTATTAGACCCAGTTTCGTCTTAGCACAAAGCAATATGACTAGTGCGTGCAACTCAGCTGGTAAGTTGTGTTCACAATACTTATTATTATTTATTGAAGATAGTATAATTATCGGGACAGATACCTTTGACCAGTATATCGCGAGAGAAACGAGGCCCTAACGCCCGCATATTGTTTTGATCTAATCTATGCTTGGTGTATTCGAGCTCATTCACCACCGTAGCACCTCAAAGTATCCTCAAAAGTCATCCAAATAACGCGTACTGTTATACGTATAGAGCGCATTTTGTGTCCAAGATTTATGCCCTGAGGTAGGAGGAGGGGCTTTTATTGTTTTATTTTTATTTGGGAAATTTCGGTAGCTATTCAGCGGCCATAGCCACTGGGAGACAGGATAAAAGTTTCAACATATAAAATTTTATTCCTTTATATTATTTCAGATACATACTCTGTGGCTTATGTGACCGTACCAAACATGAAAAACGCCAAAACTATAGGTAAGGGCCTGGTTGAAAAGAAACTTGCTGCATGTGTAAACATTATACCGCAAGTCACATCAATATATGAATGGAAAGGGGAACTGAATGAGGACAATGAGGTAAATAATGTTGTTTCTGTAAACAATCACTGCTACAATGGCTTCTCAGAAATGTTCCTCGACATTCTACTTTTATTTTTTTATAAAGCACACATCAATTTGACTCCACCTGATGGTGAGCTAAAAGCAAAGTCTAGGAAAGAGGGTCACCATCGTAAACATGTACCGTGCTCACAGTGGAGGCACTTAGCTTGATGGCCTCATCAGATGCCATTACACGCCCGGCTTAAAGGAACCGAGACTGTAGGAAGAAGGAAACCACGTGTGCTGGCTACAGTGGAATTAACAACACTTTTGCTGTTCATAATGACAGGCATTTTGTGCATTAGAGTGGCATTAGACACAGTTACCATGATCTATGAACATGTGCAACAACCCTCTAGATACTTTTTAATACTCACCACTAACCACATTTTTACAAATACACACTGCTAGTGCAAGTTCAGTGGATTATGTTACCTATATTTTTTTAAAAGCTCTTCATCGTCACAGTCCTTGCTTCCAAATATTATAATTTTGTAATAACTAAATTTTATTTTTGTTTTAATTTTCAGTTACTGTTGATGATAAAAACCAGAACATCGGAGGTGGAACGGTTGACCGAGTATGTTCGTAGCGTTCATCCCTACGAAGTCTGTGAAGTGATATCTGTTCCGATTCAAAATGGTAACCCACTGTACCTGAAATGGATTGGTGAACAAGTCCCGAAATCGCTAGAATCTGGAAAAAAATCAGGAAAATAATAGGTTTTGTCAGTGATATTTTTAATTACTAAAGGTATATGTTTTACTCTCAAACTCTGGGAAAGTTTTACACCACATACAGATGTTGTGAGGCATGTCCCGAAAATGCCGCGGCTGTGTTCACACTAAGCATTTGCGGCATTCGATCGTTGCAAACGCTGCCTCAGGGCGAGGCTTGCGCTCCGTATGGATAGACATTTGCGTTGCGCTCTTATGCTTCACGGAGACCGTGCGTGGCGGTTTCCATGCTCAGCCAGAGCATGTGTCGCATGGGTTAATGTGTTAATGTTCCGTAGCAACCTCAGGTTAAGCCATGCGACCCAAACTATTCGCGGCATATGCCTTGCGACGTCTGTACGCGGTGTTAGGTGTGTATGGTACCCTCGCTGTTTGGTAAACAATCAGTGGTTCAAGTTACCTAGGGGCGGTTGCCATTTGGATGGGTGACCTTTAGTGATGTTTCATCTGTACCCTTCTGTGCTTCAAAACACACTTTAAATTTAGTCCTGGCTGTCAATAGCATATATGGGGACTTGTCCATGTCCATATATGCTATTGATAGCCAGGATTAACTCTGTCAGAAGTTGGCCACTAACCACATTCTGACTGGGAGATCATATGGCAGTAACTACTAATATAGCCGAAAACACTGAACCAATTCATACTTTATGAGGTGTATTCCTAATGCCTACAATTTTATGGAGTCTGCAAATAATTTATTTATTATTTGGTAACCTATTGAGTGTATGTAGATATTTGTAGTTTTGAACGCATTTATGTCTGTATAAGAAAATTTATTTAAATTAAGTATGTATAGAACTCTGTAGAATCTTGAAATGTATTGTATACTATTGATGTTATTGACTGAGCGAGCGAGAGTCTTCATCTCGACCTGGTGGCCGATTTTGCTTTTGTCTGTATATCTGTTTGTATGTCATTTCCTGTCTAGAGGGCGCATTTCTTAAATATACACAAAACCTGGCGCACCTCTTTGATACAACTTTTATTATCACCGGGCACGGGTGCTTCGGGAGATATCTGTGTCGGATCGAAAAGGAGCCAACGTCCGAGTGCCATCACTGCGACGCTAGCGAGGACACGGGGCTGCACACGCTCACCGAGTGCCCGGCACGGGCCGGACCGAGGCGGGAGCTAGTGGCGGCCCTGGGAGTGAGAGTTCTCACCCTCGCCACCCTGCTCACAGCAATGTGCCGCTGCGCTGCCGCTGGGAAGCGCGCCTCCCCATTCCGGGGGCGAGTTGGGGACACCGTTGTCCCCCCTCCTGAGGAGGACCAGACCGTAAGGGATGGCCCTGGGTCAGCCGGGGTGCGAGGGGTATGTCGATGACAACCTCACCTCCGGCCTAGCACCAAGACCCACAGTCGGCGTGCGGTTTTAGTCGGTTCGAGTCCGACATAACCTCCCCTTCCGGCTCCGGCAGGGGGAGTATCCGAGGGGAATTCCGCACGAAAAAAAAAAAACAAAAAGATACAACTTTTATTGATAGAAGGGTAAATTTATGAGGGAGAAAGTGGGGAAGTTTGCAGTCGCGTTATTTATGAATAGATCTTGATTATATCTGGCTGAAACATCAAGGAAATAATTCCTCACAGGTTGTTGTGAAAAAAAAAACATGCTTTATTCACAGGTGAACTAGGTAACCAGAAAAATTAGGCAAAGAGTGATTGCGAGGTCTACTGTTCACAGAACTACAGTACTAGTTAAAGAATATTGTTATTTATTTATTAAGAGAATGTAGTCAATAGGATTTAATTTACAAGCCAAATAAATTTGTTTTTTTTTTTTCAACAAAGCTGTTTAATTTACTACCATGATCGTAAACAAATAATGATTGTATAAGGTCCCATCAAGGTATTTTTTTTATACCACTTAGGAGGCAGACAAGCACACGGCCCACCTGATGAAAAGTGGTTACCGTGGCGTATGGACGTATGCAACCCCAGGGGCGTTACACGTGCTGCCTACCCTGGAGAAACCTTCTAATGCCCTTCTTGAAGAACCCCATATTGTAGTCGCTTGGGAAAACCACGGCAGGGAGTTCATTCCACAGTTTGAGCGTGGGATGGAGTTTGGTTCCCCAAGTCAACCTCCACTGCAAGCGGGGTTTTTTTTATAAAGGACACGTCCATTTGGCTTCACCTCGCCTGATGCTAAATGCAAAGTCTCGGCAAGAGGGTAACCGTTATAAACACGTGCCATGTTTTTTTTTTATCCATGAAGGATGTTACGTGCCATGTTAACAATGGCGGTAACGGGTGTGCGTTGTTTTATAGACAAAAGTTGCATATAATTTCGTTTTACAGAAAATGTTTCGCATAATTTCGTTTCATAGAATAATCAATATACATAATACTTTACTTTAAAGATTTTTAAATCATTGACTTTTGTTTCACATAAATTTTAATGTTAGAATAATCATTTCATAGAATAACAAATCAAATATTCTTCTTTTTTATATTGGTTATTTCATATAAAACTTATTTGCTCAAAGATATTTTCTGGGTGGTTTAAAAAAAAATAACCACGAAGGCTAAGGCGAGAGCTCCGCTTCGCTTCGCCCTCGCCTTAGCCTTCTAACCTAACCTATCCGAGTCGGGGTATTATCTAATTAAATTACTACAAGCAATCGGGAAAAAAATGTATCTAAATTTTACTGTTTGAAATAGATGGTGGTTAGTGGTTGTTTTTAAGATTCCTTAAATAATAATTCTACAGTTTGATAGTTAAACAAAAATATGTGAAAAAAAATTCATTAAATTATGTTTCTGTGAAAAGTGATTCATGGTGGTAAATTGTCTTTGAAACAATAATATTCGAAATAAAAATATAAGAACCAAATATTATATGAAACATTTTCTGTAAAATGAAATTCTATGAAATTTCTTTCTACGAAATAAGGCGCTCCCGGCGGCAACTTTACGGCCTAATCAGATGCTTGGACACGCCCCGTTTAAAGGACCCGGGACTGTAAGAAGAAGGAAACATGTGAGATGGCAGGGAGTTCCAAGTCTTATTGGTGCGGCTACACATGCTGATCGACGAATTTTTTTGTTTTTTTTCCGTGCGGAAATCCACTCGGATACCCCCCTGCCGGAGCCGGAAGGGGAGGTTATGTCGGACTCGAACCGACTAAAACCGCACGCCGACTGTGGGTCTTGGTACTAGGCCGGAGGTGAGGTTGTCATCGACATATCCCTCGCACCCTGGCTGACCCAGGGCCATCCCTTACGGTCTAGCCCTCCTCGGGAGGAGGGACAACGGTGTCCCCGACTCGCCCTCGGAATGGGGAGGCACGCTTCTCAGCGTGCCGTCGCCGTGGCCTGCTTCTGCTGGGGTGACAGGCGGCTTCACTCGTCTTAGGCATTAGGTATTCTCAAGATTAAGAGGTCACACAGTCAGTTGCTCTCGAAAAGCGAATCATCATCATCATAGGCCTCTCCCATGACACGCCACTTAGCCTGGTCTTCGGCTGTCTTCCTCCACTCCCCACCAGCCACTCTGCGCATATAACCAGAAAAAAACATGGCGGAGATGGCATTTTCGAGACTGCCTCACCAAAAAAATATTTAAGATCTAGAGGTGCGCATATGTTACCTTCTAAGTTCCCTACTAAATTATTTTTAACGACTGCAAGGTTTCACAATGGTTTATACTGATGTTACGGTGCTATGTTGGAAGCTAGCCAGTAAGTTGTTACCGTCAGTTACCGGGACCAGAACGAAAGGTTTGGTAGGTACTTGAAGTAGGTAAGTACTTCGTGCTACCTTCAAAATATTTCCAAGAAACGTGTAGGTAATTTAGGTCCAAAGTATACATCAACAAGTTTATAGGTAGGTAACTACCTACCTACCTACTATTCACATGTTTCTTATAATCCATACTTACTAATATTATAAATGCAAAAGTAACTCTGTCTGTCTGTCTGTCTGTATGTATGTTACGCTTTCACGTCATAACCACTGAACCGATTTTGATGAAATTTGGTATAGGGGTAGATTAGACCATGAGAAAGGACATAGGCTATGTTCGGTCGCGATAACCGACATCCACGCGGGCGGAGCCGCGGGCAACAGCTAGTGTAGATATAAATATGTGGTACTTACCTACCTACTATTCACATGTTTCTTATATGTAGATATAATATGTGGAACTTACCTACTATTTTTGTTCAACCTATTTGGCAACCGTAGGTACAACTTACCTACAGCCTCCCAAATAATAGTAGGTACCTATCTAGTTCGCTAGTGCTTTAAACAACGCAAAGGTTGTTGACATTCAGAGATATTAAATTTTTGCCTATTTGGCTGTATGCCAGATACCCTTGCTTGCTTCCATGCGATAATGGATATTTAAATTATAAGTTGTCAGTTTTCCCGCCAAGTTGTTTGGCGTGCTACTCAATCGAGGATGTGGGTGGATCGAGATAGTGGATCCTACAGGACAGAGGGAAATTTGTAAGCGTGTCGCCATTCTGGTGTCTGCAGAACCAAAAGAAGTTCACACACGGAGTTGTTATTGGTATAACATCGAACAGCAAACTAATTATGGATGCTATACCTAAAGGGATAATTTTTAAGCCAAACTAATATTAGATACATAACGAGAAAATACACTAAAAACTATTGTCGAAAGCGAAATGACTAAAGAAAGTTTAAGAAAACTCCATTTCTCAGGCACAAACACTGTCACAATATTATCGTACAAATTCTTCGTGTAAACACACATCCACCATCTTAGGCTTATATCTAAAAATTGGACGAAAAAATCACTAGGCCCATTATCTCGGGTGCATCAATTATGACGAATATATACATATACCTATATTGTTATATTTAATATCCACCGCGTCACTGTTACTTGCATTAGTAGTTTTTGATCCAGTTTTCTTATTTCTGGCCGGCGAATAAACAGAACAGTTTGTGTTATTACACAAATTGTTGAAAAAATATTTCCAGCAATTAAGAAGTACTGCAAAACTTCAAACATTGTAACGATGTCTTGCTAGCTCGACGGTTAGGTATACAAAAACTCAACACTCATAACTTAACTCGTGCTGCTGAGATTTTTAACCTGGACCCTGTCACGTGGGGTCTTTAAAAGCCCAGCTTGTAGGTACAAAAATCCGTACTTAATATTATAAATGCGAAAGTAACTCTGTCTGTCTGTCTGTCTGTCTGTGTTACGCTTTCACGCCTCAACCACTGAACCGATTTGGATGAAATTTGGAATAGGGATAGGTTAGACCTTGAGAAAGGACATAGGCTATGAATGGTCGTGATAACCGACATCCACGCGGGCGGAGCCGCGGGCAAAAGCTAGTGCAAAATAAATATCTAGTTAAAAAGTATTATTTCAACGGGTTATATTATAGTTACTCTTCAGTAATACCTACCCAGCTTGCGCAGTTACACCGTTTGTTGTAGAAATACTTTTCATTTCGAGACTGCGCACATCCCCACGTATGTAGCTGCGAGTACCTATGGTGCCGAGCAATAAAGAACTAAAAAGGCGCCTCCTACACCAGGCACTCCACCAGTGTATGCAGCCCGTGTCCTTATTCACCACGTTTGCGTTTGTACTGCACGTGCACCTCATGGTGGGCCTTACTGCCGCTACTACGGCGTGCACTGAGATACCAAAACTATTTGCTGAAAGAGCCCTTGCCTCCAGATACGATAGAGGAGTTCCGGTAAGGAAACTCGCCGTCGCATTAGGTACCCCCTCATGACTCTGTGGGCCAGTACCCACTGCGATGCACAGCAACCGCGCATTGCTGGTCTTCAGGGCGTCAGCCTAGCCAAGTCTCGAGACAAGTGGCAATTTGTTGACCGATGCATGTATAACACGTATTTTGATGTTTGTACAGTCGTCTATAAACGTACTGCCACTTGTTTATACGGACTAATCGATCACCCACATAGTGCCATGGACCGCACAAAAGTAAAATGTATGTAAATCACGAATAATTTTTCCTTTATATTTGGAGTCTTTAAAAACCCCACACCAGACACCATTCTGTAGAGTACCTAAGTTACCCTACAGACAGAATAGACGCGACGAGTTGAGGGTTAAATACAGCCAAACAGTTTAATAAATCATCGGATGAGAACCCGTTTATATTAATTTTAGGTTAAATAACTGGTTTACAAGAGCGTCATATAGAAAAAAAACCCGGTAGTAAAACCGAGTACGTATAGTTACTAGTACTAATAATACTAATGGTATGAGCGGAGTTACTCCACAGACGATGGCTCACCTATGTCATCAGAGTGCCTTTTTTTATCGTGCGAAAAATCCCCACGGATACCACCCCCCCGGAGCCGGTGGAGGTGGTTATGTCGGACTCGAACCGACTAAAACGCACGCCGTCTTGGGTCTTTGGTAACCGGAGGTGAAATTGCCGAAAGCATATCTCTCGCACCCCGGCAAACTCAAGACCATCTCTTTCGAGATGGCCCCCTTCGGGTTGTGGGGACCATAGTGTCCCCATCTAGCCCCGGGTACAGGGAGGCACACTTTGCGCCGCCGCCGCCGCAGCCTGCTTCTGCTAAGAGTGACAGGTGGCTTCACCGATCACCCCCGGGCCAGCATGACATCAGAGCGCCTGAGATTTTCACCGCATTCACCACCTCACCGGTGACGAATAAACGGTGGTTTGTATGAGCAAAAACTTCATAAGGTTGCCAACAGGTGGCGCTGATTCAATGTCTCGCAATTCACCGTTTTTTTTTGTCACCGGTGAATATTCCACAATGGGAATGTGAGAAAAGCTACAAAAAGTTACACAGTGTCGCTGGTCAAGTGGCCCAATGAGTAATGCATTCCCTCGCACCGCCATAGGGCCATACTGTAAAAAGTAATAACCAACCGTGTAAACTTTTTAATCACACCACAAACAAGCTATTTATTAGTAAAACGTTTTTTACTCCCCTTTATGTTGCCATATAATGAATGGTATGGAAAAAAGTAGGGTTGGAATTTTTAATTTTAAATTTTTGCCCATCCAAACCTTTGACCTCCTTTGACAAAAGACCTGTCTCTTTATTATAGCTCGTACAGTCAGTAACAGATGGATTCCGACTAGTAAAGTACTCAAAATAATCTTAATACCTTGGTTTCCCCCCTTCCTATTGACTGAGTGTTTTTTTTTTATAAAGGACGTGTACCATATTAACAGCGGTGACACTCAGCTTGACGGCCTCATCAGATGCTTTTCACGCCCCGCTTAAAGGACCGGAACTGTAGGAAGAAGGAAACACGTAAGCTTGCAGGGAGTTCCAGGTCTTAATGTTGCGGCATAGGAATGAGTCACGCTTGGTTCTAGAAGTTATATTCTGCACTGTATACGGATGGCATCTTAGCCCTGCACGTGTTGTCCTATGAAGGAAAGGAGAGGGTGGGACTAATTGGAAGAGCTTAGCAGAACATTCACCATGGTACGTAGATAAGATACGGTAGAATACTGCCAAAGACGCAACATCTCTACGCATCTGCAAAAGCTCGAGGATGATATGATATTTGGTACACATATTTAATTCGGACGATAATACAAATATACCTAAGTACCTACTTACATTTGACTTACATCAATAAACATCAAAAGGGTTATTACCTTGTGTTTAATATCATTTTGAGACTTTATAGTCAAGATATTTCTGACGCTGACTGTACTGGTTTTTGTATTGAGTAATTCTAATACAGTGAAATTATTCCTGTCAAACTTTAATATTTCTTGAAATTATTTACCTAACTGTATGCCTAACTGTCAAATATATTTTGAATTTATAAGTTTAGATTTCAGGGATTTCCTATCATTTAATTTATCATGTCTGTAAGTAGTTAACCGAACCATAGTCGACAGATTATTAAAAAACAATCTCCGTGGGCCTTATATATTTTGCGATTTTGGTCCAAAATCAAGCTATGCATATATAGTAACTTTATTTGGAACATAAAATATTTAACAATAGAAACAAAAATATGTCGATGATAGCTGCAAAAGTGTAACACTGTGGCACAGCTATCAACGCCGCTCTCCTGAGGGTATTGAAAGTTGTTCCAAACTTATAAACTACTAACCATTACAACCATTACAATTAATATTCAAAACAGAAGAGAAAAATAAAAACAAACAAAGAATACTTATGGCTAAATTACATGCAAAAGTGTGTATGTGTGTGTGTGTGTGTGTGTGTGTGTGTGTGTGTGTGTGTGTGTGTGTGTGGTGTGTGTGTGTGTGTGTGTGTGTGTGTGTGTGTGTGTGTGTGTGTGTGGTGTGGTGTGTGTGTGTGTGTGTGTGTGTGTGTGTGTGTATTTATTTTTTGAACTGACACGAGTTCTTCTGTTGCGTTATAACAAAGAGACTTTAACCACTTGTCAAGACTATATTTCAGCTTGCTTCTAGTCATTGGATATATGTTCATTATTCTGTTTACAACATTATATCCGTGGCTGGCGTGAATAAGTTGACAAGTCTAAAATGTCAATTTTAGAGGGCGGCCATTTGAAAGTTTGAGCGTTTCTGGTAAATCGGTAAATTAGTTAAATTTAAGAGTATGTATTGTTTTATATATTATTCTAGGCCAATTTTAAAACTGTGACAGTAAATTAGACAAATTCCTTACAGTTTTGGCAATATTAGACTTGTCAAGTTGTTCACCGACGAGTTATCAAGTTAATCACCGAATTATCAACTTGTTCTCGGCAACTATAAAAGTGTTCACAATAGTTATCAACTTAGGCACCATCGAAATAAGTATTGTTTTCTTGGGCAAGCAATGTTTTTATAATACATGGTACCTATAAACAAGGGAGGTACTTACTATTTGTACATCTTTATCAAAATTAAAAAAAAGAGGTAACTGGATAAACATTAAAATCAGATGTTATGATAAGTGCCTACGCTCCACAGTCTGGGTGTGGCGAAGCCGAAAAGATCTCGTTCTAGAACCAACTCGGGGGAGAGCTCCGTGACATTCCGCTGTCAAAGGAGATTGTTCTGGGTGGTGACCTGAACGGTCATGTGGCTGGTGGGTGTGAGGAGTTTGGGCGTGTCCACGGTAGTTATGGATGCGGTAGTCGTAACCCAGAGGGTGAGCATATCCTCAGAACGTGTGCGGCTGCCGATCTTGCCATCGTGAACAGGTACTTCAAAAAGAAGCCTGAACATCTTATCACCATCATAGCGCGCCTCCTACTCCTGTAGAGTGGGAGGCGCGCTACCCAGATCGATTTCCTGCTCACTAGGAGGCACAGCATCAGTAGGGTAGCCAACTGCAAGGTTAAACCCGGGGAGAGTCTCACTACACAACACAGTCTCCTTGTCATGGACCTCCGCGTAAAACCCAAAGGCAAACGAGTTGAGCGTGGCCAACGCAGAATCAAGTGGTGGCTGCTTGATAAAGCTAAGTCCCAGACTTTCGTCTCAGCTATCGATGATAAGTGCGCTAATGCTGTAGAAGAACCCGTGCAAGATTGCTGGGACAAGATTCAGGCAGCTATTCTTGATGCGGGGAAGGCAGTACTCGGCACGTCTAAGGGTGGACGCAAGCGTGACAAGGATACCTGGTGGTGGAACGACTCAGTCCAGAAGGAGATCAGGGTGAAGAAAGCCCTCTTTAAAAAGTGGCAAGCGTCCAAATCTCCCGAAGACCACGACGAGTACAAACAGGCTAAACGCGCCACTAGGAGAGCCGCAGCCAGGGCCAGACGAGACCACTTGCAATCGCTATACAACAAGTTGGAATCGTCTGAGGGGCAAAAGCTCATCTATAAGTTGGCGCGCTCCAGGGCACCAAAGCGGCGCAGGCTATAACCAAGTGCCGCTGCATCAAAGACCCTGGGGGCAATCTGTTGTACGAGGAAGTCGCGGTGAAGGAGAGATGGCGCTCATACTTCCACGATCTGCTGAATAAGCAGCTTAAAGAGGTGCAGCCACCAGACCTCCCTCCAAATCAAGGACTAGTGACATCGATAACGCCTGCTGAAGTTTAGACTGCCATTCGTCGCATGAAGAACCGGAAAGCTGTTGGACCCGATGAAGTCCCCATCTAGGCTTGGAAGGCAATGGGTGCCCATGGTTTGGGCATCCTCGCTAACCGTGTCCTCCTCACCGGTAAAAACTCAAACCAGTGGAGGCTGAGTGTCATTATGCCAGTCTTCAAGGGCAAGGGATCGGTGCAGGAGTGTAGTAGTTACCGAGGTATAAAGATAATGTCCCACACCATGAAGCTTTACGAGCGGATAATCTATTCCCGGATCCGACAGGAGAGTCTCCGAGGAGGACTCCGACCCTCTCGGAGTGTCAGTATGGGTTTCGCCCTGGACACGGGACTATGGATCCCGCGTTCGCCCTAAGGATCGTCGCGGAGAGATACAGGGCGAGGAACACGCCCCTGCACTGTATATTCCTAGACATGCAGAAGGCCTACGACTGTGTGCCTCGCGCGATGATCTAGTAGGCACTGCTGTCCAAAGGAGTCCCAGAGGCTTACATCGTCACAATCCGAGACATGTACCAAGATTCCGGTTCCGTAGTTCGGACCGCTCTGTTGGCGACACGAAAACCTTCCCCATCACCGTCGGGTTACACCAAAGATCCGTACTTAGTCCCTACCTGTTCAGCTTGGTATTAGACGTTTTCTCAGACAGCATCAGAGACTTACATGAGCAGCCTACATGGTTGCATATGTATGCTGATGACATTGCGCTGATGGACGCAGATAGGAACAGATTAGTGCGACGTAAGAAAGTGTGGAAGGAGGCGCTTGAGAACGGCGGTCTGAAGCTAAATGCGGCGAAGACAGAATAATTGGCGTTAAACTCAACAGATCCCACACCCGTTTGCATAGGCGATGACTTGGTCGAGCGCACGGATCAGGTTAAGTACCCGGGATCGGTACTTCACGTTTCTGGTGACATCGACTACGATGTGATTCTCATGTTGGTTTCTTTCCATAACTGGACATCTCGATATGTCACGTATTGAACAGAAATATTCAACCTGTTCATAACTTGACATCTTAGCTTATCATTATTTAATTTGAGGAAGACGGCTGTCCATAACTTGATATCTCATTATGTCAGAATTCAAACATAATATTCAGTTTGACATAATATAATATCTCAATTTGTCATTTTTAAGCTTTAATTTTTTCAGCGAGTCATAAGTGTGTAAGTGGAGATATCCAGAAACCGACATTATCCTGGTAGCTAAGAATATCTTGATATAACCACTTATCCATCTTCGTTCACAAAAAAATAATAATCGATAACTAGGCATGTAGATTTGTCAAATTAGAGACGATAAAATGCGAGATGTCAACATACTACCAAATGTGATTACAAAAAAAATTATGTACATTTTCACCTGTAATTTTTTAATATATAAATTCATACCGTTGGGATCGTATTAAGCTAATAAAAAGAAAATCATACAAATCGAGATGTCAAGTTGTTCACGCCAGCCACGGATATATTTCGGAGCTTATGTGTGTGAAATGGCGACTTGCTATTGCAGTTCTTCGGTACCTTATATCACATACTCGATCGGAGCGACGCCTGGCAACGTAAATATTTGGGGTATATATTAAACTTGTTTGCTTGCGAAGTATCACCTGCGATATAAACAACTGTCTCACTGTCAGAACCTGGCACAAAGAGTATAGAGTTGATGTTGGGAATCGCATCGGCTTTCGGGTGAGAACCTTTAGGACAAGACGTTGCGCGCGTTCAACCCGTAACATATCTGTTTTTTGAGCTCCCCCCCCCCCAGGCCGTTAAGCAGTAACCCAAAACGGATTGAGCAAGCGCAAAGTAGACCATTTTTAAGGTTTTGAAATCCAGTACTGTTCTTAATTTCTTAAATATGCAAGTAAGTCTCCTAATCCGTGTCACCGTGGCATCAATTTGCTTATTCCACTTTAGGTGTTCGTCAACGAGTACACCCAAGTACCTGATGATATTGGTACTAACAATTTTTGAACAACCACAGATCGAGTCAAAGGAAGTGTTAGAGCATGTGTGTGCACGAATTTCAACAGACTCACGGGGCAGGCCCGACTTGTTTGTAGAAAATAAAACAAATTTGGTCTTAGATACATTTAACGTTAAAAGGTTTATGGTCAGCCATTTCATGACAATGCCCAGGCAGCGCTCAGCATTTGCACGAGCCTCTCTTCAGTCACGTCCGTGAACTACGAGAGCTGTGTCATCAGCATATGTTATTATCTTGCAGTTGGGTAAAGACAGCTGACACAGCTCATTAACGTATATAAGAAAAAGGGTTGGCCCCAATACACTCCCCTGTGGAACGCCAAAAGCAAGAGACCTCCGGTTACTCAAATAGGTGTCTACTTTAGTGTACTGCTCACGGTCAGTCAGATAACTCCTAAACATGTCATGAGCGGCACCACGCACGCCAATGTCCTCCAGCTTCGAAAGTAGAATAGGAACAGAAACAGTATCGAAGGCCTTTGAGAGATCCAGGAAGATACCTAGTGTTTTTCGCCTGTTCTCAAAGTTATCAATAATAGTGTTCGAAAGTTCCAACACGGCATCCTCTGTGGATAGGCCTCTCCTGAAACCAAATTGATTTGGCGCTAAAATTTTGAATTTCGAGAGATATTTAATCAGTCTATTGTCTACGACTTTTTCGAAAATTTTGGACACTGTTGAGAGCAAGGAAATCGGCCTAAAGTTGGAAACACTGTCTCTGGCGCCCGATTTATAGATTGGATGCACAACCGCAGTTTTCAATATGTGAGGGAAAATACCCTGTAAGAAGCATAAGTTGATAATTTTAACAAGAACTGGAATTATGACATGTCTAGTGGCTTTACACACTTGACACTTGACACCATACCGGCTCTCTCAGGCTGTACCAGTACTTCTGACTGGGTAACATCCTTGCCGTGCTCCACCCTGTCCATAACATCTCGGGAAGGGTCGACCCCTCTATCAGTTGACTCTGTGGGCAGTGATAATTTTACAAAACCAAGTATGTCCATGAATGATGTCCCTGTAACAACAGTAACGCAAGCTTTAAATTCAGGGAAAACATTTGTGTACTGTGATGAAATTGGTAAGGGTTTGGGTTGTCATTTAATTAATCAATTGGGTCACTCGGTCATAACTCATTCATTTCCTGTAGCCTCCTATTCTCAAATAATTAATAGAGCACTATGTAGTACACACTGTCCACAATCTACACTAGTGTTTCTTATTGGTAGAAGAGCTAATGCAAATATAAATAATTTCATACACTTTTACAATCAATTAACAAAGTTACAAATTAAACAGGTAATATTTTGTGCATTACCTTACAGTAAATCATTCACAGCTAGTGAAAACAACATTAGATATAATATAAATAGAAAATTACATACCTTGACTACATACAGTAGGACCATAGATTTATTTGACTGTAATTTTGTATTACAGAACAATTTTATTTTGACAATAGATAGTTTTTCACTATCAAAATATTTGCAACGACAGGTTGCGCTCCTATTAGGAAACTTTTTAAATAATACAATAGCCAAACTGGCTATTAACAAAACTCTTATTGAGTTGAACAATACTGACATTACTGACACAGTGGATAATGTTATCCAAAAAAAAACTAAAATATTCGACAACAGATAATAAATCTAGCAAAGTTTCTCACACTATGTCCGAATTTAGCGGCCATAGCCATACGGCTTTTGAGACAGTTCAGTCTCCTATATGTAATTTAAATTCTAAAACTAGTAGATTAAACCTGGTGCATCAAAATGTGGAAGGATTGATAAATGGTAAAGAATTGGAATTGGAGTTGCACATGACCCTGAATAATATTGATATTTTCTGTGTAACTGAACATTGGTTGAAAGACCATCAGGTCATGTTCAACTTCAAAAATCACCAGGTGGCTAGCTCGTTCAGTAGAAAAAATTTGGATCGTGGAGGCTCCCTAATTATTATTAATAAGAATATAAAATTTAAAGAGCGTAAAGACTTAGTAAGCCTCTCTATTGAGCGAGTTATTGAGATAGCTAGTATTGAGTTTGAGCAGTTCATTGTATTAAGCGTATATACAGTCCCCCGGCTGCGCCCTTTGCAAGATTTGAAGAAACGATGGAAGAAGCGCTTTTTAAATGCCGTTCCTCCAATAAGGCAATAATAGTTTGTGGAGATTTCAATGTTAATATTTTAGAAAACACTATAGTGCCAGCAGAGAGAAAAAAAATGTTAAATCTGTTCAAGTCCTTTAATCTTATTAATATGTTTTCAGAAGCTACTCGAATAACTGCACATAGTGCCACTGGTATTGATAATATTTACACGAATATTAATCCAATCAACAAATGTCTTGTGGATGCTGTACACTCGGATCACCGTGGCCAATTAATAACCATTGAAAGAAATAATTGTAAAAATGTTAAAAAAGAAATTAAATTTGTACCGATTAACCAGTATCGTTTAGACGCTTTCAGGGAAAGTATTGTGAGTAAAATACCTGATTTGCCCTTGTACACTTGTGTAGAAGAATCTTACGCAGAATTAACCAACCTGATCGATACTGAGTTTGGGAGAATTTTTACCTCAAAAACATTATCGGTTGGCGGCCGCCCTGTATTCAGTGACTGGGCAACATCGGGGATTTATAGGAGCAGGAGGAGATTGTATGAGCTGTATTCTGAAAAGTCATACAATTTCAACCCTGCTTTTCAGAACTATGTTAAAAATTACTCAAAAGTATTTAAGCGAGCCTGTTCCTTTGCGAAATCAAACTTCATTAGGAAGAAAATAACCAATTCTGTTAATAAAATTAAGACTACTTGGAATATAATAAATTCCGAATGTGGGAAATCTTCATCAACTGTAAGAGATTTCCATTTAAAAATAGAAGATCGCCATGTCACGGAGGATTTGGAGGTTGCGACAGAGTTTGAACATTTCTACGCAAATATAGCTTCCACTACAACCAAAACTCTTCAGTCGTCTTCCATTTTCGCTGAGGCATTGCTTGTAGAATCAACAAACAGGTGTCAGAACACGATCGTATTCACGGTTGTTAATAGCAAGGACATCGTTAAAGCGTTTAAAACAATTGATGTTAAAAAGACCGCGGATCTATGGGGATTATCAGTCAAAACTGTGGCAAGAAAAATTGATGTCATTGCTCCCCATCTAGCAACTGTGTTTAATGACTGTGTCAACAGTGGTATATTTCCTGATTTAATGAAATATAGCAAAGTCATACCTTTGTTCAAGGCCGGCAGCGCCACAGATCCTTCGAATGTCCGACCCGTTTCTGTGTTGCCGACCTTGAGTAAAGTATTTGAGAAACTAATTCTAGGACAGTTACTGACCCATTTTGGTGAAAACAAATTGTTTCATGATAAACAGTTTGGGTTTACTAAGTGACGTTCGACTACTGATGCTGGTGTAGAACTGTTAAATTGTATTTACGAAGCCTGGGAGGATAAGCATGATGCTCTAGGAGTCTTCTGTGATCTATCCAAGGCCTTCGATTGCGTTCACCATGACACATTAATCAGGAAATTAGAAAATTACGGAATAAGGAACAAGGCTCTCGAGCTTCTGACTTCATATTTGAACAGTAGAATTCAGAGGGTCGATGTTAACGGTACATGTTCAGCAGGATCTGTGGTTTCGTTTGGCGTTCCGCAGGGTTCGATACTTGGACCATTTTTATTTCTAATTTACATAAATGACCTTCCCTACTATGTAAGGGACAATAATAGTATTATTTTATTTGCTGACGATACTTCGTTAATTTTCAAAATTAAAAGGCAACACGATAATTATGACGAAGTGAATGGTGCAATCAAAAGAGTGGTCCATTGGTTTAATATAAATAATCTTTGCCTTAAGGAGAATAAAACTAAATGTATTAAATTTACTCTGCCTAATGTTGCACAGGTAGAAACCAATGTACAGCTCAATGGACAATTGTTGAGCCTTGCGGAATCGACAGTGTTCTTAGGTTTGAGTATTGACGCTAAACTTCAGTGGGGTTCACATATAGAAAAAATAGCTAGTAGATTAAGCTCAGCTTCCTATGCTGTAAAAAAGATTAGGACTTTAACAGATGTGGATACGGCTAGAATAGTTTATTTCAGCTATTTTCATAGTATTATGAGCTACGGAATTCTCCTTTGGGGTAATTCCGCAGATTTAAACACGATATTTGTCTTGCAAAAGTGGGCTGTGCGAGCTATTTATAATTTGGGCCCAAGAGTCTCTCTCCGACATAAGTTTAAAGAGATGAATATTCTAACCGTAGTGTCACAATACATTTTCGAAAACTTAATGTATGTCAGGAAAAATATTGCAAAATTTCCAAGACTTTGTGACAGGCACAATATAAATACTAGAAATAAAAGCAATCTTGTAGTTTGTCATAGCAGACTCCATAAAATAAGTAATTCTTTCCAGGGCAACTGTATTCGCTTTTTTAACAAGCTTCCTAATGAAATCAGAGATTTACCTGTTAATAAATTTAAAAATACAGTAAAGAGCAAACTGTGCCAGAAAGGCTATTATAAAATCCAAGAATATTTAAATGATAAACAAGCTTGGAAATGAGCTGTTCGCTCTGCTGTGCTACTCAAGCAAAACATTGTATCTAGACCATAAGTTTTAGGCTAAGTAAATGTTTTGTAAATAGACCAAAAAAAAAGCCCGCTAAGTTTCTTGCCGGAGTCTTCTCAGGTCTGGGCCGCGTTTCGAACCGGTGGTCCATTTACTAGTATTAGTTAGTATTTAATATTTACTTTATGTTGACGTTTTGTAAGTGCTGATTTAATGGTCTATGCAAAATAAATTATTTTTGAATTTTGAATTTTGAATTTTGAATTTTGAATTTTGAATTTTGAATTTTAATTACAGTAGCAGTTATGCCGTCCAGTCCAGCGGCGCTTTGATCCTTGAGACTAATAATAATATTTTCCAGTTCTGTACTATCTACGTTGTACAGTGCCATGGAGGTGAGAGGAGCATGTTTTACATGCTTTGAGGCAGCTGAGGTATCAAAAGAACCAGATACCTGCTTATAAAATGCAGAGTCCTTAATTTTAGAAGCCAGGTTTTTGCCCACATTGGCAAAATAATCATTCACTTTGTTTATGGACTCTAAGGGATTTTCACCACACTCCAGTAGCTCTGACGACGGTGTTTTGTTTTGACCTAGATTTGCAGTTTGTTTAATAAGACGCCATGTATCCCCCGGACTATTTCTGGCCCTCTGGAGCCTTAAATGTTCATATTCGCGTCTAACTTTTTTTAACAGATCATTACAGAAGTTTCGATACCTACGGAAGACCAATTTGTGAGACTCGTTTTCAGGGTTCTCTATGTACTTTCTATAAAGTTTGTCCCGGTGACGTATACACCTCAGAAGACCAGGGGTAATCCAAGGTTTGATGACATGTTTTCTACTAGGACTTTGTGAAGTATATGTATTTGATTTTATGGTAGTGGACAGCAATGACACAAGTGATTCCATGGCTGTATTTGGGTTTTGTGAATTTACAATATGGGAGAAATCAGTGTTGTTGATATATTTAACAATCGCCGGTACATCGGTTTTCACTTTATTAACATTACGAGGATTGTTTATTAGGTTGATTTTACAGAACATCACAACTGGTCGATGATCTGTAATTGGAGCATCAAGTACCAGTGAAGTAGCAGTAGCTTGGGAACGTAACATCACATGATCGATACATCTCAGCAACCTGGTCGGAAAAGTGTAGGCAGGAAGAATGGCATGTGATGCTGTAAGATCTAGATATTCATCCAGATAGGGATCTGTGCTGTCCGGTGCAATGTTTATGTTAATGTCCCCTATTACAGCAACAGTTTTTAATTGTGAAAGCGACCTAAGGACACTATCGAGACTACTAAGGAACCGGCTCAAATCTTTATATGATGGAGAACGGTAGACACAAACGAAGGCTGCCCTATTAGGGAATTTAACTACAATAGGGGAAGGCCGGGTAATTGCGAACGCTGGGTAATCGCGAACACGCCTGTTTCACTACCTTAAAAAGAGATATTATGATTTCACTCGTCGCCATCATAGAAATTACGCCATCACTAGTGCCAAGCAACCGGCGGAGAGTTACTGGTGCACACAGGATACAAGGTAAATTTAATTCAAACATTTACTTATATTCGTTGCAATTTGCCTATAAATTGAACTCAGTGTACCTAACTTATATAACAATGATGGCTCCAACACAATATTTATTTGCATAACTAATTAGTATTTGAGGATTATATTAGGAGAATTACATGCGGCCGGAGACGAACATAACCAGAAATTAAAACTTTGTTTTTGTTTTATTGCCTTGGTGGGTATTGGCGAACGAATTGATTGGGTCAATTACGAACGTTCGGCATTGCCCCATAAAGAATAAAAATCGGTTATTATGTTAGTTGTTTTGTGACAGTAAAGATGTTAGCTGTCTAATGGAAATTAAGAGTAATTCTCTATTTTGCTTTGATTTTTTTTAGATGCCGCGAAGTTATAAAAGGAAAACTGAGACGAAATATAATGTTGAAGATTTGAAAAAAGCCATTGACGATATCAAAAGTAAAAAGTTGCCGTAAATTTTTGCCGGGCAATAACTGTTTCAAAGGTTTAAATCTTAGTTTAATCCTGATTAATCGGTCGTATTATGACCTCATTTTTAGGCTAGTCTGGGTCAATTGCGATCGATCGTAATTGCCCCAATAAGTGTCCGTGATTGCCCGACCAGTGTCGGGTAAACACGAACACTAGAGGTTTTGCTTTTGTTACAAAAGTTGATTAAATAAGAATAAATTCATATTGTTGATTGCAGAAGTTCAAAGTATATTAATTTACCTTTAAAAAGAACCTATTAAAGTTTAATTACAAATACTATCTTTTGAGTTATTTCAAAACTCCCTTAGGTGTTCGTAATTACCCTGCCTTCCCCTACAGCTCGCATCATCAAGTGTTGGCATCTCAATCACAACGCTGAGATAGTCCCTAACATAAACAACTACACCATCATTTTGATTTTTATAGTTTGTCTCATGGGACTGGAATCCATTAAGGAAGGGAATATGTGGACACATACTTAGCCAGCACTCTGTCAGTATTATAATGTCAGGTAAATAGGAAAGTCTATTCAAGAGTGCCACCAAACCATTGAAGTTACAATTTAAGCTTTGTATGTTAGTGTGAAGTAATTTAAGGTCATGCAGGTCGTTGCATAGATACTTGTCACTACTTTCTGGTGAGCATGTGTAGCCATAAGAGGCAGATACATGTTCAACTTCATTACTCATAGCGATCAAATCACTCATTACATAGAAACCGAAACATAGGCGAAGTCTGAGCTGTTTACTGGTGTAGGCTGTGCGGATGTTCTGTAAAGTTCGTAGAAATTTAATTTCAAATAAAGTGTTTAGTATTTTAGTGGATGTATGAATATTAAAGTAGATGTTGTGTGTGATTATCTCAAAAGAGAGTGTGTAACTTATATGTGTGTGGTGTAAACAATATGTGTGATATGATATACAGATCATAGGGGATAATTTTTTAACATAATTTAAATTTAAGTCGAGCCATAGTCCGATATTATACACACTGCTATACAATTCAAAACGAAGTACAAAATCAAAGGGCGATATTTAGGGAATAGTATTCCCTTAGGCCTGGCAGGCTGCCTGAACAATTTTTGCGAGATCACTCTCGCTCTTCACTTGTAAATGTGGATATATAGCAGTATACAAGGTGATTTTATAGTCGTTTTCGGAAAAAAATAATTTGAGCACAGTTTCGATAGTAAAATCATCTGGAAGTATTAATTTAGTGAAAGAAATAAATAATTTTACAAACCCCATACATTTTTCCTTTCACCCGAACATTATTCCCATACATCATCAAAAAAAAATTTGACTGAATTTTTATAGCATTTTTAATGCAAACTTTAAAGTCGGAGCGGAGTCTTCAAAATTCAATGTTTAAAAATGGTTGAAAAATCATTCATTGTTCCCAACAGTTCGTAAGAATGTTGGTAGATGGCACCACCGTCGCCCCTTAAAGACGGATATAAAGAGAAGGAAAATTTGAAATGAATCAGGTGTGGCTCAATAGCTCAGTTGGAAGAGCATTCCCCCTGTAAGGGAAAGGTCGTGAGTTCAAATCTCACTTGAGCGTTTCATTTTTTCCGATGTTTTTAAAAAAAAATTGTTTTTCTTTCGCCAAAGTATTACTTCCAGATGATTATGCTTTTCTTTTTTTTTTTTAACGTGCGATAAATCCCCACGGATACCACCCCCACGGAGCCGGTGGAGGTGGTTATGTCGGACTCGAACCGACTAAAACGCACGCCGTCTTGGGTCCTTGGTTGCCGGAGGTGAGATTGCCAAAAGCATATCTCTCGAACCCCGACAGACCCAGGACCATCTCTTTCGAGATGGCCCCCTTCGGGTTGTGGGGACCGCAGGGTCCCCATCTAGCCACGGTTACGGGGAGGCGCACTTTGCGCCGCCGCCGCGGCCTGCTTCTGCTAGGGTGACAGGCAGCTCCACCGGTCACCCCCAGGCCAGCGCTCATGAAGGACGGAGGTCGTTCTGCGACCTCCGACGTCCGGTTCGCCGTCGCTCTGCGCGGGCTTCCCGGGCCCGGAGTCTAGTCCGGACCCGACCGGCCGCCTCCTTCTCGAGCATTACTTGCTCGCAGAAGGAGGCGGCCGCACACCAAGCATTCGCGCATCGTACCATCGCTGTGAGCAATGTGGCGAGTGTGAGGACTCCCACTCCTAGAGCCGCCACTAGGACCCGCCTCGGCGTGTCCCACGCCGTCCAGATGATTATGCTGTCGACACTATGTCCAAATTTTCCCGAAACGTCGATAAAATCACTTTGATAACCTGGTGACTACAAGAATTCGCTTAGTATATCGATAAGGCCGCCATTTGTGCATTTATTTCTTATGCTTTTCGTACATGTATTGTATTGGCGAACAATAAAGATTTTTCTAATCTAATCTAATCTTGCATGCAGAAAATCTATGCACCATGCTGTTTTTATATCTTTAGGTATACCTAACGATTTTTTATGTGATAAATAAATATGTTCATACTATTATAATATTGTTTACGGATTAGACTCTTAGTAACATAGGTAGTTTAATTATTTTACAAATTTAAATTGAAAAAATCTATATATGTAAGAAATCCATATCCACACTAATATTATAAATGCGAAAGTAACTCTGTCTGTCTGTCTGTCTGTCTGTCTGTATGTTACGCTTTCACGCCTTAACCACTGAACCGATTTTGATGAAATTTGGTATAGGGGTAGATTAGACTATGAGAAAGGACATAGGCTATGTTTGGTCGCGATAACCGACATCCACACGGGCGGAGCCGCGGGCAAAAGCTAGTAAGTAATATTTTATTTACACATAATAAAATACTACATACAACATAAAAAAATAAATCATAATAAATAATTGTAAATTGGAAATGTTTGTTCGCGATGGACGCAAAAACTACCGAACGGATCTTGATGCGGTTTTTTTATTAGAAAGGTCTTGATCAGACTTAAAATCTTACGTTTGTTTGATTGCCTTCAAACAAACGTAAGATATAGTTTGCTGGGGGTCGCGGTCACGGGATCAGTATTTCTGTGACCCTGGTACATTGGCATGAAGTACCAGGCTCACAGAACTGTTAAGGAACTTTATCTGGGTCGCGGGAACAGGAGCACTGTGTCCTAAACCTTTCTATTTCAAACTTAGCGCGGACGAAGCCGCGGGCGAAAGCTAGTTTCTCAATATACCTATGTATCTTCTTCAACTTAGCGTTTATCCCGATCGCTTCCGAAGTATTCATCTCGGTGTTTTCCATTGTATTTCAATGTAACCTACCAATGAAAAATAAACGAAACAAATTCCCAATCGAGTGTATATTCATCGTCAGAAATATCTTGACTGCAAAGTCTCAAAATTAACTTAAAACTAAGCCAAATGGTGAATGTTCTGACGAGCTCTTCCAATTAGTCCCACCCTCTCCTTTCCTTCACAGGACGACACGTGCAGGGCTAAGATGCCATCCATATACGGTGCAGAGTATACCTGCTAGAACCAAGCGTTTCAGTGACTCATTCCTATGCCGCGCCACTAAGACCTGGAACTCCCTGCCAGCTCACGTGTTTCCTTCTTTCTACAGTCCCGGTTCCTTTAAGCGGGGCGTGAAAAGGCATCTAATGAGGCCGTCAAGCTGAGTGTCATCACTGTTAACATGGTACATGTTTACGATGGTGACCCTCTTTGCGAGACTTTGCCTTTAGCTTAACATCAGGCGAGGTGAAGTCTAATTGACGTGTCCTGTATGAAAAAAGGCATTATGAGCAAATTAAACTGCTTTATTGATTTGAATTGGGTATTATCCTTTATTTAAAATAAATTTATCTAACTGAGTTTATTACATTAAGAACGGTAAAAGAGCGGTAAAAATTGCGACGGTCCTTATTTTAGAGATTTTATTTATTATTAATCATCCACCCAACCTATAATAGTAACTGATTTGACTATTAAATTTTATGACGTCAATTAATCTTTTTTCATACCTTACCTTATAACTTATCGTTTTGACGTTTAGTAAAATGTGAATAATTTGAGTAATCAGTTGAATACCCGATTGTATTACCGTCCGAAAAAAAGGCGTGTACCAAATATCAGAACAGTCAGTTAACAGGAAGGGGGAAACCGAGGAGGGGGAAAACAAGCGACTACAATATGGGGTTCTTCAAGAAGGGCATTAGAAGGTTTCTTCAGGGTAGGCAGCGCGAGTGTAACGCCCCTGGTGTTGCATACGTCCATAGGCCGCGGTAACCACTTTCCATCAGGTGGGCCGTGTGCTTGTCTGCCACCTAAGTGGTATAAAAAAATATATATTAAAATCATTGTGAGCACTTTGTTCATCAAGGTCTATCTGATGCCGACTGTACAAGCAAAACAAATGTCCAATCGAGTGGACTATTGCCATATTTCAAAATATTGCGTCATAGGGACAAACTCACGTGACGAGCGCTACGGAACAGTTCTGTAAACGCTAAATACTGTTAATAAAACGCAATATTTATTCAGACAGCTGTCTCCCATCTATATTTAGAACCAGACACCATTATAAATTATGTCCACAACAAAAATACCTGCGCACTTCAATGTCGCCACACTAGTCTACATAAAAATATTCTTACGTAACAAAATAGAACATAGTATCACAAAAACTACCATTATGAACTAATTGCCTCATTTGTATTTACTAGAGACCTACATAAAACACCCGCCCGGTAACAAAGAAAAGACAAATGGCTACTTTTGGAATAAAACCCGAACATCTTCGGGCGCATTTCGCTCGGCCAATCGTAGCGCCCGTAGACGTCTACGAGTTTCGTAGCGACGGCTGACGCAGTAGGGCGGCGTAGCACCACGCTTATACAGGCTGAAAACATTGACCTTCGAAATTGGAAAAATTCAGTGTTTAATAAATATAATTAGTACTGTAGAAGTCATGAAGCAAACAGTTCTGTTATGGCATCAATAAATTGTTTTGAAAGAAACATCTGCAGTCATAAAAGCTGTCGTATCGGTATCGACGCTGGATGGCGGGCGCGGAGTAGCGAGCGCCGAGTACCGAGCACTGTGAGCAGTCAGCGGTGAGCACCGGTGGCGAGCAGTGGCGAGCGGGCGATGTCGACGTTGGCGGGCCGGTAGTGCAGTGTCGTCGCGCCGGCGCGGATCGATCGCGGGATCGCGGCGCATCGACCGGAGCGGGGCGAGGCGTCGTCAGTCGCGCGCGGTCACTGCGTGCGGGCGCGCGCATCGCTGCACGTGCATGGCGCGCCTGACTGGATGCCTCGCGCCCTCGGGGAATGGCTTCGTCCGAGGAAGAGGCGACTACCGCGTCGGTTTTTGACGAGTTCAGTGACCATGAAAAATGCCTCAGTGTCCGAAAATGGTGGTGCTTTCTCCTATCGTCGATATTCACGTTCATCATGGGGTTGCTCGTGGTGGTCATGTGGCGCTTGTGCGTGTACATGTGCTGCCACAAGGAGCCGGAGCTGGCTCCGAACGACCCCAAGCAGAAGGAGCAAAAGGCGGCGCGCCAGGGCAAACAGGAGTTCGAGGGGACGTTCATGACCGAAGCGAAAGACTGGGCCGGCGAACTTATATCCGGTCAGACCACCACCGGACGAATACTGGTAAGTAGACTTCTGCTTACGAAACTCCTCGAATTTCAGCGTAATGATTTCTGCTCCTACATATTTGATAGTAGGTTTTCAGAATGTGTAATGACTTATTCACGTGTTCTTGTCGCGTGAAACTACTTTAATATTTGTAGTAGTGACATTTTGTATGGTCATTTACATGTCTTCTGTTATACATTCGACTCACTGAAACAACATTACTGCTATGGAACTGCCTATCCGTAGCCACCAGCTTACCCCTATACCTACAGGAAATAAATAATATGAAAAAGCGTGTATTTAGACATGCTACTGATAGTAAAGGAATTCACTACAGTAACAAGAATATCTCATTAAAATATTTAAAAAATACTACTGTCCTAAAAATACTTTTATCAAAAATCGATTTCCACCATACATTTAAATCTGTTCAGAAATTGCCAAGCTGCTATGGCGGAATAAAGAAACACACAAACATACATAGACTCTGAAAACAGGTCTGAAAAAAAAACAGACCCGTGGATGAGTGACAAATGAGCACAGGGTGCGTTTTTCAGGGGACCAGTGTGTTCTGAACCTTGATAACATTCAATTTCTTTTTAGGGTTAATGTCGACATCCGTTCGTATTATAGTTAACCAGATTCCATATTATTTACTATTCACCACACTCAAAAGCATCTGATGAGGGCATCAAGCTGAGTACCAGCATTGTAGCATTGGCATCTAAAATGGTAGGTTCCAGGCATGAGATTTTCACCTTCAACTTATCATCAAGTGAGGTAAAGTCATATTGACATGACTTATATAAACAAAAAAAGAAGTATTTTACTGACTTAACATATAATATTGTGATATGTAAATGAAACTTGTATTTGGTAAACATGTAACACTAGTTTTTTTTTTAATATATTTTCGAATAAATTCATTAGTAAAATCGTTTAATGTATGAAGATGTTATCCCAATATTTTATAAACGTGGGTAGTTGTAAACTACGACGTAAGAAGTTGAATTGTCTGCGTTGACAGTTATCGTTCTATATTTAAATTATTTTGAATCGTTTTTTGACAAGAATGTCTACTAAATTGGGTTAATTTCTAAGAAAAAAGAAGTAGAGGCATTCTTTTTTTAAATGTTTTCTTTTTTTATTCTTTACTTGCGGGTAAGCACATAGCTATTTTACGGTTGGCGTTTTGAGGGTAGATACAAAAACCACTATCTATCGGTGACTAGATAGTGGTTCTACAATGTTCATATATTTTTTAATTGACGTGAGACCTCTATACTTCCTACATAGCTCCAGAGGAGTAGCCAGATGTCTTTTAACATACATTTTTCGTCAACAATATTTTTTATCCCTCATATTTTTCTATAAGAACACTCAAAACGTGTAGTATACCTGAGTAACGCCTTTCAGACCCCGGAAATCGAACCCGCTCCAGTAAAACAGGCACCACACCGCGCCATAGCGACATGAGCCCATCTAAAAATACTTACAACGAATCAATCAACAAAATGACCCACATAAAACCTTTTACCGATGTATCAGCGCAATTTCCCACCCCCCGGTAAAAAGGTGATATATAAATAACGGACGACATTAACCCAAATCTGTTCGGTTTGGCTCCACACCCCTGTGAATAGATACTTCGGTGACGTCATTGGGCTGTACGAGTAGCTATGTTACTGGTACTTTTAAATATTACGGTTTTATTAGCCTTTTGCCCGCGTGGATGTCGGTTTTCGCGACTTTTGGTCATATCTCCTGCCTTTCCATACAAGTGGCACTTCATTGGCTGGCGTTTAGTAGAATAGAATGATGAATTTTTGGCATTTGACGTTAATGACATGCGCTAACAACTATCATATCCATACTATAATATTATAAATGCAGAAGTAACTCTGTCTGTCTGTCTGTCTGTCTGTATGTTACGCTTTCACGCCTAAACTACTGAACCGATTTTGATGAAATTTGGTATAGGGGTAGATTAGACCTTGAGAAAGGACATAGACTATGTTTTGTCGCGATAACCGACATCCACGCGGGCGGAGCCGCGGGCAAAAGCTAGTATAAATATAAATGCGAAGTAACTCTGTCTGTCTGTCTGTATGTTACGCTTTCACGCCTAAACCACTGAACGCATTTTGATGAAATTTGGTATAGGGGTAGATTAGACCTTGAGAAAGGACATAGGCTATGTTTTGTCGCGATAACCGACCTCCACGCGGGCGGAGCTGCGGGCAAAAGCTAGTAATATTATAAATGCAAAAGTAACTCTATCTGTCTGTATGCTACGCTTTCACGCGTAAACCACTGAACTGATTTTGATGAAATTTGGTATATGAGTATATTAGACCTTTAGAAAGGATATAGGCTATATTTGGTCGCGATAACCGACATCCACGCGGGCGGAGCGGCAAAAGCTAGTCATGTAATAAACGCCAAATTCTATACATTCGCCATTCTATTCTACTAAAGGCCGGCCAACTAATTGCCACTTGTCTAGACGGGCTGTTCTATTCAATGATTTGCAATCAAACAAAAGTAAGTTGTTTAATTGTAAGTCGGACCAAGAGCTTTCTAACAAAAAAAGTGTCTCCATTGCCCAGGCTGGAGCCCCGTACCTAAATGGGGACACTATGGTCCCCTTTGAAGGGGAGCCATCTCGAAAGAGATGATCCTGGGTCTGCCGGGGTGCGAGAGATATATTATTTGGCAATCTCACCTCCGGCAACCAAAGACCCAAGACGGCGTGCGTTTTAGTTGGTACGAGTCCGACATAACCACCTCCACTCGCTCCGTGGGGGTGGTATCTTTGGGGATTTTTCGCACGATAAAAAAGGGTGGAGGCCCCGGACCACACGCCCCAATACCGTTCGAACTTATGAGCGTATTCTACAATGTCAAAACGATTTCAACGCAAGGTTATATTGAAATTCGATAGAAGTATTCCAATTAATAATGTGGGAACTAGCAGGTGATAGATTACCGAGCCTTGTAATTTAGTATATCGTAACTTCTAATCAAAAACGTAGGAATAGCCATCGTGACCGAGAAACTTAAAGTCTATGAGTATTATTTTATTCATCTAGGTCACAAAGTTAAAGTTGTGAGTGGGGCGCCACCCAGAGGGTTAAGCCCAAGAGCGTCTGGCGCATGATTTCTAACGAGGCTCTCGGATTGGAGGTTAGATGGCAGTCTCTCTCTTAAAAACTTAGGATCAACTAGGTAGCCTATTGCAGTCCACCCATAGACTAGGCCTCTCCCATTTTCATGAAATTATTTTTTTACTACCTTTTGCCCGCGGCTCCGCCAGCGTGGATGTCGGGTATTGCGACCAAACATAGCCTATGTCCTTTCTCATGGTCTAATCTACCCCTATACCGAATTTCATCAAAATCGGTACAGTGGTTTAGGCGTGAAAGCGTAACATACAGACAGACAGACAGAGTTACCTTCGCATTTATAATATTAGTATGGATTTCGTGTTTTCCTTCTCTCAGTAATATCGTTTGCGTAATTTTCGGTTAGTCGCCTCTTATGGCACCCTTCGGATGAGATGGAGTAGTGATGCTTGTATTTTTTCTTCGTCAACATACGGATGAAAAGCTAACCAAACTACATTATGAAAAGGAAGACCCTTTGGATGCTACCAATCCTACCCCCACCGTGGAGAGGCCTCACTAGATCTACCGGATCCAAGCCAACCATACTTGTAAGCTAGTACCCCTGCTGTTTACCTCTGGACTCTGGTTATTGTCAACAGTTAGATTAGTCTACTCACATCATAAGATAATCCATACTAATATTATAAATGCGAAAGTAACTCTGTCTGTCTGTATGTTACGCTTTCACGCCTAAACGACTGAACCGATTTTGATGAAATTTGGAATAGGGGTAGATTAGACCTCGAGAAAGGACATAGGCTATGTTTGGTCGCGATAACCGACATCCACGCGGGCGGAGCCGCGGGCAAAAGCTAGTAATATATAATAGAATCGAGTGACAAAATCTTCCTCTCTCCAAACATTGTGCTGTGCCCGACAGGGTTCATAGTTGTAACCTAATTGCTAACACGAACAACCGTACTATATTATGGAATGCAATAAATGTATTGTGTATTGAGTATATGTTTTCTTTTTGGGTTTGGCAGGCTTGATGTCAGTCGTTTCCATTAAATTCGTATAAGTCAAATCAAGAGTTAGAAAAGGGGTAAGCAGACCCCGGGCTGCAGGGTATCAAATCAAATCAAATCAAATACTTTATTGCATTCATGTGTTGTACAGATCTTACACCAAATTTTGTTTTAACATGAAGCCCTGTTGGGTGTATTTTATTCCAATTAACATTGTGACAGAACCTTAGATGTAACCATAGTGTGTAACAACGCTAAAATGGCGCTATTCCAGTTAATCACTCTGTGCCAAATTCAATTACCAAAGTATCGACAGATGGATGGACATTTGTTACTTCATTAAGCCAAAACTATTGAACAGTTTTGCTTAAAATTTGGCACAAAGATAGAATCCATACATCCATATAGGTACTTTTTACTTTTACTCTTACGTATTACCCACGTCTCGCCAATTATGGTTTTCAGTCCCATGACGTAATAGGGGGCAAGCCTATTGCCGTCTAGCGGGCCCTTTAATGTTTGTTTACTGTCGGATGGAGAATAGCCCTATTCCTTATTCGCCTTTTACGACAAACACGGGAAGAAATGGGGTGGTCCTATTCTATTCCACCGTGAACCAACCAACACGCCAACAAAAATAAAGATTATTTTTTTTTATAAAGGATACGTCTATTCGACAGCCTCTGTAGCGTTCGATCCCCGCTCAGTGCAAATATTTGTATGCATGAATATGGCTATTTGCATTGGTCTGGGTGTTTCTATGTATAATATGTATGTATTTACAAAAAAAAGTATATAAGTATGTTTATCCGCATTCTAGATTCCATAACACAAACTGTAAAGTTTACCATGGGTCTAGATAGCGTTGTGTGGAATTTTGTGGAATATAAAAAAGAATTGACTTCAGTTCGCCTGATGTTAAGCTAAAGGTAAAGTCTCGGAAAGAGGGTCACCATCGTAAACATGTACCATGTTAACAGTAATGGCACTCAGCTTGACGGCCCTATAATATAGTTTAAAATAACACAGGTTACACTCTGTCCTGAGATTAGGTTCTAATGAACCACAGAAACGGGAGTACCTAGCAATAGCTATTTTTCGAATACATAGGGAAAAAAATAAAGTTTAAAACTAAAACCCGACTACCGAAAAATCACGCTCTAAAAAGTAACAAACAAGAAAATATCAAGGATAGCCGTGGTCGTATGCCACTTTTCGCTAGAATTTATTGTTTTGTTAGAGTAAGTGGCATACGACCACGGCTATCCTTGATATTTTCTTGTTTGTTACTTTTTAGAGCGTGATTTTTCGGTAGTCGGGTTTTAGTTTTAAACTTTATTTTTTATTTATATTATTTTGAGGCAAGGTAAAGCTAATGATTTATACATATTTGAAATGTGCTTATTAAGCCCTTTCATTTGATACCAAACACGGCATATTTATCTCAAATTTATTTTTTAACACAGTACCACACAAGATTGAGTGACACGTCATATAGCCTATAACCATTGGACGATCAAGCTGCTTGTAACGATACCTCATTTGTCCAGTTCTAATTAGTAGTTGAGGAGCTATGAGGGAACACATGAACATACATACATACATACATACATACATACATACATACATAGCCTGTCAAAATCATAACCCTCCTTTTGGCTTCGCCGTAGTCGGGTAAAAATAATCTTCTCGGGCGGGACTCGAACCCGCCTTAAAGACGTATAAGATGGGAAATTTTAATCACATCGGGCGTATCTCGGTAGCCGAATTGGTCAAGGCATTGACGTCAATAAGGAACAATTTTATTGTTCTATATTGAAAAATAATTGACTATGACTATGACTATTCCCCCTGTAAGGGAAACACTGCGGGTTCGAGTCCCGCCCGAGAAGATTCTTTTTCCCTATGTATGCGATTTGTATAGTGAGCATAGGTACCTAATGCTGTAAAAATTAATTCAATAGCTATTTTTGTTT
Organism: Eilema sororculum; assembly: GCA_914829495.1. Lineage (NCBI taxonomy): Eukaryota > Metazoa > Arthropoda > Insecta > Lepidoptera > Erebidae > Eilema > Eilema sororculum. The sequence goes on from OU618543.1 coordinate 5,089,597, forward strand.
ATAAATCAATCAAGGAAGCTGCGACCCAAACTACATATACCTACGGTTGTTAAGCAAAATTCTATATTCATTTGGTATCATTTCTTTTCCTTTGAACAGTGAGCGTACATTCGAATACATCGGGAAAAATGAAAAGCTCAAGTGGGACTTGAACCCACTTTCCCTTACAGGGGAAATGCTCGTCCAACTGAGCTATTGAGCCACACCTGAATCACTTTAAATTTCCCTTCTCGTAGGCGGATATAGCCTTTAAGTCACATACATCAAATGTCACATACATCCTTTAACCTTTGAACCACAATAATGATAGAATATAAAAAATTCAATGTCAAATAATGCCATAAAATTATCGAAAATTATTTAATAAAATAAACGTGAATATACTAATATTTGCACTTAAATATTCGATTTCCATAAAATATGTAAAGTGGCAGATTACATTTACCTAGATAAGCAGCATCATTTGACATTTAAATTTAATTCATATTTTTCTTTTGTGAACACAATGGATTTTACATACATAAATATATAAATACATAATTATCTATACATAAATATAATCACTTTAATGCTGCTGTGGATGTGTGGAGTTACGCGTAAAGATCGCGTGAGGAACTCTCGCATCCGCGGCAGCCTTCATGTCCGTGACATCGCAGATAAAATGCAAGAGAGCCGCCTCCGCTGGTGCGGCCACGTCTTGCGGCAACCGCCCAGCTACGTGGGTTACAAATGCCTGGCAATGGCGCACCCACCGGGTCCAGGTAGAAGGTGTAGGCCCAAGAAGTGCTGGCTTGGCGTCGTGGAGGGTAACATGCGTGCAAACGGTCTCACTACCTTGGACGCCCAAGATCGTGCGAAGTGGAGGAGGAAGAGCCGGAAGGCGGACCTGATTGTCTTGACTGGCTGACTGAGTGATATACCAACACAGCACAGCAACAACCGCTGGGGCTACAAACTTGTTTTTTTTTTTTATCGAGCCGATGGCAATATTCTGGAAATATCCAAATACGTAACTCAGGAGTCTTCTAGACCAGAGTGAACAGGTTAAGTAAGCATGTTCCATCGTTGACCGTATTGTCACTTACCAATAGGTGAGACAATGGTCCAACAGCAGCCAATTAATCAAAAGGTATTAGATGTGTCCAGTCCGAAATTCAGTGACGTCATCAATTAGCCCACCGCAGTCCTCTGCTGGACATAGGCCTCTCCCAATGTGCACCATTTCACCCGATCCTCCGCCTTCCGTATCCAGTCTGTCCCAGCCACCTTTTCAGGTCGTCAGTCCATCTGGCTAGGGGATATTTGCCTTCTCGCGGTCTCCACTCTAGGACTCGTCTGCTCCAACGGTCATCGGTCCTTCGACGGCCAGCCCATTGCCACTTGAGCTTGCTTATTCTGCGAGCTATGTCGTTAACTTTGCTTCTGTATCGGGTGACCTCATTTTGAATTCTATTCTTCAAAGAAGCATAGCTCGCTACATAGCCCGCTGCGCGACTTATAGGTTAAAGAGTAGCCCCACCGTCAGAGTCCACGTTTCGACACCGTAAGTCACGTTAACCCATTGTTTATTCGGCCAAAAGCAAAGAAAATATTGAAATATTTGGTCTTCTCGGATGATGCAGACCTGCATTATGCATATGGAACTACTCCACAGACTTGGCCCACCTGCTAACGTGTGCTGCATACCCAGGTATATACCTATACCAGCTCAGTGCAAATATCTGTATTTTTTTTATACAGGACACGTCAATTTGACTTCACCTCGCCTGATGTTAAGCTAAAGGCAAAGTTTCGGAAACCATCGTAAACATTTACCATGTTAACAGTGGTGGCACTCAGCTTGACGGCCTCATTAGATGCATTTTCACGCCCCGCTTAAAGGACCCGGGACTGTAGGAAGAAGGATGTAGAAGAAGGTATGCATGAATATGGCTATTTGCATTGGTCTGGGTGTTTCTGTGTACAATATGTATTTACAAAAAAGGTATCTAAGTATGTTTATCCGCATTCTGGATTCCATAACACAAGCTAGTAAGCTTAGCATGGGTCTAAATAGCGTTGTGTAGATTGTTATGGAATTTTTCTTTAAAAAAAAATGTTCCTTTAAAAGTAATGGTTTAAAGAACACAACCTGTTTTTTAAACTATTATTATTAAATCTTTTTAAACAATAGCTGTCCTTGACGACCTTATTAGTTATTTAAAGTATTAACACAGATATTCAATAAATATTGTATTTAATGTCATTCATGTCATGTTATGTTATGAATAAAAGAATATACCTATCAAATGACTTCCAAATACCTATAGATATGAACTGCCCTTTGACATTATCAATCTAGTTTTAGCACGTCTTTAGAGTGACTTTATTACAAGAGTAATAAATTTATTTATTTATTTATTTATTTATACATCATACTACCATCCTTACAGGTCATCACCCAATACAATGTTAGTAGACCACAATTAATCCTATACAATCACAACTCAGATAATAAGGTAATAATATACTTAATATATCTACTTTTTCACGGATAAAAAATAACTATTTTATTGTGTTGATTATTTACACTATTATTATAGGCATATGAAAAAAAAATGTTTTTTGTTTTCCACCAGCCACCATTATACTTGAGACAATTTGCGAATGGGACGTTTTGAGAATGGGACATTGTGCGAATAGGACGTTTTTTTTCGTGGGAAATTTTGCAAATGGGACGTTTTGCGACTAAACCGGTTGCCGGAGTTGAGATTGCGAAAGCATATCTCTCGCAAGCATATCTCTCGCAAGCATATCTCTCACAGTAATATATTATGTATACTAACTGTTGCCCGCGACTCCGTTCTGACCCTCGATTCTACTAAAGCTAGATCATGTGGTACCGCAATCACTGCAAAAAATGACATAAAATTTTAGACTTTATTTCTATACCATTAAAGTCCAAAATGAAATGAAAACAGTTTCATTACACTTTTGCAGTTACTCTGCGAAAAGCCTTTTAATTTGGAATTTTAACGACATCGCTTTAAAGTCTATTATTTAATACCGTTTTTTGCATTGGTGGTGGCACCACACACATCCCGTTACCTTCTCCAATGGGAATCTATATCAGAGATAAAGTAGTCCATATGTTATTCCGAACTATACATTTTTTGTCTGGAATAAAGATATCCATGTGCCTTCGTTTGGATCCGTTCAGGGGTGAATTTCAACAAGTCCATTAAAATCTTCATTTCCGTGGATTTTTTTACCTTAAGTGTTATAAGAAAAAAACATCGCGTTAATTAAAGGTTTTGATGCTATATGTATTCTTGCTTAATATCTAGCAGATAACTAAAAAAACTAACGAGATATACAAGATTAAAAATTACATGCCACGGCGATGAAACATGCGTGTACGGCAATGAAACAAGCGTCCACGGCAATTAATGAAATTATGCCAAGGGAATGAAAGAATCAACCACAGAAATGAAAATCCATATAAAATATAATATTTGAAATACCTACTTCCATAAAATAAATTTATACAAATTTCATAGGTTAAAAATCTGCAAAAGGAGTAGGTACAATTAAACAAATATATTATAGAATCAAAGTTGTCCGATCATTTATTTAAATTCTGTCACACAAAAATGAAATTAACAATACAATAATATGAATAAATCAAATATGATATACTTTTGTTAATTATGCAAAAGAGTAAAAATGCAAACAACATACATAGTACACCACATTTTTTTAACTTACGCATCAAAAAACTCATCTAATCTTTAATCGTATTGCAGAAAGTTTTCGAATCCTGTAATGTCAGTATTCGGTGCTACCTTTATAACAGGTAATGATGTTTATAATGCCTAATCATACTATGGCGATGAAAACATAAGTCACGGAAATGAAACATCTGGCCACAGCAATGAAACTAAATTGTTTTACAATGCATGGCAATGAGTTTTTTTTCATTGCCGTGTTTTTTTTTTCATTGCCATAGCATATTTTGACCACGGAAACTACGGCAATGAAAGCACGGCAATGAAAAACAAGACAAAAATATAAATTAACAAAAAATCTAATAATTATTCGAAGTATTAATCACTTCACAAAAATAAACAAGAGAAATGGCGTTCTATTGAATGTTTAATCAAGAGGATAACTTATTAAATTAGAAAGTTATACCTATCCACGGCAATGAAAGAAAAAATGTCCAGTAACATAAAAATGGTAGACTTACTTCTATGGCGCCAAAACGCAGGTACGTGTGTACGTTCTTCCGCGTCTAGCACTTAGGCGGCACCAATATGCAACGTTTAGCGCATATAAGGGAGGACGCAAGTCGTTAGATAAAACAATATTCTAAAACATGTTTAGAACACGGCGATGAAGGGTAGTTCTGGGACAAATGTATTTTTTTTAACCATTCGTTGTATCGTATAAATATTTGAATAAATGTATTTCGTAACAATACTTTAACTATTCACGTATCAAATAAAAATAGGTATTAATAAAAATAACCAACAGATTTTTATCAATGAGGCATTACGACACAATAGGTGACGTGTGGACAAACACGGCAATGAAATATTTCGGTGTATTTTGTTTTTTCTTGGAGTACCTATAATCCTATTTGATAGAATATATAGTGCCACACATAGATCACTATTTCACCTAACTAGCAAAAAATGTTAGAGCATTATAACTATGATTTTTAGCAGCGATTTCATCGATGCCACGCAATTCTTGGTCCCGGGAAATTCACCCTCAGCTGTTTCTAAAAATCTCTAGAGTTTCGGTGTAGACAACTGCACAAACTTTCACATATTTATTAATATAAATATAAATAGTAGTACGTGTCTCACTTCATTTAAACGAAACATTTCTACTGCTTCAGTCTATCTCTGTGCTAAAATTCATACTTGTTCAGACGTTCTGTCGTGATCGAGTGAAAAATATCCATTCTAGCGTTCTTTAACCATATTTGAATATAAAAATCATTTTATAGGAAGATGGTAGACATTGTTATTCAATAGCTATTATCATTATTTTATTATATTTGATTATTCTCATTAAAATAACTTGTTGTGTCTAGGTCACTAAACCAGTTAAGTTTAGTAATAAATGTTGCCATTAGTATAATATAATACATCACATCATGTTTCCTTACCTTTTTTACCCGACTGCTGAAGGAAGGAGGGTAATTTTATCGTGTGCTACGGATAACCCCATCGGTGACGGTGGCGTAGGCTATGTCGGAATTGAACCTACTGCCTCCGTCTGTGGGCCGTAGGTTGTCGGAGGTGAGATTATCTTAGATGCACCCTGGCCGACCCAGGTTCATCTCTTCTGAGTTGGCCTTCTTCGGGTGTGGACCAAAGAGTCCTCATTTCGCCACCGGGTATTTGAGGCCTGCTTCTGCTAGGGTGACCGGCCAGGCGGCTCTCGTCACCCCCAGGCCCGCGGTCATGGCGGACGGAAGTCATTCTGCGACCTCCGACGCTCGAGTTGCCTCCGCTCCCACTCCGTGGCCTCCTTCACGAGCATTACTTGCTCACAGGAGGAGGTGGCGGCAGCTTACGCAATAGGCTTCCGCACAGCAAACCATCGCCGCGAGCAAGCGGTAGAAGTAAGCGTTAAGGTCCAACTTAGTCTTTTTAGTCGTTTTTTTTCTCTGTCGATAATAGTTTTATTTGTATTTTGTGTGCCATTTTGCGCTGTTTCCCAATAAATGAGTTTTCTTTCTTTCTTTCTTTCTTTCAACCATACCAAACGGATCGCATCGGCCCGCATCGAAACGAATTTTAAAATCTTTAAACGAAATTAAATCTTGTATACAGTGTTTAAATTTTATATTACCAAGTCAAGGGTAAACACAGCCGGTGACATGCCGCGACACAGGATCGGCTCCGTCCGCGTGCGTACGGACCGTGCGATGCGATACTGGCCGATGCGGGCCGTTTGGTGTGGTTCCACCTTTAGACTGCTACGCAGGGGACGTGGGTTCGATTCTCGTTTAGTGCAAATATGTGCATGCATGATTTTGTATATTTGCATTAGTCTGGGTGTTTCTATGTATGTATTGTATTTACGAAAAAAAATGTATCTAAGTATCTTTATCCGCATTCTAGGTTCCTTTTTTTTCGCGCGGATATCCCCACGGGTGTCGGTCTGACCAAGACCGCACTGTGTCTGTGGGTCGTAGTGGTAGGCCGGAGGTGAGGTTGTCTTCAACATATCCCTCGCGCCCCGGCAAAGCTCAGGGCCCCCTTAAGGTCTGGCCCTCCTGCATCCTAGGTTCCATAACACTAGCTAGTTAAGCTATGCTTACCATGGGTCTAGATAGCGTCGTGGAAAAAAGAATAAAAGTTGGCGAGCGTGATAACTCCCACTCCTAAGGGCCGCCACTAGCTCCTGCCTCGGCACTCGGTGAGCCTGGGCAGCTCCGAATCCGCGGTCGCGACAGAGTGATGGCACTTGGACGTTGACTTTTTCCGATCCAACGAAGATACCGCCCGTAGCACCTGTGCCCGATGATAATCTGCGTCAGCCGGTACGATAGGCTACCGTGCGGCCTCTCTAACCACTGCCCCATGCAAACCTATGCAAATCTCTTCTTGGAATTTAATACTTCCGAAAAACTGCATGAAATTCGATCATTCTTTTCGATTCACAGATTTAAAAATCGAATCACAACGCGTTGTTCTGGTCCTCGATCGTACTTAAGTTAAACCAATGTGATGCCATAGTCAGCACAAAAAATAACATTAAATTTTAGAATTTATTTCTATACCCCTGAACTTGAAACTTTATCATTTAATTTTGGAATTTAAGAGTAAAGAGATAAAGTCTAAAATTTAATATAATTTTTTGAAGGGGCTGCGACACCACAATAGTTTAGCTTTAGTAGAATCGAGGGCCAGGAATACGGGCTTAACACTATCGCCACACCACTTTTTCTTTTTTTTTTCGTGCGGAAATTGCACCCCGGCTAACCCAGTATCATCACATCACAGGGATCATTTCAATAAGATAACTTATATATCAAAATGAGATGATCCTCTAACATGGACGAATACTGAGTTTGCGCTCATAGCAGTCTCTTAATACCACTTGGCACTTATTAATAGTACTCAGTACAGTGATCCCAATGATGTTTTGACTTTTTTACGAGTAGGTATGTGGTCATCGAATGATTCAGACGCACGTTCGTTTCGTGCTAGGTAAAATTTTAAGTGATACCTACGTCCGCTTAACACAATACATAGTCATGTATAAATTAGGAATCTATCTAGATAGTAGTGACGCTTTTTTTTAAAAAAACGGGTTTTTTAAAGATAGAGTGCTTCAAAAGGAAGGTTTATATGTATAATACATGCCTAATATAGTAGATCGCATGTTTATAAGTGCCCGGTTAATGGCAATAGGCTTCGCCACCTTTTACATTGGGACCTAAACATAAACTGGCGAAATGTGGGTGGGTGCTAGCACCTCTGCCTACCCCTTCGGGAATACAGGCGTGAGTTTATGTTATGTTTATGTTTTATGTAATATAGTAGAGGGTGCAGCGGGAACGGGATCTGATGCCACGCGGGTGGAAAAAAATTGGCGGAACATAGTTCGCCGGCTCAGCTAGTATCTAATAATTTCGTATGAAATCATAAAAGTTTAGGTTAGAGGCCACTGGTCCCCCCGCCTGTATATTAACTTACTAGCTTTCACCCACGGCTCCGCCCGCGTAGATGTCGGTTATCGAGACCAAACATAGCCTATGTCCTTTCTCAAGGTCAAATATAACCCTATACCGAATTTCATCAAAATCAATGCAGTGGTTTGGCGTGAATGCTTAACATATAAACAGATACACAGACAAAGTAAATTTCGCATTTATAATATTAGTACGAATATGGATTCTGTTGGTAGGTATGTATTCGAATTCACAAAAAATAGTTATTTAGTTACGTAGGTATATGTGTTTATTTTATCTTTACCTCATATTTGTTTTACCGTCATCTTTAAAAGCGCGAAAATTTTCATCAATGTTTTTTATGCAGTTTTTGTCGTTCCCTAATAATTTTCGAGTTTTTACAAATACTAACTAAAAAGACGTATTAGATTTTGAAGCAATCGAAACTCAAATCGAAAACGGTCAACTCAAATCGGAAATTGTTGACCGTTTTCGATTTCGGTCCCAGGATGGGACTTGACTATACAGGACGTATCGCCGGTAGTTCAGTTAATCAAAATATTCCCCCTAGAAAGGTAAAGACACTGCTCAGAACTTTTAGGACCATCGTTTTTTTTTTTTTTTTTTATCATGCGATAAATCCCCACGGATACCACCCCCACGGAGCCGGTGGAGGTGGTTATGTCGGACTCGAACCGACTAAAACGCACGCCGTCTTGGGTCCTTGGTTGCCGGAGGTGAGATTGCCAAAAGCATATCTCTCGCACCCCGGCAGACCCAGGACCATCTCTTTCGAGATGGCCCCCTTCGGGTTGTGGGGACCACAGGGTCCCCATCTAGCCCCGGTTACGGGGAAGCGCACTTGGCGCCGCCGCCGCGGCCTGCTTCTGCTAGGGTGACAGGCGGCTCCACCGGTCACCCCCAGGCCAGCGCTCATGGAGTTAGGACCATCGTAGGTATATGTGGACTTTATCCGGTTATAATTTTAAAGAAAACAATTTGTAGGAAATCCGCCACAACTATCCGACCAAATTATTTAATTCCATACAGCCGCTCTAAAGCATACATAAGTCTATGTTCGAACCTATATTTACATGCAAAGGTTTCTTTAAATGGACATATCTAGGTAAGCATATAACTATATTGGATTTAAATCCACTCAACAAGTAATGCCCGCGAAGCCGCAGGTTACGAATGAGGTTAGCTCCATATACCTAATCACGTTAGTGCTAACTTTTGAAAATGGAACATCAATTACCGCCTTTATAGTTGAAGTGTTTTTTTTTGGTACGAGGTTAATATTTTATAGCTGCAGGGCTCTTTTTTCTATAAGCCATAAAATCTGTTTTTTTTTTTAGTTTTTTTATATGGTGTGTATATGTATAGCAACCTTTTTTGGTAAATTGTATTACACTTTTCTCTAAAAAAAAAGCTAACTGTTTAGAAAAAATAAGAAGTATAGTGGAACAGTGTCAATAAAGTTTAATTTATTACGTTACTTCACTCACGCAAAAACCGCGCCTTGTCGTGGAGTTGCGGATAACAGCCCGTGATACCATACCATACCATACGTTACTTCAATTCTAAACCAAATATAAAAGTAATTTTCGATACAATAGTTTGTACATATTATTTTCATTTACTTTTGACAATTTCTTTATAAAGTAAACGGGGATCGTTAAAAATATAAGTGTTTGTGTATGATACCTATGGGCACCTGAATAGGGGTCGAATCTATTAATTAAAATTAATTTTATTCCAGCCGACGAATGGGTACCTTAAAATTTGATTAATGTTATTGGTCTCCTACCGAGGGACCAATGGGCACCTTAAAAGGGGTCGAATTTACAACTTTTATGCTAAGGGTCGAGTTTTAGGGGACCAATGGGTGGTGACCCAAGTAAACTTGTATGTATATTACAAAATATTTACTTTTATGTGTTTCTTAAATAATCTATCTAATATATAAAATTCTCGTGTCACAGTTTTTGATGCCATACTCCTCCGAAACGGCTTGACCGATTTTGATGAAATTTTGTGAGCATATTGAGTAGGTCTGAGAATCGGCCAACATCTATTTTTCATCCCCCTAAATGGTGCAGCGGGAACGGGATCTAAAAAATTGGCGGTACGAAGTTCGCCGGGACAGCTAGTATTATATAAAAATCTATTGCTGTTCGTCAGTCTCGCTAAAACTCTAGTACGGCTGAACGGATTTATCTTATCTTGGTCTTGAAATGTTCTTGAAGGTCTAGGGAAGATTTAAAAGGTTAGAAAAATTCGAATAATTGCCGGGAAAACAGCCCTTTTCTTTTTCCCATATAAACGTTTTCAGTGTTTCTGTTACCCTGGTACATTTGCATGAAGTACCAGGCTCACAGAAATTTTAAGGAACTTTATCTGGGTCACGGGAGCAGTGTGTTCTAAACCTTTCTATTCCGAAATTAACGCGGACGAAGTCGCGGGAAAAAGCTAGTATTTCACTAAAATTTTCTGACCATAAGCTGCCACCTGTACTAATCACCATCAACAAAAAATTATTAAACCATTGGTGTGCGGCGATTGGTCAGCCTAGCCCCATCTGGAGGTTCAATCTTTCAGTTTTAACTGAGAATACCTTCATTCGAATCATTTCGTTCAGAATTTGCTTTTACTAAGATGCTTACGGTAAAAAAAAATACCCACAATGTCAATATTTAACAGCCAATGAAACCCACTTATGCCTTCCAATTTCAAATTATTTTCACATAGGGTGTGTTGTTACAAGTTGAAATTTCGGCTCACAGCATCGGAGCTAGAGCTACGCCCATAAGGCCGGGACGCGGTGGGGACCGTGACCCAGTTAGCAATATCGATGCGCCCGCCCTCTAGTTCAAGAACATTTTCCCTTTCAAACCAGTGATGCGTCCTGTCTTTGCCTCGTATTTCTTTGAAGGGTGGATTGATGTCGTTCTACGTTCATGACATGAGGAAATTGGGTGAAACTTGTTGTGTACGTGTGTATCAAAAGTACAGTGAGAGAAGTAACAAAACGCAAATATATGAAATTTTGGGTGTTTCCTCGTGGCCAAACTGATTTGCCAAACTGGTTTGGCCACGAGGAATTATATGTCCTAGTGGCCAAACTATGAACTATTTCATGTCTTTTCTACAAATTTCCACACCCTATATCACGTTCAATACGGATTTTCCTCGTGGCCAAACTGATTTGTTAAACTGGTTTGGCTACGAGGAATTAAATGTCCTAGTGGCCAAACTGTGAGTTATTTCTTCTAGTCCATCGAAATAGTATTTTTTTTTGGGGCTTTGCGTTCATTTATCAGCGGATGCATTTTTCTTTTTTAGATATCAAATCAAGGGGGGGTCAGTTAAAGTTAAATAGGAACTATGTTAGACGACACTACCTTCCGCATTGCAACATGCTTACGGTTGGGTGCGCCATGTGTTTCTCCGCATCGATGCCGTTGTGGAGAGGCTGTTGACCGACTCGGACACCATGGCCTGTCGTGCTGCAGGAGTGCAGGGCGATTTCCACGGCATGCCAGCCTTAATGACATAATCCGCCGTGCTCTTGTCACCGCTGGTGTGCCAGCAGTGCTAGAACCTAACGGTTTGGCACGCGACGATGGCAAAAGACCGGACGGCATGTCTTTAATGCCTTGGAAGATGGGTACGGCTCTGGTGTGGGACGCAACATGCGTTGACACCATTGCCCCTACCCATATACCTGCTGCTGCCGCAGCTTCTGCGGAGGCTCTCAAGCGGCGCAAATACTCTAATCTTATCGGAGATTATGAATTTGTGCCGTTTGGAGTCGAAACGTTGGGGTCATGGGGTCCGAGCGCCCGCATTCTCTTCTGGGAGATTGCGAAGCGTATGGTCGATGCTTCTCGTGACCAGAAGGCTGGCCTCTTTTTAGGTCAGAGATTAAGCATTGCCATACAACGTGGCAATGCTGCCAGCCTTCTAGGACCGCTACCGCAAGAGGCATACGATGCGGAGGAATTTCATGACGCATTTTAATAATATTTTAGCATTATTTTAAAATATGTATTTTAGGTTTACTTTATTTAGTTTTAGTTTTATTTTAATAATATATATATTTCATTAACCTGTAAATAATTTTAGCCATTATAAGTTAAATTCAATTTCACAATTGTTTGGGAATGTACACTAAATCCTAATCACATCTTAATAATAAATTAACAAGGGGGAGTCTCAACCCACATACAAACCACTGAAGCTCGCAAGTGTACAGCAATGCTCTCAGTAGGCCTTGCGAGACAACCGATCCACTGTGATCAATTATTAGATAGTAGGTGGATAATATTCAAATTTGACATTGTGAGGATATGTAAAACAAATTATCTCTATGTGATTGGGGATACTTACCCCATATTATTGTTTGATATGAACGGTTGAAGGTAAGTCATTGCTGATATATCAGCTAGTGAATGCAGTGTTCTCGCTAATTGTATTGATTTGTTCAATTTACTTCCTGTTTTCGCGCACAGTTAACTATTTGTTGTGACTTAACAGTGCCATATAGCGCATCAATAAATATGGTACACATTAATTAAAGGTATGTGCTTAATTTTGTATAACACTTAGTAACTGTTAATTGTTACAGTAATTTAGGAAGAAATATTCAAAACAAAACTTAAAATTTACCATTTTTTTATATTTTAAAGCCTGTATCTTACGAGGAACATATTAGAACATAGACATTTTTACACTAGTAGATAATTGGAAGTCTATAGTATGATATTCAATTTAAAAAAATACCCCAAAGTACCCCTGCCTGAACAAACTTTTCATTTATACAGGAAACGGTGGTACAGTTCGAAATGCCGATTTGTTTGATTATCGCAAAAAACACCCGCCAATTAAACCTGCAACTAAGAAATCTAAAGATATGTTATTGAACTATATTTATGAGGTCATTGTGTATCAGATTAGTATCAGATTTTACAACACAACAACAAAATGAGTTACGAAATTCAGTACATAGCTTTTGTTTATCAGCTTCCAGAAATTGGATTAAAATCAGCAAAGATGTTTTTCAATTTGAAAAAAAAAAATCAGGATTGGTTGTCTAAGTACACAATAACATCTGGAGATCATAATATTGAACAGCCATCAACTTCTGAGTCTGTAGGCAGAGGATTCAAATGAGAGAACTAAGCGTAGAAGGTTATAAGACGAAATATCAACCAGAAGTGAAGAAGCAGCTGAGATGAAACTTAATTAACTCATGGCAAAGACATATTTGATCATTTCTTGTTGCCTATTGGACAATTAGGGGAAGACGCACAGGAATGTCACCATAAAGATGTGAAATATTATGGAGAACACAATACCCGAAAAATGTCACGCAAGCAGACTAATGATGATTTATTCTAAATATTATTGGTGTCACCAGATCCTCTGATATCGATTTTACGCCCCTTACCCCTAAAGCAGAAAGGTATTTTTCCTGCAGAAGTCATAAAATTATTAGAACAACCTAATTTTGATACAAACGAGGAAGAACCTTCACACTAATTTCTTTTGTACCTACACTACCTACGTTGGAATATCAAAAACTGAATGTATATAAAGATTAATTTATTTTAATAGCAACATTTTCAATAATAGTATCAGATTATTGTAATTCCAATTTAAAATATTTTTGTCATCCTAAATTGTAATTATTGATCACAGTGCGATCCTTTGATACGAACACAAAAATACACCGAGACAACATAAGACGAGGCAAGCGCTACAATGTACACTCTCGTACGAGAAAAAAATATCTGCTTTGTCAACAAGCAATAAAATAAATTCCGCTAGTTCACCAGTAGGTACAGTACAGTCGATGTCAATATAAGCCAGTCAATCAACGTAACATTTCATGAAATGCGGACATCTGGATCTATCCCTCCATATTACGTAGGTTATGTCTTCATATTAGGTAGGTTAGGTAAGCGGAGGACATTTAATTCCTCGTGGCCAAACCAGTTTGGCAAATCAGTTTGGACATCAGGAAAAACCGTCCACCTACGTGATATACAGGAGGAAGACAAAATATTGAGTTTGGCCACTAGGACATTAATTCCTCGTGGCCAAAACAGTTTGGCAAATCAGTTTGGCCATCAGGAAAAGCCGTCCATCCACTACGTGATATACAGGAGGAAGACAATATTGAGTTTGGCCACTAGGACATTTAATTCCTCGTGGTCAAACCAGTTTGGCAAATCAGTTTGGCCACGAGGAAACACCCGAAATTTTCAAGTCAACACGCGTGAAAGTAACTTCATTTTAAACAGGATATTAAAAACATTGTATTTAAAATAAAGTTACTTTTAGGTATATATTTGGTGTTTTCCGTTGACATAGATAAGGCGTCGAATCAATTTTAATGTTATGGAATTGTCTGTAATTTAGATATTTATGTTTATGGACGTTTAAAATGTATAATTTCTAAATAAGGAAGCGTCGTCCCGGGTTCGAATGCTGGCCAATATCTGCCGATGTGACATAAGCAAATTAATTTAACAGGAGTAATTAACGGGAATACTAGTAGGTGCTCCTTGAAAAATGATTTAAAAACAAGAAATAGATGCGAAGCCTGGGCGAGTGGGAAGACATGGGCACTACTCACACTTCATTACGTTTTACAGTTTTTTTAACCTAAACCCATTTAAAGCCGTTTTACTATGCTTATTTTTAGTTTAGCTAACCTTATGTTAAATTGTTATAGAATATTATTTTTAACCTTACTAAAAATTCCTTCTTTTTGTCTCAGTTTCAGTGAATTGATGTGGTTAAACCCAACCCACGCCATGGGACCTCAATCCAATTACATTAATAGTTAAAACCATTTGTGGTTATCGTTTAGTTCAAAGTTCCGCGAATGGTGGAATTTAAATGTTTACCTCTAAAACAGGTTATTAAAACCACTTTTCAACTGTTTCCTGACTACGGACTAGTTTTTTTAACAACAGATATTGTTTTATGATTATATAATAGTTCTTTGCTCTTCTTCCCTCTCTTTCTAACGCTTTTCAAACTCCTTACTTGATTTATTTAACCTTGCTTTTATGGCAGCGTTACTAATAATCTTTTATTATGATATATTGCAAATTAATGTGTATAAAAAAACAATTATATACTTGGCAACCAATAATATTCATCTTTGACCTTGCAGTATAACACAGTTGGTGGTTAACCTGTTTTTCCTATTCAATAGCATAGATACAGCGATATATCTAATAACTATTTTACATATACATCCAATAAATATCACACTATAAAAATGAATATTAACGGTTTTTATTACATATAGTTATCGGTGTTTAGAAACGTGCCCAACACTAGTGTTACTCGTTCATATGTCGCCAACCCCACCCGCCCTAAATAGCTTCAGCGAGCGACCATAGACACGCGAATGCAAATTCTATAGATATGCCAATACCGCATAATACGTCGTTATATAGTAAAGTAAAGCCAACGAGACGAGAGAAAAAAGGTAAACAAAGCGAACATAACTGAGTTCCGTCGCGATAACTAGCGATTATTTTCTCTCTTTTTCAATGGCCGAGCGACAGCTCTCGTTGCGTGTTTCGCAGTACAGGAAAGCTGTCAGCACAGCAATTCTAAACTGTCAGATCCGCCATCTTTAGAGCAATTTCATTCCTGTCTGGAATGCCCTTGAAGTGATAAAAATAATTTTCAAATAAAAAAGTTACCTTTTGTCTCTCGCTTCGTTGGCTTTACTTTAGGTAAAACAAAACATTCCATGAAGTGAAGTAGGCTGCCACTTACTCTTCCTTTTGAGATTTCATCGAGAACCAAGCGGTTCGGTGACTCATTCCTATACCGCACCATTTAGATTTGGAACACCCTGCCAGCTCACGTGTTTCCTTCTTCCTACAGTCCCTGGTCGTTTAACCGGGCGTGAAAAAGCGTCTGATGATGCCGTCAAGCTGAGTACCACCATTGTTAACATGGAACATGTTTATAATGGTGGTCCTTTTTCCGAGACTTTGTCGAAGTAATCCCAGTTGAACGTGCGTTCTTGAAACATAGCTAATGAAACGTAATTTATTGTTACCGAATTATTTGTCGCATTCACGTACCGTGTGGTGTTAAAAGAACTTGCTGGCATAAACTGATGTTTGTAGCTTTGCGTGAGTAATTTACAAAAGTGCTTGTAACACGAAATGCGTCTCACATTTTGAAACTATTTATTAATAATAATCGGTTACAATGTGTGTTAGACTTGTGCGACAAAATCACCATACGCATGTTTGTAGATACTCCATATTTGGTCCACTATGTTTTTCACTCCCACGTAAACAGGGATAAGCCTTGGCATTGCCGAAAACCGGGCATTTTTGTATCTAATTTATGAAATTCTCGTGTCACAGTTTTTGCCATACTCCTCCGAAACGGCTTGACCGATTATGATGAAATTTTTTGTGCTTATCCGGTATCTATGAGAATCGGCCAACATCTATTTTTCATCCCCCTAAATGTTAGGGGTAGTCCACCCCTAATTTTTATTTTTTTATTTTTTAGACAAAATTTTCAATTTCTAATTTTTTATGATACAACATAAAAAAATACATACAATCCTCAATTTTCACCCTTCTACGATCAACCCTTATTTTTTAATAGCCATTTTAGTAATTTAATCATTTTTCCTCTCCGGTCGAAAACTGATCAATCGTCATTTAATTAGTTTGAAATTTTGTGAGCATATTGAGTCGGTCTGAGAATCGGCCAACATCTATTTTTCATCCCCCTAAATGGTGCAGCGGGAACGGGATCTGACGCCACGAGTGCAGGAAAAAATTGGCGGTACGAAGTTCGCCGGGACAGCTAGTAAGCTATAATATTTTATCCTCGGGTGGAGAATCCCTTAGTCGACTTATAGGTACAATATTCACCAATAAGCAATAGAGAATTTATTTATTTTCATTGAGGACTCGTCAAGTTGATTTCATCCTCAAATCGAAATCTGTGAGTGAAGTTCAATGATTGAAAACCCCCATTCTAAGCATTCTAGAGTTTGAGATGTTTAACGAATCAGAGAATATAATAAAAAGTAAATTCAAATCTGTCATATCTTTGAATGAATTTTTTATAGCATTTATTATGCTAACTTTTAAGTTCGAAAAACATTGGAAAAAATGAAATGCTCAAGTGAGACTCGAACTCACGACCTTTCCCTTACAGGGGGACTGCTCTTCCAACTGAGCTATTGAGCCACACTTGAATCATTCCAAATTTTCCTTCTCTTTATATCCGTCTATAAGGGCGACGGTGCAGCCATCTACCAACATTCTTACGAACTGTTGGAAACAATGAATGATTTTTCAACCATTTTTAAACATTGAATTTTGATGACTGCGCCCAAATATTTGAATGAATTTTTTTATAGCACTTTTATATAACTTTTAAGTTCGAACTAATGTTAGTATCGAATTCATTGTTCACTTATCATCATCATTACCATCATCAACGTCATCATCATCATAAGGACGATGTGTCCCGATAGCATCTGAGGTCTTCACCTCGACACCCAGGGTCTGCTTAATTTACCTGTCTCGTTGCTTTTCTTCATCAGAACCACAATTACCGGTTACATCCATTGTTTTTAATTTGGAGTCATCACAGTTTTTATTTGTTAGACCCGTGGCCGTGACTTACATTTCCTTTTCTTTACATGTTAGGTGTGATGTTCTAAAACCAAGTTTTTCACATATATTCCCGCAGCCTCGTAAGAGCCTTGTTGACATAATTGCACTCACTATTCATTATTTCTTAGACGTGAATATTATTTGTACGATCAATAAATTTAAAAATGACCTCGGATTTTTTTTCCGCTGTCCTCTTCACTGGCAGCAGAAAAACCATAACGTTATGGCAATTATCTAGTCTGTGGTATTTATTATAAAAGCTATAATTTATAAATGTAATGGCATCTGTGTTATTGTGGTATTGATTCATCTGTGTATTGTATTGTTAGAATATTAGACATAAATATAAACGGTAAAATAAGAACGTCACATAATTTTAATTGCTCTTTTACTTTATTAGAATTAAAAAAGTCCAATAAAAAAAATACTTGAAATGTAGGTAGGTAAACAAAATGCTTATTTAAAAACTACATTTTAACAATATTAATTTGTAACTTTATAGTGTATACCTACTTCAAAAACTCCAAAAGATAATCCTCTTCAAGGATGGTTTTTACCTATTTTTCCCCTTTTGAAAAATCAATCAATCTTCTATTAGCCTATCGTGGTCCACTGCTGGACATAGGCCTCTCCCAATGCTGGGACGCTTTGGCTTACTGTTTCCATGCTGGCCAGACAGGTTGGTACAGGGTTTTATTTCTAGTTTCCCTTCTCTCTCGCAGTGATATTGTCTGAGTTATTTCCATTAGTCGTCTCTAACGATACTCTTTGGATGAGCTGAGGTAGTGATACTTGTAGCTTTCTCCATCACGACACGGATGAAATCACACCATTTTTTTACAAATGGCGCTGTAATCAGGTTTAAGGATTTTTATGAATTTACTAGCTTTTGCCCGCGGCTCCGCCCGTGTGGATGTCGGTTATCGCGACAAAACATAGCCTATGTCCTTTCTCAAGGTCTAATCTACCCCTATACCAAATTTAATCAAAATCGGTTCAGTGGTTTAGGCGTGAAAGCGTAACATACAGACAGACAGACAGACAGACAGACAGACTTTCGCATTTATAATATTAGTATGGATTAGTATGGATTTTCGAGCGATGGAGGGATCTGGACCGCAAGTCTGTCGTTATACCCTAGATTGCCTTTAATTGAAATTAAGGCTTAGTTTTGATATTCAGCGTATTTCAGTCACTATTTAACATTATATTACGAAGATGAAGTCTATTGGCAAACAGCCCAGCGTGTCAGAATACGGGCAATAATATTTATAGCCTAAATATGTTAACTAATTGGTACCATGTTTGGCGGAAACATTTGACTAAAACTTGGCAAGTGGCTGTGCTTCCAGTGACAACAGGTGTTGATAAATCTTCAGGAAGAATAACACAGCTGAGTTTAGAATAGGTAATGACTTCCATGTACTACTATTAGACTATACGGAAAAAATGGTATAAAATGCGCTGAAATTGTGCTCCATAGGCGGGGTGGTCGTTTGTCTCGTGACTTAGGTCAAAGATAATATAATATGTCCCGAACTATATCTATCACGAAAGGCCACAACCCGTTAACTAACTACGCGTGACGTTTTGTAGCTGTCATACAGATGGCATTAGGGTGTCAAAATGCATTTAGTCATGTCCAGTTGCTGCGTTCTGTTCCAAATTATTTAAAAAAAATGTCACGGTTTCAGGGTGAAGAGGGAATGAGTTTTGAATTTAGAATTTGGAACGGGATTCAAAAGCCATATTTAAAAAAAGTCTGATATTTTATGACGCGCATTTTATAATGTCATCAGACATAACATAATGACAGCTACAAAAAGTTACGATATTTTGCGATACCAAATAATTTGTACCGTACAACCAGTCTAGCAGTAGTAGTAGCTTGAAAGCAATGACTCTTATGAACTTTTACATACTTATATGTCACATAGAAGTCATTATTTTCGAATATACATATATCTACCTACTTTCCCACAGTATGCCTACAGTCTTAATTAACACATAGAAGGACACGCTAACATTATATCGTTATTTCTATAGAAAACTAGCTTTTGCCCGCGGCTCCGCCCGAGTGGATGTCGGTTCCCGGCAATTATTCGATTTTTTTCCGCCGTAAAAACCTTCCCTGGTCTTCCACGAATAATATAATTCAAGACCAAAATTAGCCAAATCGGTTCGTGCGTTCTGGAGTTATATCGTCAGGAAGGAAAACCCGACTTATTTTTATATAGTAGATAAATATGAACCACTATAATCTCATCTTTCTTTCTCATCCCAATAATATAGTTAAAACTAAAGAATTTGTATTATCTTACATACATTCCTGTAGAATATTTTCTTAATCCATTGCATTAATAAGAAAGAAAAATGTTTGGCGCTTACGTCTTTTATTTCTGAGCACACGCTTTGTTTTTGCCAACTCACAATTAACTTATAATAATTTGGTATTTATTAAGTTTTGATGAGCAGTGTGGCCTTCAACTGTTACGTAGGAAGTCGCAGGTTCAATGCCCATTTGAGGTAAAAAATATTCTTATTGCATCAGTCTGTCAGTTTCTAAGAAACAAATTTCACTAGATTTTTTTGTCCGTAGTTCACTTAATAGGATTAACGGATAACTAGAATAAAATGATGAGTATGAGTATGTACCCATGGAACACCCATAGGTCACTAGTTCCATAGGAACTTTTTGTGTTCCTGGCTTGCCTAATACGTGTTCCACTGCTCAGTACTTAATTAAAGCCCAATTGGATATTCTACTGACTAATCAAATTAGTTACTTTTCTAAACGTCAAAACGATAACTTATAAGGTAACTTGTATGAAAAAAGATTTAGTGACCTCATAAAATTTAATAGCCAAATCAGTTACTATTATAGGTTGGGTGGATAATTAAAAATAAATAAAAACTATAAAATAAGAACCGACGCAATTTTACCGCTCTTTTAACATTCTTAATTTAATAAGCTCAGTTAGACAATTTATTTTAACTATAGGATAATATCCAATTTGTAGGTATTTACAAAAAAACATAAAATAACACTTAAATATGCCTCAGCTTAGGTGGTACTCCTTTTTCGGATTTACAGAAATGAGTTTTTATATATGGCCATACTGACCTAGTTCATAACGACGACGGGTAATTTTATCACGACTAATGGCAAGGTCTCGGCCGAATCCCTGTAAACATGCATGTAAACTGTAAACATCCGGATTCATCGGTTATAACGACCAACCGTAAATTTTATATCAAAACAACAGTCGCGGTAGTGCGTCCGACTGCTGAGTCAAAGGTCTCGGGTTTGATTCCCGCGTAGTACAAATATTTGTATGCCTGAATATGGCGTTGGTTTGGGTATTTTTATGTATTTATCGTCTCAAAGTATGTTATTCGTACTCTAGAACCCATATAGTTTGATAGCTGTGTAACACCGAATACAAATTATTTAAAAAAAAGCTTAACGTTCATAAATATGTTACTTCATGAACTAAAATAGATAGTCATGATGAAGTTTATCGAAAAGTAACTGGTGCCCGCGACTTCGTCTGCGCAGGATTAGTATTTCGAGTTGCTTAAATTCGAGTGGCGTAGAAAAACACAACAATGCCGGCCGAATTTTGTTTTGCCACCTTAGTGGCATTAAAAAAGTATTAGGAACATAAGAAAACATGAAATAACATAGTAAATAATGAGTAGATTTCTGATCCTGTACCCGCTGCTGACCCTCCTCGATAGCGTGATGATAATATAGCCTGTGATACTCACACATAATGTGCCTTTTAGACCAGCAGAGTTTAGCCCCTACAACGTCACAAACTATATATACTATTAAAGAGATACTTTTTATAATATACCTACTATCTTTTGCCGGCGGCTCCGGCCGGTTTTATCGGTTATCGATACCCGCCGTACCAAACATAGCCTATGTGTTAATCCAAGGTGTCAGCTAACCCCATACCAAATTCTATTAAAATCGCTACAGCCGTTTAGACGTGAAAGAGGAACAAACATCCATCCATACTTACAAACTTTAGTGTTTTATAATTTTAGTAAGATTATTCTTTTAGTTTGGGTAGTAAATATAGTATAAATATAGCATAGATTAATTATATTATAGATAATGGAAATTAGAAAGTAAAATAAAAAATTAATACATCTACGGTCGACAAGCAACAGGGTGCAAGTGATATCGAGTTTTAAAAAGAAAAGGACCCTATCATAAAGCCTAAACAAAAAACTTGCACGTGAGGTTGGCTTGAACCTTGAAGATCCCAGGGGAGCTCTATACCTAATATCAGAACTCAATATTTCACCTAAACGTAATAAAAAGTCAATTATAACAAATATAATTACTAAAGTCACCGCCCTTAAGTTACCATTGCGTGACCACTACGTTGGTCCTTGTGTAGAACTAAGTATTTATTTTTCATAAGCATACTATGCAGGTGCTTATTTATTCAGACTTACAGCCTTAAGGCTAACAAGAACAGCTTTAGCAGTACCTTTTTATAGCTTTATTAATCACCTTTTAAATTGTGTGAAGAAGTAAAGCATGATGGAATTTCCAGTGACTTCTGTGACTATCAGGCTGGCTGTATGTAATGAAAATTAATATCGCGAACGACCACAACTCGAAAAAGACTTTAAGGAATCATAAATAATAAATAAATATTCCACAACATTCCACATAACGCTATCCATACCCATGGTAAGCTTGAATAGCTTGTGTTATGGAATATAGAATACGGATAAACGTAGATACTTTTTTTGTAGATACATACATATTATACATAGTAACACCCAAACCAATGCAAATAGCTATATTCATGCATTCAAATATTTGCACTGAGTGGGGATCGAACCCGCGCCTCCTGCGTAGCAATCGCGTTCACTACCGCAACGCCACAGAGGCAGTGTGCCTTTTGTTTCAGTTCAGAGTACTCTCGAGAATGCGTAGAAAGCATCGCTATACATAGTTGAACTCACTTGTAATTTACACGTCACTAAAAATAGATAAAATGTTAAGTCACTTACGATCCCGTCCTGGATTACATAAATTGAGGTGATAAAATGGACACATAGTCTCTTTTCTTCACCAAAAATATCATATATATTTTAAAAGAATATTAGAACCGGAATTATTAATATTTCCTCTAATATCCCCTCCAACTAAGCTAGGAGTGGGTTCACGTCGGTCGGTAGTGTAATGGTCAGGATTCGAACCCGGGACCTCTCAACCGTAAGGTCGACTCCTTCACCATTAAACCACCGATGCTTAGGTATGTAAGTACTAAATAAAATACTAACCTAAAACCAAAAAGTCAGAGTAAAAAGTCGTTTATTCTATGGACAATATAAACGGCACCACAGAGAAAATATTTTACTGGAACGACCCTTACAGAACGAAAGGAGAAGAAGCGTATAAATAAAATAGCTTCTACAGAATTGCTTCTGAAACTTAGCCACCGCTGGATCTTTGTGTCTGACCTGACCTATTAAACTTTAAAGCACACAGCTTATGTGATTTGGCAAATACACACATATCCATGTGATCCGTACTATGCACAACTTGGTGCAACTCGATGCAACAGCTATGGTGCCAGCACTGAATAATGCCGATAAGTCAAATATTTTACGTAAATTAGTTTATGCATTTAACTCTGTAAATGTATTACGTAGATTTGAAACATCAACAGCTTCATCATCGTAACACTTATGAACTATTGACGTTCATAAGTGTTACTGATGATAGTGATGACAGATGTCGACCACAATAAACAGGTGTAGTTTTTGCACGTGAATAAGTTTACGTAATGGCTGGCGATTCCTCCGTACACCCCCGTTGATATATGTAGCATCCCTTGATTTTACGCATCAAGAACTTCAAAAGATTAAGAGGAATATAATTAGTTATATTAAGTTTGACAAAATAGTATTAGTTTACTATTTATACTGTTAATTGATGGCTATTGAGAACACTTATCCTAAAAACTATAGGTCGTTTTTAGGAACTAGAACATCCAAAACCTTCGGTAAATGTAAACCTTTCAGAATGCCGCAAGGCGAAACCGGTCAGGTTTAATATAATAAATACTGTGGATAAGTACAAGTGTTCTCAATATATGTAGTTTTGACAAATAGATCTACAATAGGTAGATACGTGTAGCTTGATATGATATAATGTTTTCAAAGTTAGTAATAACTTAACTTATTCAAATTGTATGATTTTAAAGCGCGTGTGTGACGATCCAGGGCCTCGATTCTACTAAAGCCAAACCATAGTCATACCGCAACGACTGCAAAAAACGGCATGATATTATAGACTTTAAAGCGTTGTTGTTAAAGTTCAAAATTTAATGACTTTTGTAGAGTGAATGAAAAAGTGTATTGAAACTTTTTCATTTCATTTTGGACTATAGCTGCATAGAAATAAAGTCCAAAATTTAATGTCAGGTTTTGCGCTGACTATGGCACCATAATGGTTTAGTTTTAGTAGAATCGAGGGCCAGTTGTTGCACACATTCTTGACCCCGGTAACCAATTTACATTGTGCTGACCATGTGCATGTCTGCCACCTAAGTGGTATAAAAAAGTCTTTATTGCCAACTAGCCTTTGCCCGCGGCTCCGCCCGCGTGGATGTCGGTTTCTGGCAGTTATTCGAATTTTTCTCGCCGTGAAAACCATCCTTGAATTTCAACGAACGTTAAAAAAAAGAATTGGCCAAATTGGTCCAGGCGTTGTTGAGTTATGCGCTTCCCAACACATTTAGTGATTCATTTTTATATTATAGATGAAAATTACTGTATTCATTGGTACTTAATTGAAAAAAAAAAATTATGAAGCCCTGCAAAAATAAAGCTTATTTTCACTGATTACGTCAACCCAACATAACATCAAAAATACTGCTGTCTCATTCATTAATTAGGTAACACGATGACAATGCAGCTATTCGTCATCCTTTGACCTGAAACCGTCGTCGCTTCCAATTGTACCTATTGAAGTGATTAGTTGTCAAAAGAAAATACCTACTCATAATTTTGATAACTGTCTTATTTCAATATGAACTTATAAACCCACTTCAGTTGAAAGTACTGCTGGGTCCTGCTGGGGTGTATTTGCGGCCCACCAATATTTTCGAGGCCCCAGTGAAGCTCACCTGCAAGCTGTACCAGATGGACGAAAATATGAGCGCACAGGCTTTCCTTTCGCTGTTGTAAGAGGGAGGGATTAATGGCGCCCCCATTAAAGTTAATAAGCCCCAGGCCCCAAAGTGCAGCTTGCACTTTGAGGCCTGGGCTCATATTAACTTACGTTTCTGTAGGCAATTTTAGATTTCAGGGATTTCCTTTCATTTAATTTACTATGTTTGTTAGAGAGATTTGATCCGTATGATTGTTGTCACTATCGACTGAAGCGATTAAAATATAGGATGTGTATCTTTTCGGGTTTTAGTCGGTTCGATTACCGGGTGTGTTATGCAGTTTTGTTTCTTTTCAATCATAAAGGAATGTTTCGTTTAAGTAAAATTCTCTATCTCCAGTATTTTATGTACTTCCCCTCCAGGGGTATGAAAATCTTCTAACGTATTCTGGCCTTAAAATTTTAGCATTACTCAGAACATGCACAACAAAAAATATCTTGAGAATAAAAAATTCTTACCCACATTCTCCACCTGATAATGATGATGATGATGATGGTAATCATACAAATCTGATTGTAAACGAAAATACAATCAGAAAATACAGACAGTCATAAGTGTTACTTTGTGACCTAAATTAATAAAGATATTTCATTGTAATAATACTTCCGACAATATCAAAGACATTTGATTTTTTATTGATTTGATACTTACATAAAACTAACAGAAAACCAACCCTTTTGCTCGAAACTGGGTCATTGAAATAAAGCTTTGACAGTCACGTTCGAAGTTATACTAAAAATATTCTCAATATCTGTGTGTTCAGCTGTCGGAGGTCTGACCTTTGACGCTAGACTATTATATATATTACTGGACTTGGATCGAACAGTTGGACTGGAAGGTCGACAGCCACATAGAGAAACGAATACATGAATTTGTAATATCCTTTCAACTGCAGTCGTCTTTGTCTGGAGGCAGTTGAATTGGTAAGATTTTCCTACAGTCTTTTGCCGGAAAAGTCAATTTTCTCTCTACGCCGTCTATACGATATCTATTGATTGAATCGAAATAGGAATCGAGAAGCAATTATTGGATGTTGTTCTGAGTTTGTTTTGATGTTGAGTCTGTAATGGCTTCGTTGGACGTAAAATGTCCAGATTGGACATCACGATATCCCGTTGGAGCAGTTTCGTTCCTTTCAGGCCTAGCATACTCATTTATTCGAGTAACTTCGGCCCCTGATGGTTCTTACATTGAGATTTTATTGTTGACTTGTATCGTAACAAATGCATGAATTTGACCAAATGCGTCTATAAGTAATCGCATTTGTATTTGTTTTGACTTACAGGACATTTTCTAAAAGTGAATATTTTTGTTGCGGCTCACGCTTACATGTTCTCGAAAGTGCCCATTACATGGTATCGTTTATTCTCACGTGAGCCTATTACCGTCAATTACCCGTGCAATCTATTCCATAGGGAACTTGCATAATGAAAAGTAATATTTATTTTCATTTTCTTCTAATATTTGTATACCCATTCAAAACACAGGCCCACCAATAAAGTTCCACAACATTTACGTTAAACATTTTACTTAATTTACCGTATTCATTCTTAAGTAAAATTCTTTCACATTTTCCCTTTCATTCCCCTCCATCGATTCTTCGTAAGCTGCCTAAACCGGCTCCTACAAAGGCCTTCAGCAATCAATCAATATTGGAAATTCCCCCATCTATCACTGGCCGGTTCACTGTAGAGGCCTGAAATCAGTGGGCCTTAAACAAAGGCCCAACGGAGCACGTATGAGAGCGCTCTGCCCTAATGGGTCGTTACGCATTCCTTCAGTCGATAAAAGCCTTTATTTGGCTCACAAATTTTGCCGAGTTGATCGATATCTGTACCTGGAATATTCGATCGACAAGTGTAGGTATATTTGTGAGGTGGGTTTGTGATGTATGGTGGCCCGCCAAGATCTGTACGGCCTAAGCATACCCTGCTAGCTGGTACACCTACGATTGATGAACGAGACTCTGGAGCAGGTTTTCCCCTTTGGGTTGGGACGTCATAAGGCATTACAAATTACAACCAAAATAAATTAAATAATAAAGTTCTTCGAACTTCAAAGTGTAGCTTAGACGCGATCGGAATTGATATTTGAATAAAGAAGTACCTTTGGTATTCCAAATGATCTATCAAAAGAAAATTTTTACATGAGATTATTAAATGTCTAAAATCACTCAGTTTAAAAAGTTTCCGTTTAAAAGCACACATTACGACGAAATTTACTGAATATCCCAGGTACGTTGTAGCCTGTTCTGTGGTAGTAACAAAAGCGGACGTTTCATTAACGATGACAAGCAAAAAACGGTCTTAAAGATAATCTTTTAATCCATTTAATGATTGCCCAAAAAATCTTCAGATTATTAAAACAGTTCAACCTTTTGCTGATAATAGAACCGCATTCTAAATAAAATTATTACAAAGTCAAATGAGTTTGGTGTTATCAAGATTTCCTCTTCAAAGGTCAAATGTTATTTAAAATAAGAGATAAGCAGTCGCTTAAGGCTTTACGGTAATGTCTCCATTTTGTAAATTCATGCCTTTTTGTGGCCAGAAACGAAATAGGTGCAACAGTTTATGTGCAATTTATTTTTTAATAACGACTATTTCAAAAGGGTATGCTAGTGTCCTCTGGGCTTCGTCGTTGGTTCCGTGAGGTAGAAAATTTTTCGTCTACCCTCCTCCTTTTTGATTTGAACGTTAATCCCACGGGGTCTGCTCATCTTTGCTCTGCTCTTTATTGGTTTCTATTAGCTTCTTCTTCTTTACTTTGCTCCTTGCTTTGTTTTTTCTTGCCGTCTAGCTTCCCATCGTTGAGAAGAAAGCCAGTATCAGAGCCATGTCAATCACTCAGCAAGTATAGTGTCACATACACATTTACAGTATCTCTAAACTGTACAGCAGTTTGGAATCCAGAAGCAGTATTTTTGATCAATAACACACACATGTTCTTTTAGTACATATCTACTCATCTCATAAACCAAAGGCTTATTCATTACTGAACTGTACTGAGCAGGTATATGGGTCACCTGATTCACCATTTCCGCTACAGTGAGTCTGGCTAATGTTCTAAATGAGGTATGTTGCCAGGTGGCAGTGATCGATGGGACCGCAAACCTTGTATCGCGTAGTGTACTACACATCCATTATTTTATTGTACTTACCAACATTAAAGTTCAAAATTGTTTTGGAAGTGCCGTGTTACTGGTCTTTGCTTCTTTACATGATAATTAATTTTTAACTTTAAAAATTTTGGCCATCCTATCGATTCCCCCTTTCACATTCCTCCGAGAAATTTTAAGGTTCAAATCCTGTCGCCCAAGTGAAAAAAGCTGTAAATACACATTGAGAAAACAGATACACTCAAATAACATTTCAAAAATTATTTATTTTATTAAAATTACGGGCATATTTACATACCTATGAATTGTACGGATGCTACAGGGGGCATATCAGGAGCAAAAGGAAGGACGGTCTGCAGAACAGGAACTGCAGCATTAACAGGTTCAGAATTCCACACAGGTGAAACCACTATCAACAGCTAGTACTTACTCTATAATACTGTAATTCAACTGAAAAAGGACATAAATTCGCTTGACCAAAATACAATTTATACTCTATCACTACAAACATAGAATGCTTATCCGATAATCCTGTTTTTACCACCCAAAAACGTCCTTATTCGAATAATTTATCACTTGTGCACAATTCACTATTTCTTACGCGGGTATAAAAGCTTCCTTGACACGAGACAAAACCAAGATACCTCGGCGGGTTGGCCTTTTCCTAATCTGCGTTATATAGGTCAGTGGGCGTACCCTATCGATCTCGGCATTCTCGGGCATTCTCACTTGTGCGTTCGCGGGAACATTCGTTCTGTCGTTACGTTTGCAGGCGGTCTTGCCAGCAGTACCTTGAATAATTTATATATTATTTATGGATGATGTCGTAGTGTACTGCAGGGGTTAATAACTTAGTTTAGTTAGTGCTGCTATTTCTAGAATGGTAGCAACTAGCTTGTTAATTTTTAAGGGTATAGGGAACAATAGGGTTGTGCTTTCAGCTTTAATTGGTACTTTTCTGAATTATTTATTAAGTAAAGAGTAATAAAAGAGCAGTAAAAATACGTCCATGTTCATTTTATAGTTTTCAATTATTTAGGGTCATTCCCTCGTTTGAACCTATTAAATTATTTGACAATACCTAATGAAGTGTGATGTCATACTTAGCGTCATACAAATATTTTCCCTGACGAATTGAACTCGCGACGCGACCTCTAATATATCAGTCGAACGCTATACCGAAGCTTATCAGGTCGATAAAGGGTCGAAAAGAAAACTTACCTACCTTCCATTCATTATTTCCATTTTACAATCCATACTAATATTATAAATGTGAAAGTAACTCTGTCTGTCTGTCTGTCTGTATGTTACGCTTTCACGCCTAAACCACTGCACAGATTTTGATGAAATTTGGTATAAGGGTAGATTAGACCTTGAGAAAGGACATAGGCTATGTTTGGTCGCAATAACCGACATCCACGCGGGCGGAGTCGCGGGCAAAAGCTAGTTTTCCATATTGTAACCGATTTAGGAACGAATTTTTTGGTGATTGCTGCACACGGGATTTGAACTTATTTTCCTCTCGGAAAGTACTTCAGACCAATAAGCTACCAGATCCACGCCCAAACCAATTCAAATCTTTCTTCTCTTTATATATAGGTACGTCTTTGAGGCGCCGGTGGAGTAATCTACTGACGCTCTTACGAGCTATATTGTCGGAACCAATAAATGATTTTTCAATCATTTTCCATATTCTTCCTTTCTAAAGGCTACCTCTGGTGCTGCTTGCCCCTTCAGGCCAGGCTAAGTGCTTACTACTGTTAATTATTATTCTGTTTCTATACTACCTACGTCAAACGTGTCAAACGTTTGCGGTCGACGTCGTCGAATAGAAGTTAGGTTGCCAGTATGTTCCCAGAACTTCCTGTGTCACATGGAACAAGTGTAGAGACGGACAATTTTTGCTAACCAGGATACATAGAAAACATTTCAGCAAAACATTCTCCATGTTAAATAAAATAAAAGGTTTATAAGCACAAAACTGTTGAACTTCACAATTAGAAATGATAAATTTCAGATTTCGCGAACACGATAAAGAACCAATGGAACAAGAATACACAAATTTTATAAAAAAAAATGTAAAGATCTAACCAACAATTTTCATCACGGCAATCCCAAGTAATGACAAACATGACGTGTGACCGTGTAAAAGAGTGGGACAGATATAGTTAATGACGTCACTGGCGTACGTTGGCAAATGGGATAGTACACTCCCTGGCAGTATGCCACCACAGCTGTCTTCGAAATGTCCTCTCAGTTATTAACAGTATTATTTATAAAATTATATTTGTTTTGAATCACAATCACTGTTTACGCGATACGATTATGCGATCGTTTTCGACTTATATTTTCATGATCAAATACCCACACGGTACTTGTTGAATTATTTCAACATTAATTCCTAGATAGCAATTTGGGATTAAAAACTATTCTTGGAAGTGTAGGCTTCACCGTGAAGATTTAAAAAACCGGTTCAGTTTCGGAGCAATCCAATTCAAGCCCCTGAACGTTTCAGAGGAAGAGAAATCCTATTAATATTATGAACGCGGAAGTTTGTAATGGATGTATGGATGTTTGTTACTTCTTCACGTCTAAAAGGCTGGAGCAATTTTAATAAAATTTGGTATGGAGTTAGCTGACACCCTGGATTAACACATAAGCTATATTTGGTCCGATAACCGACAACTACGCGGGCGGAGCCACGGGAGCCACGGGAGCTAGTGTAGCTATATAGGGTGTATAACTCCATCATTCTCCCAAGTCTTAGCAGACCAACAATTCTTTCCTGCACGAAATACTGTTCTCATCTCTGAGACGGCTCTACCCAGCACTTATTAGATGCTCTTGACAGGTTGTTCTGTTAAGTATAAAATATAGTGGAAAAGTACAATGTGTCTTACGTAAAACAGTATATTGTATTATGTATTTGGTTGTGACAAGCGTAGTTCCGATTTTAGCCATTTCACGGATTCATTTGTGCATCTATATCTTCATAAATATATAGGCAAGTTGTGACTTCTGTTGACACTCTCAAAGTGCCACTGTTCCTTTTGTCTTGCGCGATTAAAAGTGTCCATATGTCACTGAATAGTGTAAAACGCCTTCACTACAAAACTTTTCAGGAGTTTTTATGCTTCTGCAAAAAAATTGAAAAGTTTAATTATCATCATCCAAATTCTTCTGGTCTGGTTTCTTGTGGTCTATGTAAATACAGTCGTTAATGTGGATCTCATGTTCAAGAATTTATTCAAATAGATCTTTACTTATCAAACAAGATTCGTTTAATTATTGACTAAATCAACTACGTAATGTGCATTATTAATTAAAGACAAATATCCGTATCCATAATGACATAGTAAACGAATCATGTGCTCGTTAAAAAAATGGATATTGCAATTTTCTTGGGAGACAGTGAGGAATTTATATTGGCATCGACAGTGCACTGTCTCGCGTACCTATTTGCATCTAGTGCTTTTTATACCACGTAGATAATATGCCCACCTGATGGAAAATGCCCTTATAGAAGAACCCCATATGTCGTCGCTTGGGAAAACCACTGCTGCAATGAATGCTTGACATTTAATGTCTAAATCTATACCTCGTGACAAATGGTTTGAGAATAAAGTTTGTTGACCGAGTTGAATGTGTCCCCTTGCGACCAGTTCGGACCAGTTACTTTTTTTAAAAAACGGCAGGTCAATTTGACTTCACCTCGCCTGATGGTAAGTTAAACGCATAGTCTCGGAAAGAGGGTCACCATCGTAAACATGTACCATGTTAACAGTAGTGGTACTCAGCTTGACGGCCTCATCAGATGCCTTTTCACACCCGCTTAAAGGACCCGGGACTGTAGGAAAAAGGAAACACGTGAGCTGGCAGAGAGCTCCATTTCTCGCCACGTGGCGCCCGCGTGAACTATTATTTTTGTTAAACAAAAGTCACAACTTATAATACAATATTTACTGCAAACTTTACTCTCTGTCTATCTGGCACGGCCTATTAATAAAAACAAATATCCATAAATAGTCATATTAATATTTTTGATTAGGGATACATCATGTGTAATAAATAGCTAAAGAATCATCAATCAATTTAATTTATGTATTGTTTGTTACAGGTAAGAATACAATAGACGTATCTCACTACAAGTAAGTAAAGGAATATCTGCCCCGCAAGATAGATACGTACGTAGTCTACATGTTAACTTAACCAAATTATTATTTTTACTGGTAGGTATTGTCAGTACAAATAGCAATTTGATGGTTTGGTTGACTTCTAAGATAGCCACTGCCGTCTGATCCCCCAATCTTGAGAGAAAAACCTGAGCAAGAGCCTCGTTTTGGGCTTCAAAGTTCTTAGTGACATAAGTGGATGAAGGAGCTATCTGATAAGCCTAATATATTAAAAAAGTAAAATTCGATACTATAAAAATAATTATAGTGTCAAAAATGATTGTATAAACGGTCAGAAAAAGTTATAGTTATCTGCAAATGAAGTATAAAAAATTTAAAGTCCTTTATCTCAATATTTTAAAATTGTCAGATAACCCCTTTATCCTCTCACGTATTATTCAATCGACGAGATCCTATCAACATCCAGAAAACTGTAAAAATAATATAAATAATTGTATCACCACATTAAATGTGACGTTAGTGTCAAAAAGTGTCGACAACTGGCATTGAGTGATTGTAAATAATGATCCACTCGGCGAGCGCCTGTAAACAAGCTGTGTTTCGGCCATTTTGCTCTTGTAGCGAAATGAAACGTGAAACGCGATTTGCTGAATTATTTGCGCTGTAATGCGACACTGATATCGTGTCTAAAGGAAGGTGTGAAAAATAAAGGGAATTTATATCATAAGGGAGTAGATTGAAGCTAGTTTTATGTGCAATCTATGTTGAAATAAAAACATAAAAAATCGACGGGTGCCGTGCCATTGCTTTTAGTATTTGTTATTAACAGAAATACATTATCTATGAAAATTTCAACTACAGAGCTCTCACGGTTCATCAGAGACAACCTGGTGGCATGCAGACAAAAAATTATAAATATACAGATCACAAAACTCTTTTTTCTTGCTTTGCAGTGGCACCAATGGGATGACATCTTAACAGACTTTTGTCCGCGGCTCCACCCGCGTGGATGTCGGTTATCGCGACCAAACATAGCCTATGTCCTTTCTCATGGTCTAATCTATCCCTATACCAAATTTCATCAAAATCGGTTCAGTGGTTTAGGCGAGAAAGCGTAACATACAGACAGACAGACAGAGTTACTTTCGCATTTATAATATTAGTATGGATTTAACTTGACATTGACAAAATCGCGGCGGTTTGCTGCAGAAGTCGTTTTGAAGAATAAGAAGTACATGTAAAATGTGTGTTGATTTAAAAATAACTGTCCCCATTTTATAGCTAGTTCGGTCACTGACTTTACCTTCAATCTATACTTAAAAGCAATTACCACTAGACAAGTCTTTGACAATATTCCAAGTACCCCGTTACGGCATATAGCGGCAAATTTATTCATGCTTTAGAACACGGTTTCTCAAAGTGAGATACGCGTACCACTCAGGGTACGCTAGTTGATCATAGAGAGTACGCAACGAAAACATCCTTTATTGCGGGGGAGTTGAATTGATTTTTAGATAGCAAGACAAAAAAATTATCCAGTGCTTACACTTATAGCGGTGGAAGTTTTGCCCTCCGCGTAAACGTATTTAAGTATTAGAGAATAGTATTTTAAGTATCTCATATTAGACAAGAACTACACGTCTTGAAATTAAATATCATAAAAGGAACGGCAGAGTACATTCTCCTATACCGCAAAAGCGCGGGCGGTGAAGATCTCACTACCTCTATCCTCGCTAAGAGCGGGTCTGGCAGTGACGTGATGGTTCTGGCAAGATGTCACCCAAGCAGAAATAGGCGCCCAGTGACGGCGTGTCAGGACTCCGTGCGGGTCTCTTTTTAATTGAGGGGAAATTAGATCCTCACCAACTCGTCAGTACCTCAACGAAGGTGACCAAGGCTGATCTTCTTACCGGTTCGAGTCTAACACACACCTCACGATAATTCCAGTTTATCCGCAAGCAAAACATTCCTTTCCTCCACAGGACAATACGTGCAGGGCATAGATGTCACTCGCATACGGTACAGAACCAAGCGGTACGGTGAATCATTCCTATGCCGTACCATTAAGACTGAACTCCCAGCCTGCCAGCCCACGTGTTTCCTTCTTCTTGCAGTCCCGGGTCCTTTAAGCGGGGCGTGAAAAGGCATCTGATGATGCCGTCAAGCTGGGTGCCACCATTGTTAACATGGTACATGTTTACGATGCTGACCCTCTTTCCGAGACTTTGCTTTTAACTGACTATCAGGCGAGGTGAAATCGAATTGACGAGACCTTATATAAAAAAAATGTACCTACTCTTAGTTTGAGAAACGCTGAGGACCTAAAATTAAACGTTGAATGCGTTCGTTAATTGTTCACATTTTGTCATTACACACTTACATTATGCACGCATGCATGCTTATACTTGCTTTCAACCACACCTTTGTCTATGAGTTTGAGTTTAACATTAAACTATTGTAGCCTAGAAAACATATTTCATCAGGTGTATTTTACATACCACATGAATTTTTTTCTCAATTTAATTAGTGGGGTTCCTTTTTTCGTGGGGGTAATACATTCCACAAAAAGGTTATTGGACCCGGACTGAACCAACTAAAACTGCACACCATTCCGGCCTCCACCCCGGCCTGCTTCTGCTGGGGTAACAGGCGTCGGACTTGTCACCTCCATGCCTGCGCTCATGCAGAATGGAGGTCGGTTCTCAAGCGAGGCGTGAAATAGCAGTCTATAGTGATCATTAAAATAACTACCACAATTTTTTAATTGATAGCATCTAGAATGAACCTTCACTATTTGGCTTCACAATAGCTTACCATCAGGTTGATAGAACTAAACAACTAGATTAACTTTTTTTTATAAAAGGAAACGCCAACTTGACTTCACCTCGCCTGATGGTCTCGGAAAGAGGGTCACCATTACAAACACGCACCATGTTAAGAGCGCGCATAAAGCTAGTAAAAAGTCAGATTTCACCCGCACACTTCATACGTCCCGCTCTCGTCTGTCCACACGTCTGTCGTCTCGCAGTATTTTGTGTGGCAGCTAACCGCTGTGTTTGGTACGCAGGCGCACAGTATACCCAAAATAATCAGATAAAATTTGGCAAAGTACGAGCTGGATCATTATCTATATAAGGTATACTTTGAACACACAATAATTTTATTTTTGGTGATAGATAAAATGAGTGGGATTTGTAAAATAAACACAAGCATTGAAATAAAACCACTTTTTACGGATTCTAACACGTAATTTTTTTATTATTTACTTTTAAACCGACGTTTCGGCTGCTGCAAATTTACGCAGAATGAGCTCACTGCGTTGTTAAGTCTTGCTGGATTTTGCTGCTTACTGGGTTTGATTAAGTGGATGACTGGGTCCCACTGGTGGTACGTTCCATCCATCCTCTCTATTAAAATTTGGGTGTATTTTAATTTTAATAGCCACACCAATGACTTTTCGATGCTTTTCGAAGCAAAGGAAATGGCTTATTATGTAGTGAGATTTTGAAACTCACTTATCTATTTTTTTTTTAGAAACAGTACTAGTCGGGATGTTCTCTACATTAGAAGATGATCTGAAAAAAAAAGGCAAAATAAATAGCCATGGTTCTAATAACTTCATTCCCATCATTTTAACGTAACATAGTAACAGTTAGTTAAAATAAATAAAACAACATGGTAAATATCCCGGTGAGTAATCACACTACATACATCACTAATGTGAATGACCATGTGAATCTCAAACCATACCATTCTACTTGTTTATATTACACTCTACTTAACATTATACTCGGTCCATTCGATTATTTTCTTTTTGACAGCTCACACGCAATGGTCGATATAACTTTGTTCTTGCGCCAACACCTAAAACTCCGAACAAAAATTAGGCGCCAATGCGTCACAATTCATGACGAGGCCACGTCGGCTGGAAAGAAATTTTAGGGATGGCGTATTTAGTCGATCGACTGTGTTTTTATTATAATAACTTGAAAATGTTATGCAATGCTACCGTGATATGTTATGTTATAAAATGTACAGACATGAAATATCTGAATGAATTTTTTTTTATAGCATTTATTATGCTAACTGTTAAGTTCGAAAAACATTAGAAAAAATTAAATGCTCAAGTGAGACTCGAACTCACGACCTTTCGCTTACAGGGCGACTGCTCTGCCAACTGAGCTATTGAGCACCACTTGAATCATTCCAAATTTTCCTTCTCTTTATATCCGTCTATAAGGGCGACGGTGCGCCATCTACCAACATTCTTACGAACTGTTGGAAACAATGAATGATTTTTCAACCATTTTTAAACATTGAATTTTGATGACTTCGCCCAAATATTTGAATGAATTTTTTATAGCATTTATTATGCTAACTGTTAAGTTCGAAAAACATTGGAAAAAATGAAATGCTCAAGTGAGACTCGAACTCACGACCTTTCGCTTACAGGGCGACTGCTCTGCCAACTGAGCTATTGAGCACCACTTGAATCATTCCAAATTTTCCTTCTCTTTATATCCGTCTATAAGGGCGACGGTGCAGCCATCTACCAACATTCTTACGAACTGTTGGAAACAATGAATGATTTTTCAACCATTTTTAAACATTGAATTTTGATGACTGCGCCCAAATATTTGAATGAATTTTTTATAGCATTTATTATGCTAACTGTTAAGTTCGAAAAATCGAATATCTACTAATTTATTATGTATAGATAGATAATAAATAAAATACTACATGAAATCATGAAATATATAGATGAAATGAATAATGAATACATGAAATCATTTGCTATTATCGATTTATAATTTTATAAATCTAGGTCTTTAACTTAATCGATATTTTGAATTTTTGTGCAACCATCACTATTTCCATCTGTCAAAAAGAAAATAAACGAATGGACAGAGTATAGTTACATACTTCAAACGCGAGGTGGTCTAAAGACATCTATTTGATTTTCATATACTATACCCGGACTGCCTGGCAACGGTTGATACAAAAATTGTACTTAGTAACAAACTAAAGAAAATAAAGAAATATTACTTTCGACAATTAGCCAAGAGTTGAATTCTTAGTTTTTTATATTTTCTTTTAGAGTTTATCTTTTGATTTTTTTTATTTCCCATAATTTCGACGAACTTTTTCGACGGAAAACAGAAAAACAGTGCTCTCGTCTCAACGGGGCGACCCCGACTAATTGATGAAACAACAGATGGCCGGCACCTCGCGTCAGGTGCGATAGCAAGAGACCGTTATGCGCGGAATAAGTACGTCGTAAGCGCCGAATTCAGATTTTTTTAATTACTCGTAAATTCCAGATAATTTTAACAAAGTCAAAAATTGAGTCACTAGATTTTAAAATTTCATACTTTGTACATAAAAATTGACTCAGTTATACGAATAATCTTCAGTACACCGTGATCATGGCGCTTGTAACAGCGCCGAAATATCGGTTACCAAATACCAATTATAAACATGGTAAATATCCCGGTGAGTGTTATACTATTAATGTTAATGACCATGTCAATCTCAAATCATAAAATGAATTATAATCTAAAATTAGGCCTAACTTTGTGATCTTATTTTATCGACAAAATATTATTATTTTATGTTTTCACCAAATTGAGTACCTTTCAGATATAACGTATTTACTATTTAAAAAAAATAAGCTCATTTGTGGCACACTTTCGGGTATAAAAATCAAATCAAAGATCGGCAATTTTCCTTTATACCCCCTCTTAACAATGGTGGCACTTACCTTGACGGTATCTACAGATGATTTTCCACGCCCCGTTTATACGAACCCAGGAAGTTTGTAGGAAGAAGGAAACACGTAAACAAATCCAAATTTAACTCCTAATAATGTTAATTTATGCCTACAGAAACTTTTTCATAATTAATTGGCTCACATTTGAGCTTTACTTACACCTGACGTGATAATGTGTTCTAAAAACACGATCGTCCGTCAAGAAGGAACCAGACTGGGAAGATAAATTTCGAATGAATTACTCGAGACTTGTCCTATCTAAAAGAGATACATTGGTGTACGTAGACTGTGTTCAGCGGTTGGCGTCAGATAAATGTATGCATGAGAGGCGGTAAATCGATTCTGCCTAGACTACTAGTGCTTGTAGCACCGAGTTTCTTATTTGCTTTAGCTGAAGCAATCTTGCGATCACGGTACGGTTAGATATATGACATGCTAGACCGCATGATTTTTAACAACTCTGCCAAATATAAAGTATTAGCTGACCCGGCTAACTTTTTACCGC
The DNA here is from genome assembly GCA_914829495.1 of Eilema sororculum. NCBI lineage: Eukaryota > Metazoa > Arthropoda > Insecta > Lepidoptera > Erebidae > Eilema > Eilema sororculum. Next base: position 5,127,692 of record OU618543.1, read on the forward strand.
CAATTAAAAAGAATATTAGAACCGAAATTACTAATATTCCCTCTAACGCCTCCAGCTAACCTAAATTGCTTGTGTTAGGAGTGGGTTCACACCGGTAGGGTAATGGCCAGGATTTGAACCCGGGACCTTTCGATCGTAAGGCCGACTCCTTACGCTTTAGTACCTACTTTGTAAGTAAGGGCCTATAAGTATAGGTATGCACTTATTGTATACAGTCAGCTTAGTTATAATATACTTAACAAAATTACGTAAAAGACTTACCTAACTTAGTGTAGACATGCCACATGAAGATTAGAAACTTAATACAGGTATTTACATAATTATATACTTCAATACGAATTTTCCATTATGATCAACCTTGAGTTAGCCCAAAAACACGTACTAAACTAATCAATCAATTCTGGAACTAACAAAAACTGGCCATACTGTGATTATACCTTAATGAATAGATGCTCTACAAAAAGTACTTTTCTAAGAAACTTTTTCAATGACTTTTAAACTTACGTTTCTTGGAATACAATAATGTTAACGAGAATGCCTTTCCGGCTCCGGCGGGGGAGGTATCCGAGGGGATTTCCGCACGAAAATAAAAGTGAGACTTTAACCACACTACTGGCGTGGGACACGCCGAGGCGGGTCCTAGTGGCGGCTCTGGGGGCGGAAGTCCTCACACTCGCCACTTTGCTCACAGCGATTGTACGATGCGCGAACGTTTGGGGTGCACTGCCAACTCCTGACTACTCCCCGTTCGTTTTTGGTCAAGCATCTGATTGTGGTGTTAAAGAGTGTATAATGTCGATAAACTCCAGTGCTGTTGGGAATGACTGCATAAGTCGAAACATGGTTCTACCAATTCTGGATCAAATTCTCCCTATACTTTGCCACGTCCTAAACCACTCCCTCAACAAAAGTGTATTTCCTGATGCTTGGAAGCAGGCACAAATTATTCCATTGCCTAAAAAATCCAATCCGTTATCCCCCTCCGATTATCGTCCTATTTCCATACTACCTTTTTTATCCAAGATCTTAGAAAAGCTCGTACATGGTCAACTCAGCAAATACCTCACACAAAACAACCTTTTAAATCCCCTCCAGTCAGGTTTTCGACTGGGGCACAGCACGGTAAGCGCACTGATAAAAGTCACCGATGACATCAGGTTTGGTATGGAGAACGGAAATCTTACAGTACTCTCTCTCCTTGATTTCAGCAACGCTTTTAATACTGTAGATTTCCATATCCTGCTCGGCATTTTACGCTCTGTTAACATATCTCCAACAGTGATTGATTGGTTTCACAGTTACCTGTTTGGGCGCCGACAGCGTGTACGTGTCGAAGAGTCCTTCTCTTCTTGGTGTAGTACAACTGTCGGTGTGCCACAGGGTGGCGTGCTATCTCCCTTACTTTTCTCAATCTTTATAAATTCAATCTCTAATTTACTACGTTCTTCCTACCACCTTTACGCAGATGATCTTCAAATCTACGCGCAAGCCTCCTTACAGGAACTGCCGGCAGCCATCTCTACTATAAATGCAGATCTGATGCAGGTATGTAAGTGGAGTAAGCAATATGGACTTGAAGTGAACCCTTCTAAAACCCAGGTTATTATTGTGGGCAGCTCCGGTATGATAAACCGAATAGACTGGTCAAAATTGCCAGATGTAGTTTTTAATGGTGTACCCCTTAAAATAAGTAGCGAGGTAAAAAATCTTGGCATACGGATAGATAGGACACTATCCTGGGGCCCCCAAATACGAGAGCTCAGTCGCAAGATGTTTGCATCGGCGGGTTCCATGCGTAGACTTCGAAACTTTCTACCAACAGCCACTAAACTCGCACTTGCAGAATCGCTTCTTCTCCCTCTACTTGACTATGCTGATGTCAGCTATCTCGATCTCACTGAGGAGCAACTTGATAAGCTTGAGCGCCTACAAAATTTCTGTATTAGATTCATATTTGGTCTTCGTAAATATGATCACGTATCACAGTTTCGCAACTTGCTCAAGTGGCTCCCAATTCGACTTCGACGGAATGCTCATATTCTTTCCATGCTTTACAGTATTCTTTTCCATCCTTGTACTCCGACTTACTTAAAAGAACGCTTCGTGTTCCTAAATGACACACATTCAAGATCCTTGCGGTCGTCAGTAACATTGCAATTATCCACGCCCTCTCATTCTACAAAATTCTATGACAAGTCCTTCACTGTTCAGGCTGTACGGTTGTGGAATGCACTGCCTGTGAATATTAGACGTGCACAATCCTTGGCTATTTTCAAAAAAATGACAAAACAACATTATTTGAGTTCATTGTAACTTTATCATAAGGTCTTGCTTTGGTACTCGCTGTGTGTATATCTTCTATATATAATATGTGTAAGTATATCTAATCTTATCTGCATATGTACCTATTTATGTATATATTATAGAAATTTAATGTAAGTATGTGCTAAGGATTATGTTAAATACTATACTTAGGTATGTAATTAATAATGTGTTTATGTATGTAAATAGTATATTTATTTTTATTTATGTATGTAGGAATATGTATGTATGTATATATGTGTGTATATAGTTTAAGTTTATGACTACAGTAATAACTACCCAAACGTTATTATTGTTTTGAGATTAATAAATGTCCATCAAAAGGTTGCCTGTAAGAGATCGCTTGTAGCGATAAGGCCGCCATTTGTACATTTCTTATTATGTTGTCCGTACATGTACTAAAATTTATAAGTGTACAATAAAGAATTTTCTTATCTTATCTTATCTTATCTTATCCTTCTGCGAGCAAGTAATGCTCGCGAAGGAGGCGGCCGGTCGGGTCCGGACTAGACTCCGCTGGCCTGTGGGTGATCGGTGGAACCACCTGTCACCCTAGCAGAAGTAGACCGCGGCGGCGGCGGCGCAAAGTGCGCCTCCCCGTACCCGGGGTGGGTCTACCGGAGTGCGAGAGATATCCTTTCGGCAATATCACCTCCGGCAACCAAAGACCCAAGACGGCGTGCGTTTTAGTCGGTTCGAGTCCGACATAACCACCTCCATCGGCTCCGTGGGGATTGTTCGCACGATAAAAAAACCGCCCTAGGACATTTTAATATATTGAAGCTTTTATTCATAAGCATCTTTTCGTGACCAATTAGTTGTGAACGATCGTCACCTCCTTAAAATGAAGATATCCCATCCTTCCCGTAACTTGTGGCTCCCCCATTTAGATGAGGTCACCCACCATACATAAATACATCAATTCCTTCCTCATGCACGTCTGAAAGCACTCCAAGTTATTAAACAAGTCATCTCATATCCCATTACATATTAGGGCTGTTTACGAGCGTCGCAAATATACCGTCTATCGCTGTGACGTCACTGGCGTCGAAATATTAAATGCTATTATTAGGTTTAATATGAGATTATATATGTACTTATCCCTTTATGGCTAATGGGGAATGTGATCAATCGAAGTGAACGTGCTCACGTTATAAGTAGAATACTAGGGATACCATATAACCCTTTCATATTTCGGGAATCGGCTTGGTCCCGATTGCAATACGAATATCTGTTTAAATACAAGGTTTTGTTTTTAATATAACATTAAAAGTAACTTGATAAACTAAAATATTTTCAAGAATAAAAATAGGTCGAAAAAAGGGAGTGGGCGAGTTCAGGCATCGAAAAATTCCTCCCCGTTGATGTCGACTGGTAACGTACCCAAAAGGCTGGTGGCATTGCCCCGATGGATGGCAGCCAGCATGAAAGAAGCCAGCCCTCTATCGATGCTTCGCGTGAAGCATCGATAGAGCGACCGTGCGCTTGGACCCCACGAACCCAGTATTTCGACCCCAAACGGCTCAAATATATAATTGTTGGATACATTAGCTTACATTTGCCAGTTATGGGTTTCCGCAGATGCCGCAACAGCACAAGCGCAGTACGTAGTACTTGAAACATGGCAAGGCGCAAGGGTGTCGACGCAAGTTGCGTTCAACACTAATGGCCTACCCATCTTCCAAGGCAGCAAAGACATACCGTCCGGTCATATCTGTTGCACTCTTTACGGGTAGTTGGAATCCTAAAAAGCCTATCAATCTGGTTTAACTACTAAACTTCGATGTCGTCAGTGGGTTGTTGATGTAGATGGCAGACGCTTCATGGGAAATAATGAAGTTCTGCTGTTTCGTATTAAAAGCATCTAACACCATTGAATACGAGGAAACTGAAAATCCCATTTCCAAGTAAACTTTACCAATCATAAGTATCTCTAAATATCTATTAGATAAAATGTATAAAATTGATTTCAAGCAATATTTGGCGAAGATACCACTAGATAATTTATGAGCACTTAAATCTTGTCAAATATCTATAGATTAACAGGAAACCAGTATTAGCCTACTATAACCTTTAACATTTTAATACATTATGGCTTCTCTTTTTACCAAGTGTCTGAGCAAATTATAATATTATTGATTGATGATACTATTTCTATAACAAGAACTAACATTTTATTAAATAAGATCATAAATATCTACTCTAAAAATAATGCATTTATCGGCTTCTAGTAGTAGATTACTTAGCTACATAACATTATTCATTATTTCATATTCTAATCTAATCTAATTGGTGAAAAGAAACGTTAACAGGTTTGATTTTGAAGTTAAACCAAATCAAATTTCTTTATTCGTTTATCAAGCTTTATTTCAGTTAAATATATGAGCAAAGGTATTTCCGTTCCGTTTGAGAAGTCCAACTGGAGAGGTACTTCAGCCCTCCAGAATACCGCACCCACTTAACCGCCCTTACTGAAAAACCCAATGTTTTAATTGCATGGAGGATGACATTTGGACGGTAGTAGGACATGAAGGTATTTTCGTCCCAATTGAGAAGTTATAGCTTCTTTTACATAATTTACGGGCTTATTCACATTATCTAGCACATAATGAAACGTTAGTCACTCTTTTCCAATTGCCAGTATTTATAAAAGTTACAAAGATTTTGCTTACAAAAACTTTAGAACTTTATTTAGAAGCCCGTGATTACGTAACAACTATTACCCAATTTATGCCTTTGGCTTTTGTATCCAGCTCAGCGAGATTGCACTGGGTTAGATACTCTTCTTCATTCTTGGTTATTCGACTGCACTTCGCACGTCCTGCGGTATCTATTTGAAAGCCTCTTACTAAAGTTGGGATATCTTTAACTGTAATGTTTACTTTCTCCTCATTATCTAACAACCCTAAAACTAAATAATTAGCATTCACTCGAAGTAAATCATAAACAAATTATTCATTAGCCGTTATTATGATGACAGTGTCTATCACGTCCGGAGTTGCCAAATTTTTCACGTGTGCTTTGTCACGCACTTCATTCCTTATAAGGAGTGTATTAGAACCTAAAGAAGTAAAAGGTGACACAAAATATTATTTATTGTTACTCAATACGTTACCAAAATAGATTTCGTTGATGACATTAGAATAATTCAAATTTGTTTAAGTATTCTGTCAATACTCTTGCTAGAATACACATTGTTGAAATGCTGAGTGGCTTGTAGCTATGTAGGGACTGGATAGGTTAGCACATTGCAAGGGCAATGTTAAACAGGACAGTCTTAAGATGGGTGACCATTATTCACACATTGAGACTACTTCAGAGAGCACGATAACCTGATTGCCATACAAACATATGTACCTTTCGTTACTCGTAGTTTAAGTTCTATAAAGTCTAACAACTTAAAGAGCATATATATTGTCAGTACATTCTTTATTAGCCTTAGAAATTTCGGCAATTTCTTTTTGACAGCCAATCCTAAAAGGGTGGAAGATGAGGATACAGATTACAAAAACCTTCATTATAATATAGCTGAAACTTTTTGCGAGTATTGAAAATTGGAAAGAAAATCCGAATTATATATAAAAATGCAGCTAGAATAGACTGGTTTTAGAAAAAAACCGGCTGCTATAGCGTACAAAGGAGAAGCTTTCATGCAGCAGAGGGCTGTAAATGATAGATTGACAGGTTTGATTGATTGACATCGCTCTTCAGCAACAGCAGTTTCTCATGACCATGGCCGCTAAAAAGCAATCAAAACGTCTCTGAGTTAAGCGTAAATATAAAAATAACACACAGTAAATTACGCCACAATGCTGTAAAAATATTTTCATTTCCAAAATTATTAAACTTTCTATCTTTCTACTTGTATAGATACTTTCTTTAGGTGGACGTAGTATTCAAATTACTGTTTCCAGTGACTCAGCAGTATCATTTATCAAGGTCTTTGATGTAACAACAACATGCAAAGCATCTGCATCCGTTTCCATTACATATTCTACATTCCGTACCACAAATACAAAAACTGGGAGTATATCCACTGCATCCTACTTATTAATATTAGAGATAGAAATTAGAAAGTTTGTGAAGATGTTGGTAGTCACGCTGAAACAACTGAATGAAATTTGGCTTAATTTGGTACAGCGACAGATTATTGTCTGGAATAAAAACATAGGATACCTTTAACCCGAAATACGTTCTCATAGGTTACAGAAAATGGACTTAGAAAAACAAGCGGGTGTGGCAAAACAACAAGTTTGGCAGTAAATCCAAATAAAGCCTAACAATGTGACTCATTTTATATCTAGACGGAAATAAAGAGCTTGAGTGTCTGTTGTTATTTTCATTTTGTTATACAACATCGTCTGGTTGAAAAATTAGGGAAACAGGGGAAGTATTGTCGTTCCCGGAATGTTTTCTCCCGCGGCTAGTTTTCTCGAAATAGGCTTCTGAAAATAGCTTGGTGGAAACACGAATATAAATACATACGTATTAACTTGATTTGGGTAAAACAGTTTTGCGTCGTTTGTCACGATTTGTGCTGAACTATTGTTGTTCTCATAGAATTATATTTGGAGTTCGAGGACAATGTTACTCGGTAATGAAAGTTTTATTTTGCTGACTTCGGTAAATGAAGGTAAATTAATGCTTCAAGCACAGGTACAATTTTGGGTAAAAGAGATGGGTACGCGGATCCGGGCTATGAAGTGAAAGCCTTGGATGTAATCAGGAACAACGCTAAGATAATGATAATGGATTTTTTATTTATTTATTTATTTCTCTCTCGTTTAACATTACAGCTCTTAGAATTTATACAAACAATAATTATTCACCTTGAGAGAGCTGGAGTCCGTAGTAGGTGTGATGCCTGTATGACAGATCTCCAGGCCCCCTGATACATTGTCGTTATAGGCTCCTGATCTTTCATCATAATGAAAAAGATGTAACTATTTTTGGAATCTTTTAATATAAAAAAATAAGGAAAGATCTTATTAGGATAAAGCGAGTGAGAAAAAAAAGTACAGAGATTTGAGGGCTGTCCTTAATTTTTCATTCGAAAGCCAATTTTAAATTTTAACTGATAGGTAATTAACCTAAATTATTATAGTCATTTGATTAGTTAGAATCAATACAACTCCTAAGCTTCTATTCGTGACCTTCTATTTACGCATATGCTAATGATTATGTGCACTAAATCGTTTTTTTTTATTCTATTCTCAAGTTTCAATTTTTTACCACCGACGAAGATAAAGTTCATTCTTATTGGCATCGTCCACTCACACCACCTTCTGCAAAATTCAATATTGATTTCTTGTCAATCACCCGTCGTATTCTAAGTAAGATGATCAATGATGTAAAAAGATTACTTTGCCGCATCGCTAAAGAAAAAATCGTCCTTGATGATCTAATTTCGCGTTTTAGAAGTCGGTAAGTTAATATTACGAGATCGTGAATAAAATTGTTTGAAATTGTAGACTTTGATACAATGCTTTGAAATTCGAAAGTGTGAGAATTTAGTAACTCTTACGGAGTGGAACATTATACATATAAGGACAAAACTATAATTTAAAACCTGGAACCGAAAATCATAGTTAGCGATATGTGAATGCTGATACACCTACCTCTGCATACATTTACAGACGTGAATATGTATGTAAGTATGTATATTTGTACCTATAATGTCCGGCGAATATTAATATTACGTGTTTTGGATGCTCGTTTTCTAGGTTCCGCTCTAGGACATTAGTCCTACTATAGCTCGTGCGAGTTAACATGGCACCTGCCTCGAAGACACCCTCCTCCCGCTTCCCCGCGCGCGACCCCGCTCTCGCCGTGCGAGGCTAGTAGCGTCAGCGTACACGCCTCCCGCTCCCCCGCGCAAAGCCCCGAGCCAGGTGCCATGTTAACTCGCACGAGTTGTAATACCACAGTATAAAGAGTAATTATGAATCGTTAGACTGTGCTAATACTTTATATGTGAAAGTTTGTATAAACGTTTGTACTTTTATTACTCATAAAGGACTGAAGAATGAATTTTGATCCTAGAAAGCCACTACGTAAAGGGAAAGTTCTATTGACGTCATTTTAGAGAATTAAGATATTCGTCACGACTTTACGAGTAAGATATATTTATCACACATTAGTTCAAGAGTTTATAGCACTGTTTATTTTGCGTGACACTTAAATTAGCTCAAACTAGCTCAAACCTATTGAACATAACCTATAACTTCTTGAGCAGATAATGCCTGGAAAATATAAATGACGACTTCGTGAACAAATATTTTGACACGGGTACCTACGGGTGTCACGTTTATTATAAAGACAAGAACGCATTAAGGAAGCAGGTATAGAGCAATACTTAAATATTCTCTAAAGACCGATATATTTACCATGTGGATTTACAAATGAAGTTGAACCTGACTTGAAGGAAGGAACAGACGTGGGAGGTGATATGCGTGCAAATGGTCTTACTACCATGGACGATCAAGACCTCGCGAACTGGAGGAGGAAGAGCCGGAAGGCGGACCTTGAGTTTCGAGGGCATCTCGGCCTCGGATGCAATCAGGATAACGTCTACATGTAGATGATACTGATTATAGTTGAAGTTGACTTGGGGCCCCGAAAATGTTATTGAGGACCTTACGCCTTTTATCATTCTCTGAGCCCCTCCCAACTCAGTTGGTTTCGGCTTTCCAGTCTAACTGTGATGCGGCTGAACTTCGACATTTTCCGTGAAGCCATTCACCCTTAACCTCATTTTCAGTATTTCATTAAAAGAGCTTAACCAAGTACACGTTTTAGGCCTGTTTAAGCTATCCAAAATAACTCCGTAAATAAAAAAGCAAAATAAATAGCACCGACACCAATTACGAAATTCTTAAAAATAAGATAATTAAAATTTTGTGCACAAAGCCTATTAGTGAAGCTTACGACATCAACAAGGTAGATAAATAACAAGGCAAGGCATCTACAGTGGCTTACTAGCATCTTTGGTGGTCAAGCCAAACTCACCTGCCAGTGGTACAGCTTCTAAACAACGGATGAGAATGTAGATGACAGACACTCCCGGAAACCACATTCCAATTAGAAAAAAAAGCGGATCTGGGAAAGTACCATTAAAAACTTTGGAGGGATCTAGGAAATTACTATGAGGAAGACTAGATTTCGATCACCTTCTGACTCACTAGATTCTGACATTTTCTACTCAATGAAATTCATTGAGTAACATTCGTTGTGCAGCTTTTCATTGATTTTGATTGAGTTACGCTCTTAGTTTTCACAAGAGATTATTGAAGTGTTTGCATATGGTGTGGAAAGTCTCTTCACAAACCTATTTATAGTCCTCAGACAAAACATCATCAATAGTGAAAACTTTCTCTCCAAAACCACTCTTTTAACCTACCACTACTTCTACAACATATTCTAAACACTTTACTACGTTCATCGTTATTTTTGCATTCCTTATCGCCATAACCTCTAATAAATCAATATCAGACACAAAGCGTATCATCAAAACCAAACTTCGGGTAACCAGTACCACCGTTCTATATTTGTCGCGCTATATTTGAATCAGTCGTGTCACCGTGTGCGACATCGTCGTGGCGTATAATTGTATACACGATTATGGACTTTATTGACGACAAAAAATATTGATGCGATTCTGTGATAGTGTTCTATTCTTAGCAAACGGGTCAAAGGTTTATATGTTTGTTATTATTTCTCTCAACGTCGGTATATCTATATCACGTTGCAATATTGATGCGGTTCTGTGATAGTTTTCTGTTCTTAATCTATGAGTCAAAGGTTTATATATTTGTTATAATTTCTTTAAGCGTCTCACGTATCACGTAGAACGTTGTTTGCTTATAATTTAGGGATACATAGCGAAAGAAAAGTAGTCCTAACGCAGAACAAAAAACAGAGACAGAAGTGCACCAATTGAGCACTAAAATAGAAGATGTATTTGGTCTGAAATCATCAAATGTTTCACCGAAAGCTTTTTCATCTTCTACAAAAATATAACCTTACAAATAGGTATACATGGAACAAGAATTTATATTTGGAATTTCAAAATGTTCATGTCATGTCGCTTATAAGAGAGCTTAACTCAGCTGATGTTATAAATATTTTGCACACAAGCTGGCCTTGTCCTGCATTATGTTCACTCTATGAAAATATATTCGTTTTTTTTTAAAACGGTTAACTAAAAATAATCTGAGTGTCAATGTCTCTTTATATTTCAAACATGTAATAGTTTATAATCTAAAATTAAAACGTTTTAATTTACCTACGACGCATATCTAGGTGTGAATTCTGAACATCATAACATTATTTGGACAATATGTGATTAGGAGTATTAGTAGGTGTATACCTATATATTATACTAATAGATTATAATATACACTTTTAAGATTAAGTAGTTCAGAAAAATAAAATTTACTTAGTAATAATAAAAATATATTAAGCCAATGACTGACGATATTCAATATTTGACAAAAATGTTGCAATACGTAACTACCGCGCAAAGCACCTGTTTTTTTATTAGTTACTAGCTTTTGCCCACGGCTCCGCCCGCGTGGATGTTGGTTATCATGACCAAACATAGCCTATGTCCTTTCTCATGGTCTAATCTACCCCTATACCAAATTTCATCAAAATCGGTTCAATGGTTTAGGTGTGAAAGCATAACATACAGACAGACAGTTACTTTCGCAATTTATAATATTAGTATGGATATGGATTGTGAGAATATGGGGTTAGTTTATGTATAATGAGAATTAGATAATGATGGTACTATAACTATCGAAATAGTTTAACCACAACAACTACGTATCCATGAAACTTTGCTCAATCCTCGCAGAATAACGTCGGCAATAACAAAAAACCGTTGACAATAACGAAATGGAAGCTGTTACGACGGGGCTTGGAGACTTCCGATAAGAAAAGCTATACGAAAATGGAGCTTACCAAAATACATTCACAAAAGAAATTATTACACACTAACGTATTCTGTATCTAGACAGTGCAGTTGACCTGGAAATAGATACAATTTTGCTTTTAGGTTTCAAAGTTCTCGTATTTAGAAAAAAAGAAAGAAAGAAAAACCTTTATTTAGGATACGCACAATGTACACAGATAGTTACTATGCAAAGAATTACAGTAATATTCATCGTGCGAACCTAAAAGGGCCACCATCTCAGCATGAATGCTTCGTATACGAAGCGCTGGTTTTCAGATGGCGCCATTAAACGCTCTGCCGTCACGCGAATCGAGTTTCAGCGGTTAAGAAGAATATTAAATTCCAAACACCAGAATATTTCGTTCATAGATTGAGATTGGGGAGAAAGAGCAATTAAAGTAGTGGCAATAAATGTTAATAATGATAGTGTTAAGATCTTAGGAGCTAACCGGTACTACTACTGATTAACAAACGAGGTTAGGGTTGTACAGTCAAACAGCAATGGTACCAAGACAAACCAGAAGAAAGAAAACATAAGAGAGCAATCGCAAAGTTCACAGTGCAAGCTTTGGATGCAACCGAGGTATTCTACTGAGATAATTCCATTGCAGAAACAAAATATCTACAGCATACGTATCATATTTTTAACAAATAATCCAGAATGATTTAATAAAATGGGAACTTGCACATAAAATAAAAAGAGAAAACTGAAAATGATGATAGTAATAAAAGCAAACCCAAATGAGTTATTTAGCATAATAATACATTTACTACATTGTACACACCCCCAACAAAAGATAGGGGTTGCATTACAAGTGGGAACAATAGTAGCTCGTATAACATTTCCTACTGTAACTTTGCATCTGAATTCGTGCCATATTTTAGTTTTTTAAAGAATTGCTATGTTATAATAATCTTGATGGTCATAAATATTACTCTCTGACCCACATTAATTAAGCTATTTGATTTGATTCTGATTCTCGTGTGTTCTTCCTCTTCTCTTTCTTTATAGAATAATAGCTAAAGATATATTTGAGCAAGTTCTACAACTAACTTATCTTTGTAATGCTGTTTGTGTTGCTAATGAGATAAATACTGCATTTAAACTACTGAATAATTTGTTCGTATGCATTATTAATACAAGTTAGTGATGATCTGTTGATCACCTATTTAAGTCCTTTGTTTGCATTGAATTATTATTACAAGTTGGTCTCACATTTATTGGTAATGAGTTTATCACCAATAAAGAGTTGCATAAACAGATTCAAGAGTGATACAATGAATACAAAGTGCATAAGTACATTATATTTATTGCGTATGCAATACATTGTACCTTTGAATGGTGATTTCACATGTATCTTCTTTTAATGAATCACATACTATGATAGTTCTTTCTTTACCTAATTCAGTTCATTTATTGTCCACGTTCCTCTCTTTTACTGTCCTTTCCCTTAAATGTGGCAATTTCATCAGTCACATCCTTTTCATAGACTCGTAGTTCGGTCCCGAGGCGGACTAAAATATAGTCAAGTATATTTTTGTGTTGCAAATTTTTCGCCTTTCTTATCAGCTTCTTGCAGATATAGCGAACGTTTACTTCCCTCGGGGATTTCCTATTGAGGTTTAGAAGTATAATACAGTAAAAAAGTTTGCTGGCGTGGTGAATTAAAAATAAATCTAAATATATCATCCAAGTTGACGCTTTCCATAAGCTCCTTGAGTTGTCTATTTAAAAATGACACATAAACCATTTCCCTCCACTAGAATGACAAATGTCGTATTAGAAATAGCTTGGCTACTTTTAAGCAAGTTTAAATAATAATAATAATAAAAAGAAACGGAGAAACTGAGGGTTTTATCTTTGCAATTACGGACGAAGTTGTTATGACGAACAACTACCGGAAGTATATCCTGAAGGACGGTACGGTGGACATCTGTCGGGCATGCCACCGACCCGGAGAATCACTTCGACATATTATTTCCGGTTGTTCTCGTCTTGCCAACGGCGAGTATTTGCACAGACATAACCAAGTGGCCAAGATAGTACATCAACAACTTGCCCTTAAATACAATCTTGTTGATTCGGAGGTGCCATACTACAGGTATGTGCCCGACCCAGTTCTCGAAAATGGTCGTATCACATTATACTGGGATCGATCTATTATCACTGACAGGACTATTGTCGCTAATAAGCCTGATATAGTGGTAATAGATCGATTAGAGCGCCTTGCAATGATTATTGATGTCACTATTCCTCATGACGAAAACCTCATGAAAGCCGAAAAAGATAAACAAATGAAATATCTGGATCTGGCTCATGAGGTTGTTGACATGTGGAATATTGATTCAGCAATCATTGTCCCGATAGTCGTATCAGCCCATGGGCTGATTGCTAAGAGCCTCGACCAACACCTTAAGAGGCTCGCGCTGGGCAGCTGGATCAAGAACCTGATGCAGAAGGCGGTACTCCTCGACACGGCGCGCATAGTGAGGAAGTTCCTCTCTCTGGAGCCCTGACCACCGGTAGCTTGGTCCCTGTACTCGATGCCGGTGGGATACTATTTTTTATATTTTTAAATATATTTTGTATTTTTTTTTTAGGATATATTTAAAAATGTAATTTATATGTAATATACTGAAATAAAGGAAATAATAATAATAAATAAATACTGGCAACACTGGTCCCAAATGGCCGCATAGTTTTTACAGAATATTTCTTATAACTTATTTCTGTTAAATAATAAAAACGTTGTGATTTCTCCATCGGAACTCAAAAGAACAACATATTGTACAATGAATTTACTAATAAATAATGTGCGAAGATCCAAAATAATAAAGTACGAAAAAATCCGAAATTGACAGACAGCTGTCAAAACAGAAAATAGAAAATGAATAAGAAAAACTAGATAAAAATATGCTGACAAGGGCAAAAGCCAGGAAATTAGCACACCCTACACCATCGGACTCGTCGTGCAGCTCCGCCTCGCAGGCTCCGGAAACCACATCTCCGAGACCAACTACTGCTGAGGCGTCGAGCTCCGACGAGTATTTCTCCCCGCCGACGTCGCCAACACCTGTGCGCCGGCCGGGGAGAGGCCGACCACCGTCCAGCTTGGGATCCCGAGGCCCACCGGCCTCGAGTGGGGCCCCCGCTACCGGTGGTAATGTGCGCCGCATGAAGTGGACAACGTCGGTAAATGAAAACGTTATGCGGGCATATTTTGTGGCTACAGCAGGTGGAACTAACCTCACTGCGTACCGTGTTCGGATGCTTCCTTTGTTCCAGGAGCTTGAGCCAGCTGTCAGCGTTTCTGCACAACGGTTTTCGGATCAGGTGCGGGCCATCCAGCGATGTCATTTGTTGGATGACTCCGTACTCGAGAGGCTGCTCTCTGATGTACGGAATAGTCTGGCTACTCCCACTTCATCGCAAGCTGTGCTTCCAGTGGAAACCAGTGTAGTTATGAGTGTAAGCACACCACAGCTCGTCCACGCTGATGAAGTGGAGGAAAGTGAGACTATATCCGTAAGTACCCAGTATAATGAACGATTAAGGAGCGCTTTGGAAGATGCGATGCTGGAATATCGATCTATGATCCCAAGCAATCGACCTCGCTTACCCCGTTTGCCTGTGCATAAACGTAATATAGCGCTGGTATGTGCCCTAGATTCGCTATTATCTAATTATTTAGAAAATAGCGAAGACCTCGGGGATACGCATTCAATTTTGTATTGTGCGGCCGTTGCAGTATGTCGAGTGGCTGGTGTCAGGTTTATTGTTGATAAACCTGTTACACGTCATAGACCTGCTGTGCCGGCCTGGCAGTATAGGATTGAATGTCGTATCGCCAAGGCTAGGGCACTTATTGGTAAGCTAATCTGTTTCAGATCGGGCAATACCCGCCCGAGGGTAATGCGCTTTGTGACACAGGCATTTTCAGGAACTAATATCAGCCCTGAACAATATGCCTCATGTGTCACAGAGCGCATCGACTTTCTGAAGCAGAAAGTTTATGCATGGGCAAATAGAATCCGCCGCTATAAAAAACGCGTTGATAGGTATAACCAGAATCGCATCTTCCAAAAGGATGAGAGGTGGGTTTACCGAAAATGGGAACAACCCGAGTTAAATGTGGATGACACTGCTCGACCGGATGCTGACGCTACGAATACATTCTGGCGTAGCATCTGGTCGACACCTGTCGTCCACACAGAAGGTGATTGGATAAGAGGGGTTGAGCAAGCATGTGAGAACATACAGATTATGGAGCCAATTACTATTACATCTGATGATGTATCAAGTGCAGTCCGTTCGCTACCGAATTGGAAGTCGGCTGGTCCGGATGGACTGCACAACTTTTGGCTGAAGTGGCTCCGCAACTCACATGCTTGCTTAGCATCTCAATTCCAGTCAGCTCTAGACTCGGGTTCACTACCTAACTTTTTAACAACTGGATTAACCCACTTACTCTATAAGTCCGGCAGTGCCATGGACCCCAAAAATTATAGACCAATCACTTGCTTACCGACGGTCTATAAGCTTCTAACCTCCATTCTGAGAGTCAAAATTAACTCTCATTTAGAACGAAATTCGATCATTTCTATCTCTCAGAATGGATGTAGGAGGGGGGCCCGTGGTACTAAAGAGCTCCTTATAGTTGACATGACCATTAGTCAACAGGTGCGTCGTAAACGCAAGAATCTGGCAACATCCTGGATAGATTATAAGAAGGCTTACGATTCTGTACCGCATACATGGCTTTTGAGGGTCCTAGAGTTGTATAAAATCGATACAACTCTAGCGGCCTTCTTGAGGTCATGTATGGGGCAATGGAAGACGGTCCTTCGCTATCCAGGATGTTACCAGACAACCGATGCACCCATAAGAATTGAGAGGGGTATATTCCAGGGTGACAGCCTGAGTCCCCTATGGTTCTGTCTAGCACTGAATCCTCTTAGTACAATACTGGAGAACTCAGGGCTAGGCTATCGGTTGCAGAGAGAGGGTCGAGTTATATCCCACCTCCTCTACATGGATGACCTCAAATTACTTGCTCCAAATAATGCGCAATTGATAGAACTACTAAAGATGACTGAAAGCTTTAGTAGCTCTATCAAGATGGAATTTGGTTTGGACAAGTGTGCAGTCATGCATGTAGAAAGGGGTGGAATAGTGGAATCCGAAAACCTGATTCTTTCTGATTCCATTAAGCTTAAATCTCTTTCTTCAACCGAAACCTACAAATATCTGGGTATGTCGCAGTCATTAGGAATACCTGAAGCTGGCATGAAACAGGCACTGCAGGAGCGTTTCTTTGGCCGCCTGAAGAAAGTCCTAAAAAGCTTTTTATCGGGCGGTAACAAGGTGCGCGCCTGCAATGGTTGGGTCATGCCAGTCCTAATGTACTCTTTCGGCATACTTAGATGGACTCAGACTGAACTTGATGCCCTGGACAGAAGAGTTCGTTCACTGTTGACCACATTTCGGATGCATCACCCCCGATCTTCCGTAATGAGGCTGTATATCCCGCGGAAGCTGGGGGGGCGTGGCTTTTTAAATGTCAAGACCCTCCATAACCGCGAGATATACAACCTCAGAGAATATTTCCTACACGCAAACACGGATATGCACCGTGATGTGGTTGCAGTGGACAATGGTTTTACTCCTCTTGCGTTGGCTAAAGAGAACTGGCGCAAACCTATAGTACTTGATACTGCTGATCGCAGGGAGGTATGGATGGGTAAAGAGTTACACGGACGCTTTTATCGGGCCTTAAACGGACCCGATATAGACTTAAAAGCGTCCGTATCTTGGCTACGGTTCGGTGATCTTTTCGGAGAAACCGAGGGTTTTATCTTTGCAATTACGGACGAAGTTGTTATGACGAACAACTACCGGAAGTATATCCTGAAGGACGGTACGGTGGACATCTGTCGGGCATGCCACCGACCCGGAGAATCACTTCGACATATTATTTCCGGTTGTTCTCGTCTTGCCAACGGCGAGTATTTGCACAGACATAACCAAGTGGCCAAGATAGTACATCAACAACTTGCCCTTAAATACAATCTTGTTGATTCGGAGGTGCCATACTACAGGTATGTGCCCGACCCAGTTCTCGAAAATGGTCGTATCACATTATACTGGGATCGATCTATTATCACTGACAGGACTATTGTCGCTAATAAGCCTGATATAGTGGTAAAAGATCGATTAGAGCGCCTTGCAATGATTATTGATGTCACTATTCCTCATGACGAAAACCTCATGAAAGCCGAAAAAGATAAACAAATGAAATATCTGGATCTGGCTCATGAGGTTGTTGACATGTGGAATATTGATTCAGCAATCATTGTCCCGATAGTCGTATCAGCCCATGGGCTGATTGCTAAGAGCCTCGACCAACACCTTAAGAGGCTCGCGCTGGGCAGCTGGATCAAGAACCTGATGCAGAAGGCGGTACTCCTCGACACGGCGCGCATAGTGAGGAAGTTCCTCTCTCTGGAGCCCTGACCACCGGTAGCTTGGTCCCTGTACTCGATGCCGGTGGGATACTATTTTTTATATTTTTAAATATATTTTGTATTTTTTTTTTAGGATATATTTAAAAATGTAATTTATATGTAATATACTGAAATAAAGGAAATAATAATAAAATTTATTTATTAACACAATGAAATCATACATTAAGAAACAACAACAATTCAAGATGGTTGAAGAATAATCCTAGTTATTAATTTTAGTCATGACGCTATTCTAATCCACTCCTTCATTACAATGGCGGTTCATATTATTGCCTTGATTTAATCGACCCAAAATTCAGCATTCATTATAGCTTTCTCCATTATCTTCCACAGACCCTCTATAGTAGGTGGAGGGACACAAAGGACAAAAAAGCAAATTTAACTTAGGATAATCCCCCAAGATAATAGTTATTTAACCCCAATTGTTTCTTAGCAGCTGATAACTTATATACGCAGGCAATTGAATGAGCAAATAAACTAATGAGAAAATTGATGAATTCAATGAATTTTCTTACACATATCATATATTTTATTTTAATTACCGGATTTATAAGAAGGTAGTTATCGATAGATTGAATTTTATCGGTCATACATCTCATAAATCAATACTTGTAATCGTTGTAATAATATTCGCACATGTTTCAACAACAAAATAACTACAAATAATATTATGTTTATAAGTGTAAACTACGTCGTTGCATCTGTTGCGTGAGCTGGTGAGGTCTTGGATAGGTTACTGGTTAGGGGTTCCCCAGGGTAGCAGAATGGAGTCTAGGAATCAAACAAATAGCCAAATGAAAATAAGGTCACTTAAGACATCTAAGTACCTACTAAAATTCAAAGAAATTGAAACCTTCAAAAGATAGCTAAAAGATCTCCAGTTAATGGTAAAAGATATTTAGATTAAAAATGTTGAAATAAAACCATTTATATCGTTTGAGTAGGTTCGGTTTCGACAAAACCATTTCAATGCTAGCTAGTTAGTTGATACTGGTTTAAGAGGTCCCCCAGTACAAAAAAGTACGAAACATTGCAGATAGCCATTTAGTTTTACCCTGGACAGCAGTAATAATCCTCCATTTGCATATCACGAATTGAAATCTGCTAATCCTGGATACGATTGGGCATCCGTGACAAAGGTAAGAGATTTATGATTGCCATATCAGTTCTGTTTGTAATTGAACAGCACAGCATAAGGGTATTAAACGATTAAAACCACAGAGAGCGGGCAAAGCGAAGCTTGCAAAAATTCTACCGTTAATTATCAAAGGGAAAACATCGCGTAAAGGTGCTTCCTCACCGGGAGTATTCTGTAATATAATATTACAGATTACCTTCCGATCATCTTGTTACAATACTGCCTCTCTTACCACCGCGCTTTCGCTTCTATATAATTTTGATAAGTATTTGATTTAGTTACAAGTTGTATCGATTTTTTTTAATACATATATTACAGACATTACACACTGTAATGCTCAGTTATCGACCCAATAATGCAATGCCATTACAGTGTGGCTATGTCACATAATATCCTGTGCTATTGAGCAATAGTAAGCTAGACTCTTACGAAAATATCGATTCTACATTGCGCGATGGATGTTCTCAAACTGATATAACATAAGATTTCAGTATTATCCGCTAGACTGTAGGTCAGAGAATCCTCCTTTTGTGCCGGCGAACATGTCATCCTGTTTTTCCACCATAAGTTGAATAGTTGATCAGTTCGCCTTTACGAATGCTAAAAATGCTAGCCTTACCTACTTGGTAAGGCTAGCATTTATTAGTTGCTCTGTAACGTTACATTACAAACGATTGCTCACAGTAAGGGAGCACCTTTACATATATATATATATATATATATATATATATATATATATATATATATATATATATATATATATATATATATATATATATATGTACTTAAATTAGACCGTATTTTTGCGCATTCGGGGTCCCGGATTGCCGAGTTTGGTGCCATAAAACGAAGTGTACGTTTTGTTTAATTGCTCCGCCTCGCTTGTGGGAGTACAATAAAATCTGGCCGCGCAATGGTCTCCTGTATGGCTGAATAGTTGTCCATGGGTTGTAAATCTCTTCTTATATGAACGTATTTTTATGTTGGTATCTGTATGGTGGGTAAAAGCTCCGCAGTTATCACTTATGCTCCATTAATGAAAATGTTCGTCACAATTTGCGATTGGCTGCAAATGGACATTGTATTTTGAGTTTTGATTCTAATCGAGGGAGCATTCAGTTTTTCAGTATTATTGCTTGTCTGTGAATGATCATTGTGTGATGTTAAATAGTATGTACGTACCCTAAGAACTGCGCTATCAAATGAAATCAAATCGTACTCGTAATTGTAATAAACAAACTCATTAGTTTTATCCGTTTCTGTAGTAGTAGATACCTATAAATTTTGTGAATCCTTCATTTTAACGGCACCACACTGCTGGAACGCCCCAAGACATTTTGCAAACTAGGACAAGTCCGTACAACTTGGACGGACGACAATCTTGAGATACTCTAGACATACAGACAATAATATAGAGCTTTTGAAATTGTGTAGCGTCGATCCTCACTAAATATAAAATACATAAGGCACTTCATACAGGGTGTATTTTTGAAACGGGGCAGTAAGGGCAAGTACCTTAACCGTTGCAGTTACAGCAAAACGTTCTTAGAAGACCTTCCCTAACTTTTTGAACGGCATTCACAGATTTTGTAAAAAAACTTACAGTTGGCAAAAAAAATGCAAAAAGTCCAAATTTTTTTTTTATGCCAGTCGATTCTATTTCATGTGGGGATCAAAAAACTCTATGAGACCATTTTAGCTTTCAGTACTAGGAAAGACAGAAATCGCCAAAAACGTTTCCCATACATTTCGGCAACAGAAACAAATTTCTACGATGGTCTAACTTTTTGTTATGGCCAGGAAGTGGGTAGAATTGACTGTAAAGTAAATAAAAAGAATTTTTACCCTCAAATTTCGAATTTGATTCGAAAATCTGTGTGTTATACTTAGTTTCAGCTGAGAAACTTCGTATGAGTTATTAATTAAGGATTTTCGCTAAAATGTCTTCTAATCGTGAAAAAATTGACTTATTAGAAGCGTATTTTGTCAATAATCGATATGCGGGAGCTGCATTAGTGTGGTACCGCAATAAGTATCCGTTGCGGCAAGTGCCAATAAGAAAGGTTATTACAAATCTTTTGAAAAACCTGGAATTGCAGGGTTCTTTGAAAAGAAAGCGGCAGCCTCGTGTGGACATGGACACGGAGATTGCGGTTCTGACTTATGTCGAAGCATATCCTGAGGTATCGTCCAGGCAAGTCGCCCTTGAAGTAGGTGTATCCCACTCCCTTGTGATAAAGATATGGAAGAAATACGGCTACAAGTGCTATCGATATGGGCGCATAGTTCAAGTGTTACATCCGGGTGATGATGTTCGAAGGCTTACTTTTTGCAGATGGCTAAGAGGAAAAATAAGCAGAGATCATGAATTTTTAAATTACATACTGTGGTCAGACGAAACGAATTTTTCCAATAACGGTATGTACAACAGAAAAAATCACCACTATTGGTCCAAAGAAAATCCACTAAGAGTTACGGCAAGTCATAATCAGGTTCGCTTCTCATTCAACTGTTGGTGTGGTATAATGTCCAATCGAGTCATAATGGTGGAATTTTATTGAAGGGAAATTGAATTCTGCCATGTATAATGAAGTCATTTTACACCATCTTGAAAACGAGATGGACGAATGGCCCCTGTCGGAATTGCGAAAAGTTCATTTTCAACAAGATGGTGCTCCGCCACATAACAGTCACCTTTCACGTTCCAATTTGAGCCGACTAATCGGTACACAGTGGATAGGTACACATGGTCCAACACAGTGGCCACCTCGTAGCCCCGATCTAACACCACTTGATTTTTTTTTTATGGGGCTTCGTGAAAAACGAGGTGTATAAGACGACGTACGCCAGTGTTCAAGAGCTCAAGGATGCATTAATGACCATTTTAGGTAATATTCATCCCAGAACATTATTAGCCGCCATTCGTTCAGTGCAAAAAAGGATAGACTTATGTATTCGTGAAAATCGAAATCATTTTGAGCAATTTATTTCATAAACCAATTCCTTAAATGTTTAAATGATTTTTTTTATTTAAAAAAGTTCAAAATTTTACCTGACCTATGAGTTTCGAGTTGATTTATCATATTTCCGTACGAAATGTATGGGAAACGTTTTTGGCGATTTCTGTCTTTTCTAGTACTGAAAGCTAAAATGGTCCCATAGAGTTTTTTGATCCCCACATGAAATAGAATCGATTGGCAAAAAAAATATTTTTGAACATTTTGCATTTTTTTTGCTAACTGTAAGTTTTTTACAAAATCTGTGAATGCAGTTCAAAATGTCCCAAAAAGTTAGGGAAGGTCTTTTAAGAACGTTTTGCTGTAACTGCAACGGTTAAGGTACTTGCCCTTACTGCCCCGTTTCAAAAATACACCCTGTATATTCAGAAAGAAGATGAAGTCGGACATCTTTTTGTTCTGTAGATCGCGGTGTCTTACACCGGAATTATTTATATTAAAAGTAAAACTCTTACGTGCCGATAGGTAAGATATAACAACGCAATAAAACACAGAATATGCACTTAAGTATTGCAATGTTTAAAGATAACGAACCAAAAAAACAGAAGATATTTTCGTTTTCGTTTTTTTCGTCGGTGTATTCCAAGAAAAGGTGCACCAACTGCGAGTAAAGTTTATTCCTAGAATAAACAGGCACACATATTGGCTGTTTATTCTAAGAATAAACTTTACTCGCGTTTGGTCGAACCGGCCCTTAAAGATATAAGTTAGGTACTTATACTATGAGCCTTTTTCCCAACTCGGTTGGGGTTAGTTTCCAGTCTAAGTTGCGGCTACACTTCGATATTTTCCCTAATAGAGATATCACTATTGCGTGGATTAGTCGCTCACTGAACATAGTCACTTGGTTTGGACTTATCGACCAAAGTTTCAATATTGCCTTGAAGGCAATTCTATTCAGAAATCAGTTTAATCTGACAACGATTGTCATAGGATTACAAGACTATTAATTGTTAATGAGCATGCTAATGTGATTGCATTTCAAACAGTGTTTACGAGCTCGCAACACGTATTCCATTTTGATAACGTCAAATTACATAATGGAAGATGTTCTATTCATATTGAAAACATAAGCACAACCAATGGCAGACGTCACAGACAATTTTGAGTTGGACAAATGGATGTTATTATTGTTTTATACGACCGGTTACTAAACTAATTAAACTCGAAACGAGGAAAAGAAACATAGACGTTAATCTCACTAAGTAGCAAAAAGTTGATTCACAAGTTGAACACAAATAACTTCAACATGAAAAACGTAAATAAGATTGTCGTAAGAAAGCAGTTGTAATGAAGCAGAAAGTAATTAGGTGTAGTACTCGTAGTTACAGGAACAATCAAATTTAGAAATTCGGAAGTGAAGTTGTTTTTTTTACATTGGACCTCGGGATCATTTTGTGAAAGTCTGTTTATACTGGAGATTGATGGCGCTTGGTGGAATCTGCTACACATATTGAATAACACACTTGTACTTTTCCACTGCATTCTCAAAGGTTCACATTGTTGTTTCAAAAATTATAATTCGGAAACACTACAATATTTGCATTTTTTCATGTGAAAGTCTTGAATGAGGAAGCAACGCTAGCACCTTGAAGGTGTATGTGTAGTTCATTAGCAGTAAAACAATAGGTAGATATTAAAATTTATCAATGCTGGCGAAAAATGGCATCATTATGATTGCAACGCATCTGAACTGACTCATTTACTCATTTGACCTTAACACCTTTGATTAACACATAGCACAATTACGCATCTACTAGGTGTTATGGTTAAACGGAATAGAGATTGTATTGTTTCATCGATACTTCAATCAATGAGGAAAGTAGACCTAGTTACCAGCAAATGTGCTAAACACTGATTGATATACAAATATTGATCACTATTGAAATACATTGAAAGGAATTTCATGTTCAGTAGAAGTTCGTAGATAATATAAAAAAATATTACATCATTATGGAGACTATTAGAAGAAGAAGAAGAAAAGATAAGATAAGATACGATAAGATAAGAAAAATCTTTATTGTACACTCATAAATTTTAGTACATTTACGGACAACGTAATGAGAAATGTATAAATGGCGGCCTTATCGCTCCAAGCGATCTCTTACAGGCAACCATTTTTTTTTACACAACAGTTTAGAAGAATCTATTGTCTCTGTGAATGATTTAAAACATGAAATATGAACTGGAAAACTGCAAGAAAAAGATATGTTTGGCATAAAACAAGAGAAAAGAATATCAATAAATTAAAAACGCAGTCAACGGATTAACTGTGTTATGATTCTGATTTTAAAAGACATTAAATTTTTTTGAAGAAGTTACGGTCTGTGCAAGATGATTGAGGCGATTGGCACACTGCAACGCTCGACGCGGCGTCGTTCGTCGACGCGCGTCTACGCGGGTGAGCTAGTATAGTCCGAGGGATATTAGAATTTTTTTGGTAGGTAGGTGTGTGTAATAATCTAAAATTTTGAGAAAAGTAAAGTAAAGCCATCCCACCATTAGCTCGATAGCCCAGACTATATTAAGAACGCTAGAGATGAAGAGTAAATGATTAGAAGTGCAAGCTATTTTCGACTTATTGACATGACTAGTAACTAATTTTTTTTCTTATATTCGTGATCAGCGTCATCTTTTAACGCGAAAAGAGACGTAACTAAGAAAATGCCATTTAGGTTGAAAGTCGCTTGCAGTCTCTGCGTGTTCCGATAACGAGCCAAAACAGTGGTGTCGGCTCCAATACCCGATAGTGGGCATCGATATTTGACTTCCTCCGATCTCGGATGTCGGATATTGGATATCGGACGTCAGTTGATGTGAAAGTGCTCTAACTTTGACGTATATAGTCATGTTGCATTGCAAAAATATTAATTTAAAATTCGTCTCAAATACCTACACAGAAATTTCTAACAGCTCTCGGACTAAAACTCCCTCGAAAATCACGCGCGTGATTGCAGATTTCAGTGTGCCATACCTCGCGTTTTCTGCTTGTACGCGCGTATTCTGCAGCAACGCGCGTGATTGCGTTGTCAGTGTGTGGGACCCCGCGTTTTTCTATACAAAATGAGCTCCGTAGAGGCGACGAGCGCGACGCCACGTCGACGCAACAACGCTCGACGCCGCGTCGCGCGTCGCAGTGTGCCAATCGCCTTAAAGAAGAAAGTTTAACCAAAATTTGAACATAAAGTACGCCAGTACTATTTATTATTTATTCTGTACATAAAAAGAGATATTTCGAAAAAAGACCAAGAATATGACCTACATTTGATTTGGAATGTCCTCAGTGGGAAGAGGAGTAAGAATTCGATTAGATTTTATCGAGCATTCTTTCTATTACGCATTGGAATGAATGAATGAATTCTATGATTCAAATTACTACTGTTATCGTGGCTTTATAGTAGACTTTTACATCTTAAGTAGATGATTTAAGCAGCACCTGTGTGGCAGGCTCTATTGTGACTGATAGTCACAGGAGTGACAGCAGCGTCCGCATGATTGGCAGCTAAACTGAACCGGCTTTACCCGTGTGGAATTTTGATCCCGTTTCCGTAACTTATGGAAATCCGTTCCTGGATAAAATTTGAGCCTATTATTCCATACTGTAATCTATTTCTGTTTCAGCTAGATTATTTCAACCGTTAGACCGTGATTGAATTAACACCCAAACCTCCAAAAATCTGTACAAATTTTCATATTTATAACATAAGGAGGAAGTAGGATGACAATATCAGTAAGATAAGGATTAAGTACATAATAATGTTTAAACCCAAAATACCCATACGTACAAGTTAACATGACATTTTTCGTTATAGCCCAATAGTTTGATACATTGCCTTAAATTTTCTCCCAGTCTCCGATTCATTACCGGCCTCGTATTCTGGGCTGGCGTTCGAGTGGATTTTAAATCGTAAGAATTCTTTAACACTTTTATAGCTCGGCGGTATCTTCCCGATTTCAAGACGTTAATGGGGTTATACATCAATCTTATTACAAGCGATTACATGTGTGATATTTGTGTCATGTGTGCGTACGAGTGTGTTCGTACTTTTACTGGATTGTAGTTCTATGTTCAAATGTTTTGATTTGAATTTGGAAACTTCATTGTATTGGGCATCGGATTAACTTTGAACTTTATGAGCAGCATTAGATACAAATTTTGAT
The DNA here is from genome assembly GCA_914829495.1 of Eilema sororculum. NCBI lineage: Eukaryota > Metazoa > Arthropoda > Insecta > Lepidoptera > Erebidae > Eilema > Eilema sororculum. The sequence goes on from OU618543.1 coordinate 5,153,811, forward strand.
GTACTAATACAAAATAAGTAGGTAGTTAGGTAAATAATCTGAAGTTATTTGTGGCTAATTGGTAACGGTTTTTGGATTTTAGTTACATTACAAGGATAAGCAATACTAGCCAAATCAGTCTTAGGACGGGTAACCATTCCGGTTAATGTGTTCGAAAAACACGTTAACCGTCGTGATTCCTGGCCCTCGATTCTGCTAAAGCTAAACCACTGTGGTGCTGCATTGACTGCAAAAAGTGACATGAAATTTTAAACTATTTCTATACGTCTAAAGTTTGAAATAAAATAGTTTCAGTACACTTTTTCAATTACTCTGCAAAAAGTCTTTCAATTTTTAACCTTAGGTAACCGCATCGCTTTAAAGTTTATTTAATGCCGTTTTTTGCAGAGGCGGTGGCACCAATGTGGTTTGACTTTAGCAGAATCGAGGCTCCTGGTCTGTGGCATTCGTTAAGGTAGTTGCAGCGTTGGAAAAGTCCAACAAGTTTGGCGTAATATAGAACGTGGATATCTTGTTTATCGAATTCATATAGCCTCTGGTTCGCGGAAAATATCGAACAATATAAACTGCATTTACGGCTGTCAAAAAATTTACCAGATGACCTAGACCAATACGCAGAAGTTAGATAAGGATGATGTTATTATAAAAGGTTAAATAAACAGATTAAAATAACATAGCACTCAATAAGATCACGGTTTATCAATAACTATTAATTATCTTGTGGAAGTTCTTATCAGGTGCCTTGGTACCCTTTGATCTTTCATCACGACTGGGACTCGCATCAATACAAACAATTTTGTACACTATCTTTAAGAAAATAATACAATTAAAAAACAACATAATACCAAATAGTACGACACCGATGACATTAACTCCAGTCCAAAAAAAAATCTGCAGTCTCATCTCTTATTGGAATGAGATGTGTATCATTATACGCGTCTTTAATTGGAGAATATGAAATGGCTTGCATAGCAAGGCTGAAAACGTGGTCGTGATACCAAAAAACAATTTTGAAAGAGCTAAAAATTCGATGTCTAATATGTATTATATTAAGTCTACCGAATTTCGTTTGTTTTGTACATGGAAATAGAGGGCAGTTAGGACTAGTGATAGTGCAGTGCTGCAAGCATTCATAACTGGCCTTGTCAGTGGCAGCAGCTTATGAAGTACCGCCTAAAACTAGGTATCCAAACGATCGGTTAACCAAAAAAAACAGGCACATCTGAAAGGCCATAAAATTCTGTGATAAAAAACCTATGCTGCAATTCTTAAACACTGGTTAAGATAGGTGCTGCAGCGATTGAAGTTCGCGCACGCGGTTCGATTTGGTATTTCCGTTCTATTAGGTCAGAAAATCGTAAACAAAAATACGGGTCATCTGAAAGATCATTAAATTCTGTGTATGAAGAACCACTACCACCACTTTAATAAATAAACACTAGCGAAGGTGGTTGCTGCAGCGATTGAAGGTCGCGCGTCGCACGACTCGATTTGGTATTTCCGTGTGTTAGAAGACCGTAATACCAAAAAATAAATAGGACTTAATGTTCATTCCTAACTGCTCAACTATTATTTGAACAGTCCAACTATGCAACATAACTCGGCACCCCGATATTCCTGATGATTTTGGTGGGCCCACATAGCCATGCACTTCATAAAAAGCCCATTTGTAATCAGGATTAAACCAAAAGTAGTTATATCCAAACTCGAGAACCCTTCGTGTAAGTAATATTTTATAGAACTCCGACAAATTGCAAACTTTAGCGAGAATTCAGATAAAAAATTGCTCTTGGATATTTTTCGTAGCAATTCAGTTATTGTCAGATCAGACTAGACGATCTGACGACCTCTTTTATCGATAAAACTGACCTTTTTCTTCGAGATACGCCTCTAGCGTTTCTATTTAGACACTGGTGTAGTTATTGATTTATGGATGTGATATCCTATCGCCATTGTACGATTTCTAAAGCAGGTTTTATGTAACCGGAGAGAGACATCTGTCGTTTCAAGATTGAAGGTTATGTGGTTCATTCTTTATGTCTAATAGCGTCTCAGTATTGTATATAAAGGATTACGACTATCCGCATCATCTGAACGATTCCGTTTGAGCATCCATCAGATCCTCTTCTGTAATTTTCTAATTTCAAATCATGGAGTATATTGAACCAATCACGGGTTTAAGAGGCTTACGTCATTGGTTGTTCAGCCCCTATAATAGGTTTTGATTGGTCAGTAGGTACATACAGTGCACTTGCGCGAATGTTTCGACTTAGATTGCAAATTTTAGATTAGAAGGTTAGTAAAGGGAAGAAATATGCGGTAGCCTAGTGGTTTGGGTAATGGACTGTTGAGACGAGGTCTCAGGTTCGATCCCAGGTTTACCACACACCAATGACTTATCGATGCTTTTCGAAGTTATGTGTGTATTTATCGCAGGTTTATAAGTGCCCGGTTAATGGCAATAGGCTCGCCACCATTACATTGGGACCTAAACATAAACTGGCGAAATGTGTGTGCTAGCACCTCTGCCTACCCCTTCGGGGAATACAGGCGTGGGTTTATGTTATGTATGTAGAAGAGCGTTTTAAGATCAAATCAAACTGTTTTATTGATTTATATGGTATTATTGTCCGAACTAAAGGTGTTTACCTAATATCAGAACAAATGGTCAACTAAAAGGGGGTAAGAAAACGAAATTTAAGATCATTATGAGCATTTTGTACATCAACATCTTTCTGATGCTGACTGTACGTATTTACTGTTGCAGTCTTCAATCAAAAGCAAGTATAATTAGTGTGCTTCATAAAGTTTAACGTGTTGCTAATTCGCTGTAAATGGGGCAGTAAAATGTAACAGCAGCGTTTACTTACCTGAGTGAATATGAATATGAACTTGTGGTGTTACCCTGATTAAGAAAACAACACTAGTTTCGCGTGGTTCTTGGCGATTCTTAGAGAATAACCCTAAGCGGAAAAGCGGCTAAGATACCTTAGCCGCTTTTCACGAAAACCCCAGGAAAGGATGTAGTAACTTTTGTATTCTATTAGCAGCTAACGGATAGGTACTACAGTCAACTTGACGGACTGAATGGGGAATGCTCTTCCAACTCAGCTATTGAGCCACACCTGAATCACTTCAAATTTCCCTCTTTAATCCTTTATATCCGTCTTTAAGGGCGACGGTGGAGCCATCTACTAACTAAATTCCGCACTGTTGGAATCAATGAATGATTTTTCAAGCATTTTTAACATTAATTTATAGACGGATATAAAGAGAATGTACCTATTCTAACTTTAACGTAAGCATAATAACCTCTTTTCTATTACCCACCTAATTTAAAGCTACTTTCTATAAAGCGTTCAGAAAAAACGATCCAAATAACACATTCTACCTCACAAACAATTTTCATTATTACGATTTTGTTTTTTTCGTTTTTTATTTCCCGAGGTACCTGCCGTGACAGGTGGGCATTAAGAAGGTTGTCTGCTGCCTAATTGCTCCGGCGCAAACTTACCACATAAATATCAGTGTACTATCAAAGTTGGCAGTTATTTTACGGCTCTTTCAGGCCGTTATATTGCCTGGAGCCTGACATTATAGGCACCGTATATTTAGTAATTTTGGTAGATATATTTTTGGAGAAAATTTTTGGAAGTAAATGTATCTAAATAAATAAATAATAATTTATTTCTCACCAACAACCAAATTACATACAGTGTTTACACAAACTTAGGGTAAAGTATACAGAGTATGGATGTTGAACGGTGGTGCCTGTTGTAGGTTAGATTACCTGTATTACCTACTGGTCACAGCAAATGAAATAAATAACAATAATTAGTTAGATATTCGTTACATTTAGTAAAGTAAGTATTTCGGTTTTGTCGGCAATTTATGCAGAACCTCTCAAGTCCAACAAATACTTACCTACCCATTGTTGTTTGAAATTGTCTTAACGGCGACGGGTAAAATTAGAATAATATGGCTAATATACTAGCTACGAGTAAATAAACTATACAAGAAATAACCTCTATTCCGCCATTTTAAGCCCCTTATATTACACAGAATACTTCAAAGTGCCGCCCCACAGCGCTAAGTGCACAATATTCTTAAATACTGCCTTACTTTCAAAGAAAATTTCTTAAAAAAAGTCCGAACACTAAGCACGTAAAGGTGGCGCCAGACTTATACCGTTGTATATATTAGTAGTAGTATAGTAGTATAATATAATAGTATAGTATAGTACTAGGTATAGGTTACTTATCTACCTACCGTTGCCATCGTGTTTACAATGCAACTGCTTGCTATGATCTATACATATAAAATTACTTGTCCCGACTGACTGACTGATTCATCAACGCAGTTTAGTGCATCTAGTTCTGAAAGTCTGTCACTTTCAGAGCTAGATGCACTAAATTTCATATGCCTACCTGTGTCTTTTAAGAAATAAATGAACACGTGTACCAGCGTTTTTCAAAATTTATCTACTAAGATAGGTGATAAACGTTAGTATGAAAAGTTTGTCATTAAAGTCACTATCAAATATGGAATATGAAATTTTACCAGGCGAAGCCGGGATGGGTCAGCTAGTATTATCATATGAATAAACATGTAGATAATATTTTCGTGTTACGTAGAACTTAAGTACTATTTTTCTTATCCCACCGCTGCGCTGCCACCAGTTTACATATTTTTATCAACAGCCTTAACCTTCTAAGTAACAAAAGGTTTTCTTTCAGCAATGACATTCAGTATAGTATTTCCCAGCAGTAGATTAGCAGGAACCTTGACTCCATCATACATTATATAAAAGTTACTTGGCTTGACAAACCCTTGTCGGCAACCTTTCCTTCAATTATACTTAGCATAATAACTCGGCACTTAGTTTGATGTATGGTTCTGTTTCATGTTGGACCTTTAATTAAAAATTAAATACGTGCTACTAATATTAGGTAGGTATACATTTATGTAAATGTTTCTGTATAAACTACCACTATAATTATAAATTCAAAATTTTGATTGCTATTAGTATATTTCTGAAAATGTTATATTAATGTCCAATTTTATGTTCTTCAATCTCTGAACCTGAAAAGCCAAGTGGCAAAATAAATCAAAAGTTTAGTAAGAGATGAAAAAAGACGTGGGCATCATGCAGTAGGTTAGTACATTCTTATGATTTAAACTTAACCCGACTTTTCGGTTGGTTTTTTGCATCCATGGTCACGGGGATACTGTAAAGTAGCCAAACTTAAAAAGATTAAATTTGAACAGTTCGTAAGAATGTTGGTAGATGGCTGCCCCGTCGCCCTTATAGACGGATATAAAGAGAAGGAAAATTTGGAATGATTCAAGTGTGGCTCAATAGCTCAGTTGGAAGAGCAGTTCCCCTGTAAGGGAAAGGTCGTGAGTTCGAGTCTCACTTGAGCATTTCATTTTTTCCAATGTTTTTCGAACGTAAAAGTTAGCATAATAAATGCTATAAAAAATTCATTCAAAGATTAAATGTAATTAGTAATATTCGCGTAAACTTCTGATTGTACCAAGTATTTTGAATTTTCAAAAACACAAAACCCCGTAGCGAATGATAAAACCCTGTAAATCTTAACGTGTCTCAAGTCAAGGCGGTAACCTTGTTGGTTCCATTCAGTAATTGGATCACCGACAACTAAAGAGATTAGCCTTGCTACGTGCACCGCACCCCATTGTAATCTAATAAGAGATGTAACTCGTACCATTTCCTGGTGAAGTTAAACGACACAATACTGCATACTATTAATAGAATATTTATTAATAAACCATGGTTATTAATAAATTTCAATAGAATATTTATTAATAAACCACTTTTACTAGCTGATAAGCGGTTTTGCGCGGGTGGAATTCTGTTTTTGTTCCCGTTCGCCACCGTGGAATTCTGTTCCCGTGACCCATGGCCACGATTTATTTTAAAACCTACCGTGGGCCTTAAGACACTTATGAAAAAATAGCTCAATTTGTCGTGCCGTTCTCCAGTTTTGCGCTTAGGAACATTTACTTTTACACATATTGAGAACACTTGTACTTTTTAGTATTTATTATATTAAACCTGACCAGTTCTATTAAAACTGGTCAGGTTTAATAGAATAAATACTGTGGAAAAAGTTCAAGCGTTCTCAATATGTATAACAATGAATTCCATCAAGTGCCATCAATAAACAGTATAGATTTACTTTTATTTATAAGAAGACGATTACTTTCCTGGCTGTTTCATCGATACAGGCAGAGGCTAAACTGCTGGTTCCTTATTCAGCAATAAATAATAATACAATACAATACAATAACATAATAACATGCACACTACGCCTACACAGATTAAAACTCATTAACTCACGTAGTCCCTGTATCCAATACCCCTTCTCCACGCCATCTCAGAACCGCGACACAATTTTTATCCTAAACATCTAAGACACGATCAGTTCCATACAGGGATCAGTTCGATCAGTTCTATACAAATTATCCTATAGGTACATCGCCTTGGTCCAGTCATTCACTGGACCAAGGCGATGTACCTATAGGATATTTTCGAACATATAGGTGCCCATGTAGCTCAGTTGGTCAAAACATTACTCCTATAAGGGACTAGTCTAGAAAGTAACTCTGTCTGTCTGTCTGTATGTTACGCTTTCACGCCTAAACCACTGAACCGATTTTGATGAAATTTGGTATAGTGGTAAATTAGACCCTGAGAAGGGACATAGGCTATGTTTTGTCGCGATTACCGACATCCACGCGGGCGGAGCCGCGAGAAAAAGTTAGTCTATATATACAACCCAATAGCCTAAGTATTCTGATACAGATCAATTCGAAAACATTTAATGATGTTGTGTAAGACTGCCGGTCGGTTCACGAAGTGGCAAGTTGTGGCAAGCTGTGGCATCTTGCCAAGTCGAACTACTTAAGTGACAAGTCGGCGCAATTTTAAACTTGGCATTTCAAAGCTTTGATGTAGTAGAGGAAATTATTTAAAGGGAATATTTATCGGGCCATTTCTCGCAAAGGAAAGTTCGATTTGCGTTTTACTTTATATTCTCCGCTTGTGGGATTGCAATTTTATTTCAAGATAACTTTGATCTGTTTGATTAGCTTCAAGTTGTATTAAGATTGGCAACTAAACTTACCTTTTATTACTGTAGTACCAAACAAGTATTTATGCTAACTTATTAGCACTGATTTGGTACCTAGAACATATGATATGATTTGGTTTCACCAAGCCCTCGAAGCTTATGCAAACATCACGACACGTGCTACCCGATATACCTACAGCGTTCACCAGGGGAACCGGTTATTCGGAAATGGTTGGTTTCCGCCGATGCAGACGAGGTTCTGGTGTAGGTAACCCTTGAGGTTGGGTGATCAAATAGCAGCTTCTCCCCTAAAAGCGTCACTACGGTATTAGATACAGGTTAAACCTAGTTTAAGAGGCAGTATTTCACTTTCTGTGGTAATACAAAAATGGCAACATTTGACTGTGTTCAAAAATTGTACCTAATTGTATCTTATGTATCAATAAAATATTCTATTCTATATTACAATTAAGATTTTAATATATAACAAGAAGTAAGAAGTAAGTAAACTTTTTAATTTTTCATTCATAAGTTTAAGACATTTTGCAGAAGCCTCCGAAATTTTCTACTGCTGAAAATGCCATATACCCAATAACTTACAAGCCTAATAAATATAAAAATACAGCGTATGTCTGCTGTATTATACCCATAGTCGAAAGATGAACTCATTTGTGGCCTCGTCACGTATGTTCCACATATATTTTTTTCTTATTTCGCTCTCATTACTTCTTATAAAAGCTTCATAAGTTGCCGTTTGATATTTTCATCACTTATGGCAGTTATTAAGCGGGCTGCGTTCGTGGATTTTCATTTATGTATTTTAGCGTTGTATGTGGGACCAACCAATTAGTGAAATGGAACGCAAACAGACCAGTATCCGCCGTGTCATATTCGCTTTTTAGGCACTGTTTGGTATAGGAAATTAAAACTACGAATAGTTCTGTTCTTTTATATAGCTATTCTGATATTTCTGCCAATAATTCAGTGGATTAACCGCCGTTCCCAATAACATACTGACAGTTAAAGATGGATCGCATCTACGGATAAAGTGCTCGGCTGTTTAAATTCAAAACATAGTAACTCCTATTTCACACCAATTTCGGAAAATAAAATTAGGTATACCGCTATGCGCTTTCCCGTAAAAAATTAGTTACCATGTTTTGAATTTAAACAGCCGATACGTCAAATTTGACTGTTGCGATCTATCTTTAACCGTAAGTATGTTATTGGGAACGGCCGTAAGTCTATCACATATATTTTTTTCCCTAATTATAAATTATTAGGTATGGCAAAGTAAAGGTAAAGTTTTTCATGTGTACCGACAGCGAGTTACTTAAGTACTTGTGAAAATTTTGAAATTCCCGCCAATAATTCTGTGTAGCAGTAGGTTTTTTTTTTTCAGATACTGTTGAGCATAGAAAATTAAAGATGAAGTTATTATTTTGTATATTCTGATAATATTCCAACAACTCAGTGCGAATGTTAAAAATTGAACCAATTGCAAATATGTATATCGGAATGAGAGAAGGTATGTAATGGGGCTCCACCAAGATCATCGAATTTATATGCAACTAGCTTTTGCCCGCGGCTCCACCCGCGTGGATGTTGGTTATCGCGACCAAACATAGCCTATGTCCTTTCTCAAGGTTAAACCTATCCCTATACCAAATTTCATCAAAATCGGTTCAGTGGTTTAGGCGTGAAAGCGTAACATACAGACAGACAGACAGACAGAGTTACTTTCGCATTTATAATATTAGTATGGAGTATGGATAATATGGAAGTATGGATTCCGTTATAACACACATTGAATATCCAAGTTCTAGAATAGAAATTATTATATTCAAACACTTTTATACATATATTTTACACAAGTTCAGAAAATTACATTTTTCTGACATGGACTCAGGTATATAAAATAAAGAAATAAAATTTGCATTGCATATTCTTCTACCTTTAATAAACAATTTATGTATTCCCTTTGTAGCACCTTTGCTGTACACAACATACATATATTTAGCATAGGACATTACGAGCGCCGTGGAATAGGATACGTCCAATCAGGTTCAAATTTAGGACAGCGAATGACGATATTTTTATAGCAATAACACACAATGCACTTCCATGACTTTTTTTTTTTTATAACCGTGGGGGAACATCCTTCATGGATGTTATGCCGGACTCCTACCGACTAAAAACCCCCACGGTAACGCCCAGAAGCCTATGGATGGGAGCCCCGGGTAAGCTCTCGGAAGGATGTCCCAGGACTCCCATCAGACCTACGGCTACAATTGCGGCCTCGCCTTGGGGGTGGTTCGGGTGCTATCCCGCGTCTATGGGGGGGTTTTCGGGTGCTATCCTGCATCTAAGGGGGGGGGGGGCGTTCGTGAATCCCTCACGTCACGCTGCCGTCATGGGCCTGCTTCTGTAAAGACGGTGAGCAGCCAACTCACCGTCCTCAGGCCCCCGGTCATGGAGGCCGATGGTCTTCGGCGAAGACACGTCGGCGGCAACCACTTCCATGACTTTTGTAAAATTAATCATTCTGCCATCAACATATTCGTGGGTATAAATCCAGGAATAGCGGCCTGCTAACTCCACCTATAATATTCATCTACTTCCTTAAGTTTTGTAATGCTTTAGGCTTTACTAGAAGGTTCTTACGGGAAACAAAATTGAGAAATTTTCCCAGAAAATCGGAACACTGCAGGCAACAAAGTATTTTCTGTAACTAAAGCTCTGTACTTAACTATATTTTTGTAGTACGTAAGGGCGGTACTAAGGACAGTTGTAACTAGATAAACTATATTTTCCATGATATATTTAGTAATGGACTTTACCACAAGTGACGGTTGACGCCAGTGGGTTTTATTTTTCTCTACCAACGCCGAGTATAGAACTTAACTTCCAAGAGACTTCCGCTACTGTTAGAGTAGACTAAAATAGACCAACCCGATCTTTAATAAAATATTAAATTAGACGAAACTTGACACATGCTCATGAATTACAAAAACGATTGCCCCAAAACTGGCACAATGACATCACCTGAAGCCTACTCAGGCATTGTCTGTTTAGGATTACGTCGGAGCAACATTCTCATCAGTCAGATGAATAATAACTAAGCTATGGAGTCATTAATTAAGGTGTTAATAGACTATAGCATTCACTTCACAGAACGTCGAACATTCGCCGTTTTTATATAATATATCGAACTGAACAACGAACCGATCCAAGCAGAGATCCAGACATCTTTTCTTACGATCGTTCTAGCGAACGCTCAAAATGTAAGTCCTTTTGCAAAAATTCTCACCAGAATGCTTGATGGAATGCTCACTAAACGCTCTGGATTATTTTTCTGTAATGTAACATTCGCAAGAATGCTCAATAAAAGTACTCCGTGTTAAATGGTATATGGTCCTTCTTTAGCATACGACATTTAGCGTAATTGTGGAACGTAGCGTGCAATCAATCCTTGAGAATACTAATTAAGTTTATTGGTTGTTTTATTACATGACTAGTATTCCCCAAAGCAGTAAAATTTGAAGTAAAACTTTTACTACAAGGATAAAAGCTAAATGGTGTATTAATTTGGAATTCATTTGTCGTAAAAAGTAGGTTTATAGTAAACTAGAAATTACCGACTTAAATTATCCAAGAAATCTTAACCTCATTCCTTCTCATTTAACAAGAGCCTCGGTTAGGTGTAGTGACTAGATGAGAAGGGTGTATGGACTCCTTATGTTAACCTCAGCAGCAAGTAGGTACATCTACTGATTGACAAACCAACTTCTTCCGGAATTGGGAGGTCGATAAATAATGAATTTATATGAGAGAGTACCCCAGGGTTGGTGCTCGGACCAATGGGAGTTTGAAAAGAAAAAGTAGACCAATTTCTATAATAAATTGGATCACTACAGGTATAGGATGGGCTCGCAGTCCAACTAGTTGAACAGAGCAATGGATCACAGTTCCGAACTGTTTTAGCCTCGAAGAATATGCACCAATCAAATTGATGATTTTGAAAAAAAAGCCAAGTCAAACTGGTATACCCGCCATATGTTTAATTACCGAAACTATTTAAATCAGTCGTCAATTCACTTATTTCTTCAGCAGAGTTTTTATTTCTCCCAATAAAAAACCACTGCGGGTCCTGAATAATAACGTTTTCCCTTAAAATTTTCAAGCAAGGGTAGGTACTAAATGCAGCATAATAAAAGTAAATGTATAATAATAATCTCTTTATACTCTACTTCTACGATCTTAAAATGTTAAAACTGCTTATTGCTTTAGAAATACCTAATAGTTTTCATAACTTAATATGAAAATGTGATAAAATGATAATATTTAATTTTTCACATCAGTCTGTGTTCCCACGAGAGCTCATTTTTTACACTTTATGTATAAACTGAGTTTAAATATTAATAAAACATGACAGAAACATTCTTTCAACCACTTACCTAAGTAGAAAACTTATTTTGCATCACCTGAGTTCTTAAAAACTGAGGTTTCTTAGTGTAAAAGCTTTTGAGCTTTTGCAAGGAGTCCCACGGAGTATACGAGTAGTCCAATGACTTGTAATTCTAGACAAACTGTTCAGAACAAAACTATTGGTTCAGGGATGTCATCCCTGGATGTGGGGGAATGAATTTCGAATTTGGAAGGGAACGCAGAGACTATAAACGTATGAGTTTATGATTTTTATCTGTATTGAGATAGTGGTGACCCGTGGTGACAGTTCCATGAGTTGTCAAGTTGTGGTCTTCTATAATACCAATTTTTTCTACAGCCATTATACAGTCTTTCCGTACAGCCAGTATACTCGTAGTAGTAGATATACTCAGATGGAAATCATTGACCTATCCTGTCCGTATTCCTTTTTCCATAACTATTTAACTAAATCATTGTTTTCTTATATATTCCAGGTAGTGTTGGTGTTCATCCTGAGTATAGCATCGCTCATCATCTACTTCATTGACGCGTCCAGGTAAATCCGCATTCCGATTCTCTTTAAATCACACACGTAACTTGGCAGATGAAATTTTGTCGACTAATACAAAATGTTCTTAAACGCTCTAAAATTCGCTATTCTTTAATGCCAAGCTGCTTGTGACTTGCTCTTAATCATTGCATTGCTACAATATTGACTAATAACTAATCTTAATAATGCTGAATTCAAGGAATCTGTGAGTTACACTCATTATAAATGTGTTGGAAACTGTTTTGCTGGTTATACTTAGTAATATAGGGTGGGGACGATTTTGCGACGATTACCAAAACCTTTAAAGAAACGTTACTTTTGAACAAATGCTTAAAAAAACTATTTCTTGTTACCTAATCGTGTTTTAACATCTGACGTATCAAAATTAAATTGTACGTGTGTGTTTATTTCTCACATTATATCAACTGGCACAAAATTATCACATGAAGCAGCGCACTGGCCAGTCACAGAGCGTATTGTAACATTCGCAGCGAACATGTTGTTGTTACACCGTGTATAGAATCCATGTGTATATGTCGTTTCCCTGTACTAACTGCATGAATGCTCTCTTTGTTACATGTTACATTACGCGTTTAACGTTGCTCAGCACGCACTTTAAAAGTTACCCCGGACAAGACACATTTGTCCGTACATCGGTCAACTAGAAAGGAAAATATCTATTTACGCAAAAAATTATAAAAAAAGTTGTAAATGAAAACCTAATAAAATAATATTTGTCACAATAGCCGCCTTTATACAGTCACGTAATCCCGCTATTCCCTATTCCGCGGCGGAATGCTCCTACGTATAAATCGTGCGTGATTACCTTTTGAAGTTCCCGCGGTATAGACCACGCGTAACAAAAAACGTGAAGCGCTGAGCGCACGTTCTTTCCCTCTCTTTCTCTCAAAATTACGCGGTCATGCGCGCGTGCATTCATTACCAAAAAACGAGTGACACGCTCTCTTACACGTGAATACGGTTTTCCCTCGCGGAAAATGTACGTGTAAAGGGCGCTATTGTGTGAACATCATGTGCATGAGAACATAAAATAAAATATACTAAATGGCACGAAAGTAGTATCCCATTTTCTTTTTTCAAAAATCTGTTATAACTTTCCTTCGAAAACGAATCTTGCATTTTTGCGAAGATGGATATTTTTTTCACGCTGACCGACTATAGACGAATATAAACTCGTGCAATATTTAATGTGATAGTTTTATTCTTTGTACCAGTTGGTTCATAAAGGTGAGGATCAAAAGTAGCATTTGTCGCAAGATGGTCCTCATTCCGTATATATTTATGTGAAGCTTTTGTTTCTATGTCAGCTGAGATACCTTAGAGAAATGGCTTACACGTGAACCTGTTCATGATTGTTTGTATCTGTTCGTATTTGTTCTTCTTGTGTACAATAGTGTTTGTTTCCAGTGAAGAGGTTGAGAGATGTCAGAAATGGAGCGACAATATTACTCAGCAAATCGACCTTGCCTTTAACATATTTTTTATGGTCTACTTTTTTATACGAGTAAGTATTTTATTCATATATTTAAACTTCTAAAAGTAATATAAATAAAAAAGCAAAATAATAAACTTTGCCGGTAAATCATCATAATATTATGATTGTACGTACATACTTAACGAAATGTTATAAATTAGGTTCCTATCTATACCCAAAATTTGTTACGACAGCGTACGATATTGGGTACCCGGTTTTCTAGTTTTCTTGTCTGTTATACTCGATGTGTGCCCACGAGTATAAATTCCAATTATAAAAATAATGTACAATACCAAAATCTGCGGTAGCCTAGTGGTATGGGTAATGGACTGCTGAGACGAGGTCTCGGGTTCGATCCCAGGTTTACCATGGCACACACCAATGACCTTTGGATGCTTTTCGAAGTTATGTGTGTATTTATCGCAGGTTTATAAGTGCCCGGTTAATGGCAATAGGCTCGCCACCTATTACATTGGGACCTAAACATAAACTGGCGAAATGTGGGTGCTAGCACCTCTGCCTATCCCTTCGGGGAATACAGGCGTGAGTTTATGTTATGTTATGTACAATACCAATGCCCCTACACTCCAGTTAAAATTAGCATATTTTTGTATTAGATAGGTTCGCAATTATTAGGAGAACAACTCAAAACTGTGACAACACCTAATATATTTTCGTATTTCTGTTTCAGTTTATAGCAGCTAGTGACAAACTATGGTTCATGCTCGAGATGTATTCATTTGTAGATTATTTCACGATACCCCCATCCTTTGTATCGATATACCTGGATAGAACGTGGATAGGTGAGTACAGATTAACTATTTTCTTTAACTAGGTACAGTCAATGGCGAAAGTTGCTTAGCACCAAGATTTTGGCCATATAGCAGACCCTGGGCTCCGATTTGAAACCCTCGGATGCCATTGGGATCATCATTAAAATGATGTTGATAGTTAATGACATACGAATGGAAATACGTTAAAAACGGTAACCAAGAGTGGTTACCGCCCAAATAGGAGACAAAGAGAAAAGCCTTTTAGTTGCGATAAAAGGCTTTTCTCTGTGTCTTTTCGTTGTATCAAAGAATATTTTTGGATCCAAAATGTAATAGCCCATGTAAAAACCAAAATAAACCAATTTAAAGAAAGGATTAGGAACACTAGTAGCGCTGACCTTGGGCTCCAAAGTACAAACTTTGATTGCAATCGGGATTGGCACTTGGATGAAGAAGTAAAGATGGCTGAATTAGCATCGTATGTATACCTAAGAGAATTTTGTCTATACAGGACGTACCCAGGTAACTCAGTTGGCCAGAGTATTTCTCCTAGAAAGTGACATGGGTTCTATTGCCGTCCCTCAGGAACGGCTATCAGGCCAATTTTCGGTATAAAAATCTGTTCTAAATTCAGTCCCGATCTAATCTCGATCTCCCACAAGTCAAAAACGAATACAAAGTCAATATTCTTTCTCGAAAATTATGTGATGGTGGATGTTATCAAAAGAATATAGAGCTAGAACAAGAGCAATCTAAAAGTATTCTTTCTTAGTATTTTAATATAAAAGAAACCTTGTTTTCAAAAGAACCTTGTTTACACTAAAATAATTTTACAGATGGGATTCCACCTTTAAGAGAATACTTTTTTTGACATTCGGGAGATTAAGGTAGAACAAGACTGAATTTTGAAGTTTTGAAAAGATTTTATCAGTAGAATTGGTCTTCTGAATGTTCACTTTTTCCGATTCAAAATGTTTTCAGTACTGTTTCAGTACTGTTTTGTTATTGTAATTCTCAACAATTTGTTATACTTAATCCAGTCTGTTTTCTATTCCAGGGCTGAGATTTCTCAGGGCTCTACGCTTAATGACCGTGCCTGATATTTTGCAATACCTCAATATACTAAAGACATCGAGCTCAATTCGGTTGGCGCAATTAGTTTCTATATTTATATCAGTATGGTTGACCGCTGCCGGCATTATTCATTTGGTAAGTAATTTTTAAAATCGATTTTCCACGGTGCGAGGTTTCACGGACGCGAATGTGGACCAGACCGGACGCATGAACTATAACAATCGTATCTGACTATTACAGTCGATTCTCAATCCAAGTTTCGTCCGCGAAATCGCGCATTCGTCTGCAAATCACGCGCCGTGGAAAGATGGTTTAAGACTTTATTTCCAATTTCGATAGGTAGAATCAATGGGAATTAACATGTTAAATCCTATGTCAAACGGCCTCTGAGGCGTGGCCCGCGTGGCGGTAGTAAACCCGGCCGTGACCCAGGAGGCGCGGGTTCATCCCCCGCCTAGTGTAAATATTTGTATATATCGTCACTGGAAAGCCAATAATACTAAAGCGCCATTTTAGTCAAAATGAGTTATATATATCGTTGGATAGGATTTTTTTTTCTGCGTAGAATGGTCTGGGTTTCGTGTTGATCAGGGCACTTTTTTGGCGCTTAAGCACTTCAAAATAAGGAGATTTTTCATCATTTTGAATTCGTGGCAAAAACTTACGTAGTACAAGTTTTGATTAATTTTTAGTCGTTGTCGATTCAGTATTTTTATTCACTGACACCAGCCAATTCAACCTTGTTCAGCAACTTAAAATAATGATGTTGAATCATTGATGTCGCTTTAGTATTTATTGCCGGCCGTAACTACTAGTTGATTATTAGATAAGTAAATTTGCTTTACGTAGAAACTGATGCGCATGGCGCTTTGGTATATTTTGTCTACGTACTGTTTTGATAGGAAACGGTTTTTGTAATTTTGCCTCACATATCAAAGTATTTGAGTGTCTGTTTAGAATGTTTTCCATTCAATAAAATTGAATAATTATTTTATTAAGCATGAACTATTTCAGTCGACGCAATATTAATGGTTCGTTTAGCATTTAGTTGGGGGAAAAACGTACAAATTTAATTTCGTTAAGTCTTTTAAAATCATATTTCGTTTTAATTACAATGCGATCAGTACTTAATTCATATTTTGCGCGCGAGTCGTCGGTGGTTAAGTGCTAGAGCAGCCAGCCTAGCTCCGCCCAAAAACGCAGAAGCTTACTGGAGCTTCACAGGCTTCGCGGAGCGACCGGGGATTTGGGATCGTTGGGCGGCCACTGTCTCGCATTCCAGTATTACGTGGGCGGCCGTTTCCTCGGCGCTGAAACATACCCTGCAAAGGGGGCTATCCGTGACACCGATGGTATGTAGGTGCTTGTTGAGGGGACAGTGGCCCGTTATTGTGCCCATAATTGTCCTTAGACTTGTTCTGTCTAGTCTTAGGAGACGTTTCGTTAGCCGTTTATTTATCGACGGCACAGCCTGTTTTGATTGCCTGCAGTCGATGGTTTGTACCCATCTTTGGTTATGTAGTTCCACAGAGCTCTGGCGTATCCAGGTACGGATCTGTGAAAAAGGGGTCGGCAGTAATGCCCACTAGGCCAGCAGTAGTCATATAGGAGCCCCTCCTCGCGAGTTCGTCCGCAGCATCGTTGTCGTAGGACCCACTATGCCCTTTTATCCACTGTAGCGTTACTACATTATGGGTGGGTAGCTGGTTCAAAGCAATTTGGCATTCTGCTATTAGTGTGCTGTTGGTTATTCGGTGATTTAGCGCATTTAGAACGGCTGTGCTGTCGGTTAGGAGCTTTATGTTAAAACCCTTAACCTGCTTTTCGATTATTGCCGTCGCTGCTGTTGTTATGGCGACACACTCGCATTGGAAGATCGAGCTGTGTTCGCCTAGTGGAAGGTTGATATTTAAGCCAAGGTCCAAGGAGTGTACGCCGGCTCCTGAGCCATTCTAGGGACAAAACTTGCTCGCATTCAAGACCCTACGCAACCGCTGCAGCCGTATATGTAGAGACGCAAAGCGACGCCATTTCTATAACTCTCTCAACAACTGAAACTCCTCGGACACATGGAGATTTCTCAGGTCTGTTGGCATTAGCAAATCACCTGTTTATGACTCCAGGGATAGACTTGTGTGCCCTAAATGACCACTTCTCTCTACCACCCGTCTCACTGGATGCAGTTACCAAGCAGAGCACTTTGCATGCGCTTTCTAGTGTCCCAACTCCACAGACTCCACCTTTTCATTTAATGCCTGTATCAGAGGCGGAAACAAAATCGCTGCTGTCTATTTCCTCGTCCGCGACTGGCTCTGATCATATCTGCTATAGTATGATTCTTCCACTTCTCCCTACTGTACTTTCTATTATAACTCACTTTTTCAATTATTCCCTATTCTCTCGTACCTTTCCTGACTCCATTAAACCAGCTTTTATTATTCCATTACCCAAATCTCCTAAGCCTTCCACAGTTCCGTTTCTCTCCAAAGTTCTCGAGCATATCGTGCACCAACAACTGTCTATATTTTTATCTTCCTCTAACCTCCTCAACACTTTCCAATCTGGATTCCGTAAAGGCCACAGTACAGCTACGGCTCTCGTTAAAGTGACTGATGATATTCGATGGGCTCTGGAGAGGAAAGAACTAACTTTACTAATATTGTTGGATTTTAGTAGTGCTTTTAACTCGATCTATTTTGACATTTTGCTTGGCGTATTGAAGAGTTTTAATGTTTTCTCTAATACTATCTCCTGGTTTGATTCGTATCTGCGAGGGCGGTCGCAGCGTGTTCAGTTGGTGTCAATCTTCCAACTGGTGTAGACTTGTTGCGGGTGTACCACAGGGTGGTCTCTCTCCTCTCTTGTTCTTCATCTTCATCAACTCTGTCACCGGACTGATTTCATCTAGCTACCATCTTTATGCCGATGACTTGCAGGTATACAATCATTTTGCGGTGACTGATGCCTCCTCTGCAGTATCTGCTATTAATCGCGAGCTGGATTGCATTAGTGTCTGGGCTAAATCATTTGGACTACGTATCAATCCAACCAAATCTAAAGCAATGATTATTGGTAGCACTCATATGCGCAGGCAGCTTGATTTCTCCGCACTTGCTTCTGTCACGCTGGATGGAACTCGGATACCCTATTCGGATACCGCCAAGAATCTGGGAGTACTCTTTGATGCTAACTTGTCCCGGAGTCCTCATATCAATGAGGTTAGCAGAAAAGTACGCTATAGCTTCCACTCCCTAAAGTGCCTCCAGAGCTTTCTACCTTTAAGAACCAAAATTTCCCTTGCCCAAACTCTTATCCAACCCATTATGGACTACGCAGATGCCTGTTTTCTAAATATCACTGAGGAACTCTTAAACAAGTTGGAGAGATTGCAAAACTTGTGCATTCGGTTCATATTCAACCTGAGAAAGTACGACCATGTCTCGCAGTTTCGCAGAGAACTCAAGTGGCTCCCTATCGGCCAGCGTAGGAACACTCGTATTCTCTATTATATTTTCAATATTCTGTACAACCCTACTACGCCGTCTTACCTGAGGGAGCGGTTCTCATTTATACGTGCTCCTGACGACCCGTGCAGATCCAGCCTTCGCCTTCGCTTTCGCTTTGAATTATAATATTGCCATGGGTAATTACCAGAACACTAATTCCTTTTCTCTTGCTTATTTCTTTTTTGGCAGAAATGCATAATAATACCGTATTGTTTTTTTTAGAACACATTACCAGTACGTTACGATATAAAAATCGATCACACCTATGATAATTACTTTATTATTTGGAATTGGATTTTGATAAGCATATTTATTTAATTATTACCGTTTTATTTAATTCTCTATAATATTTTTTAGTTATGTTGGTACTAAAAATCTATATAACCTATGATAATTATTGTGAAATTATTAAGGTTCAATTTATTTTTAATAAAAATAATCGTTAATTAAATAAATACAGTACAATAATATTTAAATAAAAAAGATGCTAGAAGTATTATTTTGTTGGCAACTGTTGCAATTATTAGGATTTACCAACTGTTGATTATGTCTGTTAGGTAGGAAAAATAAATTGAAATTAGAATGAATAATCTTTTAATAAGTATTTTTGACGTAACAATGATCCCAACAAATAATTCCTTACATCGTTTTACCGTGCGTTCCTTTGACATATTGTGGTGTTTAAGTATTCTTATCCTGAGGCTGTGTCCAACTGTAAGGCGCGTTAGTACTTTTTCTTGACATACTTTTGAAAAGATGAGCGTTTTCAGTAATATTTGATCACAATACCTTATAATAATTATTAAGATAAGTACTTTTTCATTACCAAGTGTACAGAGCATTTGTACTTAAGCGACAGTTATCTCCTGAATCACGCAAAATATGCAAAATATATCGATTCCAGTACATAGGGAACAGTGTTACAATATATTTTGGCCTTTACTGTTTGTGAATTACTAAATTAGAAAAAAAGTTATGCCTAGTTTTGTTAAAAAAATAACTTTAATTCGCTCTCCTGTGAAATGGCCTTTTGGCGTTTTAGTATTATTGGCTTTCCAGTGACGATATAAATACGGGTATTTGCATTGTTCAGGTCGTACCTCAGGGAGCACTTTAAACCATGCGAACATCTATGGCAGTCATTACGGGTAGTTAGAGCCTTCAAAAGTTCGAATAGTCTACCTAATCTCTTGATATCATTGATTGTGGGGGTCAGATGGCTTCACGGAAAATACCAAAGTTCTGCCGCATTTTAGACTAGAAGGCTGGCGCCTTTTTTTACGTGCAGAGATCCCCTCAAATACCTCCTCGGGTTCCGGCAGGTTATGTCGGACTCAAAGCGACTAAAACCGCACGGCGTCTGTTGGTCGTCGTGCTAGGCCGAAGGTGGGGTTGTCTTCGACATATCCCTCGTACGACTGACCCAGGGCCATCCCTCCTGGGCCGGCCTCAGGCCGACGCCAACTAAGTTGGGAAAAGGCTGAGAAATCCTATGTCAAACGCCAAGAGATTACGTCTAAAACATTAAGGCTCGTTTTCTAGAACGATGATAAATCACGGGCCTAGTTTTAAATACAGAAGGCCATTGGTCGATCTCAAAAAATGTTAAAAACTGTACCGGTATTCTCACAATTTTCAAGAACGTCCTTGACATTTGGGGAATTGAGATTACATCAAGACTGTATTTTGAACAGATTTTATTTCAAGAGTTGACTCTCTACATTGTATCTTAGTACTAGAGTAAAAGTAAATCACCTAACGCTACATTGGCCCCACGTTGGGTGCCAAAATACCTAACCAATGTAGTACATAGGTTTTGAAAGATGAATTTAAAATTGTTGAATACCTTTAATTAACGTTAGTATATTTACACATTTCAGTTGGAAAACTCCGGTGACCCATTGGAGTTCGAAAACTCTCAGAAGCTCTCGTACTGGACATGTGTGTACTTTCTCATAGTCACCATGTCCACCGTAGGTTATGGTGATGTGTATTGTCATACAGTACTTGGCAGAACATTTTTGGTTTTTTTTCTCCTCGTTGGCTTGGTAAGTTTAACTTTCAATTGACTAATATCTCTCTCTTTTAATAACAATGAAATGAAATCCAAATTCACATATTTAAGGACCTTATTTTGCAAGGAGAGGCAAGTTCGTTTTTTATTTTGTCAAATATCTTTCAAGCTCTAAGAGTTCTTTAACTTGCCTAATTATCTAAAGTAGTTTACTAATTACGACTACTAGGTCGTTGTCATTCTTGCGATTCCTTGCATAATGTTATTATAATAACAAAGCAAAAGGAAATATAACAAACATTTACCGTTAAAGGTTACGATATAGTTGACGTGGGACTTGCTAGACAAGTGGTTATTCGCACAGCTCGTGAATGATTGTAAGCCTGATTAGTGCACCATCTAGAAAGCATGACCGTAATGTGCCAAGAGGCTCGGGTGAGGCCGAGCGGCGCCCCGCCCGGCTGCGGTGCCCGAAGCCATCGATGTGCAATCTTCTAACTTCTCGACCGCTTCAAAGGAGCCATCTTTCGACTATCGCCGACACTTAAACGCTTTGTTTCGAGCGGCTGCATGGATGTATTTTGTTTTTCTTTTGCTTTGTTACGTGATACTCACCACGAATGTGCTGCCGGAGGATCTCTCACCGTGCTTAGAATATCGGAGTGTACTGGGGACTGTGGTACGAGATGATGTATGTAGGCGCGTCCTCTTGGCGCCCGGCGCCCACCCGGCGAGCCCGGTGCCGCGTCCCACCCCTCCCACCTCGCGATCTCTGCATGCCGCACCTGTGCCTGGCTGTGTTCAGTTGCTCACATCACCGGTAGACACACACTCGTTCCTTTTTATTTTATTTTTGCTCCGCTACCGGCTACACTTTACGACTCAGCGTCACCATAGAATGTATACCGAGACTCGAGGTGGACATTGTCGTGCACCACGCGATGGTGTCCGTGTGCGCCCAGACTCGATGTTCGATCGACACCGTGGTCTGTTGCAGGCAATGTTCGCTAGTAGCATTCCCGAAATTATAGAGCTGGTAGGAAGTAGGTCCAAGTACAGTGGCGAGCTGAAGCGTGAACATGGAAAAAGGTATTAGTTTGATAATATAAATTGATCGTCGAAAGTGAAGGCGATTCATCCCGCGGCGCGGCGGCGACTCGTACGCCACGCTCGGTCTGAATCGCCCGAGCTCTCAGGACGTTGTGGATCATCACCTATAAAAAAGCTTGCTCAGTGCCGTCAGATGTATTGTGTCATCTACTCGTGTTCACTCGCCAGCCTGTCGGCAAGCGGCGAGCGGCGGCTCACTTCTGCGCTACGCCGCACTTCGGTACGGTCTCGTAGCGCCGAAGTGAGTCGCCGACCGGCTGTCTGCCGATTCGGCCGGCCCG
This sequence comes from Eilema sororculum, assembly GCA_914829495.1. Classification (NCBI taxonomy): domain Eukaryota; kingdom Metazoa; phylum Arthropoda; class Insecta; order Lepidoptera; family Erebidae; genus Eilema; species Eilema sororculum. Next base: position 5,176,139 of record OU618543.1, read on the forward strand.
TGCTCGCGCTCTACCAAGCGTCTATATCGAATGCCCACGTTTTTTAGAGTAGGTACCGGTCGAACCGATTTCTTTTTAAGTTCTGTTCATCGATTAGTTAGCGTATGTATCCTTAGGCTTTGCATGCACCCGGTCACGGTCCCGTCACGGCTTGCGCCGGTCACAGCTCCCGCCGCTAGCGTAGCTCGGCACGGCACCCAAGTCCCGCACACCCACACACAGCCACCACGCGACAGACGACACTCAAGCCACAGCCTTGTGCGAGCGCGAGGTTCGCGGCCGCGGGCCGGGCGGGGCGGGGCGGGCGCGCGGGGCGGGCTCGGCCACTCACCTCACGGTGTTTGCTGTGTATCGTAGGCTGTGTTCGCCAGCTGGATCCCCGAGATCACGGAACTGGCGGCGCAGCGGAACAAATACGGCGGCCGGTACAACAAGGACGTCCGCCGCAGGTACCCTGCTCTCACGCCCCCGCTCCACGCGGCTTCCTGCCTTCCTACCTCTCACGGTTTCGATCTTGGTTGATTGAATGCGGAGTTTGCTAATGAAATTTATTAATCCTTCACTAGAATCGGTCTCTCGGTGCCGTGGCGCATGCTCGAAGAGTTAGCTCCCGGCGGCCGCGCCCCTCTCCCCCAACTAGAGAGACAGGCGCGCGGTCGGCCGACGCACTACTACATGCCTTTTTTCGTAAATTTTACTCGAGATACCGTTGAGCTTTTTAATCCTTCTAACGAGACTAGATCTGGAGAGAGCCGATGTAAAGTTTTGTAATGCTGTCGATGAAGTAGTGTTTGGTTTGTTCGCTTGCACACGATGCCTGTCGCCACGCTGTAGCGCTAGCTCCGGCACCTCGCCACGAGTCCCGACGATCACACACAGCCAGTGCCCGCGCCGCCCCGCCCGCGGCCCCCGCCGCGCCGTCCCGTCGCCGTTACTAACGTACTAATGCCATGTATCACTAACCCGCCGGCGCCCGCAGAGAGGAGCTGCCGCAGGAAGCGAGCCGCTGGCCCGGGCTGGCTCGCGGCACGGCCCGGCGCCCGCAGCTCGCTTCCCGGCTCCACCACTCACCCGTCGAATGAATGTGAATGTCTTATTTTGTCTGTCGGCGTTTAGGCGATATTTGCCAGTTGTATCCCAGAGATAATTGACTTAATCGGGACTAGACCCAAGTATGGTGGCACCCACAAGAATGAGCGGGGACGCAGGTGAGCCGCTGTCTTCACTCCGTTCCGTTGAATGTGTTCCGTGTTGTGACATCTATTCTTCCTTTTCCTCTCTTAGCACGCTTCTGTGTTCTCACTTATCTTGGCGGGACGCAAGTCCCGCAAGTTGTCTTTGTTTTTATGAGTCGATATATTGATTGTAAATTACCTTTGAATTGATTTGAGTTCAGTTGAATAGTGAACAGCAGATAGTGGCTAGTGTTATCGCTCGTCATTATAGGTATCATGATTATGTTCTGTTAGTATACGTACGTAAAGTAAAGGAATGTTAATGGTAAAGCTTAGTTACGGAGAGTTAAATGTTGAGTGGTACCGTACCGTAGTGCGTTGTTGGAGTTCTGGTGTGATGCGATGCGAGGCGTCGACAGCTCCTTTCTGTGGGCGCGCGGGCGCCTGCCGCAGCCCGCGGGGGGCGCTGTTGATGCGAGCGAACCTCCCTCCCGCCCCGCCTGAGCGTGCAGCGCAGTCCGCTCGCCGCCCGCCTCACCCATCCCGTCCGCTCCGACTACTCCCTGCCTGCACGTCTACTTACTGTTACTGTACTTGTACTCTTAATGTTGACCCTCTTAATGTTTTATGATCTGTAATGTAATTTTAAATCGACCCCCTCGGTTATTTTAGTGTAATGTATTTACGTAAATATAATTCATAGAGCGTGGCAAGGCTGTGTGCATTGAGGACATTTTAACGCAAAATTAGTTTAGTTTTATCGACATATCATTTATTTGACATGATCGACATCATCTAGCAGTGATACACGAATCATTTTTATACGAAATTTTGGATTGATTTTGAAAATTGTTTGCAATGTTGGGATCGTATTAAAAATTCAAGGTAGAAAGATTTAATTGTTATTTTTTTATAAATAAAAATGAAATCAGTTCTTTGCCACACCTTAGAGAATAATATTAGTACATGCATGACCTTCCGTAGAATGAGCTGTTTGCATTTTTGTTTAACTTTCCACTTATTCTATACTGATATGATTTCTGTTTCCGACTATCACCCCTCCTGTCTTGTTTTAGTAGAAGATCCCATTAAGAAATTCATACCTTCATCTGTTATTTGACTATAATAATGACCATATTTATGTTAGACATAATAAACATATTGACAAATCCTCACATAGTTTGTTAAGCTAATTCGTGTACCAATGCTATTATAAAAATAACATAAATACTAAATAGGCTCCCCGTTGACATAAGGTTGATATACTCGTAGTACGTAAACGTACGTACTGCGCAAGTTAGCGGAGAAGCCCGTTACTTAGCCAAAATAATGTTATAATGATTTATTATGATTTTTTTTAACCTATTTGGTATTTTCATTTAAGAGGATCGGTACGCGAATTAGCTAGACAACGGGCCCCATGTTGGGCGCCATTTTAACAGTTAGTCCGCTTAGCGACAATAGACTCGTCCTCCATTACATGAGGCCTAAAATCATAGTTGGCGAAATGTAGGTAATACGCCTCTGCCTACCCCTTCGGGGATTTACAGGCGTGAGTATATGTAATGCACGTTAGTAATATCTGAACAAAAAATAAATATTCACTACTTCCGCTAACAAAGTAAGCCAATGTAACGAAAATATTTTAAACTACCTTTTGCCCGCGGCTCCGCCCGCGTGAATTTCGGTTATCGCGACTAAACATAGCTTATGTCCTTTCTCAAGGTCTAATCTACACTTGTACCAAATTTCATCAAAATCGGTTCTGTGTTTTGGGCGTTACTTTCGCATTTATAATATTAGTATGGATTAATATCTCTAAGGCACTAAATGCGATTTGTCGATAACTGTATTACCTAACATAATTTTATGGTCATTGTTATAGTAAAACAACAGATGCGGGTATAAATTTCTCAATGGGATTTCAGATTATTTTATGTTTTAACAACATTAACCTCCATCACTATACGGACTATCGACAGTCATATTCCAAGAAGTTTACACCTAATAGTGTCGAAACGAACTTATTAAGAATTACGACTCTGAATCCAAGACACATATACGTATATATTTGTCCAAGAGAATACTTAAATTCTGATACATAAACTGTACTGAGACGCAAGCTTTTACGTGTTGATAGTAGTTTTTGCCTATACACAGTAAATACAACGTATCCTCATAGATAAGGCACTGTATGTAGAGTGCAATACTGACACAACTTACAATATCTATCATAAAATACACGTTTAGTATACATCTCTACGTATTAAAACATATCTATGACGGTAAATTTCATGTTTCTTAATTGGTTATATTCGTCTAAAGTATAAAAAAAGGATTTCATGCATTTAATTTACTGTGTGTAGATGAAAAATATTGGTCCCTTTTATTTCAACACAAACGTATTTAATGCAATGTATACAAGTATCTAATGTTATATGCCCCCGAAAAGACACTAATGTCATGCAAGCAACCCCCGTAGGACCCCTAACCATAGACGTCGTATCATTTTTTATTTTCGTTTTGTTAGTGTGGTAGATAGTTACACAAATCCTGAACGAAACTGAGCTTTCTAGAATATTCATTTGTTTGTGGATATAAAATTACCGTTTCATTACTTAGGTATATGCTGTTCAATTTGAAATTGATCTTAAACTTGACATTAATGACAGGCTATTTAATTGATTTATTTAGACCACAAACTAATGAACGTAGTATAATTAGTATTTTTTGCTAAACTTCGTCATTGTTTTATTTTAAAAAAGAGCTGTATAGGGTATTCGATTTTTCTACTTCTTTCACACAATTGGTTTCCTAAACAATGGCGTTGTTGGTAATGTAGCATTATTTTTCTTCACGCTTCTGTCACTTTTTGTTTTGTTTAACCCTGTTGTGACCTCTTTGTTTAAATTTTACCAGTTACTTCCGTTTGGTCCCAGGTGTTAAATAAAACTTCAAATTGCTGTTTCTTCTGTATTTCTTCCTATTTTTAAGAAAAGCTTATTAAAAATTTGCTTCTTGTAAAAATTCAAGTCAATTTAAATTTTTCAACAAACTTTGAAGCCACAGAGCTTATTTATGAACACACGTTTGCATTACAATTAACATTTTTTTTTCAATTTAATAAAATGCTTTCCAAACTTTGAAAAATACGCTTTTGAGGCTTTTTTCGTTGTTTTTAAAATACCAATTATGTTTGTAGATGCACCAATGTTGCCATTATTTTACGTGAAGTTATAATAAACGTTTACGTTTTCAGGCATATAGTTGTATGTGGACATATAACATACGAATCAGTGAGTCATTTTTTAAAAGACTTCCTACATGAAGACCGAGAGGATGTAGACGTCGAAGTTGTTTTTTTACACAGGTCTGTATACCTACTCAAATATTTCAGATAACTAGTAGTTAAGAAGTTATAGGCAAGCAAATTTAAAAAATTGACTATGAAATCATAGAAATCTAGAAAATATTAAAGCTTCCGTGTGGTTAATGAAATCTTATCTAAAGATAATGAAAAGACGATATCATAAAACCGATTTTTACTTGCCTAGACTTGGTTCAATATTATGGAAATGATGTTTAACACAATTAATCATCATTTCTAAAAAGAAGAAAACATTTAGTCAGGTATTATGTAATTAATAAAACACTAACAGAAAAGACAAATATGAGATAGAACATTTTAGACTTGCAAAGGGCTAAAAATGGTCCTATTCCTGATTTAATATGTTCAAATCCACGAGTAAATGCTAAAATAAAAGAGAACACTAATGATATTAAAATAAACACGGATTGCATACCATTCATTGAACATAAGTATAAAAATAATTAATATTTAAAAACTGTCGTTACCAAAACCGACGGTGTTACTATTCGTAGTGTCGTAGTAATACAAAATATGTCCACGCTGGTAGTTGCGTGGATCACTTTGACACTTTGAGGTGGTGTGTCATGTATGATCCAACGACGCTTTCAGAAAAGAGCCCGACCTTGAGCTGGAGGGTCTCCTCAAGCGTCACTACACCACCGTCGAGTTTTTTCAGGGTACAATGATGAATGCCGTCGACCTTGAACGAGTCAAGGTTAGAATACAACCATAGTGCAGGCATTAGATAAAAGCACGGCCGTAATATCATTGACGCGTCTACGTGAATCAGTATTTTTTATTTATTTATATGTGCATAAAACAGATCTTTTTCTTCTGTAAAGACGCTGTTTCATAGTCACAGTAGGTATTTATCACTTTGGTAACTTTATCTTGTGGTTATTTTGATGCAATCATTGCTTCTCACGGTGCTGCGGAGTCGCCTTGGTCTATAACAGGCTGAAGCGGCCCCGCACCATCACACGACTGCATATTTTGGTTACTAGAGTTGCATGATAAGGCCTTTGACAGGCGGCGGAACTGTCAGGTTTCCGTGGCCAGTATTGTTAACTGAGCGTTGATGACAGGAAACCGCCCGATCTGGAGCTCGAAGGCCTGTTCAAGAGACACTTTACTACTGTGGAATTCTTTCAAGGCACCATTATGAATCCAATCGACCTACAAAGGGTGAAAGTAAGTAGCACACACGAAGATGTGAATATCTTTTGGGCGTGGTGTCGGTTTTTAAAGCTGTACAGACTATTTTATAGAGTAGAGCGATGCTCGTTCACTAACCTATCGCGAGAAGTTGTCAGTGCGGTGTTCGGTACCCTTCTGTCGTTACTGAGCGCTGTCTGTGCCTGTCGCTACTGAGTGTTTGTGCCGGCCCGCTGGCGGCCGGGCGCGCTGTGTCCTCCCTGGCCCCCGCCACCGGCCACCATCTGTCTGATTGGGTGTTGTTGCAATGCTGGCCCGTGTGTTACTTCGATATCGATATCTTACTGTACGTTTCGATGGCAATATTGGCATTAATGGCTGCCGAAGAAAGGGTTTCCATTTCAAAATTAATATTTTATTCAGTAGTCTCGAGTACAGTTATCGATTGTCGATATGTGTTGGGTAAGTTGGCACGGCTTTTGGAATGGTAGCGCTTGTCTGCATGCGGTTTATCCTCCACTTTAATTATCCCACCTGCTTCTTTTGAAATGAATATTGTGGGCGTTAAATTGGCAAAACAAAAAAATTACTCAAAATTATTACTCAAAGAAATCATAAGACTGAACGCGGTATTCATTTTTATACTACAGCTGAAGTTATGCATGTGCAGTTTCACGCTTGTTTACCTATTACTTGCTTGTAGGTACATAGTAATTAATATTAACAAACCTATTTACTTTCTAAATGTCTATACTAATTGATGTCTTTACCTAATCAATAGTTACTGTGTAATTAACACTTCCAAAGTCAATACTTTATATCCACGGTTTCCATTGGTAAGTTAATCTAAACCAATTCAATATTAAATACTTTAACGCTTCACGCAATCAAAATTATTACTTTCTGGGAATCACAATAATTATATATTGCAAAATCTCTTTACCATATTTCCTTAAAATGCAAAATCAAATTTAGCCTCTTCTCCACTCTTTAAAAATTCTCACTTAATAAATCTTATTCTTGCTATGCAGCAAAATTTTCAAATCATCTGTTAAAGAATGAAATACATCACCTTCAATAAAGTTTACTGATAAAGGTACATGAAGCAGATGCGTGTCTGGTGCTAGCCAACAAGTACTGTCAAGATCCTGATGCAGAAGACGCTGCCAATATCATGAGGGTCATTTCAATCAAGAACTATTCAGATGACATTAGAGTAATCATCCAGCTTATGCAATATCACAATAAGGTAAGCATTGTATTTTTCTTGAAATCCTTGAATGGTTTTCTAATGTAATGAATTTCAATTTTTTTTTCTGAAACGTTTCTTTATACTTAATAATGAACATGTTGTTTCACTCCACTGCCCATTTGCTCAGGTTAGACTGGTTTATGCTTAACTTTTAACACGAGCACCAAACCGTGGGTTCTTATACCTTTTTATTTCTTGAAATCCACATGCATTGAAATTGAAATCCTCTGCATGATTGCTTTAATTCACTTTAACTTATCTCATTTAAATTTCAGGCCTATCTCTTAAACATTCCATCTTGGGACTGGAAACAAGGCGATGACGTAATCTGCTTGGCGGAACTCAAACTTGGCTTCATCGCACAGAGCTGCCTGGCGCCTGGTTTCTCCACTATGATGGCCAACCTGTTCGCCATGAGAAGCTTCAAAACGGTCAGCCTTCCTTTTAATTCTTTTTTTCTTTTCTGTAAAGTGGTATTAAAACTTTCAGAGATCGACTCAATCGACACATTGGTATAATTAGCCAGCCAGTACTGCACAACCAACAATGTCGTTCTCTGAATGTATTTTAATTTCTAACATTTCTGTGCGGCGTTTCCACAGTCACAAGAAATGGCTATATGGACTAATGACTACATGCGAGGTACCGGCATGGAGATGTACACCGAGACGCTAAGTCCGACGTTTATCGGGATGCCGTTCAAGCAGGCCGCAGAGTAAGTGGGCAGCGAACGAGATGCTTGCAATAACGTGACACGAGACAACGTCACACATGAAACCTTTATACTGTACAAGTGTTTGAGCATTCCATACCGTGATTACAGGACAATCGTCACTAACCAAATACGAACCGCATAGCTTATCATTTTAGTGTTTTTTCTTTATTTTGGTTTGCAAGCTTACAGTCTGTGATTTTGAATATCAATGTTTTTTTCGATTTTATCATCAATAGGTACTGCACTGAATAACTACTGTCTGGATTTAGATTAGACTTAATTTAGGGATATGTTTTACTAATTATCAATAGATTTATAATATAGACAGCGTGGCAGATGAAGATCAGCGTTTAAAAGAAAGGCAAGATAGCACCTACTGAGGTTGCTATGACTAACATGGCACGAGCTTTAGCGTCTCCTATTGGTTGATTACAGTCCCCCGACACTCAAGCTTGGCAGAACGATTACCTGCAAGGTACTGGCTGCGAGATGTACACCGAAACGCTGTCAACATCCTTCACGGGAATGAGTTTCCCGCAAGCGAGCGAGTAAGACTCCCCTTCGATCCTTAGGACCCGCCTGCACCCTCCTGCACCGTAGACACAGTGTGCCAGTTGCTAACCCTAGCTGAATGAGTGTGCACTGACAATAACCCTAGACACTTGTAGGTTGAAACGTTTAGAACTAACATATTGTAACTTTCTGATTTTCAGAATAAATTGTGCATGTTGAATGGGTAAAATTATAGAAAATTAGTGGTATGTGTGTTATACAAAGTCGATAGTATCAACCTTTTTTTAACAGGCATTCATTGAAAATACGTTCTTGAGAAAATTTCTTTATTATAAGTATATTTTTTATATAATTTACTCTTCTCACTAAATTTAACATCTTTATTTTAGTTTTAATTAGTAACAGTTACGATCCCACGAACTTATTTCAGTGCAGTAAACGAAGAAATTGTTTTAGGTCATTATGCTCTTGTAATTATCATGCACGTGTTCGTGGGCTTCAGCACACATTCTTTACTAAAATTCTCACAGTTATCATTGTAGAAATGGGATCATTGTTGCCGTCATTATCTAGCTGCTTCCTCCTACTACTACTATCGCTTCCGTCATCTGTGTATATACAGCAGTCAGCACTATATCGCCAAGCACGTCACACAATGTAAAAATTACACTGTAAATATTAGATAATACATGCATGTTTACATTTCTCTCTAGAATGTTTATAATAGCTTAGATTTAAGAATTTTACGAGCATTTTGGTGACTCAACGTTGAAGGTAACATTTCGAATTAAGTTTAAAGTCCTACTATTATAAGAACAGTAATGAAACAGATTATACAATACCTACTTTAATATATACATTAATTTATCTAGTAATATTGTAGGGTAATGCCCCACACACCCAAGTAGAAATAAACAGCCGCCGCGCCTCTCAGTTTAATGCTGTCCGCGTTGTACATCTAAGTATACCAGTAGTACAACTTACTGTTGCTGTTATAAATAGTTCAGTTAGTGTAGTGGGACGATAGTGAATGATGACAATAATAAAGACTTAATAAAGTCTTAGGAACAATGACATAATACCTTAAAAAATATTGATTGATTGATTGATTGATTGTTGCATAGTAGAACGTCGAACGAAAATATCATAGAAACAAGATCTAAAACATCTTTCTTAACTGTACAATCACTGGCTCTAAGTATTATCTGGTCAAATTTAAATCAAATAGAAGTAATACTTTAACAGCGTATAATTACGCAATACAATTTTTTTAAAGGAATATTAGAACCGAAGCTACTAATATTCCCTCTAACCCCTCCAACTAAGCTAAATTGCTTGTGCTAGGAGTGGGTTCACGTCGGTAGTGTAATGGCCAGGATCAAACCCGGGACCTCTCGATCGTAAGACCGACTCCTTAACCACTAAGCTACCGACGCTTTAATTGCATAATCTGTTCCCAGGTTATGTTTCACGAAGTTGAAGTTGCTGCTCCTGGCGATAGAGATCAAAGGTGAGGAAGGTGCCGATAGCAAAATCTCTATCAATCCAAGAAGCGCGAAGATACACGCCAACACACAGGGATTCTTTATTGCTCAGTCTGCTGATGAAGTTAAAAGGTATCTTGATCCATTACTTTTTAAATAGTTCTAATAAAGACTTAAAACGAATTTCTAACTCTGAAATTCGACTGTTCATAAAATAATTATCTTGCATTGTTATCATGTGTTCCCTGATGTTCGTTTAATGTTTCAGAGCTTGGTACTACTGCAAAGCCTGCCACGAGGACATTAAGGATGAAACTTTGATCAAGAAATGCAAATGCAAAAACTGTAAGATCATTGAATTACTATCATTTAACACTTGATCAAATTTAGCGAACTCTTTAGAACTCTTTACCTAACCAAAAATTTTTTTAATTATGTAACTACTTAACATAATTATTATCTACTTATTCTGTGACATTCTTTCTGGAAATACTTGTTTCAATGTTGTAACGAATTGTGTCCTGTATATATGAATCACACATACACTGTCTAAGTACAGATATGTTCATGAAACACTGTAGGAACCTGTGCCCTCGGGCCACGTCTACACTGACTCGCTCGACCTCACACTATTTACTTTCTATTTGTGAGACATTAATGAATCTTGTTCGGCTAAACTTTTAGTGACCGCGCACCAGCGGAAGGTTGGAGCCGATATAGGTAACTTGCACCACACCTAACCTCACAAATTGACGTTTTCCGATATTTATTTTTCGTGTCTATAATATTTTGAGTTGCTTTAGTGGTGTTGCGTCCGTATTTCACAGACTGATCGGTTGCAAGGCATTCTTGACCCGTGCTCGTTCACACCCTATAATTTAGCGATCATTGTGTATGTCCGCTCGCTCGTCAATACCGCCACAAAATTTAAAGCACTCCAACAATTCACCATTTTTCTATGCCTTTTGAGAATTTTCGCTCTGTTTCTGATTTGTATCGATCGAGAGGATTTAGTGCATCATACAATATCGCTAAAAATTCCCATGCCGAATCAGGAACTGAACATAATATCACACAACAATCACTTGTCAAAATTGTCAGGATCACGGACGGTTAGATGCCTTCAACGAGAGTTGAACACAATTGCTATGATGCACTTCAGAGCCCAGCACAGGCAGTACATTGCATGTATACATTAAATATTAAGTAGAAGTAACTATCGCAAACAGCAAATGCACAGTCACGCGTCATTATCTCCTGAAACACGTAGATAATAATAATGAATATATATCTATATATTACACTATATATGAATCCACGAAAGCATGTCTCAGAAAAATGGAGTGGAAATGACAATGCGCTGATAGAAAAGAGCCTCGTCGAGAGTGAGCTTTGGAGGAAAAAGACTTTATACAGCAGTTCCGGCTTGTCTGTACTAACGACAGTGACTAACAGCAGGGAAGAAACTAAATTACAGTCACTTTTCATTACCTTCATCCGCGCTTTTGACAGAATCAAATTCTATCGCTACCACATCTAGCTTCACTGTACGGAATTTGATTCTACCAAATCCATTTAACAATGATATCATAAAATTAGCGGCGTACATTCTTGTTTGTCAGTGTTTGGATTTTTACAGATGTCGGCATGATGATGATGCAGACTGGAATGGTGAAACAAAGTCTTAATACGTACCGTGCTTGTCTCGACGGTACGGAAACGAAAGACAAATATTACGTATTACCGTACCTTACACACCGTATAGTTTGTTTGCATCAACTAACCATGCTATGGGCGAAGGATATTGGGCTACAAAAATATGCTAATACACGATTAAACGATACACGCAGCTAGTATAGTGCAGCTAGGCTAAGACACTATATATTAACTACAGCCTCGCTTAATTTAAGACGAACATAGGGTAGACAAAGTTAAAAAACACTATTCACGTCTGCAACCAGGAAATAGATTTTGATTACTACCGTACCCAAATTCATCAAAACACTTTCAGCCCAGTCAACAGTTTATTATAAATACTTGTATCTGGGCGTTAGTAATCAGAACTTCAACATAAAATGCGTTATCATCTACTATATCCTACTACGAGAGGACTATCAGCTTTGCATCTCTTTCTTCATAAATACCTATTATTTTCATTTCTTCTGTGACCCCGATATTGAAGCAGAATGTATAATTACTAAAGTGAGGTTAAAACTATTGTTTCTCGGTTCAGTGGCTACATTCAGGAAGGGCGTACGAGCCGTCCAGATGGTTGGCAGGGCAAGTACGTAACCAAATGTGTATAAGATTCAGTGTAAATGTCAATGTGATGTTTTTTAAGCGCAATGTGCGGGTGTGGAGAGAGTCCCGCCTCCAATCGCGCCAATAGCGATATTGTGTCCTGTTTATCATTGTCTTGTCTTATCATACGTTTCTATGTGCATTTATACAGCAGTTAGATGTTTGCCTCTCTATTAGCGGATATTTAAAACATCAAAAGACATTATGTGATGTCGTTTATTTATTTTGGTGTTGTTGTTATTATAATTATATCAAAATATATATTTTTTCTAGGAGTATTTTGATCCCTGATTTTCTGCATCGACATAGTCCCTCTGATATTGATGTTGTGAAGTAATAGTGTTTTTAAATGAAGTTAATTTGTAATTTTATTACGCTTACAAAGTTGGAAAAGATTAATTAATGATACCTGCATAGGGAACGTTTTAATTAGATGCTCCCGCCTCGATAGAACCGTGAGGATTTTGCAGTCGTTGGCTGCTGACTCAGTATCGGCCGAACGATTTGGTATATTCGCCTTTCTGTTATCATATCCCTGTAACATTTATATTACTCTCATTCAAATCATCAGTTCTTAGTACGCTCGTCATATTAATCACTTCATGTATTCATGCTGTCATTCCTTTTACATTAGCCACGATATAATTAGGATATCTTATATCCATTTAATCCGAATTTGAAACCTGATATTTTAGCACGTAGAGCTTATCCGATAGTTAGTTTTAATTTTGGTTTTGTGTGTCGTGTGTAGCTTTTAAGTTTGTTGCATGTGTGGTGTAGGAATGTTTACATTAGATTATTATTTGTAATTTTGGATTGAATATTTAGTAATTTTGTCTTTTTAATAAGTAATTTGATTTGTACATCAGTTTCATCTTCAGCTAAATTTAAGCTTCCTTCAGAATGTACTGTGATGTTCATTTTCAAGAAATCATTGCTAACCATATCTGTGGTGGTGAGTTTTAATAAATTAACTGTTTTTTTCGTTTGTACATTCTGAAGTCACGACGCTATCCGCTTTTGAAAACGAATAAAGATGAAACTGATACTTTGACAAATTTGAACTGATAACAGTTATGTTGGACAGACCGACCACACGCTGTACTATATAACGCGATGTGCTGTAGGTACTGTATTTACTGAGTGGAGTGGAATGCGAACTTGTGTTGATGTTTTGCAGATGATCACCATCCTCCCCCCACCTTCACGCCGCCAGAGTTGCCCAAGAAGGTCCATGTTCGAGGTACATCTCAGGCTCAAAGGGCCGAGTGTTTTTTCTTTTCTTTTTTTTCTTTTTATCATCGGCCCACTGAACCATTTGACCGGCAATGTGCTTCGTCCTAGGTTACCGGAAGGTACCGTGCACCTAGTTGCTTTGTCACGCATTATTTCATAGCGAGCACTGACAACTGGCAGATATGCCTCTGGGATTATGCGCTTACCTCGCATGTACCCGGCTAAGATGTAGATACACGTCCCTAGTCGCTCAAGCGGGTGACTGTTTTAACAGCCTCACATTAAATTCCACAAAATTTCCAACTAACCAAATGTATTAAACACGAACCAAAATCTTTTTGTTTCTTATGTTACTTTTGCATTCACTACTTTAATGAGTAATGAGGTTATGAAAATTAAATCTTTCCATCGATCTGTGCTTCTTGGTAAACTCTAAAGCGGATGTATTATCATTTGTGGTTTGTACCCTATGCCGAGCATTGCAAATATATCATAGCATTGCATTTATCCGAATGATAAATATTACCTTCCATATTTGTGATCAGAGTTGCCAATTTATGGGTAATATTAAAAGATCTGCATCCAACAATATTTTATCAAAAATCTAATTTTTAATTAAGTGATATTGGATGGTAGTTTCGTACAATTTATCCATACTTGGCGACGCTACAGTGAATGCTATGTGGGTACCTTACATTAAGCTTTTGTTGTAGTATTTTGAATTATTATAATAAATTTTTATACAATAACTGTCCGAAATATTGGAGTTAAGAATTTTTTATGCACTTTCAAAAAGTTTGAAGATTGAAAAAAATGAATTTCTTTAAATTTAAATTTAACCTTTTTTTGTTTCAAAATTCATGCAATAGTTTCAAACACTGCTATAATTATTTTTAGCGCTGTATACATTTTTGCGTAAATCGTTATTCGTTGCTTTTCAGGTGAAATAGCAAGAGAAAGGGGAGAAGATACAAGTTGTGAGTATCTTTATTATAGATATTCTTCATGCACCTAGTAATTAAAACAACAAAATTGTTGAGCACACTCCCAAATTACAAGTAATAATTAATAAATCAGATCAAACAATGGACTGTCGTTATTAATATAAATCTTTAACCTTTAGTAAATATTAATTATTACGTGTCATCTTTAGGGGTCTATTATTAGTGCACGTTTTAAAAATTATATTAGAATAGTCATCTCTGTAACGATAATTTCGGGATAAACGCGATCATGACATGGCAACCACAAAACCCATTCCTCCTAAGAACCTAGGGATTGCCAGTTTAAAAATATTCAATTAACTATTAATTAAAAAAAAATAAAGTTCATTTGCGGCAAAATTATTAGTTAGGTACTGCCAAATTAAGATTTCACATTTCTCAACGATAACTACTAATAAAGAATCGGTCGTTCTAAAAACTATTTCAAACACCAACTTAAAAATAACAGGCTGTACTTATAACCATAAAATCTTAAATAATAATCAATTAAAATCATAATAAGGTGAGTACAGGGATAAGAATAAATTCTTATATTATATTTTTAAATAAATACAGGGCAAGATAGACCCTAAGATGTTAGGCAGATACAAAAGACGTCAGACTGAGGCACGTCGTGAACGTTGAATTCGTAAAATGAATTATCTATCACAGAAAATGTATAGAAAAACCGTGGCACAAAGAGAGGACAGGACTCAAACTAGACTATCCTGTGTGTGATTTGCCACAATGGCGACACTGCTTCTGTGTATCCAAGCCTTCTATCTATTGTGTTGTATTACATCTCTAGGCCCGTCTTTTTTATTCACAAATCAAAAAATATCAAATAGAGAATTTTTCTTAGATTACTCAAAACATAAAGCAAAATAGGAAAAGCGCAACGTGGGAGTAATTTTATTGACAAATCTTACAGAATTGTCCTAATTTGTGAAGTACGAGGGATACGTTGAAGACAACAAAATGCTTAATATAAACATTATCTGTTTTTCAGTCCCAAATGCAAAGTTGCAAACTGATCACAGTGGTAAGCAATCTGAAGCTATTTAGCATGATCGCGTTTATTCCGACCGAAAGATTTATAAAATCCTAATCCTATTTCCTTACTCCTCTCAGTAATAAACCGAAACCATCGGAATGCGGCACCAACAACGCTGTTGTCACCGATGGCGAATCAACTAATGAATACCACTACGACGAGGCAGGTCAACAAGGTGAAACCAAACGTGAACAGGGCACCGCCAGACACGTACGTATTGGTACAACGCATTCTGAACATGGTACTATCCTGATAAATGTTGAAGAGGTGGTACATGAAGACAGTAAAAATTGCACGAATACAATAATTTAAAAAAGTTGTTAGTCTGAAATTTCTATTCTTGAAAGATCGATAGATATCAGATCATGTATCACCTTCTGGTATAAATGCTATAATTGTAGCTTAATTTTGAGCCAAGCAATAAATGTATTAATTTTGGTTGGATAAATTTTTAATTTGGTATTATTTCGGGTCCAGAACATTTTAAAACTAAGGTCTCACATTCTTCACTCTAATTTATACATGTAATAAAATACAAATATATGAGTAAAAATATGCTAAGAGCCTATCCTTCTGGTCTTTAATATCTATAACTATCGCGGCTTCTTATCGAAATAATTTTATTATTTTCTATTTAGCACGACGTGCACAGCGCACCAATGTAAACTATTTATTATATTATCTGTACGCACTTTTTATTTATTTTTTCAAAAAGAAACGGAGACGACTCTTTGACCCTGTGTTACAGGAATCCCCAGGATCAAGATACCAATTACCAGGCCTATCACCTTGCCTACGAAGTGAAAAAACTCATGTAATTGAAAAATTATTCAGTTAGATAATTTTATTAACAGTAGTTTGAAATTGCAATAAAAATCTTAATTTACGAGTTAAGTCAGCGTTAAGTCAATGTTGCCTGTATTGTCGACATTGCAGAGTTTTTAAATTCTGGAATGTAGACATCCGCAGACTTTTCTCGATTCAGTTGGTAGCTAGTAGTGCTTGCCTCACTAGAAACAAAATTTAGTTCGACCAGTTTTATTTCAACTGTATATTGTCTCGTATTTCAATTTAGCACGGTACACTACAACAGCATGTTCATGCCACGTAATATTGTATGTACACTTCCAAACAATTCTATGTATAATATGCATTTATGTCAATAGTAGATTAGATTTATACTTCTCAACCAAATTCTATTCACGATTAGTAGATAGATACAATCCTACTTTATTCGTCACCTGTAGAATAGCATCTACCTACAAATTAAAATTATGCCTAGACCAATAGTCTTTTTTAAGTTTTACAACTTCATAGTACATTTAGTCACAAAAGTAAATTTTTAAATTTGTATAGTGTCTACTAAGTAACTGTCCGCCTTGAACCCTTTCATTTCCACTTGTATAGATTCATAGATTAAATTGGACATCTAAACAAAAATTATAAATTCATCCACATAAAAATGTGTTCGACAATTATTATAACATTGATAAGATTTTATGGAATCCCACACTAAAATCTATTGTTTGTACAGGCCAACGAGTAGAAGCAGTGGTGGTAATCAAAACAGCAATGGTGTAAGTCTACCTGCAGGCCTGGCGGATGACCAGTCAAAAGACTTCGATTTTGAAAAGACTGAAATGAAGTACGATTCAACTGGAATGTTCCATTGGAGCCCTGCCAGAAATTTGGAAGATTGTATATTAGTACGTAAAATATTTTTCGTAAGGTTTTCTTTTACCTTCTGCATTAGAAGAATAAAATTTTAAATCCAATATTAATTATCATTTACAGGACAGAAATCAAGCGGCGATGACAGTCCTAAACGGCCATGTGGTAGTATGTCTGTTTGCGGATCCGGATTCACCTTTAATAGGATTGAGAAATTTAGTAATGCCTCTCAGAGCATCCAACTTCCACTACCACGAGCTGAAGCATGTAGTTATTGTGGGTAGCGTCGATTATATCCGAAGAGAATGGAAAATGTTGCAGAATCTACCCAAGATTTCTGTATTGAATGTAAGTCATATTTTATTATCAAAATTTTATTTCAATCTCTACATTATAACAAACGATCAACTTAGCTTTTAAGCGTTTGTTCCATGATATTATCTCTCACAACACAAGAGCGACGAGAGAACAAAGGGAACGTAGATGAAACACCTGATAAACGTATAAGAAAAATAACCTGTCTTTTGAATGAAAATATTTTTCATCCATTACAGGGTTCACCGCTAAGCCGGGCCGACTTGCGTGCAGTTAATGTGAACTTGTGTGATATGTGCTGCATCCTATCAGCGAAGGTGCCATCTAACGATGACCCGACGCTGGCAGACAAGGAAGCTATCTTGGCTTCGTTGAACATCAAAGCGATGACGTTCGACGATACGATAGGGGTCCTGAGTGCTGGGGTGGGAACTAATGGGAGCAGCAATGCACCCCCACCGCCCGGCCAGCCACCCGCGCCCGTGCTTCTACAGAGGAGGGGGTCTGTGTATGGTGCCAATGTGCCTATGATTACTGGTAAGTGGCTATTTTAAATATCTTCAACATTATGTACGTAGACGATGTGTTGAGTCGCTTTTACGCACTGGAAAATTCGGCGTGTGATTAAATAAATTTTATTTATACTTCTGAGGCAAAAAACAGCATACCTGTGAACGCTCACAACACCAGAAGTGTGCCTAGGTACTTGGGAAAGAAAAAGGTAGCATGGCCTATAAATGCTTACAGCACCTGATGCAAAACTCATATTGTACCCTGTAGGTGAAGGGAACGGAAAAAAGGGAGAACGGAAATGAAAAGCGAAATAAGATTATTTGGGCTATTTACCATTCATTGTTTTGAAGCCATAGTAATTGCCCGAACACTCTAATGGAAAGAACATAAGTATTAAAATCTCCGTTTGTTCCACAGAGCTGGTAAACGACAGCAACGTACAGTTCCTGGACCAAGACGACGACGACGACCCTGACACGGAGCTGTACCTGACGCAGCCATTCGCGTGCGGTACTGCCTTCGCTGTCAGCGTGCTCGACTCGCTTATGTCCACCGTAAGTGAATAATTGAAAGATATTGGATAAAGGAGACATTGGCATATGCGGGATACGCGTGTGCCATTAAATGAAACGCAAACGTGTTGAGCCGTTCATTTGTATATGTGATCATCATCATCCACATAAAGACGTTAGTCCTGATTGCATCCGAGGCCACGGTGCCCTCGGAGCTCAGGGTCCGCCTTCCGGCTCTTCCTCCTCCACTTCGCACGATCTTGGGCGTCCAAGGTAGTGAGACCGTTTTCACGCATGTCACCCTCCACGACGCCAAGCCATCACTTCTTGGGCCTACCCCTTCTACCTGGACCGGGTGGGGGCGCCATTGCCAGGCATTTGTTACCCACGTAGCTGGGCGGTTTCCGCAAGACGTGGCCGCACCAGCGGAGGCGGCTCTCTTGCATTTTATCTGCGATGTCACGGACATGAAGGCTGCCGCGGATGCGTGAGTTCCTCACGCGATCTATACGCGTGACTCCACACATTTCATTTGTATATGCGATATTAGAACTTTTGGATAATTTGTGATTGAAAAATATATGCGTAATATGTTTATATTTCTCAATCATCGCATTGCTGATTAGGTACCTATCACGTTTGAGTTCATAGCCGACTCATGCACTTTGGACACATAAATTCATTTCATAACCAAAACTATGCAGATTTTTAAGAATAAGATCCAAGAAAAACTGGCATTAATGATGTAAATATACCCACATATAATACATCATTTCGATGAATAACTAAGATAACAACTATTCGTTCCAGACTTATTTCAACCAAAATGCCTTAACGCTAATCCGGTCGCTCATCACGGGCGGCGCCACTCCAGAGCTGGAGCTGATCCTCGCCGAGGGAGCTGGTCTCCGAGGAGGGTACTCCACGCCTGAGAGCTTAGCGAATAGGTAAGGACTGGGGGCTGTATTGTCTACCTTTGAAGCTATGATGCTATGGGGCCCGACCATGATCATGATCAGGATCTTTAAGGCGAAACCTGCTGACGGACATAGCTGTGGTGTAGGTTTTGCATAATCACAATCGCTTCTATAATATCCAAAACAAACCAATACAAGAGACCAAGAGAGCGGATCGCGGGGTTCTGGGATTCCGGGAGTGCGGGCTGTGGAGACCAAGCCTTTCTACAATTTGAATTATTTTCACTTTTACGCGAATCTGACGTCTAACCCCACAGCCCACGCAGAGCCTCGTCTGTCAATCAACATGTGCCCAGGTTTACTGATGTATTTAGTTTGGGCCCCGAAGTTCTTCGGAACTATTCACGCTTTTTTTCATGTTATAATATTATGTAGATGACGTTAAAATAAACGCATTCCTCCATGACCCAGGGACCGGTGTAGAGTCGGCCAAATCTCTCTCTACGACGGTCCGCTAGCACAGTTCGGCGAGGCCGGCAAGTACGGCGACCTGTTCGTGGCCGCGCTCAAGACGTACGGGATGCTGTGCATCGGCCTGTACCGGTTCCGCGACACGTCGTCCTCGTGCGACGCGAGCAGCAAGCGATACGTTATCACGAACCCTCCTGATGACTTCTCTTTGTTGCCTACCGATCAGGTGAGAAAGATTCTTAGGGTACATAAACAATTTCTTGTAGCTCATTGCTGGAAACCATAACGACATATAAACAATGAAAGAGCACATGACAAAATATATGATGACGGAGCCAGTAATACTTTCGTACCCAAAATACTGACGAAGTAATATGTGATATTATTATTGATCTCAAAACCATAGTATGTAAAATTGGGGTAGAATGATTTACATACTACCCACAATTTTACCAGTTGGGAAAACTAACTAATTTTAAAAATATTGACTTAGGAAACGTGGCAAGTTTACGAAACCCAAATAACGAAATCTGCAAAACTGACCAAGAAGATTGACAAATAGAGAAGTGATGAATTTGCTAAATAATCAATTAAAAATTTAAAAACTGGTGGACAAGATAACTGGCAAGTTAGATAAAATGACGGCGATGGTGACTTCACACCTATATTCTAGCTGTCCAGAATCCATACTAATATTATAAATGCGAAAGTAACTTGTCTGGCTGTATGTTACGCTTTCACGCCTAAACCACTGAACCGATTTTGATCGGTATAGCGGTGGATTAGATCATGAGAAAGGACATAGGCTATGTATGGTTGCGATAACCGACATCCACGCGGGCAGAGCCGAGGGCAAAAGATATACAATAGATAGTACAAAATAATGTAGATCAAAAATAAGTTGTACCACATCTAACACCATTTGTCAATCTGTACACAGGTGTTCGTCCTAATGCAGTTCGACCCGGGCGTGGAGTACCGGTCGAGCCGGCGCGCGGGCTCGGCCACGGGCAGCGGCGGCAAGGACGACGCCTCCTGACTATTGCTGTGCAGCGCCCTCACCGACGGGCCCTACTCCTACATCTAGGCGCTAGGGCCCGTCGCCCGACCACTCCACTCCGACAATCCTTCCACTCCCAAGACTCCTTCAAAACGTCCGTAATAACTACTTTTATCCTTTTTGTCCCCTTCAGTTATATATTTGTCCTGGAGGCTTCCAAAACTCCCTCAAATCGTCCATAAAGACTATTTTTATCCCGTTCAGTTATATATTTTGTTAAGAGTGCTGCTATCTGGGGGTCTACCGTAAAATGTATATCCGAAATTTCGGGCTCGTGTTACACGAACGAAAGAAACATTTAGATACCTTCCATAAAGTTTCGGTGGAATTAAGGCTGTCCGCAACTTCGGATATACTTTTCATGTTGGACCTACTGTTCACAAACCTGTTTTATTTTCATTTTGCCAACTGTATAAGTTAGAAATGTTTGTACACTTCCTATGCACAGCAATCTACACTTCTCAAACGCACCCTTGGATAGATAGCATTTTTATTTTTGCAGCAATAAATTAAGAACACCTTACAATAATGTTGTATTGCTAGACTTCAACAAGTCAATAGTATATCACCTCAAAATTATAATTGAATTTAAGTCATGAGAAAGACAATCTATAGGGGCTGACACAAAGATATATAATACAAGCTGTATGAAATGCAGAATTTCTAGAAAGCGCATTTATTATAGTAAAGCTTTCGATGTTTAGTATAATTATTAAAAATGTTGTTGATATGTAAATTATAAAGAGTCTAACGTATAGAAATTTGGAAACACATCATCTACGATATGAGGCTAATATCGGTACTTTTTTGTTGTAGAAGCACTTCAAAACAGAAACAAATATACTACCAATACTTGAAACCTGAAACACCCATTCTAAACCTAAAAAAATTAAAAAACATCGAACCGTTTATTTTCTGTAACTACCCTTCAAAGTACCGATTATAGCAATGAGACATAAGACATGCACGTTTGTTGAACGTGCAAAGGTTTCCAATTTTGAAATAATTTCTATTGACATCAATATGGTGGTGGTTATTTTAATTAATTATACCTTTAATATAAATGGTGTTGGAGAAATTACATACACACATGCATACCACACTAAAACACTGAGTCCTGACACACCTCTTTCTTTTCCTACAGCAGTAGTCTTGATGTGTTCCCTGCTGAAACCTATATTATTTTTTATAAAAGACGAATAAAATTATATAGGACAGGTTACTGTATCCTTAACTTTTCACAGGTCAAGTGCCCATAGACAGGGCTCAAAAACCTATATTGTAAATCTCTTTGCATTGACTTTTTGACAGATTCAATTTTCTTATGTCAATCATCTATGATAACTTCTCTATTATCTATTAAAACTTCTATGTTGTCTATTCTTTCAAGGTCTTTACGATAACTTGTAAGCAATGCTCAATTCGAAAGGAACCTTTTAAACTTTTAATTGCATGACAGTTAATTGTGTAAATGGACTTTAGGTATATATAAGCTATCGCTTTTCTTAGAATATCCATTCCTTATTCAGTAGTTTTTTTCTCACTTTTCACGTAATTAAGGGGCTATTTTATTAATGCTGAAATATAGACATACTTTAAGCGTTTATTGTTATTCAGCGACTGATTGTTATGCACGTCATCATTGTTATGTCATCGTCGTTACTTTGTGATTGTACCATCTTATATATTAGTCATTATTTTTAGTTTATAGATATTTGTTCGTAGATGTTTACTTTTTTGGGGATCACATTATTTAGTTTTAAGACACTTTGCCATATTACAAATTATATTGCACGTATGGTAGTAGTCTGCATACAGTTTATTGCTCACTATTTTATTATTTTTTAATTTTTGATATTGTAAGGTTAGCAACCCTAGAATATTTTTATGCAGAGACGTATTAACCCTTTCGTATTATAAAAAATGAAAGATAAAACTTTAAAGACGCTATTACATCCACGTAACTGCGTAAAAATATTTTTTAGACATAGTAACATTCAGCCTCACCTTATAGTACCACATTTTGTTTATTTTTATTTTTTAATAAAAAAATATGGGATTTTATTTTCTTTTCTTTTTTCTTATTCCCGATATTGGCGGGGGGATTGTCAAAGTGGACGTGACATATGGCGCTGCACACGGAAGTACCAATGAACTGAAATAAGTTATACGAAAAAATGCCATTGCGAGATTAGTTGGAATCGTTTGAAGATGGTTTTTGTTTGCGAGGGACACCGAGTGCGAAGTGTAATTTTGCTGTAAATGTGTGATATTATTTTCGAATCGTTGTTAAAATAGTACGGGCTTCTGAAGCCTGCAATGTATTTAGTGTTAACTCCGGGTGCTTTGACGATTGTGGACTCTAATAGATTACTGTTGATTGTATTAGATAAGTGACTTTAGCCGGCTGCGCAGCAAGGAGCACCTCCGCGTTCTAATCCTACCAAACCGAAGTGCAGCTGGTTAAAGATCCTTTTTTTAGAATTTATTAGGTATTAGTTTACATCGCCTCACAAATTAGTATCATACAGTACGTCGGATAGAATACAAACATAACGCAATTAAATTACTAAAATACAAGATGTTTGATGAACAACTAACCTAACTTAACCCACGAAGTCCGCTAAGCGACGCACGCAGCTGCACCATTTAATATAAATACGTAATAAAATTAATGAATACCTCAATTTTACTGATAGCAAGTAAATATTCGAAAGTTCAAGTTTTATCAAACATCCTGTACATAGATATCTTTATCATGATCACATAGAAATCATTTCATTCGAATAGAATAGGCAAAACCGGCCTTAATTACAAATAGGATTGTAAAAAAAGTTCACGAATATTCGAAAGTGCGTCTTATGATCAAAGCTGTCTTCGTGAATATGCCACAGTATGAGGTCTAAGAGTGTTCAAATACATGTGTTAAGTCCTCTTAGCAGTCTGAGGTCATTTCGGTCCATTAAACCAAAATATCACGGCTACCCTAGTTCGTAAAGGAATTGAATGCAAACCTACTGCCATATTTTTGTAAACTCACTAAATTATCCATAGAGCAAAAGTTATCAAACGACATAGTAAAAAAAAAAGTTCCGGATAAAAAAAAATCTACCACAATGGTAGGCAATGTACTATGTTGGCACACAGGGGTGTACTATATTCAATTGAAAGAGCTGATAATTAAATTAGTTACATATTAAAATTAAAGACATACTCCTTATTATAAACGTGGACAAACAAAAGTAAGCTTAAACAAAAACATAAGTAATGTAAAAGCAGTAAGTACAAAACTAAAATTGACACACAACCCCAAAAAGAGAAGAGAAGAGTAAAAGAGAAGAGTACATAAGAAAGCCAATTACGCACCTAAATCAAAGGTACAAACTTCCAATGAATGTTCAATACTCTTACAAACACATTTGTATCAACTGTTATGCACGAATTTGTCAAATAGGTACAATGATAAAAAAATCGCACCATACTGATGACAAACTCAATTAAAGGTGTCATAATTTTTTTTTTGTTCAATACAGCTGTTCTAGGGGTACAAATCAAATAAAAAAACAGTGGGTTCAAATCACCCGTAAAGTCACTGTGACATACATAAATAAAAGTAGTGACAGTTGATAGTGACGTGTGTCAGTCGAATTTAGTCGTTCGATGCGGGGAGACGTACTGTGAACTGTGTAACTACCTACTCACTAAATAACAGTGTTTTATTGTGTAAATCCGTGAACACCACAGTCACTGTTAGTCCACGTTTTTTATATAAGGGTAGTTTTAGGTTTTATTCGGGTTGGTCATTCCCGGTTGCCCCACTGCCACACCACTGACGTTCTATACCCGTAACTACTATTAATAATATTAGTACCTGCCTATAAGTAAGAAGAAACATGGAGGAAATCATTTTTTTTTAACAATTTACCCCGAGCACTCAAAATAGTGATCAAGACCGATGTCTTTAATTTTAATATGAGCTAATCGTAAAAGATACACAAAAGATACATTAAATATTAAAGGTATTACACATGATACACAACCCGACGTAAAGAACTATGTAAAGTTATGAGATGGTTGTGCACGATAGAATATTATTTATGTAATTATAATTAATCGGTCTGTCCAAATATTAAATTAAAAATCATATTGGCTTATTCGGCGGAGGGTCCGCCAACGAAGGGGCTAGTTGGGCGAGTAACTGATCACCTCATACAGCCGAATATAGTGGAGTAGTTGTAATTTGAGCTTGATATATCGGTAAGTAGTGACCTATGCATGGAGCCCTAGCCAAACTAAGTACCTAATATTTAGTGTACCGCCGCGAGCTGCATTCGACACTCAATTTTTAAATTTTTTAGCTAGAATGTTGTAAATAGTCAAATGTAATTTTGTATGTTACGTAAGAATTTTTCAATATACGTCTCCTTTGCATTAAAATAGAAGGCTACGGTTAAATTAAAAAAAGTTTATATTCAAATACTATCGTGTGTAGTTTGTTGTGAATTAGGCTTCGTTGTCACTATGCTAGATATGATAGAATCCGGACGTCTCATTGTAAAAATGTAAAATACACGCTATTAATTTGGGATTAAATTATGAATGTTATATAAGTATTAATATTAAAATGACGATTTTTCCTTTAATATTTTTATACAGCATTACAATATATTTATCGCAATTAAAAGTTTATAGAGGTGGGTCAGTGTGCAATTTAAAAAATAAAAATAGTGTTTAAAAAAATTGTATTATCGCCTTAATGAGAGAGAATATAGCTGAGTCCTTCTGCGTGTGTTTGCTTGACGTACAGTGTTACCGTTTATTATTTATTATGCAATGTGTATGTACCGTATGCATGTCACACGACTTGTTACTAGGTATTAACTTAGTAGTCATTATCTTATAAGGACGAAACGCTAGCGTGAGCGTGAACACCATACGAATTTTACTATAATATCTATTCGAGAACAACGTATATTTCTTGCACGACGAACTTAAACATGGCGATTGCTTGTTGTATCACTTCACTCAAAAATATATCATTGATTTTCGTCACTGTCTCGTAAACATAGACTTAATAATAACTAGATAGTTGTGAGAAATTATAAAAACGTGTGAACATATTTAAGGACGAGGACAGATAGGTAACCAATCAGACTTCTTGTAAAATCAAATTTTATTTCAGTTTCAGCTGTTCATAATTTTATTTCAGTTTTAACTGTTCATAATAAACTGTTTATTCTTGTACAGTTTATACCTACCTATTGCTTCATTGTATCAATTCTGCGGAGACGGAGACCTTAGTCCTTAGTCTGTTTCAGGTGAACACAGAAATGGAGAAATGATAAGACTCTTTTGTCGGTTCATATCATGATAAGACCTTCCTTCATACATAATGACACTAATGACAGCCGAAAGGACTTGTCTTTGGTTTTTGTATCATTTATGCACAGATTAAAAATGTAACTTTTAATCTGTGTATCACACGTGCATCGATTCAATTCATCCACTCTTTGTATTCTGCGAGCGCAGTGACAAAGAAATAAACAGATTTCATGTCACTTTCTTTAAAGTTAAGATTTCCGGAATATATTTTTAAGAAATACAAAAAACACTTGGGGCCCTTTGACAATGCTACTTAATAAAATACTATTTATACTGTTGATTGATGGCACTTGGTGAAATTCATTTACACATATTGCGAACACTTGTACTTTTACCACAGTATTTATTATATAGAACCTGTTACCCGTTTACATATAGGTACGTAAATGTAATCCTTTGAGAATGCAGTAGGTAAGGCATAACCGGTCAGGTTATATTAAAGTAAACACTGTGGAAAAGTACAAGCGTTCTGAATATGTGTACATAATAACAATTTTATGATTGCGTCATAATTGTTAAAAATAAAACAGTCCAATAATAAAATTTACCCGTAAGTGTTAACCACACAGATGTAAATTAAACTATTATCTACATGCCATTAAAAATATGGAACTTATGAAATATTATAATATTTTAATTCACATCTGTTACATGAATCTACAAATGTAACACTACGACACGGATCGCTTATATCACAAATTTTTTTTCAATGTCACGTAATGTGTTTGCGTTTTCAAACACATATCTACAATTTAAGCGCGCAAGTAAGTATTTAGAGGTGGTGAACTAATCGTCTTAGCTCTTCGGATTAGAATTAAAAATGTATGGGATCCTTAGTCCTTACAAATGGCACGCAACATAATTATATTTAAACTTAAGACGTTTGTGCACTGAAGTCTAATCTTTGACAAGATGAAGTCAGAGGCACTTTATTTTCACATCAAAGCAGCCACTCGCAAAATAAATTAAGGTAGTTTGAAATTTAATTATATTTAACTGTTTGTTTTACCCTTAATTCAATTTAAAAATCGAATAGCACCTCAGTAGAGTACAAACCCCTATATCGTTATTCCTGTTAACGTTATTTAGATAACTCGTTATGTACCTGTTACTATTATGTAAATAACCCTTTATTGTGACGTTAAGATTATTTTGAGGTTATTAATAACTTGTAAGCTTACGCTTCAGTGTGCTCACGATCACCGGGCAAGACGAATGTCATTTAGACTATTTCCGCCCTCGAAAATTACGCTCTATCATTGTAACTATATCACAATCTATAAAATCACTTACTAGATCGATTATTATACATAAAAACACACTAAACTAAAATGCCTATTAAACATATGTATTTAGTAAATCCATGTTCTGTGTGCATTAAAATCTTAGTATTAACAACATTGTTGACTATTGCTAATAGCTTGAGGTTGTTAACGTTTTAGAACGGACAAGGTGAATTTTTCATGTATTATATATACGTATATATAAATCTTACGCTCTATAACGGATGTTCGCTAGACCCTTTTTGTAAGCTGCCATCTATCGTGTTGTTACACTAGTCCTGTCTATTAAAGTAGTATCAATATATAATGATGGCTGTGAGATAAATAATTGTAACAATTTAAATTTATATTGTAAATGAAGAAATATAAAATAGCAACATAACTGAAAGCTCTATCGCAACAATTCTGGTTTCAAACCATCGTTTTTTTACTGTCCTTTTTCGGATTATTAAATTTATTTAAAACTTCGTTTTTTCTAGTCTCAAGGTGCAATACTACTTTCTGTCACAAACTTGAATAAATTTTGCAAGAATTTTTCACCATCGTTACAAATATGGATACCCCCTAATATCTAAGTACCTACTAGTTATATAATTAATGACTTGCATTTATTTGGTGTCAGTAATTAGTAGTGCACGTTGAGGCTCGGTTTAAATTTGAACAAATCTTTGATAATTTCTGATAATTGGGCTTGTTTATTTTGGCACTGTATATTCCATGCATGTTATAGTTACTGCAACTTATTCTAGATAACGTATATCATATCAATTTTGGACCATAATAAATGTTGAAAAATTTTACATCATTTTATTATGCATTCCTATTGCTTGTTATAATATACACGAACGAAAATTTTCATAAATGTACAAGAGTACTTACATACTTACAGAGAATACGCAGTGCTAAAATAGAAGCAAACGTTTCGATCATTTTGGCGCGAAAAACGTCTCTTTACAACGGGTTGCCAACAACTAATAAAAAGCTTTTCAAATCTAACTTTAATAAACAAATTCTAAATTTGATGTCTAAAGTTCTTCCTCGAAATTGCCTAATTATGTGAATCTATAATAGGTAAGATAATTTATATTGATTCTTTTTTTGTAAAGGCAACCCAAAAACTGAAGCTCACAGCTTTCTCTGCAGTTGCTCAAATTCTCAGCATAATAACCCCATATGTCACCGCTTCTAGTCAATCATTTACAAGAACCACCATGCTACATAATATTACATTGCTCGCGATACCGGCGACATTTTGTGTAGCTACCACGACAAAATGGCGCCCAATGTGGGCAATGTAGTTTTATCAGACTGTCAAAATGTATTGCAACACAAAACAAATTATTTAATATTGTTGATGTTGATTGTTAATAAAATGCAAATAATGTAAATATCAAAATAAATTCTGTATTTGTATTTGAATATCTAGTTTTATTTGCATGCTTTCCTTGTTTTATTTTCTTACTTCAGTATTAACGGAAATGGTAACGTGCAATGCATCAAACAAATGACCAAAACATTGTATCTTTGGTAAGATTAAAGGAATTGATGACTAATGAGAAAGGTCTGTTTGAAATAGGACAGATACAGAACCGGTAAGTGTAGTCTTAAAAAGGCCATAATTTATACCAACAATGGGCAAGGAAAGGTAGTGGTCATTTTGGACGGTAATCTTACAGCCCAAGGTTCAATCACAAATGGAACTATTCCCGAGTCATCAATTCGCTTATCGCCCTTACTTAATCAGAAATCTTTTTTATTCGAAAGGAAAGTGCTGATTTGTGGCAGGTTACATGACCATGAGGATAGATGATCAATAATGGACACTAATGGACTTCCATTTTCTGCATCCTTCGAATTCGAACCCGAAAGTACTTCACGTACAACTCGTGCGAGTTAACATGGCACCTGGCTCGGGGCTTTGCGCGGGGGAGCGGGAGGCGTGTACGCTGACGCTACTAGGCTCGCACGGCGAGAGCGGGGTCGCGCGCGGGGAAGCGGGAGGAGGGTGTCTTCGAGGCAGGTGCCATGTTAACTCGCACGAGCTATACGTACTGAATACGTACTACTCGTAGAGGATGAAGTAGAATTGGATGAATGTCGTCATTACTGCCAAGCAGTAGTTTATCTCGACTCATTCTCGATTTCGAATGAAACGTCACCCTTTCCCTTTTACAAATAGCCAGATAACGAATCATCCGCAAAATAGTAGTCTTCGGACCAAATGTCAACATTTCAAACTGTGAGGTCCAAATCATAAAAGTATTAACGTGGAGATATTTACGAAATTTGGCGGCAATAGAGTATGGCGATACTGCCAACAGCTGCACCAAACCAGCTTGGCTAGCTATCATTATTGAAGATGGTAGTAACCCTGTTCTTATGAATCGTTTATGTGTGTGATGTTATTTGTGTGTATTCGTATACAAAATACAAAATATTCTTAGTCTCTGATAGAAATAAAGATAGGTACGTAAGTAATAAAACATTCAAAAGCGTACTTTGTAAAGAAAATATATTAATAATGTGACAGCACTTGAATCAACGCAGACATCACAACATCACATGTACATTTAAAAAATAGTGCTCCATACACAATTCTATTATAAATAGCAATTATGTTAGATTCTAACGACTAGATCAAATAGTTTAAGAATCCTACTTACCTGCTATGTGACATTATTTTACAAAAATAGTGTAGATAATATGTCTATTTACAACATTCCTTTGTTGTTTAAAAAAAAACATATCCTAAGTTTGGGTTGGCTTTTATTTAGCCGCACACCATTACCAATAATTCAACAAATGTGCTGAATATACTTTTCTGATGCATAGTCATTCGGAGTAAAAGTATACAGTGATTATACTCGTATCTCAGACAAGGGCAACCAGGATTGGAAACTATTGCGCTAAAAAAATGTTAAAAGGCGTATCAATATTTGCGCAAGAGCTACTCTGTGTCACAAACTAGGTAAAATAATAAATCTAATTACTTATCAAGTTACCAATTTTCCCCGGACAGCAGGTCTAAAAAGGCCACTTCATTGGAATCATATTAGAATAATATTTCGTCTTTTATACGATATTTACAAGGAATTAGAATCTGCTTAGTGAATGAATCCTTGTTATTCCGTTCATATGAGTGACCTTCTTACGAACTTTATCCATACTTAATATTATAAATGGGAAAGTAACTCTGTCTGTCTGTCTGTATGTTACGCTTTCACGCCTAAACCACTGAACCGATTTTGATGAAATTTGGTATAGGGGTAGATTAGACCATGAGAAAGGACATAGGCTATGTTTGGTCGCGATAACTGACACGAAAAACGACGGGGTGTTATAAGTTTGACGTGTCTGTGTGTGTGTGTGTGTGTGTGTGTGTGTGTGTGTGTGTGTGTGTGCGTGTGTGTGTGTGTGTGCGTGTGTGTGTGCGTGTGTGTGTCCGTGTGTGTGTCTGTCTGTGGCATCGTAGCACCCAAACGGATGAACCGATTTGGATTTAGTTTTTTTTGTTTGAAAGGTATATTAGTCGGGAGTGTTCGTAGCTATGTTTGAAAAAAATCGGTCCAAGATGGCCGCCGCCACAACATGTTGGAATACATATTTCTTTATAATTCCCTCAATATAGGTATCAAATGAAAGAGCTTGACTAGTAGATCAATTTAAAAAGTATAAAATAAAAATTAAATTAAAAATTTAAAAAACCCCCGTCACAAAAAACACCAAAAAGTTGAAAATATGAATAAATTTTAATTCAACGGTTGCCATGTCGGGGGACCTTACGATATAAAGGAGTACTTAACCAGTTACGGTCCCCCGACATGGCAACCGTAGAATTAAAATTTATTCATATTTTCAACTTTTTGGTGTTTTTTGTGACGGGGGTTTTTTAAATTTTAATTTAATTAGTCCTTTGACTTATGTTATTTAACAAGGTAAGTGACTATAAATAGCTATATCAGCTTTCCATTTATAAATATGAAATAATTGAGAAAAAGCACTTTAAGTACTAAACATGTAACAAATTGTGCTCAATTCTGTATCAAAACTCATGTTTTTTTTTTCTATCCTGGTGCCTCCTTTACCACGAACGACAATGGCTAAATGAAGACCACCCCAAAGAAAAGAAAAAAATCCGTATACCAATATTTGCATTGAAATTTCAAACAGCACGTATTCTAGAATGACACTCAGCCTGAATCGATTTGTCATCAGATAAATCGCGATTCAGGCTGAATGTCACTCTAAAATACGGGCCTAAATCGAACAGATTTAATACTGTATTTTGTTTTTTTAGTAAATAACCATAGTTTATCCAGTCACAGAAAATATAAATTTAAACTTTTTCTTAATCCTGAGTCTAAGTCAATGCATGCATGTTACATACTTATTCCAAATTAGTGTTCACTCA
The DNA here is from genome assembly GCA_914829495.1 of Eilema sororculum. Taxonomy (NCBI): domain Eukaryota; kingdom Metazoa; phylum Arthropoda; class Insecta; order Lepidoptera; family Erebidae; genus Eilema; species Eilema sororculum. The sequence continues at coordinate 5,207,912 of OU618543.1, forward strand.
GAAGTGCGTAATAATCATAAGTCGGAATTAGGTAGGGTTATATGTACTTACACTGATTTCATCCAATGTGGATATGCTTCGAATTTCGAAATTGATAAATTAAAGAGCAGAAAAATACCGTGGTTTATTAGATTCTTTGTAGAATGCCATTGTTCCAACTGTGCATTTACAACCTTTAAAAATTGTTTTCGTTAATATAATAAGGTCCGAAATGGCTTTACAACTAATTCTTATTATGATCTTCACCTACCAATATAATAGAATACCATAAGTAAACTAATCGCAAGGAAAAATATTGTAATATTTAATTATAATATTGTTAGACACACGAGTTTGTCCATCAGAAACCCCGGGAAGATCCACATTGATATCTACATGTTGATGCAAGTACATAAATAACTCTATCTAATTCCGACCTATAATAATAATATATTCTGACTAAAATATAATTTAATTTGCATAAAATCACATCCATATACTTTATTATGTGGACATCAATAAACACAGTAGATATCAGAACGATATATTTGTGCCACACATACGTATAATCAAAAACACAATAACATCGATAAAAACATTAATCGATAAAAAAATCTTTGTTTCATAATTGAATACTTTCAAAAAGTTCGAAAAGCAAATTTTAACTAATCATCAAAAAAAGTCATTGAAAAATTTAAAAGAAATAGTAATTCTTTTATGTATTATTTCACCATTTCAATACAGATTGTATAAAAAATTGAGATCACAAATTTTATAGAAAACCTGTCCAATTTGAAGCAAACTTTAATTGTATTTCACTCTATCAAACTGAAAGAAGCTCTTTGCAACCTTCTTACGCGGCCTGACATTATGCTTTTTGGCCGATCCAACATTAACTTTCTTTTTCTCTTCTTCTAAAAGCAAAGGCGGTAAAGAAACTTTCCTAATATTGAAATGTGTAAAATCTTAGTATTAACAACATTGTTGACTATTGCTAATAGCTTGAGGTTGTTAACGTTTTTAGAACGGACAAGGTGAATTTTTCATGTATTATATATACGTATATATAAATCTTATGCTCTATAACGGATGTTCGCTAGACCCTTTTTGTAAGCTGCCATCTATCGTGTTGTTACACTAGTCCTGTCTATTAAAGTAGTATCAATATATAATGATGGCTGTGAGATAAATAATTGTAACAATTTAAATTTATATTGTAAATGAAGAAATATAAAATAGCAACATAACTGAAAGCTCTATCGCAACAATTCTGGTTTCAAACCATCGTTTTTTTTCTGTCCTTTTTCGGATTATTAAATTTATTTAAAACTTCGTTTTTTCTAGTCTCAAGGTGCAATACTACTTTCTGTCACAAACTTGAATAAATTTTGCAAGAATTTTTCACCATCGTTACAAATATGGATACCCCCTAATATCTAAGTACCTACTAGTTATATAATTAATGACTTGCATTTATTTGGTGTCAGTAATTAGTAGTGCACGTTGAGGCTCGGTTTAAATTTGAACAAATCTTTGATAATTTCTGATAATTGGGCTTGTTTATTTTGGCACTGTATATTCCTTGCATGTTATAGTTACTGCAACTTATTCTAGATAACGTATATCATATCAATTTTGGACCATAATAAATGTTGAAAAATTTTACATCATTTTATTATGCATTCCTATTGCTTGTTATAATATACACGAACGAAAATTTTCATAAATGTACAAGAGTACTTACATACTTACAGAGAATACGCAGTGCTAAAATAGAAGCAAACGTTTCGATCATTTTGGCGCGAAAAACGTCTCTTTACAACGGGTTGCCAACAACTAATAAAAAGCTTTTCAAATCTAACTTTAATAAACAAATTCTAAATTTGATGTCTAAAGTTCTTCCTCGAAATTGCCTAATTATGTGAATCTATAATAGGTAAGATAATTTATATTGATTCTTTTTTTGTAAATGCAACCCAAAAACTGAAGCTCACAGCTTTCTCTGCAGTTGCTCAAATTCTCAGCATAATAACCCCATATGTCACCGCTTCTAGTCAATCATTTACAAGAACCACCATGCTACATAATATTACATTGCTCGCGATACCGGCGACATTTTGTGTAGCTACCACGACAAAATGGCGCCCAATGTGGGCAATGTAGTTTTATCAGACTGTCAAAATGTATTGCAACACAAAACAAATTATTTAATATTGTTGATGTTGATTGTTAATAAAATGCAAATAATGTAAATATCAAAATAAATTCTGTATTTGTATTTGAATATCTAGTTTTATTTGCATGCTTTCCTTGTTTTATTTTCTTACTTCAGTATTAACGGAAATGGTAACGTGCAATGCATCAAACAAATGACCAAAACATTGTATCTTTGGTAAGATTAAAGGAATTGATGACTAATGAGAAAGGTCTGTTTGAAATAGGACAGATACAGAACCGGTAAGTGTAGTCTTAAAAAGGCCATAATTTATACCAACAATGGGCAAGGAAAGGTAGTGGTCATTTTGGACGGTAATCTTACAGCCCAAGGTTCAATCACAAATGGAACTATTCCCGAGTCATCAATTCGCTTATCGCCCTTACTTAATCAGAAATCTTTTTTATTCGAAAGGAAAGTGCTGATTTGTGGCAGGTTACATGACCATGAGGATAGATGATCAATAATGGACACTAATGGACTTCCATTTTCTGCATCCTTCGAATTCGAACCCGAAAGTACTTCACGTACAACTCGTGCGAGTTAACATGGCACCTGGCTCGGGGCTTTGCGCGGGGGAGCGGGAGGCGTGTACGCTGACGCTACTAGGCTCGCACGGCGAGAGCGGGGTCGCGCGCGGGGAAGCGGGAGGAGGGTGTCTTCGAGGCAGGTGCCATGTTAACTCGCACGAGCTATACGTACTGAATACGTACTACTCGTAGAGGATGAAGTAGAATTGGATGAATGTCGTCATTACTGCCAAGCAGTAGTTTATCTCGACTCATTCTCGATTTCGAATGAAACGTCACCCTTTCCCTTTTACAAATAGCCAGATAACGAATCATCCGCAAAATAGTAGTCTTCGGGCCAAATGTCAACATTTCAAACTGTGAGGTCCAAATCATAAAAGTATTAACGTGGAGATATTTACGAAATTTGGCGGCAATAGAGTATGGCGATACTGCCAACAGCTGCACCAAACCAGCTTGGCTAGCTATCATTATTGAAGATGGTAGTAACCCTGTTCTTATGAATCGTTTATGTGTGTGATGTTATTTGTGTGTATTCGTATACAAAATACGAAATATTCTTAGTCTCTGATAGAAATAAAGATAGGTAAGTAAGTAATAAAACATTCAAAAGCGTACTTTGTAAAGAAAATATATTAATAATGTGACAGCACTTGAATCAACGCAGACATCACAACATCACATGTACATTTAAAAAATAGTGCTCCATACACAATTCTATTATAAATAGCAATTATGTTAGATTCTAACGACTAGATCAAATAGTTTAAGAATCCTACTTACCTGCTATGTGACATTATTTTACAAAAATAGTGTAGATAATATGTCTATTTACAACATTCCTTTGTTGTTTAAAAAAAAACATATCCTAAGTTTGGGTTGGCTTTTATTTAGCCGCACACCATTACCAATAATTCAACAAATGTGCTGAATATACTTTTCTGATGCATAGTCATTCGGAGTAAAAGTATACAGTGATTATACTCGTATCTCAGACAAGGGCAACCAGGATTGGAAACTATTGCGCTAAAAAAAATGTTAAAAGGCGTATCAATATTTGCGCAAGAGCTACTCTGTGTCACAAACTAGGTAAAATAATAAATCTAATTACTTATCAAGTTACCAATTTTCCCCGGACAGCAGGTCTAAAAAGGCCACTTCATTGGAATCATATTAGAATAATATTTCGTCTTTTATACGATATTTACAAGGAATTAGAATCTGCTTAGTGAATGAATCCTTGTTATTCCGTTCATATGAGTGACCTTCTTACGAACTTTATCCATACTTAATATTATAAATGGGAAAGTAACTCTGTCTGTCTGTCTGTATGTTACGCTTTCACGCCTAAACCACTGAACCGATTTTGATGAAATTTGGTATAGGGGTAGATTAGACCATGAGAAAGGACATAGGCTATGTTTGGTCGCGATAACTGACACGAAAAACGACGGGGTGTTATAAGTTTGACGTGTCTGTGTGTGTGTGTGTGTGTGTGTGTGTGTGTGTGTGTGTGTGTGTGTGTGTGTGTGTGTGTGTGTGTGTGTGTGTGCGTGTGTGTGTGTGTGCGTGTGTGTGTGCGTGTGTGTGTCCGTGTGTGTGTCTGTCTGTGGCATCGTAGCACCCAAACGGATGAACCGATTTGGATTTAGTTTTTTTTGTTTGAAAGGTATATTAGTCGGGAGTGTTCTTAGCTATGTTTGAAAAAAATCGGTCCAAGATGGCCGCCGCCACAACATGTTGGAATACATATTTCTTTATAATTCCCTCAATATAGGTATCAAATGAAAGAGCTTGACTAGTAGATCAATTTAAAAAGTATAAAATAAAAATTAAATTAAAAATTTAAAAAACCCCCGTCACAAAAAACACCAAAAAGTTGAAAATATGAATAAATTTTAATTCAACGGTTGCCATGTCGGGGGACCTTACGATATAAAGGAGTACTTAACCAGTTACGGTCCCCCGACATGGCAACCGTAGAATTAAAATTTATTCATATTTTCAACTTTTTGGTGTTTTTTGTGACGGGGGTTTTTTAAATTTTAATTTAATTAGTCCTTTGACTTGTGTTATTTAACAAGGTAAGTGACTATAAATAGCTATATCAGCTTTCCATTTATAAATATGAAATAATTGAGAAAAAGCACTTTAAGTACTAAACATGTAACAAGTTGTGCTCAATTCTGTATCAAAACTCATGTTTTTTTTTTTCTATCCTGGTGCCTCCTTTACCACGAACGACAATGGCTAAATGAAGACCACCCCAAAGAAAAGAAAAAAATCCGTATACCAATATTTGCATTGAAATTTCAAACAGCACGTATTCTAGAATGACACTCAGCCTGAATCGATTTGTCATCAGATAAATCGCGATTCAGGCTGAATGTCACTCTAAAATACGGGCCTAAATCGGACAGATTTAATACTGTATTTTGTTTTTTTAGTAAATAACCATAGTTTATCCAGTCACAGAAAATATAAATTTAAACTTTTTCTTAATCCTGAGTCTAAGTCAATGCATGCATGTTACATACTTATTCCAAATTAGTGTTCACTCAGAAGTGCGTAATAATCATAAGTCGGAATTAGGTAGGGTTATATGTACTTACACTGATTTCATCCAATGTGGATATGCTTCGAATTTCGAAATTGATAAATTAAAGAGCAGAAAAATACCGTGGTTTATTAGATTCTTTGTAGAATGCCATTGTTCCAACTGTGCATTTACAACCTTTAAAAATTGTTTTCGTTAATATAATAAGGTCCGAAATGGCTTTACAACTAATTCTTATTATGATCTTCACCTACCAATATAATAGAATACAATAAGTAAACTAATCGCAAGGAAAAATATTGTAATATTTAATTATAATATTGTTAGACACACGAGTTTGTCCATCAGAAAACCCGGGAAGATCCACATTGATATCTACATGTTGATGCAAGTACATAAATAACTCTATCTAATTCCGACCTATAATAATAATATATTCTGACTAAAATATAATTTAATTTGCATAAAATCACATCCATATACTTTATTATGTGGACATCAATAAACACAGTAGATATCAGAACGATATATTTGTGCCACACATACGTATAATCAAAAACACAATAACATCGATAAAAACATTAATCGATAAAAAAATCTTTGTTTCATAATTGAATACTTTCAAAAAGTTCGAAAAGCAAATTTTAACTAATCATCAAAAAAAGTCATTGAAAAATTTAAAAGAAATAGTAATTCTTTTATGTATTATTTCACCATTTCAATACAGATTGTATAAAAAATTGAGATCACAAATTTTATAGAAAACCTGTCCAATTTGAAGCAAACTTTAATTGTATTTCACTCTATCAAACTGAAAGAAGCTCTTTGCAACCTTCTTACGCGGCCTGACATTATGCTTTTTGGCCGATCCAACATTAACTTTCTTTTTCTCTTCTTCTAAAAGCAAAGGCGGTAAAGAAACTTTCCTAATATTGAAATGTGGAGAAATACCGTTTGGTAATCTCAAGAGGTCATTTTGCCCCATCTCCGGCGTGCAGAGAGGTTCTAACCGAGCCAAGTCTCTGTGCCTAGCGGTGACTACCCTGTTGTTCAACAAGGCATTCCGATCTGAAGCACTCAAAGCCGCATTGCCATAATTCCTAGTATCTAAAGAAACAAAAGACTTAGCACTATTTCTATCATAATTTATCGAAGAATCTGGTCTTTGATTTCTCATCCACCGCGAGGAAGCGAGTTCAGACCTCAGTATGGATGGGTTCTGTCTCTTTCTGTGAGACGGACTACGGATGTGGATAGGAGTAATGTGAAGCAAAGAGCAGAAGGAATCTGGTAAGTCGTATTCGTCGTTGTACGCAGGGTATAAGGATACCTTATCTCTGGACAGTCTATGTTCACCCAGATCCTCGATGGATGGCCTCGGCGAATTCTGCGGTGTGACGTCAGTGCTGCTTTGGGACAGACGTTCCTCGCTCTCACTGAACTCTTCGTAGTCACTGTAGTGCATCGCAACAACCTCGTCATGCTCAATCTGTCTATACGACAACCTTTTGTCCGGTATTTGTAAAGCTTTACCGACAATTCTGAAAATCAATAAACTATATTTAAATATATGCCTTGAAGGGCGTCTAATTGTTATGTTTCATGTCGTGTCATGGCCGGTAGGTTTTCTTTACAACATGAATAATAAATAGATACAAGGTTAGTAATTACATGACTTTTTGCGATAGTACTGACACTCTATGATGGAATGACTTGATATTTTCCATGGCGAACTTCTATTAAACTTAACTTTTTCAGAATACCGTTCAAGTCAAAAATTAAATGAGCACTGCACTTATTACTCGTTAAGCCCGAAATATATACCATATTCGTTAGTATTTTGAAACAAATGTAGGTTAAGGTTTTGTTTTCCTTAATTAACATAAATACCGACATCTTAACCTCATTCTAAAGCTTTTGAGGGCGCATAGCCAGCGGTAATGCCCCTATATTGGACGACACATCACGTAGCTCCACCACATAAGTTCTTGCAAAATATGTGGCGCAGTTATTCAACTGGTTTTAAAAATAATTCAATAAGCAAGGTCTAGAGTCTAGACCTAAATAGCTTTTGAATTAAAAATACTTGCTTATGGAAATAGTTATTTGATTCCTTTTCTTCGAGATACTATTTATTACCGAACAATAGCAGTCGACTGTCTAACCCTGGCTAACTAGCCCTAACCTTTTAACATCATTTGACGTGCCCATAAAACGATCACCACTTAAGAACGCCTATAATCCGTTTTAGAGACGACGCATCGACTATAAAGAATCGAAACCCGTCGTGCTCCGAAAAATACATAAATCCATCGGTTCCAACTGTCACAAATACCTACCAATGGATCAGGCGTAAGTAGGCTCCAATATATTCATAAACTGGTTTAGCCATACAAATCGCGTTGTTTAGATAACAATGCCCCGTTAAACTGTGGATGTTCGGTGCAATCTATTGCCCCCAGTACACATTAGGGTTAGAGTTCTATCACGTAGGTGTATAGCTCACACGATAGTGCATAGTTCATTGCTACGCCACGATTCCTTTAAAGTGTGTGAAACGTCACCTAAGATTAGATAGAACAAGTCTAAGAACAATTACGGGGATAATAACAGGTCATTATCTCCTCAACAAGCACCTATATACCAGATCCATTCATTGTAAGATCAATTTCTCTTTGATTGAACGACGACTTAGTCTACGTACTACTTACACTAAACCGTGTTATAACGACCAAAATAACGTCTAAACAAACGCCGCCTTTTAACTAAGTATCTAAGCACCTGTTATGAAAATCTTAATACAGTCCAAGTAATTTTGGAATATATCATCTTACGACAGCGTCTCAATTACATGTGCTACGATCAAAATAGCATTCAAGTAGCCACTTAAATACTTCATAGGCACGGGATAATGCAATAACACAAACATTTTTAAAACTATAACTTGCGGCGCAGTGGAACATTTATTAGTCTGTAAAGATAGAACCTATGCAATTATATGCAGTAGCGCAAAAAGTCCGACGTACAAAAATCCGTGCGCAAAATTCGGGTAGTCTGCGCTGCGATCCACAAAAAGTGCGCGAAGTAATAGAACGTGTGCTTCAACGCGCGCTAACACAGACGACACTGTGACAATATGACAATCTCTGCATTGCACATCCACAGTTGTCCATAAAGTTCTGCCCTATTCTGAGAGCATATCGAAGTTGTACGTTGCATGGCGGTGGACATTTTATGCGATTTTTTGAATCTACACCACAGACTCGATCGCATAGAAAGTGAGTCGTCTGTGCTACACGACACCTTAGTCTGTGAAAAATCGAAGTTGTACGTGGGTGATGGCCTTTTTGTGCGATATTTAAAGACATTTTTATATCCACGCCACAGACTCGATCGCGCAGTAAGTGTGTCGTCTGTGCTACACCTTAGGCTGAAGCCCCACTTGTGCGTTGCGCTGCGTCGATCAGGGTCATTCTTAGGAATTTGTAATCAAATAAAGTTATAGCAATGAGAGATATTCCTATAAATTTCTAAGAATGTCCCTTCTCAACACAACGCAACGCAGCGCAACGCACAGATGGGGCCTCAGCCTTAGCCTATGAAAAATCGGCGAAGAACTTGGCGCGCCATGCAGACTTTTACGTGCCACATGCTCAATAAGATAAAAAGTGTATCGTCTGTGATGCACCTAAAGAAAATATCTCTTACCTGAGCTGTGGGTGCAGTTGCCTCCACTGCTTGCATTCCTCGATGATGTTTGGACGAACTGATTTTTCACCCTCTTCATTGTATAAGGTCCTTTCGATTCTTTCCCACTCCTCCGCTAAAGTCTTTGTGGCCTCTGCCGTACTCCTACGGAGGGCTGATCCAGAACTACTGTCGCTTTCCTCGCTGTGGAAATCTGGAGTACCTGAAAAGAAATACATACTTGAGCAAAGTAAATTTTGTAAGCCTTCTTAGTTAAATTTACAAGTTTTTACTGTTTAAGCTGAAGACCCTACTACCACACAATATGTACCTGCTACTTAAGTCCACCTGGAAGATCGTATCTTCTACGTTAAAATAAACGACTCTTATTTGGGTTTCTCTGACATTAAGGCTGGAGTACCACAAGGCTCAGTCCTAGGACCGTTACTTTATCTAGTGTTTACAGCCGATGTACCAGAATCCCAAGACGTTATGACAGCTACCTTCGCAGACGACACAGCAGTCCTATCATTCAGTTCAGATCCTGTGGTTGCGTCCAAGATGGTTCAGAGACACCTGGATAAGGTCCACGCCTGGATGAAAAATTGGAGGATCAAAGCCAGCGCAAACAAATCCAACCAAATCACCTTCACGCTCCGAAAGGAGGACTGTCCTACAGTAAAATTGGGTGAGGAGGTACTACCACACCAGACAGTTGTGAAATATCTTGGCTTTTATCTCGACCGTAGGCAAACATGGAAGCCGCACATACAAAAGAAGAGAGACGAGTTAAACCATAGACTCAGATCGCTGGAATGGCTCCTTGGCAGAGGCTCACGACTGTCAGTTGAAAATAAAATTACAATTTACAAAGCTATACTGAAACCAGTATGGACATATGGAATCCAACTGTGGGGTTCCGCCAAAACTTCAAATACTGAGATTCTACAGAGATTCCAAAATGGCGTGCTAAAGAAAATAGTGAATGCTCCATGGTTCACATGAACGGAAGATATCCATGAATATTTGAAAATATCCACCATCAAAGAGGAGATAAATAAAATAACAAAAACCTATAAAGACAGGATTGCACATCATGAGAATAAGCTTGCCCAAATCCTTACTGAAGCACCCAAAATAAGACGCCTTAAGAGGCTGCACATATGGGACAATCTCAATTAAAAAAAAAAAAAAAAAAAAAAAAAAATGTAAAGGCTACCTGACAATGGAAGGGAAAGCCTAGCACGCCAATTAATCACCCATAACAACTGCTTATGGTCCAGGGACCGATCGCATGTTAGCAGAAATATATTAAAAAAAAAAAAAAAAATTATAAGTGAATAGGGGAGAATGTATGGAGACTAAGATTTTCATTTCCATACCAAATGCACTTGCCCGTTGGGAAACCTGCCAAACAATGGATGGGCTTTCTTTTCAAGTTCAGGAGGTATCTGCCGACACTCCTATAATAGCCAATTCTCCAAATAAAAAGGTTAGATGTACAAAAGCAGATCCTGAGCCCTAAAGTGATAGTTTCAAAGGTAATCAAGTTCAGTTCCGTTTTTGATTTATGACTCCGCTTGCTTATTGCTACGATTCTGCCAGTGTAAACTTCCAGGAGTGTCATAAACTTCCAAGATAAAATGATTGGTTTCACGAAAAAAATAATTAATAACAATAATAATTTAAAAATAAAAAATGTATCATAGTGATCCAACTAGCACTAAAAAAACTATTGAAACCAGGGTTCGTATCGGTTGGGTTAATAACAGAAATATATCTGTTATTAACCCAATCAGAAATGTGTTAACCGTATACGGAATGAACAGAATAATTACGGTAACAGAATTATATAGGTTAACCGTAACCGAAATGATAAAGGTTATTTTGTCGCCTCGAGTACACGAGTACCTACCGGCCTGCCGCCGCGCGATGGGGCCGAGCTGGGTGGTGAGTGCGGCGACGTCGACGGACGACGCGACGTATCCTTTGATCTTTGCTTGCGACAGTATCTCTTTCACACACGCACGTAGTATATTACTTACTCTGTGACACACGCATGCAATAGAAAGCTACAGATATATTTTACGATGCAGTCTTTAGTTTACCTGTGGCACGTGTTTGTCACTTGTCGTAGCACAATAATAAAATTAATTATCCTGGGAAGTTCATGCGCGCGTTACGTACCTACCTGCTTAAAGTGTGAACAAGGTATTTTTTTAATTGGACGAAACGAAAGTCGAAACTGAAACTGACTATATTATATACTCGACATTCGATAGTAAACTGTCTGTTTACCGATAGGCACTTAATTGAGTTTGTATATTAAATAATTGTGCTGCTTCATTTGGACTTTTTATTTGATTTTATTTTTATAGTTATTTTATACAATAAAGACCGTTTGTAAGTGCCCACTATAGGCAAGCACTTACCTACTATATAGGTAATTATGCCACGTAAAGCCACAAATTTAATGTTGTTCACAGACATTTTTTTTTTCATCCCGTTCGACCTTTATTTTATCCCAGGTATAGGTTCCCGTGGGTCGCGGTCATGGTATCAGTATTTCTGTGACCCTGGTACATTTGCATGAAGTACTAGGCTCACAGTCACTTTATGGAACTTTATCTGGGTCGCGGAAACAGAAGCAGTGTGTCCTGTAACTTTCTATTCCAAACTTAACGCGGACGAAGTCGCGGCCAAAAGCTAGTTTTCACTAAAATCGATATGGATCCCCCAAAAACCTTGAAAGCGATACCGCTTTCAAGGTTTTTGGGGTCGCTAATTACGAATATATCATCTGTTTAGCAATCCATGATGGCGGCCTCGAAATTTTCTCCAAAATCGATATGGGTATCGCTTTCAGGGTCATTGGGGTCGTTAATTACGAATATATCATCTATTTAGCAATCCAAGATGGCGGACTCGAAATTTTCACCAAAATTGATATGGGTATCGCTTTCAGGGTTTTTTGGGTCGCTGATTACGAATATATCATCCATTTAGCGATCCAAGATGGCGGACTCGGCATTTTCCCCAAAATCGATATGGGTATCGCTTTCAGGGTTTTATGGGTCGCTAATTACGAAAATATCATCTATTTAGCAATCCAAGATGGCGGACTTGAAATTTTCACCAAAATCGATATGGGTATCGCTTTCGGGGTTTTTGGGGTTGCTGATTACGAATATATCATCCATTTAGCGATCAAAGATGGCGGATACGAAATTTTCAATAAATTCGAAATTTCATATTCAATTCAGACGACTCTCAGACTCAAATTTTCAGACTCATATTCTCAGATTCAGACTCTCAGACCAAAAGTCTTAGACTCAGACTTTCAGACGCACTCTCAGGCTCAGGCTCCCAGGCTCAGACTCTCAGACTCAAATTCAATAGTCAGACTTAAAACCACGTTAGGTCATAATTGGTTAAGAGTAAAATGACTAAAAGTCGCAAAAGCCGACGTCGTCGACTTCGTTTTTGGGGTCGTTGATTACGAATCTATCATCCCTTTAGCGATCCAAGATGGCGGACATGACATTTTCACTAAAATCGATATGGGTATCGGTTTCTAATTTCAATGAAATTTCGCTAATCGCCGGGATCGCTAAATTGATGATAATATATTCTTAAGATCTATCCATGATAAGTCCGCCTGCAGTTTCAGAGCGTATCGGGCGGCCTGCAGTCCTAAATTGACAGCGCCCACACACGAAAGCGATTTTGGCCTGCCGGCCATCCCTGCTGTCAGTTTTGCGGCTACACACGATCAGTTGGGAGTCGACAGTTTCCCATCGTATGATTGCCTGCCGGCAATTGTCTGATATCGGAATTGACGACCATTTTAACGACGATCAAAGATGTCGGACTTGAAATTAAAAAAAGAGGCTAAGTTTTTGGGGTGACTAATAATAAAATCCATTTAATGATCCAAGATAGCGGATTTGAAATTTCCCAAAAAGTCAACATGGATATCGTTTACGAGATTTTCGGGGTTGTTAATTACGAATCTTTCAGCCATCCAGTCATCTTGGCTTGCTACATGAATAATATTCGTAATCAGCAACCCGAGTACCCTGAAAACGATATCCATATCGATTTTAGTGAAAATTTCGAAGTCACCATCTTGGATTGCTAAATTTATGATTATTCGTAATTAGCGACCCCAAAAACCCTGAAAACCGATTATCGATTTTACCGATTACCGATTATAGATTTTGGTGAAAATATCGAGTCCACCATTTTGGATCGCGAAATGGATGTTATATTCACAATCAGCGACTCCAAAATCCCTGAAAGCGATACCCATATCGATTTTGGTGAAAATTTCGAGTCCGCCATCTTGGGTCACGAAATGGATGTTATATTCACAAACAGCGACCCCAAAAACCCTGAAAGCGATACCCATATCGATTTTGGAGAAAATTTCGAGTCCGCCATCTTGGATCACGAAATGGATGTTATATTCACAATCAGCGACCCCAAAAATCCTGAAAGCGATACCCATATCAATTTTGGTGAAAATTTCGTGTCCGCCATCTTGGATCGCGAAATTGATGTTATATTCACAATCAGTGACCCCAAAAACCCTGAAAGCGATACCCATATCAATTTTGGTGAAAATTTCGAGTCCGCCATCTTGGATCGCGAAATTGATGTTATATCCACAATCAGCGACCCCAAAAACCCTGAAGCGATACACATATCACTTTTGGGGAAAATTTCGAGTCCGCCATCTTGGATCGCGAAATGGATGTTATATTCACAATCAGCGACCCCAAAAACCCTGAAAGCGATACCCATATCGATTTTGGTGAAAATTTCGAGTCCGCCATCTAGGATCGCGAAATGGATGTTATATTCACAATCAGCGACCCCAAAAACCCTGAAAGCGATACCCATATCAATTTTGGTGAAAATTTCGAGGCCGCCATCTTGGATCGTGAAATTGATGTTATATTCACAATCAGCGACCCCTAAAACCCTGAAAGCGATACCCATATCGATTTTGGTGAAAATTTCGAGTCCGCCATCTTGGATCGCGAAATGGATGTTATATTCACAATCAGCGACCCCAAAAACCCTGAAAGCGATACCCATATCGATTTTGGTGAAAAATTCGAGTCCGCCATCTTGGATCGCTAAATGGATGATATATTCATAATCGGCGACCCCTAAAACCCTGAAACCGATACCCATATCGATTTTTGTGAAAATGTCGTATCCGCCATCTTGGATCGCTGAATATAGAAAACGAATAAAAAATCAATCTTAACAACAAAACGATTTATGAATAAAAAATTAAACACGTGATTAGTGTGATTACAAGTGAGACAGCCCTGAATCCTTAGTACCGAGTAAAATGTGTGGGCGTACCTAGTAATACCCCGTCCCCCACCACCCCTCTCCCCCCGCACGATTGCTCTGGTAATACCATATAAATTAATAAAACAGTCAAGATATTTAAGACGATGTTCTCAAACATAAATATAAAATTCTCATCAAAATAAAGCAAACGAGCCGAAACTCCATGGAGACCCGCCTTTTCATTACAGAGCTCCTATGTCCATGTTCCAACTCCATCATCAGACCCTGGTTACTATTGAAAGACAAACTGCTCGTCACGACGATTCAAATGTGCCCAAACTCGATGACTTTGTGTCGTTTAATTGCGAAGTTTCCTTGGCCACCTTCCAGCTCCATCATCAGATCAGCACCATGTCATAATAATATTGCATTTTCATGTAATTTACACATGTATGCAAATGATTTGATAACAAACATTGGGAGTTTCGGGATATAATAATATTAATGTAAAAAAGGTTGTAAAAGAACATTTACCTATTTACTAAGTACGCATTTATCGAGAATTAAAATGAATCGAAAAAGTATGCTTGTTTCTAGAAAAAATAAGCAACTATCTACCTCTCTCACTCGCTCTTTTATCTCTTACTATCCATTAACCCGTATGGTAACTAAAAACCCAGGTTAACATTTTATATGTGTTAACAGTTTCAATAGGTTAACCGTTTTAAAGGGTTATAAAAAATAACCTTTTGAAACGGTTAACAGTATCGACAAGTAACCGTTTTAAAAGGTTACCGAATGATTCGGTAACCGTTTATTTCGGTTAACCTTTTAAATGGGTTTTCCGATCCCTGATTGAAACAACTTTTACAGCTTAATATCGTTGAACAAATTTATTGACACAAGGAACGGGATCAATAGGGGAGGATACCGTAAAGAGAGACCCATTGAGATTGCTGTGACTATTATTCATAGTTTTGGACTATTGGTAATAAATGTATAATGGTTTTACCACATTTTATGTGTTCCTAAGGATCATATAGTTTTATCATTTATGTAGTAGACTTACTTAGACTTACATAAACTTACATAGACTTATTTTAATCAATCTATTAGTTCAATAACTCAGTCCACATAAATTTATTTTGCCTAAACAACGTACTTATTAATACCGTCAGTGATAAATTAAATTCTAATAAATGTTACCTGTTTCGCTTTCTGAAAAAAAGTCCGAATAGGGAGTCCCGGCTCTCTCCGGGCTGTTTACCATGTACGGTTGAACTTCGAATGAATAATTCAAATTTCGATTCACAAAATTGTTTGTGTTCGCCGATAAAGGAGGCAACTCCGAACCAGACCGGTAACCAAATTTCTGCTGATTGATATTTGGCAAACAATCGACCAGTTTATTAATATTTTTCTCTCGTGCCGATAAATAATTCCGCGCAGACATAATCAAAACGGATACCACTTATTTAGCTGTCTAAAACCCATAATTAAACGATTGTTAAAAGTAATTTCAATTTATTACTCTCTCATTTACAGAATAATTTAGTAAAGATTAATTTTTACTTGTTTGGAAAATAATCAACACAAAAGTAGAAAATATTTGAACTGTCAGATTTTGACAACTATGACGGCAAAAAAAACAAATTTCAATCAATATTTTTAAGTTAATTTTATGACGTAGGTTCGTTAAGAAACGGGAATAAAAAATAATCTATAAAAATATGATTATTTATGTAATATTATTTATTGAATGAGATTTGACAGGATTCCACCAAAAGCATCATCATCTCTGTTCTTATGCCTCAAAGTCGGCATCAACTGCTGCTAACTTTCTAAACGTACACTGAAAAGAAAACCCATCTCCCAGGCACAAAGAATAATCAACTTGAGTATCATTCTTCCAGCTATATAGCTCAATGCTAGAGATCTAAAAATAAACGAATCGTTTGAAATGTAATCTATGCCGTAGAATAAAATAGAAAACCCCGTGGGGAAAACCCGTAACTTGAAATTCATTTTATAACTGGCAGCACCGTTTAATCCATCTCTTTATTTATTCTGAACGCATCCATTAGTTCACGCCTTATCAATTTCGTTCTGTCAGTGTCAGTCTGGCTATGTACGTGTGTCAAAGTAAAATCGATCGGTCTGCTGTGCAAGTTTTAGATTTGATTTACTATTTCGAGAATATTAAATTGACAAAAATAAATTTGCCGAAAATGGCTTCTAAGGCAGAGGATAACAACCAAGATGAAGTACGTATTGCTTGCTATGTTTTTCAGTTATTATTTGAAATAAGTAATCGTGTTTGCCGCCTTTATCTAATTTATTAAAACTATCGATATTTGTAAAGGTTGAATGTTTTGCATTCATTTCGGAATGTAAGCAATCTCTATAAAGTATCTAGGAGGGCTACTTATTATGAGATATGTAGTAAATACATATAACTTGGCGCAATGCGCCAAACTGAGGCTATCCCTCTAGTTATATATTTTTATTTCGTAACTAATTAGATAACATTCTTTACTTTTTATTTATTCATTGTTTCATTATACTTTTTTCTATTATTTTTTATTATTTTATGAGGTTACAATAAAATATTTCTTATAAGAATCTAATAAGTATCTATTTTAGGTATACATTTAGAAATATTGTATAATTTAGTATCATGAAAATAGACTTACACATTCTGTACACAATATGTAGCCTAATTCCATATTGCAATTTCTAAAATAAAAAGTAAAATTACAAGGGCCACATCTAGCGTAAACACTAATTAAGTTAATTAAAATAGAAATTTAAAGTTTCAATATATTTCCAATGATCAGATATTGGAATCTGTGTGTCACTTCACACATCTAAATATATAAAAGCAGAATGCATTTATAAATATCAGATCAATAAATGTAAATAAAATAAAATTAAATTAAATTTGATAAATATTGAAATTTGTTTCTTTTTTTTTTCATTTACCAAGGCACAAAACCTGCTATAAATGCTCATTTTTCTTTTTTTTATTTTCTTTATATTTTATTGTGTTTAGCTACTTTTGTTGTTGACTGTACTTATTGATTTACACTTTGCTTATGTTCATAGTAAATACTCAAGGCTGTGTGATTACACAATTTAAATAGAGACTCACTGAGTTGAGGATGGAATGTAAAGATCATTCTATTTACACAAAAGTACTAATATATTTTATTAGCTGTTGCCCATGACTATAGGATTCTGATCCTGTTCCAACAGCCTGTGTGAACCTATTTCAGAGATAAAAAGTAACAAACAGACCAGGCTGAAATTCGTGAAATCAGCTATAAATTATAATATAGCTGATTTCACGAATTTCAGCCTGGTCTGATCAACTGTTTGAGCAAAATTGGGTAACAAAAATTCACACCTACTTTATATTAATAAAAAAAAATACCTAGCTTTTTTTTTATGAAAATGTTATAGCTTTTATTATGCTGATTGTTCAATTAGATTACATCAGGAAACATCAATTACTGAGGCTTGAACCCAAAACCTTACAAAGGTAATGCTCTTGATTAAAATTTAAAAAATGATTTGTTAGTAATAGGCATGGTTACTCTGCCTGTCATGGCACGGTGTTTCCGTGAGGGTGGACATTTAATTATTGAAGAACGCCAGCAGGCTATTTAGTACCTGGATTTCGAAGTACTTAGCCCTGTATGTGGATAGTGGCTTTTTTTTATATAGGACACGTCAATTTGACTTCACCTCGCCTGATGTTAAGCTAAAGGCAAAATCTCGGAAAGAGGGTCACCATCGGAAACATGTACCATGTTAACAGTGGCAGCACTCAGCTTGACGGCCTCGTTAGAGCCTTTTCACGCCCCGCTTAATGTAACCACCACATACAAGGCCAAGTACTTGAGAAAGAAAGAGAGGCAGAACAGCAGCATATGTAGTGCTACACTTAGCACCACATATGCTGCTGTTTCTGTCTCTCTCAAGAAGAAGACAGTTTCTTTCCAAATCTCCACTCATCTTACAAAGTGCTCCTTTTGCGAAGTGCACCGATTGAGAAGTGCACCAGTTGCGAAATGTGTCATATCAAGTCAGTTCACCATTTGAGCTTGGTGTACACGTTGAGATGTGCCAAATCCGTCAAACCCTCTTCTTCTTTTATTGAAGTAGGCATTATAATTTAATTATGCTATTGTTACCCACATAGCCTGAAGGGAGTATAAAGGATGACTCTTATCGAAAAAAACAAAAATCTTTATTGACATAAAACATCGTCTGCATATCTATAGCCGAGTATCAAGTAAGCTCAGTGTAAAGTTGTCCATAAATTTTGTAGAAAATAGGACTTTCGTTTATCACTAAACATTTTGTCCCACTCACTCCATTCATACTTAGCTTGTGATCCACATATAGGCGTATAAGACTTAGCAAGGCCACTGCAATTTTCGAGCAATTGAACAGTCATCGATAGAGACCATAGAAAAACCATGTTTAGTCATTGTAGCATCCAGTTAGGGGCTATTAGCTAATTGAACAACATGTGGTGCTATTTTGTGAATGCTCGAATCTATGCTAACAATATTACAAACGCGAAAGTTTGTGAGTATGGATGAATGTTTGTTACTCTTTCACGTAAAAACTACTGAATGGATTTTCATGAAACTTTACAATAATATAGCTTATACATCAGAACAACATATAGGCTATATATCATCACGCTACTACTCAAGGTAACGGAGCACTACTAATCCTGCGCAGACGAAGTCGCGGGCACCAGCTGGTAATAAATAAATACTCCACAACATTCTACACAATTCTAAATAAGCTATGACGATATAACATCTAACGGTTGCTAGGTAAGCGTGATCCATCTTCGACCATAATATAATCACTTGCCTAGGTGAGATACTGGTAAAACGCGGACCTAATTAGGAATTATCGTCATCCTCTTGGTCATCCCGGTTGAATCCCAATCCGTCCGTTTATTTCCAGTCTGAAGTTCTGGACGCGTCTAAACTAATATTTGACCTGACTTCATCAACCTATTAGTAGTATTGAAGTATTGCAGTTAGACCAGTTGTCAGACTTTTTAGGCAACTACCCGCAACGACAACTGTAGATGTCACAACAGTGACCGACGGCGACTATCTAACGTGCTCTCCGAGGCACGGATACATCCAGGATTTGGACCTTTTAAGAGAAACATACATACGTAAAATCACGCCTTTATCCCCGGAGTGTTAGGCAGAGGTGACTTATCACCCACATTTCACCAATCATTGTATTCGGTCCCACGTAATAGGGGGTGAGCCTATTGCAGTACTTTGCACGCTATTGTTAACTCGAGCCATGCATTTGAGGCTGAAGTCTGAGCTGTATTATCTATCTGATGTAAACAGCCCTATACGACACCGCTTGAGAAGAGATGGGGTGGCCCAAATTCTATTCTGCCGGGATTTAGAGATATCAGGTCTATTCATAACGAAAGATGACGAGACGGTCCGAAAAAATAATAATAATACTGCACCTAGCGGGGACCATCCCCGGGTGTATCATATTGTGCGCTCGGGGGTGGTATCCGCCATGTGTGTCTATCCCTAGCATATTTAACTCTCTTATAAGGGCCTCTACGTCTTGGCTTCGGCCCGACGCACGCCTTCCAAAGGCCCGGGACTCCATAGTCTCGAGAGTCACGGAACAGAGAAACATAATAATAATAATCATTTATTTCAGATTCATCATCCATAGGTATTTGTAATTTGTAATTAAATTAATTAAATGGATTGAAAAATTAATGAAGATAAACAATAATGTTAACGGGAATTAATGCGATCATGGTATTGGCAGTACCATACATACTTATGATTTGCCTGACGTTTCGACCAGGTTACACCAGCCGTGGTCACAGGCTGAAAAAAATGAAAAAGATCTTTAGAGTCGGTCTTATTTTCCAGAAAATCTTGATGCCGTACACATATATCCAGCAAGTACCAGGCAAGCAGATTCGTCAGAAGCTAGCATCGGCGTTCAACTATTGGCTCAAGATCTCTGAAGATAAACTGAAGGCTGTTGGAGAGATCGTTCAGATCTTACACAATGCCAGTTTACTGTAAGTATTTTCTTGCTTACATAATTTAATGCTTTTTAGGGTCAAATCAAATCCCGTTTTTTCCTCATGAGGAAAAAATGGGATCCTTATAAAATCCCTTCGTTTTCTGTCTATCTGTCCGTCTGTCTGTCAAAACCACGGAGGACAGAATATGATTAAGTAACGGAGATGCCCCATTGATATTTCTCCTAATAAAAACGCGCGCCGAATGCGGGTGAGAAGAGAGACGCGCGGGGTGTCTAAAGTCGAAGGACTTCATAGGTATAACGTTCCTACCGAATGAGTCCATTTGACGTTTGGATGGCACGCGACTCGATTGCCTTGCAACAACTCCGCTATAATTTCCTACTCCATGGTCAAAACCTATTTCTCAGGATTGCATGGAGGTATAAAATTGAAATTCATACCCCAAATACAAGTCTGTATCCTCTTGAAACTGTGCAAAAATCAAAATTCTAAGTCAAGTCCGCGCAATCAAAATATATTGTAGTTTATGTACGAGTAGCTTTAAGTTATGGAACAATCGGTGCGCCAGTCCGACTCGCACTTGGCCGGCTTTTTATATTAAATGGCCCTAATAGATATGTACGTCGCTCATTTCCTGTCTGTTATCATGAATTAAGGTATGGCTTGGTGGTTTCACTACTGGGTAGGAATATTGGGGGTTCGGAATCACTTTAAAGATTATCAATAAATTAACCCATCGCAGTCCCTGGACATATGTCTCTCCCAATGTTGGGAGGCTTTAGCCTACTTGCCTATTTTCCGTTAGTCCCCTTGTACGAAAAGAAGGCACCAACCATTACCTAAGGTTTGATAAACCACATATACTCGCCAAAGAACATCGATATATTCCTAGAATGATCCGCGAGGCTATTGAAATTAAAAATCACTCAAATTTTAATAGAGAGGATGGATGGAATGTACCACCAGCTTGGGACCCAGTCATCCATTTAATCAAACCCAGTAAGCAGCAAAATCCAGCGAGACTTAACAACACAGTGAGCTCATTCTGCGTAAATATGAACACCAATAATTCACCATGATTCGGGTATTTTGAGATAACTTATACTTCAAACTATGTGACAACTACCATCGTGAGTCACACTGCGAACATGGCTGCTGTAAAGCAGCCGAAACGTCGGGTTAAGGCCCTCTATTCCTGCAAAAGTAGGCATTTATAGCGATCCCGGCCGCTCATAAAATATTACGCGCGAACGCAGTGACGGTGAACTCGGCGATGACCCCCCAGCGTCACAGTATAGAAATATGCAGTAGGAAAACTTGATTTGACTTAGAAAATTAAATGCAGTTTTTTTAACTTTATTTAGTTATATGATTATATATATATATATAAATAAATACGAAATTAAAAAAACTGTATGAGTTTGAGAACTGTTTGTTCTATGTGTTTAGTTGCTTGGGCGAAAAAAACTTACATTATAATAATAATAATGCTTGTAATTTTACAAACATTTGTTTGAATTGATGCTAACGGTTACTTTATATAATCGCACCGTTCGTCGTCGACAGGGCAGTTAAATACCTAAAGTTAACGAGATTAACAACTTTTTTCGTGCGGGAATCCCCTCGGATACCCCCCTGCCGGAGCCGGAAGGGGAGGTTATGTCGGACTCGAACCGACTTTTTAGTCGGTTCGAGTCCGACTGTGGGCACGCCGACTGTGGGTCGCGGTGCTAGTTTTTATGAAGTATTTATATAAATTTACACTGTACCTTCTTTTTTTCGTGCGGAAATCCCCTCGAATACCTCCCCTGCCGGAGCCGGAAGGGGAGGTTATGTCGGACTCGAACCGACTTTTTAGTCGGTTCGAGTCCGACTGTGGGCACGCCGACTGTGGGTCGTGGTGCTAGGCCTGAGGTGAGGTTGTCATCGAAATATCCCTCGCACCCCGGCTGACCCAAGGCCAGTAATTCTCCTGGGTCTGCTGGGGTGCGAGAGATATGCTTTCGGCAATCTCACCTCCGGCAACCAAGGACCCAAGACGGCGTGCGTTTTAGTCGGTTTGAGTCCGACATAACCGCCTCCACCGGCTCCGTGGGGGTGGTATCCACGAGGATTTTGCGCACGATAAAAAAAGGTCAATAATTAAACTAACCTACTTAAATATTAAAATTATTCTATCCTAAACTAAAACTAAATTTATATTTATTTACACACACACAAATTATATACAATGTACGAATATTGTAGGTACTAGGTACCCCTGTACTGATATAGATAAAATATGAATTATAGAAAATCGTAAGTAGCATCTTCAGTAGTAATACTGATATTCTTATACTATGGCGCTATGAGCGTAATATTTAGGTATGATAATTTTTTAAATTACCAATCGGAGTTAGAAATTTAGTTTATGGCTTTGCACGACTTCTTTAGCTTGCGTTGTTTATTGCCCATATTGAATGACTTGCAACAATTTATTATAAATACGTACAACCGATTGATTGGTGCACGAAACTGTCGCGCAAAAACTGACACAGGTCCTACTTCGGTAAGCGCCAGCGCGCGACTGGCGCAACTTTTCGGGCCTCAGCGGCGCGAGCACTCGCGAATTTAGTAGGTATTTAAATATAACTTTAAAAATTATTTCATAATATAGTCAAAATCTGCGAAAATGTCTAGACATATGTAGTGGCTTTAGTTTAGTACAAAAATTTTATAGAAAGCATAAGTAATTTAGTCATAATATTAAAAAAAAAATAACGAAAAGGGGTAACTTTGGGATTTTTTTCTATCGAGTGAAGTTCATCAGATCTGGTAACTGAATGCGAATTTGACTAGACTGGATCCTTAACTAATATATATCTTTTTTTTCGAAATTTAAAACGCTTTTTCCTATGATTCAAATGCTTTTAAAAAACTCAAAATGCGGCCTACCTGGCCTTAAAAAGTAATAATAACAAATATATCGCGATAGAATCCGTAAAAAGTGGTTTTATTTCAATGAGTGACATTCGCGTAAACTTTAGAAAATATCAAATTTAATAGTTTTATAAATGACCATTTTATTCATATGACCACAAGAATGATCAAACAGTGAGCGCATCTGGCCATGAGTGGATAGTGATGATGACTACCTAAATTATTACTGGGCAATCCTAGTTACATTCTTCTTAGCATTAAACCCCGTCGCATCCGAAGTTATCACTTCGGAATTCGGGGCCCGCTTTGTCCAGTCTAACTGGGGGTTTGACTGAACTATTTTCTGCGAAGCGACTGCCACTGACCTTCACAACCCATTGATGATTTTTTTTTATAGAATGACGTCAATTTGACTTCACCTCGCCTGATGGTAAGCTAAAGGCAAAGTCTCGGAAAGAGGGTCACCATCGTAAACACGTACCATGTTAACAATGGTGGCACTCAGCTTGACGGCCTCATCAGATACCTTTTCACGCCCCGCTTAAATGACCCGGGGCTGTAGGAAGAAGGAAACACGTGAACTGGCCGGGAGTTCCAGGTCTTAATGGTGCGGCATAGGATGACAAAACATTGCAGTTACACCAGTTTTTCTACTTTTGGGCTCCAATTACCCATAGATGTTCGTATGGCAAACCGACGGCTTAAAGTACTCGCCGAGGCAATTCATATGCCCATATTCATGCGTACAAATATTTTCACTGAGCGGGAATCTAACCCGCGCCTCGTACCTAGGGGTCGCGTTCACTCACGAAACCACAGAGGTTTTATTTAAATAAAAAGTAAAAAAAAAAATGCATTTGAACATATCATCGGTCATTTGAAGATATCGTCTGAAGGTCTCTTTCAAATACATTTCATATTTATTTTTTTAATTCAGTAGGTAAAATTGTCCTTGTATTATTTTTGCATTGAATATTTTATACACAATTAAACATACACGGATAGACGTGTCAAAATAATACCTAATGTACCTATCTATCTATAAACCATACAACTACATATTTATACTTACCGCTTAGGAACTTATTGTACGCGATCCTCTATAAGAAAGGGTGTGAAAGGGACTCCACAGAAATCTTTTGGGCTCACGCTAACCACAAATGGTGCTCTTGCTGACCGATGCGGACGAGACTCACACGAAATGGCCCATTTGGAAGCTACAAGGCGACAGTTCCTCTCAAAATCTATAACAGACCAACAGGTCTTGTCGTGCCTCGGAGAGCACGTTAAGCCTTCGGTCCCGGTTACCATATGAACATGTATGGCAGTCGTTATAAGGGAAATGAGTGAAATGGCCCCAAAGAAGGGCTCAGCACCCGTCCGGTCAAACGGCGTCCACACTTGAACTAGGAGTAGTAGTTGACCAACAAGTCTGAAAAGATTACTTTATTAATATAATAATAAAATAATAAATATTTCCCAACATTCTACACAACGCTATCTAGATCCATGGTAAGCATAGCTTAACTAGCTTGTGTTATGGAATCCAGAATGCGGATAAACATACTTAAATACATTTTTTTTTTGTAAATACATACATATTATACATAGAAACACCCAGACCAATGCAAATAGCCATATTCATGCATACAAATATTTGCACTGAGCGGGAATCGAACCCGCGCCTCCTGCTTGGTAGTCGCGTGCACTACCGCTACGCCACGGAGGCTGTCGATTACTATAATGGAACCGTATAAGCATAATATTTCGTCGTTATCACGATATTTACACAAAATGACAATCTGCTTAGTGAATTGTGATTCTACTTAAGCGACCATTTTACGAATTTAATAGGAGTCTATTGAGATCTACCGACTGTTCATATCGTTTATAGCAGAATCGTTCAATGTAGCGTTTTTAACTCCGCAAGAGCGCCGAGGTGGATAGCCTCGGATACAAAGGGGATCGACACTGATGACCCGGTATTAGAAATATATGTGGTGAATATGCGTTCCAACCACGATCTTCGATCAGAAATGGTGCGCACTGTGTGGTATGAAATAAACTTCATCCCACGCACGCTCAATGTACTCTCTGCCGTGGTTTTCCCAAGCGACTACAACATGGGGTTTTCCAAGAACCCCATTACAAAGTTTCTTCAGGGTAGGCAGCAAGTGTAACGCCCCTGGGGTTGCATACATCCAAAGGCCACGGTAATCACTTCCCATCAGTTGGGCCGTGTATTGATTGGTCTGCCACCTTGGTATAAAAATCTTCTGGGCCCAATCTAAATTCGATGAGACGCGAGAAGTAATACATCAGATGATTAACTCATGCTTGCCTTAGCCCCGATCCATCTGAGGCCTTCTTCACAAATCTGGGACCTGCTTTTTCCAGTCTAACTGCGACAGGGCTGAACTTTCTATAACTTTCTTCCTTTCAAAACAACTTTCTTTTTCTTCTTCGATATTTTCCGTGAAGGTGGCAGTCCACCAGTACTGCTAGCACGAAAAACTGTCGTAATCGTATAGCAAGCGTGTTGAGAGAACGGAGCATTGCGATTGGCCGCCTGTCTACTTTTTTTATCTTTTTTTCCCGTGCGGAAATCCCTTCGGAGCCGGAAGGGGAGGTTATGTCGGACTCGAACCGACTAAAACCGCACGCCGACTGTGGGTCGTGGTGCTAGGCCGGATCTGAGGTTGTCATCGACATATCCCACGCACCACGGCTGACTCAGGGCCATCCCTTACGGTCTAGCCCTCCTCGGGAGGGGGAACAACAGTGTCCCTGACTAGTAACCTATGCCTAGTACTATACTTTACTATTATATTATACTACTATTAGTATACTCCGTCCATTATATTATTGTATTTTAGACAGCTCACTGACAGTGGTCGGTATATCTTTGTTCTAGCGTCAACACCTGAAAATCCTAACAAAAATTAGGCGCCAATACGTCATTTTTCATTGACAACCTCACGTCAGCCAGAAAGCAATTTTAGGGATGTAGTTAGTCAGTCGACTGTGTATAACTGGAAAATGTCACAATCGATATCGACTACAGAAAATGTTTTCTTTTTTAAATATTACGTAACTAGCGGTTTTTAACCGATTTCTAAACAACAATTCGGATGTTTATAACTTTTTATATTTTTATGATTTTTACGGAAAAATGATTTTGTAACTCTGTCATTTGTAGACGGATTGTCAAAATTCTTTTTTTGTTTGAAGGGGTTTATTCCAAAATGATCCCATTCAAATTGCATAAAGATCTGATGATGGGTTTCAGAGACAGGCCACGGAACACTTCAATAAATACCAGGCAATCAGCATGTTGGAATATTCTTCTAGAAGTCAGTTGTTTTGTTTTGAAGTAGTATGCGTTATGGCCCACAATCGTTTTCTATTACATTTGTAAATTGTACAGACACGAAATATGTAAGTACTGCTTTATTATTATGTATAGAAAGATAATAGATTATAATTCCACATGAAATCATATATTTATCATATTTTCATTTATCGATTAATTATTATAATTAATCGAAGTATGTCGATATATTCAATTTTCATGCAATCACTACTTTCATCTGTCTAAAATACAATAATATGATGGACGGGGTATAGTAGCTAATATATACAACTGGTGGAGCGCTTATGTACTTTCTTAATTATTTCCCACATAATTTAATTGTATTTCAATTTTTGTAATTTAAAAAAACCGCTCCTGTGATCGAATAATGTTTGAGTATTGGCGCTCATTTGTTGACCACTTAGTGTTGAAGAAGGCCAATAGATGGCGCTGTGCACAGCGCCATCTATTGGCCATATGTAGTAGTTATAGTAGTTGGTGATTTACGTATTAATTGGTAAATACTTATCATTCTATTCACATACGCGTAACTTTGTAGGTACCTATCTAGGTACGTAGGTAGTTACATTCCCGCTCCGCCGTGCTACTTGCGCTATTATATAATAAGCCGTATTACAATTTTCAATAAAAAGTATATCTAAACTGTTTGTGTTAGATAATCTTCTTGTTATATTTTAATAGGTAGGTCCTACCTATCGTTAATTTGCAAACATGTCGTCAGATCTCGAAACGAAGCTTATTATGTTGAATCAAAAGAAGGAATTATTGTTTGCACGCATTACTCGTTGGTATAAATCGTCGAATTAATTGTTTGTTTTGATATAACGACGCGATCTAGTGAGGATTTTTTGGCTGAGACCGAGACCATCGATGATGTTCGCGATAAGTTCGAGTCGATTGTGGATCAAATAAATAGCTCAAATTTATCATTAGAATCCCCTGTGGAACCCGACTGTTCTTGCCTTGACTCATTTGATGAATTGTATTCGAGAATAAAACGCATTAGAAATAAATTATCTACTCCCAAGGTCAAGGAGGTCGCCTCACACGGGTCGAGTAATTCGAACGCGTCTGTAGTGAAATTGGAAATGCTTGTTATTCCGAGTTTTGACGGACGCCCTGAAAACTGGAATACATTTTATCAGTCCTTTAAGGCCAATATTCATTCAAACAAACAATTGTCTGATTCGCAACGTGTGCAATACCTATTCTCAAAACTAACCAATGACGCATTAAAGTTCACTGCCGGTATTGTTCCGTCAAGTGAGACCTACAGTATAGTTTGGGACGCCTTGGTCAAGAAATACCAAGATAAACGTTCATTAGGTTCATATTATCTTAATAATATATTAGACTTAAAGAATTGTTCACCTAGTGTGAACTCACTTGATTCATTTATAGGTATATATTCCTCCTCTATCGCCGCGCTTAAAGAATTAGGTATAAATGATTTAACGGACTTCATGTTTCTACAATGTGCCTTGAGGAAAATGGACACTCTAACCATCCAAGCCTTCGAACTTTCTGTTCGAGGTGTCGATATACCTACGACGCAACAGCTGATCGACTTTGTACAAGATCATGCTAAGATGATTGAACGGTCAAACCCGCGGTCTTCGTCATATGCGAAGTCGTCCACTGCTGGGACGCCACAGTCTAGTGATAGGCGTGTACAGCGTAATTCTAAGTCGTTTGTTGTCAGTGAGCCGATTAATAATAAGTCGAATGCGCCCGCCGCAGTTAACGCGTCCTGTTGTTTATGTGGCGGCAGCGACCACCGACACCTGTATGACTGCGCTCAGTTTAAAAATATGCAAAATGCAAAGGCTAGATATGAGTTTATTAAATCTAAGCGTGGTTGCGTGAATTGTCTAAGCACATTACATAATCTCCCGCAATGTAAAAGTACGTCAGTTTGTTTCTGTCAGAAAAAACATCATAAATTATTGCATTTTGATAATAATGTTAATAATTCGCACTCGCATGCGACGACTGCTGTCGCTTCCCCGCCGCCCCAGTGCGACCATGTTAGTCTCACTCCTGAGTCACCGCTCGCTTCAAGCACTGTGCATTCGTATGCCTCTAGCCATAAGTGTGATATTCTCTTGGCAACCGCTCAGGTGTATGCTCGCCCTAAAGGTAGCACTGGAAATAAATCTGTAGTCAGATGTCTTATTGATAATGGCTCACAGAATAACTTAATAACATTGTCCTGTTGTCGTTTATTAAATTTACCAATAATACCAATGAGTAATTCTGTTGTCAAAGGTGTTGGTTCCACTTCGCACCCGATAGTAGGCTATGTGTATTTGGACATTGATTCTCGTATTTATGCAGATCATAAGTATACTATACATGCGTTAGTTACTTACGGATCAATTGCCCTCGCAATTAATTAAGTGTGATCGCGAGTTAAATCTTCGCGATTTACCGCTTGCTGACTTAAGCTGGAACATTCCAGGAAACATTAATATAGTATTAGGTGCACAGCTCTTCCCGTATATCTACTTAGGAAATAGAGTCGAGTGTGGTCCCAGTGCCCCTTGTGTACTATCAACCGCGTTTGGGTATGTACTTATGGGTGATTACCCACGTAAAGATGTTGTGCCTACAACCGCATCCTTTTCTGCGCTAGCACTAAATGATTTAGTGCAAAAATTTTGGGAACTTGAGGAAGTTCCTGTGAAGCGCCTATTGTCTCCAGAAGAAACCGAGTGCGAGAATATTTTCACATCTACTGTGACTCGCGATGACGTAGGTCGTTATACTGTTGCGCTGCCGTTCTGCAAGGATCCCTCTGAACTAGGGAACTCGCGCGGCGTCGCTCACCGCCGGTTTTTGTCGCTCGAGCGTAAACTTCGTCAATCACCAACCGTACGCTAAAATTACAATAAGGTTATTCAGGATTATTTAGATAACGGTTATCTTAGTCTCGTTGATGACTCTAATTTGTCTATGGATGGTTATTACATACCACATCACGCAGTAGTTCGACATGACAAACCGATGCCACGTATTGCGTTAGACGCGAGCGCTAAAACTCACACTGGTCTTTCGCTCAATGATATTTTACATATTGGTCCCAATTTACAGGCAGACCTGTTTTTATTATTATTAAATTTTAGGCTATTTCCTATCGCAATGAACGCTGACATAAAACAACATTATTTACGTATTGGCGTACCTGTTGACCATCGTAAATACCTGCGCATCTTATTCAGGTTCAAGGAATCGGATGAAATTCAGACCTATGTGTTTAATCGACAGGCGTTTGGTCTGAAGTCAAGTCCGTATATAGCTATACGTACTGTGCGTCAGCTGGCTACTGACATGAGTCCGCACTTCCCTGACGCCGCGAAAGTGGCAGAGACCTGTCTGTATACTGACGATTTAGTTCATTCCGCACCTGATGAGGACACTGCTGTACACTTAGCTCGCAACTTGATAAAACTGTTCAAGGCTGGCGACTTTGACTTAGTGAAGTGGTCTAGCAATTCTTCTGTGCTGCTAGACTCACTTCCTGATACTCACCGCAAATCGCTTGAGTTTGATGTTGGCAGTCATGTCGCAAAGGTTTTAGGTCTCTCGTGGGAGCCGTGTGGAGATAATTTTTATTTCACATCCACCTTGGTAGATGAGAAGTGCACTAAGAGAAATATACTCTCTATAGTTGCGCGACTATTTGACGTGCTCGGGTTGGTGGCACCTGTGATACTCTACGCCAAGTTGTTAATTAAGGAACTTTGGCTTAGTAAGAGTGATTGGGATGACCCTGCTCCAGAGCATATACGCTCATGCTTTTCCGCTCTCGTTCAAGAATTAAAATTGCTTGACACATTAAAATTTCCGCGATATATAGGTGTCGAAGTTGATTGCGAATTACGTCTTGTCGCATTTTGTGATGCCAGCCTGAATGGCATGGGATGTGTTATTTATGCACATTGTACCTACCCATCTAGCATTCAAACTCGCATTTTGTGTGCGAAATCAAAGGTCACTCCGACAAAGATTACTACGCTTGCTCGATTAGAGTTATGTGCTATTTTGCTTATGTCAAAGTTACTAAGAACTGTACGTGATTCTTATGCATTACGCATTCCCGTTACTGACATTTACGCCTTTTCTGATTCCACGATTGCCTTATCATGGGTTCACTCGTCACCACATCGGTGGTCGATTTTTGTTAGCAACCGGGTCGCTCAGTGTCAAGAAAACTTGAACGCTGAACATTTTTATCACGTCGCCGGAGCCATTAACCCGAGTGATTGTCTATCACGCGGCATGCTCCCCTCGCAACTTTTGACTCATGATTTGTGGTGGAACGGTCCAGCATGGATCCGCGGCCCCCCTGATGAATGGCCTATTAAGTCATTCTCTCCCGCCAACTGTTCTGACTTACCTGAGCATAAGGCAAATGTGTTAAGTGTGACAACAAAACACACAGAGTCGCCATTGTTATGTACATTAGCACAACGTGTTTCTTCTTGGCAGAAACTACTACGCATCATTGCATACGTTTTAAAATTCGCACGATTTAAATCTAAGATCGAACCTCATTCTGTATCAGGATTGTCAATCGCTGAGACGGCATTGATTCTCGCCGTTCAATCAGTTCACTTTGCTGAAGATATAAAATTGATAAAGGCTGAGAAGTCACCCTCGAAGAAGCTGCTGCGTCTTGCAGTCTTCTTAGATGAAGAAGGCATTTTGCGCATAGGTGGCAGACTTTCTAAATCGATGCTTCCATTTGAAGCTAAACATCCTGTCCTTCTCCCTAAACGCGATCACGTTGTTGATCTAATAATTCAGCATTTTCACGTTGTCAATTGTCATACTGGACCTGGACTCCTCATGTCTATCATACGCCAACGCTTCTGGATATTAGACGCTAGAACTGTTATCAGATCTAAGTTACGAAAGTGTAACATTTGCTTTAAATGCAATCCAACGCACCCTACACCAATAATGGCTGATCTGCCCAATTATCGTGTATCAGAAGCCAAAGCCTTTTGTCATACTGGGGTTGATTACGCTGGTCCAATAAAGACCATACTTTCTCGTCGTAGAGGTCAGCATTCTCAAAAGGCATACATTATATTGTTTATCTGCATGGCCACACGTGGCCTTCATATCGAATTGACCAGTGATTTAACCACTGATAATTTTTTAGCCGCCTTTAAACGCTTTATTTCCCGCCGTGGACCCGTTTCGTGTCTTTATTCTGACAACGGATCTACTTTCATTGGTGCGAAGGCACAATTAGATGAGTTATACACGTTCCTATTGAACTCCAATTTTAAAACCGCGCTGTCAATGGAGTTGCTATCTCGGCGTATAGAATGGAAGATGATTCCCCCAAGATCACCTAATTTTGGTGGGATATGGGAAGGAAATATAAAAAGCATGAAAACTCTTTGTTCAGAGTGATAGGTAGTCAATTACTCACATACGAAGAATTGCAAACGGTACTGACTCAAATAGAATGCATTCTGAACTCGCGCCCATTGGGCTTGCTCTCCTCTGACCCTGATCCGGAGGTGTTAACACCCGCACATTTCTTAATGACTACACCGTTGCAATACTTACCCTCGGCTGATCTATCAGATCAACGAATTAGTTTGGTAGATCGAAAAAAATTACTCGACAACATGATCCACTCCTTTTGGAAAAAGTGGCACGTAGAGTATTTGCACACGTTGCAAGTCAGACAAAAATGGGCTACTCCCGACAAACCAGTAGAAATCGGCACCGTTGTTCTTCTAGAGCAGGAAAATTCTGCTCCGTTGAATTGGCCGTTAGGAGTCATTACTGACGTGTTCAGAGGCTCTGATGACGTGGTTTGCGTAGCAATGGTTAAAACGCGTACTGGTACTTACAAACGCGCTGTAACCAAATTGTTTCCTATCCCAACGCAATAACTTACAACGCTAAATAGAATCTTAAACTTTAATTTTCAACTCAAACTTTAAACATACTTTAGATAGAATATTGTTAGTCTAAGTTGTTATTTTAGCTATGTGTATTATTATGTTATACAAATTCACTATGGGCTCTAATCAGCCAGTGTTCGCTTGTATGTTTCGTAACATCTTGCGACGTTCCAAAGCCGGGTGCATGGTGGAGCACTTATGTACTTTCTTAATTATTTCCCACATAATTTAATTGTATTTCAATTTTTGTAATTTAAAAAAACCGCTCCTGTGATCGAATAATGTTTGAGTATTGGCGCTCATTTGTTGACCACTTAGTGTTGAAGAAGGCCAATAGATGGCGCTGTGCACAGATTTTTCGAACTATACTTTGAGACTGAAGTTCCTACGAGCGACACTCTCAAGCTTCACGGCGGACGATCTCCCCGCCCATTTTTTACTTGTCTGTTTCAACCCGCTACCGCTCCGAACGGAAGTTGAGTACTTCAACTCCTCGTTTCTTTTTCTGTGTAATTCTATAAGTTCCTTTGGCCACATTCTCAAGTCAGTATAAGTGAAGTGTATCGGAAGAAAACGACTAACTCAAGAAAGTCACCGGCCGGTCGACACCTACCTACCCACCAGCACGTGCCAGGAACCACGCCACGCGTCTGCAGCTGAATCCTCACGAGGTGGAACTCAGGTCAGTGCCGGTTCTCTTGCGTTTTCATTCATAGAAGCGGTCACATGTGTATTTTCTTTTTATTACAACCAAACTTCAGGTCACAGGTTCTTACACGCTCTGTGTGCAAACACACCAGTGGTCGGACTATTTACACGTCCTACCAACAACGGTATAAGTCTGGCGCCACCTTTACGTGCTTAGTGTCTGGACTTTGACCCAGGGCCATCCCTTACGGTCTGGCCCTCCTAGGGGCACTGTACTCCTCAACCCATTGGCAATATCGAACTTATCAGTGGGTCAACTATAGACGAATATTTGATCAACGGATAACACAGTTTGGGTTACTATATTAAGTTTATGGTCTAAACGAATTTTGAAGAATAAACTGCCAATGAAGGCAAGGCAACAAGTAGCAATAACAGATACGTTTTGCCCTTTTAACAGACAAGTTTGTGAATTTTTGTTATTATGTTAAATACATTATTAATATTCGTAGAAACTCCTAGACAATGGTCCACGTAATTTGTTGAAAACAGTCGAAGGCGGTCAAATGAAAATGAAACAGAAATGATCTCATAGAAACATGCTTTAATTTAAGGTAAACTAATTAACATAAGAAGCGTGGGGTGCTTGACATTATATCTTATTGTAGGTATAGGAAACATCGCAAGATTCTTGCTAATATTACAATAATATATTTCATTGTAATTTGTAGTAATTAATTATAAGTATACAAAAAGAAGTTATTTTATCATTGTGTAATTATTGAAATAAAACCACTTTTTACGGATTCTATCGCGATATATTTGTTATGATTACTTTTAAACCCGACGTTTCGGCTGCTTTGCAGCAGCCATTTTCGCGGTGTGACTCACGATGGTAGTTGTCACATAGTTTGAAGTATAAGTTATCTCAAAATACCCGAATCATGATGAATTATTGGTGTTCGTATTTACGCAGAATGAGCTCACTGTGTTGTTAAGTCTTGCTGGATTTTGCTGCTTACTGGGTTTGATTAAGTGGATGACTGGGTCCCAAGCTGGTGGTACGGTCCATCCATCCTCTCTATTAAAATTTGGGTGTTTTTTAATTTCAATAGCCTCGCGGATCATTCTAGGAATATATCGGTGTTCTTTGGCGAGTATCTGTGGTTTATCAAACCTTAGGTAATGGTTGGTGCCTTTTTGCGCGTGTTCACATACAGCTGACTTTGTTGAGCGTTGGTGTTTTATGTCAGCTATGTGTTCTTTGACCCGAGTGCCAATGCTTCGCTTGGTTTGACCAATATATGAGAGCCCACAGTCACATTCACATACCTACTGTTGAATACTTCTATGTTATTTTTTTTTAATAATAAAAATGATGTGTATATAGATGTATATCTACCTACCCCATTTAGATGGATCACTGCCTCGTGCATGTGCCGAATGCAATGTATGGAGCTGAAGCTAACCCTCCACCGGCTTGCCTTTTGAAAACTTTCACCCGTCGTTGTCGCCATTGATAGGATGGCTATCATAAACGTAGAAATATGTGTCAATCTCATACATTCGTCATTTGATATAATGTATTGTATTCAGGAACACATTTTCGCTGAATGGGTATCAATTCTTCCAACATGCATTGTTTCTTATATATTATACTATTAATTCATTCAAACATACTAAATGAAACAGGCGTAATGGAGTTGTGCCTTGAATTCAAATTATTTCTGAGAATCAAAAACTACTAAGTACAGTTCAAGGCAAAAGTTGTTCAACACTAACAGAATAATCTGTTTTTATACATTGAATTATTTCGAAAAAGCTTGTAACTAATTATTAATTTTTATGCCTATATGTTATGTACCTGGAGTACTACTAGGGCTTGGGAGCGTTCCCCTTACACCCGGTATATTAGATGGCGCTGGATACGTGTGACATCCATACTAATATTACAAATGCGAAAGTAGCTGTCTGTCTGCCTGTCTGTATGTTACGCTTTTTTTTTTTTTTTTAACCGTGGGTGAAAATCCTTCATGGATGTTATGCCGGACTCCTACCGACTAAAAACCCCCACGGTAACGCCCAGAAAACTATGGATGGGAGCCCCGGGTAAGCCCTCAGAAGGATGTCCCAGGACTCCCATCAGACCTACGGCTACAATTGCGGCCTCGTCTCGGGGGTGGTTCGGGTGCTATCCCGCGTCTATGGGGGGGTTTTCGGGTGTTTCACGGTTAAACCACTGTATCGATTTTGATTTTGATGAAATTTGATTTTAGACCTTGAGGAAGGACATAAGCTATGTTTGGTCGCGATAACCGACGACCACGCCGGTGGAGCCGCGGACAAAATCTAGTAAATAAATATTCTTAAATATTTTACACAACGCTATACAGACCCAAAGTAAGCATAGCTTATATTATCATCACAGTCGCTATTAAAAATGTAGGTAAACGACCGTCTTTTGGGTCACAGTGCAGAAGGAGAGTGATGAAGCTCTATAGATTATAATTAAATCCATTTCTCTCCCTCGGCACATCGTGGTAGGCCCACTAATGTATAAATTGAAATGTGTTAGCCATTGTTTTTGCGGACTGTACATGTTAATAAACAACAATGTATGCACGGTCATGCACATCTATTTATGTTCAAGTTTACGAACGTATTAGAAATTATTTATTGTTTCATTTACTTTATTAGCGCTGGAGCAAAACATTCTGAGGAAATCTGCCTACTTTGTTCTTTTTTTAAATGTATTCCGTGAGCTTGATAAAGATTTATAGCGATCCTCATCAAGGAGCAAATACAATAGTTCGTAAAAATTACCGCAGCAAATAATAAGAGCAGTGGTTAGGTTAGGTTAGGTTAGATACGGGGTTAGATACGGGGCAGCCCCAATAGTATTTTCAAATGGGGACTTTCACCAAAAATAACCCTATGGCTGTACAGCGGTGATAAGGCCCATTCTAGCCTATGGGGCCCTGGTATGGTGGACACGTACGGAATTGTCCACCGTGATGGTTTTTGTATTAACAACAGTTTTTTGAGTCCTTTAAAAATGGCTAAGTATTTGTTCAACAAATGAGCGAAGTTATTTTTTGCTGCACTCTGCAGACTTGAATTCACGATATAACAAAATCATACATACATATACTCACGCCTGTAAATTCTCGAAGGGGAAGGCAGAGGTGTAATAATACTCACATTAGGGGGTATAACTAAATCATAGAACTCGAAATAATATTACTAAGAAGTTCTAGGAGCGAAATAATTTAGCTCGTAGCTGGACTCTCACTCTTATGCGCCAAACACACGCCCAAGCTTCACTACAGTCTTGGGCACTGTTTCTTACGTCAAAAGGGGGTCATCCCAAAACCATAGAAGGCCCAGATTCAGCCAGGGTGCGAGAGATTTGCCTTTTTGG
This sequence comes from Eilema sororculum, assembly GCA_914829495.1. Lineage (NCBI taxonomy): Eukaryota > Metazoa > Arthropoda > Insecta > Lepidoptera > Erebidae > Eilema > Eilema sororculum. The sequence goes on from OU618543.1 coordinate 5,244,554, forward strand.
GTAACATTAATTAGCTGGAGTCTGACATAACCACTCCTGGCTGGCAGGGTGTTATCCGTGGGGAATTCCGCAGGAAAAATATCCACATCGTTAAAGATTCATGTGGTACGATAAACTTTCAAAGTTTAGCAGAACATGACACAACATTCAAAGGAAGCACAAGGCCTCTTTTGAATTTTATTTGTTCGAAGAAAAATGGTACGTGTTGTGTACATTGCGTCATATGGGATGCCGCGGTAATACTTAATGGCCTCGTATATCAATCTTAAATAGATCAGTACCCCTAGCACGTACAACTATTGTAAAGTAAAGCCAATGAGATGAGAGAAAAAAGGTAAATAAAGCGACCATTACTGACCATTACATTAGCGATTATTTTCTCTGTCCTTGTCGCACATATCACACGTACGCAACAATGGCCGAGCGACAGCTGTCGTCGCGTGTTTCATAGTACAGGAAAGCTGTCAGCACAGCGGTTCTAAACTGTCAGATCCGCCATCTTATGAGCAGTTTCATTCCTATCTGGAACGCGCTTGAAGTGATACGTAATCATTTTCAAATAAAAAAGTTTGGAACCGCTGAAACATTGTTTACCTTTTTTCTCTCGCTTCGTTGACTTTACTTTAATCGTATAGTAAGCGTATTGAGAATAGAGCATTGTGATTGGCCGCCTGCCTACTGTGAACCTGTCAGTGCAGCCGTCCAATCGCAATCTCCGTTCTCTAAATACGCTTACTATACGAGTATGATAGTTGTTCGTGCTAGGGGTATTGAGACCATCTGTTTGTGTTTTTTTTCCAGCGACTTGATGTGTGTTTTTTCTACTGAAGTATTGGCAATATCATGAATCATACGTAGTTCGATTTTAGTGGGTAGTGCCGTTTTTGTCCAAATAAACTTTTTTGACGTTTTGCTCATTACCCGACTACGGCGAAGCCAAAAGGAGGGTTATGATTTTGACAGGCTATGTATGTATGTATGTACTTTACCCTAGAATATATTGTTTTGTTAGAGTAAGTGGCATACGACCACGGCATTTTCGGTAGTCGGGTTTTAGTTTTAAACTATATTTTTTATTTGGGAACACGGAACGAGGTAGGTTTATAGTGCAGGTCTAAAAAAAGATTAAGTATGACTAATTAGGAACCTTCCTCATTATTTAATTCGGTTAAAAACTAAGGAAAGTGTTACGTGACAAGCCGGATGGCAGATAAATAATAATTAACTAGCTTTTGCCCGCGGCTCCGCCCGCGTGGATGTCGGTTTTACGGCGATTATTTGAATTTTTCTCACATTTTAAACCTTCCCTAGACCTCCAAGAACATTTCAAGACCAAGATAAGATAAATCCGTTCAGCCGTTCTCGAGTTTTAGCGGGACTAACGAACATCAATTGATTTTTATATATATAGATAGATGATAACTTAAAACATTCATGTTGTTTAAAACAAGATGACCATTAATTTACAACAAAACGTCACGTCACGTCACGAAAGACCACAAAGATTTTTTTTGTGGTTGTCACACAAAATGACATTACTTACACTCGGGCGTCGGAGGGCACTGACTGACCTCCGTCCCCCATGAGCGCGGGCCTGGGGGTGACGGGTGGAGCCGCCTGTCACCCCAGCAGAAGCAGCGGCGGCGCTCTGAAAGAAGCGCGCCTCCCCATTCTGGGGGCGAGTCGGGGACACCGTTGTTCCCCCTCCCGAGGAGGGCTAAACCGTAAGGGATGGCCCTGGGTCAGCCGGGGTGCGACGGATATGTCGATGACAACCTCACCTCCGGCCTAGCACTTCGACCCACAGTCGGTGTGCGGTTTTAGTTGGTTCGAGTCCGACATAACCTCCCCTTCCGGCTCCGGCAGAGGGGATTTCCGCACAAAATAAAAAAAAGGATCCGACTTAGTTTTTTTTTTTCACATCAGCTTGTCTTCTAGAAGACATATAAGAAGAAGAGTCAAAAATTGAATTTCTAGTTGCTGCACTTGCGTCAGTATCCTTGAAAGACTAATTGGATGATTGATAAAGGCATACTCACATCTTACGTTGAACATTTTCCAGTTACAAACGTTGTGTTCCCGCCCCCACCCAGCAAGAGTACTGTAAAGAAATTCTGTTCTTTAATGCGTGAGTCCATATCTATTTCTTTTTACGGTGATTGGTCACATGCTGGGCTGGTGGTGTGAGGTGACCTTTAAAACTGAAACCTTATTGAAATTTGGACAGTTTTCAAAAGAGCTTTTTCACATTATATTGATGCCACTACTACACTTTTTTATAAGAAGAAGGATTATGTCAGACTCGATCCGATGAAAACCGCACGCTATCTTTGGCCATTTGTTACCAAAGGTAAGATTGCCGCATATCTCTCGCACCCCGACTGACCTGGCTTTATCGAGATGGCCCCCTTGGTACTAATTTCCGTCCTGCTGTGGACAATACTAATTGCACATTCATCCCCACGGCACAACCAATTGTGAAACGGGAAATAGCAACATTCATACATCACCGTCCCCGTGCGAGGAAATTTAGGACTGATCCGCTCGAAAATGTGTTTCTGGTGGTCAGTAACTCCCCGAGGAGGGCCAGTCGGGGTGCGAGGGATATGTCGAAGACAACCTCACCTCCGGCCTAGCACCACGACCCTCAGTCAGCGTGCGGTTTTAGTCGGTTCGAGCCCGACATAGCCTCCCCTTCCGGCTTCGGCGGGGAGGTTTCCGAGGGGATTTCCGCACGAAAAAAAGGAAAAAGGTGGTTAGTAACTCGGTTTGTGGCTCTAGGGGGGAAATCCTGGCATCTCCTAGCTGACTAGGTGGTTGGAATTAGAGGGTTAGGCTTACAGGTAGCGTTGGCTGGTGTTTTTAACTTACAAGAGTGCTAGAAATTGTGCGTGATCTATGGGGCGTGGCGGTAGAATTTTCGACAAGTAGGTACTTTGTTAGCGAATTCGCTTCTCGCTCAGTGCAAATATTTGTATACATAAAAATTATTACTGTAATCAAACAGACTACATACCATATGTGGCTTTTACCTTGAGAGCAAGTATAATAGCTAATGAGATCACACATGTGTAGACAATCTCATATGAGACGTAGTAGACAAAAAACTTTGGTATATTTATCCACATTCTAGATTCCATATTGCAAGCTAGTTAGCTTACTGTCTGGGTAAGACGCTTGAGGCCCTATTAATGGGATCCAAGATAAGCTCACCTTAGCTGATACATCAGCTTTTGATGCAGGCTTTTCTCTAGGTTATGAGGTAAGTTCGAAATGGGAATGCTCTTCCAACTGAGCTATTGAGCCACACCTGAATCACTTCAAATTTCCCTTCTCTTTATATCCGTCTTAAAGGGCAACGGAAGTTAGCATAATAAATGCTATAAAAAATTCATTCGATTTTACATCTAAAGCCTTGTTCACACGCACCGAGTGTAGTAGCGAGACAGTGCTTGCGCCGAGTATTTTGAACGTACATCGCACTCGGCTGACAGCACTGTCTCGCCACTCCACTCGGTGCGTGTGATCAAGGCATAACAGACAGTGTTGGTGGTCGGTGGTAGGTAGCCAAAATATCCAACGGCACCTTATCATCATACATATTATTAGGAAAAGCCAGCCATCTTAACAATAAAAGTGACACATGTCATCTGGCGATACTAAACCAAGTGTTGTGTTTTGATGGCACAATAAAGAAGATTACAATAATAGTTATTACTAGCTTTTGCCCGCGGCTCCGCCCGCGTGGATGTCGGTTATCGCGACCAAACATAGCCTATGTCCTTTCTCAAAGTCTAATCTGCCCCTATACCAAATTTCATCAAAATCGGTTTAGTGGTTGCGGCGTGAAAGCGTAACATACAGACAGACAGACAGAGTTACTTTCGCATTTATAATATTAGTATGGATTCGATGTATGCGAGCACATGCGCATGCGCACATTTGCATTTTATCTCAAAGACATCATCATCATAATACACTTTCACCTTTGACATATATATAAAGCAATAATTTATAAGCGTTGATAGCTTAGTGGTTAAGGAGTCGGGACGGGTTCGATCCTGGCAATTGCACTACCAACGTGATCCCACTCCTAGCACAAGCAATTTAGCTTAGTTAGAGGGGTTAGAGGGAATATTAGTAACTTCGGTTCTAATATTCTTAAAAAAAAACGTCGAATGTGCAGAAAGGCGAAAGATTAACCCCTACAGTATTGCTGTTTTAAAACAAGCTATTACAGGGTTATTCGATTAAGACAGGAAAAATTGAATTGGTTCAGGCGGGATTCGTACCCGCGACCTTTCTCTTAATGCTCTGACCACTGAGCTACCGAAGCTCGTCTAGATCAATCCAATTTTTTCCTTTATATATCTTTGTCTTTAGGGTGACGATGGAGCTATCTGCCAACACTCTTACGAACTGTGAACCGACTTAATTTTTCATAACTTAATCAATTAGAATAGTTAGTATACTAAATGCTTTAAAATTTAATTCCAACGTTATATAGGCTAATTCTTAAGTCGTGACTAACCCAAAAGATGGACGGATTCCCAATAAACAAAAAGTGAAAGAAAGAAGCTGCCCTATAAAAATAAATAAGAGAAAGAAATTTTAGATTGTACTGGGGAATTCCCGTGCGATCAAAAAGATTGGAAATACTTTATGCGTTGCCGGTCTGGAGTAGAACTAACCATGATGTCATTCGTCCTTAATTAAATCTTTGTGCTACTGGGACAACCCAATGAGAATTCTGTTTGATACGAATCTATATTAATCAGAATAATCGTCGCCGTAGCATACTAACAATGGTTGCTCAGTGAATCAGAACAATTAGGAGAAGTATTTTTACCCGACTGCGCGACGCAAAGGAGGGTAATGTGTTTATCAGTCTATGTATGTATGTATGTATGTATGTATGTTTGTTTCTATGTGGCGTTCTAGAGACCAAATGCGTAGGCCGATTTTGATAATTCTTACGTCAATCGATTCGTCTTAACCTTGCGAGTGTCACTAAAGACATTACAGTAATCAAAATTCACCACAGCGACAACCAGACGCCATATTGTCAAAATGAAAAAAAAAAAGTCGAACTATGTCAAGTGGGGTATCATTGAATAGGTATTTTAAAATCATCTTTAGGTTGCTTTTATCATTTTTCATTTTAAACAATAGTTTAGGATTATATAACAATTTAAAGTTGTTTAACGAAACGATCATTATTTACGAAATTAGAGACATGATGCATCTTAGAAATAAATATCACAGAAAGGCAAAAACAACCAAACAAGAAGTACATTATAAATTGTACCGTGACATGAAATACACAGTGCGAGATGCCATAGAAAAAGAGAAGCATGCATATTTTACAACTCATGTCAATAGAAACATTCACCACCCAAAAGAACTATGGGGTCATCTCAAATCAAGCGTGTTACCTCGAAACAAAAATAATAATGAGATACCTGATTTCTGTGGTAGCCCAGATGCACTAAATCAGCACTTTCTCAACATACCAGGCAGTAATAAGGTGGCTATATCAGATCTCACCTTTTTTGAATTTAGTCGCTTTAGCCAAAGTAGCTTTAAATTGGAGCCAGCTGATGAGAATGATGTGATGAAGATCTTTAGAGCAATGAAGTCAAATGCGACGGGTGTTGACGACATCTCTTTGGATATGTTGTCAATGACCCTCCCCCAAACTCTCCCCATTATAACGCATATTATAAATACATCCATCACCACAGCAGCCTTCCCCAGCTCATGGAAAACTGCGAAAGTGAGACCAATACCTAAAGTGCCCAACCCATCATGCCTAAAGGACCTTCGACCAATCAGTTTGCTGCCATGCCTGTCAAAGATCCTGGAAAGAGTTGTCAGCAATCAACTGACAAAATACCTTGAGGACTCAGAAATACTTCCTGCATTGCAGTCTGGCTTCCGTAAAGGTCATAGCACAGCAACAGCACTATTGGATGTAGTAGACAATGTACTACATGCCCGGGACCAGGGTAAGGGCACTGTGCTCACGCTGCTCGATTTTTCACGTGCCTTTGATGGCATAAATGTCTCGCTTCTGCTGTCAAAGCTTGCTCACTATGGATGCGACATAGACGCAGTAAATTGGTTCCACAGTTTTCTCACAAAAAGATACCAATTTGTTCAGGTGAAAAATAACAGAACAGGATACATGGTAGACTCCGCACATCGCCAGGTAAATAGAGGTGTCCCGCAGGGTTCGATCCTTGGTCCATTGCTCTTCATTCTGTATAGTGCGGATATTGTTAACTCAATCACCAACTGCGGGTACCATCTTTATGCTGACGATGTCCAGCTTTATTTATCATTCTCTCCTTCTGATTGTTTGGTGTCTGTAAATAAAGTGAATGAGGATTTAAAAAACATTGCTGACTGGTCACGAAGAAACTCTCTTACTCTTAATCCAGATAAGTCCAAATTTATTATTATGGGTACTGGGCAGACAGTGGGACAGATATGTCAACAACAACCAGACATACGGGTGGATAGCTGCAGGATGAAACAGGTATCAGAGGCAAGAAACCTGGGAGTTGTTTTCGATGAAAATTTACAATTTGAAACGCACATAGCATAAGCTGCCCGGAACTGCTTCTACAGGCTGAGAGTTCTGTACCGCATACGACCCTATATTAGTGCACACATTAGAATACTGTTGTGTGAGTCCCTCATTCTCTCCAAGTTAAATTACTGTGACACCTTGTATGGAAGCTGCCTCTTGAAGAGAACTGGGCGACTCATACAGCGTGTACAAAATGCCTGTGCACGTTTCTGTTTCCACATACCACCACGAACACATGTAACCCCTTTTCTTAACAAGGGCAACATTTTAAAAATGTCAGAGCGAAGAGAGTTACACCTTGCCACACTACTCTTCGGTGTTATATTAACACAGAAGCCAAAATACCTCTATGATAGATTTTCATGGTCAAAAGATATAAACAAACATAACACTAGGGCCTCCTCTTACCTCATGCTAACACCAAGTCACAGGACCTCTTCATATAGAGGTAGTTTTAAATTCGCTGCAAGCCGTATCTGGAATGACCTCCCGCCACCTTTTCGTTCTCTGAAAACCATAAACACATTCAGAAGTAGGTACAAACTATACCTCTTAAGTAAACAAAAAAATTGTTAGACTCACCTTTGGGATGCACTCCGGACGCGACTAGCTGTCTAAATTTGTGTGGAAACGAGTATGAAATGGATGCTTTCATTAGATTTCATGATTATGGTTCATTGAGAGGTATTGCTGTAACTTTGATAGCACATGAACTTAGCACATAAACTGATACTTCACCTTAACACAGGTAAAGGACAATACTTGCATCACAAGCACAACGAATTACATTGCACATTAAATCAAACACACACAACACTGTATTCACTTAATAAATAATAAATTAACTAATCTAAAAATCTTTATCACAACATAAACTTATTTATATCTGAGTGTTTGACAGTACTTTACGGACAATTTTGACATACAATATGTCAAAGTACGCTGTCAATCTGTTAACGTCACTTTTGCGCGGGAGCACTTCAATTACTGACACAGAGTATATTGTACATGGAAAGCATAGACAAGTTGGTACATTCTTTGCACGTCTGTAGCGTTACATAGGGTGCCATCTGAAAACCAGCGCTGCGCAACTATTATTGGTTGTGCAGCTTTATGCTGAGATGGTGACCTATTTGGCACTCACGTAATTTTTAGTTTTAAGTAATCTTTATCCTAATTTTAAGTATGTGAGTGATTGCCAAATAAATTTCTTTCTTTCTTTCTTTCTTTCTTTCTTTCTTTCTTTCTTTCTTTCTTTCTTTCTTTATTGATTTAAGTTTTTATTTCAAATATAAACGATATGAAGGAAATTACAAAAAGATATACATGTCATATAATAACTAAAAAGCATAAGATAAAACAAATGATTAAAAAATAAAAAACCCGACTGCCACTGAAAAGACCAAAATAAGTTTGATAGCAGGCGGTACCCATTTGCCAATCATAAACCGAAAGAAAATTAATGGGTACCGCCTGCTATCAAACTTATTTTGGTCTTTTCAGTGGCAGTCGGGTTTTTTATTTTTTAATCATTTGTTTTATTGTGTGACTCATACATGTATACTTTTGTTTTTTTTTTTAATATAGGACTCGTCAATTTGACTTCACCTCCCTGATGTTAAGCTAAGGCTAAGTCTGGGAAAGAGAGTCACCGTCGGAATAATGTACCATGTTAACAGTGGTGGCACTCAGCTTGACGGCTTCGTCAGATGCCTTTTCACGCCCCGCTTAAAGGACCTGGGACTGTAGGAAGAAGGAAACACGTGAGCTGGCAGGGAGTTCCAGGTCTTAATGGTGCGGCATAGGAATGAGTCACTGAAACGCTTGGTTCTAGCTGGTAGCTGGTTGACATATTGGGTTCTTCCCAGGAATGAGAATCGGGCCAAGTACTTACCTATTGCTTGCTTCGATTTTGTATATATCGTATATCGAACTGATAGTTTAATACTTTAATGGTTATATTGGGCTCGAATAGATTAAATCCGGAGTGTATGGTTACCCATTACCCTCGTACTCAGGCTGACCCTGGGCTTCTACAGTTTTTAAATGGCCCCATTCTGCCCCGTAAAGTAAAAAAGGGCGCGAATCGCGCCGTTGCGTATGCTTGTTTCTGCTGTGGTGCCAGACGACCGTCAACCCGCTCAAGCTGTGGAAAGAACTCCCTGCCATGGTTTTCCCAAGCGAGTACAATATGGGGTCCTTCAAGAGGGGCATTAGAAGGTTTCTTCAGGGTAGGCAGCGCGAGTGTAACGCCCCTGGTGTTGCATACGTCCATAGGCCGCGGTAACCACTTTCCACCAGGCGGGCCGTGTCCTTGTCTGCCACATAAGTGGTATAAAAAAAAACCCCAGGCCTACACCCGGAGACCCAGGAACCAGCCTGCCCCTTTCCTGTTCTTCACTGCTCTGGGGGGCACCCAGAAGCCTCCCTAGCAGAAGGCAGTGGAGAGGAAGGATGGTGGAAAGCCTCCGAGCAGTTATCTACAGGGCCGCTTCGCTTCCGTAGGGTTCACCTTAGGTGACCGGGTCTCCCCTGGGTATGCGAAGCGCTGCTATCTCCATTCCCCAAGGCGCACCGCATGGAGATTCCGAACCAGGCACGCAAGAACTAAATTAAAACAAATGTTCCTTGTCTACAGAATCGATGATATACAAGACAACTCCATACTCCGGCGAGGCATTCCGGTGGCTCACTCCATCTATGGTGTGGCCAGCACAATCAACGCAGCTAACTACGCAATGATCTCAGCGCTGGAGAAGACGCAGGAGCTTGGACATCCCATGGTGAGATAATGGTGCCGATCCCATGCAGTATAACCTGTAGAGTACTGTTATCTATTCTGTGCCTGTAGTTCAAACAGGGACTCAGGAATAACAACCACTCTGTGCTTTCTTTTGCCCTTTCTTTCTGAGCCTCTCTTCTGAACGTAATTGCCGTCGGCTCTTGATCTAACTGCGAAGTGGCTGAATTCCTATATTTTCTGCGAAACGAAAGTATCGTAATTTGCTAACTTCCCTAACCCTGGCGATATAGAAGTCCTGTATTTGAATGATTTTTATAGCATAACTAGCTTTTGCCCGCGGCTTCGCCCGCGTGGATGTCGGTTATCGCGACGAAACATAGCCTATGTCCTTTCTCATGGTCAATCTACCACTATAGCAAATTTCATCAAAATCGGTTCAGTGGTTGAGGCGTGAAAACGTAACATACAGACAGACAGACAGACAAAGTTACTTTCGCATTTATAATATTAGTATGGATATGGATAAATGCTAACTTTGAAACTCGAATACATCGGGAAAAATGCAATGCCCAAGTGGGACTTCCACACCTGTAGTTAGAATGGTTTTAAAAAGAGGAAGAAGGAAGATGGATTTCACCAGCAAAAATACTGAAAAAAAAAGTATAGATTGTATTCCAGAACTGAACATGAGTGGAGATTTTATGAACGCATATCACCTGACATACATACATAAATACTCACGACTATAAATCCCCGAAGGGGTAAGCAGAGGTGTATTAGCACGCACGTTTCGTCAATTATGATTTTCGGTCCCAACTACGTAATAGGGTACGAGCCTATTGCCGTCTGGTAGGCCCTTTGTCTTGGGCTGTATGTTTACTGTCGAATGGAGAACAGCCCTATCCCTTAGTCGCCCTTTACGACACCCATAGGAAGAGCTGGGGTGGTCCTATTCTACTCCACCGGGTAATACGACAAATATACTCGTATCACCTGAGTGTTTAAAAATTTCCACTTTATCTTTTACTAACTGACCCGGCTAACTTCGCATCGCCAGTTTTTTTACGCCCGCGTGGTGTCAGATACCGTTCCCGTTGCACCCTCTACTATATTAAGCATGTATTATACATAAACAACATACCTCTTGAATCACTCTATCTATTAAAAAAACCGCTTCCAAATCCGTTGCGTAGTTTTAAAGATTTAAGCATACATAGGGACGGACAGACAGCGACATCGACTTAGTTTTATACCATGTCTTTTTATACATGTTATTTTCTAAACTTTTGAAATGGTTTTTTCTTCCTTTAGAATCCAAAAGGCAGAAAAATCAATTAAAATCTATTAACCAACTACAATAGGTACTAGAAACACGACAATAATATTTAATTAATTAATTCCCACGCAAGGTTTATTTTAAACAAATAATAAGCTATTACTTTTGTTTGTTTGCGGTTGTCCTTCTATTCTATTCTAAGGCCTTGCTTGCTTGAATTTTTAAAAATTATTGTTATCAGGCAGAGTCTTCGTAAATTAATGTGACTTTCTATGTAGGTATACCTCGTACCAAACTTAATGGCGGCTCAGAAGTTCGTTCGGATTGGCTTATTCCACTTTTCCCCGTTGACAATCCTCGTTGATGGGGGTTATTGAACTTTTTATTTGCTATTCTCCGTTGACGCAAAAAATTAAATTAATGGTGTCATGATCCCATGACCCATCATGATAATATTTTCTAAAGTTTACGCGAATGTCACTCATTGAAATAAAACCACTTTTTACGGATTCTATCGTTTCGGCTTAAACGTCGGGTTAAAAAGTAATAATAACAAATATATCGCGATAGAATCCGTAAAAAGTGGTTTTATTTCCATCATGATAAATTCTATTAGAACTAAAAACTAAATAAATCATCTACTTTTTATTTTTTATAAGGTAAGGGCTGACTTATTGATTATTTTTATGACGAGTACAAAGTTCATTATTTAAGTTAAAAAATAATGAAGTTAAATTCAAATGATCATAATTAATTAAATCGAGAGAGTAAACAAAACAATAAAATAAAATAATGCTTTGTTCCATGTTTTAACCAATGTAAAAAATATGTTATTATTGTATATTGTATTAAATCTTATTAACATTTCCTTCATTATAATTTATAAATTATATTTTAATTATGACGACCTTTGTGCCGTGGCGGAGAGGCAGAGGTCACGAGTTCTATTCCCACTCAGGGCAATTCTTTGTATAATGTACATAACTACATACAGTCACGCCTCTTACCCACTGGGGTAGGCAGAGATCACAATTGTTTACGCTTGCTACGATCCTGCCATACATATTTCACTTCATCTGCTTTTATAAAAAAAAAAAAAAAAAATTTTTTCACACAAGACTAGGCATATCTGTTACCGGCAATGTGTATAATCCGGTGTACTATACTAATTACCGTCTATGAAATGGTATCAAAGAACGTTGATTGTAGATATAAAAAATACAACCACGTAGGCTAATGCTGGAACTCCGCTTCCGCCTAGTCTTCTTCTTTAGACGGTGCACAGGAACTCGTTATCAGGCATGTGTAACGACCCTTAATTATGACCACACCTTTCTGTAAGACTCTGTATACCTTTTTTTTGTGAGCATCAAGATGGCGGGATCAAGCCCCAAATTTAAAATTCATCACATTGAAGTGTTTGTACTACATATGTACTATAACGATTCAGAAACATAATTTCCGCAAAACCATCGGCAAATATAGACCATAATCACTTTTTTTTTTTCACACATTGCCGGTGGAACAACAGACATTCTATAGATATATTAGTATACTTTGCCTACGCATTGTATAGAAAGCCTGCATTATACACAATGCCGGTAGCATATCTACTTATATTCAAGGGATGAGGCTATGACTCTGGCTTATAAGGGTCACATCAAGATGACAAAACAGTCCCAGTGTTCACAAGCTTCGGATGCAATCGGGATTCGCTCGGATGAAAGAAAGAGAGAGAGAGATCGAGATTTTATACGTTTATAACCACAAATAGCAGTTTTTTTTTAATTACAGGCAACACGAGTGTACACAGAGCAACTACTGGAGCTCCATAGAGGGCAGGGAATTGAGATATACTGGAGGGACAACTTCCAGTGTCCCTCTGAAGAGGAGTACAAGGAGATGACCATTAAAAGTGAGTTATTCAGTTAGTCAGTATACTCCAGCAGATCATTTTCAAATTCAATTTTTTTTTTTTAATTTTTCATTTCAATAATTGTATTTTCGTATGTAACGAATTAATTCAAAAACTACTGGACCGATTTCGAAAAATCTTTCGCCATTATAAAGCTACATGACCAGGCACCAATATAGGCTATATAATTATAATCATCAAGCTACTATCACACGGGCGGAGCCGCGGGCAACAGCTAGTATTACAATTTGCAAAACCATTTGGTAGGTACATAATTTTCAAAATTTTTATCAATTCACATTTTTGCGTATATTCGTCGGTTATCGCGACCAAAACCAAACATAGTCTATGTCCTATCTCAAGTTATACCAAATGTCATTAAAATCGGTTCAGTGGTTTAGTCGTGAAAGCAACATACAGACAGGCAGACAGAGTCACTTTCGCATTTATAATATTAGTATGGATACATTATTGGTTATCTTCTTGCATAGAGGTTTATATCTCTTACAAGTTGAACCCCTGTCTCCCATACTAGGTATTCCTGTATTATAGTTACTGTTGTTGCTGTTGAACTACTATTTCATAAAAATCTGTGTCGCGACGACATGCAGTCTGATGCTGCTGTGTGCGGTCGTCTACGACGTCCTACGATAAAGAACGTTTCTGTAAATATGCTGTTAAACTTTGTGCTTCTGTTTCCCAGAAACGGGCGGTCTATTCATGTTGGCTATCCGCCTCATGCAGCTGTTCAGTGAAAACAAGTCGGACTTCACGAAACTGAGTGCGATATTAGGACTGTACTTCCAGATCAGAGATGATTACTGTAATCTCAGGGTACAAGAGGTAAGCTGTTATTTTATTGATGTGAACTTCAGGTCTGTACAGCTGTTCTGGCCTGAATCTATATATACTGGGTGTTTTTATAGCGTTTCTTAAAAGAAGAATTTGAAAGCAAAATCAGCTGGAAGTATTCATTTTGGCGAACGAAAAAAAAAATTTTAAAACCCCATACATTTTCCTTTCACCTTAACAATATTCCCATACAATATCATAATTTATTATTTTCTTTCACCAAATGAATACTTCCAGATGATTTTACTATCGAAATTGTGCCAAACTCTTTTTATCCGAAACGCCTATAAAATAGAAAGAAAGAAATAATATAAGAAATAGACGGATATAAAGAGAAGGAAAATTTGGATTGATTCAAGTGGTGCTCTATAGCTCAGTTGGCAGAGCAGTCCCCCTGCAAGGGAAAGGTCGTGAGTTCGAGTCTCACTTGAGCATTTCATTTTTTCAATGTTTTTCGGACTTAAAAGTTAGCATAATAAATGCTATAAAAAATTCATTACATTTTTTTTTATTTCGCTCGGCAGTAATTAGACATATTATCATACAACATAATACAATACCTACTTTAATTGTAACATTATGTCTAGGAATTGTCAGTAGGGTAGTCGCCACACACTGCCAAGTAGTAATAAAAATCACCCAGTATAACTATTATAAATATTATAATGCGTAGTGAATGGCCCGGGTTACTATTGATGTGCCGGATATCCGAATTCCCGGATATATCCGTCTAGTTGTCTCGTATACGAAGGAAAAGGCTCGTATCAAATCGTATGTCAAACTATTTACTTCTAAAAATTAAGTACGTATAGAAAATCCAGCGCAATGTAAGTCGAAACATTTGCTATTACGCAAGGCGTCTTTACCTTTAATTTTAATGTCACGTGCACACAACTAAAACAAAGTTAAGATCTAAATCTGTGGATCTTGACACCAAATATCCGTATTCGAATCAATCCAGCACATCACTACATGTTACTAAAGTAAAGCCAACGAGACGAGAGAAAAAAGGTAAACAAAGCGACTGGTAGGACGTGTAAATAGTCCGACCACTGGTGTGTTTGCACACGGAGCGTGTAAGAACCTGTGACCTGAAGTTTGGTTGTAATAAAAAGAAAATACACATGTGACCGCTTCTATGAATGAAAACGCAAGAGAACCGGCACTGACCTGAGTTCCACCTCGTGAGGATTCAGCTGCAGACAGGCGTGGTTCCTGGCACGTGCTGGTTGGTAGGTAGGTGTCGACCGGCCGGTGACTTTCTTGAGTTTGTCGTTTTCTTCCGATACACTTCACTTATACTGACTTGAGAATGTGGCCAAAGGAACTTATAGAATTACACAGAAAAAGAAACGAGGAGTTGAAGTACTCAACTTCCGTTCGGAGCGGCAGCGGGTCAGAGACAAGTAAAAATGTGCGGGGAGATCGTCCGCCGTGAAGCTTGAGAGTGTCGCTCGTAGGAACTTCAGTCTCAAGTATAGTTCGAAAAATCTGTGCACAGCGCCATCTATTGGCCTTCTTCAACACTAAGTGGTCAACAAATGAGCGCCAATACTCAAACATTATTCTATCACAGAAGCGGTTTTTTAAATTACAAATATTGAAATACAATTAAATTATGTGGGAAATAATTAAGAAAGTACATAAGCGCTCCACCATGCACCCGGCTTTGGAACGTCGCAAGATGTTACGAAACAAACAAGCGAACACTGGCTGATTAGAGCCCATAGTGAATTTGTATAACATAATAATACACATAGCTAAAATAACAACTTAGACTAACAATATTCTATCTAAAGTATGTTTAAAGTTTGAGTTAAAAATTAAAGTTTAAGATTCTATTTAGCGTTGTAAGTTATTGCGTTGGGATAGGATACAATTTGGTTACAGCGCGTTTGTAAGTACCAATCAGTGGTTAAATCACTGGTCAATTCGATATGAAGGCCACGTGTGGCGATGCAGATAAACAATATAATGTATGCCTTTTGAGAATGCTGACCTCTACGACGAGAAAGTATGGTCTTTATTGGACCAGCGTAATCAATCCCAGTATGACAAAAGGCTTTGGCTTCTGATACACGATAATTGGGCAGATCAGCCATTATTGGTGTAGGGTGCGTTGGATTGCATTTAAAGCAAATGTTACACTTTCGTAACTTAGATCTGATAACAGTTCTAGCGTCTAATATCCAGAAGCGTTGGCGTATGATAGACATGAGGAGTCCAGGTCCAGTATGACAATTGACAACGTGAAAATGCTGAATTATTAGATCAACAACGTGATCGCGTTTTGGGAGAAGGACAGGATGTTTAGCTTCAAATGGAAGCATCGATTTAGAAAGTCTGCCACCTATGCGCAAAATGCCTTCTTCATCTAAGAAGACTGCAAGACGCAGCAGCTTCTTCGAGGGTGACTTCTCAGCCTTTATCAATTTTATATCTTCAGCAAAGTGAACTGATTGAACGGCGAGAATCAATGCCGTCTCAGCGATTGACAATCCTGATACAGAATGAGGTTCGATCTTAGATTTAAATCGTGCTAATTTTAAAACGTATGCAATGATGCGTAGTAGTTTCTGCCAAGAAGGAACACGTTGTGCTAATGTACATAACAATGGCGACTCTGTGTGTTTTGTTGTCACACTTAACACATTTGCCTTATGCTCAGGTAAGTCAGAACAGTTGGCGGGAGAGAATGACTTAATAGGCCATTCATCAGGGGGGCCGCGGATCCATGCTGGACCGTTCCACTACAAATCATGAGTCAAAAGTTGCGAGGGGAGCATGCCGCGTGATAGACAATCACTCGGGTTAATGGCTCCGGTGACGTGATAAAAATGTTTTGCGTTCAAGTTTTCTTGACACTGAGCGACCCGGTTGCTAACAAAAATCGACCACCGATGTGGTGACGAGTGAACCCATGATAAGGCAATCGTGGAATCAGAAAAGGCGTAAATGTCAGTAACGGGAATGCGTAATGCATACGAATCACGTACAGTTCTTACTAACTTTGACATAAGCAAAATAGCACATAACTCTAATCGAGCAAGCGTAGTAATCTTTGTCGGATTGACCTTTGATTTTGCACACAAAATGCGAGTTTGAATGCTAGATGGGTAGGTACAATGTGCATAAATAACACATCCCATGCCATTCAGGCTGGCATCACAAAATGCGACAAGACGTAATTCGCAATCAACTTCGACACCTATATATCGCGGAATTTTTAATGTGTCAAGCAATTTTAATTCTTGAACGAGAGCGGAAAAGCGTGAGCGTATATGCTCTGGAGCAGGGTCATCCCAATCACTCTTACTAAGCCAAAGTTCCTTAATTAACAACTTGGCGTAGAGTATCACAGGTGCCACCAACCCGAGCACGTCAAATAGTCGCGCAACTATAGAGAGTATATTTCTCTTAGTGCACTTCTCATCTACCAAGGTGGATGTGAAATAAAAATTATCTCCACACGGCTCCCACGAGAGACCTAAAACCTTTGCGACATGACTGCCAACATCAAACACAAGCGATTTGCGGTGAGTATCAGGAAGTGAGTCTAGCAGCACAGAAGAATTGCTAGACCACTTCACTAAGTCAAAGTCGCCAGCCTTGAACAGTTTTATCAAGTTGCGAGCTAAGTGTACAGCAGTGTCCTCATCAGGTGCGGAATGAACTAAATCGTCAGTATACAGACAGGTCTCTGCCACTTTCGCGGCGTCAGGGAAGTGCGGACTCATGTCAGTAGCCAGCTGACGCACAGTACGTATAGCTATATACGGACTTGACTTCAGACCAAACGCCTGTCGATTAAACACATAGGTCTGAATTTCATCCGATTCCTTGAACCTGAATAAGATGCGCAGGTATTTACGATGGTCAACAGGTACGCCAAGACGTAAATAATGTTGTTTTATGTCAGCGTTCATTGCGATAGGAAATAGCCTAAAATTTAATAATAATAAAAACAGGTCTGCCTGTAAATTGGGACCAATATGTAAAATATCATTGAGCGAAAGACCAGTGTGGGTTTTAGCGCTCGCGTCTAACACAATACGTGGCATCGGTTTGTCATGTCGAACTACTGCGTGATGTGGTATGTAATAACCATCCATAGACAAATTAGAGTCATCAACGAGACTAAGATAACCGTTATCTAAATAATCCTGAATAACCTTATTGTAATTTTCACGTACGGTTGGTGATTGACGAAGTTTACGCTCGAGCGACAAAAACCGGCGGTGAGCGACGCCGCGCGAGTTCCCTAATTCAGAGGGATCCTTGCAGAACGGCAGCGCAACAGTATAACGACCTACGTCATCGCGAGTCACAGTAGATGTGAAAATATTCTCGCACTCGGTTTCTTCTGGAGACAATAGGCGCTTCACAGGAACTTCCTCAAGTTCCCAAAATTTTTGCACTAAATCATTTAGTGCTAGCGCAGAAAAGGATGCGGTTGTAGGCACAACATCTTTACGTGGGTAATCACCCATAAGTACATACCCAAATGCGGTTGATAGTACACAAGGGGCACTGGGACCACACTCGACTCTATTTCCTAAGTAGATATACGGGAAGAGCTGTGCACCTAATACTATATCAATGTTTCCTGGAATGTTCCAGCTTAAGTCAGCAAGCGGTAAATCGCGAAGATTTAACTCGCGATCACACTTAATTAATTGCGAGGGCAATTGATCCGTAAGGCTATTCATAACTAACGCATGTATAGTATACTTATGATCTGCATAAATACGAGATTCAATGTCCAAATACACATAGCCTACTATCGGGTGCGAAGTGGAACCAACACCTTTGACAACAGAATTACTCATTGGTATTATTGGTAAATTTAATAAACGACAACAGGACAATGTTATTAAGTTATTCTGTAAGCCATTATCAATTAGACATCTGACTACAGATTTATTTCCAGTGCTACCTTTAGGGCGAGCATACACCTGAGCGGTTGCCAAGAGAATATCACACTTATGGCTAGAGGCATACGAATGCACAGTGCTTGAAGCGAGCGGTGACTCAGGAGTGAGACTAACATGGTCGCACTGGGGCGGCGGGAAAGCGACAGCAGTCGTCGCATGCAAGTGCGAATTATTAACATTATTATCAAAATGCAATAATTTATGATGTTTTTTCTGACAGAAACAAACTGACGTACTTTTACATTGCGGGAGATTATGTAATGTGCTTAGACAATTCACGCAACCACGCTTAGATTTAATAAACTCATATCTAGCCTTTGCATTTTGCATATTTTTAAACTGAGCGCAGTCATACAGGTGTCGGTGGTCGCTGCCGCCACATAAACAACAGGACGCGTTAACTGCGGCGGGCGCATTCGACTTATTATTAATCGGCTCACTGACAACAAACAACTTAGAATTACGCTGTACACGCCTATCATTAGACTGTGGCGTCCCAGCAGTGGACGACTTCGCATATGACGAAGACCGCAGGTTTGACCGTTCAATCATCTTAGCATAATCTTGTACAAAGTCGATCAGCTGTTGCGTCGTAGGTATATCGACACCTCGAACAGAAAGTGCGAAGGCTTGGATGGTTAGAGTGTCCATTTTCCTCATGGCACATTGTAGAAACATGAAGTCCGTTAAATCATTTATACCTAATTCTTTAAGCGCGGCGATAGAGGAGTAATATATACCTATAAATGAATCAAGTGAGTTCACACTAGGTGAACAATTCTTTAAGTCTAATATATTATTAAGATAATATGAACCTAATGAACGTTTATCTTGGTATTTCTTGACCAAGGCGTCCCAAACTATACTGTAGGTCTCACTTGACGGAACAATACCGGCAGTGAACTTTAATGCGTCATTGGTTAGTTTTGAGAATAGGTATTGCACACGTTGCGAATCAGACAATTATTTGTTTGAATGAATATTGGCCTTAAAGGACTGATAAAATGTATTCCAGTTTTCAGGGCGTCCGTCAAAACTCGGAATAACAAGCATTTCCAATTTCACTACAGACGCGTTCGAATTACTCGACCCGTGTGAGGCGACCTCCTTGACCTTGGGAGTAGATAATTTATTTCTAATGCATTTTATTCTCGAATACAATTCATCAAATGAGTCAAGGCAAGAATAGTCGGGTTCCACAGGGGATTCTAATGATAAATTTGAGCTATTTATTTGATCCACAATCGACTCGAACTTATCGCGAACATCATCGATGGTCTCGGTCTCAGCCAAAAAATCCTCACTAGATCGCGTCGTTATATCAAAACACACAATTGATTTCGACGATTTATACCAACGAGTAATGCGTGCAAACAATAATTCCTTTTTTTGATTCAACATAATAAGCTTCGTTTCGAGATCTGACGACATGTTTGCAAATTAACGATAGGTAGGACCTACCTATTGAAATATAACAAGAAGATTATCTAACACAAACAGTTTAGATATACTTTTTATTGAAAATTGTACTACGGCTTATTATATAAGCAAGTAGCACGGCGGAGCGGGAATGTAACTACCTACGTACCTAGATAGGTACCTACAAAGTTACGCGTATGTGAATAGAATGATGAGTATTTACCAATTAATACGTAAATCACCAACTATTATAAATATCTACCAATTATTACGTTTTAAATACAGAATTTACCAAATAATTTACGTAAATCTGTTAGCGAATGAAAGTAATGAAACTAAGATGGCGGAAAGAATTCACCAAAATTACGTGAATCTTTTAATTAAATGAATAGGAAAGAAATATTATTCACCAATAATTACGTGAATATGTTATTTACTGGCCTATCCGACTCGTAAGGTCCATAAATTATGGTAGGACGTGTAAATAGTCCGACCACTGGTGTGTTTGCACACGGAGCGTGTAAGAACCTGTGACCTGAAGTTTGGTTGTAATAAAAAGAAAATACACATGTGACCGCTTCTATGAATGAAAACGCAAGAGAACCGGCACTGACCTGAGTTCCACCTCGTGAGGATTCAGCTGCAGACAGGCGTGGTTCCTGGCACGTGCTGGTTGGTAGGTAGGTGTCGACCGGCCGGTGACTTTCTTGAGTTTGTCGTTTTCTTCCGATACACGTCACTTATACTGTCTTGAGAATGTGGCCAAAGGAACTTATAGAATTACACAGAAAAAGAAACGAGGAGTTGAAGTACTCAACTTCCGTTCGGAGCGGCAGCGGGTCAGAGACAAGTATAAATGTGCGGGGAGATCGTCCGCCGTGAAGCTTGAGAGTGTCGCTCGTAGGAACTTCAGTCTCAAGTATAGTTCGAAAAATCTGTGCACAGTGCCATCTATTGGCCTTCTTCAACACTAAGTGGTCAACAAATGAGCGCCAATACTCAAACATTATTCTATCACAAAAGCGGTTTTTTAAATTACAAAAATTGAAATACAATTAAATTATGTGGGAAATAATTAAGAAAGTACATAAGCGCTCCACCAGCGACCATTACTGAGTTACGTTGCGATAACTAGCGATTATTTTCTCGGTCCTTGTCACACATGTCACACGTACGCGACAATGGCCGAGCGACAGCTGTCGTTGCGTGTTTCGTAGTACAGGAAAGCTGTCAGCACAGCGGTTCTAAACTATCAGATCCGCCATCTTATGAGCAAATTGATTCCTGTCTGGAACACGCTTGAAATGATACGTAATCATTTTCAAATAAAAAAGTTTAGAACCGCTGAAACATTGTTTACCTTTTTTCTCTCGCTTCGTTGGCTTTACTGTTCCAGTACCTACCTAGTAAAAAAATACATCTTTTGAAAAATTTCAGTACACAGAGAATAAAAGCTACTGCGAAGACCTGACAGAAGGCAAGTTCAGCTTCCCAATCATCCACGCCATAAGGAACCCAGAGGGAGACAACCAAGTGCTTCGTATCCTTTGTGCAAAAACTCATAACTAATCTTGTCTAGTCGTCATTATATTTATTGTACACGGGCCCCCCATGAGCTCACCTGTGGGCCTGGGGGAGACGGGTGGAGCCGCATGGCACCCCCAAGAGAAGCAGGCCGTTGTGCCTCCCCATACCCGGGAGCGAGTTGGGAATCCCGTAGTCGGCTGTAGAGGGCCAGATCGATAGAGATTGTGGTGTAGGTGGGATTTTGCTCTCCAAAAAATATTCACATCATATTCACACAACATTCCATACAACGCTATCTAGAAACATGGTAAGCTTAGCTTAACTAGCTTGTGTTATGGAATCTAGAATGCGGATAAACATACTTCGATATTTTTTTTAGTAAATACATACATACTATACATAGAAACAACCAGACCATATTCGTGCATGCAAATATTTGCACTGAGCGGGAATCGAACCCGCACCTCCTGCGTAGCTGTCGTGTTTACCAACGTCACTATTTATTTATTGTATTTGAATGAATTTTTACAGCATTTATGCTAATTATTCAAATGGATTTAGAAAGGAATTCGGGCGTTAGTCTGACAGCTTAGTTGCCAAAGCAAAGTTCTCCCTGTAAGAGAAGGATCGCGGGTTCAAATCCCGACTGGACCGAACAATATTTTTTCCTTTCTAAATCGATTTGTATATTTACATACATACATACATATAATCACGCCTTTATCCCCGAAATCCGGTAAATCAACGCCATATACAGTATGGATACGACATATAGGCATTAATTGAAGCCACATACTTGGTACCCTGTTAGCATGAAACGGGCAAAGTTTGAACAAAATCGGTCAAGTATTAAGGTCAAAAACAAGAGTTTTAATTTTAGTGAATTTTGATCAGCTGTGAACACTCTGTAGAATAGCAGTTTTCAATGAACTTTAAATTCTCATTCAATTGTATGCCTACGTATAAGGACTCTTTCACACTCGACATCCACGCGGTACGGCGATAGACGCGCGTAGCGCGCGCCTATGTATTTAACGCGGAATTGACCGGTTCGATCATAGAGTGGTTATGCGTATGCGCGTGTGAGGCACCGCACCTCCGCGCGGATGGCATGGCCGCGTCAAGGGGCAGGCAGAGACAGGATTTTTCGACCTCGCGGTCGATGATGTACCGCCGTAAACCGCCTATGCTTAATAATTTCACCAGTAGTGTTTATGTTTATTGATCATGAATACTTTGAACTTTACATACAGGAAAAGACCGACTCGAAATTGTTACAAATTTTAAGATAAATTTATTTCTACATTCACGATTCAGATTTAATTCAGAACAAAATGTAAGCGAGTGTGTAATCGGCATTAGAAACGATAGTCGTAAAATTTTTATTACTATTAGGGTTACCATCCGTCCGGGCTTCCCCGGATTTGTCCTAGTTTCGACGCAGTCCTCAAGAGTCACGACCCTAAGTTGGGCGCTGTAGTCTTTCATCTCCAAATGCTGACACGGAGCTTCGGAGAACACTATGACCACTCCTACTTGTCCATGTGAGTCCATCAGCTAGTAGCTGTCGCCAATGAGTTTTTTTTTTAATAACAGACACGTCAATTTGACTTCACCTCGGCTGATGGTAAGCTAAAGGCAAAGTCTCGGAAAGAGGGTCACCATCATAAACATGTACCATGTTAACAGTGGTGGCACTCAGCTTGACGGCCTCATCAGATGCCTTTTCACGCCCCGCTTAAAGGACCCGGGCGTGTAGGAAGAAGGAAACACGTGAGCTGGCAGAGAGTTCCAGGTCTTAATGGTGCGGCATAGCTTGGTGTTGGACCGTTGAAACTGTTTCCCAGAAACGGTGTACACTGTAAGGTATGAAATAAACTTTATCCCACGCACACTCAGGCGGTGGAATGAACTCCCTGCTATGAGTCTCCCAAGGGACTAGAACATGAGGTTCTTCAAAAAGGATATTTATCTTGCATACATCCATATGCCACGGTAATAACTTTCTATCGGGTGGGCCGTGTGCTTGTCTGCCACCTTAGTAGTACAAAAAAACTTCTTGTCCTGATTTGATTCAAGATATGAAAAACCTAATTACTATAGAAATTGTAAAATGCGACGTTGCCGCACTGTGTATTCATTCAAATATTCACTCGCTATTCGGGGATTCCCCCGTGACGTGCGTGAGCTCGCCAGTGACCGCGAGCACGCGCGCATGTTCGCATCGAGATTTTATTCGACATAGTTTTTTAGAGTGAAATTGACACTAATTAACTTTTATGTATTTTTAAATAGTGTTATTTTCAACTATTATAATAGTAAGTATTTATTTCATGTTGTGCCATCCAGTGTGAGTGTTTTCTTCATAACTATTGTGTATTTTGAAATTGTGTGTTATTTAAAACTATTATTACCTGTATTTGTTATTGTGCCATCCACGTGTGTCTGAAAGTCAAGAAGCACTGCGCAGCCGAATTATTGAGCCATTTAAAAAAAAAAAAAAATATTTAACAAATTGAAAGCTATGGCTTTGGATCCGAATCGAAATCGGGACAATATTGTTCGGCGATGTAATTTGTGTATTCAAGCAAGTGGCGGACATATTGAAAATTTCAAAGATTTAAATTTACAATCTACAGTGTTATTAAAAGTTCTGCGTACTATACGTCTTAACCTGTGATTCTACGGAATCTGGTGGTACCTACTTACGTACGTAGGTACGTGAGCGCGCCAGCCGGCGGCACGGCCCGGCGGCGCCGGCGCGGCGCCGTGCTTTGTTGCCGCTCCGCTATTCCGAGTAAGTTACCTACCTACTACACTACCTCCCTATTGTCGTAAACCGTGTGTATGTGTATGTGTGTAAAGGCGTGTGCGTATTTATTAATGACTTAGTAACTATCAATGACATTATACGGATAGTTTCATTTTCAACATTTACTTTGATAATTATTTTGTTAGAAAATTTCGGTTTTTTTAAATTAGGGAATTTAAGTTTAAATTTTGTTTGGTTACATTTCTACGGACCAGGATGGTTAGCGGTTTTCGTAAATGCCTATATGTCGTATCCATACTGTATTAATTGTATTTAAATTCAATACTGTTATAGAAATCCTTCTGACTCGAAATCTCGTTAAATATAATACATCCTTAGAGCGAACGTTCAGATATTCTCCGGCAGCGGACTAGAGACGTTGAAGTGAAGAAATATTGCATCACACTATTGGAGAAACTCGGCAGCTTTGCGTACACCAGTGAAATCTTGCAGACGTTAGACCAAGATGCAAGGACAGAGGTACATTTAAATCCATTATATTACTGTATATACCCCTTCAGGAATATAAGTAGAGGCGTAAGTATATATATGCATGGATCAACAGAAATCAGCTAATAAAATTACCAAATTCAAGTAAATAATAGTGTTGTAACCGAAGTTAGAAAGAAGTTAGAAGAACTATTTTACTATATTACTTTGGTTACGACACTATTTTTTCATAATTTTACATTGGAATCTTACGTCATAAATTCTATAACTATTACATATGATATGTATATAAACAGTTTATATATGTAACAGGTGGATCGACTCGGTGGCAATCCTCATTTAGAAGCATTACTAGACGACTTACTCAGCTGGCGGCAGTATTCTCCTAACGCGTAAAACCTCCGAATTATATTTATCATATCACGTACTTTATAGACGTAACTAGATGAAAAAATTTACTTATACACCGCAAAACTAATAAGTTCAAAGCTCAAATTAATCATAAAAGCCTATTAAACTTTAAAACTTTGAGTTTATTAGTCGTGAAAACCTTAAACTTTTTTGTAAACTATTGTTTATATATTACATAAAAATTGTTTTCAAAAAACAATATTTTGATAGGGTTTAATTATTACTAGATTTTAATTTAAATAACACTCGGGGAAGTTGCAATAAGAAGCTTTTAGGTATTTCAATGTACTTGGGACTAGTGGTGCTTTAATTATTATTATTAGTGAAAAATATTGCCCTGGTATTTTGTCGTTGGTTTCGAAGTTCGCTAAAAAAACCCAAAAGTTATATTTACTTTTGGATCTTGACCAAATTACCAATTATTTCAATGCATTTTTATGAAGAAATCGAAATGATTGCATTGTAATAGGCTGAACGGTTTAGGTTAGCGTGTGTTGCATGGTGAGACATGATCGCTAAATATTGATGTAGTTACGTCTATAAGTAATTTTACCAAAACCTGTAGATTTATGGTATGCTATTATTTAATTTTCACATTTCATTACGAATAAATTTGATCTATATAAATATTTTTAGAATCTATAGAATCTTTTTAAAGTATATAAATGAGGATAATGTTATTTGCTAAAACTTTCCAATATAAATAAAATGCTTCCATGACTAGAAGTCCTAACCAGCTACAAAACTCGATATTTATTAGTTTTTTTACAACTAAGCAAAAAATATTTATTCCAAATAGCTATTGCCAAAGTAATAGAAAAAAATATTGGAGTCGGCGTCTTAAGGTTTGTAACCAGTTACGACAAATATAATCAAGACATTTGGGCAAGTAACTACATAATGTCCGTAACCAATTTTCGTTGATATCGTAATGAAGTGTGAAAATGTGTTAAATAATTTTAAATTATATTGTATTTTTTTGTATCAAAAATAGTGAGTTTGTAGATTATAGATATACACTATGTTACACGATAAGTTTGCAACTATTTTTATGAAATAACACATTCCTATTACGGATTGTACGTATATTTTTAGGCAGACGTGCTTAAGTAATTTAAACGTAGAAAAGACAAAATAGTAATCTTATTAATAATGAAAAAAGGATCGAATATTACTTTTACGTCTAATGCATAATACAATTGGCAGTTTTTTTAAAGTAGTATTTTTTCTTCGTTAACTATGCAAAAAAATTAAGCTGTCGTTTTTTATATATGTTAATAAATATATACTACCTACTGATTATACGAATTTTTGTAACTTACTGGTAGTAAAAGTACTTCTTCGTTAATGTAATGCTAAATAAAATTAGGTAAATTATTAATTACCCCAATTATTTCACTTTCAAAATAGATTTTTATTATTCATTTTGTTTGGAAAAAAGAATATATAATTGTAAAGTATGTATTCTAGATAAAGGAATTCTCAACGTGGTAATGAAATTCGTAAAATCAGTTTCCCATAAAAAAAAATTGTTATACATTGTATTGTAACTGTTATAACATTTTATTATTCTAAAATATTTTCCACGCAATCATTTTTGTAGTTATCAGCTTTTTCGTGAATTCCAGTTAAGACTTGTTACTGTATTTATAAAGTACGCGTGATATTTTGTTATTTAATAACAAAATTATCACGAAAATTATCACAATGGTCATTTAAAATTTTGTGTCGTAACCGCAGAAATATATTAGGATAGAACAGTCATAAGCAACGTTCAGCTGCATGTCAACTTTTTCACTGTAAATAGTAAACACGTGAGATAAGAAATGCCTCTATTTTTTAAATGTACGTCTCCATTTTTATTCTGGAGTTGGAAATAGCACAAAATGGCCTATTGACGTTATTTTTGCCGATGTTATTAGTAATCTTGAAGTACTGAGTAAGCATTCGAAAGTTCCTGTCTCATAGGACAGGATTTTACTTAAAAGTTGGCATGTGTTTCCCGCTCACATGGCAGTTCTATCCTAATATTATTTCTGTCGTAACCAATATTAATTCAGTAATAAACGCTAATAAAAAGAAAAAAATATAGATCGAAAAATACATATTAGGTAAAGTTAAGCCAACGAAGCGAGAGAAAAAAGGTAAACAAAGTTTCAGCGGCTCCAAACATTTTCATTTGAAAATTATTACATATCACTTCATGCGCATTCCAGACAGGAATCAAATTGCTCATAAGATGGCGGATCTGACAGTTTAGAACCGCTGGCTGACAGCTTTCCTGTACCACGAAACATGCAACGACAGCTGTCGCTCGACCAATGTAGCGTACGTGTGACTTGTGCGACAAGGGCAGAGAAAATAATCGCTAATTATCGCAACGTAACTCAGTAATGGTCACTTTGTTTACCTTTTTTCTCTCGTCTCGTTGGTTTTACTTTAGTAAATACAAAAATACATAGTAACTTGAGTTCACGAATTCAAAGGTTTTGCTTTGTAAAATATATTAGCGTTCCATAATGCTTACTTAAATCGCTTTGTACTTACGCAAAGTAATGCTTAAATAGGAAGAAAATATTTTTTTATTAAAATAAAACTATTGTTACGGATTAACTCGGTTTTTATTTATTTTTGATCCCTTGTATACCCACTTTATCCAAAATCTCACTATTTAGTTCCTAAGTATAAAGAAACGGTGAGTAATCCGTAAAAGTGGTTTTATAATCATTTTTATTCCAATGATATCATCACTTATTATTTTTTCACTAACTGTATGCTATATTGTTAACTCAATTTTCGTCTTTTCGATCGTTCTGCAATTTAAACCGAGTTTGGTACTTAATCAATTTTGCAATTCTATAAAGGCTGATTTGATTTATTCTCCCCTATAGTTACCTACGTAGTTTTAGTACTAAGAACATTGAAATGTTGACAATTTTAATCAAGTTTAGTTGGTGCTTATATGCGTATGCACGTATAAAGTAATACCAACGAAGCGAGAGAAAAAAGGTAAACAAAGTTACAGCGGTTCCAAAATATTATCACTTCAAGCTCATTCCAGACAGGAATGAAATTGTTCATATGATGGCGGATCTGACCGTTTAGAACCGCTGTGCTGACAGCTTTCCTGTACTGCTAAACACGCAATGTCGCGTACGTGTGATAATGTGCGACAAGGACAGAGACAATAATCACTAGTTATCGCAACGTAACTCAGTAGTGGTCGCTTTGTTTACCTTTTTTCTCTCGTCTCGTTGGCTTTACTTTAGATATATTATTTACTAGCTGACCCGGCGAATTTCTTAACGCTAATTTTTTTCCACCCGCGTGGCGTCTGATCCCGTTCCTTCTGCAACCTCTACTATATTAAGCGTGTATTATACATATAAACCTTCCTCTTGAATCACTCTAATTATTAAAAATAACGCTTCAAAATCCGTTGCATAATTTTAAAGATTTAAGCATACATAGGGACGGACACACAGCGACATCGACTTTGTTAAATACAGTGAAAATAATGACGGACATCCTTTTTAAGCGGATCTATACTAATATTATAAATGCGAAAGTAACTTCTGTCTGTGTACCTATTACGCTTTCACGCCTAAACCACTGAACCGATTTTGATGAAATTTGGTATAGGGGGCGATTAGACCATGAGAAAGGACATAGACTATGTTTAGTCGCGATAACCGACATACACGCGGGCGGAGCCGCAGGTAAAAGGTAGTCAATACTAATATTATAAATGCGAAAGTAACTTCTGTCTGTGTATTACACTTTCACGCCTAAACCACTGAACCGATTTTGATGAAATTTGGTATAGGGGGCGATTAGACCATGAGAAAGGACATAGACTATGTTTGGTCGCGATAACCGACATACACGCGGGCGGAGCCGCAGGTAATAGCTAGCCCATACTAATATTATAAATACGAAAGTAACTTCTGTCTGTGTATTACGCTTTCACGCCTAAACCACTGAACCGATTTTGATGAAATTTGGTATAGGGGTAGATTAGACCATGAGAAAGGACATGGGGTATGTTTGGTCGCGATAAACGACATACAAGCGGGCGGAGCCGCGGGCAAAAGCTGGAATAAATAAAATCATAAGATTCTTATAGGGCTGGCAACACCAGTGTCACGTCCTAGCGTTGCACACACCCATAGGCCATGGAAACCACTTTCAGGTGGACTATGTGCTTGTCTGCCACCAAAAGATCCTATAGCCAATCTAAGTCTACCTTTAAATACTTTATTACTATTCTAAACGGCCAGCTAGCTACGGCCAGTATAAACTAGCCAATACTGCTAATTTGATCGGAGTTGCAGTAAGAGTATGAATATATTTCAAATTACTAGTAAATTTGTATCAATGCGATATCTATATGAACAATTTACTTCCATATTGAATCGAATATACTTATCTCATAATTATTAGTTTTAAAATGTAGAATTGCTTAGATTTGCGACTTTTTCGTAGCAATTTCTTATAGTTAATCATTCTAGCTTAGATTTGGATTTGGCGGTTGTAAGAGGTGTAGGTGCCTACCTATATGCCAATTTTGAACTATCTTGGGAAGGAAGGACCAGGACTTTATCTATATAGACTTATAGTCCAAAATTGAATGTAAAAGTGTTCGTTCAGTCTAAAACACGCCATTTAATTTTTAAATGAACTTTGTAAGTATAGCATTTATTATGCTAACTTTTAAATTCGAATAGGTAGGTACATCGGGAAAAATGAAATGCTGAAAAGAACTGAGCTATTGAGCCACACCTGAGAGGATATAAAGAGAAGGGAAATTTGAAGTGATTCAGGCGTGGCTCAATACCTCAGTTGGAAGAGCATTCCTCCTGTAAGGGAAAGGTCGTGGGTTCAAGTCCCACTTTAGCATTTAATTTTTCCCGATGTATTCGAATGCCATTTAATTTTATACATTAACGGCATAACATTAAAATCTTGCAGTATCAGTAGAATTATTTTGCTTTGACACTTAAGTAATAGCAGAAACAAGGCCGTAATGGTACTATTATAACCTAGCTATGTTTATTACTTACCTAATGATTATAAGGTTTTAAATAAAAATGACAATACACACTAGTCAATTGAAGCAGAAGACGAAGTTATATTTTAAAATGATATCCGTAGATTAAGTGATTTGTGGTTAATTATTGTTTTTAGTACCATAGCATCACAATATAGTAGGTACAGTAAGCTATCTTGAATGAAGTGTATTACTGGTAATACTTAAAATCCGGCAAAAATGATTCGAATTTTTCTTCTCCGTCAGATATCGACAGATACGGATGGCACATCACTAGTAAGTACAAGTAACCGCTAAATTGTTCGACGTTAAGTCGTAATAATTGTGGGTACTTTACTTAACGTTTAAACATTGCGGCAGTCACCGGGGACTGCACCTAAGGGTCAACCCACTGAAATATGGCTGCGCGAGCTTTAAAGTAACAAAAATCCCCACTGAAAGAACAGCGGCTCTTTCAGTGGGGATTTTTTATTACCTAACTTTTTATTAACTTTACCATCCTAACGTGAATCTAAGTCGCATGCTAAACTTTAGGAGTCTGGAGTCCGCTTTACCAGTGTAACTGTGGATTTGGTTCAACTTTGATATTTTTCATGAAGTGACTGCCATCTGACGTCCACAACTCAAAGGTGATATTGAAGCATTGCAGTTAAACCAGTTATTGGACTTTTTAGGGACTCCAACTTCCCGTTACGATTGTCATACATATTCGTATGACAACCGGGACCAACTGTAACGTGCTCTGAAAGGCACGACCAGACCAATGTAAATATGCATACAAATATTTGCACTGAGTGGGGATCGAACCCGCGCCTCCTGCGTTCACTATCGCTACGCCACAGAGGCTTATTACTAACCACACAAAATTAACTTTGCTTTTGGCTGCTTACTTAGGATTTTTCTTACTATATAAGTATTATGCTGTTATTAATGTATTCATAAGTAATAATGCAATTTTAAAGTCACTATATTTGAGAAGTCTAGGGTAGGTATTTTCGGGGAGCTTGCTTTTAGCTGTATATGAGAGTGCTGCATGCTTGGTTTATAACTAGCTTCGTAGTTCGTAGTTGTTGTTCTGAAGCCTTAATTTGCATTTAACGCTATATTTTAAAAGGTTTACCTACTAATAAAATGGTATACCTAATTCGTTTGTTATAGATCAAACGAAGATGTACTTGGCCAATAATGACAATAATAAATTCTTAACTAGGTCATATTGTATAATAAATAACGTAAGATATAACATAAACTCACGCCTATATTCCCCGAAGGGGTAGGCAGAGGTGCTCGCACCCACATTTCGCCAGTTTATGTTTAGATCCCAATGTACCTAATAGGTGGCGAGCCTATTGAATAATATTGTATAATAATGGGAAAAAAATGTACTTAGTTGATATCATTGTTATTTTCACCATGTTTTTTTGTGACTGAAAATTTAAAGCCGGTTAATTAGATAAAGCTATAAGTAATAAGTCAATAGGTACCTACATATAGGGGTTGAAATTACCGTATAAGGGTGCTTTCATAGAGAAACAGGTAACCGGTACCGGCTACCTGCACAGAAAAATTCCCATAGCAACAAAAATGATAATAATTCGTCGTTTAACTTCTAACTCCACATGTCAAAAAATCTCAACTCTATGGGCGCGGATACGTGCTATTTTGACAAACGACGAAATGAAATGATGCACTATGTTTCGCCCAGAAGACGGTAGGTGGACCCATATTAATGTTATCATTTCAAGGTAATTTTAATTGCAAAATGTAAACAATACCCCCAAACTCCAATTTCCGAGAATCAGTTATTCGTAATTGATGATGGCAACACAAACCTATCCGGCCCGCACGTACCGGTAACCTGATTCTCTATGTAAGCACCCTTGATACGTATTACCTACTGATGAATATATCCGATTATTAGCTCTATTCATTCTATGACTGCATATACCCCATGTAATATACTAGGTGATTTTATAGTCGTTTTGGGAAAAAAGAATTTGGGCAGTTACGATAGATATTTTTTTTTTTGGCAAAGTAAGGGAATAATGTTCAGGTGAAAGGAAAATGTATTTGTGTTGTAATTTTTTTTTCGCCAAAGCAATATGTACTTCGAGATGATTTTACTATCGAAACTGTGCCCATTTCCTTTTTTTACCCGACTACGGCGAAGCCAAAAGGAGGGTTATGATTTTGACAGGCTATGTATGTATGTATGTATGTTCATTTGTTCCCTCATAGCTCCTCAACTACTTATTAGAACTGGACAAATGAGGTATCATTACAAGCAGCTTGATCGTCCGATGGTTATAGGCTATATGAGGTGTCACTCAATCTTGTGTGGCGCCCTCTAGCGCTCATAAGGTAGGTACAGCGTTAAAAAATAAATTTGAGATAAATTTGCCGTGTTTGGTATCAAATCAAAGAGCTCAATAAGCACATTTCAAATATGTATAAATTACTATCTTTACCTTGCCCCAAAATAATAGATATAAAAAATAAAGTTTAAAACTAAAACCCGACTAACGAAAAATCACGCTCTAAAACGTAATAAACAAGAAAATATCAAGGATAGCCGTGGTCGTATGCCCTTACTCTAAAAAACACAATATATTCTAGGGAAAAGTGGCATAGCGTGATTTTTCGTTAGTCGGGTTTTAGTTTTAAACTTTATTTTTTCCGAAATTACTATTACTACCTACTAATCACCTTGTATAACTTTCGCTAACTTTCCAAGTTTGATTACCGCTCCTGTATTTTGAAGAACGTCAAAAGTAATTTGGGTGTTTTGCAATATTTGTTACAATGTTTTGATTGACATTGACATTAAAATTTGTTACAAGCTCATGTTGTACTTTAAGCTCAAAAAACGTTATTAAAATTATATATGTAATAAAAATAATTTGTTATGCTTAACATTTTACACGCCTTGTCTTCCAAATTATGACAATAATTGGCTTAGGTAATATTTTAATAGATGTACCTACCTATAATTCTAAGATAGTTAACAACTTTTTATTCAATCTCTCTTTAGGTAACGAAGAAGATAAACCAATATCATGACAGTTCTATCTTAGAAATTGAAAAAGTTATATATTTTTTTTTTAAGTTATATTATATAGCTTACCTCTTAGACCAAGGAATAGTGAGATTAAAGTATTAACTTTGTCCTCCAAGGATCATTATACTACTTATACATTTTTTAAGAATGTTAGCAACAGATATTTCTAATATTCCCGCCGTTAACCCCTCCAGATAAGCTAAACGTCGGTATTGTAATGGTCAGGATTCGATCCCGATCGAATGATCCCGGGACTTCTCGATTGTGAGGTCGACTCCTAAACCACTAAGCTATCCACGCTACACATGTATTCCAATTTTAAAAAGCTTTGTAAATATTTTGGTGTTCATCAACTTATGTCGTTAAGATAAAATAGGACCCTACATTCAGATTCAGAGGTTATCAGTGACGCAGTGACCTTTTTGATAGAACTGTCATCAAAACATCTATTGTCTGTTTTATCTTAAATAAAGTTTTGTGAAAGCATACCTACTCGTTTTATTTACTACCTATTTAGTTTTTATTTTGTAGACTTATTTTTTAAGAATACCTACATTGTACCTAATCCATTTTTTGTTTTTTGTCCCTAATACCTAAATGATATTAAAAATAACTTTTTTTTATATACCACTTAGGTGGCAGACAAGCACACGGCCCACCTGATGGAAAGTGGTTACCGCGGGCTATGTACGTATGCAACACCAGGGGCGTTACACTCGCGCTGCCTACCCTGAAGAAACCTTCTAATGCCCCTCTTGAAGAACCCCATACTGTATTGTAATTGCCAGTATTTACGAAATATATACAACCTCGGAATATCTCAAACTGTCAAAGCTTTAACAGCATCGTTATAGCAAGAAAACATAGTCCACATGATGTCCTGAGGTATCAGACCTATTGCCATAGGAAGCATACCTACCCGAGGACCGAATTGGCTGGCGACATCGAAAAGTCAGCTGCACTCCTCCCATATTTTCAGTACCGCATTGCTTTCTCTGCATATTTTTTATAGAAGTTGTTCATCGATATGGGCTGTCCTACCGCCCTGAATTAATTCAGAAGGTATTATGCAATGTGTGTATAAAATATGTCGCAAAATTATTTTGACTGCAATAGGTATTTGTCCTCCTAATACAAGCACCATTTGCTTACCAGGAGGGTCCACATACTATTGTTGTAATAAGTTTTAAATGAATAAATAAATTTCAAATTTCAAATTTCTACTTCAAAAGGAATCTTCAAAATAAAAGTCGAAATATATTTATGTACTTTATTAATTAATATTTTTACATTCGTCACAAACTACAGAACTGCGACTCTACTAGTCAAGGTTTTCGTTGGATCAAAATGCTCCTGAACCATAAACAACATAAATAAAACTATCATTACAGTTAAATTATGATTTATATTAATTTATTTTTCATAAATTGTCACAATAAAAGAATATTACATTTTAAAAATCTAAATTCATATACAAATAATCTCTCTTATTGAAACTAACAGACGAAAAAAAACCAAAAACGGATTTTAATGGAAAATATGATGTCTTGTATCACAATGTTATGGACACGTAGTTCCCCAGTAGATTCACTAAATATACATAAAGTTACATTTTTAAGCATTTTTTTTTGTTTCAAAAAAGCAAAAGGTTACGGTATAAAAGCTAACTTTTAATATCAAAAAGCCTCAGTACTAGATGCTAAAGTCGTCGACAAAAAAAAATCGTTCCGAGTCCGTCAAAGGCGTAATGTGAAAAAAAACTAAACGTTGAACAAACCTAGTGCTTTATTGAAATATTTAAAATTACCCTCCATTGACGCAGAACATGACTTCTCTAAACACTAACATTTGTATTGGTCTTATTGTAGATATTTTTATTAAAACGTGTCTCAATTACTTCGTTAGTCAAAAAATATTATTCATAGTCAAGTCACGGTAATAGTATCTACCGATTATACGATAGTAAGTACATATTACCGTGGTCAAGTATACTTTTACACATTAAGATTTCATTAAAACTACTTATACTTCGCAGAATCTCACGAGGTAGGTAAAAGGTAGATACAATTAAAGTTAAATTAAAATCGCACCTATTTCGAACACATTGAATGCAGTGTTCATTAAAATCTAAATTTCGCGTCGTGTCGCTCACTGGTGAGCGCAGTGACGTTCAATGATTTACCATCGAAAAATTTAATATTTCTAAAATTAAAAAGAATTTTAGTCAATTTTATTACTTTTTAAATCTACAAGCGTCAATTATAAGAGAAGCATGTTTCGCATTAATGGAATGTGCACATCTATAAAATATATTACAATTTAATATCATAATAAAATTAATACGAATTCATTAGCACACTATATTAATAATTAATAGTTAATCTTTCGTCATTCATACATTACACAACAATTGGCATTTTATCAAAAATATTTACTTTTTGTACTAGAAGTGGACCGGCCACTCTAGTGATGTTAGTCGATATTTCAGTTCCGGTTTTTAGCACCGGTTATGATAAAAACGGTGATAAAATACCAATTTTTGTGATCACAGCATTCGTCATCGCGTGTACAATGTTTTTTTCTGTCCGTACAAGGACGTGGTGATTGTGTATTTTTAAAACTTGCTTATTTTTAACCTACATTTTTTTATATTTGCATTTGCACCATGATTACAAAAGAGTATCTAAATGACAATATCATAAAATTGCTACGAATATACAGCGCGATTCTAGATCGCTATATTCAAACAACAGCCAAAGCGCGAAGCTCACAGCGAGGCTAGAACAACTTCTATCATTTTATTTCAATATCGTTTCAGCACTAACTTTAAAATCGACTGCGGCGAAAACCGGTACAAGTTAAAAAAAATCGATTATTCCGGTTTTTTCCGCAGAAGAGAGAACGAAAAGTTCACTGAGTAACATCTCAGTTTGCTAAATATTTGTCAAGTTTGTAAGGATCGAGTGTAAGATTGAAGATAATATAAAAATACCCAACCACGACGTGTGTAGAGGCTCGCGGCGGAGGGTGGCAGGCGGCGGGCGGTCACGGGAACCAGCCCACCACGTAGCTGCGGCTGCGGGTGAACTGGGTCAGCCGGCGGATGCGGCCGCCTGCGGGTAGGGGGCACACGTTACGGACATACAGCTTGAATTGTAGAACAGGGGCTCTTTGGTGCGTTATATGGACACGATTAGACATATATATCGCGATCCTAGATTCTAGATTCCATAACACGAACTAGTTAAGCTTACCATGGGTCTAGATAGCGTTGTGTACAATATTGTGGAATATTTATTTATTATTATCTTATGAATATACTGAGTGATTTTATAGTCGTTTCGGACAAAAATAATTTGGACTCAGTTTCTGAACGTTTACACAATCAGATTCGCAAACCAAAGCAAATTTAACCATTACGGTTAAAGGTTGTGAAAAAAGAATTTA
This sequence comes from Eilema sororculum, assembly GCA_914829495.1. Lineage (NCBI taxonomy): Eukaryota > Metazoa > Arthropoda > Insecta > Lepidoptera > Erebidae > Eilema > Eilema sororculum. The sequence continues at coordinate 5,281,043 of OU618543.1, forward strand.
ATATTTAACGTTAAGGTGTTTAAAACTAGGTCCTATAAAAATATTTTTTTACACGCACCAAAGAACCCCATATAGATTGGCATTGAGATGATAAACTTAACCTTTCATATACAAAAATAATTCATTTTGGTAATATTTAACATTTTTTTAAATGTAAATATTACAGGTTAAACTTTTATCATTTCAATCTCAATTTCTGTCCTGTATAAATTTGCTGAAACCAAGTACTTATTACAAAACAAGTATTAATACCCTCAAAGGGTATGAAAAATCACTATTGACTTTTAACACCCTTAGAGGAAATTGCTGTAATGAAAATGTTATCGAAGTTTCATGTATTGGACCCAATCCTTTGAAATGGCGCCCAGATATGTAGATATAGACACTCGCAGACAGATGTGTCGAGATTAATGTTATAAATGTCAACACTTAGAAACTATGTAGCTATGAAATTGTTAAAATTGTTATTGTTTTCAATTAAAAAGTTTAACGCATGTATATGCGGATAGCAGTTTATTCAGTATTTAGTAATTATGTAAAGTTAAAAAATGGGTATAATGAATAAGCGTAATTGATTGTAAAATAAAATAGAAAAGATATCAAATACAAGTGATTAATTAAGGGTCAGTTTTTTTGATTCGTAGTTTGACCATTTGTTATGTTGAGTTTATGACATTTATTTGAAAGGTATAAGTTTTTTTACAATTAGTAATGGATGGGGTGGGCTAAAGCACGGTATGCATAACATATAGGTACAATATGCAAGGTGTTCACAGAATCATGCGTTTGATTAAGCAGAATAACTCTTACATTTTTAGAAGATCAAATTAATTTTGAATGCTAATGATACTTCAAAAATAATTAATTTGGCTAATAAAGTGAATAGCAAAATTAATTATGAAAATAATTAAACATTATTTGAGCATTGATATTTTTTTCTAGCATAATATAAAGAGAAGAACTTATGCTATAAAAAAAACTACAAACCAATTGTCTGTCTCTAGCAAAAATATTTTTTTTTTGCAAAATATTATCTTTTGCAAGCTTTTATTGTGATCCAATTTGAGTTGTTTCCTACGTTTTAGGTAATACAGTAGATAAACTTACCACGTGCGACACTTCAAGGCTCTAAGCGTTGTTCAGGCTCCGGCGCTGCTGGCGTACTGCAATGCATACACACCGACACGTGTCACGCGATTATATATACATACAAAGATATCACCGATGTTTGCAACACTTAAGAGTTAAGTGAAAAAAAAATTTTTTTTTTCTAAGATAGTATTTTTAGAAATATTTTATTTGGCACAATAATTACTCAGAAGTCATTAAATATATTTTAATCATAAAAAGTGATATATATTTTAAGCAAAAATATGCAAGATGTCTCTAAATAATGTATAAAGGGGTGATTTTCTCGAATGTGTAGCGAACATCAGTAATTTTAGGAGTTCATTTAAACAACAAAGGAAATAAGTATACACATTATAAACATAATCATATCACAAATACAATTGGAGATTCAAGTCCATGCCTGCTTCTTCATGATTTTAGTACAAAAATCATGCCACAAACATGTTAGTTAGTATTCAAAACCATGCGTGTCATTGAACTCAGTAAAACACATTTTTTCTATTCTATTTTATGGTTTAAAGTTAATAGGTGCTAAAAACTTTAATGACTATCCTGTCGCAATTGGGATCCCACAGCTTGTTGAAGGCCTCGAAGCGAAAAATCGATATTAGCTGAAGCCTTAGTGCTGTGAAAAACCGTTAATACCCGAAAAAAATAGCAGCGCACTATTTGGCGCCAAAACAGATGACATTTTACCGATTTTATGCGGCCATTTTGTTTATATTATCTGTCTGTTCTATGTTCCCCTCTCTGCTAGAAATTAAATTGTTAATCTTATTAAATTTGTAGTAGAAAACACATCAAAATATGTTAGTTTTATTTTTAAATCATATTTTAATGGAGAGTTTTGAAGAGAAATGTAGATCTGTTTAAAGTTAAAGAGTAACAAAATGTTAGGACTATAAGAGATATGACATTAATATCGCCTAGCGACGCCACTAATGCCATATACGACTAAATAGATTTTTGTTGTGCAGTCTTATGTACCAAAAATGTATCTGAATGTATCAAAATATACCTTCAAGCAGCTAAAGATATATTCGTATTTATGACCAATGTACTTTAACTGTAAAATTTAACTTTTTCTTCCTATAACGTAATAACAAGCCCATTTTTTCTAGCATTAAATGTCAACATTAAAATTCAGTACCACAAGATTTGTTCTAAAAATAAAACTGCACTATTGCATTGTGTGTAAGTGAACACTCAGCCGGCATTTTAAATAAGCTGTAACATAAGCGTAGTTTGTTATTCTGCCGTGCTTAACAATGCACTGTTGGGCCTGACCTCCGTGCTATTGGCTACGCGCCCCCTTCGGCAGGTTGTTAAAGAATCTGAATTGAAGCCGCAGCGTAAGGTCTTTCCGTACTGTAATGACAAACATATACTCTGAACTAGTGTACACACATGTGGAGTCTTAGTATCCTAAAGTATGTGAATTTGAACAATTTGTTGCCGCACAAAAAAATACCAAACGTACCTAAAAATTCTACCAAACATATATGGCAATGCTAAATGCGTTTTTCAGGTTCTTAATCTGAAAATATTTTAAAAAAATCGTCGAACTTCAAAGAAAGATTCGTTACGATTTGAAAGTGCAGAAAAAGGGATTATATCCGGTACATAAAATCCGGTACGCTGTCAAAAAAACACAGTCGTTCGTAGACCTCTACGCCAGACAATTTTATGTATTGCGGACACAGTATGTTTCCTTCCTTCTGTACAATAATATATTAATAAATTCGTATATATTGTTCGAATTCACATTTGAATGTTGGTGTAAACGTCTACACATACAGTTGGGGGCACGCGTGAGTGTGTGAGTTGCAATACTCGATTACTCACGAGTGCGGGTTGGGATTAAAGTCCAGAGGTGCCGCTTTCACGAATCTCTCCACCGGCTGTTCAGATTCATTACTAACAGAATCGCCCTCTTCGCCTTCGATATTGACGGGAATCAATCTTTCTTCGGTAGTTACCGGTTTTTCTATATCGGTTGACACCGGTATATCTGGTATCGGTTCTTCTGTTTTAATCGATTCTGTAGTATCCGATTCCGGTTTTTCTGTCGCGTTAATCGCAACTGACGCTTCGACAGATTCCGTAAGTACTGGTTTGGTTTCTTCTTTCGTGGGGGTGACAGCTTCGACGCTAGGCGGGGTGAGGTTGAAGAAGGAATTGTCGAGACCAATGGCGGGCGGGCGGCCTCGGGGAAGTCGCAAGCTCAGGGATGCGCTAGCCCTCTTTTGAACTCGGCAATCTGATCATGAATATCGATTTGATATATCGATGTTAGCTTGTGTCTAATGGGTATTCGATATCGCCCGAGTGACGGACCGTGATGTATGTTATGTTTGACTGAGATTATTTAGTTTGTTACTATATTTTTTGCTTATTTACACGGGTCTAATTTATTACCAATTAGTTATTAATAATCGAATTTTGAAATGAGAATACATCGCAATTACATGATAAATATATCAATTATATATTTTTGTCAGTGCGTCAATATTATATCAGTCAAACCAGCTGATTAAGCCCTTGAAAGCGTTATGGCCATAGGTACAGCTAACTCGCATTAGACACAAGAATATTTGTGTAGGTTCCTTCGGTGAGCTCAAGTAGTTCATGACTGTCTTGACGGTTAATACAAGCGAGGATGTTCTACGATCAAAATGCGTCATAACTGCATCAGTGGATATGTTACGTGTTGTGGTGTATTGACTACATCAGTTTTATGTTTTTTTTACTTGACTGTACCCATTTCAACTAAAAGTTTACCAAATGGGACTAAATGTATGAAATATATAATGTTTGCCAAACGCAACTTTTTAGTAGGTATAGTTTGTGGTTTACCAAATGGGTAAAAGCCATATTATGAAATAGCCATATTATTTTATAGCCCGTTTGACTTTTGCGAGTTTTCGGCTATTGGTCCTTACACTTTAAGAGATTTATATAGATAGATGGTTTAATAGCCCACTAGATTTTTGGCAATGCATGACCGCACGAGTTCACTGATATGATAAATCAGTCCTGGCTTTATAATTTATTTCATTATTGAGTACATGCTTCCTTTTTTATAAAGTCCTTGTGTCCAGTCCAGATTACTGACTGAGTGCAGATTTGATTTTGAACCATTCGGTCAGCACAGCATTTTTTTTTCAGTACGTATATTATTGGTATATTTTATTTTTTAAGATACGTTTTATAGTGAATACACCACAACACATGTACCAGGACAATTCTCCGGGATATAATTCGATATGAATGTTCGAGCGCGCGAGCGACGACGGGAGGCGAAGTGGTGCCCGCCATCTGTGCCGTAATGAGTGCAGTTAGGTGCGAATGTCATGTTATGAGCGAGAACAGATAATAAAAACCTTTTAATTCTTTTTTTGTCATTTTTGATAGGTTTAGGAGTCGGACTTAGGGTCAATCTGCACTGACAGTAGAATAGCGGTCGGTAGAGGCCGACGGCAGCTAGAGTTTGTTACAAAAAATGATTGTGAGAAGATTCGCGCGGCGTCTCCTTCGTCTCCAAATGACTATGATCTTTCTCTCATGTAGATAACATTCAAAATGGCTTGTAATATTTTATGCTGCTCTTAGTGGAAACTTACGACTCCTAACCAATACCCTACAGATGTGAACCCATTCCTAACTCAAGCAATATTCGAAATACATCGGAAAAAAGAAGCGCTCAAGTGGCCACACCTGAATCACTTCAAATTTCCTTTCAAATATCCGTCTTTAAGGGTGACGGTATTTCAAACTTAAAAAGTTAGCATAATAAATGCTATAAAAATTTCATTCAAGCAATATTATTTGAACTCGCTGTGAATAGTGTCGTATGAAATAAATGAACATGATTACATTTCATTTTGATCAATGTTTTAGCTTCAATCAGTTTTATTTTGAGCTTTATGTATGTGTTGTTAAGACTGAAACTTCAATACATGTACACGCAAATATATTCGTATATTAAGTGATAATGATACTTGGAAATGGTATTAAAGAAGAATATGCATGAATATCCTGTAATAAAATTTATGCACTTCATAACAGCTTAGGAATTAAATATATTATATAGCGATTTAGGAAAATAGCACCTATAATAAAAAAATCTAAAGAAAAGCCAACGAAGCGAGAGAAAAAAGGTAAACAAAGTTTCAGCGGTTCCAAACATTTATCACTTCAAGCGTATTCCAGACAGGAATGAAATTGCTCATAAGATGGCGAATCTGGCAGTTTAGAACCGCTGTGCAGACAGCTTTCCTGTACTACGAAACACGCAACGACAGCTGTCACTCTACCATTGTCGCGTACGTGTGATAATGTGCGACAAGGACAGAGAAAATACTCGCTAGTTATCGCAACGTAACTCAGTAATGGTCGCTTCGTTTACCTTTTTTCTCTCGGCTCGTTGGCTTTACTTTAGGGAGTAGTTTTTGCGTTCGTAGTCTTGTACAGTATGTATACCTCGAACCAAAGAATATTAGAACCGGAATTACTAATATTCCCTCTAACCCCTCCAGCTAAGCTAAATTGCTTGTATTAGGAGTGGGTTCAGGTCGGTAGTGTAATGGCCAGGATTCGGACCCGGGATCTTTAGATCGTAAGGCCAACACCTAAACCACTAAGCTACCGATGCTTCAAAGTATAGGTACAATGTATCTTTTATATAGTGTGTAGTGTGTGAAATGTATCTTTCATGAAACTGTTGTGAGAATACAAGGTATATAGTAGCGTAACCTGATTTATACCGGTTTTTGTCATTGTGTGCGTATGTGTGTATATATATACTACAAACGCAAAAACGCCATCAACATGATTTATTTTCATGTTAAACGTGTTCATAGTACCCAATAACATTAAGGTGTAAAGAAAATTGGCAAATATATTATACGGTAACGAAAAATATTCTTCAAGATCGAATACTGCGTAGTACCTGAAGAAGTAGAATACAAGGTCTAACCCACATTCCTCCCGCCGTTTTCCCGAAATTTCCCAAGGTGACAAAGGCCTGTTCCCCATTTAAACGTAAACATGTATTACAAACTGTCTGGATGACGACAATACGTTTTCATCCTCGTAAATAGGACTAAAAACGTAGTTCGAAAAACGTCGTCAACGAAACACATATTTATGTGTTTTGATTAAAACAAACATTGAGAGGAGGCTGCCTAATTCTGAGAGGAGGCGGCCTAATACAGAGAGGAGGAGGCCTAATAGAGAGAGGAAGCTGCCTAACTCAGAGAGAAGGCGGCCTAATACAGAGAGGAGGCAGCCTAATACAGAGAGGAGGCGGCCTAAGACAGAGAGGAGGCTGCCTAACACAGAGAGCAGGCAGCCTAATACAGAAAGGAGGTGGCCTAAATAACTGTGCAATGTGACTCTTGAGCCTATCCTGGCATCATCATAATAGCCGTTGGCATAGTGTACTGTCGGCGTTCGTTCTGTGCATAGCTCCCTTAACCAGAGGCTCTGGGATATTTGGACATGAAATGTCATGAAAACAACATGAAATTCCGGAAATAAAATTCCACGCTAGTAGGCACGGCTTGCTTCTGCTGGGGTGACAGGTTGTCTCACCTGTCACACCTAGGCTTTATTGAGGCTGGAGGACGGTAAGCGACCTCCAGTCTCCGACATCTTGTACTTGGCGGTACGGGTGGTTCTTAGCCTAATATTATAGCTCCTTCTCGAGCATTAAGTTGCTGGTAGAAGGGAGTGACATCGGCCCAGGACTCCACCAGACGTCTTTTTACCTCTGGCCAACTACGCAGTGTGCGGTAAACTTTACTAGCCAAGCCTCCTCAACCCGAGACAGGGGCAGGTGGGGTGGGGTCTCATCATACGCTACTGCAGTGTAGAATATACCCTACTAGCCAAGTCACCTCTAGCCACTTACACTTCTGTCGATGTTCCTCTGCAGGTGCAAGGACTTCCTTATGGCTGCCATACGGGTACACCTTTGTACCTCCTACGCCAGGCACTGCCTAGATACACAGTGTGCAGTATACCCTACTAGCCAAATCTCCTTTAACCATAGGGGGGCACCCACTTCATCGTTCGTTCCTCTGCCATCTGTAAGGACTCTCCCCATGGCTGCCATGCATATTTGTAACTCCTACGCCAGGCATTCTGCCCAGATACACAGTGTGCGGTATACCCTACTAGCCAAGTCCCCTCTCCCCCTAGAGCCAGATGGGCTGACTCAAAACCTAAAAACTCCCCAGATGGCTACCACACGGGTACGCCTTTCTACCTCCAATGACCACTCTACCCAGATACGCAGTGTGTTGGCTAGTAGGGCTACTAGCCAAGTTTCCTCTAGCCCTGGACAGGGGCAGGTGAAGTTACTCTGCCTGCATTGGGTTCACCCCCAGCCGCAGTAGCGTAGGTTTCTGCTCCCATCTCACCCTACGCTACTGCAGTGTACCTTACTAGACAAGTCCTCTCTCCCTAACCCCAGATGGGTCGACTCACTTCTGTCGATGTTCCTCTGCAGGTGCAAGAATTCTCCTATAGCCTCCTACGCCAGGCACTGCCCAGATACACAGTTTGCAGTAAACCGTACTAGCCAAGTCCCCTGTCCCCTAGATACAAGTGGGCTGACTCTCTCGAAGTTCCTCTGCAGGTGCAAGAGCTCCCCTCATGGCCGCCTTTGTGCCTCCTACGCCAGGCACTGCCTAGATACACCCTACTAGCCAGGTCACCTGTACCTCTCCCCTAGCCGCAGGTGGGGGGTGACATACTACTGTCGATGTTCCTCAGCAGGTGCAAGAATTCTCCTATGGCCTCCTACGCCAGGCACTGCCTAGATACACCCTACTAGCCAGGTCCCCTGTACCTCCCCCCTAGCCGCAGGTGGGGGGTGACATACTACTGTCGATGTTCCTCAGCAGGTGCAAGAATTCTCCTATGGCCTCCTACGCCAGGCACTAGATACACCCTACTAGCCAAGTCCCTGTCCCCCCCCCCCCCCTAGAGGAAGGTGGGCGACTCACTTCTGTCGATGTTCCTCTGCAGGTGCGAGAATTCTCCTATGGCCTCCTACGCCAGGCACTGCCTAGATACACCCTACTAGCCAGGTCCCCCCCCCCCCTAGCCCCAGGTGGGCGACTCACTTCTGTCGATGTTCCTCTGCAGGTGCGAGAATTCTCCTATGGCCTCCTACGCCAGGCACGGCCTAGATACACCCTACTAGCCAGGTCCCCTCCCCCTCCCCCCTAGAGGAAGGTGGGGCGACTCACTTCTGTCGATGTTCCTCTGCAGGTGCGAGAATTCTCCTATGGCCTCCTACGCCAGGCACTGCCTAGATACACCCTACTAGCCAGGTCCCCCCCCCCCCCCTAGCCCCAGGTGGGCGACTCACTTCTGTCGATGTTCCTCTGCAGGTGCGAGAATTCTCCTATGGCCTCCTACGCCAGGCACGGCCTAGATACACCCTACTAGCCAGGTCCCCTCCCCCTCCCCCCTAGACTCACTTCTGTCGATGTTCCTCTGCAGGTGCGAGAATTCTCCTATGGCCTCCTACGCCAGGCACGGCCTAGATACACCCTACTAGCCAGGTCCCCTCCCCCTCCCCCCTAGACTCACTTCTGTCGATGTTCCGCTGCAGGTGCGAGGCGACCCGGTGGCGCGCGTCGCTGTACTCCAGGTGCAGGCCGAGCCGCAGCAGCGTGGGGTTCTGCTCCACCAGCTGGGTGATCTCCATCTCGATCTTGTTGCCGAGGACTTGCGATCGCTGGGGGATGAAAAAACATGTTGGAAACTAGTTGTAAAGTAAAGCCAACGAAGCGAGAGAAAAAAGGTAAACAATGTTTCAGTGGTTCCAAACTATTATAGGAATGAAATTGCTCATATGATGGCGGATCTGAGAGTTTAAAACCACTTTGCTGATAGTTTTCCTGTACTACGAAATGCAACGACAGCTGTCGCTCGGTCATTATCGCGTACGTGTGTTATTTGCGACAAGGACAGAAATAATAATCGCTAGTTATCGCAACGTAACTCGGTAATGGTAGCTTTGTTTACCTTTTTTCTCTCGTCTCATTGGCTTTATTTACTTGCAACTTGTACTATTCTAGGAATAAATGTAACCATGTGTATGTATCAAATTTCCGCCAGAGCCTTTCAGCCGTTAGTGTGTGATTAAAGCTATCACATATAATATTAATAGGATGTGAATACTTTTGAAGATGTTGGGATGTTAGTTACTGAATGACGCTCTAACGGCCGAATGGATTTGAATAAAATTTTGTATCAAACTGTTCGTGGTTCCAAACCACTCTCATCTGCAAGCCTGCTGATTTACGAACAATAGAATCTGAAACAGGCTTTTCTATCAAGCTTGGTTGATTAAATGAGTCACAATTCTAAAAGCTATAATAAGCCACAACACGAGAAAATGTAGGAAAGTTGACCCCAGGCTCTCAAATGCAAGCAACTTACATTATTACTCTCATCAACCTCGGATAAACAAAATTATAATGATTTAGCCCCGTCTAGCGGGGCTGATGAAATTCATCTCCATGATATCAAAAACGAACTTTACCTGATTGGAAGCTCGGAACTCCTCCACGGTATTAGTGTCGAGCAGCGACCTCAGCAGTGCCAACACTCCGGCGGGGCTAATGAAGTTCGTCTCAACATTCACCACGCGTAGCGCCGAGTTCACGCGAAGTGCGTCGGCTAAAAGCCCCGCCGTGCGGTCGTTTAGCCCCACGTTGACGAGCGACAGTACTTCTAAGGAAGTGTTGCCTTTTACCGCCTCGAATAGTTTCTCAAACTTCTCGTCGCTAATATTCTGTAGAGGAAAAAAATAGGTATTTAGATGAAATATGCATAGATTAAAATTGGAACGAATTAGATGGGACTTGTGTCGTCGACCAGGCCCTCGATTCTACTTAATCTAAGCCGTTGTCGTGCCATAGCTACTGCAACAAATGACATTAAATTTTAGACATAATTTTTTTGAAATAATGTCGAAAATTTGATTACATTTGTTTTAATTTTGAACTTTCTGGGTATACACCTAGAAGGTCCAAAATGAAATGAAAAAAGTTTCATTATACTTTTCCATTCGCTGTGCAAACTGTGATGCTAATTCTGTTGTGTCAAAACTAACTTAAATACGCTTAAAATCTCTAAAATTTTCACGGCCATAGAATGTCCGCCCAAAATCTGTCGGCGCTAACCGGCATCGGTCAGACACTATAATAATCTTTTTCTACGAAACGACTATACATCTAGGTGTATAATAAATTTTAGACATTTTTAGTGTATTTTTTTTGGTTAGTTTTGACACAACAGAATTAACATCAGTAATTTAATTCTGAACTTTAACGGTATCGCTTTAAAGTCAAATATGTAATGCCGTTTTTTGCAGGCCGTAGTTTTACTTTCATAGAATCGAGGTCCAGTCCTAATTTCACTAGCTTTTTGCCATTTGGCAGGGTAAAGTCAGTTGACGGGTTGAATATAAAAAAGCTATTACCTTAATATTATTCCAATTGAGATCAGTGAGCTTCTGGTCATTGTTCTTTACTCGCGTGATAGTGTCGTCGGGGTCTGTGTCGTTAGGAGGGTCCATTGGGTACACCTGCAATGTTCAAACAACAAAATATTATAATAATAAATGGCTATGCTCTGTCTAGGCGTTTTTTATCTTCATTATGGCTTGATTCTTTAGCTATTCTGAGCTATTCGAGCCTAGTAATATTATCCAACCAAAAAATTATAAATTTAATGAACGGTAAGCATTACAGGCTATTACATCATAATTTACATAGTTTATGTTAGCTAGAATAATTAATCATATTGAAGCAATAACAGTTAGGAAAATATTAAAAGTATCTCTGAATTTTGACTTCTATCTGAAGGTTTACTGATCCAAACCGGATTTCAGTACCCGCAACAAGAAAATCAGAAGTAAATACATAGTGTTACCTTAGGTTTAGTGGCCTTAGTGATGCCGTCCCAGCCGAGGCCTACGGGCTGGCCCTTGTTGAGGAGTGACGCGTGGTACTGGTCCTGGTTCATCATCGAATGGAAGCCGAGGATAGCTGGAATCATACATACATACAGAATGAAGTTTAACTTATACCAAGAGTTTGGGTGGACTGGACAGAATTCGGGTGAAACTGACCTGAATTTTCTGTACGAAAAGTGCATGTGCGCCTGCCACAAATATTACAAAAGTAAAGCCAACGAGACGAGAGAAAAAAGGTAAACAAAGCGACCATTACTGAGTTACGTTGCGATAACTAGCGATTATTTTCTCTGTCCTTGTAGCACATATCACACGTACGCGACAATGGCCGAGCGACAGCTGTAGTTGCGTGTTTTGTAGTACGAGAAAGCTGTCAGCACAGCGGTTCTAAACTGTCAGATGTATATATTAAATAATCTAAACTGTCAGATCCGCCATCTTATGAGCAATTTCATTGCTGTCTGGAATGCGCTTTAAATGATACGTAGTAAAAATGTTTGGAACCGCTGAAACTTTGTTTACCTTTTTTCTCTCGCTTCGTTGGCCTTACTTTACAATCTCTATTATTTAGTTTGTAGTATCGACGTAAGATGTCATAACTTGTATCCAATAGGTAGTTTTGAAACATTTGTGGTGGGCGCACTTTGCCACCTTCACTTTATACAGAAAATATAATTATCACAGCTATAGTTCCAAGGCTAACCTTGAGTCGGTTCCCTTTTCTTTCTCTTCGATTAGTTTATCAGGGAGTTCAAATCGGGGATGAAAATTTTGTATGTATATGTATTTTTTTTATGATAACCTGATACAATTTGGTAAACAGATAGATTAGAGCTTGGGAAAGGACATAGGCTATGTTTCGTAGCGTGACCGACATCCAAGCAGGCGAAGCCGTTGGCAACAACTATTAAAAAGTAGGGAAAAAGAATCTTCTCGGGCGGGACTTGAACCCGCGATCTTTCCCTTACCCCCTGTAACCGAGACACGCCTGATGTGATTCAAATTTCTCTTCATATGCGTCTTTAAGGCGACGGCTCGTGTCTCGGTAGCCGAGTTGATAAAGGCATTCTTCCTGTGAGGGAAAGATAATGGGTTCGAGTCCCGCCCGAGAAGATTATTTCTCCCTATGTATTTGTATAGTTAGCATACTAATGCTGTAAAATTCATTCTATTAAAAAGTAATATAGCAGCTAGCGTACAAAAGTACTACACAATAAGGTCGAGCATATTAATCGGCCTATCATTTTAATAACAATAATTTGTGAGTGTACTCGTCGCGATATGCGTTATTGGCCGCGAGTCATATCGGCATATCTCGAGTGCCAAGCTTTTGTATCGTTGCGTGATTATATATGATGTGTTGATCGTATGTCGCTATATCGAGTGATAGGACAATGGATGAGTATATAACGCTATTATGACTTTTTTTTTCACAACATTCTGCGTAGACCTATGGTATGCTTAAATAGGTTGTGTTATGGAATCTAGAATGCGGATAAACATACTTAGATACTTTTATTACTTTTTATACTTTTTTACTTTTTTTGTAAATACATACATATTATACATAGAAAAAAGCGTCGGTAGCTTAGTGGTTAAGTATTCGGCCTTACGATCGAGAGGTCCCGGGTTCGATCCTGACCACTACACTACCGACGTGAACCCACTCCTAGCACAAGCAATTTAGCTTAGTTGGAGGGGTTAGAGGGAATATTAGTAACTTCGGTTCTAATATTCTTTAAAAAAAAAACACCCAGACCAATGCAAATAGCCATATGTTTGCATACAGATTTTTCCACTGAGCAAGGATCGAACCCTCGCCTTTTGCGTAGACTACTGCCACGCCAAAGAGGCTACTGAACAACAAATGAAAAGGGTTTCTTTTTCTTTCTATCCATTGAGGCTCAAGGGTCAGTCAAACTAAGAGATGGCAGTACAAAAGACTACAACAGAGTCTCAGCAGTCATTCAGTAGGCGTATCGGCTTGCTCGGTAAAATTGGTTTGGTCTCAAATAGGACCTGGAATACCGCTTTACCGTATTACCGGTAAACCGCCGTTTACACTCCAAAATTTACCGGCAATAAAATTGAAAACCTGTAATTTAACAATGCACTTGTGACTCCTCTGGTGTTGCGGGTGTCCATGGGCGGCGGTGGTCGCTTACCATCAGGCGATCCGTCTGCTCGTTTGCCTCCCTAATACTCCCTATTCCATAAAAAAACGCGATCCAAAATGTAATACTCTTTATGCGCAGAACAAGTGTGTTGGGTATCTTTTGAGCATAGTATGGGGTACTGTCATCCACTACACCTATAATAGTAACTGATTTGACTATAAAATTTTATGACGTCACTAAATCTTTTTTCATACAAGTTACCTTCTTATCGTTATGACGTTCAGTAAAAAGTAACTAATTTGTCTAGTCAGTAGAATACTCAACTGTCAAATGATGGTATTAGAATATGCTGAATTATTTTCTAACTTTTTTAATGTAAGAGCTGCAATGATCGCACTGGCCTTAGGCCAAAACGTTGTGATGTGACAGTCATTACAAAAGAACGTTTTATCTTCCCCGATCCTCATAAGCTACCATAAATAATGAGCAATCATGTATATTACATGACGTGCATCGGAAATAACCGTGTCATTTCGAGAAATATTCAGATTTCTAGTTTATTAGATGTGTGCCAATGGGTAGATAGGGAAACTCGTAATTCTCGAGTATGATTTTTATATAACTTTTGAATGTGATTCGGTTATAATTGCACTGTTTTTTTTAGACTGTTCTCGATTTTTGTCGTTCTACTTTAAATGAATTGGTAAAGATAATGGCTCAGTAATAAATGTCCGGAAGGCGGTTTTAGGCTCGATTTAGATTATTAACATGTGTCCCAAATGTGCACCTGACACCCCAGCGGAATCAGAAATTCCTCTTTCCAGAGTAGGATGGGGCATCTCAAACCTTAGATGGCACTGGGGGCTGACACAGGGCCATCTAAGGTTAGAGCCAGGGCCATCTTGGTAAATGCTTTATTGGGTAACCTCACACTCCAGCCTCTCTAGACAAGTGGCATTTCGCTGGCCGGCGTATCGTGGAATAGAATGATAAATGTATGTATGACAGTCGTCAACGAATGTCATATACTAGCCAGCGAGGCCACTTGTCTAGAGGAGAAGTAGGATAGGATAGGATAGGGGACTCTTTTATCCGCACTTAGCCTCTCTTCTTGGGCCATTGTACGTGAAGAGTACTGGCTAGATTAGCCAGCCTGTAATTAAAGCCCAAAACGGCGTATGATTTTAATCGGTTCTATTCTAATCCGATATAACCGTCCCCGATGTCCGCAGGGGTGGTAATCCTCGAACCAAACTTTAGGGCAGCTCAGAAATTAAGCCGATTCAGGCATCCGTAGCGATTTTCGCACGAAAAGAAAAGGTATATGGTCCATACCAGCCAAGTCAATGATTTCCTCCTGCGAAGCGTCGGTGAGCGCCTGCTCGTACTCGTCTCCGAGATCGATTGAGATCTGTTCGTCAGCGTCACGGACCTTCTCGGCGACGGGGGGAGGTATCCACTGAAACAGGGGAAATAAAAATAAATTATTGTTGTACAGCGACAAATAAGAAGTACGCAGTCTTATTCAAAAGAAGAGTGTAATGTTTTCAAGATTTGTGTATGCATGGAGGTATTTAGGGTAAAGATCTGATGTTTGGCAGCCCAAGGCAACCGCACATGCAAGGTGCAATACATTTTCTTTTGTGCGTATATCCCCGCGAATACCACCCCTGCCGGCAATCAGGGGTGGTTATGATGCCGGGGTGTAAGATTAAATCTTTGGTTTCGAGATGACCACCTTAGCGCGGCCTCCTAACACAGGTATTATTTACTTAAAAGGAGTGCCAAACACTGTTTAAATACTATCATGTAAGAAAACGAAATTAAATTGATTTGATTTGATTCGGTGCACGAGATCCTCATAGAACCCAGGGTATTCTAACATCGCAGCTACGCGCCGGCGAGGTATACAGGATGACAAGCGGTCGTCCTAACACTCCCACGCCTGCGCTCGGAGTACCAGCCCGCCCCTCGCTTACTCTTCTGAACTTCGGCTATTCAGAGGGACACGTGGAAAGCCTCTGAACAGCCCTCTAAAGAGCCAATCTAGCATCGGTCTGCATTGGCCGCAGGCGGCAGCGTCTCCCCCTGGTGTGAGAAGCACTGCCATCCTCGATGCCTAGAGTGTACCGCGTTGGGTTTCTGGACCCGGTACCTGCTGATTAACGGCTCTGGGGCGGGATTTTATCTCAGATTTGGAACGTTAAGATAGCAGTCGCTTCCAGAAAAAGACGTATAGAAGCAGGAGTTATCAGACACTGATTCCGCAGCTTTTCGGCTATTTAAGTGTTAATTTATATGTTCATTAAAGTATGAAATAAAAAAGAACATACCTTCTTCCCACGTATGACACCAGCCACAAAGGGCTTAACCTCCGGCCGGTCGGGGGTCTCTAAGGCCTGTTTGTTAATGTGTTCTATCAGCTTCTTGCGGTTGAGGGGCCCTGTGGGGTCCTTCTCGCAATCGTAATTGTTGCGTTGTGATGGTGGCAGGAAATTGTCCTAGAAAACAAATAAGAGACTTATTAGGGCACTTGTATAAAATGATGAACAATCCGCGCGCGCCAGGGTCTTTTATATCTTGCGAGTTAGGTCCAAGATACATATATATGAATTAACTTTTAATGGGTGATTTTATAGTCGGTTTGGAATAAAAATCTGGGCTCAGTTTCGATAGCAAAATCATCTGAAAGTGAGCCCAAATTCTTTTTTTTTTTTTTTTTGAATGAATTTTCATAGCATTTATTATGCTAACTTTTAAGTTGGAAAAACATCGGAAAAAACGAAACGCACAAGTGAGTCTTGTACTCACGACCTTTCCCTTACAGGGGGAATGCTCCTCCAACTGAGCTATTGAGCCACACCTGAATAATTTCAAATTTTCCTTCTCTTTATATCCGTCTTTAAGGGCGACGGTTTTTCTTCTTTTCTTTTTTCCAAAACGATTCTAATGATTGGAGATTGACATGGTCGTTAGCATGAATAGTGTTACAGTCACCGGAATATTTTACGAAAAAAAATGCTAAACATGGTAAATATCCCGGCGAGTGTTACCCTATTCAAATTCTTTTTATACGAAAGGACTATAAAATAACCCTGTTTAAATATAGTACAACTTTTTGTATTGTTCACCTATTTCCTTTGTTAGTGAAGTTTTAATAAATGTTCTAAGAATACAATTATGTTATAATAAGTTATTTATGTACACATAAACTTATTATAAGGAAACCTGCGACATTTTTCCTCATGGCATTTTCTATTGTGTATGTAAGTATAACGTACATAGTCTCTGAGTTAATTTCCTTTATCAACATGACACAGAAACGAAATGATAATTTGTGTTTTAAGTGTTATCAATTTGTGATAAGGCCACTTGATATAGTAAGTGCACCTATAAATGATATCGTAATCGGTTTTTAATATCGAGTAATATGTGAAAATAATAAACATAGGGCCTTTGCAATAGGAAATTAGTAACTTTTGTGATAATAATATAAGATAGTTTCCATATTATGTTTAACAGGGTTTATTATTTTTAAAGGATAGTCTAAATATGAATGAGCTGCCTAAAATTGGCAGCCGTATTTTTTTTTAAGAATATTTTAATCGAATTTACTAATATTCCCTCTAACCCCTCTAGCTAAGCACGTCGGTAGTGTAATGGCCAGGATTCGAACTGGGGACCTTTCAGTCGTTAGGCCGACTCCCTAACCACTAAACTTCCGACTGAAATCGGCAACCAAGACTGGAAACAAAATTATAACAGCCAAACACATATTCCCATTACAAGTGAGGTCCTCATCATTTTCATATTGGTGCTACTTGTATTGATTCTGGCTGCCTATTTCAGCCTCATTAAAGATGGATGAATCCAACAACCATTAATAAGAAATTCATCATCATCGTCCTGCCCGTAACTCAAGTTTATTTGGGGTTGGCACATTTCGGCACTCTTCCATTCATAATTTCTAGTCAACATTTACTCCCTTCTTAACCATATATCATCCTTCACACAATCCATCCACCTCCTTTTAGGTTACTAAGAAATTAATGGACGACAAAAGGGGCTATAACCTGGCCCCATGTAAAAGAGAATGAGCCTATTGCCATGGGCAATGGCACCTGACATTTTGAGCTACAATATCAGTCAATATAGTGTAAGAAAGGGGTATGCCCAAGAATTCCTAGCTTGACGTTGTGGAGGGTGACATGCATGCAAACGGTCTCACTACCATGGATGCACAAGATTGTGTGAAGTGGAGGAGGAATAGCCGGAATGCAGACCCTGAGCTCCGAGGGAACCGTGGCCTCGGATTTAATCAGGATAACGTCTATATGTGGACGATGATGATAGTTTCCCAAGATAGTCAGGTATACATTTTATGACATTTTTAAAAGGTATAGTATGGTATCACGGGCTGTTATCCGCAACTCCACGACAAGGCGCGGTTTTTGCGTGAGGGTGGGATTTTATTCAATCCACCCCAACTCGTTGAAAAACCCCAGCAGGCTATTCACACTGCTGGTGATCTCCCGGAGCGTACCTGTGTTTATGAAGTACTTAGCCCTGTATGTGGCGGTTTCAGGACAGTGTAGGAGCACATGTGCCGCAGTTTACTCATTGCATGGTGTCAATAGGGGTCAACAGGATAATAGGATCAAAATAGTGACACAGCCAACTTCATTTGAATGATGTCACTCATCTTGTAATGTATCTAAATACTGTGTGTGAAAGAATTTACTAACAAGGTTTCCCAGAAATAATGAAGACAAGACAAGACATTCATCACTTGAGTACAGTCAGCATCAGAAAGATATTGATGTACAAAGTACTAAAAATGATCTTAATTTAGTTTTTTTACACCCTTCTAGTTGACTTATTGTTCTGATATTTGGTACACACCTTTAGTTGGAACAATAATACCATTTGAATCAATAAACAAGTTTGATTTGCTCTTTATTTGCTTTGAGTTTTAAGATCTTTTTGAGATTTTGTTGTCAAGATATTTATGACACTGACTGTACATGGGGAATTTCTACTATTGTAATTGACTGTTAAATCTTAACTAAAAATCTTTCTCCTCCTTGAGGTATGGTTATTTAAGAATGGACTGCTATATGACTTCCGAACGTTATGAGGAAAACCAGGGCTTGCAGGTAAGGTTGACATGGCCCTGAAGTTCTTAGTGGGCCCCATACTCCCTAGTGATGAGCTATCATTAGAGCCTTTAAAAGAACACTTGCAAATAAGCCTTCAATTTGCAAGTCTTTTATCAAATAAATGAGGTCACCTCACACACATACAGTTTGAATGTGTGTGATATGTGATATTAGCAATGTTTATTTTATTTAATCCACACCTCTAGTAGGACCCTAGATTCGGTCTTAGTTTGGTCAACTAGGTATTTATTCATCCTCCTGCCCTTATCCTAAGTTTATTTGGGGTAGGCGCAAAATGTGTTCTTCCATTCATCTCTATTTGCAATCATTTCAACATTCACTTCTTAACCCTTCATATCATCCTTCACACAGTCCATCCACCTCTTTTAGGTCTTTTTCTCCCCTTTTAGCCTTCCACTTCCATAGTTAATACCTTCCTTACGACATTACTTTCATCCCTGCGAATTACATGTCCAAACCAAGACAAATGATTTCCTCGTAGCTTTTCCGTGATTGATGCAACTTTCAAACTTCCTCTAATAAATTCATTCCTATTCAAATACTATTGAAAGAGTAACATACATTTATTTTATGTCCAAATTAAATGAAATGAAAAGTATACTCTAGTACCGCTTGTAATAAAGTGTTTATACATATTTAAAACACACATTGCTCAATGCTGACGGCCTTTTCATACAAAACTATGTATTATTTCAGTTTATTTTGAAAGAACACTAAAATAATTATTAAATATATTTGAACAGTAAATACTTATTACCGCTAACAGACAATTCAGATGTGAAACTTTTTCTTATTTTAATTATGAAACTAAAAATAAGGAAATGAACACAATAATACTATTATGACTATTATATTACTTTTTCTTACTGCAATTGTTAGCTAATAATATAATTATTTATCTGTGTTATATAACAACAGAGAAATCATTTTAGTATTTTTATTCTAGTATGCAGAGCAACATCTAAACTAGTTTTAATAGGGATATCCCTATTATAGGTAATAGGAAACGGTATCAAAAGTAAAACAGTGTTGTCCCGATTATCAATTTGTCATTCATCCTTGCATTTATATGAAAAATAGTAAAATGAATTGAACTTATATTATTATTATTATTATATTATTATTATAGTTTAATGGGCGAGCAGCAACTTGCTGATATGCCCATATCACTCAGTGTTCTTGTGTATTAGCGGTTTGTTTCCAGCCATTTGTCCAAACGAGACTTAAAACTGTTCACGGATTGGGCAAGCACGACATCTTCGGGAAGCTTGTTCCAGTCACTCACTACGCGGTTGTTTAGACAGTGGTAGGCAGTAAGGGAGTGTGAGTGTGTCCGGCTTAGAGTGAGGCTGTGTCCCCGCGATGAGTACACTTTATGGCGAAGCTCAAACATATCGCGTATATCTGGCAGGTTGTAACTGTGTGTTAGAATTTTGTAGGTTTCTATGAGGTCCCCCCTTCTTCTTCGTTCCCGGAGTGTCGGTAGTTTTAGAAGTTTGAGGCGTTCTTCATAAGGCTTACGTTGAAAACCATATGGTAATTTAGTGGCTCTTCTTTGGGCACTCTCTAGTAGGTCGATATCCTTAGCAAAGTAGGGGCTCCAGATCTGAAATCCATACTCTAGTAATGGTCTAACATATGTTTTGTATATCTTGATGAACACGGTAGGTTCCAAAAATTGAAAGGATCTTCGTATGACATAGATGAAGGAGTTAGCTCTTTTGACAATAGTACTCACATGTTCTGCCCACTTTAGATCGCTAGTCATGATAACACCCAGATCTTTTTGAGATTTCACTGTACTAACTGTCATGTTACCTATTTTATAGGGTACTTCGGGGTTATTTTTTCCTAGTCGTAGGACAGAGCATTTGTTGGCATTGAGTTTTGACCCCCATTCTGTGGTCCATTCTTGTAATCTATCAAGGTCTGCCTGTAGTTGTCCCGACTTTATAAGTGGATTGGCAAAGAATTTGCCATCATCCGCGAAGAAGTTGGAGTCCGATTCAATAAGTGCTATGAGGTCAGTGGTAAAAATATTGAATAGAATGGGCGAGAGAACTGATCCTTGAGGAACTCCGCTCAAGACTTGTCTTGTATCTGAAAGTGAGTTTCCAACCCTGACTTGATATGTTCTGCTTAGCAGGTAATTTTCCAGCCATTTCAGGAGGTTGCCTCTAATACCAAAATGTTCTAATTTTAGTAACAGTCTTTGATGAGGTACCTTATCGAATGCGCGTTCAAAATCTAGGTAGATTATGTCCACAGGCCTATTATTGTCGATTTCCTTTGACCATGTATGTATACATGACAGTAGGTTGGTTACCGTAGATCGCTTCTCAACGAAACCATGTTGTCTGACAGAGATGATATTTTCGGCGTTAAGGAATCTTCTGATTTCTCTACATATAATTCTTTCCATACATTTGCCAATATTGCTGGTTAAGCTTATAGGTCGGAACTTGGCAGGGTCAGTTTTATCACCGCTCTTGTATATAGGTGTGACAATAGCATGCTTCCAGTCCTGAGGGAGGAGACCACTATCGAACGAGGACTGCATCAGTTTGGTTATGTATGGGGTCAAGTTCTGGATACTGTTCTTGAGTATGATGTTGGGTATGTTGTCAGGTCCTGGAGACGAGTTTGTATTGAGTTGCTGCAGTGTCTTTGCAACCTCCTCCTCCATAAAAGCAATATTACAAAGCGATGCGTCAATGCGGGCAATTTTGTGAACCGTAGGCATGTTCGTGAGATCCTGCTCAGTGGAATAGGCTTTGTTAAACTCCTCAGCAAATGCATTCGCAATTTCTACAGGTTTGGTAACTAGGTTCCCTCGTGAGTCTCTTACTGCTGGTGGGGTTGTAACCTTGGATGAGACACACCTACGTATATATGAGTAGAAGAGTTTTTCACCACTGTTTAGTATATTAGCTTCGTAGTGCCTCCTCTGTCTCCTGGCTTCATCAACACATTTATTGCTCACTTCTCTGTATCTCTTGTAGTCCTCGGTATTTTTGCTCCTTTGGTAGTTATCCCACAGTCTCCGTTTCAATTGGGTTAGCTTCATAACATCTAGTTTTATCCAGGGTTTATTATTGTGTCTTATTTTCGCGATGCGCTTTGGAGCATGCCTGTGTATGTTTGTGAGTATAGCTGTTTTTAGAGACTCCCAGAAAGCTTCTATTGTGTTACTTGCTTGCACTTCCACCAGACTGTTGCGTAGATCAGAATTAAAATTAGTATAGTCGATCTGATGGTAATACTGTCTTAATTGTGGTTCCTCAGAGGATGGACAACTAGTCTGTATCTGCATTGTAAAGTGCAGAACACAGTGGTCACTTTTTCCCACTGGTGGCCGATGTGTAATGTTTGAGAGTAGAGCATCGTTGGTCATTATAAGATCGAGTAGTGATGGATTGTTTCCAGCTCGGAATCGTGTGTGATCTGTCACCAGTTGGTAGAGGTTGCTGGTGTGGAACATTTTTCCAAACAGCTCAGCTGCACCACTCAACACTTGCTCAGGGCAGAAAGGCCATGCAATTTCAGTATAGTTAAAATCCCCAGCAACAATAATGGTGTTACAATCCGAGGCAGTACGTAGGCTGTTTAGTAAACAGGTATCATCCGCCACCCAGTTTGTATTTGTGTCTGCACGGTACACACCAACAAGCAAGAAGTGGTGGCAACCAAACTGAATATCCAGATAAAGAGCCTCTACAGAGTCAATCATGTACTGTTTGTTTTTCCTAGCGATGATGGGGGTGCCATTAATTGAATTTCTGACATATATGGCTACACCGCCTCCTTTGGATTTTCCTCCATCAGCCTTTGGGCGGATTTTGCGGTCCTTTCTGAAGAGTGTGTAATCAGGTATTGAGTATGTGCTGTTCCTGTCATTAGTTTTAAGCCAGGTTTCTGTGATTATAATAAATGTGGGTTTGTATGCTGAGATATCAAGAAGTAGCAAATCGAATTTTGCTGGTAATGAGCCTAAGTTAGTGTAGTAGAATGTCAAGTATGTAAAGGGTTGTTTTGGGTTTGTTAGTTTTTTTGTTTCACAATCTTAGGTACTCCTCCTACATACTTAATAGTGATATCTGTCTCACCTCTATGAAGACGGTCCTCAAGACTCGAGCGCAGGCGGTTCAGCTCTTCACGTTGTTGGGGAGTTCTGTCATTGTATACTCTAACCTCTTTACGGGCCTTGTTCCTGTTTTTCAGTATGCTGATGGCATCCATGCGAGTTTTCATGATTACCTTAATGGGTCTAGGTTTAGAGTTGTCTTTTTTACCTAAACGGATGCTTTTGACAACTTCATCAGTGTAGTTTTCGCCTCCTGTGATCTCATTGATAATCTCCTTGACTATTCGGTCATCATGGGCTCTGCAGGTGTCATTGTCTTCAGACTTACATTCTGATACTCCCACCATGATTATATTGCTGGCACGGCGTTCACGCTCAGACATTTCCCCGATAATAGTATTGGTGGTTATGGTATCCTTCACTGGTAGGGTGACTGTGGAAGGTATGGTGGTAGTTTGCGAAGCCAGTTGAGTTTTTATTTGGTTTAGTTCATCCAGCACAGTATCGTAGGACTTGATGAGTTTGGGAACTTGGAATAACGCTTCGCGACATGGCACACATAGGAATATGAGTGTACGTTTTGATTTCAGTCCCATTACCCTAGCCTCACTACTTGTCAGACCACTGCAAGTTAGACACACATTCCGCTTACAACCGTCACACTGTATCAGGTTTTCATCACTAGGAAACGCGGTGTCGCACTGAAAGCACTTCATTTTGCGATTAGGTATGATTTTGGAACAATACACTTCAATTTTTTCCGTTGAGTGTAGTAGGGTTTTACACTCGAATATTTATGGCGTTGTTTTGTTTAGAAACCCGATTTTGATGTCTAATTTAGAGTTTAATGGATTAACAACACAGTTTTAAGTATAGTTCAGTTGATTTTGGGCACGAAAACTATTTTAAATCTTAATTTCAGTCGCGACGAAACTTAGAACACTGTTCACTTTAGTGTGGGTAGAACGAAAAAAAAATATAATTAAACTTATGTCAGAACTGGTAAAAAACTCAATTTTCAAGTAAGTATGTCAGTGGTATAAACATATCACACAAGTTATTAAGTAATTTTGTTTTCTTTTACACCTTGCATTTTTACAGCCTCCGAGGCATGGTGGTAGTGAACACGACTGCTATGCAGGAGGTGCGGGTTCGAACACCGCACAATGCAAATATTTGTATGCATGAATATGGGTATCTGCATTGGTCTGGGTGATTCTATGTATAATATGTATGTATATACAAAAAAAAAGTATCTAAGTATGTTTATCCACATTCTAGATTCCATAACACAAGCTAGTTAAGATTACCATGGATCGAGATAGTGTTGTGTAGAATGTTGTGGCATATATTGGCATAAACCTATTTAAATAAAATAGGTTAGTACCCTAAGAGGCAAATGCTTAGAAAATAATTTCAACCTTATAGCATTCAGTCATAAACAAACTTTGTTTTTTCAAGGTAACTAGAACAGTAAGATAAAGACTTCAAGGTAACCATGAATTCTATGGTTTAACAAAAAGGTGTGTAATTTGTGTGAATGCTCAGAGTATATTCAGTACTATGCTTCATATGGCCTTCATAATCAATTGGCTGATGATTGCAGACTACAAAAGTGGGTAGCAATAAAGATAACAGACTCCTACAGTTGCTTTAAATATTTTAAGTTTTACTATGATACACCTTCAAATATATTCATAAAATAAGATATAATATTGTACTATACTCAAGTTTAAATTGTTTCCTCTTTTTGGTAAAAGATAAGAGAAGCCTTAACTTAGCAAGTACTTAATGTTTTTGATTTGTTTCGTTTTAATACCACCTCATTCAAATTAGACTTTTTCTTGCTACCCAATTCAAATTATATACTCTTAAAAAAATTCTCCAAGTTCTATTTTTTTAAGTGTCTAAGGCACAAGTATCAGACCAGAACAAAACCAATTTTTTGTAACAGTAGTTTTATGAAATAAGATTACTCACATCTGGATCGACCTCCTTGGCCAGCATCGTAAGTTCTTCCTGCGACAGTTTGGCCAGTAGCTCGTCCACATCCACCTCGTCGTAGGTGGACAGCTCCCGTCCAAACAGCTTCGCAGGGGTCGTCATCGTCGTGGTTTTTGTGGATGACGATTTCTATAAACACCAAAACATCACCTATTACAAAGTGATTTTCACAAGTTTACAACTTTACACTATTTGGTTGAGGTTATCAGTATAAGATAATTTCACTAATCACTAACCACTATGAGTAATGTTTATATAGTTACGTAAGAAAGAAAATAAAACTAAAAAATAGCTTGAAACAGCAATATTTGACAAGTCTGGACAAGACACTTTCGGCATTCACCACACCCACAATTAATTTTATGATGACATTTTAACGTAATTTAGTGATAATATGTTTTGTTTACTATCAATATTCACAATAATATGTTATAGTTGGAGAAGTAAAATACTTTTCTTACATTTTTATTGTAAATAAAACTTTTTCTAACAATGATAAACGCAATCAACGCCACAAGCGCCCTCTCACGATGACAATTTTACACTACGCGAAACACTACATCACTACGATAACTACAGTAAAGCCACTGCAAGATGCTTATGTTGAAAAGAGATGGAAACAATTAAGTAAAGGGGTCCTGAAATAAGTGTGTACGAGACGGATAGTAGAGTGAAGTGAACTCGGAAGGAAGGGATTTATGGAAGGAGAAAATAAAAAATATTCGGTAGTTTCGTTTCGATACCGGTTTCTTATCAAGACTCAAGTCAAGTTAAGTAAGACACTGACCGCATCTTATAAGAAAACGCTGTTGTTCATAATATTATTGCATTAATTTATGCAAAAACAGATAACAGTATCAGGGTATTTTTTGGACCCTAACAAAATCTCCGAGGCCCAAACTGCCTTGGGATTAGAAAGTGCATAGATGAGTTAAGTGGCTAGAAGTACATAGAACCACGAATTCCTTTCAGGGTACTTAACATATTATTTCATATATTTTGCACTAGTTATTGCCCGCGACTCTCCTTGTGTGGAGTTCCGTCTGATCCCGCAATCCATGGCATTGTTACCTAAGCCCAATTATTAGGTAATTTGTGCCTAAAGCACCTATTCCACAGATAAAATTAGGTAATCAATGTTATTGCCCTGTAATCTCTAATCTAAGCTCTTTAGCCTCTGCATTAACGAATTAGCTTCGCCTCACCTTAAGCTGCAAGCTGCAATAAAGAGGCGAGGCGAAGTAAAAAAAATGAACTTAAAGATAGATTTAAAGCCAGATAAAGTGAACCTTGAGAATAGTACGTTGCAACTGTTTAAATTTCACATTTAATGATGCATAATCCAACATTATCTCTTCTCTAACACGCCTATTCAAATAAACAGTATGCTGATGCTATGCGACTCAGTAGAATCGCGTTCGTGACGAGTACGCTAAATATATTCTCAACTAAGTAGGTATAATGGAAGGGTTACGTCACGACATTTGCCAAAGCAGGCCTATCCCACTAGTAATTGTACTCATGACCTCTGTAATTATAGCTCACGTAGGTACTTATCGGTACTTGCATTAAGTATTTGAATGTCTTAGGACTTTGAAATGATCTTCGAGTGAAGTGTATTGATTATGGTTCTAATTCCGTTCTTAATGAGATTATCATATTCAAATCTATACCTACTACTCGTATCTATACCTAATTATTATAAAGCTGAAGAGTTTGTTCGTTTAGTTGAACTATTATACTATAATATACCGACTTACAAATCTGAAGAACTGCTGGTTGGAAAGGAAAATTTCTTTTTGTGTTGAATAGGTACGAGTTTCCGAAACGCAACTTTTTTATGTAGGTAATGGACGCAGGATATTGTAGGTACCATCCACCTAAGTATATCTCTCAATCAGTATTCTTATGATCAACATTTTTAAAGAATTGTAGTCCTTACGTAACATTAGATTGCTGAAGTTTCTCTAATTTAAGTGATACTTCACACATCCCATAAATAAATGTGTGAATATAGTGCTCCACACAATACAGTGCTAATTGCAGTAGCTAGGTATACTTACGTTTCCTCAGAATGAGTTAAGAGTTCAAAATGCCCTATTGTTTCAAAACGATACAATATATAATAATTATTTCTTAGAAGATCGAGTTATTGTCCTGTACCATGGCACAAAATAATGTATTTACCGAAGTATGTAGGCATGGGCAACCCTGTAAAAAACCGTAAGAAGTTCTTGCGGTTTTTAATAGGTAGGTAGGTTAGGTAAGTCCTAGAATTAATATTACCAACTTGAATAGGTACACAGAACTAATAACAATATAATTATCTCGTAGGTTGTATTATTTCAGTACTTGAATATTATATATATTAACTATATTTTTACTATAAATTGTTTTGTATATATCAAGTAGCCAGCCAAGTTTTTGTCATCTCGTGCAAAGGAGCCCTAGAACACTGGCCTTATTTCCGCGCTGGATCACAATGGGTAGCCTTTGCACCAGGTATGATCCGGAGCGGGGGTAAATTACTAAACTAAATTTCCAACTGATATTGAAGAGACTATGTGTGGTTCTACTACATAATATAGGTATGCTTAATACTCACACCTATTTTTCTCCGGGGTAGACAGTGACAACAGCCCGTCATCTGCCTCAATTCTTATACATATACTCATTGATATACAAAAACGGTTTTTTGTAGGTATGTCAATACAAAATATGCATTGCATATAGGTACTTCACAAACTTCCTCTATTAACATTAGTCCCTACGTGCGTGCTCACCGGTTTAGAGTGCTTGACCTATCCTTTTTTAATAACCCATTAATTAATTTATTAGACTATTCATTAATGTCAGCACCTTAGATGATTATTAATAATATAGTGAACACTATTATAATTCTATTCTATTGACTGTTGAAATAAACGCAATATCTAGAAACTAATATCTACCATTGACGCAACAAAACCGATGTAATAAATCACTGATGCACTGATGTAATAACCGATAACGATTCTGCATTCTGCATAACGAATGTTTTGAAGTTATGGTAATGTTATCCCGAACATAAATCTCTCACAGATTTATACTAGATTCCGCATGCGTATTAAATACTTTATAAAAAACCGAGCGAGTCTTTTTTTGCCCATTACCGATGACATCATCACGTAAAACTCCTACCATCATAATCTCGAATCCGAAGTGGGTTTTTGCACGAAAAACAGGTAACATTAGTACCTGCTGCCTAGTTTACTCCAGAGAATGCACTAGCAAAAAAGAAGCAAAACGATCTTATTCGACTTCTCACTCTTTTTCCCGAGCGACGTGCCCGAGAATGAGTCAGGATCACGATCATTTATTATGAATTAAGACCTCGGAACGGGAATCTTATCTTTAATGGTATTTTAACAACATGACGTATGTAGACTGCGACTCAGTGTGTTACGCCTACGCATGTTTCAATAACAAAGCAATAACCTTTCTATTTTTAAACGTGAGATTTCAGACCTCGACCCTAAATGCGATTTAATCAAAATAAATAGTTTGTGTAAATTACAATACAATACGTTGCCTTATCAATAACGATTTCGTAACTGTCTTGAGTGGTGGATGACGTTTTATGGTTCAAATTTGGAACGACAAGGTCATCATTCCCATGTACTCAACACAGTTGGGGTCGACTACTGGTCCCCATTCCGGGGGCGAGTCGGGGACACCGTTGTCGCCCCTTCCCAGAAGGGCCAGACCGTAAGGGATGGCCCTGGGTCAGCCGGGGTGCGAGAGATTTGTCAAAGACAACCTCACCTCCGGCAGCACCACAACCCACAGACGACGTGTGATTTTAATCGGTTCGAGTTCGACATAACCTCCCCTTCCAGCTCCGGTAGGGGAGGTATCTGAAGGGATTTCCACACGAAAAAAAAGTGGTCAACTACGAACTACAAAGGACTGCGACGCTATTACCGTGATTTCCTGCCTGACGTCCATAATCCACTGGCGATATCGAAGTTCAGTAGGTAAAGGGGTCTACCACGTTGCCGGACTTATATGGGTCCAACTATAGGTACCTTACCTATATACTCGTAACGAATGTCACAGATAATCGTAGCTTTGTATAGCAACTGACAGTGAAATAACCACGGGAATAACCTAGTCCATGACGGACGGTGGCGCCCTCCTCCAATTCACAGATTTGTTGGCAGGTACGAATATACTTTTTTTTATTAGGGTTCCGTAGCCAAATGGCAAAAAACGGAACCCTTATAGATTCGTCATGTTTGTCCATCCGTATGTCACAGCAACTTTTTTCCGAAACTATAAGGCCTATTCTGTTGAAAGTTGGTAAGTAGCTGTATTCTATGAGCTGCTTTAAGAATTTCACACAAAAATAGAAAAAAGGCAATAAATTTTGGGGGTCCCCATACTTAGAACTGAAACTCAATTTTTTTTTTTCATCAATCCTATACGTGTGTGTGGTGGGGTATTTATCATGCGCAAACTGCAAAATGCCATGGTACGATAGGACTATACTAGTTTTGTTAACTTCATTGCATTGATCGGTGAAATCCGCCCATAAATCGTTGGCAACTAGTAGCGTTTGTTGATTGAAGTAGTACACTTCGATTGAAGCCAATCTTCGACGTCTTACACTTCCGCTATGCAAATGTAATATGTATATCAAGATCGCTATAATGTGATGGTCTAATTAGATGCTAAGTTTACCCATTTGCATATATAATAACTTATTACTCGCGCTCACTCCTTATCGGCAGGCAGATGCGAAAATTATGCGACCATTTCACCTTTTTAATGTTTAAGTCCAACGTAATCCTAACTACTCATCGCAGCAATACGAAATATATGAATTAACTTGGTCTTCAAACAGTACACTAGGATTTCATCTTCATAAACCACTGAGGTGGCCCAATGAGAAGTGGTTATTGTATTGGAGCATAAACAAAAGGCATTTCAGAAGTTCTCGAAAGTGGCGAGGTTACATTTATGAAAGTAAAGGAAGCTCTTGAAGTAGGTATGTAAGAATGGAAGCAGATGGCGGGCTGTTGCCTTTAAGAGTAATAAATATGCTGTGCTACTAAATATTATTAAAGTTAATATTGTTACCATATTCTGTGAAATAAAGTTTGATTAGATTTGTTTTTTTTTTATAAAGGGCCTGATGGTAAGTTAAAGGCAAAGTCTCGGAAAGAAGGCCACCATTCCATGTTAACAGTGGTGGCACTTAGCTTGACGGCCTCATCAGATGCCTTTTTACGCCCCGCTTAAAGGACCCGGGACTGTAGTTTGTATACCTCGGAGGGAAATAAAAGTGAACATACACAAATGTGTGTAGATAATTATGATGTATAATTTAGAGTCTAATTATGCAGTGTGCCGTTTTTACTCGTACCTAATCTCGATTCGTTCCTTAATAAAAACAGACTGAACTCACCAGGGGCGGATTGAGAGAGCCATTGTTCTCAACAGTTAAAATATTGCTTTCATTCTTCGCTGAGGAATAAATCGAGGTAATAATACTTATAGACCATTCTATTGTAGATATAGATTAGGAGGAAGGATAGAAGGTATTTAAAAGTATGCTAAAACTTGATTGCCCCAGGAGAGGAGGTACAATGTAGTGACATTCATGACATTCCTGTGCATTCGCAATAATTTCTCTGTTTTTTTTTTTTTGTTATTCATTTCTCCACATTTGATGAAGTCTTGCTATTGTATATAATAAATGAATATATACATAAAAATATCGATATTTGTGTAAATACTTTTAATTGAAACATTTAGAATTCTATTAGTCCCTCTTTTAATGAAGTCTTACTTACTATCCATCCATACTAATATTATAAATGCGAAAGTAACTCTGCCTGTCTGTCTGTATGTCTGTATGTTACGCATTCCCGCCTAAACCACTGAACCGATTTTGATGAAATGTAGTATAACGATAGGTTAGACCTTAAGAAAGGACATAGGCTATGTTTGGTCGCGATAACCAACATTCACGTGGACAGAGCCGCGGGCAAAAGCTAGTTGCATATAAATTAATAATACTTACTTAAAAATATCGATATTTGTGTAAATACTTTTAATTGTAACATTTGAATTCAATAGCATATAACGAAGACAGAGTTTAGAAAAGTAACTTGTAATATAAATGCCCCTATATGGCTAGTCCGTCACTGGCCGAACATGCAGAACTGGCACTGATCGATCTCAATCGATAAACGCTTGTTCCTGTTCACGCGGTGACGACCGCTGGCGGCTCGCCAGTCGCCAGTCCGCTATAATTGGTGGTCGCCACACCAGAGACAAGCGGTATTCTTAGCCATCCACTCGGCCACTGGCCTTCCTACCAATACAAATGTTATTCCCACGAAAAATAAATAATAATTCGTTGCTATTCGCACTTGACCTAGTACTCGGTAGGGATGTCTCGCTGAAATCTATTGGAATTCTCATCAATTGTTACAAATATAAACCAAGAGGAAGTGTTTTGCAGCTATTAAATTTGAAGTCAAGATCGTGGGACACAGTTTTAATCGAATCACATGTAAACTAAATTGTCCGTAGTACTATCGATATGAGTATTGGATAATTTGATTCACCGTGGTTCGTTTCATAGAAACTCGTGCAAATAGAAAATGCCTTACGGTAGTTCAATAGAACTCCGCGATCGGCCCATTACACGGGCAACAAAGGGTTCATTCCCCGGCTTTCTCAAAATGTAGTAAACGTATCGGGCCTCACCATTTTAGGGTAAGGTAATGTCACCCTTATCTACAAGTCGATAGTTTTGCTGATTGTCCGGTGCGATGTACCATACACTTAAAACAAACCACATGCACAGAATAGATAAAGTCAACCTGGTAAATATCTATACAATACTAAACACTTATACTAAAACCTTCTTGGTGTTTTATAATCTTGTATTCTAAGTCTATGAATTTAATCGATATTTTGATAGATGTCAGGATGTTAGGAATTTCTCTATGACTTATGCATTCTGACATTTGCCTTGCCATCAAAATAAAAATTTCAATATTTTTTATATGTAATGCCGAGATCTTTAGGCAAACCCTATCCCGTGTCCCCCTTAATAAGGGGGTTGCGTTATGGTTTACTAATAGCAGGATTCTTTTACGGGTTATCTAAACAGAGCATTTACGGAATACAAGAAAGGGCATATCGTGAAGAGCAGGCAAGGCTAAAAGTTATTCGTGATAAGGAATTGGCGCTTTTGAAAGCTAAAATCAAAAGGGAAGAAGCAGAAGCAGTGAGAAAGCTGGAGGCGGGCACATTGTTTGATAGCCTTTAGGAATATTAACGTTATTTGTAACGTTATTGAAAACAACAAGTGAACCCAAAATCCTTTGGTGTACTATGGTTTTTGTTTACGAGACTTTTTTTGTTCTGTTAGAAATATGTTTAGAAATTTAATCCCTAACAAATATTCAAAATTATATATTTAAGTAGCTCGTTTTTTATTTATTAATACTTTTTACTTTGGGTGCATTGTTTAAGGTTGTACTACTAATAGAACGCTATATTCTCTTCGGTAAGACCACCATTAAGTATCATCACTCATCACAGTAAACATACTTTGCCTTCTGCCTTCTACCTATTAAATGGGGCTTCGGTCTTATGTCTCTCCTAATAGCACCTCTCAGCGAGACAACAGGCAAAAAATATAAATATCATAATACTATAAGTACATTATTCATTTATTGGTGAAAAGATAATTATACGACATTTAAATATTAAACCACAGTGTGAAAATGAAAATGACAGTTATTTATCAAGAAAGTATAGAAAATTAAATCATGCCCAATACGGCAACCGCCAAGAACTTTTCCTTCAACTTTCTCACTTCGAGAAAGCTAATGAAAACTTGTTAATTTCCACCTGTACATAATAAAACACACACATTGTGCGACACACGTGTCAACTAAAACATGTAACAAACATTCAGAGATCTCACGTCGAATACTTTCTACGAGTGTTTTGATTGTGTGTGTGGACATACCTAGTAACTTGAATTAAATTCAACTTGGACGTTTATCTAATACTAATACAGTTATATTTTGAAGCAGCTTAACATGTTTACGTTCCACGTTAAGTATGTTGCACTCGTAATAGTTTATATTAAGTAGTGCAACATAAACGTAAACTTGTTATGCTGCTTCGAAGAGTGACTGTAAGTATATGTATCAATTCAAAAATAGAATTTTGTTTGTTAGAGGTTTTTACTGATGTTGTGTTATGTTTAGGTACCGACTTCATGACCAACCCTGGCCCTGTCTGACCACTAAATATTATGTGCACTGACTGACCTCCATTTAGTTAGGTAGTAGGTAGTACCTACCTACAAAACTTGTTTTGGTATACGGGCAGTACCTACTTATCTAAGTAGGTAGGTACTTGTATTAATTTGTGTGCAATAAACACAATGTGTTGGTATATATAGCTACTAAATATTAATATCGCATCGCAGCCTTCACATCTCCAGAAGCAATAATGTGTTCTATTTATAATTTGGATTACGGAGTAGCCTAAAATATCTAACATCTAATAAAAGGTATACGGCAAATTGTTGTTTTCAGAAACAACGTGTTCGACTTTAGGTTGGTAATTATTGTGAGTTTGTATCGAGAAACCGGAGTAACCTACTCGGTATAGCCTAAGTAACGTTCCCCCGTTATAAAATACATAAATGAAATACTTAAATGAAAAAGGAAATCCCCCAAAGTAAGTCCGAACGACTGCAACAAATAGGGCAAGGTTTGTTTAAAAAGTATTTAAATTGGCAGAAGATGCAGCGGGAACGGAATCTAAGTTCCACGCGAGCGGGGCCGTGGGAAATTCGAACTTCGCCAAACAGCTCGTATTACTATTCAAAATACTTGAGTCAATTATACAATTATAATCAACTAGCTTTTGCCCGCGGCTCCGCCCGCGTGGATGTCGGTTATCGCGACCAAACATAGCCTATGTCCTTTCTCATGGTCTAATCTACACATATACCAAATTTCATCTAAATTGGTTCAGTGGTTAAGGCGTGAAAGCGTAACATACCGTCTATTCCCATCTCAGGCAGACAGACAGACAGAGTTACTTCCGCATTTATAATATTAGCACAGTATAACGAGAGATCTTACAGTAGTTCATCGCGTTTGATGTTTGCGGAAATGCCGCCTTTTGCAGTTTTGTCAGGGTTGTCACTTCAGTTTGTATATATAATTTTTCTGTAATATTCTATATATATCTCCTATTCGTTCTCTTTGTTCTGTCAAGGCACATCAACTCACGCTAATTTATATTACTAGGTGACGCCCGCGGCTCCGCTCGCATGGATGTCGGCTATTGCGACTTTTGGTTATATCTCCGGTTCTACTCAACCAATTATGATCAAGCAAACGTAATATTTTAAGTCTGAGTTTTTGGATTTTGGTTTCGATTTCGATTTCGGTTTCAAATTCGATTTCGTTTTCGATTTCGAATTTCTATTTCTATTCCGACTTGAATTTGGATATTGATTCGGGTTCGGGTTCGGGGTTGGGTTCGGATTCGAATTCGAATTTCGCTAATCACCGGTATCGCTAAATTGATGATATATACTTAAGGAGCCTATCCACGATCAGTTCGCCTGCAGTTTCAAATCTTAACGGGCGGCCTAAGTCGCCCTTTCGTGCGCCCACACACGAAAGCGATTTTGGCCTGGTGGCCATGCCCTGCTGTCAGTTTTGCGGCTACACACGATCAGTTGGGAGTCGACAGTTTCCCATCGTATGATTGCCTGCCGGCAATTGTCTGCTATCGGGCTTGACGACCATGTTACCGACGATCAAAGATGGCGGACTTGAAATTTAAAAAAAAAAACAAATCGAGGTTTTCAGGTTGACTAATTACGTATAATAAAATCCATTTAGCTATCCAAGATGGCAGACTTGAAAATTCCCACAAAGTCAACATGAGCATCGTTTTGGAGGTTTTCATAACATAACATAAACTCATGCCTGTGTTCCCCGAAGGGGTAGGCAGAGGTGCTAGCACCCACATTTCGCCCAGTTTTCAGAGTTCCTAATTACGAATATATCATCCATCCAGTCATCTGGGATTGCTACATGAATAACATATTCGTAATCAGCGACCCCAAAAACCCTGAAAACGATACATATATCGATTTTAGTGAAAATTTCGAGTCCGCCATCTTGGATCACCAAATGGATGTTATATTCACAATCAGCGACCCCAAAAACCCTGAAAACGATACCCATATCGATTTTAGTGAAAATTCCGAGTCCGCCATCTTGGATCACCAAATGGATGTTATATTCGCAATCAGCGACCCCAAAAACCCTGAAAACGATACCCATATCGATTTTGGTAAAAATTTCGAGTCCGCCATCTTGGATCGCGAAATGGATGTTATATTCGCAATCAGCGACCCCAAAAACCCCGAAAACGATACCCATATCGATTTTTGTGAAAATTTCGTGTCCGCCATCTTAGATAGCTAAATATAGAAAACGAAAAAAAAAACAATTTTAACAAACAAAACGAGCCTTAAAAAAATCACGTGATTAGTGTGATTACAAAAATGAGACAGCCCTGAATCCTTAGTACCGAGTAAAATGTATGGGCGTACCGAGTAATACCCCGTCCCCCACCACCCCTCGCCCCCCGCACGATTGCTCTGTCTAGACGGCTTCGTTGACCGACTGTATGTAGTATGAATCGTTAGACTGTGATATTAGTATGGATTATTAGTATTATTACCTAAATATTAATGAATCTGTCATCGATCGTTTAAAGTTTACCATCAAAAGGCAAAATGAAACGATTAAAGGTATTTAATAATTCGTTTGTCCTATGCCCTAAGTGTTTTTTGGTTCTAAAAATTTTTTCATAGTATTCATAATATTGACTACATTTTGTAAATTGTGTCCACAGATTATTTAATTATGCTGTCTCTTTGGTTTAGTGCTGTAAGCAAACAGAAGTCGTTTACCGGTTATTGCAGCGTTACCGGTTTTTGTTCTCACAGTATTTAAAGTTAACAAGCGAAAGTTTTTTTTTTGTTGACAAGCCAAGACCAAGATCAAGATCAACACTTGGAAATCATTAATCGTTCGAACGTTGCTCTATTTTTTGTGACCTATTAGGACTGTAATGTTTCTATTTCAGGCGAAATAGGCTCTTGTTTTTCTTTTCTATACAAGGAAGAGGTTATTATAAAGTGTTTAGAGTTTAGAATTTAGAACACTTTTTATTAGTTCAGTGGCTGTGTTGGTTATACGGTGGTGGTGCGTTTTTGACTGCTGGGTTAGGGAGCGCGGGTTCATTACCCATTTAGTGCAAACAAATATGTACACTGAGCGGGAATAGCGTAAAGTGTGTTCCATTGATTGAAGCCAAGTTTCTTAATCTTTGTTGAAATATGTCTTACAGGTGATAGGTGCATAACTTCAATACATAGTTAGGTACTTTTAGACTATGAAAAATGCTCTTGAATTAGGTAGTGACATAATAATAAAAAAACATTATAAAGTAATGCTCTAGTTTGATAATATCAGAGTGTTTTAATTATTCATTACCGCCACTAAATGAATAGTGTGAGTTTAAATATGTTCCTCATTAAACCAACATGTTTAGGGTTCCGCAGATACTCAAAGGGTGTAAACGGAAACCTTTTACTAGGATAAGATTCCACGGTCACTGTACTCTGTCTGTCATCACGCTGTACCTATTTCTTTTTATACCTCTTAGGTGGCAGACACACGGCCCACCTGACGGAAAGTGGTTAGGTATCGTGGCACATGGACGGGAGTCACATCTTGCTGCTGACCCTGTATAATCGGACTACTGATACTAGGCGGTAACAATATGAGCCTGGGGTCCATCTAACGGGCAGTCTCTTGCGGTACTTCATGAATATTCCTAGGAACACTTTAGGAAAGTCGGAACCGGCAAATAACAAGTAGGTACGCAGTTTTCCAGAGAGTTTCTGTGCTGGAAGGCAAAGCAAAACAAGCCTTTGGGTCTTCCCACTGACAGCACAAAAAATCGCCAGTGGGCTCTGGATACCCTGCTCGCCGCCATTTCACAGATGCTGTATTTCTGTTGCCGCTATTTCAACAGATATTATACTAAAAACAGAATCCGTACTTAATATTATAAATGCGAAAGTAACTCTGTATGTTACGCTTTCACGCCTAAACCACTGCACCGATTTTGATGAAATTTGGAATAGGGGTAGATTCTAATCTACCCTTTAGTCCTTTCTCAAGGTCTACCTTGAGAAAGGACATAGGCTATGTTTAGTCGCGATAACTGACATCCACGCACGCGGAGCCGCGGGCAAAAGCTAGTAATAAAATAATTATTTTAGGGGCTCTTATACAACTAACATGATTTTAAGGGTAAGTACGGAACCCTTCGTAAATGAGTCCAACTCGCACTTGGCCGGTTTTTATTTAGAATCTTATTACAATAGGAAATTACGTAATAATAAAAATAGGTGGCCATTATGCTTTAGATGTTCTTATTCGTCTTGTGTCGCGCATACCGCGTGCTCGCACCGTTACAGCCAACATGCTTGATGATAGGATAACAAAACAATGTACCTACCTACATATTAAGTTGGTCACTGTTTTTATGTTATTGACATTATAATGCACCATTGTTGGGTCACACAACTATTTATGCTTCATGTTATTTTTAAAGCTATCGCGGTGGTTATTTAATATGAGTATTCGGGACTTCACGCGATAAAAAGTTTTTTTAATTACTTTTGTTGACGTATCGTGACTATTAGACTATTAAAGTCTAACAACTGGACTACTTGGATAACTGCAATATTTCGATATCACCGTTGGGTTGTGAAAATAATATGGCAGTCCCTTCACAGAAAAAGCTTCGAATGCTACTGGAGGAAGCAAGGATTATGAAGGAGATTGTACCTGTCATACAGATAACTATTTTTAAAAGACATGGATAGATAGATCACATTTCTGTATCCCGTTCCGAAAACCTACGAATTGGGAATTGGGTTCAAGCCTACAAAATTTCCTTTGACTCCTTGACACTGATTGAAATTTCTTAACAATAATAATTACCACGGTTCAATAGATTTTGGATACAAAGAAATATTTTTCATTGCTTCCTGCATCGTCGTTGTAGGCATGACTAATGCGGGGTCAATGCACTGTGGGTAGGACAAGCCCGTATTGATTTTTTTCCCTCACTTAATGACAGCTAAGGTTGCAACAGCAACCTACACCGTAAAGCCTATTTGGAAAAATAAAGACCATTTTTAAGCGGGGCGTGAAAAAGCATCTGTCGCGGTCATCATTTCGAGATCGAATGGTGTCCCGTATCAGAAAGACTTCACCCTAGCTGCTTTTCCTTCTTACTATCGAGTAGGAATAGGTCAATTAATGTACCGAATTTAAGGAAAAACTACACAGGCACATAAAACTAATCATCACTATTATTAAAAAAAAAACAAAGCAAAGTCGCTTGCCGCCTGTCTATCTGTCCTTATCTTAGATCTTTAAAACTACGCATAGGATTTTGATGCGGTATTTTTTAATAGATAGAGTAATTAAAGAGTAAGTTTTATATGTATAATACATGCTTAATATATTAGTGGATGCAGCGGGACGGGATCAGACACAGGCGGATAAAAATTGGCGGTACGAAGTTCGCCGGGTAAGCCAGTTTCTCATAAAAGTTGCGTGTTTTAAAACATTCGATATTACATTCATGTTACAAATTATAGGTTGCTACTATTACATTCACGGTAATTCAAGATAGCAGTAGGTAAGTGCCTTACTATTAACCAACTAGTATAGGTAGTAACTAGTAACGCAATATTGATTACCAGACTGCCCTCATACGCACGTAATAGAATTTTCCGATTACTTAACTACTGCCTCTACACTACTCGACAGTCAGAGCGTAAATGAAATGTTTTCGCAGTAGCACCACATAATTAATGTAATTACCTCTTATTATTAGTTCTGTGAATGTAATGAAACTAATAACAAATAAGTATGTTATACCACGGTCTCTAATTTGAACGTCTAATTTTTTTGTTATGTTCGTAATTGTTAGGTCAAGTTATATTTATGTAAGGGAATGTTGAAAAATCTGAACTGGCGCGAACAACTACTTTAACAAAAATACTCTTAGGTACTTTATAATTTATACTAGCCGACCAGCTCCGGCTTTGCCTGTGGCATACCTTGAACCCCTTTGGCATTTTTTTTAAATTTTTCTCTGCGAAAGAATCATCTTCGTACTGCAATGAATATTTAAAAAAAAAAGAATTTACGTAATCAGTTCAGCTGTTCTCGAGACTTGCGCTTAGCAACACATTCAAGATTCAGCGATTCATTTTTATATCATAGATTGTGCTACTTATATTATAAACGCGAAAGTTTGTAAGTATGGATGGCTGTCTGTTACTCTTTCACGTCTAAACGGCTGGAGCGATTTTAATAAAATTTGGTATGGAGTTAGCTGACACTGGATTAATACAATAGGCTATGTTTGGTCGCGATAACTGACATCCACGTGGGCATATTTATTAAACCAACATTAATACCACTGTGGTACGAATTCATTGATGTTTAAAGGATTTAATCTAATCTAAAAAAAAAAAAAAAAAAAGGAGTTCATTTGACCTTTCCATACCGTGGTGGTAAGGAATGCTGCTATAAGACTTAAGAATAGAAATTGGTATGAAATGAGAATGGTATGAGTTTAGAATATGCATTTGGTATATGAGTTTAGAATATATATTTGAGAATGGTAGGTATGAGTTGTCGTATTAAGTCGTAATTAAAATTATTCGTAGAAATTGCTTTTAAAGCAATCTACAATATCAATAAAAGAATGTGACCCGCAGAAGTAACTTATTTTCATAAAGTTGCTCATTCATTATGCACTTGAGCTAGGAATACCTAGTAGGTAAATTATAATATTATTGTTCCGTGAAATGCTGCCCTCTTGTTCTGCTCTGTTGACTATCTAGGAAGGTATAAGTTGCATCACTTGCATCACTTCTTATAACGGTTTTGTAATTTCATTGTCTAAAGGGCTAATAAATTTTATTTCGGTTCAGTAATATATATTGTTACTCCTCTCATATATTGGGTGATTTTACAGCCACGGTGGCGGCGCGCTGAAAAGCGCGCCTCCCCATTCCGGGGGCGAGTCGGGGATACCGTTGTCCCCCCTCCCGAGGAGGGCCAAACCGTAAGGGATGGCCAGATGGTCAGCCGGGGTGCGAGGGATATGTCGATGACAAATTCACCTCCGGCCTAGTACCACGACCCACAGTCGGCGTGCGATTTTAGTCCGTTCGAGCCCGACATAACCTCCCCTTCCGGCTCCGGCAGGGGGGGAACCGAGGGGATTTCCGCACGGAAAAAAAAGGGTGATTTTATAGTCATTTCGGAAAAAAATAGTTTGGGCACAGTTTCGATAGCAAAATGATCAGGAAGTATTAATTTGGCGAAAGAAAAATTTTTTTTGTTGATAATGTATGGGAATAATGTTCAGGTGAAAGGAAATATGTATAGGGATTTTATTTTTTTTTTCTTTCGCCAAATTAATACTTCCAGATAATTTTGCTTTCGAAACTGTGCTCAAATTCTTTTTATCCAAAACGACTATAAAATCACCCGGTATATGTATCGCTAAAGCGAAAACTTCGACTGTTTTAGGAAATGTCGCGCACTGGTAAGAGTTTGGTATTCTTTGGACTCGGACTAAAAGAATAATTCTTTTAAGTAGTCTGAGTCTTCGGAATTCTTTGCCGGTACTAATAACTTCCTACATAGGCCATTGACCGTCACCGGTGTTTCCTTCTTCCTACAGTCTCTGGTCTTAAGCGGGAGCGGTGCGTGTAAAGCATCTGATGACGCCGTCAAGTGTTGTTCTGATATCTGATAATCGGGTATTCTACTGACTAGTCAAATTAGTTAGGTACTTTTTACTAAACGTCAGAACGGTAAGTTATAAGGTAACTTGTATGAAAAAAGATTTAGCGACGTCATAAAATTTAATAATCAAATCGGTTACTATGGATATACAACTACACTAACGGGATCTCTCCAATAGTTTAAAAGTTAGTTTACTATGGATATGTTGTCGGCGTCGGCGTTTAGCGTTGCGTGTCATCTGGATGCAGTGGTTTCTTGCTGCTTTGAAGCAATTCCAATTATTGTATTAGGTATATTATTTTGTATGTTCTGTGGATGATTAAAAATAACTAAAAACTATAAAATGAGAACCGACGCAATTCTTACCGCTCTTTTACCATTCTTAATTTAATAAGCTGGGTTAGATAATTTATTTGATCTATAGGATAATATCTACCCCATAGTGACTCTCTTTTCTGAGACTATGCCTTCAGCCTACGATCAGGCGATATGAGGACGTTCATGGCAAAAAGACTGACAGTCGTTATAGGTAGTCTGGATGGTAGGTACCCACAAATTTTATCAACTATATTACTGTTAGAGATACCTATCGGGATATTTACCATGTAAGTATTGTTATTAGTGTCCGATATTTCGGCGCTGTTGCAAGCACCATAATTGCGGAGGAGCAAATGGTAAATATACCTTTTTTTCGTGCGGAAATCCCCTCGGATATCTCCCCTGCCGGAGCCGTAAGGGGAGTTTATGTCGGACTCGAACCGACTAAAACCGCACGCCAACTGAGGGAGCTAGGCCGGAGGTGAGGTTGTCTTCGAAATATCCCTCGCGTCCCGGCTGAACCAGGGTCATCCCTTACGGTCTAGCCCTCCTTGGGAGAGGGGACAGTGGTGTCCCCGAGTCGCCCCCGGAATGGTGAGGCGCGCTTCTGAGCGCGCCGCCCGCGCCGTGACCTGCTTCTGGTGGGGTGATAGGCGGCTCTACCCGTCAACCCCAGGCCCGCGCTCATGAGGGACGGAGGTGCATGGTAAATATCCCGATATCTCTAATTAATAGTAATATCAGTGACCTTGATAGTTTAAATACCTATGTTTATCAACTATAGGTACTTAATTCGGTTAGCTAGTTACATAATCAAACGTAAGTACCTAATAAAAGACGAACAAAAGCAGGTAAGGTAAAATGTTAACGTTATTCTTATTACACAAATTATTACACAATTTATTATCGATATTACCTCCTATCATGGTCATATTTACATTAGATTTTATAATATTATTAGTTATGCTTCTATATCATAACAAATGACATAACACATACGATCTAGATATCACATTTATACATAATAAATAGAAAGTATTTCGGAAATAACAGTTTATTAATGTTTCGAATTTTTACACAAGGTTTTTTAGTTTTGAAAGAGAATTTATTTGTTCAGAAACATGGTAGATAGGTTTTAATTCTGATCAAAAACCTTTCAAAGAAAAATAAAATGTTCTATGGGTTTTCCATCGCGGACAAACAAACAAGAATTCTATGAAATTAGTATGATTTTTAGGCTTTCGTTGTGGTTCCGTACCTACTTCAAGAGGAAAAAACGGAACCTATAAAAGATTGTCGATTGTCTTCGTCATCTGTAATAAAATAATAATAATAATAAAATAATAAATATTCCACAACATTCTACACAACGCCATCTAGACCCATGGTAGGCTTTTTTTTATAGCTTGTGTTATGGAATCTAGAATGCGGATAAACATACTTATATACTTTTTTTTTGTAAATACATACATATTATACATAGAAACACCCAGACCAATGCAAATAGCCATATTCATACATACAAATATTTGCACTGAGCGGGAATCGAACCCGCGCCTCCTGCGTGGCAGTCTGTCTCTCTATCAAATCTGTCTGACTGTCACCCCATTTTCTCAGGAATGCGTGGAGGCATAAGTTGAAATTCATACCACATAGGTACTCAACTCAGGTCTATAATGTCTTGAAGCTGTGTAAAAATCTAACTTCTAATTTTAAAGCATTATGTATGCTAACCATGCAAATCGAATGCTTCAGGAAAAACTGAATCGCTCGGGTGGGACTCGAACCCTCGAATATTCCCTTACAGGGCGAAATGCTTTAACCACTAGGCCACTAAACAATCACTTTTTCGTGATGTACTTATTCGAATTCCATGAAAAATATTTTTGTGTTCAGTATCGTCAATACAACAAAGCCCAAGTAGGTTGTATATCTACTACCTTTTTTATATAGGACACGTCAATTCGACTTCACCTCGCCTGATGTTAAGCTAAAGGCAAAGTCTCGGAAAGAGGGTCACTATCGTAAACATGTACCATGTTAACAATGATGGCACTCAGCTTGACGGCCTCATAAGATGCCTTTTCACGCCCCGCTTAAAGGACCCGGGACTGTAGGAAGAAGGAAACACATGAGCTGGCAGGGAGTTCCAGGTTCTAGTGGTGCAGGATAGGAATGAGTCACTGAAACGCTTGGTTCTAGAAGGCACTTACAGACAATAAGTGCCTATTATCACAGGTGAGCGAACTCTACCAGATCCCCATATA
Organism: Eilema sororculum; assembly: GCA_914829495.1. NCBI lineage: Eukaryota > Metazoa > Arthropoda > Insecta > Lepidoptera > Erebidae > Eilema > Eilema sororculum. The sequence continues at coordinate 5,324,106 of OU618543.1, forward strand.
GGTAGTGTCGGTAAGACACAGATCTTTTTAAATGTTATTATTGCGTGACTCAATCTGTCTGACGCATCATTGCATGTCTGGGAACAGCTCCAGTTATATGGAGTTCCCGTTAAGCGCACACCTACACTAGCAATCGTATCACTCGAGTCCATATTCGCATTCGTATTCTGCTTTTTTTACATAGAGGACACGTCAATTTGACTTCACCTCGCGTAATGTAAGTTAAAGGCAAAGTCTCGGAAAGAGGGTCACCATCATAAACACGTACCATGTTAACAGTGGTGGCACTCAGCTTGACGGTCTCTTTTCATGCCCCGCTTAAAGGATCCGGGACTGTAGGAAGAAGGGAACACGTGAGCTGGCAGGGAGTTCCAGGTTTTAATGGTGCGGCTTAAGAATGAGTCATTGAAACGCTTGGTTCTAGCAGGTATACTCTGCACCTTAGCATCTTAGCCCTGCACGTTCCATTAGAAGTGTGAAAGGTTGTGAACATGTCTTGAATGATGAGTACCGATTTATTATTCAATTACGCTCTAACGGTCGAAATTAAACGCGGGCGGAAACGCGCGCAATTTTCTTTTTTATATGTTTACTATTACCTTCACCTGTCATCTTTGAAAATACTCAAAAAATATTCTAACTTGAATAGACTTGAATAGATCCATAGGTACCTACCTACTTCGATGTCACGAGTGTCACGACATAAGCTGCCACTATGACGTATTTGAAGTCTCAACAATCAATCAACAACCTTTGATCCTCTCGTTACTTTCGATATTGGAATGTTACGACACCTTTTTGTTCGTGACGCCAAATATGCCAAAATACATTTATTTATGAGGTCGAATCCGTCGAATACATTCTAAAATATGTAAATAAGAAGGAAATTATTCAAAAGAATATTAATTTTAATGTAATATTAACATTTTAGTTACGGTGCACGGTGTAACGGAGTAAATTTTATATTGTTTTGTTTATAATTCACTTTTACTACTAGACCGCTGTTGTTTGATTTATATTGGCTATTATGGGGCGACAACCGTCTAACCTTCCAACCTTCAAAAGTAAACCTCATGGGAATAGAAAAACGAACATCGGGGTCTCGATTGGTCAGGATTCGTACCCGGGCGGGACCTCTCGATCGTAAAGTCGACTCCTTAACCATTCAGCTATCGACACTTCAGCATTTAGAATAGGCTATTTGACTAAGTCGTCGATTCTTCCCAATATTGCTTAATATGATAATGCTTGTTCTGAAAAAATATTCCTTGCAAAATAAAATATTGCATACCTCAACTGAAACTATGACTTATCATTAGTAGAAATTCCCAAAAAAAGCCAAAATATAAACAATCAAATTCAATTCAAATAAATAACTTTTTAGCTTCCTCATTAAAATTTAAATAACTATATACGTGTAAACGCAACGCAGACCGAGATAAATGCGATATTCTCTTGCACTCCATACATTTGCACTACGCGCTACGGAAGCGTGACGTCACAATTTCGTACGATTTTATATGGAGCGTTTTCGGGAGGCGCGACAAATTGAATTTTTCAAAATCAAATATCTTGAAAACTATTTTTCATACGCAAATTTTACTTTTACAGTTCATTATATTATAAGAAAGTGGTCATTTTTCAAAAGTAAAAAAAAATTAGTCAAATAGCCTATTGCCTTTTGTCTAGAAGGCAGACCTATTTCCGAACGCAACGAACTGAATCTTATTAAGCTAACGTGACAAGACAATATACTTTTTAATCTTCGTGCAGAAACATGCAATTTTTTGCATGACCGACTTGGTGTGCCGTTACACGTAACCGGTTTTAGTTAGCTGTACTGTCATTAATGTCATTATTTACGGTTTTGAACATTGAAATAACTTGTTACAAAAAGTATTACTTAAAATAAAAAGTCACAAATTAAATGTGTGTACCGAATATCAGAACAATCGGTCAACTTGACGGGTGTAAAAAAAACGAAATTAAGATCATTTTGAGTAGGTACCTACTTCGTTCCTCACATCTTTCTGATGCTGACTGTACTGTGCAGTCACGAAGCTCTAACGTAAGCATTCCTCTCCTGAGACCTCTGAACCGTCAGAGGGGAGTAGTCGATCCCGAAAAGACTATATCCCTACCAACCAAAAACATTATGGCTCCGGCTACAAACTGCAACCACGGCGAGAGATAATGCTTTCGGCAATCTCACCTCCGGCAACCAAAGACCCAAGACCAACTATTAGGTAATCTGTGCCAAGCGTGTCTGTCGTGTTTAGTTGGTTCGAGTCCGACATAACCATCTCCACCGGCTCCGTGGAGATGGTGTCCGTGGGGATTTTTCGCACGATAAAAAAAAACTGCAACCACGCGATATGCAACTAGGAAATAGCTAGGGTATTGTATTATCCTATTGTTAAAATAAATTATCTAACCAAACTTATTAAATTAAGAATGGTAAAAGAGTGGTAAAAATTGGATCAGATCTTATTTTATAGTTTTTATTTATTTTTAATCATCCACCCAACCTATAATAGTAACTGATTCGACTATTAAATTTTATGACGTCACTAAATCTTTTTCATACAAGTTACCTTTTAACTTCTTCGTTTTGACGTTTAGTAAAAGGTAGGTAACTAACTAATTTGAGTAGTCAGTAGAATACCCAATTCCCGCTATCGAGATCATTGACCCGTACGGTTTATTGTCTGAGAATGATAATAATGTATGACTCAATGCGTTATTCAATAAGGAATCCATACTAATATTATAAATGCGAAAGTAACTCTGTCTGTCTGTCTGTCCGTCTGTCTGTCTGTCTGTCTGTATGTTATAGCTCGTGCGCACATGCGCATGGCACCTGCCTCGAAAACACCCTCCTCCCGCTTCCCCGCGCGCGACCCCGCTCTCGCCGTGCGAGGCTAGTAGCGTCAGCATACACCCCTCCCGCTCCCCCGCGCAAAGCCCCGAGCCAGGTGCCATGTTAACTCGCACGAGTTGTACGCTTTCACACCTAATCCACTGAACCGATTTGGATGAAATTTGATATAGGGGTAGATTAGACCTTGAGAAAGAACATAGGCTTTGTTTGGTCGCGATAACCGACATCCACGCGGGCGGAGCCGCGGGCAAAAGCTAGTAATAATATGATCACATGGTAGGTATGTATGAAGAAGTAGATTTACGTCTCAGTACCATAATCGGTAGTGTCATAAATTTTATTTATCAGACATAATATGGTACTGGCCAGGATTCAAACTCAGGTTCAGTAAAAAGAAGATTATTAAGAGAAAGCGCTCGAAATTATTATAGCGTGAATATAACTTACCAACTGCCATTGGGGCAACCTGTAATGGTAGCTAGTTAATTAAAATAAATAAATATTATTGTGGAGATATAATTCAAAATATTACAGACCTCGAAAATAAATTCGAAATTTTAAGTAAGTAGGTAGGTATTATTACCTATAAGGAAACATTTTTGTACAAGGTAAGGTTACTGTAATGCAAACAGATACTTATCAACTAATAAACTTTAAAAATAACTGCAAAAACACAACTTTTCAGGAAAAATAAAAAACATGTATTCAACGATTACTCCGGAATTACTGGGAATAGATGCGTGATAGTTAGGTTTTCTAAAATGTAATTTTTTCTTCATTTGAATCGTTTCTGTCAAATTTGCCTAACACCTGTCAAAATTACGATATTTAAAGAATAAAAAGTTAGTGTAAATGAACCATCATCAACGTTGTAAAATGTCAATTATCATTATATTCTCCGTTCAGCGTGATCAGAAAGAATTATGATACTCGTTACTTATCATCTTCTTCTACGAGTTTTTGGGATGGGCGTGATGATGATAATACCTTAGTATCATTTTATTCTCATAAATGCTGCATCGAACGTCTTTAAGTCGTCGATCCGATTTTATTCCCCGGGGACGGCGAATTATGCACTCTAACGTGAGCCACATTGCCCACATTATACCACAACCACAGATTACCTAATAGACAGTAATATGGCTAGTAGGTGTCCTAGCGGCCTATCTTAGCTCACATTTTGTACTAGCTTTTGCTCGCGGCTTCGCCCGCGTGGATGTCGGTTATCGCGACAAAACATTTCTCAAAAGACGTAGGTGCACGACTACGAAGTTTCATGCTTCTAACTTTAAAAATGACAACTTTCTATACAAACGTTTATCATCTATATAGTAGAATAAAAGTACAAAGGCGGCCTTAATGCCATGGGCATTTTCTACCAGTCAACCTTAGGGTGATGCAGAGATATTTATGTCTTATGTAGATGCACGAAGTGTTGTGATGGTTTGACCTATTTTGGTACAAATAATAAATTTTGTGAAAATAATAAACTATTTAATAATAATCATCTAAGATTAAATATTAATAATATTTTAATTAAATAAAAAAAATTTAAAATAATATTTGAATGCATTTTTTATAGCATTTATTATGCTAACTGTTAAGTTCGAAAAACATTGGAAAAAATGAAATGCTCAAGTGAGACTCGAACTCACGACCTTTCGCTTACAGGGCGACTGCTCTGCCAACTGAGCTATTGAGCACCACTTGAATCATTCCAAACTTTCCTTCTCTTTATATCCGTCTATAAGGGCGACTTTCGTAAGAATGTTGGTAGATGGCTGCACCGTCGCCGAATTTAAAATAATAGTTAAATTTCGAAAAACGTTGATACACGTGTTCATTTATCTCATAAAAGACACAGGTTTATTAAATTTAGTGCATCTAGCTATGAAAATGACGGACTTTCATACAAACTTCCATCCCTTATTTTAGCCCTTTAGTAGCAGAATTTCCAAAAATCCTTTCTTAGTGGATGCTTACATCATAAAATGCACCTACTGTCCAAATTTCAAGTTTGTGGATCCAGCGGTTCAGGCTCTGGGTTGATGAATCAGTCAGTCAGTCAGTCGGGACAGATAAATAGATATCCTTGAAATTCTTATCTGGGTATCATGGTACGAGTATCATACACGCGTACATGCATGTGTCATACTGCTTACACACTTCACAGTTATATAGGATGATGATAGAGCAGGCCTGTAAGAGAACCGAGACATCCTGAGAGCCGGTCATCCCCTCTTTCTGTTTATAAGAGGAGGAAGCTCCACAGATATGATGGAAGCAACTCTTTAACTACATTTATTACATAGTTAATTTATTACTCGTTCCAAGAGGCAAAAAGAGGGCAACATATTGTCGAGATACCAACAAAATGATATCATTTACAAGGTTTCCCTACACCCAAACATTCCTAGAATCTATTTATAAACGTTTTACAACATTATTAGAGAGTTTGGCGTCTAACCTCCGCTTGTACAAGTTATAATTTTAAGATCCATTCAACTCAGACGCTCGTAAAGTTTTTATGGTATTCTTTGCATCATAGTTTTATTATTAGACTCTAAATAGAGCAATCAATTGATAATTAGGTCAAACGCCGATTGTATTTCTCAGGGTACTGTTGGGGCTGCCGTGGAGATGCAGCGCGTCGGCGTTGTTCGCCGAAAGACGCATAGATGGGTTTATGGCCATCATGCGTAAAAGAAGTGCCTCGCCCCTTGCTCGCTTGCGCGGCAGCACTAACAGTGTCGTATCTGTATTCGCAGATAAGTGGGAGTCACCAATGCTGTGACAAGGGCAGGTCTATAAAACAATCATTAGACCTGTCCTCTTACACGGTTGTGAGGCGTGGCCGCTGTTGGAGCTACACAAGCAGATGCTGCATGTCACGGAGACGAAAATGCTGCGATGGATGTGTGGAGTCACGCGTAAAGATCGCGTGTGGAACTCTCGCATCCACGGCAGCCTTCATGTCCGTGACATCGCAGATAAAATGCAAGAGAGCTGCCTCCGCTGGTGCGGCCTCGTGCACAAATGCCTGGCAATGGCGCCACCACAGGGTCTAGGTAGGCCCAAGAAGTGCTGGTTTGGCATCGCGGAGGGTGACATGCGTGAAAACGGTCTCACTACCTTGGACGCCCAAGATCGTGCGAAGTGGAGGAGGAAGAGCTGGAAGGCGGACCCTGAGCTCCGGGGGCACCGTGGCCTCGGATGCAATCAGGACTAACGTCTCTATGTGGATGATGATGATGATGACTGATGCTGCGACAATGGATGAAACTCCGCACTAAATAAATAAATATTATGTTTTACTAACACTAGGTCATAAGAGCAATGGTTTTAACAAAATATGGGCTTGCCTGAAATAAAATCTTTAATTTATTTATTATTATGTTTATTCAACAGTCATTATCATAGTGTTGTTATCGGGGGCATGCGACGCTTTCAACTCGGAGCCCGGGGCCCGCTTGCTACCTATCCTTATTTTGGTTTCTATTTTTTATCTACTTTCTAGATCCATATTCTTGAATCCGTAACACAAGCTAGGTAGATAGTTCCTGCGGAGACATCTCGAAACTGAAGACGATGCCGATCCCAAGGGGCTGGCCTTTTGGGTCAGCCGAGGAGTCGCATTCGAGGGGATTTCTGCCCTATAAACAAACACGCTTTTTAAGCTTTGGTTATTTCGAAAATACTGGGTCAGCTGGGAGGCACATTCGAGGGGATTCCTGCACTATAAAAAACACAAGCTAGTTAAGCTTTGCTTACTTCGAGTCTAGAATAGAAAGCGTTGTTGCGTTGTTGGCTTTTATTTGAGTGTCTCGAAAGGAAACTAAAGAGGGAGCCTGCGCCAGAGTCTTGTGAGTTATGTTGGACCCCTTACCTACACCCTACACCTACTAAGTTTTTAATTGCATCTATTGCACCAATGTTCTTTAAAATATAAACAATAAAGACCTTTTATCGAGTTCATACTCCAAATCGAATTTAATCGAACATAAAGAACTACAATGGTTCTAATTACTGCAGCGGTTATCGTAAATCGATTTAAATGAATCGAATCGATTCGATACGTTTCACTATACGCGGTCACGGTACATTTTGCGGTAAGTGAGAATTTATCGATAGAAATGAAAAGTGTGGCAATGGCGTAGACAATCGCGTGAGAGACTCCTATAATTTGGAAGTAGGTGAATGAAAGGTTTAGGCCTATTTAATCTATGGTTATAATATGTACTTAGTATTATGTTATGTGATAATAAATGTCTATTAATCTAAAAAAATATGGATTATTATGTACTTCGTATGACCTATTTATATGTTTTTCATTTAGGTACCAAAATGTCATGACAGTCTAAGATTTTTAAAGGCACCGCCGCGCCCGTTAGGTCGATTTTCATGCCACCATTCGTGGTCGCTTGTGCCCTTTTGCCTTTAATTTTATATTTTGGGAGTTCCAATCAAAAATGATAAGCGGTTCTTGGGCTAAAAAGTGGGCTCAAAATAGACGCTTATGATGACAGGTGGTAGTCTAAAATGCGGATGATGATGATATGTAGTCTGATAATAACGAAGTTACTTACAATTTAATGAAAATAATAGTCATAGAAAGCATCTTCGTAAACACGCTAAAATTAAAATAAATTCTTTGACGTCAATGCTAATCTAATATTTCCATGGCTAGCAACGTTCTAATTAACAGGGTTAAAATTAATTAGAAATGTTCTAGTTTTTTATCTGAATGCTAAACAACAACAAAACACCTAAACGTTTCCCCTGGCTATAAAGTTCATAAGTGTTGTACATGCAGGTACTTACGTCTATAACGGAAATACCTACCGATGTTTTGTTTCATAATTGGGTACAGTCAGCATCAACAGCACAAACAGATTACTCAAAATGATCTTAATTTAGTTTTTTGACCCTCTTCCAGTTGACCGATTGTTCTGATATTTGGGACACACCTTTGGTTCGGACAATAATACCATATAAATTAATAAAACGGTTTCATTTGCTTTTAATATGAGAGTTTAAAGGTAATTTTGAAACTTCGTCTTCAAGATATTTATGACGCTGACCTAACCTAACCTCCTCTGGAAGCTTGCGTGAGGTCGATGCGCCCCGAGGATCTTGAGGTAGGACTTACTACTCCTTATGTATAGGCAGGTGTTCTGTTTTGTACATTGTCTTTCAGTTTAAATTTAACAATTTAAGTGACATCTGAGGGCTGGGCAAAACGATGGAAGAGCCTCAGAATGTCCCGTGAATTGAGCTTTATGAATAGGGTGTAGGATAGGAAGAAGATGAAGAATAAAGTAGACTTTTTTTTCGTGCGGAAGTCCCCTCGGATACCTCCCCCGTCGGAGCCGGAATGGGAGGTTATGTCAGACTCGAACCGACTAAAACCGCACACCGACTGAAGGTCGTGCTGATAGGGCGGAGGTGAGGTTGTCATCGACATATCCCTCGGCCGGCCCTCCTCGTGAAAGTAGACTTAGCTGCATCCTTCTTTCTCGGCCAAAATACAAACGCAATACAAGCCATGATATACCTAGTTGCCAACGATATCTTTTTTCTATTCAATACGTTGGGGCCTTGGGGCCCGAGCGCTCGCAATGTCTTCAGAGAGATTGCGAAGCGTATGGTCGACGCTTCTCGTGACCAGAGGGCTGGCCTCTTTTCTGGTCAGAGAATAAGCATTGCCATACAACGTGGCAATGCTGCCAGTCTTCTGGGAACGTTGCTACAAGAGGCATGCGATGCGGAGCAATTCTGCGACGCGTTTTAATTTTAGTCTTATTTTTAGTTTTTAATTGGTTTCTTTTATTTTATTTGTAATTAGTAGTTTTTTAGTATATAATTATAATGTATTCTGTAAATTACCAATAAATAAATAAACATTAAGAGGAAACAACTATAGTACATATGTAAGTCTGTGGTACAATAATTAAATAGGTAATACAAAAACAGTTATTAACTCTAGTGACGACCGTACAATCTGAGCTAAATCTACGCATTCTTATCGCTTAGAATGGGCAGGTTAGTTCGTAATACTGTAATATAGAAGGCAGCAGGTAATCTGTGGTATCGCGCACACATCATGAGCAAACAGTACTTTGCAAATTGCATGATAAGGTAGGTTGACTTTTCAGTGTTACTTCAGAGTAAACTTCTTGCGAAAGATAATGGCCTTAGTTAAGTACTAGCTTTTGCCCGCGGCTCCGCCCGCGTGGATGTCGGTTATCGCGACAAAACACAGCCTAAGTCCTTTCTCATGGTCTAACCCTGTACCAAATTTCATTAAAATCGGTTCAGTGGTTTAGGCGTGAAAGCGTAACATACAGACAGATAGACAGAGTTACTTTCGCATTTATAATATTAGTATGGATACTAAATAATCGAATAATTCTTCGCCGAACTATTATTAGATATTTATCTGAAATACCAGTAGGTTACCTAGCTTAAATTACGCATGAGTCCCATCCAAATCGATCATGCTGTTCTAGACATTACACTACCGACGTGAACCCACTCCTAGCACAAGCAATTTAGCTTAGTTGGAGGGGTTAGAGGGAATATTAGCAATACCGATTATAGTATTCGTTTTTTAAAGAAAAAAAAGAAAAAGAAAAGAAAGGAAGAGAGATTTTTGACTTGGTTATCCTCTATAACCAAGTCAAAAAGACAGACAAAAAAACAATTTTAAGTTTTTTTTATAACTTTTTTATTAGGAAGTTCAGCCAAACACTCAGACTGGGCAAGCGGACCCCAGAGGCCCAGACTCCAATATGAAACCTTCGGGTGCGAGCAGGACAAACGATAGGATGAAGAAGAGTGAGAACACGGAGGACAGAACATGATTAAAGGGAGACATATCGAGTAAGACACTTTGTACAAAGTGTCTTACTCGATATATGTAGCAGATTCCACCAAGTGCCATCAATCAACAGTTTATACAGATTAAAGTGAGACATTATTCGAAATACATCGGGAAAAAGAAGCGCTCAAGTGGGACTTGAACCCGCGACCTTTCCCTTACAGGGGGAATGCTCTTCCATCTGAGCTATTGAGCCACACCTGAATCACTTCAATATTTCCCTTCTCTTTATATCCCTCCTTTAAGGGCGACGGTGGAGCCATCTACCAATTTGCTTACGAATTGTTTTTTTTCCCGATGTATTTCGAATTTAAAAATTAGCATAATAAATGCTAAATAAATTCATTCAAGTGAGACATTATGTTCACAAAAATTAAACCAGTCTATAGACAGTTGACTGAGTTAATTACCTTTTTCTTCTGTCATTTTCTTTTTTTTTATGGAATAGGGAGGCAACCGAGCAGACGGATCGCCTGATGGTAGCGATCACCGCCGCCCATGGACACCCGCAACACCAGAGGAGACACAAGTGCGTTGCCTTCCTTTTAAAAGTATTATTTGGCTAATCCCTTTTTCTACGTCATAGAAATCCTGAATATTTCAAACATCACAACATACATAATTCTTTTAACCAATTCTAAGTAGTAAATCTATTTTGAGCGAATACTTCTCATCGCAATATAATAAATAGGATGATCTGAATGTGGACATTCCTTGCCTTGGTCGCGATATTATTGTGAAGGTCGCAAGATACGCCCACTGCCAAACAATAATATTTTGTCTCATTTCCTTGTTCCATGTGGGTCTAATGTGCTTTATTTATGTCAGATATAAATTTGTATATTTTCAACTACTTAGAATATCTATAAGTAGGCACAATCAGCGCCATAAATTTCTTGACGACGAAGTCTCAAAATGATCTTAAAACTCTCGTATTAAGAGCAAATCAAACTTGTTTATTGATTTATATGGTACTATTGTTCAGACTGAAGGTGTGTACCAAATATCAGAACAATCGGTCAACTGGAGGGGGGTCAAAATACGAAATTAAGATCATTTCGACTACTTTGTTCGTCAACATCTTTCTGACGCTAATTGTACAGTCAAGGTAAGCAATATCTTGACTAAAAAGTCTCAAAAGCAAACTGTTTTATTGATTTAATTTGTACTATTGTTCGAACTAGAGGTGTGTACCAAATATCAGGACAATCCGTCAACTCAACAGGAAGGGATTTTGAGCACTTTGTTTATCAGGATCGATCTGATGCCGACTGTTTTTTCAATTGTAAATATGAAAAATACGCGTAATAAAAATCGGTAGTTTTTTGTCAGTTAATGGACAGAACATCATAAACGATAACTTCTCCAAAAATATCAAGAACGATATCAGCAAACCTATTACGATACGCTTAATCGAATTGAATCGCTTCGCGTTGCGTCGTGGGAAGCTCACAGAACCTTTTGAATTATAATGATTCTTCTACTGTTGTTGTCGAAATATTACTTATTATATTATTCTCTTTGCGTACACTAGGTACTATGTAAATAAATAATTTGGGCTTTGTCACAGATTATATTTTATCGATTTAACTGTGTAATGTAAAGGCCGGAAACAGGCTACCCGTATTTCGTAAATCCAATAGGTGTTATGCAGTCTTGCCATTTGCCATTCGTACTCGCAACGCTCTGTATTCACCATTGATTTCCGGCGGTGTACGTCACCGTCAGTAGTTTGGCTTGGCCCACATAATTATTATTCTCAGTGACGCAATCTCGCCGCATCGCCCTTGAGTAGCTGGGTGCAGTATTTCACTAACTTTATGGTTGACTGGTCATTCTGATTAAAATACTTCGGCGAAAGTTGTGAGAAAAAATGCGATGGAAGGAAAGTTTAATGAAAGTCTTTGAGTCTGTTGTCCGATTTCGTTCGAAGTTTGAATTTAAAAAAGGAAGAGTGATGCAAATTGTTTTTTTTTTCGTCTATAGTTTTTAGAATTTAATTCTCTTTGGTATTAGTTACAAATTATAAAGTTGCTAGCTTCCCTCAACACCGTCAATTTTTAAGGTTATGGTTTGCCAGGCTTGATCAACTGTTAGGAGGATTTTCCTTTTGCGTTTAGGATTATACCACACCGTGTCTCGTTCCTCTATAGCACTAGACCAGGACAGAAAAGTTGGTAGTCGATGTAAGTAATTGTATCGTTTGAAGGAAGACCTTATGAGGCCTTCCTCATAAGGTCTTCCTTCAAACGGAAGGATAGGGTGGAATAAAGTAAAAAACCTTATCGTAAGAGCCATGCTCAGCTGATGCTTCACGATTGTGTACGCCGTACTATTTATCCAAAACCAAATAATATTTTTATACATGATCTGTTTTTCTACCATAGCTCGGTACTAGCGGATAATTTGGCAACACCACTTAACATTAAGTGGTCAGTAATTACACACTACCTACTATTTTATAATATTTTACATTCCAACAAGCATCCGGCCTATCACACTTGGCACTTGGCACTCATCGTTATAATTTATGCTGACACCTTTACTTCCTGTGCTATTCATAAAATGTACTTGCATCGTGTACCTGTAGAGCGAGTTAGATATACATATATGTATACTCGTTTTCAGAAAATTAATAAGTAGTTTCTAGCAATGAGATGACTTGCAAAAACTACGTTCGAAATAAAATTCAAAAATCCGAGTTTTATCCGTTTGAATGTCTGTGGATAGCTTTCGTGTAGGAATAATATTATTAAAACACTTGTTAGAAATATGAAAAATTAATCACTTATAAGTTTGACTAATTTCTTTCAGCGCTGCAGTGAACTTCAGTCATGAAATAAAAACAGTGGCATTCTGGGAATGTTGGCAGAAGTAAAAACTTGGTCAGTATAATCATGCACATACATTATATCTAGAGATGCCACCATAACGAATTGTTACAATCCATGAATTGTCTGGAAAGCCAATCCCAACTGAGTTGAAAAGCTTTCAGATATGAATGATAATGAATTGGCACAATCTATCACAAGAAGTGTTGGTAACGGTGTCACAAAATAAATAATTTTATCTCACCCCAAAAAAATGTTTTACAAAAATAACCAGCGCGCCTAAAGAAGTTTTCACTTCAGCAACAAAACTTTTTTCTTAACAAGTCTCACCGCAAATGATTTTAAAAGTATCCAAAACTTTTGAGCTCCATTCACATTCAATAATACAAACAACGCCATCTATCGACAACACTGCATTCACTTTTAGAATAAATTTACATAATCCACTCACGAAGTTACCTTTCTCAGTAACTAGTAACTATTTGTATACAAAACAATATGTAACTGAAACGTGAGTTGAAAAGCACGACTGATTCGTGGGACTGCCTTTTATTATGACAGGCGTGACTCTGTGATTGCTTAAGTGATTATAGGAAAGTCAGTAATAGTTTAGAGATGTTCTAAACACGATGTACACCTATAATTGTTGAATGATTAATCAGGATGGCAACTATAAGCTTATTAGGAACTTGCAAACTGTCAAGTTACGCACGGAAAAAATTTGTGAAAAGAAAATCTTTTTATTGGTTTACACGGGGTTCTAATTATTACTGTAAAATAAAAGCAAGTAGCCTAAATTATGCGTTATAACATCAGCTATCTACCAGTGAAAGTGCAATCAAAATCGGAGCAGTCAGAAATAAGACAAGTACCTAAAAGACAAGAAACAAAATTAAAAAAGAAAGTATAAAGTACTATACGTTGTATTATGTCATATCTATGCTATTGTTAATATTACAAATAGACACCTCAATTTCATTTATTTGTATAGAATAGATATTACATGATGATATTAGTTAGTGAAATTGAGGGTCAATGAACTCAAACATCATTAGTTATCATTGGTATGGATACGCCCGCGGGATTTCGGGATTGTTGTAGTAGCGAATACTAAAATAACTTTTGTATAATTCCTTCTACGACACACATGGGAAGAGATAAGATGGCCCTATTGTACTCTACCGGGAACCATATTTTTTTTTACAAAATTACGACTGAGTTGATAATAACTTTCTTGCAATGTAAAATATTTTTACAATTTCATTTATAACATGAACGCAAAATTAGCACAGGATTAGTAACCATGACGTGTTTACTCAGGCTTGTGATTTCAAGATTTTCTAGATCTTTCATATTGAATTATACTAAATATTGTACCCTTGAACTGACAACTACGCCAACCTATTACCATTCGTTCATAAAAAATAAGCTACCGTTATGTTGGCAGTTTTACAAAATCAAAAAACTGACACGATTACTGAAACTTATTATGTTCGATAAACATATTAACTACAGAAGTGAAACTTGAACTCACGACCTTTCCCTTACAGGGGGAATGCTCTTCCAACTGAGCTATTGAGCCACACCATTTCAAATCATTTAAAATTTTCCTTCTCTTTATATCCGTCTTTAAAGGCGACGGTGGAGATATCTACCTACCAACATTCTTACGAATTGTTGGAAAGAATGAATGATTTTTCAACCATTTTTAAACATTGAATTTTGATGACTGCGCCCAAATATTTGAATGAATTTTTTATAGCATTTAGCTATTATGCTAACTTTTAAGTACGAAAAACATCGGAAAAAATTAAATGATCAAGGTCGTGAGTTCAAGTCTCACTTGAGCATTTCATTTTTTCGGATGTTTTTCGAACTTAAAAGTTAGCATAATAAATCGTCGGTTATCGCGACCAAACACAGCCTAGGTCCTTTCTCAAGGTCTAATCTACCCTTATACCAAATTTCACCAAAATCGGTTCAGTGGTTTAGGCGTGAAAGCGTAACATACAGACAGACAGACAGACAGACAGACAGAGTTACTTTCGCATTTATAATATTAGTATGGATATAGGTAGCTATGGACACAAGCAATGATATTTTATAAACTATAGATAATATGTTGTTCACACTCTAAAATGTGCTTGTCTGCCACCTAAGTGGTATAAAAAAAATGTCAACAAAAAAATTACCAAATGGTCACCATTTCTTCCAACAATCAGAAACGCGACAGTGCGCTAGGTACCTACCCCAAAAAAAACGTCTATAATAAATAAATTAGAAACAATAATAATATTACTAAAATCAATAAAAATATAATCATATAAATTAATAACATTGACGTATTATTATTATGAAGCTACAATTTTGTTATAATTATGTAGAGTTTGCACCATTTTTGAAAGCGGCCATGTTCCTGCATGACGTATCTACAGTTTATAAAACATCATTGGACAGAAGCACGACATCATAAATTCATAACCCTGACATTTCTTTGAGTAGATATCTATTACCAACATTACGCTACACGTGTTGTTATGACAATTGGATGATATTGTGACATGACGATGCGATGCTAACTTCCAATAGGTATTCTTGCACGAAATCACGAAATATATTTTTGTGAACATCTATTTCGGTCTCTCAATGTAACTTTGAGTGAATAAAAATGGGATTGTTAACCTTTACCGAGAAAAACACATGGAGAACATCGAG
Source organism: Eilema sororculum (assembly GCA_914829495.1). NCBI lineage: Eukaryota > Metazoa > Arthropoda > Insecta > Lepidoptera > Erebidae > Eilema > Eilema sororculum. The sequence goes on from OU618543.1 coordinate 5,339,413, forward strand.
AAATAAACGTAAAGTCGACTTTGCCCGTTTATCGCCCGTTTAGGCCCGTAAACAAAGCCTATTACTTTCCTGTGTCGGTACCAAATTTCATCAAAATTGGTTCAGTGGTTTAGGCGCGAAATCGTAATAGACAGAAAGATAGTTATTTTTTGGTTACTTTCGCATTTGTAGGTAATATTTAGTCTGGATAGGGATTAGTATGGTTACAATGTGAGACGCGCTTTTTCTTTACTTGGGGTGTTTTCATTCTTTAAATCTTATTTTTAACCGATACTTTTATTTGATTTCCAAAAATGTACGTATCTCGCCGAGGCGAAATAGATCTATTTTAGATTCCACTGCACAAGATTCAACAACATCGTATTTAAAATGTTCCTGTCAAACGAATTTCATCACTATTCTATTGAAGTCAAGATAGTTTTTTGTTTGTCTTCTAAATAGTATTTAGAAAAAAAAACACTTTCAAACTGACATTCTAATTTGAGTTCCCAGTATTTATGTGACATTAATTACCCATTAAATGGTTTAACGCACTCATACATTAATCCGAACGCAAAAACTTAAAAATCTGTATCGATTCCATTTTCAAAACACGCGCCAATTATTCAAGAAAAAAGAAACAACAATACCTACTTTTTTTTAAAACATGGCTCGAGCACAAGACACTCATTAGCCGAAAGCTGTAGTTCCTAACCTATTGTACTGCAATATCGGCTTTTGGCTCGATAATATGATGTTCGAGTCGGCAATTAGCACTTTTCCACAGGTGTCATCGACTCGTGTGATGAAACTGTTTACAACTGACACATATTATCACACTTTGGCGGCATCGTCATTGTTTAGTTTGGGGCATGAATTACTTTGTTCCTTATTATCATCTTCCCTGTGGTAACTACTGTCGCATATTGCATCCAAAGTTTTCGCTTCGGAGCTTGGGTTCCACTTCCTACTGATTTGGCTTATCTTGGGGTTTATCAAACCCCCAAACATAAATAAACATTCAATTCAATTCTTATTGTATGGCCTCTGTGTGTTGCCACTTTATGCCACAATTAGCCAATGTCAGGTTAAATAAACCACAATTGGGTATGCTAACACTATTCTACCGACTAGTCAAATTAGTTACTTTTTACTAAACGTCAAATCGATAAGTTTTAAGGTAACAATGAAAAAAGATTTAGTGACGTCATAAAATTTAATAATCAAATCAGTTATTATTATAGGTTGGTCCACAAAATAATGTAATGATTAAAAATAAATAAAACTATGAAATAAGAACCGACGCTATTTTTACCGCTCTTAACTATAGGATAATACCCAATTACTCGGAATTCGGCCTAAAGATATTATAAGTAATATGGCTAAGTATTATATAGAAAGTCTTTCTCGAAAATCTCGTCCGGACACCCGCAAGCTTGGACAAGTCCAGAAAACCCGGATAGATGGCAGGTTGCCATTCTTCCGGTTTTCCCTCGTTTATACCATTGACTGGATATCGAATAGGATTTAAAAATATTCAAGAATGTCTAGAATGTATCACTCCATAAACGCCAAGATGTATTGAAATAGTTTAAAAATATCTGAATTGTTGAAAAAATACGAAATCTATAAGCAATAGGACCTACTTACATACTTAAATAGGAACTATCTTATAATAAAACAACGAACACTTTTAGCTTTTCCGAGATACAAAATAAAGTAGATGCGGGTTAAGATTTGTTTGGATAAACTACAAAACATTTGACTACGATGTTTATACAATTTTCACCTTCTCGTTCAATAGCCTGATGTGCACTGTGTTCTTGACTTGGCGAAAGATGCACGTATATTTAAAAATTAGTTCTGAATAGGGCTGTGCTATTAGGTTGACCTGTGTTGTGGTCTTGTGGTCCCAAAAAAAAACACAATTTCAGAACCGAAATTACTAATATTCTCACTCCAACTAAGCTAATTTGCTCGTGCTAGAAATGTATTCACGTTGCGTCGGTAGTGTAATGGCTAGGATTTGAACCCCCACTGGCTCCATCAGGGCCCGGGATATGTCCTAGTGGATTTCCGAACGTAAAAAAATACGTACCTACCAACTTAAGTAGGTACCTACCTAACGTGCAAGATATTGCAAAACTTTCATATTTCGAATTTGGGCAGTTATAAATTCATAATTTTATTATATCTAGGACACATTACAAGAACAGAGTTATTATTGTTTGTTGAATGCTTATAATAGCAGTAACATTCTACAGATTAAAATTGATATACGATGGTTGTCGTCAATATTTTTGTTATTAATTATTAGCCAATAAGCCAATAAATTACGATACATGTATGAAGAAGCGAAATTTATCTCAAATACTAGAATTATAATGCTTTTATATGCTAATATTCATGTGAGGTCAACCCTGTTCAGGCATAAATAGGTAATAAACTTTTCCTGTACTCTATGGCGGAGTTCATTGACCTTACACAACACTTTCCAGATTTTTATAATCTATCTGTTCGGTCTGTCATTGTTTTGATTTGTCTGATAGGTACACATTACTTCCCTGAAAGAATTTGGCGCTGTTTGTGAAATTCTTCGGGTTACGACTAATTTGTTTCAGTACTGAAGCGAATATTTAAACTAAACTTTATTCGCACCTAGGTACCTACTTATATTATTCTGTTAAATGAAAAAAAATGTAGTAAGGATGGAGGAAGACACAAGAATGAATATACACAACTGCAAAAAAGAAAGAATAAAAAAAAGTTTTTTTTTTCATTCAGTTCATATGGAACGAATATCAATTTGTTTTCTTTACTCATCAAAATATAAAATAGTACCATCAGCAAAAAAATTGAGACAATGTTTTTATTATAATTTATTAAAAAGAAAGAAGTAAGAAAGAAATAAAATAATTATTCAAACATAAACCTACGAGATACATCCTGAGAAGAAGAAAAAACAATAACAAAATTTAATGTTTTGCTGAAATGAACTGCCGATGCCGATAGCTCGCCGATAGATAAACCCTCACGTAGTCGTAGTAATTAACAAATAAGTTATTCTCCTATTTTATATCGAATGGTGTACCTACTAACAGCAGAGCATCTTGCAATCTGTATATTATAACCTACTCCTAGGTTATAATATTTTACCTGCTATAATTTAGGCTCAGCTCCCAACAATGTCTCAAGGAAACTAATATTTCAGTAGGTACCTACTTTCAGTATGTAGAGCAATGGCTGCAATGAATCATAAGCATTGTTTACCCTGCGTTTTCTAAACCAAACAATGTTACAATTCGAAGTGGATTACAATGTTCAGGCGTACATATTTCTAAATATACTTATTTCTCGATTCTGACTGAGAGCGGAAGCACGGCCTAACCAATACTTTATCCAAAATTAGTTAGTTGGCCTAGTATTTTAGTCATCCGAATCTGGCTGACTTGTAGAGCTTACATACAATTATAATAATTAGCTAGGATTGTAGAATCTTAGAAAACCTCAAAGTACAAGGATCGAATTTTACATCATTAAGTATGCTAACTATACAAATCGAAATTTCAATCACATCGGGCGTGTCTCGGTAACTGAGTTGGTCAAGGCTTTCCCCCTTTAAGGCAGTGATCGCGGGTTCGAGTCCCGTCCGAGAAGATTCTTCTTTTCCCTATGTATTCGATAGGTGTAACATGTCATGCTGAACATTTTCGACAATTATTGTAGCACGTGTAAGCGACAGCTGAAGGATCCTTTTCCTGACGTTTTTATGTTCCATGCTCATAGTATATAACCTTATAGAATAATCAAAGTAAAACACAGTTTTACATCATTTATTTAGACAGTTATTAGAGTATTGTAATAACTTTATTCTGTTACAGAGAAAATTTCCAGTTACAAAATGTTCCATTGTTCGAAACAAAAGGCCATTCACTGCAAATGCACACTGTCAACGCACGCATTCATTGTCTTCGGACGCCACACAAACCACACGACTTTGTTTCACGCTTTTGATAAACGCGAGTACTTCGTGAGGCTTATTGTGACACGTATTTGACGCTTTATGTCATGCTAATCGACAAAGATATCATTTATAAGCATAAAATGTATAGGTGTAAAGGGCTCTAACAAAATCCTTGAGGTACAAGCCAGCATTCGTTATTTAGCATCTACTAAACAATGGACAGGCTCTAGCGCAGATTTTCCTATGAGGGTTCAGTGCTCAGACGGCAGTTCTTTGCAGTAAATCCTACTTCTTCACCTTCTTCATCAAACAAAACAAGAAAGTGAAGAAGTAACTCGGAAATCACTAGGAAGAGATGATGAAGCTTTTAAAATGTAAATACTTTAAAGTCCGCGCTGTGATCTGTTCAAGAGTTCCTTTATCTGAAGCTAATTGCTAATGTCGAACTATAAAAATACAATTCGATACTTAATCAACTTGCAAAAGTCTAATCTGCGAGATAAACGATGACTTTCACAAACAATAATTGTAAAAATAGGATGGAACACAGTCTAGGGCCTTTTTATATAGAGCAGCTTGTATACATAATGAAGACATTATAATAAGTACGTATCTACTTATTTTGATCATTAAAATGGATTAATATTGTAATAAAATCGCTGTTTCCATGACACATCACATTTTCTTGGAAATTATGAGAACCTAAATTGGCACACCGAAGCGTTTTCTAGTCTCTTGGCATAGTAATTAACGTGGCCTTTATAATATTTATAACACATAGGAACTATGGGAGATGGGCACCTTAGTAGCAAGCGCTAATAAAAAACATTCGCATTGGTTATGATAAGAGCGTCAGCACAAAAGGTCGCTCAAGAAATTCCAATTATTTCTTTACGAGACACTTGTGCTACATGAGCCATAGAGTGTTAAAACTAAAACAACAGCAATAATTTGTTTGAAGACTGCCGCCAAAAAGACACATTTAGAGTAGTATTTATATAAAATAATAAATTAAAGATTAGCTTAGCCTGTACACCAAATTAGTGTCTCGAGTCGTCAAATATAGCACTTTTAGTTTTGAATTTATTATTAGTTTTGAAAAAAAGCTCAAAGTTATGGTAGGCAGCAGTTAATACCTATTTTTCCTTCCTGAAACACTTATGTTTCAAACGAAGATTAATGACAAGATCTTTCAAGATAGCAAAATTACGTAATAAATATTAGAAAGAGCCACTTGATTTATAAAGAAACTGACAGATGACGGCAAAGTTCGCCTTCACCTTGGTCCACGAGAGCTGGCTTATATCAAGAGGAGTCTGCATTGACAGCGCCCGTGACATCCGCGCTTTGGACTTGTCCAAAATAAACACCTCTAACAATGATACAGATGAGTCGCAATAAAAATAAATTTGTCACGATTCGCCTTCTCTTTCGTCTGTTAGCAAGGCGATATTGAAATGAAGAAACACTAGGAAGACATTTACAGCAATGGATTCTAAATATGTCTTACGATGTAGCAAAAATATATAGTGTAGCACTGTAGCCAGTTATGGTCAAGGTTGATGAACTGAGGATAGACTTACTGGTGGCATTTTCCTCGTGGTAGTGGTGGTAGAGGTGAAGGTCTCTACGGTTTCCTCTACCATTTCTACGTCGTTGTCGTGCCCTTTGTTCCATGATCCGAAAAACTCCGACATGTTGGTCTTTAAATTGTACTTCATCCACAGCACTGTATTCCAATAGAATTTTATACACATTCACTTCACTTCACAAAGATCTCACTAGTGGTCGATGTCACATACGTCGTAAAACTGGTATTTTTCAAGTCACTTCTGAACTTTGATTTGGCTTTATTACTTGTCACGGTTGGATGTTGGGCCCATATCGGTACATATGAGAAATCACGAAGCGTTTTTCGATAAATGTCGGCTGAAGCGGTTTCAGCCGTTGCACTGTCGAGACGGCTAGAGTGGATGTTGTATAAAATCCTACTGGAAAACTGAAATAACCGGCGCGAACAAAAAGCACCAGCCAAAACATTTCACGTGCGTGGTATTATTAGTTGGACGATCTAGCCGAAAGAGTTAATTGTCGCAGTGGCATTTTATTTGTATTATTTCATTGATATTAGTATTTTACGGTTTTACTTGTTCTTATTGTGAAATACTGTTAGTTAGCTCGTTTACAGCGCTGATGCTGAACACGTTTCGTGAAATTCATTTGGCGTAAACAGTCTCTTGTTGTCACTTTCAAAGGGTTGTAAAGCTTGGTAAACGGTTGTTTTCCAAGACAATCAAGAGTTCATGTATTGTTTCATTTGTACTACATACATTTAATCAGGTAGGTACGGAGTAATACGGCTTATAGCTTATGTATCCCTGAAGAAGTTACCTTAGCCGTCAAGTGTCAACCAAACACTTTTCCTTTTTCGTGGCATGTGCGTTTACTATTGGATGTAGCACACATAGCCCTATATTTTACCCATAGCCCACCTAATACAATAACCATGGGTATGATGAGAACTTGTAGCCTTTGTATTCTACTACACTCAAACCACGGCGGCTTTACGATATTTGTACTATAAGAGTTGAGTGGTTTATGGTTCAATACAGACTCGCGATTTTCACATATTTAAAGAATTGGCTCAATATCAGAGATTTTATAATATCTAAATAGAAAAAACTATTTATAATAATGTGAATGTTTACAACTCTGTAGCTTATTTTAAACCCCTGGAGTTTATTTGAAGTTATAGTCAAAAATATTGTAGTTTATATTTTCATATTTGTTTATACATTTGTGCCAATTTGCTCTCTCTTATTCAAAAATATGTTTAAATGAATATCATTAAAAAGACACGGCATGTGATTTAGATATCAGGTGAAAATTGGCGAATACAGCCGTGGGTGATTGATTAGCATAGAATAAAATATAATGTGTTCTTTAATGTTGGGATACTTTATTGTATGTAACCGTCCAGCGCAGCGTCAGTGTAGGCGCTGACAGCTCCTCCACTTAATATAAATACGCGGTTCCCCTAACAGCCCGCGATAAATCTGTGGCATGCTCCTGGGATTAACGCCCGACTTGCTATTTTAGCATCTTATTGATAGAGTCTTCTATTGAATGTAGGCGCAACACCAAACCCAACACATATACCAATCGTACAACGCTATAAGCCCTCCGTCATTCATAATATGATCCAAAATCCGTTGAACCAAGAAATTGTAGGTCATTCCAGAAATATGTATTTTTTTTCATACATGAATAATAAGTAATACTATCGAAACTCTTTTATGTGGAGTATTCATTAGATGTAGTATAAACATGTTGTAGCAGATGGTAACAGTTCTGAAACTTCAGAATCCGGCGAAGAGAATGTGAAAAATTAATTGCATTGCGAAGCTGTGTGCCAAGAATTGTAGTCTATCTTCAAAAATCTAAGAAATCTAGGCACGAAGTAAGACCTAGACAAATTTTGATAAACGAAGTGTTTGAAATATTTGGGCCAATCTTTACAGAAATTGAATTTAAGAAATATTACCTTTAAAACGACTAAATCACTGTTATTTTTTTCACTTTCTCATTGGAAGCAAAATTTAATTATTGTATTAAAAGAATACTTTTCTAAATTGTTGAAAGTTATTGAAACAACCAATTAATATACTAATTTGTACAATAATAACAATTTTTTTAAAGGTTTGTTAAATTCTCAAAAAAGAATAAGAATAAGAATCTTTATTTCCTTCCTTCCTCCTTCCTTCTATGTTTAGTTCCAATCCAGAGTTACCATGCTCTGCAAGTTTAAATGTGTTCAGCTACTTTTTATGCTGACTATACCTTATTACCACAGATTACCCGATCGTCATTTTGGTAACGTCATGTTATTAAAATTGACTTGGCATAATGTTGGCACCACTGTTTTCGTTCCGAAAAGTTTGTTTCATTTTATTCCGAAAATCCTATGCATGAGTAGATTTTTGAAAGTGGAACATTTAAGCTACATAAATAAATGAACGCCCTATTTAATTTCTATTGGGCGTTTTGGAAATTATGATGCGATTACAGGTACGATAAACGGGTTGAAAGAAAAAAATAGCACATGTTACCTATAAATTACCTTATCTAAAATCAGAAAAAGCAATTGCGGAACAAATGGTATTGTATCCGCGGTACCGACCTATGTAACGTAGCATCATTGTCGAGCCATTTAATTACTGCTATGTGTATATTTACCTTGTGAATACAAATACATGAACTCTTGGCCAATAATTGGACGGCGTCATACTACCAACTGCAAATGTAATTTTGTAATCCACTATATTTATATGGGATTACAAAGTTATTTACGCAGTCAGTAGTTTATTTTCTTTTTTTTTATATAAGTAGCTGGACGACAAGCATACGGCCCAAATAATAGAAATACCTATGGACGTATGCAACACCAGGGGCGTTACCCTCAGGCCTAGGGGTGACGGGTGGAGCCGCCTGTCACCCCTGCAGAAGCAGGCCACGGCGGCGGCGCGCTGAATAGCCCACTCCCCATTCCCATCCTCCTGAGGAGGGCCAGACCGTAAGGGATGGCCCTGGGTCAGCCGGGGTGCGAGGGATATGTCGATGACAACCTCACCTCCGGCCTAGCACCAAGACCCACAGTCGGCGTCCAGTTTTAGTCGGTTCGAGTCCGACATAACCTCCCCTCCCGGCTCCGGCAAGGGGGTATCCGAGGGGATTTCCGCACGAAAAAAAACAAAAGGGGCGTTACCCTAAAGAAACCTTCTAATGCCCTTCTTGAAGAACCCTATTATTGTAGTTGCTTGAGAAAACTATAGCAGGGAGTTCATTCCACAACTTCAGCGTGCGTGGGATGAAGTTCCGAAGATGTAGTATGATTACCGTTCAGTTATAGACCTACTAGCTGGTGTTCGCGACTTCGTCTGCGCAGGATTAGTACTGCTCCGTTCCCTTGAGTAGTAGCGTGATGATATATAGCCTACTAGCTTTTTTTTATCGCGACCAAACATATGTCCTTCCTCATGGTCTAATCTACCCCTATACCAAATTTCATCAAAATCAGTTCATTGGTTTAGGCGTGAAAGCGTAACATACAGACAGACAGACAGATAGACAGACAGAGTTACTTTTGCATTTATAATATTAGTATGGATGTGTAATTCTGATGCATTAGCTATATTATTGTAAAGTTTCATGAAAATTCATTCAGTAGTTTTTACGTGAAGTCTCAATATCCTTGCAAGTCAATGTCCAAGTCCTTGCATAGCACTTTACATAGTGTACATTTCTTTCCAGTTTCTTCAACCAATGAAATGTGTCAATTTAGTCGCGTGACAGTTTTTTTGTTATTACCACGCCATGGACACAGAATAGATAATAGTCCATGGATGTCCATATTGTCAGTCCTTCTAAGTTTAGTTTTATTTTCTTTCTATCTCTATTATTCTCATTGACGGTTTTACAACTTACGTTTCATTTCCGACCAAAATTACTCACGCGTTGTTATTTTCACTTCCATCTTCATTTTGACGTGCCACGCCATACCGAGGTGACTTACCTGAAATAATGATAGTCCAAATTAAATGCAAGTTATTATTCCTACCTACTCTTATTTAGGTAAATGTAAACCGTTATATTTCAAATTAACAAAAAATATAGTCCACCAGAATATATGGAATTTATGAAATTCCAAATTAAATGTACCTATAATTTTATTACATACATACAACCACGCGTTTATCCCCGGAGGGTGAGGCAGAGGTGACTTAACACCCACATTTCACCCGTCATTTTATTCGGTACCACGTAATAGGGAGTGAGCCTATTGCCGTATTCAGGGCACTTTTTTTACCGTGGGGGAAAATCCTTCATGGATGTTATGCCTTTTTTTTTTTTTTTTTTTTTTTTCCGTGCGGAAATCCCCTCGGATACCCCCCTGCCGGAGCCGGAAGGGGAGGTTATGTCGGACTCGAACCGACTAAAACCGCACGCCGTCTGTGGGTCGTGGTGCTAGGCCGGAGGTGAGGTTGTCATCGACATATCATGGATGTTATGCCGGGCTCCTACCGACTAAAAACCCCCACGCTAACGCCCAGCAGCCTATGGTTGGGAGCCCCGGGTAAGCCCTCGGAAGGATGTCCCAGGACTCCCATCAGACCTACGGCTACAAATGCGGCCTCGCCTAGGGGGTGGATCGGGTGCTATCCCGCGTCTATGGGGGGTTTTCGGGTGTCATCCCGCTTCTTAACGTAGTATTGTTAACACGAGCCATGCATTTCAGGCTGAGTCTGGGCTGTATATATCTATCTGATGTTAAACAGCCCAATCCCTTAGTCGCCTTGTACGACACCGCATGGGAAGAGATGGGGTCGCCCAAATTTTATTCTAACCATGCGGCTATACAATATACAGTTTTATTAAGTGTAAATAATGAGTGAATGGAATGAATGAGTACAAGCTAAGATTGTCATGAAAGGTCATTGAAACTTTGAGTGATGTTGTTGGCTTGTCATCAAACTAGGTGGAATGATGAATGTCATTTTACATTTAAGGTATGGTCAGTGTTTAAACCTGTGTTTATTTTGAGAGCTCTCGTATGAACTGTGCGCATTGAGGAGGATTTCATGAATCCTCTTATGAATCTCTTTGTTTGTAAGTATGTAGGTACGTGGGTATATTATAAGCGCAGTCCAACGAACTCATCACTACATAGACTCGTTCTACTTACTGTGTTTACTCTGTATTAGTATGAATAATAATTGGATACTTGTACAGTCAGCGTTATAAATATTTTTTTAAAGACGAAGTCTCAAAATGATCTTAAAACTCTCGTATTAAGAGCAAATCAAACTGTTTTATTGATTTATATGGTACTATTGTTCGAACTGAAGGTGTGTACCAAATATCAGAACAATCGGTCAACAGGAAGGAGGTCAAAAAATTAAGATCATTTTGAGTACTTTTTACGTTAACATCTTTCTGATACTGACTGTACTAGTCAAAGAAGTTTATTTTTAAATGTCAACACGATCATTTTCATCGTACAAGTGCCATTCCCAGTTTTTTGTATTCAAAGTTTGTGATTCCAAGATCGGAGTCCACTGCAGTCCATTTTGTTACCTTTTGCTACCGTCGGCTATTGAGGGAAAAGTTTATGCCACAATCTCGTCGTCCGTATATAATAAGGTCATCCAATAATACCATCATGACATCCGTAGCTTAAAAAACAGTGCTTTAATGCAACTGTATAATATACTTACGAGCCCTCAAAAAAGAAATCACTACATAGTATAAAACAAAGTCGCTTTCTCTGTCCCTATATCTATGTATGCTTAAATCTTTAAAACTACGCTACGGATTTTGATGCGGATTTTTTTAATACATAGAGTGATTGAAGAGGAAGGTTTATGTATATTACATGCTTAATATAGTAAAGGAAGCAGCGGGAACGGGGTCAGATGCCGCGCGGGCGGAATAAAATTTGCGGCGCCGGGTCAGCTAGTCTATCTATAATATACTAATGAAACGCTAAATGTGTTGGTAAGCGCATAATTCAACAACGGCTGGACCAATTTGGCCAATTATTATTTTTAAATGTTTGTTGAAGTTCAAGGATGGTTTTTACGGCGAAAAAAAATCGAATAATTGCCGGGAACCGACATCCACGCGGGCGGAGCCGCGGGCAAAAGCTAGTTTCAAATAAAATTGACCTTCACATCAAAACTACATCTTACTGTATCGTAGTTTTAAAACGGAAGTGGCAAAGGTAATTTCGCTTTTCATCTTCTATTAATAGTTCTACATTCAAGCTAAGTACCTTGACAATGTGTGCCAGTGTTTTTGTTCTCACAATAAATATTTTATTTTATTTAGTTTTTTTAAAGCGTGAGATTGCGGAAATCCTTTGTGTAAAAATGTACTTACTTCAAAAAGGAGGAGATTCTCAATTAGATTGTTTTTTTTTTGAGTAAATAAATATAATTGGGTATTCTACTGACTAGTCAAATTAGTTACTTTTTACTAAACGTCAAAACGATAAGTTACTATGAAACTTGTATGAAAAAAGATTTAGTGACGTCAAGTCAAATCAGTTACTATTATAGGTTGGGTGGATGATTAAAAATAAATAAATACTATAAAATAAGAACCGACGCAATTTTTACCGCTCTTCTACCATTCTCAATTTAATAAGCTCGGTTAGATAATTTATTTTAACTATAGGATAGTACCCAATTTACAGCCCGTCTCTTGAGTTCGGTTTACCGTATTCTTGCATTGCATTGCGGTGCTTTGTGAGGGTGTTTATTTATTCAGCAAGAGTACGTAATGAGTGTCTTCCATGAGTAACTAAGTAATTGATAAGAAGTAAAATAAAGAAATATCCTAGGACATTCTACAGTAACTAGGTAGGTACCCTACACTGGTGTACGCCAATTGAACGTGTATTTCTTGAAATGGTGGGAGTTGCACATGTCCATAGGCCACAGTAACAACTCCCCATCGATCCTCGATTTTGCTAGAGTCAAACCACAGTGGTGCCACCGCCTCAACAAAAAACGGCATTAAATAATAGACTTTAAAGCGATGCAGTTAAAGTTCAACATTAAATACCTTTTTGCAGAGTAATTGAAAAAGTGTAATGTAACTGTTTCCATTTTGTATTGAACTTTAGACGTATAGAAATAAAGTCTAAACATTTAATGTAATTTTTTGCAGTGACCGCGCCACAGTGGTCAGCTAGTAGAATCGAGGTACGGGTGGCCCTTGGTATCCAAGTGGTACCTACTTAGTCTTCTCTAACTTTCTACATATTCCGATATTACTCATGAATGTGCAGTTTTCAGGAGCTATGCTTTGCTGATTTATTAATCTCATAAAAAATAATCTGAAATTCTGGAATTCCGCGATGCCAAAGGTTATAAAAAAAGTCTAGAAATAACTCACACGTCACAACATGGCGATTGACAAAAATCGCGGGAAAATCTACCAAACGTCATCATGTGTCCTTGTCATTGGGCGAGGACATGGCGCCTCACGTGCTCTCGCCCGTGACCCACAAATACCTGGACACTTAGGTAAGTACATCCGTTCAGTAATTATATAATATTTGCGTCACAAGGTTGTTTGCAGTTTTCTTTGAACTTCGTCGTTTCCCGCCATTGTTACGCTTTGAACATTCGCTTATCAGATGCATATGCTTACACTAATTTGGCTTCTCAAAATTGTGTCAGGAATGTGGTTCTTATTTTTTTTTTTCAGTAACACTAATCTAGACTTAAAACTACTTTGGCATTTAGTAATGAATGACTAAATGGCCCTCCTGGTCTTCAGACAAGGAGTAGAATATATTGACTGACTTCACAAGTGGCGTTCAAGGAGTAGAATATATTGATGAATCAATATATTCTACTCTTTGAACGCCACTTGTGAAGTTGTGACATGTCTATTAGAGTAGGTAGACCGTATTTCTTAAATGCGGGAGCCCCCTCGTACTATACCTCACCAGAACTAACGGTGAGATGTGGAATTCGAACTCGAACCCAACAAAACTGCATGATGTTCTTTCCACTCGCCTGTCTTGCTGGAGACCCAGGTATGACAAGGTGAATACCTAGTCATACCTAGTACTCCAGCAACACAGGTCTGCAAGACAAGGGCCGCATAAACAAATCAGCATACCTATTCAGGTACTTTATAAAAATTAGAAAGTCTATAATGTTTCAATTCTTATAAAACACTAGCTTTTGCCCGCGACTCCGCCCGCGCGGTTGTCGGTTTTCGCGAATAAAAATAGCCTATGTCCTTTCTTATGGTCTAATCTACCATAACATAACATAAACATCGGTTCAGTGGTTTAGGCGTGAAAGCGTAACATTCAGTCAGACAGACAGACAGAGTTACTTTCGCATTTATAATACCTATTAAGTATTGATGTTGGCCCATAATTTGCCAGTAAATTAGTAGCCCTATCGTCATCATCTAGCCTACTCAAACTACAAGAAAACCCGGAACTTTAAAGGAATGTGTGAAAGAGAATATCATGTTGCGCTGCCCCGAAATCAGTAATTATGACAAGGCCAGACATGATGATGATAGCAATATACATGAGACCTCTATTTACCAACAACATAATGATACATCCCATTGAATATTTATTAGCATTCAACGTCATGCTCGGCTGCTATCGTCAGAATGCCTCCTCCATTTGCAAGTCTTATCAATGATGCGTTCAAAACAGTTATGTGGCAAGCATGCAATACTGATATTCTGAAATAGTAGGTACAGTTCCAGCCAGCATTAAAAAGATGTTGACGAACAAAGTGCTCAAAATGATCTTAATTTCGGTTTCTTGCCCCCTTCCGGTTTACCGATTGTTCTGATATTTGGTTAATACCATAATATATTCATAAACAGTTTGATTTGCTCTTTCTTTCAGATCATTTTGAGACTTCGTCGGCAAGATATTTGTGACGCTGACTGTACCTACCTATAGTTAATTACGTATTGCGAAAATTTGATACAAATAGACTGAAAAGTATGGACACATATCTGGTTTTGTAATGAAACAGCTGTTATGTTGGCGGCATATATCTAGAACCCCACATCACGACACAAAACGTAGGTACTCTATATGCGCACTAGGTAGACGTTTTTTGAGTGCGATTTGAGGCTGGCACGAAGTGCTACGGCAGCGAAATAGCTCAAATTCACCAATCATAGAATATATGTATTGCAAATACATTGTGAGGAGCTTGAATAAAATATTTTTTCTTTCAAATCAATCCGTGCAAGGCATGGCGTTGTTTCTTTCGCGTCTTGGGGTCAAGATTATATGCTGGTAACTATAGTTACGTAATTAACTATTAGTTAAGCAGTCAGAAGATGGAAAGTTCAAAGCCTCTTAGCCTTGCGGTTAATGAGTATAATTGACCAGAATCATCAATAAATTACTACAATAAATGCCAAGTACTTAAGGCCTTTGCTTTGTAGAATGTTTGTGTAAGTACCTACTGCTTGCTTAAACTCAAGGAGCAATTGTTCTTGCTTTCTTTGATTTTGGAAAAAAAAGTTAATAGCGAGCATGTCAATCCTTAATTTTTCAGTTGCATTCAAAGTTTACGTTTCGCAGACCAGAGTCAGCTTTGTTTTTTATTGATAAGGGGAAAGATTGCCGTCTGTCTCCCAGCTCCGAGACTTGAGAAAGACTAGTCCGTTGTTCAGCAGGTACTCCGACCAGCATTGTAGGGGTAGCTTTTTGACCCCAAGCTGGTAAGACCCTGTTCAGAATTTCACCTAGAATCTGAAGCTTTGCCTATAAATTCTAACACTCCGGAATACGCCAAAACGAATAAGAATGTCTCGCTTAACAAATTTCTAAATTGTTGAATTCAATAGTCTCAGGGTCACACATTGGGAGAGGCCTATGTCCAACAGTGGACTTGCCATGTCCAGCGATAGATTAACTAATTCATTGATTGATTGCAGTCTGAGGAGCAATTTGGAATATTTCAGCAGAAGTTCCCGGTCATTAAACCTAGTACTTTATCTTCTTGACTTTATGTTTTCATCTTAAATCTTCTGCGCGGTGATGCTTATAAATATATTTAAAATGTTGTCTACATCATAAATAGAAGAAAAATTTAGAACAAAGTTTATAAACTACCTATGCTCCAAATTCTTCTTCAATTTATTATTTTATTTGAATACTGTACTGATTTGACATGAAACCTGTTTACATATGTTTTTTTTAAATAGCAACATTGAAATGTTTATTATTGTAACATTAAATTTAGTGTGTACAACTGCCGGAAGATGGCGCCCGATGTCATTTACTTCCCGCCTTGTCAATGGGAACTACCAACCTAACAAACATAACCTACATTGATATTTTTTGTTCATTCAGTAATATTTGCATATTTTTAGTGTGGTTACCAGGAAATGAGCAACAAAACATGGCGGGCTCATTTAGGTCAGTCGCCGGTCGACTAATTCGCAACTTGTATAGCTTTTACCAGAACATACAGACTATTTATCATTCTATAATTGCGTATTATTTTTTAGACTCGTGCAGTAGTACTAATTAAATAATTTACTGTCAGAGTAACAAATTCAAGAAATATGCCAGTTCTTCGGTTCGTTTTTCGGGACCCAAACTTGAGGTGAGAGAGCAAAGATGAGGTTTCTGGTGCAGGATTGCCTCTCAGGGTGGAAAAAAGACAAATTCTTAATTACAACCGAACGATGAAGAATGGCTGATTGTCAGCCGAGTAACCATTGAGGCTACAAAGTACGAGGTAGAGTCGCTCAGTGGTTAGGGTTCCTGCCTTGCGGTGTAAGGCTCAGATTTTGGCCATTACATTATCGGCGGCGTAATCTCACTCCTAACACAAAGAGGAATAAAAATGATAAATCTGGTTTTCAGGCGTATGTTTAGAGACCAACTTCTTTTTTATTTGTGGACGTATTTGAAAACTGTTTACACTGTTTTATTTGTTGGTTTCTTGTCTATATTTGGTACATTTTTAGTTATTATCACTTTATAATTACTATATGAAAATCATTCCCAAAGCAAAAAGGTCACTCAAAAGAAAACTGGCAACTACTTCTAAACGGAACAGAATTTTTACGTAATTTTTTAACTAAAAGAAAGACAAAGATCTGGAGTATAAGTGGTACATTTTTCCGTTCAATACATTGACTTTTGAAGTCACAGGCCACGTTTTTGTTACGTTCTCGAGAGTTTGGCTTAGCGGGTGCCTATGCGGGGGCCGGGCGGCAGTGCCGTGATGGCTGTTGGACGGGGAGGTTGTGCTTCACGTTTTTGCAGCTTTGATAGCAACACAATTCGAGACTAATGCATAAGTGGACAGATAAGACACTTCTATGAGACGCCGAAAGTAAATTCGGTAAGAAAGCAAAAGCTTTAAACTCTCAAGAAATACATGAAAATGTTGTGTTGATTATTTTATTCACACACTTTATTTGTTATCAGCTGTTGCCCACGGCTCCAGCCACGTAGATTTTGGATGCCGTTCCGGATGGTGATCCTCACTCGTAGTGTAATGATATAAAACCTATGACACTGATAAATAGTGTGGGTTTCTATTGGTGAAATAATTCTTAGAATTGGTTCTGTAGATCCAGAGATTAACCTATATAACGTCACAAACTACGTCTGTATAATAATATATGTATATTAGAATATTATACATACTATATAGCTACATATATAAATATATAATATTATAAAAACATGATCACTACATATGATCACTAGTATAAAAGAATTCACTTCCCGCTGTCTGTCTGTCTCTATGTATGCTTAGATCTTTGAAATTACGCGACGGATTTTGAAGCGCTTTTCTTTAATAGATAGTATCATTCAAGAAGTAGGTTTATATGTACAATACAATCTATATAATATAAAAATGAATCCCTATTTCCCAATAGGGATTCATTTTTGGCTGGACTGGCTGAGGCTGGACCAATTTCAGTTTTTTCTTTTTTGTTGTGTTTGCTATTGTCTGGAGAAGGTTTTTATGAAAGAAAAAGTAAAAAATATGCGCGGAAAATAGAAACATTTAAGAATACTTAACCATTATATAAAATATCTGACCCGAAAAACGTTGATATGTCCTATTGGTGTCAGGATCTCCGTGGGCGTATGGAGTCCCTGTCGTAATGCTTTCTGTTCTCAAAATAATTAGGACAACTTAATACAGCCAATTGAGGTAAATTCAAATTTTTAAGGTGAAATGAAGTTTGCCAGGTCAGTTAGTGCATAATAAAAGAGGTTTGCATGTGATGTCATTTAGATAAACACATTTTTTGGGCTTACGTTGCAAACGATGGCACTGTGAGAATGTGTAATGTGTGTGAATTGTTATGCCTATAGCATACTTATAGCTTTCATATTCACCCACCTCAATGTATCTATGCAATAAACACCCTAACCAATGGAAATATATATTCATGTCTTAGATTATTAATAATCTAAGATTCATGTAATTATGAATATAAGTGCTGAGTGGGCATCAAACCCACAATCTCTGAATGCCCTACCGCTACGCCATAGAATTTGAACCTTTTGAAATTCAATTTGTCTGTTTGTTCACAATGGACACAAACGCTACAACGTACACGGATGTTTATATGGTATTTTTATTTAAAAGGTTTTGGTAGAATGGTACCAGAGATAAAACCAAAGTCGCGATAATAGACATCCATACGGGCGGAGCCGCCGACCTTAGCTATACTTAATAAAGAATCAAGAATCAATCAACATCGATGTCAAAAAAATACCAAATCAGTTAGGTACGTGAAGTTAGGCAGAATATGATGTGTCCACTCTGTACCCTTTTTACCGACATCTTTTCCCATATTTTTATATTATAATCACTTTAGTGACATGAGTGCGGGGTGGTGCGGGGCTGCGATTATTACGTTCGTAGACTCCACCCATTCGCTCTAAGGCATCGTCTCTAGTAAGGACCTTAAGACGTAATTTCGATTGAAACAAAATCAGTTCAAAAAAATCACATTTGGAGTAAACGAGCTCTGCTGAGAATCACCTCTCCATTTCATATTCGGTGCACAATAATAGTTACCTAATGTAATTATGTTTTTGTTACAGCTAATGTACAATACATACTTAAGTACTTTCTCAGTCGATTCATTATATAAAATGAATTAGCATTAAATGCGTATAATTATGCATATATAAAATGTAACTGAATGTACTTAATAACTGTAACAGGAGGGCATATAACGGGGAATCCCGTTTGGATTTAAAACCGACTGGGGCAATATCTCCACACCACAAAAACCGCTGCAAAAATGTACTTGTATAAAATTGACAACTTACTTATGCTAAACTAGCTTTTGCCTGCGGCTCCGCCCGCGTGGATGTCGGTTATCGTGACCAAACATAGACTGTCCTTTCTCATGGTATATAATCTACCCCTATACCAAATTTCATCAAAATCAGTTCAGTGGTTTACGCGTGAAAGCGTAACATATAGACAGACTGACAGAGTTACTTTCGCATTTATAATATTAGTATGGATTTCTCTCGAGGTAGGGAGGTCATGTGGCAGTCACTCCCAGAAATGCCGACATTGCAATCAGAAATGGTAATTGAGTAAGAAGTACGTATCTATGTCATTTTCTATTCTATATTTGACAGCTGGGACAGCCTCTGTTGGCTCTGCTTCTGGAAGAGGCGGACCCCAGACTCCGTGGTAAGGTCTCGTATGCGACTGGGTTAACGCAAGGATGATGATGATTTGAGAAGCTCAATCAAATAATGTAACAAGACCACTCCTATGTAACAAGGGCGAGTTGTTACATAAGAGTGGTTAACGTAACATACGTACGTCGCGTTGACTTAACGTTGACGCGTGCGTTAAGTGTTACTGAAATGCTCTAGGAAATGACTGACAGTAAAATACTTTACCGATACGGAAATCGTTTAAGCACGTAATCTAACGATTGCACCGCAAACTTGTGCCACAAGAAGCTAATAATAATGAACCTAATCTTGACTAGCTTAATACTCAAAAAGATCTTATTGTCATGGCATTGAGTTCTTTTTGAGTTGCTAGTCAAGACTGTAACATCATAACATAATATCGCAGTTTATTATTCACTTGATGAAAAAGTAATGGAAAAACGCGTGGCTATATAGGAAATGGACCGTTGAGACATGTTTCAATCACGCGTACCCGTTTATCATATTTAGATCATAATCGTCATAGTGTATGATTTTTCATTCCGGCTTCTGCGTAATGAAAATGAAGTACCTAGTCACTTGCACTCAGGCATATGGAGTCGGCCGGGGTGCGAGAGATACATACCGGGTGTAAATGTGAGGTGTCATTATGAGGTGTTATTTTTTCTTTTGCATAATTTACTCTCCATCGTGTTATTAAAGCTAAATGAAACGGTAATTCTATAAAAAATACCACTACAGAAAAGCACGCGCTTGGCGCTTATACATTATAGTTGTTTGTTTTTTTAGTGATGTTTTTTTTATGAAATTACCGTTTGTTTTTTTTATGACAGCCTCTGTGGCGTGGCGGTAGTGCACGCGACTGCCACGCAGGAGGCGCGGGTTCGATTCCCGCTCAGTGCAAATATTTGTATGCATGAATATGGCTATTTGCATTGGTCTGGGTGTTTCTATGTATAATATGTATGTATTTACAAAAAAAAAGTATATATAAGTATGTTTATCCGCATTCTAGATTCCATAACACAAGCTATAAAAGCTTACCATGGGTCTAGATAGCATTGTGTAGAATGTTGTGGAATATTTATTTATTTATTTATTTATTAAGCTTTACTAACACGATGGAGAGTTAATAATGTAAAATTAACAAAAAAAAACCACTTTAAAAAATCTAATTTTTTTTTTTGTTCAAATCCATTTTTATGCCAATGTGTTATGTACCTGGAGTACTACTAGGGGCTTTCGGCTTCGGGAGTGTTCCCTATACGCCTTACGCCCTACGCAGACTTATTATAAGTCTCTTTCAATATCACCTCCATCACCCTGCCAGTTCACGTGTTTCCCTCTTCCTACAGTCCTGGGTCCTTTAAGCGGGGCGTGAAAAGGCATCTAATGAGGCCGTCAAGCTGAGTGCCACCACTGTTAACATGGTAAATGTTTACGATGGTGACCCTCTTTCCGAGACTTTGCCTTTAGCTTAACATCAGGCGAGGTGAAGTCAAATTGACGTGTCCTGTATAAAAAAAAAAAAAAAAAAAAAAAAAACTACGAGCCATAGACAGCGTGTATTTTAATCGGTTTGAGTCCGACAGAAACGCACGCACAAACCTCCATGGAAATAAATCCACGGAGATTGTGCACACGATAAAAAAGGTTCAAGCTGAGCTAACCAAACTTTAAATACCTACTTTAACGAACGAGATTCTGTCGCACGATTTCTACTTGAAGTTGGAGAGTCAAAAGGCAGTCACTTTCACAAAAGTCAAGTTAACCAAATCAAAAGAAATATATGACTTCGGACTCTAAAGTAGAAGTTTTGATTCAACCCTTTCCTGATCATATTACCTAAAAAGCAAATTGCCACCAAGAAAGAGTGACTATTTTTTAATTCGCCTATGAAGCAAAATACCTAAATCGCTAAACGACTTATTTTCAGAATGCCGTTAGAGTAAATAGACAAGCCTACTAGAAAGACAAAACTTGAAATGACTACGTTATAAAATGACTTAAACGTAAAATTACCACTTTTTAGACATTTTACCTTATAGACAATCTAAAGTTAGTCGCATATAACCTTATGATGATAACGAATAATGATGCTTTTGCTGAGAGAGTTATAAATATAAGTACCTACTTACTGAATACAAAATCTCGTCATGCCGAATATATTTACGACAAATAGGAAGAAAATGATCATGTGGGTAACTAATGTTTCCTTCGACTTCATAATTGTGTTTACAGAGGCACACGTCGAAGCTTTTGGCAATGGTGTACATGAATGAATCATGTTCGCACAGTGGTCTCACATCAACATTTTGGGACCAAAAATAAATATATTTTTATTGACATAATATTATAATCGTTTATATTAAAAGTGTCGGTAAACGAATAGTAATTTAAAATTTAACAAAAAAATTGACAGTTGTAGGGTTGTGGCTCTGCCTATGTTAATTATTAATTCCAGAATTCCTGCGACCCAATAAAACCTATTTCTAGAATAAGAAAAATAACCTATTTGCTATCCAAATTCCAAATTTCATTCATATCTGTGCAGCTGTTCATCCATATAAAACATGTATCCTTTCATATAGTTGCAATAATAGTAAGATCATTCTATCATAAACAAAATATGACTTTATGTCCAAAACATACTTAGATACAATTTATTTGTTCGGCAAAAGAGATATTTTAACACTTTCTCCTGCAATTTGTACGTCATATTGGAGTAAGCTTTTACGAGTATGTGTATAAACAAAAACATAAATTTGGTATTTTAATATGTATAAATAAATTTGGGGAAAACGTTACGGTTCTTTATATCGCCGATGATAATTAATACGTCACTTCAAGACTCATCGTTTACTGCTTTATTAGCATAACAAAATAAATAACGTTTACAAATACTTCAATTATAAATTAAAAATTATTATATGCACCGAATAATGTTACTTTACTTTATTTAAATTGCGTTAACTTTGTGAGTTTGATGCTCGAAATAAGGCAACTCATTACAAACGTACGTAACTGTATTTAATTAAAGCTTGAATTATTTGAGAAAAAAACAAAGAAGTACGCACTCGTAATTCGTGGAAATGTAGCAGACTTTATGAAAAATTGCCATTCATTAACCTCTGTTCATTTTCAGTTAATGTTGTGCTTTTTTGTAAGATGCGAGTATGAAATGCAGTATAAGGTAGGTATCTACTCTACAGCAATTGCGTAGATATCAAAACAAGAGTTTAAAACACGAACTTCAAGTAATCATGTGAAGAAAACCTTAGTTACCAATGTATAATTATATATATATTTTAACTAATTTATGCGATTGAAATAAAACCACTTTTTACGGATTCTATCGCGATATATTTGTTATTACTTATTATTTACTTTTAAACCGACGTTTAAAACCCAGTAAGAAGCAAAATCCAGCAAGACCTAACAACACAGTGAGCTTATTTTGCATAAATAGGAACACCAATAATTCACAATGATTCGGGTATTTTGAGATAACTTTTACTTCAAACTATGTGACAACTACCATCATGAGTCACACCGCGATCGTGGCTGCTGAAAAGCCGCCGAAACGTCGGTTTAAAAGTAAATAATAATAAAGAATATATCGCGATAGAATCCGTAATAAGTGGTTTTATTTCAATGAGTGACATTCGAGTAAACTATAGAAAATATAATTTATGCGAAATAAACAACAAGAAAAAATTCGAAAAACATCGGAAAAAATGAAATGCTCAAGTGACTTAGCATAATAATTGCTATAAAAATATATTCAAACAACAAAAAATATAGCTGTATGCCAATATTTAGTGTACCTGGAGTACTACTAAGAGGCTTCGAGAGCGTTCCCCTTACCCCCGGTATAGATAGATAAAAATGTTGTGAACAGAAAAATGTTAAATTATCATGAGGACAAATAGAAACTTCGCTTCCACTTAATTAAGTCTACCAGACAGTTCATATTAATTATGTTGCTTTAATCTTATAATATGCTAATTTGTCGGCACTTTTTGCCCATTGATCTTTAAGGATATGTAAAAATAAAAATATTATTCCACGAAGTTAGTCAAAAGTCTTCCTTTTCAAGACTTTAATTTTTTACAAACTATAGATCGGACTAGATAAACTTGGATAGAACCCCAAGGTGAAATATCTTTAGTGGAAAGTACCTACTAACGCTCCTAGGTCATTCAACTGAATTTAAATTTAGATTCTGGTGTCACGTCTAATTTTTATATGTATAATGTGAAAGAATTTATATTGACGTTTAATTAACACCAGACGTTCACAAAATCAACAACAAGAGACTGCAAAGGGGAATGCTCTAGCACACCCACACACGCTCAAAATGTAGCACACTACTATACGTCAATACTTTTTTCACAACATTCCCGACTTTCATGTTTAAAATAAGAAACAAAGTTATTAATATTTTATGTGCAGAGAGGTTACGTCTTATGAATACGTACAATAGTGAGCAAGAAGTTGCTTATAACTTTGACTTGTGAGAGGTAAATGTCATTTAGTTAAAATTCAAATGTCATATGGTTATCATTCTCAAGGAAATAATATCCTCTTCAACGTTCATGTTTATTTCGGCACTTCAGATTCAAACTATTCTTTCTTTTTTGACTAAATTGGTTGGGACTTAGGTGGTTTAATGGTATGCTCAAAATATTTTCCTTTACGCCACAGTTGAGATCTACCTACCTATATCCGTTTCAATCAAAGCTATCGCTAACTAATAACTGGCAAGTCAGCTGTTAAATATAATATGTTTAACAGCTGACTTGCCAGTCATATTAAGATGTTGACAAAACTCACTCCATATCATTTAACATTAGTATTTTAGTATTGGTCACTTCTACAACATCTTTAATGTTCACTTCATAATTATTTTTTTGAATGAATAGTATTTCCCTCTCTTATTTAACATTAACATAACATGTGTTGCCTGAAAATTATCCGACCTGCGAATAAAATGTGCGTCATCAGCATCAGTAGTCACGCATTGTTTATTTATACAAAAAATACCTAATAAAATTAATTGTTAATTTTTCTATACATTAAAGCATTAAACCCACTGTGCAATGTAGGCCGCTAAATAATATTCTGACAGCTGCGGGCGCGCGAATGACATGGGTCTACGCAAAGGATATGTAGGTTAGTGTACTAGCGACATCTATGCGCCAGTTCACGAACTAGAGCTTCACGTAGTACATACGGGGCGCTGCATGTTTATATTGAAAAGTATTTTTACAATACCGATTACCGATACATTTTTTATGAGATCGAGTCATGATCGAGTATATTTAAGAGGAAAAGATAGTTCGTCTGGTGAAGAATCAGTGCCAATTTACCAATTTATATAGTAAAATTTATCAGTAGATATTCGTTTCAAAGAACAACGTTATCAATCTGCTGCCTAGTCAGGTTTTTTTTTGGATTGTAGCCCAGCCCGAGACCCACAGACACAAATATTAGGATTCTGTCGTTTACTGGAGCGATTGTCGTCTGACCGACCCGAGAGAAAATCCTACGCCAAACAGAACCTCGTTCCTCGATGCACCGGAACTAACTGAGGTGAGATTTGCTTGGATCTAAAAGTTCTAAGACTGACCCATATTCTGCCGCGCTTACGAAAAACGCATTAAGTACCTTTTTGCAACATCCGAGAAAAAGGCGTTTAAAGTTTTTTTTATTATTTTACCTATATCTCCGGAACTACGTTAGCTATTGATGTGCATCTTGGACTAAGAGGTGCAGCAGAGTGAAAGGTACACTTTCCTTTTTTATAATAATGATTAAAAAGTTAACATAAAATTAATAATTTAAAAACATAACTTATTGTTAGCAATTATTATGGTTTTATCCTAGTAACACTAATCATGAACGCATTAAGTACACTACTTAATGCAGTTTTGCTTAGCGGGTCATTATAATACCCTTTACAATAGAATGTTTTCACATAGACTAATATTAAGTGCATTAGCTATTAAATATGATTAATGAGTATATTATGTTCAGCAAAGACTCTAAATTTATAAAGTTTGCAAATTAATGGAATGATTATTTAACTCTGGTCTGAAAGAATACAATAATTGCATAAAGTCTTTATTTCTTCATACACACTTAAAAATACAAAAATCAGTTTAACACAGCCACGTCTATTTATCATTAGGTTTTTTTTTTAACCGTGGGGTAAAATCCTTCATGGATGTTATGCCGGACTCCTACCGACTAAAAGCACCCACGGTAGCGCCTAGCAGCCTATGGTTGGGAGCCCCGGGTAAGCCCTCAAAAGGATGTCCCAGGACTCCCATCAGACCTACGGCTACAATTGCGGCCTCTTCTAGGGGGTGGTTCGGGTGCTATCCCGCGTCTATGGGGGGTTTTTGGGTGTCATCCAGCTTCTTTGGGCGTCACGCTGCCGTCATGGGCCTGCTTCTGTAAAGACGGTGAGCAGCCAACTCACCGTCCTCAGGCCCCCTGTCATGGAGGCCGATGGTCTTCGGCGAAGATACGTCGGCGGCCCGGGTGGAAGAGTTTTCTCCCACTCCCGCCCCGCTGCCTCTTTCATGAGCATGACCTGCTCACAGAAAGAGGCGGCGCAGTCCCACTTACTTCCGCTGGAGACCATAGCTCGCACCATGGTCTCGAGCGAGAGAGTGCCCGCGCCCAGACCCACCACGAGGACCTGGCGCCGATGCGCCCACGCCGTGCACTCCACCAGCGTGTGGAGCGCTGTGTCATCGCTGCGGTCCTCGCAGTACTGACACTCGGCCGTGGTTTCCCGGTGTCTTCGCCACAGGTACCTACCGAAGCTACCATGCCCGGTAAGTATCTGTGACAACCGGTAGGAGAGAGCACCATGTCTCTCTCCAGCCACTCGTCCATGACCGGTCTGACGCCCGCGATTGTGGCGAATCCCCCCTTTGGTTGCCCAAGTCGCATCTTCCATGTCTCCACGGTTTCCTGGTAGAGCTGGGACCGCTGGGCCTCGATTTCTCGAAACGCAGGCCATTGGCCCCGCTCCAGCGCCTCTTTGCGCCATATAAATAGAGACGCAAGGGCTCTCGCTTCCAGGTCCCATGGAGGGGTCCCGGCTAGGAGACATGCCGCCTCACCTGAGATCGTGCGGTATCCCCTTATCACCCTGACGGCCATCGCTCTCTGTGGGCTCAGCAATCTAGCCACATTACTGGCCGTCAGGTTCTCTGCCCATACGGGGGCCCCGTATAGGGATGGCCCTATGTATGGAAGTATGGACTTCGCACGATCCCCAGGTACAGTCTCCTGCAGGGAGCGTTGGGTCCCCTGATGTTGGGCATCAGCCGCGCGAGTGCGGCTCCTTCTTTCTTCTCCCTTTCTTTCTTTGGTAATTCCTCGCGGTGACATTTTACTAGGAAATTCTGGGAATGTCTTGGATTTTTTTATTTTTGCCTGAAGGAAATCTAAGGTCTTCCAATCACCAGAATAATTATCTTTAAATTTAAGTACATATTCTCCTTTCTCGGCTTTAACAGATATTATATCCTTTAGATACACTCTGGGTTGTTGCTATTTTTCTTAGCACTTACTTATTTTAATACTACACAATTGCTTACAATAAACGCACTAACTGATAGTTGATGCATTTATGTCTAGCGCGATAGGTCATTGTAGAACTGAAGTCTGCACTAACTGTACGTGATGCGTTTTTAGTAAGTAAAATATTATTTATAACCATGTTAATGCGTTTAAGAGTACTGAAAAACCGGGTTTTATTAGGAATATTGAAATGGTATGTATGGGAAAGTAATAGAGCTCGTTTTTCTGATTCCGAATATCTATATAACTCTGTTTCACAAAAAATCGTACATAATGCGTTTATCGTAAGCGCGGCAGTATTACCCATGGTGTTTTAAGAATATACCTGGATACTGGCATTTTTAAATCATTTTAAACAATGACCAATGCGTAGGACTCTAAAAATATGGCCGCCATCTCATAAAGCTGCGAGCTCTTCCCGCCTTTTTGACAATGACGCCAAAAACATATGAGTAAGAGTAAGTAGGTGGTGATGGGACTTTTGTTCAAATCGTGACGAGTGCTTACGTCATAAAGAGTTACGTTTGAGATGATACATTCTGCTGATATTATTGGGACGAAAGCTTTGTTATGTTTAATTATAGGTATTTGTTATTGTGCTGCACGGTTTTTCAAGGTAAATTTTATCCTGAATTGGGGGATTACCATCAAAATTTTCGGGGCACAAGGTAACCTCAGAACTGATTGACGGACAAGGCTACAGAGACACCATATGCAGTTGAATACATTTCATTTTGCTGGGGAGCGAACCCCGGCAAAGCTTTGAATGCAACTGGGTTGAGCGAATTATCAGGATTTTTGTTCAACTTGACTCTTATGGGAGTGAGTTCCGTCTAATCTCCTAACCTCCAAAGGAAAAACAGTGCTGGAACTTCGTACCGGTACCAACTTAAAGAAGAAATTGCCTTGAACTCTGCGTGCCGTTATAAAGAAGTCCTCAAGGATGTTATGTTGGTAAGCACCATGGAGTTTACTGTACATTTATAATCCAAAATGTGGATAGTAAATTCCTATGACGTCACTCCAGTTACAAGAATCATAATGTATATCGAGGTATTCCGAAACAGCGAGAATCTAGCGGTTATATTAAAGTATTGACCTAGAGATTCAGAAATAGCCCGGCCATGATCGTGATCTTTTTGATATCAATCAGCTCTGTAAACTGCAATACTATTTGTTGCAGCTAAACTAGGATTGATGATTGACAGAGCATTGACGTTGCTATTAAAAGATAATAACAAATCATTAATGTCCAAGTGTCGAATTATTCACCTTGTAGCAGTTTTACGTATTACGAATGCTTATCAATCAATCAATTAGGTTAATGCGGTCCATTGTTGGACATAGGACTCTCTCAATGTACGCCATAGGCCCGTACCCAGCGTAACCCTGACCATAAAATGGCACGATCTTGCCTTTATAACCATTTTCTCCTTCAAACTGAAGCATTGGTAGGTTGTGTGGACATCTTTGACATAACAGGATCTGGCAGTTTACCAATAGGTAAGCTCGTGTTAGATAGTATTTATCCTAAAGGTGGTAACAGACATGATAATGCGTAGGGTGGGGATGGGCGCGATTTTATAGATTTCTTGCTTAAGTGGGAAAGGATCTTTAATGTGAATTATGCCAAGATCTTGTGAAGGCTTGATGATTATGATTATTACAACACACAAAACTGACGTGATTGGTTAGAATTTTGAATAGAGAACAAGCTAATGTCAGTTAATAGCCAATAACGTTGCAAATTATGACATACATCTTCAAAGGCGCACAAAGACAGCTGCGGCGACTTCCATATGTTTTTAAATCCCTGTCTATGACAGCAGATGATTCAACATCATACTAAAGACAAAACGGTTAAGTAAATCATATTTGTCGTTTTATAATATCAACGCGCGAGGCTTCATTTCGTAACGCGAGCATCTGTGACTATATGACCGACAGACGGATAGTATGGGCGCTCTAATAATATAACAGTTAATTGGTCTACTGAGATTATGCAAGTGATAGTCGACGTAATTAGATTGCAACGATATGATGACTTCAACAAAGCGCTGTGTAGTGCTATTACAAAACAAATATATAACTGCTAGGACTAACTCTACCATGACGTGCTATAGCGTCCGCGTCCGTATTCCGCACGAGAGAGAGGAATGGAGCTATACACTCTATATAGCTCCATTCCTCTTCTGCACCTAGAATATGAAAGAATTTTTTTTTTATAGATTTAAGACTAATATTCGTGTACCTAATGGCCAGGGTACGAACGAGGGACCTCTCGATCGTAAGGCCGGCTCTATAACGACTAAGCTATATAAACACTTTGCGAATACGAAATATTCGAAACTGCTTGCTGGTTCACTAAATATAATAGGTGGTAAAAAAATATTACGTGTGTTATTGCGGGACACTACAAAAATCAATAAAATAAATAACGGCATTGTAAACGAGTCCTAATATTTCATTTTTGTTATTTTTTGTTACGCGGTTCATTTTTGTTACATATTCATTTTTGTTTCCTTTTTGTCAAAACGGTCATTTTAAATGATTTTCGCCCATTATAATCTGTGGCGTGTGCTTCACATATATCTTGAGCGGAAATGTCACGCCTCCTTGGTCTGGCGAGCTCGTAAAAAGCTTAGTTGACTGCCGCCATGCACTTGTGTCCATTGATATACCGACGCTCTTAAACTATTACGACGTCCTACAACTCATATCAAAATACTCTTATAATGGTCACTCTATCTAGTCATGCTTTGAAGCTAGAATAAGTCAATAGCATCTTGTGAGGCAAAGTCTTGGAGCCTTGAGACTTCGGGATTTTATTCCTTCGTCTCCGTTTGGTTAGTAGTATAAGTCTTACGGCTTTTATGAGAGAGATAGCTGTCTGACTTCTCAACCTTAAGAGGAAGGCCCATGCCAGAGCCTCATACATCATTCAGTAGTACCGGCTTGTTGGAAATGTAGAGATAATATCGATTAGAGGAAAAAGTGAATCGCTCAGTCTGGACTTGAACCCGCGACCTTTCCCTTATAATGAGGAATGCTCTACCCAACTGAGCCACTAAACCAGCACTAAAGCAATTAAAATTTTCCTTCTATCCAAGGTGTATTTTTGAAACGGGGCAGTTAAGGCGCCAGGGTTATTCATTGTAGAAATTTGATCCTAATGGGTGGAGCCATTTACCAACGGTAAACGGTAATTAGGTACGAATTGTCAATTTCAACTCAACATTTTTCAATCATTCTTACGTATTGATTTTTTATTACTCCGCCCAAAAGTTTGAATAAATTCATTTTCCCTCGATGTAATCGATTCTTATGGTTAGCTTATTGAATGCAATAAAATAGGAATAATATGTCACACCATAAAAGCGACATCCATTTTCTAATCATGCATCCCGAAGGGGGGACGGGTTCTACCATGATCAACCCACCAGTTTCATTCATGCATTCCCCCGCAAGGGAGAGGTCGTGGGTTCAAGGCCCACTTGAGCATTTAATTTTTCCCGATGTATTCGAATTTTAAAGTTAACATAGTAAATGCTATAAAAATTCATTCGAATATTTGGGTGGAGTCATCAAAAACCAATGTTTAAAAATAGTTGAAAAATCATTCATTGGTTCCAACAGTTCGTAAGACAGTTGGTAGATGGCTCCACCGTCGCCCTTAAAGATGTATGTAAAGAGAAGAGAAATTTGAAGTAATTCAGATGTGGTTCAATAGCTCAGTTGGAAGAGCATTCCCCCTGGAAGGGAAAGATCGTGGGTTCAAGTCCCACTTGAGCATTTCATTTTTCCTGATGTATTTGTACTTAAAACTAGAGCGACAGTTTCCAATTCGTTCTTTCGCTAGTAAACCTAGTAGGTATGTTTGGTCCCTGATTCCGGTTGACTAGAAGTATTGTAAAGTGTTTGCTTTACAATACTCCCAGTTGCATGTGCATGACAAGCAAGCATGTTAATGCTTAAACACATTCAAAATATTTACTGACAGTAGTTTAGCTAATTCTTCTCTTTACGAGTACGTTAACCAACTTAAGTAATAGGTGACCTTTGGAAGGAAATAATCTCTGAAATAAGCTCTTTCTATAATGTAAGAGACAAAGTTGTACCCGGTAAGAAACACGGAGACAGGAATGCGGATAATTGTATTTGTAGAATCTAACTATACAAATAAATAAAGTTGAAGTGTCTGTTACAACTTGCAATGTATCCATACTAATATTATAAATGCGAAAGTAACTCTGTCTGTCTGTCTGTATGTTACGCCTTCACGCCTAAACCACTGAACCGAATGATATTTGGTATAGGGGTAGATTAGACCATGAGAAAGGACATAGGCTATGTTTAGTCGCGATAACCGACTTCCACGCGGGCGGAGCTAGTTATTTGCTTATAACAAAAGACTTGTGTGTCTGTCTTTCCTTTTAATGGAAAGGATAACTGTTTGACTGGGCTAATCTCTGACACAGCTGGGTCTATAGTCTCGGGACTTTCACTGACCGATGGTGATATATACTGATGTCATTTATACTACTTTTAGTTTATAATAATTAGAATCCACACGGATGAAGTTGTTAGTACATTAGTCAAATAGCATTGGCGAGGGGGTCATTGGGAAACTTCCCAATGAGTCACATGATACATGACAAATTACATCGAGGTAAGTTCGGCGGAGGGGGAGGTTATGCCCAACTCAAACCGACCAAAATCGCACGCCGTCTGTGGGTTGTAGTGCTAGGCCTGAAAAGAGTCAGAAAGTGATCGATCGTTTCGTTGTTGCCTGAAAGCCCCCAAATACTTAAGTAGGGAAAAGGATTATCTGAACAAAAACAATGAAATACAATACCTACGTAATTATTACAATGTTAACTCTGTAACAAGAACGTTTTAAATAGATATACTTAATATATTATAATAATTAAATCCTACCGTGTCAACATAAAAACATTATGTCTCTTGCCAACTAAACTAATCCTTTTTATTAGTTTAATAGCACACCTACTAATATACTAACTACAACACAGTTCGCCTGTTACTAAGCGTCATTGACCTATCCCCACATCGAAAGAACGTTCATTACCCGACTACGGCGAAGCCAAAAGGAGGGTTATGATTTTGACAGGCTATGTATGTATGTTCATTTGTTCTGGACAAATTAATCCTATCAGAAAGTGAAAGGTCGAATGAAAGTGCGAGAGGAATACAAGAAGAAATAGAATAACAAAGAGAACTAGAATATAAGATGACAGATTAGTTGCAGTTTTTCAATTTTGTAAAATGTAGAAAAGGCTCTGCAAATTACCCAATAGCAGAGGTGTAGGAATACAAAAAAAAATTGACAAATGAAGTAAGTACCTATCGTTACAAGGGCTTTATCGTCCGATGGTTATAGGCTATATGACTTGTCACTCAATACTGTGTGGCGCCCTCTAACGCTCATAAGGTAGGTACTGTCTTACAAAATAAATTTAAGATAAATATGCCGTGTTTGGTATCAAATGAAAGGGCTTAATAAGCACAATTTCAAATATGTATAAATAATTAGCTTTACCTTGCCCTAAAATAATATAAATAATAAAAAATAAAGTTTAAAACTAAAACCTGACTAGCGAAAAATCATGCTTTATAAAGTAATAAACAAGAAAATATCAAGGATAGCCGTGGTCGTATGCCACTTACTCTAAGAAAACAATATATTCTAGGGAAAAGTGGCATACGACCACGGCTATTTTCGATTAGTCGGGTTTTAGTTTTTAACTTTATTTTTTATTGGCTGGTTTTATTGGCTTTTATGTGAACTAGTATCTACCGACTGAGCTCCAAACCCCGATAAGAAAGTATTGGCTTTGAAAAAATTTGCAATTTTGTATGAATATTATTTGTTTTCTGGCAGCCTCTGTGGGTGGCGGTATTGAACGCGACTGCTACGCAGGAAAGATGGGTTGAACTCCCGTTAAGTGCAAATATTTCCATTCATCCATCCATATACTCACGTCTGTAAATCCTCGAAGGGTTAGGCAGAGGTGTACTAGCACCAATGTATCGCCAATTATGATTTTCGGTCCCATGACGTAATAGGGGGCGAACCTATTGCAGCCTGGCGGGCCCTTTGTCTTGGGCTGTATGTTTACTGTGGGATGGAGAACAGTCCTATCCCTTAGTCACCTTTTATGACACCCACAGAAAGAGGTTAGGGTCCCTGCTATAAATATTTGTATGCATGAATATGTCTATTCCCATTGGTCTTGGTATATCCGTGCCTCGAAAAGTACGTTAAGCCGTCGGTCCCGGTTGCCATACGAAGTAGCTTAGTTGGAGCCCTCAAAAGTCCGACTAATCTAACCGCAGAACTTCGATATCGCCAATTGGTTGTGGAGGTCAGATGGTAGACATTTCATAAAATATCGACGTTCAGTATTGGGTTGTTCTGGATGTCTTACAGTAAATACAAACAAAGTAATTTAGAGATATTCAATTATCATTACTTGTTTTATATGTATTCACAAGTACAGCTACAGTTAGTTAAGGCATCAGTTAGGTAGGCCAACAAGCGTAATTGGCGGGTATTTAGAATTAAGAATTGTGTGAAATTATTTTTAAATTAATAAAAAAAAAGAAAAATTAAATCAGCCATCTTGTCAACGACCACAGAGTAGCCAAATCTGATGCCATAGACATAGACAGAATTAACAATATTATCACTCACAACATTCAGCCGTATCACAGTTAGACTGAAAAGCCAGACCCAACTAGGTTTTAAAAAGGCTCAGAGTAGGATGAATATTTTATTGTTGTTTGACTGCAGACATATATATAGATATAGAAAAGCCTGCAAACACCAGATGTACCTACTCTTTCTAGACATTACCTACTATCAGTCTAACCAATAATAAAAACAATCCACTTTTACAACGATTGCTCAAATCTGCCAACAAAAACACATTTGAGTCACATTTGCGACAACCGTAGGTTTATACTCCACACTTTCCCCAACATTTACGACCAGTCCAACGACCCCTAGAATAATTCTAGGACACTTCTGCAAGTAGGTCGGACGTAAAACTTTGGTTTGTAGGAACTGAATATGTAATTAGAAGTGATTAAATCGAAGCATGCGGCGAATTACTAATCACTGCATAGTATAAAGCAAAGTAGGTACCTTTCCGCGTCTGTCCGTCTCTATGTATGCTTATATCTTTAAAACTACGCTACAGATTTTAATGTGGTTTCTTTTAATAGATAGAGGCATTCACGAGGAAGGTTTATATGTATAATACATGCTTTTCGATGCTTTTCGAAGTTATGTGTGTATTTATCGCAGTTTTATAAGTGCCCGGTTAATGGCAATAGGCTCGCCACCTATTACATTGGGACCTAAACAAACTGGCGAAATGTGGGTGCTAGCACCTCTGCCTACCCCTTCGGGGAATACAGGCGTGAGTTTATGTTATGTTATGTTATGTTACATGCTTAATATAGTACCTAGAGGGTGCAGCGGCACGGGATCGGACGACACGCGGGCGGAATTAAATTGTACCGCCCATCATCGCGGCGTAATAATTTTATCTGTTTGATCTGAAATCGGCTGTAACTTTTATTGGCATTGACATAGATGACTCATTTATCACTGTTTCGAGGCCTTGCAAGCCTACCCAAGGTGTGGGACTCCGTTGTGAGTAGGTAGTCGAATTTAGTATGAAAAATTTGGAATCGTAGATGGGGCTTCTCTATGTAGGTA
Organism: Eilema sororculum; assembly: GCA_914829495.1. NCBI lineage: Eukaryota > Metazoa > Arthropoda > Insecta > Lepidoptera > Erebidae > Eilema > Eilema sororculum. The sequence continues at coordinate 5,373,949 of OU618543.1, forward strand.
AATATTGTAATAAACATCGACAAATACATGTAACATTCTATTTTTAAAACTTATTTACAAATTTCACAATGTAGGTAGGTTTCTTCACATTTGAAATAGAAAAAGCTTATTTAAAACGCTATTAAGTATTACTATCAACAAATATCGAAAAATATTTTTGTTTTCAGGTTTTCAGTGTAATATTTATTTTGAAACAATTTTTTTTTCAGTCGTTGATGAATAAAAAAACTTTACACATGATATATTTTTTTACTGTACGAGGTACGATATTAGAGTTGTAATGTATGTAAGGGATTTTAGAAGTCCAAGTATTATATTAAAGATAAGAAGCCAGACTGCAATAAAATTAAATATCATGGAGTACAGAATATGATTAAGTTATTTCCTTCTCCATGTTAAATATACTTCAAAAAATCAATGACTGCATGCAAAACATCATGATGTATTCAAGGTAGCCTCCTCTGCTCCTCAACACCTGACGTCAATCTAAATTCGAATATCGAACTTTCAAAGTAAACGTTGCAGTCGATGTCCTATTTGAAACAAAAGAAAACAGCAATGAGATTTGGCGTTGGCGCCAACGCTGAGAAGGAGAAGGGTGTTTTGATTTTTCGTGTTGGCTCCAAAACTCCTTAGAAGCCTCTAGCTCTAGTAAAGTCTCCACCACTTCACTGAGACAGAAATCGTCATTCATCATCATCAACAACAATAATTCCAACTTGACACCGACAAGAATGTGAAATGGTATGTATATTAAGATGCCAGCTAAGTAAGAAAAAAAATAAAATAATGAACATAAAGTACAGAGCATAGACTTGCCACAGATACAGTCTAACGTCTATGCTCTATGCTAACGTGCTTACGTTTAAAAAGTAAAAACTCTATTTTCGTTCGGAAACCGTTCTATTTTTAACTATGGACGATTGTGTGTGATCGCTAAAGGAAAGGCGAGTGGATACTTCACTGCTCACTGCTCATAAGGCAATGACCTCACCTCACCGGGATGTTCTTTAATTATTAAGGTGTGTACAGTATATTAGTAGGCGTGTCGCGGAAAATTGCTCTACACCTTCCTTGAGCAAATCTTTATTTATACCTAACTGCGACAGCGAGGGTGATGTTTTACTAGCAGTTTAAACATTAATTTCTTTACAAGTGCATGGTGGTAAGAAAAGTGAAGTCTCAAAATGAAAAGTCAACATTCCAGGTGCATTCATTCTAAAAAAATAATGGTTTTAAGTTTGAAAACTTCGTCCAATATTTAAAAAAAAATTGTTCGCTTAAGAGACCTGAGCCAATCTCACCTACTGCCACCATCTGCTAAACAGAAGGCGAGACTCAGATGCAGGCCCTCAGGGTCGACAGCTGTTGCTCTCCAAAAAAACCGGCATAGGTATCAATTAAAAACAATGCTCTGAAACCCAGCTCCAAAATTCAAACTTTAGTTAGACGCACTATGTTGACACGAGTCTGTATAGAAAAAAAAAAATCTCACTATATTTTTAAAAGTAGCAAAATATCTGACGTGGTACGTTGCGTTCAAAAACATCGTAGTGGCGTTTACGCTTACATTTGGGCTAATTCCTCGCAAGTCATTACCAGTGTCGACGACCTGTACACAAATTCTTCACAATAAATAACGCATGTACCAACGTGTATCTTAAGCTCTAAGTGGGTAAGCTTCTTACTTGTCCGCCATGTTCCCAGCGTTAATGAATATTTTAACGTGTAATGAGCTTACATTAGTGATGCTACAGACCGTTATTTAAAATTTATTGTGTTGCTTGTCACTTGAATACCCATAAGATCATCGTTTCTAGTAAGGCTACAAGGAAATCTGTTGGATGGTTTAGCGGTAACGCCCACAAACTGACTATAACACTTTTATTCTGTAGTTACCAGCCACATACAACATTAATGGTCTTGTCTAATAAAATTGATAAATTTTGGCAATTTTAACTACTAAAATAGTTTAATTTTTAAGTTAAAAGGCACTGAAAGGTATAAAAGATTTTTTATACTTCTAAGGTGGTAAACACTAAACTTAAGTGTACATTTTCGACAGCCTCTGTGTGGTGTGGCGGTAGTGAACGCGACTGCTACGCCCGCTCAGTGCAAATATTTGTGTGCATCTATATGGACATTGGTCTGAGTGTTTCTATGTATAATATGTATGTTTATCCGCATTCTAGATTCCATAACACAAGCTAGTGAAGCTTAGCATGGGTCTAGATAGCGTTGTGTAGAATATTGTGGTATATTTAATTATATTATTATTATTATTTTAGGCAGGTACAGTCGACAAAGGACACATACATATGAAAAAATGCAACCGTATCTCTTTTGTCGACTGTAATTAACTTTCTGAACTGAAACAAAGACTGGACTAAAATGTAATAGTAGTAAAGTGCAGTAGGCAGGTACCTGTTGCCTATAAATTAGTGTAGAAAGTTAATATTTCAAATACATAAATTCTTATTTCATTTTAATGAATGTCTAATTTAAAATCACCAAAAACGTTTAAAAAATGTACTTAATGTATTTTCTACAAAATTAATATTTGTAAACGAACTAACATAGACAATATTAAAATTTTCTGAATAAGTTACATATTATTGTAGAAGCAATTTTTGAAAAAAGAATTTCGTTATGCTGCGGCCATGAATCTATATATTAACTGGATTGCGTACTGTAAAATACAATAATTACAAATTTACACCCAACTGTAATGACATAAGGTACATTTTTCATCGTCTCGGTGAAAGTAGAAAAATCGAGCCGAGCGAGATAGCCAAAAAGTAGTAGTCTGTCCCTGTCTAACAACTTGCCATAGTAAATGTAAATTCTTTTTGGTTGTAAATGGTATTTTTTTTTAAATTTTGCATATATTTGTACGTTATATTTTTGTGATGAAACTTTGCATAAAAATACTTAAACTATCAATATACAATGGTTTTACCACCTTTTAAGAAGTTGTACAAAGTAATACTTTTATTCTAAATGTTATGAGAGTGACATTGGTAGCCTTTCAAAATTCTTACGCGGCAACATTGTTTATAATAAAAACATGTTATAAACAGTCAATTTTTAGTGTGTATGCCGTAACTATGATTTCAGCTTTATTTAATTGCAAATATAGAGAAAATGGTTCATTTTTGTTGCGTATATGGATGTAAAAGGGAATGGTATCCCGGTGGCGGTTTATCATTTCACAGGTGAGCTGATTTTATATAATAGTGGTGTAGGGTGTCCATCATGCCACAGTAATTAATTTCTAACCCGTCATTTAGTTGGAATAATCGTGGTTACCTGATAAGTTCTCCGAGAGTTTTGAAAACAAATGATATGATAGATTTTGATGTGTTCTTTCCGAATTTCCACTTGTACACACTTGTGATTGATACATCAACGCAGAGCCTGAACCATTGTGCCTACCTACAAACTTAAAATATCGACTGTTCGACAAATAAACAATCAACTAAGAATGATTTTTTTGGAAAATATGTTAATAAGGCATAATAAACTGTTTGTGTGGCAGTCCGTCATTGTCAAAACTCTTACACCTGCGTGTTCTAAAAATAAATAAACACGTGTATCAGCGTGTCTCAAAATTGCACGACTGAAATCTATATTACTTATAGATATACAGAGTCCCCAGAGTCCTATATTAATATCTAAATCTGTTGAATACATCAAATTAGTTGTAGTACAAGTAGTTAGTTACTTAGAAATCTGTCATAAAAGAAATTACCTATTTATCTTTCAACAGTTCCATTGTACCTACTTACCTAATATGCTTATATTTTATAGGATGCCGAAGGATGAAATAATAGCTGATAAATGGAAAAAATGTATACGCGGCAAAATCACCAAGACATCGGTTATTTGTAATTTACATTTTCAAGATATAGATTTCATTAATCAATGTAGAAAAAGATTAAAACCCACTGCTGTGCCTTTTGTTAGTAATAAAAATATATACTGTGACTTCTTGTTTTTTTTTTCAAACTAGATTTTTTCAACCGCACTATTGTTTCCGATTAGTACCCAATCCCATTACAACATATTACGGGAGTAAAAGTAGCATGCCATATTCTGATACGTAAGCTTATAATATTGTTATAAAGTGTTATTAAAATCTGTTAAGTACTTTTTTCGTGGAAGAGTAATGAACATCACAGTACATACCTATACATAATACGGACAATGAACATGTATACCTGCAAAAAACTGTAACATTAGCAAGATTAAAGCCCTCTTTGTCCAGTTCAGAATCTGTCCAGATGCACCGGAGGGGATTAATGACCCATCCGCTAGTGCCGACACGTGCGGGTCAGTTCAGTAAAACAAACTTTTTTCGTACAATGGCAATAACAGGAACTACGAATGTCACAATTTTGCACGAACTATTATTTTTTTATACCACTTAGGTGGCAGACAAGCACACGGTCCACCTGATGGAAAGTGGTTACCGTGGCCTACGGACAAGTGCAACACTAGAGGAGTCACACTCATGCTGCGTACCTACCCTGTAAGCACAGATAGTTTCTGTGCCGTCAGTGCAAAGGACAGCAGGACAAGCCTTTGGCCGTCCCATGACAGCACAAAACCTCTAGTTAGCTCTGGTTACCTTATTCACCCCCGGGAAAACAACACGAGGTCATAATGGCAGTCAGACTGCTCAATTGGAATACCGTTGTGTCCTATCTCCTTACGAATACATTATTATAAGTGGTTATAGTTGCACCCTCACTCAGTTCATCTGAATGTAACTAACATTCAGATGAACTGAGTGAGTGTGCAACTTGTAACGTATTCATCACTACCAGTGAAAAATGAAATATACATATTTACGACATTCAGCACTGTCAGTGCTGCAGACCTATTATTATCTATTCAAGAATTGAAGGCTCTGCCAGCTATTACTGTTGACATCGAATCTATGTAACTTTTTACCGCGCGCCCGGCACTAAAGCTCTAGTTAACTCTTAGTACTAGTACAAATTCGCGAGATTCGCATCGCCAAATAACTTTACTTAGTTATGGTATCCCTAGAAACTTTAAAAAGAGTTGGGCACCCTAATAGAAAGAGACGCACTACTACTTTGGAACCTCTCTCTCGGCTCGTTTTTCTGTTCATAGTGCGCAGTCCAGTTAGTATAAAGGTTCATGGCTGCGGCTACACCACCGTAACTTCTACCGGACTGTTTACCGCCATTGTGTATGGCAATAAAAGTATAGAGACAATTTGTCCCAATCTGTCAAAAAATATTGGCGGTAAATCGTGGCACAACACCTTGTGGGGATTGTTACTTCTTTTTCCAAAAATCCCCACTAGTCTGAGTTTATGTAACTAATGGGGATTACTGGAAAAATATAACAATCCCCATTGGTGGGGATTTGTCGGTGGGGATTTATGAAATAATCCGCTACACGGATATTGTTTTTGACATTAGGGCGGTAATGATTGGGGTATTCACGGTACTGTGGCCGCAACATTAGAACATGTTGACAATGACTATAACAAGACGACTTTAAACCCGTCCCGTGACATAACGTATGTTTATTAAAATTAATGAACTTTGTAAGGTCGGTATTCACGAAAAAAAATTCTCGTGAACGAGTGGTACGTACGGCGAGGCACAATGCATATCACCTCGACATTGGAGTAGCGACGCGACGTGACAGTCTATTTCTGTTACATACCCACAGCTCGTTTTTCATTTTCATACATTGTGAACGTGCATTGAATGAAATGAAACTTGCTGTCTTTGCCTATCTCTTCAGTGAGGGCCACTCTCTCACTGAAGATATCATCAAAGACCAAAGTCTTATGGTTTCCATAACTTTTGGAAACATTGGAAAAATAATTAATACTTGTGTAGTAAAATATTCCTTTTGTACTTAGTTAAATTTTAATATTTTACAGTACATATTTAACCGTAAATACATACCCAAAAATCATATAATTCTACCAAAAGACTGGATACACAAAATGAATGAAAAAAAAAAACTTTATGCCTGAAAGATGTGTGTTTTGTAGTGTAGCCATCTTGTGGTTTAGGTACTTATTCATTTTTAAATAATTATGGAAATAATAATGTCTAATAAAATACCAGCTGCATTACTGAATATTACATAGGTACCTACTAACTGAAAGTAAATCTTTTTGAGGAATATAATAATCAGAATTACTCACGTTAATATTGCAAAAAAAACATTGAGATAGAGTGTTTCTTCTAATGCTTGTATAGAACAATTAATGTGCACTGTGTAATGAATAAACTAACATGCCTATCCTGTAATTGACTTCGGATATGATAGAGACATGGTGAGGTTTAATAGATAAAGTCAATCAAGTGAGGTAAGGGCTGGGGTTTCCCTTTGAAGCGAGCCCCATACCGGTCTTTCTTTGGATAGCCCCCGCTAACCGAAATGTGTGCGGAAAGCATTCCTCACGTTAAAAAATACTGTGCACTCAATAGAACAAAGACCTCAGGAGCAAAGTACTACCTACACATACTTCTTCCTCTTTCAATAAGTCTCAAATCCGGCCTTACATGGAGAAGTCTTTGGATGTGGCACAAAGGCGAGTTTTGAGACGGAAATGCCCGCTGAGTTTCTTGCCAGAGTCTTATCTATTCTGTGCCAGAGTCTTCTAAGGTCGGAACTGCGTTTCGAACTGGTGCCAGTGGGCCATTTGCTAAACCAGTCTTTAATTTATTATCTTGATGTTTTGTAAGTGCCGTTTTAATGGCCTATCACTACATAGTATAAAACAAAGTCGCTTTCTGCGTCTGTCCGTCCCTATGTATGCTTGTATCTTTAAATCTACGCTACAGATTTTGATGCGGTTTCCTTTAATATATAGGGTAATTCAAGAAGGTTTATATGTATAATAGATGCTTAATATAGTAGAGGGTGCAGCGGGAACGGTATCTGACGCCACGCGACCGTAAAAAAATTGGCGGTACGAAGAACGGCGGCGACATTATGTATACTATGTATACTAATATACGTAATAAATGATTTTTGACTTTAACTTTTGAGGATTATTAACGATCCCACGTTCATAAGTAGTGTTGAATCTCTTTGTCTTGAGACATTTTATCTTCCAAGGTTTGTTCTACCGATATTGTTAGCGGCTTATCACAACGTTCACCTTAGGGGTACTTTCATGGTTCGACGGCAAATTTTTTCAGCGGTCCCTTAGATTTCAAATAAGATGAAACTACAGCTTGGTTAAATTTGTTGTTTGAGTAGGGTCCAAGAAAAAAAGAATGAGATGAATTAAGTAATCTAAATAATTTAAGTTCATGTTGTTTGGATTACAATTTGAGTTGAAAAATATTTTCGCAAGAATCATCAGTTCTAGGTGCGAACTGGGTGCCCTGCACCGCTAGTTTATTTTCGGCTATATAACGTATGAAAAACTATACTTAATAAAAAAAGGTCTTTGCAAATTAGAAAGAGCATTAAAAACATAAGTACGTGGTGACAAATGACAAATTAGACGGCTGTGTTTGCTGTTTACCATTAAAACAATGTTAGCATAATTCGAGTACAGTTATGTCACTGTCCGAATCTATCATAAGACGGAAAAATTGGGTGATTGCCATCAAGATTGTAATATCGCATAACAATAATCTGAGATCAGTAAAATCAGTTATATGATCTTACAACTACCTAGTAGGTGTTTATATTTATTCTATTTCACTAGTCGGTTGGATTAAAAATAAGTAGTACCTACAAAGATTTTTCCTTCACATTCTGACCGTATTCCCACGGTATAGGCGGTCCGGTTTTATAGTTCATCATTCTATATACTACGTCTTTAAATCCCCGAAGGGGTAGACAAATGTGAATTCTTCTTCTTCTTCTTCTGTCGATATAGGTATATCGATGGCGTCTCAACTCTCAGATTCTATGCTCCCAGTGTGCCGCCACCTGGACTGCATTTTTGGAGGCACTCATAAGTTCCTCCGCTGTACTGAAGGTGTATTGAACGAACCGCTAAGAAATCTGCCATCATTTACATCACATAAGGTGGGTATTTTTTATATTATTATTATATTATATATGGTATTGAGGTGGGGTAAAATGTTGTCATTAATCGTAGACCAGGAATTAAAAAAAACATTTATCCACGTTTCGCCAATTATGATTTTCGGTCCCACTACGTTCCTAATAGGGGGTGAGCCTTTTGCCGCCTAGCGGGCCCTTTGTCTTGGGTAAAGCCCTTGTTTACTGTCGTATGGAGAACAGCCTTATCCCTTAGTCGCCTTTTGCGACACCCACAGGAAGAGCTGGGGTGGTCCTATTCTACGCCACCGGGAACCAATACGGTTTGGTTTTATAGTGTACCACAATAAACCTAGCACCCAGTATTGTCCACAGGCATTGTGCACAAACTTTTAACAGAAGAACTGTCGGTATATATATAGCAACTCTGAGTATTTTTTTTAGGAGGGCCCAACCGTAAGGGATGGCCCTGGGTCAGCCGGGGTGCGAGGGATATGTCGATGACAACCTCACCTGCGGCCTAGCACCACGACCCACAGTCGGCATGCGGTTTTAGTCGGTTCGAGTCCGACATAACCTTCCCTTCCGGCTCCGGCAGGGGGGTGTCCGAGGGGATTTCCGCACGGAAAAAAAGGGTATTTTTTTGTTAGTAGTATAGTAAGTGCCTTAGGGTTTTATTTACCGGTCATATTATTATAATCTGTGCTGTCGTAGGTATACACCGTGTCATTTACCTACAGTGATTGTTGAGACAACAAAACATTTGGATAAAAATGGGATTGTTATAATTTTTATGGCTATAATAGGTAAGCTAAGAAAATGTTCTTTGTCAACGCGATTTGAATTCCTAGCAAGATTGCTTGGATGTGTTCCCATAGTTCACTTTATTCTCACGCACCCGCCGCGTGTCGAATGACTTGCTTTCTTTAGATGTTTGTATTGCTTTGTTTACAAGTTTCTTCCGACACGATACGTCATGGAATATAAGATGATATTCAAAATACAAATATTAGATATCTAGGTACTAGCTGTTTGTTGGCCACTAGCGACTTTGTCCGCGTGAAATCCTGTCCCTGTGGCTGGACAGTTTAAACATTAGTGGGAATTTCGTTTTAATGGTGTGATTTGAACCAGAAAGCGGTATGCTATTTACATCAGACGCTACAATATAAGACCTATTTCATTATTTATCACAAAAATATGGATCACGTCTCCAGTACAAAATACCACTATTTGTCTATGATTCAGTGCTAGAATTAATAATATGTCAAATAAACTAATTACTTCTAGTAAGAGGGCTAGGAATTTTGTTGTCGACCTATAGTGACGATTATAACTTTTAACGAGATTTTTTCATAATTCATAATTCAATTTTTAAATGTATCGAATGTTTTAATAGCATACCTCGGGCACGTAAGTGCAAACTTTGATCTCAACTGAGATATTTATCTTATTCTAGCGTCTGGCACAGGAAGAAGCTATAAGACCGGAATGTTTTCAGTTCCAAAGTTACTCACATGAACGACGGTTATAAAATGGACGCAATTATGACGAAACATATCGATATTTCATTGGAATAACGCACGTCATTGCGAAACAGACGAGATGGAAAGTTCGTATATAACCTATAAATAGAGTTAGCGATATTAGAAATAGAAACGTCTTGACTGTACCCGACAATGATGACATTGAATTAAGCTTTATTGGTGTCAAAGAACCTATTAACATTTTCGTGAAAATTGCCTGTTTGTTACTTTTTATTTAGGTCATCCGTGTCGAATTTTCTATTGTGCACGAAAATGAACCTTCAATCAATTTAATAATCCCGAGAATCCGTTGCGTATCGCGATTTATTTTCATATTTTTATTATTTTTTACACAGATCCCGATATTTCTGTTACTTTTCAGTAGTCATGGTCACAGGGAAACAGTTACTAATAAAATAACAGTAAATAAAATGCGAAAAACAGTTTTCTGTGACGCGTCGTAAGTACCTAGTAAAGTTAAAAATCAAAAGTAATTAAATACACACGACAACGCTATAAATGTAATTTTTAAATGGACATCAACACGAATCATTCAAGCTTCACTATCATCATCATCATCACTAAATGAAATTGCACTTAAGATGGCGGATCTGACAGTTTAGAACTGCTGCACGCTGTGCTGACAGCTTTCCTGTTACTGCCAAACACGCAACGACAGCTGTCGCTCGGCCAGTGTCGCGTACGTGTGACGGGTGCGACAAAGACAGAGAAAATAATCGCTATTTATCGCAACGTAACTCAGTAATGGTCGCTTTGTTTACCCTTTTTCTCTAGTCTCGTTGGCTTTACGTAGTATAAAGCAAAGTTGGTTTCCATCCGTGCCTCTGTATGCATATATCTTCAAAACTACGCTACATCAGATTTTCATGCGGTTTCTTTTAATAGATAGAGTAATTCAAAAAGAGGGTTTATATCTTAATACAGTAGAGGGTGCAGCGGGAACGGGATCAGTAGCCACGCGGTCGGAAAAAAATTCATCGGGTCAGCTAGTACGACTTCCTACAAAATATTGATGTTTTTAGACAAAAATACGTCTGTATCGTAACATCTGTCATCTTTGGTGAAGGACAAAAACAAGATGTTAGCTTACTTAGGGACATAAAAGTGTCACGATCTTTTCATACAACGATATCATTAAAATGCCTCCGCCATATTTTGCGACAAATCATGTGCTTTCAGATAATAAACGGCCGTGTCGACCTTAGCGAAAGTAGAGCTATTTACTAGAGCAAAAAAATATACATTTGACATTGTTTTTTTTTTTGTAATTTTACATGTTTTTTTTTACCTTTATATCGATGATATTAGGTACATAGGTTAACAAAAAACAACTTATTTCTGAGTTTGTTATTAAATGCTTACTTTCTGATTGTTTACAATAATATGTAACCAGAAAATCCATTTTTACCGAATAATGTTTGGTTTTGTACATTTAACAAGGAAGCTCATTTCTAATATGCTTGATAACTCCAAACACATGGCAACCCATGTGTTTGGAGTTACATACATATGTGAGTTACCTAGAGAATGTCACTGAAAGTATGCTTCATGCCCACCTAGATCAGTTCAGAAGAGCAAGGGGAACGTTATCACCAAGATGTGATGAACTTTGAAAACCATAATCAAGGACAATACAATGAAAACATGATGGGTGTCTTCATTTCGAATATTTAAACCAGAAAGTCCCTGCTGACACAGAAGAGAGACTAAAAATATTATTTTTTATGGTTCTTTGTGGCTTTTTTTCTATATTTAAAGTTTATTTTTTATTGTTTTGGTTAATAAAAGTGACTATAATATTTTTTTTTCTTTGCTTTTACAAACTACTCAAACATAAAAATAGCTTAATCTTAAATTTTGAAATGTCGCTCAGATAACTAAAAAAGTACACATACCTACCTCATAATTAATCAAAATCAGGTTTACAGAACTCAGACTCAAAAATCGTGTTGACTTGTGTTATAGACTACGGAACTTGTAAAGAATATTTCATTGTATAACATGAGTGTGCGGGCACAGAATACCTAAATAGTTGGGTGTCTACCAAGATCTGCTACTTCTAACCAATCCCAAAGTCCTGGCACGGTCTTATCTACCTCTCGGGCTAGAGGAGTACAGACAAAAATTGCATCCATAAAAACCAACATAAGACAAATTAAGAGAAAATGTAGATGAGTAAATCCCGGGGTCCAAAATGCAAGCTTCGGATGCAAAATAGATGATGATGGTGTGATATGATATTAAAAAACTTTATTTTAGGGATTTTTCTTTTAGTGTTGCACTTGCATCATTTACCACCACACACAACGCCGGGGTTTATCAAAATCAAATCCGCTAAAATGATTACACGTATCCACATATAGAATATTTTGGTTGTACGGTCAGTGACAGAAATATCTTGACTACTAAGTTTCAAAATTATCTTAAAACTAATGTATTAAGAGCATACAAACTGGCCCTCGATTCTACTAAAGCTAAACTATTGTCAAACCACAGAGATTGTAAAAAGCGGCATTAAAGTTTAGACTTTATTTCTATACACTAAGGTCCAAAATTAAATGACAAAAGTTTCGTTACACTCTTTTATTCACTCTGCTAACAGTTATTTAATATTGAACTTTAAATGCATCGCTTTAAAGTCTATAATGTATTGCCGCTTTTTCCAATCTCAGTGGCTTGACAATAGTTTTGCTTTAGTAGAATCGAGGCCCTGTTTTATTGATTTAAAATGTACCTACTACTAATGTCCGAATTACATAACGTACATAACATAAACTCACGCCTGTATCCCCGAAGAGGTAGGCAGTGGTGCTAGCACCCACATTTCGCCAGTTTATGTTTCGGTCCCAATGTAATAGGTGGCGAGCCTATTGCTGAATTCTTGGGGTTTACCAAATATCAAAATAGTACGTCAGGAAGCGAGGAAAACCAAGGAGTTAAGATCATTTTGAGTACTTTGTTCATCAATATCTCTCTGATGCTGGCTGTACAGTATCGAGTACTAAGGCACCAATATCTTGTCCGACTGGTGAAGTACCTCCGCCCTACAGAATACCGCGGCCATAATAACCTCGTGTTGTGTTCCCGGAGTTGAATAGGGTGGCCAGAGCTCTCTGGATACTTTTTGTGCTATCAGTGCGAAAGCCAAGGCTTGAATGAATTTTTACAGCATTAAGTAGGCTAACTATACAAATCGAATACATAAGGAAAAAGAAGAATCATCTCGGGCGGGACTCGAACCCACAGTCTTTCCCTTACAGGGGGAATGCCTTGACCAATTCGGCTACCGAGACATGCCCGATGTGATTTCCCATCTTATACGTCTTTAAGGCGACGGTGGAGTCATCTATCGATTTTCTTACGAACTATCGGAATTAATGAATGATGTTACAATCATTTTTAAACATTGATTTTTGATAACTCCGCCCAAACAATTGAAATTATTTGGGCGGAGTTATCCTGCTTTAATCTTCGGCATTGACGGCACAGAATCTTTATTCATCAAGATCGATCTCTTGCTAACTGTACTTGTTTTGGCAACGTTTATGAATTCGTAATTGAATAGGTGTATTCTAGCAGTATGTTCCAATAAATACGTTTATGGGTGTAGTTACTTATTGTATAGTGGTTTTACGAGGGTATCATACTAGAATCAGACTCCTATGAATTAGGAACGTTCTGGTGTTTCTCTAATGGCAAATTTCTTAAAAATGCGTGCCTTAGATAGGACCAGGACCACCAAAATTGGCGACGACTCTTAGGTACATAGACCTTAGAAGTGCGCGCAAAATTACGACATACCACTATGACCACAGATTACCTAATAGTTGCTATAAAGTTGAACCACATATAAAATAATACTAAAGTAGTTGGACGTACTTTTTCCCTGTATACTCTTTGCTTTTACCCCTAAGGCGATGAAGATTTAGAAGAGGTTAGCTCAAACTGTTGACCTCCAAGCCTGCGCTCATGTAAAGCGTACATTAATATATAAACCCACTGCATAGAAATAGATCTAAAAACATAATATTTCATTAAAATCCGCTGCCTTTCTTTCATCGCTGTTATACAACAGCCACCAGTTAATATAATATAATAAACTTAGCATAATTTAACGTAATTTTAACAACAAGCTTTGTGAACAGCACTAGCAGCAATGGCCGACCGAATTCGCGCGTTAATCCCCCGCCAACGATTTGTCTGAACGGTTTTAATTATATCCGCTGCGTTCCATTTTCGCGCTTCGCGACCCAACCATGCCGCTGCGGCTTCCGCGACTTGACGTTGACTCGTTGACCCGATCGAGACGATCGCCCGTCGAATGCATGATGGACGCTCGACGCGCCTCCCGAATTAAACTATAATCTCATCACGCCAATTTACGTTCAACAACCCTAACTTGCAATCAACATCTTTAATAATATACCTATATAGTATATACATTACATATCTACACTCTGTATGTGCAGAATGAACTTTATAGTGTTCGAATTATAGCCAAAATATTATAGTGTAGTATGAATTTGGGCTCGTAGCTCGAACCATGTGTCATAATGACAGACAAAGACAGTGTCTTTCATTTTGATACATATTTTACATCCATTATCCGAGACAGATTAGTTAAAATATAGCTCTATTAGCCTTTATGTAGATAGGTACAAATACATTTCTTTCTTTTTAATTTTGAATAAACAAAGATTTTTAAACGTTATGAAGTTAAATGGCACCCGAACCACCCCCAAGGTGAGGCCGCAATTGTAGCCGTAGGTCTGATGGGAGTCCTGGGACATCTTTCCGAGGGCTTACCCGGGGCTCCCAACCATAGGCTTCTGGCCGTTATCGTGGGGGTTTTTAGTCGGTAGGAGTCCGGCATAACATCCATGAAGGATTTTCCCCTACGGTTAAAAAAAAAAAACAAAAGAAAAAGGTATATAAAAGAAAGGAAAGAACTTGGTAGCCTTATTATCTAGTCTGAGATTGTGCAGAACATAGACCAAATCTACAACAGAAGATATATGAATGACAGAAGCAAGCATAAACATTCAGTGTGGGTAATAAAGCATGTTTTGCATCACAAGCGGGCGCTGGAGCGCGATCAAACGAGCGGGATGTTCCGTGCTCGTCAATTAAGCAAAATCGTACATTTGGCAATGTTCCCGAACAGTTGTTCCACTCAAGACTTTAGCGTTGAATCGCGGAACGCAGAGCATGTGCCCATATAAGGCGGTATTGCAATTTTGCAACGTTTTTCAACCGCCAACGGGAACTTATAAAAAGTGGAGTCAAGAATTTGTGTCGCCTGAGACGAGCGTTTTATGGTCACCGTGTTATTTGGTTTCTTTACATTATTTTTGGGAAGTAGTCCGAATGAAAACTTATTACGCAGTACCCAAAAGAAATGTTAGTAGATCAGGCGAATTAACAGAGCGGAATTTAACGTTGATCTCGCGATAATTATAGGTACAGACCTACTGCCGATATTATCCATACTAATATTATAAATGCGAAAGTAAGTCTGCCTGTCTGTCTGTCTGTCTGTATGTTACACTTTCACGCCTAAACCACTGAACCGATTTTGATTAAATTTGGTATAGGGGTAGATTAGACCTTGATAAAGGACATAGGCTATGTTTTGTCGCGATAACCGATATCCACGCGGGCGGAGCCGCGGGCAAAAGCTAGTATTATAAATGCGAAAGTAACTCTGTCTGTCTGTCTGTATGTTACGCTTTCACGCCTCAACCACTGAACTGATTTTGATGAAATTTGGTATAGGGATAGGTAAGACCTTGAGAAAGGACAAAGGCTATGTTTGGTCGCGATAACCGACATCCACGCGGGCGGAGTCGCGGGCAAAAGCTAGTTGTGTTGTGACACAAATCTTTCACTTTTCATTATATTGGAGAAATCCTTTACCACGGCTTCGCTCTCTACCACAACAATAATATTTAATTGCCGTGGTAGAACAATGAATGATTGAAAATTGAAAGTGCTTATTCACAAGTTTCCACAGCTTCATCGTGATTCAAACCTAGCCCTCTCGATTCTATTAAAGCTAAACCACTGTGGTGCCGCAGTCTCTGCAAAAAATTACATTCAATTTTAGACTTTATTTCTATAAGCATAAAGTTTAAAATGAAATGAAAACAGTTTCATCACACTTTTTCAATTACTCTGCAAAAAGTCATTTTATTTTGAACCGTAGCGTCATCACTTTAAAGTCTATTATTTATTGCCGTTTTTGTAGTGGCGTTGGCACTACTGGGGTTTGGCTTTAGCAGAATCGAGGGCTAAATCAATCGTAGTTACTAAAGCGTCGGTAGCTTAGTGGTTAAGGAGTCGGCCTTACGATCGAGAGGTCCCGGGTTCGATCCTGGCCATTACACTACCGACGTGAACACACTCCTAGCATAAGCAATTTAGCTTAGTTGGAGGGGTTAGAGGGAATATTAGTGACTTCGGTTCTAATATTCTTTAAAAAAAAATACTTTTATTGCGACACAAAAAGTGGTTCAGAAATTATTGGCAGCAGTCGCTCTTAATAAAAAATATCATTAAAATCGTTAACATGGCTACTTGTACGTGCCGATCACTAACTGAAACGTCTTGCTCACCGGATCTCGTCAAATCAATATGCTTTGATATAAATAAAGATGACTGATGTAGCCGATGCGTGAAGACAATCTCCTGCAACAACTTTGCAGGTTATGGACTATTATTCGAATGTTTACGTACTCAATTAATCAATTAGCCTATTGCAATCTACTGCTGGACATTATGCGTCTCGTAATGTTTTTGAACACGCTTTTATTAGCTTCACTTGTACTCGTAACTATGTATTTAAGAAAATGTTGGAATCTTAATTTGACCCACTTCCCGGTCTTCGATTAGGATGAAATTTTGCACACGCTCTGACTGCTCTGAGTTCTGATGATAATACATGAGTAGCTAAGAAACTTCATTACAAATCCAATATGGCGGTTTCCTCAACATGGCGGACTGGCTGTTTGCAATTCCCCCCCCCCCCCCCCCCCCCCATGATATGGGTATCAAATGAAAGGGTTTCCTGTCAGGAATACGAAAAAGAATAGTCACGTGACTTAAATACAATATGGCGGAAGTCCAAGATGGGACGGGACAGGCTTTTGTAATTTTTAGTGCTTGCTAAAAGCGTGTTTTTTTTAAAGAAAAATACGTCAATTTGACTACACCTCGCCTGAAGGTAAGCTAAAGGCAAAGTCCTCTTTCTGAAACTTTAACATAAATTTACCATGTTAACAATGGCGGCACTCGGCTTGACGGCCTCATTAGATGCCTTTTCACGCCCCGCTTAAAGGACCCGGGACTGTAGGAAGAAGGAAACACGTGAGCTGGCTGGGAGTTCCAGGTCTTAGTGGTGCGGCATAGGAATGATGCCATTGTACACTGCAATGTGCGCCATTGTTCCCGATCATTCGTAAACAAATGCTAGGGTGGAGAACGTGAGAAGGCAAACGGATGAACGACATATTAGGTACTCTGTGACGGACGGTAAAACCTGAAAAAAGTGACTGGAATAGATTAGATGCGGAGGGTGGAGGATGGTGAGCAATGTTTACTCACGAAGTGAAAATATTCTTTCATTAATATTACTTTTTCTGAACACGTAATAACTGCTGAACACCTAAAAAATTACTTCATACATAGAAGATATACATAACATGTACGAATATTATGTCAGAAAGTGAATAATAAAAAAAGACTTGCTAAGTATTAAGTATGCTTATAACGTTTTATTTCGTCTTTGTACTGCTTTATTATATTTGTTTCAATGATAAACTGAAATAAAACCACTTTTTACGGATTCTATCGCGATATATTTTTTATTATTTACTTTTAAACCGACGACGTTTCGGTCAGTTTTTAGCAGCCATGATCGCGGACTGACTCATTCTGGTAGTTGTCACATAATTTGAAGTATAATGTTAACTCAAAGTAGCCGTATCATGAAGAATTGATGTTGTTACTATTTAAGCAGAATGAGCTCACTGTGTCGTTAAGTCTTGATTTATTTTGCGCTGCCCATATACTTGGTTTGATTAAGTGGATGACTGGGACCCAAGCTTGTGGCACGTTCCATCCATCCTCTTTTTTAAAGTTTTATTTCAATGAGTGACATGAGGATACATCTTCTTTTATTTCATCAATCAATTTACACATTGCAATGACGGTACAAATCGCTTCTGCCCACCTAATAGCAAGCTGTCTGCAACACCAGACGTATCCATTCGCATAACTACTAAGTATGTGTAGGTGAACCGTATGCTAAACTGTTTTCAAGATTACCAGTTCTCATACATACATATATAATCACGCCTTTATACCTGGAGGGCTAGGCAGAGGTGAATTAACACCCACATTTCACCAATCATTGTATTCGGTCCCGCGTAATAGGGTGTGAGCCTATTGCCGCATTCCGGTCACTATTATTGACTCGAGCCACGCATCTGAGGCTGAGTCTGGGCTGTATATATCTGTCTGATGTTGAACAGCCATATCCCTTAGTCGCTTTGTACAACACCGTATGGGAAGAGATGGGGTCGCCCAATTTATACTCTGCCGGGAACCTGATTTCAGAGCCATAAAAGTTTTAATAGATACATTCTTAACAACAGTTTACCTATTATAACTTGCACATCTAAGAAATCTCTTTTATAGTACGATTTTCCTACTCGAAGAGATAGTGTGTGGGATTTGCCTTATAGGAATTCACTACATACCCTATTGGCGAGATCTAAATTCTGTAGTTGGAGTGAAATTATTTTTTTTTAACATTCCACACAACGCTATCTAGACCTATGGTAAGCATAGCTTAACTAGCTTGTGTTATGGAATCTAGAATGCGAATTATAAACATACTTAGATTTTTTTTTTGTAAATACATACATATTATAAATAGAAACACCCAGACCAATGCAAATAGCCATATTCATGCATACAAATATTTTGCACTGAGCGGGTATCGAACCCGCGCCTCCTGCGTAGCAGTCGCGTTCACTACCGCCACACCACACCACAGAGGCTGTATCATAATAATGAATAGACCAGTTGGAATTATTTTAGAATGGTGTAGGTACCTGTCGAGCCGGAAACATTAAACTCATGAATTAGGTAGGTACGTAAACTGAAAACGGTTCTAGAGTAATTAGGCGTAATGGCTAGGCAGTAGTAAAGTAAATTATTGCACTAGCAACCCATGACAAATTGTAGGGCAGCTCGCCTATTTCTAAACGTACAGATTTGCTTTTATTTCCGTAATCCATACTAATATTATAAATGCCAAAGGAACTCTGTTTGTCTGTCTGTCTGTCTGTATGTTACGCTTACACGCCGAAACCACTGAACCGATTTTAATGAAATTTGGTATAGGGGTAGATTAGATCATGAGAACGGATATAGGCTATGTTTTGTTACGATAACCGACATCCACGCGGGTGGAGCCGCGGGCAAAAGCTAGTAACATCTAATACGAAAGTCGTAATTGGCGAAACGTTAATGCTAATATACCTCTGCCTACCCCTTCGGGGATTTAGTGTGTATATATATGTACTTATATAGGTAGGTATCGAAAAATTGCATTAGTTTTTATAATATTCACAAACCCTATTTTGTATATTTCGTGAGGATATGATATTTTAGAAATGGCTCCAAGATTAGATAACACTAAATAAATCATCTGTGAAAATTTCAGCTTTCTAGCTATAACGGTTCATGAAATACAGTCAGATGATAGACAGACAGACGAACAGCGAAGTCTAAGTAAAAACAAGTAAGAAACGCATCCATAGATCACAGAAACCACTTCCCATCTGATGGGCCGTGAGCTTGTAATGTCACCTAACCTAAATGGTATAAGAAAAAAACAAAAAAACCATCATGTAGGGAAAAACATAACATAACATAAACTCACGCCTGTATTCCCCGAAGAGGTTGGCAGAGGTGCTAGCACCCACATTTCGCCAGTTTATGTTGAGGTCCCAATGTAATAGGTGGCGAGCCTATTGCCATTAACCAGGCACTTATAAACCTGCGATAAATACACACATAACTTCGAAAAGCATCGAAAGGTCATTGGTGTGTGCCATGGTAAACCTGGGATCGAACCCGAGACCTCGTCTCAGCAGTCCATTACCCATACCACTAGGCTACCTTAGACTACCTTAGGCTCATGTAGGGATACCTTAGTGAAATCCATCCCTGTTGTACTTTAGGTACAAAATGAACGTTTTGGCTACAAAAACCTATTATTGGGTAGCTCATATGTGACAGGATTGAAAGAAAATGAAAAGACCACTTACGATTTTTGTTTACGATCGATTTAAAAACCTATTAATCTTCCAACGGAAGCACAAATCGTCGATGGTTTTTTTCTTCATTTATTTTTAAATAGCGTTTTATTGTTTTATTTCTAGTGTTCGCAACAGGATGCTGTATTTTGCGGGGAATTGTCAAAAGTTGTTAACCAGCCGGTGTCATCATCCTATGACTCATTTTTGCAATTCGAATACTTCGGAAAGAATGAAAAAAACGGAACATATTTTCAACTCAATTGACGTCTCGAACCTTTAAGGGCTCCGCTCCGACTACCAGTTATGAATGGGCGTTTGGTTCCACATAATGTTATTATGGACTCTGAGGTAAACTCTACGGGATATTTCTATTTCCACGTTACCGTTTCCCGCCGGTTTATCAGTTTTATAACAGCGTTTTATCAAGGAGTACAGCCGATGACAAAAGTGTTAGATAGATAGATAATTCTACCACTACTAAACTACTACAACTAAACCCTTAGTAGGGGTATTCGCACGAAAAAGGGAACAGTAATTTTAATATGGAACTTAATTGTTAATACGATATCAGTTGGACCTTTGAATTAAAGTGCTTTATTTTGTCAAATTAAATATATAAGTTTAAATTTCAGGGATTTCCTTTCATTTAATTTGCCATGTTTGTTTGAGACATTCTCCTAGATCCTTATGATTCCACTATCGAAGCCATAAAGTATTGTATTTTTTTCGGATTTTAGTCGGTTCGATTACCGGGTGGTCAAGCGATTTTTTGAAAATCTTTGAATGCAATTATGTTTCTTTTTAAAAATAAAGGAATGTTTCCTTTGAGTGAAATTCTGTAACTCCAGTATTTCGAGTACTTCCTCTCCAGGGGACATAAAAATCTTCTACTCTATATAAAAAAGTATGTAGGTAAGTATTTATGATTTTATAAATGTGTTAAGCTACTTTTGACTGGCTATCACTATGCTTGCATTGTGGCCTTGGGACCCCTACAACTCGATTCCTACCAGCGGCGACCAATTGGGAAATGCTGCATATCAAACTAAACAATATTTTTTCCACCGGCTTCTTTTGACGTGTGTTCATAATAGTTCAAGAGCCTGTGACGTAATCCTGGGGCAAGATCATTGACTGTCGACTGAATCAGAAATGAAGAACTTCTTAGAAAATATTGCACTAAATAAATCTGACTGTTACGAATCGGTACAGTCAGCATCAGAAAGACGTTGACAGTTTGTTTTGCTCTTAATACGAGAGCTTTAAGATCATTTTGAGACTTTGTCGTCAAGATATTTATTACGCTGACTGTACCATTCACAGTGGATAAGTGCACTTAATACCTAACTCGAGAAACTTGTTAATATTGGCAGGGGTTTGGAAAGGAAATCAAGAAGCCTTAGAACAGTTTTAGAACAGGCTGATTAACAGGTGTACCAACTAGGAAAGGATATTGTAGGTATCATACCTTTGAGAATGCCATAAGGCGAAACCGGTCAGGTGAAAAATAAAATATAGAGGAAAAGTACAAAGTGTCTTACTCAATATGTGTAGCAGATTCCACCAAGTGCCATCAATCAACAGTATAAACTATAATTATTCGTTTTTCATATTTTAAGGTAAAGGACTGATACTTAGCGGGTTTGAATACCATTTTTAACGTTCACTTTTGCCGATCTATATTTCAAATTCAAATTCAAACTTATTTATTTCCGGAAGCATAGGTTACAAAATAGGTGTTATAAATAACAATAGTTCAAGCTATGTTTCGCCAAAGGATAAGATGAGTTAGCATAGGGCCCTGCTAAGTATTTACTTGAAAAACTTCTTTTATAAATTATTAAGGGAAGTAATTACTTATGGACGATGAATACCATTAATTTGAGATATTAGTCATTGAAATCTGTGAAGTGATTCAGAAGATATGAGGTAATAAAGAATATTACAATTCGTAGAATGGATGGCAGATGGGGTAGGAAAGTGTTGGAGCGGAAACCATGGGGACGACCGACGACGGAACGTAGGCAGACCGCCCGCTAGGTGGACCGACGACATAGTCAAGGTTGCTGGGAAGAACTAGATGGCGAAAACACTGTCCCGCCAACAGTGGAGGGAATTGGAAGAGACCTACACTCAGCATTGGGTGACTACGGGTTGAAGAAGACAAACATACATACAAGATACGCGCGTAAAACATAACCCTTATTGACAGACTTGTAAAAACTTTGTTAATCAATACCTTTTGTATCAGTGGAATAAACAATATCTGCGGTAGCCTAGTGGTATGGGTAATGGACTGCTGAGGTGAGGTCTCGGGTTCGATCCCAGGTTTACCATGGCACACACCAATGACTTTTCGATGCTTTTCGAAGTAATGTGTGTATTTATCGCAGGTTTATAAGTGCCCGGGTAATGGCCTTTTTTTTTCGTGCGGAAATCCCCTCGGATACCCCCCCTGCCGAAGCCGGAAGGGGAGGTTATGTCGGACTCGAACCGACTAAAACCGCACGCCGACTGTGGGTCTTGGATGGCAATAGGTTCGCCACCCAACTAGCAAAAATATGTCGTGTAGTAGTCGCGGCAACGCAAATTATTCAGCATTTTGGCTCCTAATAGAAGTCGTATAAACGTAATGAAAACGTTTACACAACGCGATTTGGGCCCATTTTATTCAGCAATTCAGTCACATAGACATCGTATAAAGGTAATTTTTTCAGCTACATCGTCACGTAATTGTGACGAAATGATGATAATTTGTCCTAAACCTACGTCAGTACTTTGATACAGTTCTTGTTTCCATGGGCGTCTGTGGTCCGTCATTTTATTCCATAACATAACATAAACTCACGCCCGTATTCCCCGAAGGGGTAGGCAGAGGTGCTAGCACCCACATTTCTCCAGTTTATGTTTAGGTCCCAATGTAATAGGTGTCGAGCCTATTGCCATTAACCGGGCACTTATAAACCTGCGATAAATACACACATAACTTCGAAAAGCATCGAAAAGTCATTGGTGTGTGCCATGGTAAACCTGGGATCGAACCCGAGACCTCGTCTCAGCAGTCCGTTACCCATACCACTAGGTATTATTTATAGCATTAATCCTGGTCGATGAACGATGAACTAAACTATCAACTTTACCGTTTTCTAGAACAGATGTTATCTGTTATACAACACTGTTTTTATTATATAGTAGATATACATCAAGAACATCTCACATTCTATGCCACTATCCATCAGAAAATTCCTAAAATTCTTGCTAATTATACTACGAGCGTTATATGATGATCCCTATGACGTTTCAACTGACAGTTGTATTAGTGATGCGAAACAATTTCGATAAAATACTGTTTTTTCAGGCAAATGTCATGTCATTCAGCCAGATCATTCAACATAATAAGCAATATTTATTTATTTTGAAAAAACGACTACGCGCATTGATGGACATAAAACACTAGATAAAAAAGTAACAGCCTTATTATATTTTATTTTACTATACTTTAATTTTTATTCAAATTGCATAATTTAAAGAATTTAAAATTCTTTTTGAATTGAATTTTAAAGAATTCATAATTAGCTGGCAATTGGGGAGTCGTCCATGGAGGACAATAAACTATTAACACCAAAGAAAAAGAAAAGGTTATGTCATATAACAGAACCTGATGAATTTGATTTAGATGCTATACGCAATCATATTTATGGTTACTACCTACGAGGTGAACTACCGACCTGCCAGAAGTTATTATCTTCATTAAAAGCTGCAGAACTCTTCAAAGGCGGTGCTACTTCCCTTAGAATTGTTTTGAAAAAATGTGGATTCCGCTATAAAAAATGTGACAAGAGAAAAATATTAATGGAGCGTACTGACATAGCTTTACTACGATGCGATTTTCTTCGCAAAATCAAACAAATTGATAACTGGGAGAAGGTAGTATACCTTGATGAGACATGGCTGAACGCCAATCATACTGTAGGTAAGGCATGGACGGATGACACAGCGAAATCCAGCACAAAAACTCCTGAAGGAAAGGGCCAGCGCTTAATCATTTGCCACGCTGGCACAGCTACAGGTTTTGTGCCGAATTGCCTGTGGGCTTTTAAGTCAGTGAAAACAACGGAGTACCACGAGGAAATGAATTTCGAAAACTTTAAGACATGGTTTATAAAACTATTAGAAAATTTGAATGAGCCTCACTATATTTTAATGGACAATGCTTCATATCACTCAGTTCAAATTAACAAACCCCCCAGCAGCAATAACAAAAAAGCTGAAATTATAGAGTGGTTACACGGCAATGGTGTGGAAACTGACAGTCAGATGTAAAAAAAAGAGTTGGTTAGACTGTTGAACTTTCACAAACAACAGACGCACCCATCATATTTTTTGGATGAATTGGCCAAATCAAATGGACACACGGTAATTCGGTTCTATCACTGCCAATATAATGCAATCGAGTTGATATGGGTGCAGATCAAAGGTATCTATATTTTTTATTTATATAATATTATGTATATGCATATATTTCTAAAAATAATTACTGAATGTACAAATATTTTCAGGTCATGCAGCTAGGCATAACACAACTCCGCCATTCACGGCAAATAAAATGATGGTTTTATTGGAAGAAGCTTGCGCTCAAGTGACAGCTGACGATTGGCGAAAAGTGGTCGAAAGAACGAAGAAAATTTGCTTACAAGACTGGGATCGAGATGTACAATACGACAATATCATTGACCAACCGTTAATAATAAACGTCACGGATAGCTGCAGTTCAGACTCAGATTTTGAAGATCCGATTGACCCTGTATCAGATTCAGATTGATATAAATAAAATACAAACTTAAAGCATTTGTTTTATATTTCCAACAAATTATCGATATTTTGTTTATCGATGTGTCCCTTCTTAGTCGATAACAGCTTGACGACGTAACTTTTGCAGCACGTACCATGTACATTTGCATTGAGTTTTTTTCTATTATTTCCGAACATTACGTAATAATTTCTTAATATTCATTTTTATAATTTACAATTGTACACAATTATGATTTTTTCGTCTTTTTAATGGACCTCTAAAGGATTTGATGTGATAGGACGTCAGTACAATGTTAAGCGCTAACGAACTGTCATAGGGATCATCATTCACCGAGCTTATTATAGGTAACAAGATAGGTTACAGCGATGAGATATTTTTTTCATTCAAACAAACCTTCACAAATTATGATTAATGATAAATAATCTAAGACATACTACACAGCACTATTTAGTACTATAGTTGGGTTCTACGTACATACATATAATCACGCCTTTATCCCAGGAGGGTTAGGCAGAGGGTAATTAACACCCACATTTCACCAATCAACGTATTCAGTCCTACGTAATAGGGGGTGAGCCTATTGCCGTATTACGAGCACTATTGTTGATTCGAACTATGCATATGAGGCTGAGTCAGGGCTGTAAAATCTGTCTGATGTTAAGTAAACCGTCTTATCCCTTAGTCGCCTTGTAGGACACCGCATGGGAAGAGATGGGGTGGCCAAAATTCTATTGTACCCAGACAGATATGCATACAAATGTTTGTACTGAGCGGTAATTGAACTCGCGACCCCTGATTTAGATAAGCATGCCTAGGCATTGTATAGAATGCCGAGTGCGCAGCAGGCAATGTATGAAATGGTATCGAAGAGCATTAAAATGGTGGTTTTAAAAAATACAACCACGTAGGCTTTTTTTTATCGAGCGATAAATCCCCACGGATACCACCCCCACGGAGCCGGTGGAGGCGGTTATGTCGGACTCGAACCGACTAAAACGCACGCCGTCTTGGGTCCTTGGTTGCCGTAGGTGAGATTGCCAAAAGCATATCTCTCGCACCCCGGCAGACCACGTAGGCTAATGCTGGAGCTCCGCTTCCGCCTCAGTCTTCTAACCTAGATAGATTAGGTTAGAAGTAAAAAAAAATACCCACGAAGACTAATGCGGGAGTGGAGCGTTATTTTTTTTATCCATTCAGATATATAATTTCGGCAAAACCAGCCGCAAATATATAGACCATAACCTATTTATTTCACACATTGCCGGTGGAACAGCAATTCTATATATTAACATACATTGCCTAGGCATTTTGGGCATTAACATACATTGCCTGCATTATACACATTGCCGGTAACATATTCATTATTGGTTAGGTACTCGCATTGATGATGGAATTGATGGATGATTCGTGTTCTTCAAAAATACTGAGAATAAAACAAACAATGCAAACTGTTTGGCGTAGTGCATAACGTTTATGTTTTGTAAACTATTCGTCTTTTTTTAGAAATTCTTTCTCATCGTACCGCTAGCCTCGGTTGCATTGTATCCGAAGCTTGTACTTTGAGCCTTAATACATAGTTTGTTTTTGTTAAATTCAGGGGAACAACGATCAATCAGTAGTACTTACGTACTTATCGACTCATAAAGAATTGTCCCTCGAGACAAGTGAGAATTCACTGGCCGGTGTACCTGTTATTTTACAACACACCGGCCAAATTGTCACTGTCACTGAATGACGAATGTATGGAATTGACATGGTTTTGACGTTTATGACAGTCGTCAACGTATGTCAATTCCAAACATTGATCAATCTATTCTATAATACAAACGTATTGCTAATATTGCCATCTTGTCTAGAGAGGCAGGTTGACTAAGCCCCAGAAAGTCAACTTTCTTCGACATACATCACCCAATAAACATATTAATCCTTTTCCTCTAATGAGCTAAAGACACGAATCTTCATCTGTGAAATGAGTTTGGACTAAACAGGTGCGCATCATCACTCATCCCGTTAATATGCTGTCCCTTTGATGCGTTTCACATTATCGATCTTGAAGAAAAAACACAAACATTTGCCAAAAAGTATTTATCCAAATAATTCTGATGTTAAAAGTCAGGTATGCAAGGGCAGTGATGTCAAATAAACATACGTACGTACAACCGCTTTACTATATAATATTTAAATGTTTTACGGTTTAATGACCATCCTTGTACTGGTTTCTCTGGTGTAATGATGTTTGTAACTTTCAATGTACCGTTTATGCTCCCATGCATGTAGTTATTGTAGGCACGACTCTGCACCAAGTCGACATATAGACCTATACACGGAGTGGTCAAGACGCACACATTAATGCTCGCATTCGTATTGTGAATAAACATCGTAATGTAGCAGATAAACTAGGATGGGAGCCAAGACGAAAATATGCCACGGCGCGTTTTTCCATTGGATTTTGCGCTTTGGAAACGAACAGTAGTTGTGACAGAACACACAGACATTTATTGTCACAAAGACGGAATGTGATAACGCGACACGACTCCTATCACTTATTCTCATGACGGATACTGCACGTTCACAGAATAATATATTAGTCACGCTTGAGATTCATTACCTACATGTACGAGAATACATCTTTAATGACGACACTTTCATCTGGACGAGAGATTACACACTGTCGTTTTGTTGCGCGAAGTTTTACTTACTACGACGGTAGCTATTGGCTGTTTGTATGAATGATAGAAAGTATATATATACCTATGTGCACCTGTGTTCATTGTGTATGTACCGTGTTTGTGTATGTCTTGCAAGGTCACACGTGGAGTGTCAGTACGACAGGTCGATGCACACGCTTCAAGGTGGGCACGGAAATTTTCATTCAACCGCCTGTTCTATTTACATCGCCGATAGCCACAAAATGATTGTAAATGTAAGCGCGCATCGCACACTTCCTCCACATCCTACGTCATCATACTGCTCATGGAACATTGGACCTTCGTATGCCATACAACCATTCCATGATAAAAATTTATGCGTTATTATCATCTGTATCTGTGCTAATTGTTTTTGTATATCCGTTCTACTTGAGTGAAAATATAAATCAGCTTGTTTTTAAGGAGTTTGTGAATGGCAAACGAGGTTTAAAGTGGCCTACTGTGAGGAGTGAGCACTGTACAGGATGTGGTGTTTACGTCCGTGTTCACTGTCAAATGTGTTATCTGTTATGTGAGTATGTAAGCAGGTGCTTGGCGCTAGCGTCGCGGCGTGTGCGCCGGCTATATTTGTGTCGCGCGGGCGTCGTTACATAAAGCTGTCGTGTGTCGATCCTCACCTCCTCTATCTTGAGGCTGGTGCGGACCACCTTGCGGGTGACCGCGCTCTCGTATGTCTCCTCGATAGTCTCCGCCATGGTTGCGATTCGCGGGCGCAGCGGGCGACGCGCGCGGTAGTTGCGCCGGTACTGAACGGCGCGCGGTTATTTTTAGTTAGCGGCGTGGTACGCCTCACAGTGTTCACAGCTCACAGTGGTGTAACTAGCACTCGGGAACGGGGTGGCGATGCCAGTGACGGGCTGAGCGATACTGCCGGCCTTCGGGACGCGGCGGTTAGGGGCGCCGAAGCTAACGACGCGTACGAACACACATCTGTATTGTGACGCCGACAGACGGCAAGATAAAGAACTTGGATGACGTTCTACTCGAAACGCCTGAACGAATACACAAACATATTAGTACCTATATGAGAGCAGATGATTGTGCCGATATTAGTTCGAAGCTTTCAAGATGAGACCGAGATAGATTAAGATAATCAAATGTTCTATTTTATCGATGCATGAGTCAGTTGTTACATAAATACGTGTACAGACAGATTTAATTCGTTATTTATACTAGTTTACAATTACGTTACACTATGAAACCCCGAGATCATTTATTTCAACTACCCACACAATTTTAACGACAATGAGAGAAATGATGCTGGTAGTGACATCTTGTGAATATTAATAACGTGCTGTGTCTCCGCTAGATGGCGCTGTTGCAAAAAAATCATGATCAACCAAATCGGTTCATATAATGACAGTGAAATCGAGGAACATGCCTACATCGTCGACGTATTTTCTATTATTTGAATATTAAAACCTGATAATATGGTGAGTCGCACCAAGATAATATGATTCACCAGCAGGTATCGCCACACGGTCATAATAAAAAAGCTTGAAATAAACTTTGCTATTTATTTTGTTCAGGCGCTAATAATCGAAATTGCAAGAAAGCCGTTTTTAAACACTTGGTTTGCAATCTCTGGCTTTACTTGCGATTATGTATGATTTGATATTGATATGGTCATTTACATTGATAGTAAGACACTCGCCGGGATATTTACCATGTCTGTTATAATTTTGGAGGATTCGATATTTCGGCGCTGTATCACGGACCATGATCACGGATGTACTAGTATACGTCAAGTTAGTTGTTATTGGGCAGACCGTATCGGTCTACCCTCTTCCGCACTCGTTTAAGACGCGCGTCGTCCCTACCATTGTCTGCGTTCTCGTACTGCACTCGAATACGTTCGCGACACATAACTTACTTGCAATTGGTAGCACTATTCTTGAGGAAGTTTATAGGTTACTAAACATCACACTACCATTATCTGGGAGGTAAGACACTCAATTTAGAGTCAATTCGTGCCTGAAGGGGCATCTCAAGACCGGTATGGCTCTAGGGCAACCACGGCTTTATACCCGGAGAGTTAGGCAGAGGTGAATTAATACCCACATTTAAATAAGCATAGTATTCAGTCCCACGTAACAAGGGGTGAGCCTATTGCCATATTCCGGGCACTATTGTTGACTCGAGCCATGCTGAGGCTGAGCCTGGGCTGTATTATATCTGTCTGATTAAACAGCTCTATATTTTGTCGCCTTGTACGACACCGCATGGGAAGACATGGGGTGGCCCCTAATTCTGTTCTGCCGGGGACCACGCAGGTTGCGAGGGATATTTATTTACCTACTTCTTACATACCTACATAGGCAACGCCCTGGTCTTCAGATGCTAGCCTGGCATCTGCAGAACCAAGACGGCGTAAGGTTTAAGTCGGGCTCGTACCGATATGATTGTGCATCTATTACAGGAGAAAAAGTGTAATCATATTTTTTGTTTTTTATTGTTTTTTAAAGAATATTACAACCGAAATCCATACTAATATTATAAATGCGAAAATAAACTCTGTCTGTCTGTCTGTATGTTACGCTTGTACCGATTTTGATGAAATTTGGTATAGGGGTAGATTAGACAATGAGAAAGGACATAGGCTATGTTTGGTCGCGATAACCGACATCCACGCAGGCGGAGCCGCGGGCAAAAGCTAGTTACTAATATTCCCTCAAACCCCTCCTGCTAAGCTAAATTGCTTGTGTTAGGAGTGGGTTCACGTCGGTAGTGTAATGGCCAGGATTCGAACCCGGGACCTCTCGATCGTAAGGCAGTCTCCTTAACCACCGACGCTTCGGTATACACTTTATTGGCAGTATCATTTGAATGCGTATCCATAATCATCATCATCATATTATTTTTGCTTTAATAATGTTACGGCCATATCAAAGGCCATCATCAGCAGTAAAAAAGGGCACAGGATATAAATATAAAACCACAGAATAAGTTCGAATGTTTATTCATCACACAAACATGCAACAAATAATTATTATTATAAGTTATATAAATAAATATTAGGTACGCCTAACACTAAATTGTATAATCGCCGAGGTGCAATCCTTTTATACATATCACTCAGCGCAATATGGACCCCACTGGTTAAGACACTACCCTGGAAGCTCTCTGCTTACCCCGGATGGAGTACGGCGTGAATATATTTATTTATTACCCTTATAAGAAATACTTGACAAATTGATCACTTCTAATATCATATGCACATTCTATTAAACAAAATTCATTTTTACAAGGAATCCATACTAATCTCCTCATAGGCAACGATTTGGTACACATCTTTATTTCGATCAATAACACCATTTATTTATGATTTTATAGAGGACACGTCAATTTGACTTCACCTCGCCTGATGTTAAGCTAAAGGCAAAGTCTCGGAAAGAGGGTCACCATCGTAAACATTTACCATGTTAACAGTGGTGGCACTCAGCTTGACGGCCTCATCAGATGCCTTTTCACGCCCCGCTTAAAGGTAGGACTGTACGAAGAAGGAAGGAAGACGTGGGCTGGCAGGGAGTTCCAGTCATCTTCAGATCTTATATCAATAAAACAGTTTGATTTGCTCTTAATACGAGAGTTATAAGATCATTTTGAGAATTCGTCTTCAAGATATTTAGATATTTCTGACGTTGATTGTACATGTTGTATATAGGTAGGGAGAAAAATGGTATTATTTAGAAGAATTCAGCAAAACACTTTTCTTCATAGAAGCAGTAATATACTGCTAGGTAAGTTCTCTATGTGTCTTCAAAGGCACAGGGCGTGTCTTCATAGTGACGTGGGTATACTAATTCGCGCTATAACGGCTAACACTTAACAAATATATATATATTACTTCCGTGGGTGTATGTCGGCTGTTTATTCCACTTGGCTGTGAAAAAAGAAGAAATTTATATTAATGATTAAAATGAGGGTCTGAAAATAAATAAATGGAATCTAATATAGAGTCGTATAAATCTATTATAAGCGTCGTAAATAATCGCATAAATCTAATATAAGCGTCGTTAGCTTAGTGGTTAAGGAGTCGGCCTTACTATCGAGAGGTCCCGGGTTCGATCCTGGCCATTACACTACCGACGTGAACCCACTCCTACCACAAGCAATTTAGCTTAGTTGGAGGGGTTAGAGGGAATATTAGTAACTTCGGTTCTAATATTCTTTTCAAAAAAAAAAAATATATGGAAATATATGGAATAATTATGGAATCTAGAATACGGATAAACATACTTAGATACTTTTTTTTTTGTAAATACATACATACTATATACATAGAAACACCCAGACCAATGCAAATAGCCATATTCATGCATACAAATATTTGCACTGAGCGGTAATCGAACCCGCGCCTCGTGCGTAGCAGTCGCGTTCACTACCGCTGCGCCACGGAGGCTGTGTGTGTGAATTTTAATATAATTTAAAAATAATCCATACTAACATTATAAATGCGAAAGTAACTCTGTCTGTCTGCTGTATGTTACGCTTTCGCGCCTAAACCACTGATCCGATTTTGAAGAAATTTGGTATAAATCAGACCATGAAAAAGGACATAGGCTATATTCGGTAGGCTATATTCGGTATAACCGACATCCACGCGGGTGGACCCGCGGGCAAGAGCTAGTAATAAATAAATAAATATTCCACAACATTCTACACAACGCTATCTAGACCCATGGTAAGCTTAATTAGCTTGTGTTATGGAATCTAGAATGCGGATATCTGTATGTTACGTTTTAACTAATAATAGTTATGAGAAGGTACGTGCGCTCCTCTGCTTTAAAAAGAGTATGAATTTTTACTCCCATAGATGACATTCAAAATGTTTTGCAATATTTCGCCGTTAAAAGGGCTACCAGTACTCTTTCAGTTTAAAAAAGTGGCTCAAGAGGGACGAACAAGTATTGTTCGATTCATATATTATATATCTAGCCTCTGTGGCGTGTCGGTAGTGACTGCCACGCAGGAGGCGCGGGTTCGATCCCCGCTCAGTGCAAATATTTGTATGCATGAATATGGCTATTTGCATTGCTGTGAGTGTTTCTATGTATATGTATGTATTTATCAAATAACAAAAAAAAGTATCTAAGTATGTTTATCCGTATTCAATCTTCTAGGAGATTTATTCCCAACGGACCCCGAGTATCTGTCCCCTCACGGGGTCCGTTGGGAAATGAAGATAATTTCATGTCCAAGGGACCCCCTTGCCAAGTACGTGGGGTCCGTTGGGAAAAAGAATTCCCTACGGACCCCCACTCTCCTCCCCCGTTAATAAAAAAAAACGAAAACAGAAACAAAAATGTCTTTAATTTCTAACAATCTTATAAAAAAAGATTTGATTCATCAAAATATTAAGAAAATCAAATGAGATACTATGAAAACTAGGACACGTAAGCCATAAAGCTTACCATGGGTCTAGATAGCGTTGTGTAGAATGTTAGGGAATATAAAAAAAACTACAATGTGCTCAAAATGTGTTCTAAACGCGCAATAAGTTTCTTGAATGTATTTTGAAGATAGTACGTACGTTCACCAAGTATAAAGTAAAGCCAACGAAGCGAGAGAAAAAAGGTAAACAAATTTTCAGCGGTTCCAAACATTTATCACTTCAAGCGCATTCAAGACAGGAATGAAAAATTGCTCATAATATGTCGGATCTGACAGTTTAGAACCGCTGTGCTACAGCTTTCCTGTACTATGAAACACATAACGACAGCTCTCGCTCGACCATTGAGTACGTGAGACGTGTGCGACAAGGACAGAGTAAATTATCGCGAGTTATCGCAACGTAACTCAGTAATGGTTGCTTTGTTTACCTTTTTTCTCTCGTCTCGTTGGCTTTACTTTAGATTATTACAAAACTATCTGCGCGCGCTAGAGCCTTCTATAACTCGCGATTTAGGTCTAAGATATATGGTTAGGCGTATCCTGGGTCTAAGGGTCGATACTCACATGATGCGGACAGTGTTGGTGAACCCGGAGCCCTGCTTCCAGCCCGTGACCACGACGACGTGGTCGCCAGTCTTGATGAACCCGCGCGTGCGGCCGAACTTCAGGCCGCTCTGTACGCGGTTGTCCACGTCCTTGAGCCAGTCGCTGGCTACGCCCTCTGTGGAGGAAGGTTTAGGTGAGTTATACTTGTCTTAATAGATTTTGTAACAATTGAGATAAAACATAACATAACATAACATAAACTCACGCCTGTATTCCCCGAAGGGGTAGGCAGAGGTGCTAGCACCCACATTTCGCCAGTTTATGTTTAGGTCCCAATGTAATAGGTGGCGAGCCTATTGCCATTAACCGGGCACTTATAAACCTGCGATAAATACACACATAACTTCGAAAAGCATCGAAGAGTCATTGGTGTGTGCCATGGTAAACCTGGGATCGAACCCGAGACCTCGTCTCAGCAGTCCATTACCCATACCACTAGGCTACCGCAGATATTTATATATAGATATTGAGATAAAACAAGTTGCCGTAATCTGCTTGGTTTCCATTAAATTGTTTATGTCACATAAAAAATGTTGCTGACTACCCCGTGTCACTTCGTGCTGACTAGTACATCTCGCCTCGTGCTGTCTACCGCGTTTTGCCTCGTGCCGACTACAGTCTCGCCTCGTGCTGACTACAGTCTCGCTTCACGCTGGCTACAGTCTCGCCTCGTGCTGGCTACCTCTTCTCACCTCGTGCTGCCTACAGTCTTGCCTCTTGCTGCTTAGAGTCTCACCTCGTGCTGACAACACTCTCGCCTCGTGGTGACTACAGTCTCACCTCGTGCTGACAACACTCTCGCCTCGTGCTGACAACACTCTCGCCTCGTGGTGACTACAGTCTCACCTCGTGCTGACAACACTCTCGCCTCGTGCTGACAACACTCTCGCCTCGTGGTGACTACAGTCTCACCTCGTGCTGACAACACTCTCGCCTCGTGCTGACAACACTCTCGCCTCGTGGTGACTACAGTCTCACCTCGTGCTGGCTACAGTCTCACCTCGTGCTGGCTACAGTCTCACCTCGTGCTGCCTTTAGTGTCGCCTCGTGCTGGCTACAGTCTCGCCTCGTGCTGGCTACAGTCTCGCCTCGTGCTGGCTACTGTCTCGCCTCGTGCTGGCTACAGTCTCGCCTCGTGCTGCCTACAGTCTCACCTCATGCTGTCTACAGTCTCGCCTCGTGCTGCCTACAGTCTCACCTCGTGCTGCCTTTAGTCTCGCCTCGTGTTGGCTACAGTCTCGCCTCGTGCTGCCTTTAGTCTCTCCTCTTGCTGCCTACAGTCTCACCTCGTGCTGCCTTTAGTCTCGCCTCGTGCTGGCTACAGTCTCGCCTCGTGCTGACAACACTCTCGCTCGTGCTGACAACACTCTCGCCTCGTGCTGACAACACTCTCGCCTCGTGGTGACTAGTCTCACCTCGTAGTGACTACAGTCTCACCTCGTGCTGCCTTTAGTCTCGCCTCGTGCTGGCTACAGTCTCGCCTCGTGCTGCCTACAGTCTCACCTCATGCTGCCTACAGTCTCGCCTCGTGCTGCCTACAGTCTCACCTCATGCTGCCTTTAGTCTCGCCTCGTGCTGGCTACAGTCTCGCCTCGTGCTGCCTACAGTCTCTCCTCTTGCTGCCCACAGTCTCACCTCATGCTGTCTACAGTCTCGCCTCGTGCTGCCTACAGTCTCACCTCGTGCTGCCTTTAGTCTCGCCTCGTGTTGGCTACAGTCTCACCTCGTGCTGCCTTTAGTCTCGCCTCGTGCTGACAACACTCTCGCCTCGTGCTGCCTACAGTCTCACCTCGTGTTGCCTTTAGTCTCGCCTCGTGCTGGCTACAGTCTCGCCTCGTGCTGCCTACAGTCTCACCTCGTGCTGCCTTTAGTCTCGCCTCGTGCTGACAACACTCTCGCCTCGTGCTGCCTACAGTCTCACCTCGTGTTGCCTTTAGTCTCGCCTCGTGCTGGCTACAGTCTCGCCTCGTGCTGCCTACAGTCTCACCTCGTGTTGCCTTTAGTCTCGCCTCGTGCTGGCTACAGTCTCGCCTCGTGCTGCCTACAGTCTCACCTCGTGTTGCCTTTAGTCTCGCCTCGTGCTGGCTACAGTCTCGCCTCGTGCTGCCTACAGTCTCACCTCGTGTTGCCTTTAGTCTCGCCTCGTGCTGGCTACAGTCTCGCCTCGTGCTGCCTTTAGTCTCTCCTTGTGCTGCCTAGAGTCTCACCTCGTGCTGCCTTTAGTCTCGCCTCGTGCTGGCTACAGTCTCGCCTCGTGCTGCCTACAGTCTCACCTCATGCTGCCTACAGTCTCGCCTCGTGCTGCCTACAGTCTCACCTCGTGTTGCCTTTAGTCTCGCCTCTTGCTGGCTACAGTCTCTCCTCTTGCTGCCCACAGTCTCACCTCATGCTGCCTACAGTCTCGCCTCGTGCTGGCTACAGTCTCGCCTCACGCTACAGTACTACGTACCCTCGTACACGATGGGCAGCACGCCGCGGTAGAGGTGCTGGTGGCGCGTGACGCGATGTCTCGCCTCACGCTACAGTACTACGTACCCTCGTACACGATGGGCAGCACGCCGCGGTAGAGGTGCTGGTGGCGCGTGACGCGATGTCTCGCCTCACGCTACAGTACTACGTACCCTCGTACACGATGGGCAGCACGCCGCGGTAGAGGTGCTGGTGGCGCGTGACGCGATGTCTCGCCTCACGCTACAGTACTACGTACCCTCGTACACGATGGGCAGCACGCCGCGGTAGAGGTGCTGGTGGCGCGTGACGCGATGTCTCGCCTCACGCTACAGTACTACGTACCCTCGTACACGATGGGCAGCACGCCGCGGTAGAGGTGCTGGTGGCGCGTGACGCGATGTCTCGCCTCACGCTACAGTACTACGTACCCTCGTACACGATGGGCAGCACGCCGCGGTAGAGGTGCTGGTGGCGCGTGACGCGATGTCTCGCCTCACGCTACAGTACTACGTACCCTCGTACACGATGGGCAGCACGCCGCGGTAGAGGTGCTGGTGGCGCGTGACGCGATGTCTCGCCTCACGCTACAGTACTACGTACCCTCGTACACGATGGGCAGCACGCCGCGGTAGAGGTGCTGGTGGCGCGTGACGCGATGTCTCGCCTCACGCTACAGTACTACGTACCCTCGTACACGATGGGCAGCACGCCGCGGTAGAGGTGCTGGTGGCGCGTGACGCGATGTCTCGCCTCACGCTACAGTACTACGTACCCTCGTACACGATGGGCAGCACGCCGCGGTAGAGGTGCTGGTGGCGCGTGACGCGATGTCTCGCCTCACGCTACAGTACTACGTACCCTCGTACACGATGGGCAGCACGCCGCGGTAGAGGTGCTGGTGGCGCGTGACGCGATGTCTCGCCTCACGCTACAGTACTACGTACCCTCGTACACGATGGGCAGCACGCCGCGGTAGAGGTGCTGGTGGCGCGTGACGCGATGTCTCGCCTCACGCTACAGTACTACGTACCCTCGTACACGATGGGCAGCACGCCGCGGTAGAGGTGCTGGTGGCGCGTGACGCGATGTCTCGCCTCACGCTACAGTACTACGTACCCTCGTACACGATGGGCAGCACGCCGCGGTAGAGGTGCTGGTGGCGCGTGACGCGATGTCTCGCCTCACGCTACAGTACTACGTACCCTCGTACACGATGGGCAGCACGCCGCGGTAGAGGTGCTGGTGGCGCGTGACGCGATGTCTCGCCTCACGCTACAGTACTACGTACCCTCGTACACGATGGGCAGCACGCCGCGGTAGAGGTGCTGGTGGCGCGTGACGCGATGTCTCGCCTCACGCTACAGTACTACGTACCCTCGTACACGATGGGCAGCACGCCGCGGTAGAGGTGCTGGTGGCGCGTGACGCGATGTCTCGCCTCACGCTACAGTACTACGTACCCTCGTACACGATGGGCAGCACGCCGCGGTAGAGGTGCTGGTGGCGCGTGACGCGATGTCTCGCCTCACGCTACAGTACTACGTACCCTCGTACACGATGGGCAGCACGCCGCGGTAGAGGTGCGCCTGGCGCGCGGTCTGCGCGTGGCGCGTGACGGCGATGATGGGGCAGCGCGGCCGGTACTTGCTCAGCAGGTGCGCCGACTTGCCGCTCGTCGTTATGACGACGATGGCGGCGGCGAGGCACTTGGCCGACGCCTCTACGGCCGCTATGGCGGCCGAGTGGGCGGGGTCGATGGGGGCTGTTACCTGAGAGAACGATAGAAAGTGTTTCAGTATCAGTTCAAGGCCAAGTCAAGTTTATCTGTGACCGGGAAGCAAAAGGTTGTCAAAAAGGCTATTAAAATGATTCAAGAATATTGAATAGCCTGTGCAGAATCCTGTCCTGGTTACATGAGTTTAAGTTTACAATCTGGCATCTTTCCAGACTCGTGGAAGACTGCTACAATAACACCAATTCACAAGGATGGGCCCAGGGATAGTATAAAAACTACCGCCCAACTTCTCTCCTTACTATTTTCTCAAAACTACTGGAGAAAATAGTTAACAAAAGGCTTGTTGACTATCTCGAACGTAACAACCTTATCTCCAACAGGCAGATCGGTTTTAGGCGAGGGAAATCGACGGAGGATGCAGTAGGGTTACTCACATTGAAAGTAGCATCTCATCTAGACAAAGGGAAGGCTAGCATAGGTATCTTCTTGGATTTGGCGAAAGCCTTTGATACCGTGTCAATACCAATCTTACTGCGGAAATTGGAGGTACACTTTGGTGTGAGGGGCTGAGCCCTAAACTGGTTCAAGACGTACCTGACCGAACGAAAAATATGTCTCAAAGTCGGAAAGCACGAAAGTGGATTGAACACTGCCAATTTTGGAGTTTCGCAGGGAAGCATCTTGGGCCCAACACTGTTCATCATGTATATAAACGATATACACGACAGTACAAATGCAGAAATTATCTGTTATGCAGATGACATGGTGTTGGGTTACGAGAGTCTCACTTTGGACGAGGCTTTTCTGAAAGCTGAAATAGACATGACACGGGTGACAGCATGGTTGAAGCACAATTTGCTAACCTTGAATGCTAAGAAGACAAAATATATGTGCTTTCATAAAACTGCGATGACAGCTCCAAAGGCCAACTGCACAACAAGCGCACATAACCCACGTATCCACTCGAGTTAGAAAAACGGCTAACGTCATGAAATTACTACGTTGCTCGGCATCAACAAAGGTCCTACAACAAGTTTACTATGCCTTCACTCAGTCCCTCATAACGTACTGTATAACGTGTTGGGGTTGTGCGATAAAAACTTATATGAAGAAAGCTGAAATTGCCCAACGTTCAGTTTGGAAAACAATGCTTAAGAAACCCTTTAGATACCCAACAACGAGTCTATACAAGGAATGTAAAGTTTTGAATGTACGTCAGCTTCCTCTTTCCTTTCTTTCTTCTTTCTTTCTTCCAACATTTCCTCCAGAGTGCGTCTCTAAAGTGGCACCGAACGGTCCTTAGGTCTGATAAGTACCCTAATCTACTTAAGCGTCGTGTCTACAAATTACCTGTACCACAGATAAACACTAGCTTTGCCAGACGGTTCAGTCCATATAAAGACGCCTACATTTACAACAAGGTGGTCTAGTGCTGCGACATAAAACAGTGCTCAGTAAGGGAGGCCAAACTAAAAGTCACGGACTGGCTAGGTTCCTTGACGTACCACCTGACAGAGGGTCTACTGATACACCTGGTGTGAGATCCACCTCTATATACCTCAATACCTCAAATCACAACGCATTGAAACTTACGAAATACATACATTATATTATCTTTATTATATTATATTACATATAGTGCGTCAAGAAAGTCGTGAAATTAATGTTGAAGGAACTAATATTTTTCATTGTATTT
Organism: Eilema sororculum; assembly: GCA_914829495.1. NCBI lineage: Eukaryota > Metazoa > Arthropoda > Insecta > Lepidoptera > Erebidae > Eilema > Eilema sororculum. The sequence goes on from OU618543.1 coordinate 5,413,249, forward strand.
GCAACACTCAATAACTGTCAAACTGAGTTTTCAGCTGTCATTCCTTGTTTTGTTGTGGATATGTTTCGTATATCTTTTGCGTTCATTTAATTTATTTACGTCTAGTAACAATATAAAGTGTAAAAATGAATAGCAATGTGTGTATTAGTTGTGAGAGACATGTCGTATTCAAAGTATTTCAGTGATATAGTATGATATACGGCGGGTTTTCAAACCGGCAAGCTGGTTTATGATTTGGAGGATATTTATGGCCAAACAGCTAAATAAGCCGGTACGTACATATATTTTAATGTTAAACACGGTATGGGAAGTGTAATCTATTAAAAATTATGTGTATTAAGTGAACATTTTATTTTTCAAAGCATTGTTTACATTTGTCGTGGTTGAGTCATTAAACCTACGATTTTAAGAAATCGTAGTACGACACTTTGACGTTTTTGAACATTCTTGATCCATTTTGTATTAACCGCTGAGGCCCTTTGGACTCTAAAAAATTACACGGTAGATACAGCTGTATTTATCCAGTACCGTACGTTTTTATTTGTTTCAGATTTTCAAAAGCACATTTCAAGACATATCATTTCAGTATGTGATGATATATCCAGTGAGTCAGAAACTATCGCGGATAAATTACGCAAGAGTTTCAAGCAGCATTTTGGGTGTTCAATACTCACTCCAATAAGTTAATGTTCTAAAAGATTATAATAATTATATTATACTAGCTGTCTCGGCGAACTTCGTACCGCCATATTTTCCACCCGCGTGCAATTCCGTTCCCATTCCTGTTCCCGTTCCCATTCCCATTACTATTCCCATTCCTATTCCTATTCCCATTCCCATTCCCATTCCCATTCCTACTACTACCTACTACTACTAAATACTAATCCCGTAACGTAAACATAAACTTCTCTCACATAATAGAAAAAGTTTGTATGAGAAAAAGAAAAGTTACTTTCTGAAATTTTCTGTACAACTGTTTTTTTTTTTTTTCGTAAGAACCTTCTCCCGATAATAACAAACACAACAAAAAAAGAATTAGTGAAATCGGTCCAGCCGTTGGTGAGTTATGCGCTTACCAACACATTTTGCGATTCATTTTTATATTATAAGATTATAATATGTACTGTACCTACATCTTTTGTTTTCATTGTTTAATACTTTACAACGTCTGTAAAAAAATCGACTGTCCAGCTATCACGGTTCATGAGACAGACAGGTAGGCTTTGGGTAAGATATGGCTCGGGACATGTTTCTTGGACTTAAAATATGCTGAAAACACATTTCACACCCACGGTACTCCTGGTGGTACCGTGGGTCTAATAAAGTTAAAGTGTACCACTGAGTAAGCGATTCTGTGACCAGAGCGGTGGTGGACGAGCTCAAAGTCACCAAACATAGATTTACAAAACAATCTGCGCGCGCCAGGCCAAACAATTCGTTTATCTCGCAGCTTGGATTTTAAATAGTGTCCCGAGGCATATCCTGATAACGTCCGACACGGCGTGTCCTTGGTATATCAGGCCTTATACTCGTTTATCGGGGTATAAGCTTAACGGCATTTCCCTCACACCCCAGTTAACTTTGACAGGGTGTCCACTCTAAATCGTCAAAACATTTCCCTGACTTTTCCCTGACCATTTCTAAAATTTTCCCTGACCTTTTTAGCTGTAATTTTTTAAAGTAAAAAATTGCAGCTCTACATTTTCTCTTTCTCTTTGTAGTTCCAGTTTCTTCTTTTTCTCCTCTACTTCTCGTATTTTCTTTTCGATTTTGCGTTTTTCAGCTTGTTTCTGCTGTTGTTTAGACTCATTTTCTTTCCTTTTTCTAGACGCGCGTGATATTTCTTCCTAGCACTTTTGACAGACACCTGAAAACCATATCACGAGTAACAGCTCTTACTCATGATGTGGTTTTCAGGGCCATCAATGGTTTTAAGGTAATCATAAACAGTTTTTTGTGCAGTGACTCTTCTGTCAAATTTTCTACCAACAGTGATTTGTTGACAGAAAACCCGCCCTCAACACTTGCATTACATTACCGTGAGAAATGATGAAACAAATTTTCTTGAGTTTCCATATGTCTTCATACTGTTTAACTCCACCTATGAGTAGATGGTAAAACTAGTCCAAACCAACCGCATCCTCATTGAAGTCTTGAACTTTTGTCTCCAAGTTCCACGAGCTTCAGATAACATTTTTTTTTGTATTGTTTTTTGTCTCTGTCGGCCACCTCTCCTTGAATCTTGTCTTGTCCATGTAACGTTTCAAGCACTATGTCGACGCGATTCGATGCTATTTCGGAGTACCTAATTCATAATAACTCGTGGATCGAAACACGTCAAACCACGAACAAAACGAATCTTAATGGGACTTTTATCCAACAGTTTCACAACATTTTTGTTTGAACAATTCGTTTTTGAAAGTCAGATTTAAACGCTAGCTCGACTTGCGGAGGGGTATAGGTTACTCGCTTTCGAATCGGCGCAAAAAAGTTTCGAATTCGTTATTCAAACTTTTTACAGTTGATAGGTGGACTTTTACCAAGGGATTCTTCATTATGTCTTTTAAGATTTTTTGATTATGGTTTTCAGGGACTGTACGATCATTGACTAATCGGTTGACCTTGTCATAAATTTTGATAGCTCTTTCAATGCAAGGACCATTTTCTAACCATCTAATAGATGTGAATTTTTGTGGAAATACAGTCCCTTCTGTGATTTGTGTGTATAAAGCTCGTCGTGCTGGACTATCTTTAAAGAGATTGTACATAGTTTTTAGTACTTCAAGTCTTCCAATCTACTTTTTGATGACCTGTTTTGAAAGCACCATTGACAGTGTTGACAGTGTTGTTTTGTTTCCTCGGAAGAAAGAACATTTTTCAATTTTTTCAGTAAACTAATGTTCACATTGGGGCCATCCATCGAAACTTGTAGCAGTCTTTTTCTATCTCTGATTTAGATAGAAAAAGACTGCTACAAGTTTCGATGGATGGCCCCAATGTTATAACATAAGTAGGTTTATTTCATAGATTCCGCAAAGACAGGCTTTTTGAGAATTTCAACTTTATGGGGAGGGGACAATAGACCGTTTGCATTTTTTCGTAGTAATACGTCGACGTATTCATGTTTCGACCTGATATACCAGCGACGATTTGATCTTTCGACCTATTGCATTTTCCACGTAATGATACCTCAACGTATTAACGTTTCGACCTAACGTGCCAGCGATGATTTGATCGTCCGACCAATCGTTGTCGACCTATTGTTATTCGATTATTTAACTTTCGGTAATATGTACGAAACCCCAGCTAACTAATTAGAGAGAGGAAAATGACAGCAGTTTTTATAACAGATAAAGTAAAAAAAAGTATTATTTGTATTTTTTTACTTAATCTATGATAAAAGAACTGTCATTTTCCTCTCTCTAATTAGCTGTTCGAGTATAAATATATATATAAGAAGTACTGATGACTGATAAGATAATATTATTTTTATTTATTCTATACTTTTTTTGACTTTTACATTAATTTTAAAGATCAATCATCAAAAAGTCCTTGTTTTCCCTGACTTTTCCAGGTAGAGAAGTCATTTCCCTGACTTTCCCTGACCCACAATAGCTTCCCTGACTTTTCCCTGACTTTCCCTGACCTTCCAGGTCCGTGGACACCCTGTTTGAGCTATATACGGGTTTAAGATGGCCCTCTTGGGTGTCCTCATCTAACCTCTATATCCGCTGCTAGTCACAGGGCCCCGTGGCGAGTCTCCGCGCAGCTCTCTATAGGGCTGCTCCCGCCGCGGCCGTTAATCGCAATAAGTGGTAGCATCTCCCATGTGCTGAGTAAGAGAGTGAAGCATTGCCGTTAGCGTTGTACAGGTTGCATCGAATGGAGGCTTCGGATCACGCGCACCAAATTTAACATAATATCTGTGCTTCTAAATCCCGTGTGCTTGTCTGCCACCTGAGTGATTTTACAACCATGACTTCTAAACTCAATCACTCCGCACTCGTTGATTTCGATTAGTTGTTAAAGTTTTATTTGCAAAAAATAATATCTAAATGTTGCTGCAAGCCCTGCAACCATTTAAAAAGGATATAACGACTATTCTGTAATTAAGTATATATAATTTTCTAGCTTGAAGTTTGATTTATCTTTAAAGTTTGCGCCATTAGTGCCTAAATAAAGTGAATGAAATAATTGCCGTATTTTTTTTTCATTTTTATTCACCTACTATCCTACTATCGTAATGAAATCATACCATAAAAAGCAACCGATCAAGTCTGTTTAATTATAGTATGGCAGGGATACCAGATTAAGCGCAGCAGCGCCACCCTCAATTTTCACGACTTTCTTGACGGGCTATACTTATATCACAGTCTAACGATTCATACTACATACAGTCTGTCAACGAAGCCGTCTAGACAGAGCAATCGTGCGGGGGCAGGGCAGTGGTGGGGGACGGGGTATTACTCGGTACGCCCATACATTTTACTAGGTACTAATGATTCAGGTCTGTCTCATTTGTAATCACGTGTTTATTTTTATTTCATGACCCGTTTTATTTGTTAAAATTGTTTTTTTTTTTCGTTTTCTATATTTAGCAATCCATGATGGTGGACACGAAATTTTCACAAAAATCGATATGGGTATCGTTTTCAGGGTTTTAGGGGTCGCCGATTACGAATATATCATCTATTTAACAATTCAAGATGGCGGACTCGAAATTTTTCAGGGTTTTTGGGGTCGCTGATTGCGAATATAACATCCATTTAGCGATCCAAGATGGCGGACTAGAGATTTTCACCAAAATCTATATGGATATCGCTTTCGGGGTTTTCGGGGTTGCTGATTACGAATATATTATTTATGTAGCGATCCAAGATGACTGGATGATATATTCGTAATTAGCAACCCCGAAAACCTCGAGAACGATACCCATGTTGACTTTGTGGGAAACTTTCAAGTCCGTCATCTGGAATTGCTAAATGAATTATGTTATTCGTAATTAGCCAACCCGAAACATCGAACCATCGCACCCGAAAGCGGCCACGCCTCCTGTGCGACTGAGATGTAAAATATTTACGCGAGAGTGACAGAGATAGGCAGAACGAGGTCAACGTACGAAATTCTTCGTGCTCGGCGTCCACACTTTAGCTTGTGTTATGGAATAGAATGACGTAACAATCAGAACGTCTGATGAAGCAATTTAAGTAGGTGTCGGTAATTTTTAGGGTTTAATTGTTGGTAAATGGTACCAATTTCGATCCACAATTCCAAATATACGTTTCATAATAAATCTATAGTTCACATACCTCCGAGGCCAGCTCCGAGAACAGCTGCTTCTGCCATATCGCGGCCTCAGCCTCCTTACAGATATTGGCCATAGTGAGTACACACTCCAGAGGGTAGTCGCCCTTGGCCGTCTCACCAGACAGCATGACGCAGTCAGCCCCATCCAAGATGGCGTTGGCCACGTCAGAGATCTCGGCGCGAGTAGCACGAGGCTTCTTAACCATGGATTCTAACATCTGGGTAGCGCAGATTACGGGTTTGCCAACCTAAAAGGAAGAAAGTGTTTAAAATCATTCTCTTACAACCATTCCCAATAAAATAAAGCCAATGAGACGAGAGAAAAAAGGTAAACAAAGCGACCATTACTGAGTTACGTTGCGATAAATATCGATTATTTTCTCTGTCCTTGTCGCACATATCACACGTACGCGACAATGGCCGAGCGACAGCTGTCTTTGCGTGTTTGGCAGTACAGGAAAGCTGTCAGCACAGCGGTTCTAAACTGTCAGATCTGCCATCTTATGAGCAATTTTATTTCTGTCTTGAATGCGCTTGAAGTGATAATAGTTTGGAACCGCTGAAACTTTGTTTACCTTTTTTCTCTCGCTTCGTTGGCTTCACTTTAGATAGATAGATAATTCTTTATCGTACAACAATATTAAAACAGATTTTCGCACAGATATAGATACAGTTACAGTTAAATGCACAATGGGGGCCTTATCACAAAAAGTGATTTCTTCCAGGCAACCTGGTCTTATACTAAATACGGCTGATTCAGATTACGCGAATATAGTCTGTTATGGAAGCTTATATAACTCACCCTGTTGCAGCGAGAGATCATAGTCTTCTGCGCCAAGAACACCTTCTCTGGTGGGATCTCGATACCCAGGTCACCTCGGGCAACCATGATACCATCAGAGGCCTGGAATTGAGAAAAGAACAATTTTGCTTATAATTTTTTTCTTTTTTTTTCAATTGTTTTTTTTTTTATATTCCACTACATTCCACACAACGCTATCTAGACCCATGGTACACTTAACTAGCTTGTTTTATGGAATCTAGAATGCGGATAAACGTACTCAGATACTTTTTTTTTATAAATACATACATATTATACATAGAAACATCCAGACCAATGCAAATAGCCACATTCATGCATACAAATATTTGCACGGAGCGGGGATCGAACCCGTGCCTCCTGCGAAGCAGTCGTGTTCACTAACCGCCACGCCATGGAGGCTGTCGAGTAGCTGTTTATTATTTCTGTTTACTTTTACATATTACGTCGTAAAGTTATTACCCCTCGCTTTTTTCTGAGGATCTTAAATGATGTGTATCATATAATATCATCATGGCAACATTATTCCCAGTACATTTTGGATGCACCTTGGAGCCCGGGGTTTTGGCCCGCTTTGCTATTCTTTCTTTGACTTGAGTTGCAGGACGGACGGACGGACAGACGAACAGAGGGACAGACAGACAAACAACGAAGTGATCCTATAAGGTCTTCATATTGAATAATACACTTATACTTTTTCACTGAGTTTATTTTAATTCTGAACCTGACTGGTTTCGCCTTACGGTATTCTCAAAGGTTTTGATGATGTTTAAAAAAAAATTATCCTAGAAGGATTCCGTTTTTTCTTTCTGAGGTACCGAAACCTAAAAACTACCGTATTGCATTAAAAAAACCCTTTATTTTTTATTCGCAAGCAAAGGTCTGTCTCAAAATAAGTGGATCATTGGAATTGCATCGTACATCTACGGCCCGCCCTTTGACTCACTATTCAATTACGTGCAACTGCATTAGATGAGTACAAATCTAGTGATAACTGCATCCTATCACGCCGTCCTATATACAATGCACTATACAAGTGGGAGTCTCAACGTCTCTATATAAATTGCAACCATCCGCCAATTTTGTGTCTAACCAAATGAAATATATAGAAGCTGATGTATAGAACAAATAATAATAGGGTATTATCCTATAGTTAAAAAAATAAAGTTTAAAACTAAAACCCGACTACCGAAAAATCACGTTCTAAAAAGTAACAAACAAGAAAATATCAAGGATAGCCGTGGTCGTATGCCACTTTTCCCTAGAATATATTGTTTTGTTACGGTAAGTGGCATACGACCACGGCTATCCTTGATATTTTCTTGTTTGTTACTTTTTAGAACGTGATTTTTCGGTAGTCGGGTTTTAGTTTTAAACTTTATTTTTTATTTATATTATTTTCGGGCAAAGTAAAGCTAATAATTTATACATATTTGAAATGTGCTTATTAAGCCCTTTCATTTGATACCAAACACGGCATATTTATCTCAAATTTATTTTTTAACATAGTACCTTATGAACGCTAGAGGGCGCCACGCAAGATTGAGTGACACGTCATATAGCTTATAACCATCGGACGATAAAGCCGCTTGTAACGATACCTCATTTGTGTAGTTCTAGTAAGTAGTTGAGGAGCTATGAGGGAACAAATGAACATACATACATACATACATACATACATACATACATACATAGCCTGTCAAAATCATAACCCTCCTTTTGGCTTCGCCGTAGTCGGGTAAAAATAAATTATTATCGTTTGTGCTTTTTCAACTTCAAATTTCAACTTTATGAGGAGGGGATAAAAAACAGTTTGCATTTTTACGTAGTAATACATCAACGTATTAATATTTCGACCTAATATACCAGCGACCATTTGATCTTTCGACCTATTGCATTTTCCACGTAATAATACCTCGACGTATTAACGTTTCGACCTAACGTGCCAGCGACGATTTGATCGCCCGACCAAACGTTGTCGACATATTGTTGTTCGATCATTTAACTTTCGGTATTATGTACGAAACCCTCAAACAAGTTACCTTCTTATCGTTTTGATGTTTAGTAAAAAGTAACTAATAGTAGTCGTCAGTAGTAGTCAGTAGAATACCCAAATGTGTTAAGCCGGTTATACACAAACGTTTTTTTCGCCTTATGGTTCCAGAGTGAGACGGAAATGAATATGGAACTGAACTATAATGAATTTACCTATATATAGCTGTTTAAAAAAATCACAAGCAAAAAATCAACAGCTATCTGTTTATGCTTAGTGCTTTTATATAAGTAAGTACCACTTTAGTGGCAGATAAGCACAAGGCTACCGAAATCACACTCGTGCTACCGACCCTGTAAGAAGAGTTTCTGTGCCATCAGTGCAGAAGACAGAACAGGACAAGCCGTTGGTATTCCCACTGACAGCAAAATACCATCCAGTGAGCTCTGGCTACCGTACTCACCGCCGGGAACACAACACGAGGTTATTATGGCCACGGTATTCTGTAGGGCGGAGGTACTTCCCCAGCAGGACTGCCTAATTAGGACTGGAATACCGATCGTGTCCTACCTCCCTCAAAATGCCAATCTAGCTGTCTGTTTAGGTCATAGATAGAATTATAGAAAAAAAGTTTAGTCGCGTTTGGTCAAATTGTCAAAAAACGACTTGGATAGGTTAGGTTAGAAGGTTAGCCCTTCATGGTTATTTTTTTTATAACCACCCAGAAGGCCGCGATTTTTTCCTGTTTTGACAATTGGACCAAACGCGACTTAACGGAGCTATTAGTCAGGTTGATGCGATTGGGGCAATTTGCATCGCATCTGCGAGTTGCACTAAGTAATAATATATCTTATAACCTACGACAACAATGTCGCATCTATTCATAGATTACTAGAGGTTATGACCTACACTTGGCCTAGATAGTTTTCTGTTACATAAACAAACATATCTAAACAAACATGTTTATAAACATACATACAGTCACGCCACTTTCTTATTGGGGTAGGTAGAGGTATTTTCTACTTGCTACTTTTGATAGACAACTAACCTACTACTTAAGTGGCGGATTTACCAGCAGCCTAAGACGGAAAAAAGTTAGAGCGGAGGCTAAAGAAGCCTAATTAGAAGAGCCTCCTAGTGGTAAAATTTGAATAACCTTCTAGCGGTAAAATTTCAATAGCCTAGCGGTAAAATTGTAATAGATTTCTAGCGGTAAAATTTGAATAGCCTTCTAGAGGTAAAATTTAAATAGCCCTCTAGCGGTAAAATTTGAATAGCCTAGCGGCAAAATTTGAATAGATTTCTAGCTGTAAAATTTGAATAGCCTTCTAGCGCTAAAATATGTATATAGCCTTCTAACGATAAAATTTAAATAGCCCTCTAGCGGCAAAATTTGAATAGCCTAGCGGTAAAATTGTAATAGATTTCTAGCGGTAAAATTTGAATAGCCTTCTAGCGGTAAAATTTGAATAGTCTTTTAGTAATAAAATTCGTCTCGAATCTCTTCTAGAGCGGTATAGTACCAACAGTACTCACAGTAATAATCTCGTCGAGGTTGACCATACCCTGGTGGTTCTCTATCTTGGAGATGATCTTGATGTTCTTGCCTTTAGCGCCGAGGATGCCGCGGATCTCGTCTAGAGCCGCACCGTTACGGATGAACGAAGCGAAGACCATGTCCACCTGCAGAATTAAAATTAAATGTTAAATAGGTAATCAATGATATTGTACATACCCATAAATAAAAAAAACTGTATATTGGGTTTTTTTTCGTGGAATACTTTAAGTTTTTTCGAAAGTAAATGTAGCCCAAGTTCAGTTATCTATAGTAAAATCCCGTCAAAATATGACAATATGCTACGGAGAATACCCATCACAATCAGACAAAGATTTATTTATTTGGTTAATGTGGTTATACAGGTGTTAGGTACAATCGTTTTGTTATTGTGAACTTGTATAATATATTATACATAAAAAGCCTGTTATTTTATTGTTTTTTTTTAAGTTGTGAACTTGGAATTTGGATCGATTTTTGTATAATTAAATTATATCCATACTAATATTATAAATGCAAAAGTAACTCTGTCTATCTGTCTGTATATTACGCTTTCACGCCTAAACCACTGAACCGATTTTGATGAAATTTGGTACAGGGGTAGATTAGATCTTGAGAAAGGACATAGGCTATGTTTGGTCGCGATAACCGACATCCACGCGGGCGGAGCCGCGGTCAAAAGCTAGTAATTATATTAATTATCAATGCATGCTAAATATATTTACACTCGCTGTCAACAGTGTACCCACACCGTAGTGGAATTAAATCCATACTAATAACGTAACTCTGTCTATTAGCTTTCACGCCTAAACCTCTGAACGGATTTTCATGAAATTTGGTACAGGGGTAGATTAGACCATGAGAAAGGGCAAACGCTATGTTTGGTCGCGATAACCGACATCCACACGGTCGGGGCCGCGGGCAAAAGCTAGTAATCCATACGGGTGAAGTCGTAGAACAAAATAATCATCTGAGATCATCGCGGTCAATGTTCCCTGCATTTTCCATCCAATTCTATTATTACCTATTACAATGTTTACACGAAGTGATAAAACCAATTATCGTCTGTTTATTTCAAGGCTATGTTATTACTAGTGATAAAATAGTAAGCGCATATCAGCATACAAAGTAGTGTTACTATAGTGATCAGCAAGCTTAGTGACAATGTACTCACATATTGCTTGCACTATATATTTGTTGGGCCTAAAATATGCTCATAATGTGCTTTATACGCACACTAGCTTCTGCCCGCGGCTCCGCCCGCGTGGATGTCGGTTATCGCGACAAAACATAGCCTATGTACTTTATCATGGTCTAATCTACCCCTATACCAAATTTCATCAAAATCGGTCCAATGGTTTAGGCGTGAAAGCGTAACTAACATACATACATACATACATACAGACAGACAGACAGATTTACTTTCGCATTTATAATATTAGTATGGATTACACGTTTCTTGGATGTATTTTGAAGAAAGCGCGGGCTAACTATTACGTAATCTGTGGCACGGGGTGCTATTACGGTAGAAGAGCTTATATAAAGCATAGATTCGAATGAATTTTACAGCATTATGCTAACTACACAAATCGAATACATAGAGAAAAATGAAAATTCTCGGGCGGGACTCGAACCCGCGATTTCGTTTTATATAGTTAGCAAACTTAAGGCCCTCTATTCCTGCAAAAGTAGGCATTTATAGCGATCCCGGCCGCTCGTAAAATATTACGCGCGAACGCAGTGACGGTGAACTCGGCTATGACCCCGCCAGTGTCACAGTATAAAAATATGCAGTAGGAAAACTTGATTTGACTTAGAAAATTAAATGCAGTTTTTTTAACTTTATTTAGTTATATGTGTGTATGAGTTTGAGAACTGTTTGTTCTATGTGTTTAGTTGCTTGGGCGAAAAAAACTTACATTATAATAATAATAATGCTTGTAATTTTACAAACATTTGTTTGAATTGATGCTAACGGTTACTTTATATAATCGCACCGTTCGTCGTCGACAGGGCAGTTAAATACCTAAAGTTAACGAGATTAACAACTTTATTCGTGCGGGAATCCCCTCGGAGCCGGAAGGGGAGGTTATGTCGGACTCGAACCGACTTTTTAGTCGGTTCGAGTCCGACTGTGGGCACGCCGACTGTGGGTCGTGGTGCTAGTTTTTATGAAGTATTTATATAAATTTACACTGTACCTTCTTTTTTTCGTGCGGAAATCCCCTCGAATACCTCCCCTGCCGGAGCCGGAAGGGCAGGTTATGTCGGACTCGAACCGAATTTTTAGTCGGTTCCAGTCCGACTGTGGGCACGCCGACTGTGGGTCGTGGTGCTAGGCCTGAGGTGAGGTTGTCATCGAAATATCCCTCGCACCCCGGCTGACCCAAGGCCAGTAATTCTCCTGGGTCTGCTGGGGTGCGAGAGATATGCTTTCGGCAATCTCACCTCCGGCAACCAAGGACCCAAGACGGCGTGCGTTTTAGTCGGTTTGAGTCCGACATAACCGCCTCCACCGGCTCCGTGGGGGTGGTATCCACGAGGATTTTGCGCACGATAAAAAAAGGCCAATAATTAAACTAACCTACCTAAATATTAAAATTATTCTATCCTAAACTAAAACTAAATTTATATTTATTTACACACACACAAATTATATACAATGTACGAATATTGTAGGTACTAGGTACCCCTGTACTGATATAGATAAAATATGAATTATAGAAAATCGTAAGTAGCATCTTCAGTAGTAATACTGATATTCTTATACTATGGCGCTATGAGCGTAATATTTAGGTATGATATTTTTTTAAATTACCAATCGGAGTTAGGAATTTAGTTTATGGCTTTGCACGATTTCTTTAGCTTGCGTTGTTTATTGCCCATATTGAATGACTTGCAACAATTTATTATAAATACGTAAAACCGATTGATTGGTGCACGAAACTGTCGCGCAAAAACTGGCACAGGTCCTACTTCGGTAAGCGCCAGCGCGCGACTGGCGCAACTTTTCGGGCCTCAGCGGCGCGAGCACTCGCGAATTTAGTAGGTATTTAAATATAACTTTAAAAAATATTTCATAATATAGTCAAAATCTGCGAAAATGTCTAGACATATGTAGTGGCTTTAGTTTAGTACAAAAATTTTATAGAAAGCATAAGTAATTTAGTCATAATATTCAAAAAAAATAACGAAAAGGGGTAACTTTGAGATTTTTTTCTATCGAGTGAAGTTCATCAGATCTGGTAACTGAATGCGAATTTGACTAGACTGGATTCTTAACTAATATATATCTTTTTTTCGAAATTTAAAACGCTTTTTCCTATGATTCAAATGCTTTTAAAAAACTCAAAAAGCGGCCTACCTGGCCTTAATGCTGTAAAATTCATTCAAGTATTTGGGCGGAGTTATCAAAAATCAATGTTTAAAAATGATTGTAACATCATTTATTGGTTCCGATATTTCGTAAAAATATCGGTAGATGACTCCACTGTTGTCGCCCTAAAGACGGATAAAAATAGAAGGGAAATTTGAATCACATCGGGCGTGTCTCGGTAGCCGAGTTGGGCAAGGGATTCCCCCTGTAATGGAAAGATCGCGGGTTCGAGTTCCGTCCGAGAAGTTTAATTTTTCCCTATGTATTGTAAAGCATAGATTATTACAACGCAATCTGCGCGCGACATGGCCTCGTTTGTGTCGGGCATTTAGGTCCAAGTTACGCGTCTCGAGGTATATTAAGCTTCAATATTCCGTGAAGTGACTGTCATCTGACCTCCACAACGTACTGGCGATATCGAAGCTCTGTAGTTAGTTATTTTTTTGTTCCAGCTACTTGTAACGAACAAATGCCACAAAAATTCGTATTGCAACTCCGCGGGTTTAACGTGCTCTCTTTTTTTTATGCTAACTTTTAAATTCGAAATACTTTTTTTTTTTTTTTGGTATAAAGAATATTAGAACCGAAGTTATAGCATTCTCTTGCTAGTGATGGGACGCGTGCTGCAATCGCGAGATACCGGTATTTACCGTTTATTACTGATATATAACCCCTCCAACTAAGCTAAATTGCTTGTGCTAGGAGTGGGTTCACGTCGGTAGTGTAATGGCCAGGATCGAACCCGGGACCTCTCGATCGTAAGGCCGACTCCTTAACCACTAAGCTACCGACGCTTTTACCTGAACCCACTTTTAGTTGAACCCACTTAGTTGGAAGAGCATTCCCCCTGTAAAGGGAAGGTCGTGGGTTCAAGTCCCACTTGAGCGCTTCATTTTTCCCGATGTATTGCGAATACAAAACTAAATAAAACACAAAAATTAGGTTCACTTTCTAATTTAAAGCAAATAAATGGCGATAGAATCTGTTAAAATAGTTTTGTTTCAATAAATCATTATCTTAAAGAATCTCCTTATCCATAGCCCAATTTATCAATTAAAGATTACTAATGTAAACAATGCTTTTATAATAAGACTCTTAAAGCCATAGTATTTTTATTGTTATCTATAAGTAGTATAAATCATTTTAAGTCAATCTCTAAAGCACAGATATTTTTTATATAGTACTAGCTTTTGCCCGCGGCTCCGCTCGCGTGGATGTCGGTTCCCGGCAATTATTCGATTTTTTCTCAACGTACAAACCTTCCCTGGACTTCCACAAATAATTCAAGACCAAAATTAGCCAAATCGGTTCGTGCGTTCTGGAGTTATAGCGTCAGGATGGAAAACCCGACTTATTTTTATATAGATGTCCACGAGGTAATCACATCATTTCAAGAAATTACTTGCCCGGCGTCACCTGGATATAAATTGGTGAAATAGATAGAGAGATAGGCGCATTGCTGTGCCATCTATGGCCGCATAAAATTTATGGAAGCAATCTAGCGATGCATAACTTCTTTTTCGAGTGTTTGCAAATCAACCTGAGACTTTAACAAAGATTAGTATACTTACACCCTGTTCAACCCCGAAAAGCAGGTCAGACTTGTCTTTTTCGGAGACGGCGGGCAGATCGACAGGCAGACCGGGCAGGTTCACACCCTTTCTGGAGCCCAGCATACCTGGCAACAATACCAATATTGGATAAAAATTCTAAACGCACCCCTGAAGTTCCTAAGCAGAGGTGTATTTACAATTTAATCACGCAAACTGATTTTAATCACTTATAATTCTCAAGGAGACCTTTTTTCTCACATTGCCTGACCCTAATCACATCGGATGCAAGTGATACAACCTCTCCCCTCCTCCCCACGGGGGCGGTTATGACGGACTCGAAACGGCTCTGCAGAGCTCGCAATCCGGCTAATTCGGGGCTATCCCCGGTTTTGAGATAGCCCCTTCAGTGAAATCGATGACCAAGAGTACCTGCCACCGGCGAGCATTATATGAACGAGCATTTTTTATGGAATAGGGAGACAAACGAGCAGACGGATCGCCTGATGGTAAGCGACCACCGCCGCCCATGGACATCTGCAACACCAGAGGAGTCACAAGTGCGTTGCCTTTAAAAGCAAGTACGCTTTTCTTTAAGGTTTAAAGGTCCTATTGGTTCGGAAATACCGCTGGTGACAGTTCATTCCACAGTTTAGTTTATTATTTATTATATTAGAGCATTATGCTCATTCAAGTTCAATATCTTACATTTTTAGCATACTAAATAGTTACTAATCATTTTAAAAATGTCTTACTTACCTCCATTTTCAATAGAGCAGACGAGCAAGTCAGTTGATGCAGACTGACAGATGATCGAGATCAGACCATCGTCGATAAAGATCCTGTTGCCTGGCTTGACCACATTCGTGATATTCTTGTAGTCTACATAGATGGTGTCAGCGGTACCACGCTCTTGGAATGAAGGGTCTGTCGTCAGCTTGATCGTTTCACCTTTCTTGAGCTCTACTTCGGCGGAACCACCCTGGGGAGAGAAATGTTACGTGAATAAGAAGAATCGGTTTAATGGTCGTGAAGGAGACGGCGGAACGGGAGAGGCGGCGCGAGCGAGAGAGACTCGCAGATCGCGCCGCCTGCGTGCGTACGTAAGCCTGGGGGTGACGGGTGGAGCCGCCAGCAGAAGCAGGCCACGCACAGTGGTCCGGATTTGAAAAATGAGTGACTTAGGGATCAACTTTCTCTTTTCGAATTTTTCTTTATGGCAATGGATAGATCTTATTAACCCTAATAACAATTGTTCTAGGTAATTTTCTTAATGCTTATGGTTTGGGTAAAAAAAAATATTTTCAGTTTTCTTTGTATGGAACGGGTCATAATGAGTTCAATTGCTCCCAAGTCTTTAGCGATCCGGCTTTCATACCGTTTTTTTCTTATTCCTTGTCCTATTTGCTATAGTGTAACACTATTAACACGTACCTAAACTTGCAATTCTGCCAGATAAAGGGATCGAAAAAAGTGAAAAATATTGAATTTTGTTATGCTAAGTTTTTAAATTTTTTTACGTTCCTGTGGCCTATATTTGGTTTATGGGGCCCCACTAAGATTTTTAAGACCAAGCTTATTTCACCTGCTAAGCTGTACACAATGTACACATGCTGATTGATAGACTAGATACTGCCAAACATTGTAAAGTTTTACATAGAATTTTTACATACGTTCAAGTATAAAATAGTAAGATTACGAAATTTAGCTATAACATATATATCAAAATTGATGCAACCCTGGTATATTTTTACAAAAAAATACTTCATTTACGCATTATTATTCCTATTTGATGTCATTCTTTAATTATTTTCATAATCACTTGAACCCTAAACAGAATCTTGATATAACCAATGTAACTAATTAAGTCATTGCTACTTTTCACAATATCCAATATGTTTGCCTAAGCCTCACCGGTTTCACTTCATAGCATTTAAAATTCGTTATGTTAATATCTGAACATTAGAACTTTAAAACGATAATACTATATAGGTATGTGGGTAGATCAAAATAATGAGCAATACCAGTTCAATATTTTACCCCAAAAGTTTGGGAGAAATAAGATTTAGATTTTTTAAAGGGTCAAAACATATCAGATTAAATCACAAAAAGGTGAAAATGTCAAATTAAGATTTAGCGAATACATTAAAATTATTAGGTGCGTCAAAATAGCTTTACTTAGCTTGGTCATGCTGAACAACAGTGTTCAGCATGATAAATGACATAATTTACTAAATAAAATACATGAAGTTACGTGGATGGTGCTAGCTAGGGTGTAAATTTTGACAAATAGTTAAATCTTACTCTTCCATAAAGTTTGGGGTAAAATTTATTACTAGTATTGTGCAAAATGTTGATCTACCGACATCCTACAATATAAATATTATAATGCTCAAGATTCGCAACTGGCTCATAAAAAGACAGTGTTTTTAAATTTACTATTTGTGTTCGTTTATTGGCACTGCTTCTTAATTAGTGATCTTTTATTAATTATGGAGAGTTTAGTTAATAATTTGGATTTATTTGTCATTTTATGACATGAGTTGAAACAGTTTACGGACAGTTTTTTAGAAGTTTACCTACAACGACTATTAAATATTTAAGATAATATTGTTATCTGTAAATTTTGCCAGAGGTTTTGCTCAAATGTAGGTACTAAATGGGAACAATCGAGTCGCACTTTAGCCCCATTTATCAGAAGAAATAAGAAGTGGTTAGAATTCAATAAATTGGCCTAAAGGATTAATTCGGCTATCAGTGAATCCTGAATTAGAAGATGAAATTGATAATGTTGAAAATCTGCCACCATCAATACCAGAAGCTGAAAAGGTTTTGAAGAAGAAGGATTAAGACAGAAACGAAGACGTTTAGAGCGATTAAATAAATCGTTGTCGCCAGAAGAACAAAAATTAGTTAAAATAAACACCTTGAAATCTACTGGAAATGAAGATATTGGAAAAATAATGGATCATTTGCTCAGTTACCAGAAGATTAAGAAAAAGTCAAAGATTGTTTAAGAGAGAGTAAAGGAAAAGGTCGTACATATTTACCCGAGAAAGCGCTGGCTTTAGCAGTTTCACTAAAGTTATCTAAGTGGTAATATATGAACCTCAGAAAATCTGACCGCGAAGATGGCTCTGATTTATCATAAACTATTGGAAGCAAAATTAAGGTGTTATCCAGAGTAGGAAGACATTATAATAACCGAAGATGGAGTTTCTTTTAAACTGCAAGCTTTACTCAATTTGACGACATCTAGACTTTTGGAAACGATTAATTTTGATTTGGACTTTTTTTGCGATTACGTTCTGACCTAGTTAACCTTATTGGATTCTGACATATTTATCTTTTTTATTTTTGACATCATTTTAATATTTTGTATGCCTCAGGCAGATCATAGCTTAGACTAATATAACGTAGGTATATTCTATTACCTATACTTCACGTAATAAATGAATTTGAATTGAATTAGATAAGTTGTTCATAATAATAAGGTATAGATAGAATTCTACGTAGAATTTTATAATGTTTGGCAGTATCTAGTCTATCAATCTCCAGGTGCACATTGTGTACAGCCTAGCAGGTGAAGTAAGCTTGGTCTTAAAAATCTTAGTGAGGCCCCATAAACCAAATATAGGCCACAGGAACGTAAAAAAATTTAAAAACTTAGCATAACAAAATTCAATATTTTTCACTTTTTTCGATCCCTTTATCTGGCAGAATTGCAAGTTTAGGTACATGTTAATAGTGTTATACTATAGCAAGTAGGACAAGGAATAAGAAAAAAAAGGTTTGAAAGCCGGATCGCTAAAGACTTGGGAGCAATTGAACTCATTATGACCCGTTCCATACAAAGAAAACTGAAAATATTTTTTTTTACCCAAACCATAAGCATTAAGAAAATTACCTAGAACAATTGTTTTTAGGGTTAATAAGATCTATCCATTGCCATAAAGAAAAATTCGAAAAGAGAAAGTTGATCCCTAAGTCACTCATTTTTCAAATCCGGACCACTGTGCCACGGCGGCGTCGGCGTGCTGAGAAACGCGCCGTGGGCGAGTCGGGGACACCGTTATCCCCCTCTCAAGGAGAGCCAGACTGTAAGGGATGGCCCTGGGTCAGCTGGGGTGCGAGGGATATGTCGAAGACAACCTCACCTCCGGCCTAGCACCACGATCCTCAGTCGGCGTGCGGTTTTAGTCGATTCGAGTCCCACATACTTCCCCTTCCGGCTCCGGCGAGTGAGGTATCAGAGGGAATTTCCGCCCAAAAATAAAAAACATAAAAAAGGTATGTGCATCCGAAGACAAACTCCAAATCACTACATCTGCTGTTGGATAGACGAGACTAATCATTAATTGAAGGGTCGGCAACACGATACTCCCCTTATTTTGCACAGTCGGTAACCGCTTTCCATCATACATATACTCACGCCTGTAAAGCCCCGAAGCGGTAGGCAGAGGTGTATTAACACCCACATTTCACCAATTATGATTTTCGTTATAGGGGCGAGGTTATTGTCTAGCGGGCACTTAGTCATGGGCTGTATGTTTACTATCGGATAGAGAATAGCTCTATTACCCCGGTCAATTTAAACATTCATGTTTACATAAATTCCCACCAAGCTGAAAATGAGTAAAATTGTTCAAAACATAATTATAAACAATACCTGAAAGTTTCCCATCATTCTTGTGTAAGGAAAAGAAAAATCAAGGTCAAAGGTAAAAAAAATGAGATTTTCGCGATTTTCAGCAAAACGGTAAGTTTATCATAAAAGTTTCTCAGACAAAAATTGTAGATTATAAAATTCTTTTTTTTTAATGACCTTTGACCTTGAATAACTATTTTTCCTTACATGGGAATGATGGGGAAATTTTGTTTTTAATTATATTTTAAACAATCTTACCGATTTTCAGCTTGGTGGGAATTTAGGTAAACTTACTCTTATTTTTGGTCTAATTTGACCGGACTATATCCCTTAATCACCTTTTACCACACCTTTTTTTTTTTCTTTTTCGTGCGGATATCCCCTCGGATACCTCCCCTACCGGAGCCGCAAGGGGAGGTTATGTCGGACTCAAACCAACTAAAACCGCACACCGACTGAGAGTCGTGGTGCTAGGCCGGAGGTGAGGTTGTCATCGACATATCCCTCGCACCTCGGCTGACCCAGAGGCCTTCTACGACACCCACTGGAAGACGCTTTCCATCGGTTGGGTATATAACTAGTCATAACTATACCCAGTTCCTTTTTCACGATAGTAAACAACAAACATTCCATAGTTGTTCTTGTAAAAGACGGTGCCAATATTTGAACTATCTACCCGTAAGTGCAGAGGTGTTTATTTGGCAGCGATCTTCAAGAATTCATTATACAAGACACATCTTGGCTTGCTATATAGGAAGTTCTGTCGTGCTTTATGGAAGTGGTTAGTTCAGGAGTTTATATTTGAAGTATACGAGCGCTAGTATCCAGTAACAGGTTGGCTTGAACACTGAAGCTCTCAAAATCTTTAGGGGCCCATGATAATCCCAGACTAGCCTTCGAAACATTCAATTGTTGTAGCACACCTACAAGTACTTTAGACTTTTAATGTATCCTTAATCGGGCCACAAAGTACAAAATAAGATCTGGAAAAAAACGTACGTAACGAAAAAAGCCGATGATGAGCTGTTCTGTCAACCTAACGCGGAGGGAAATAGACGTGACTGCCTTTATAAAATTTCTCCAGACATAGGAATAATTTAAAAAAAAAAGCACTTACGCCTTCAAGAAGACCAGTCCTGATCTCAGGTCCCTTCGTGTCCAGGGCGATGGCGAGCGAGAAGGGGAAGCCGAGCTTCTTGCTGTAATTCTTCTCAGCCTCGCGGCAGTTCTTGATGGTCTCGGCATGGTACTCGTGCGAGCCGTGAGAGAAGTTCATGCGGGCTACGTTCATGCCCGTCTCCATCATGCGTTCAAGCATGGAGACATCGCGAGAAGCCGGTCCTGGGTAAGATATCATAAATCATCACTATATTAGCCTTTCGGTTGGTTCAAAGTTTTTATCTCTGGGCTCGGTTGCCGCATCCGCTTATACTCGTCTCAGTTTGATTTATACAGAACTAGCCATTGCCCGCGGCTCCGCCCGCGTGGATGTCGGTTAACGTGACCAAACATAGCCTATGTCCTTTCTCATGGTCTAAATTACCTTTATACCAAATTTCATCAAAATCGGTTCAGTGGTTTAGGCGTGAAAGCGAACATACTGACAGACAGACGGATAGATAGAGTTACTTTCGCATTTATAATATTAGTATGGGTTTGAGAGCGACTGCCGTCTAACATCCCAATCCCGGTGGGGAAGCCTGCGCTAGTCTTTTCTATCAATCACCAGGAGTACCGGCTTGCAGGAGATGTTGGCTTGGCCCCGAAGATCTTAGTGGGCCCCTTACACCCAATGCAATCGTGAAAAGAGTAATTTTTGCTGGTCTAATACTGATAAGAATCGAAGTGGATTCTTAATTAAATTCCAGCTAATAGCACTGGATTAATGGACTTTCAACCTCTGTGGTGTAACCTTAAAAGTAATTGACTGCAAATTCTGAGGTCGCGGTTTTCGATACCCGCTCAGAGCAATTTTATATGCATGAATATCTATATATTTGCATTTGTTGGGTTTTTCTATGCATACCTAGTTATAGTACATATGCATTATGCATGTATGTATGTACAAAAAATACTATTAGAATGACGGAGAAGAATACAATTTATTATAACTTACCGATGGTACAGATAATGCCGGATAGACGGATATAGGAGGCCTTGGAGTCGATGTCGAGGCTGCAGATGTGTTCCAGCTGGGAGCCGGCATTCATGGCGGCTTGCTGCATCCCCGGTTTGTCGGTGGATCCCGTCTAAACAATATAAATTGCTTTTTACTTTGTTAGTTTTTTTATAAAACAGCTGTGGCCCGGTATTAACAACCAAGGCTTCCTTGCTGCCATAGTATAAAGCAAAGTCGCTTTTTGCGTCCCTATGTCCCTATGAATGCTTATATCTTCAAAACTACGCTACAGATTTGGATGCGGTTTCTTTTAATATATGTATAGAGTAGTTCAAGAGGAAGGTTTATATGTATAATACATGCTTAATATAGAAGAGGGTGCAGCGGGAACGGGTTCGGACGCTAGGCGGGCGGAAAAAAATTGGCAGTACGAAGTACGCCGGGTCAGCTAGTGTCTACTAAAAATGAAAACCGCATGCGGAAGCCGTCCGTCCATTTGGTAGCCGCATGCGGTTACCCGCAATTGCGTTTTACCGCTAACAATAAAACTCGATTAAAAATTGTGTCACGGCACCGAACAAGCATAGTGTAAATAATAGGATGCTTTATATTATTTGTGCTTCGCCATGACATACTGTCTTAGTTTGCCATTCATCGCTTATCTATGTAAGAACGCTCTAAGATACATAAATGATTCATTCTAATAAGCTACTAATTGCCATGTACAAGACAGAAGAAATTTGTCATCAATCAGGTGGGTAAGCAGCCTATTAGGAAGGTGCTGAGTGAAAGAGAATTTAGAATTTTTTTTTTTTTCGTGCGGAAATCCCCTCGGATACCCCCCCTGCCGGAGCCGGAAGGGGAGGTTATGTCGGACTCGAACCGACTAAAACCGCACGCCGACTGTGGGTCTTGGTGCTAGGCCGGAGGTGAGGTTGTCATAGACATATCCCTCGCACCCCGGCTGACCCAGGGCCATCCCTTACGGTCTGGCCCTCCTCAGGAGGGGAAAGAGAATTTTGACTTGACCCTGTACTCATTAAGCAAGGTGCTCTTTATTTCGTACAGAGACGACGAAAAAAACTTCAAAAGCTATAGGCCACGCTATGCTATACAATTTTTCCAATTTCAACCTCAAGGACACGACTTGAATTAGCGACCAGATCAGCTCCATTCCAGAGAGAATAACTCTGACCTACGTGGATACGTCCTGGAAAGTCGAAATTTCCGCGAAAATTCCCCAAAATTATTTTTAGTGGGTTAATTACCAAAATTCTAGACTAGAATTCAAAATGCTAAACGTGGAGTTAATACATCCATACAATATGCACTATAGGTTTATACCTACCTACCTACTGCATTGCGCATAATCTTTTTAAAAAGCTGTCGTCTACTTATAAAACCAAATAGCTATGTCCAACATTCAGGTCAATGACCGACCCAGTTCCCTGCCGTCATTCCAGCAAATTTATACGGCGATTAAAAAACTGCAAATCATAGTTGCATCCAAAACTTGATACTTGCTTTAAATTTTGAGACCGGGATACGCTTCCCTAGTCCATTATTTGGTTTATTTTGGCTTTCATGAAAGCAACTGCCGTGTGACCTACAAAACCCGAGAGTAAAGCTTGCGCCAGAGCTTCATCCGTCAATTAGCAGCTGTACAGGCTTACAAATAAGAATAGTCTGAGTCTGAAAATGCTTACGGAATACGCCCAAAATTTAAAAAAAAGTCCATTTCGTAAAGCTATTACTTCGATTTTGTACCCAGAAAATAGGCATGTATTGCACGTCTCTATCAAATCCATAACAGCGAATAGAAATGCGATGCAGTTAAAGCTATTAGGTTGGTAATAGAACTGGCATTGATGCACCGTTTATCGTAAATGACAATGAATCGGTCCATTCGAGCGTGAAGTCCTCTGATAGAGTGATAGGTATGTGTCCCTATGCGTACTAAGGCTGGATTTAATCAAATCAACGAGCCTTGATAGAAACATACTGGGTTTGGGGTTACAGGAGAGTATTAGATGTACCAGGAACAGGTTTAGGGTTCACCAGAGCAGCCTGCCTACTGTGAACCTGGGTGATTGAAAGAGCGGTGCGTGTTTGAGGCTTCTCTCGCTCTCTCAATACCTTTACGATACGAATTCGCTATTTTTCGTGCCTAAGGCACTGGTTGCCCGACAATATGGTTAACACGAGGCAATATGGTCACGTGTAGATTTTAGCGGGTTCGATCCCGATATAGGTATCCAACCCACAGTTAGCTCTAGTTATTTAAATCCTAGGATGCCATAGGGTTAATTTTTTTAGAAAATACCCTCCAATCCAACAAGATCTACAACCTACTAAGCAGTGGAGCAAACAACACTCTGTGGATCACTGAGATCCACTGTTAATTTGGTGGATCTTGTGCCAACTGTTTTAGGATCCACTGTCTGCTTCACTTGACCTTCCCCAAGAACACTGTCGATCTATAGAACTGCTCTAACTATGCAATAATCGCTTGAGGGGATAATACAAACCAGGGAGTAAGTACCTATAGTACATATACGTCAGTTTCATACTTTATGAGTGTGCACGCGTACTGTACTAAAATAATATTACAAGTAAATAATACTGAATTGATTTCGTGTAGATAATTTGCGCAAAAGATTCTATATTGCGCACGACGCGCGGGCCTACACGCATCAAGCATACTAACCCAATTGCATGTGGATAATTCGCACAAAATCGTGCAAAATAATTCTATACGATTTGCACGATTGGCGCCACATACGTCACACGCATGTAGCAATTATTAAGGTAGTTAGCAACAATGCAATATTAGTTGTCCACATGTGCAATAGACTTGCATTGTTTAGGTCATCTGAGATCTGCAATTATGTCATATGACTACAGGATGGTACTTGTTACCTACAGGGTTAGTGACAAGAATATTACAAACATATTATGTCATGTTATTGTAGACACTTGATAATAGCAGGAAGAGAATTTAATTATGAATTATTACTGAGGCTTTTTATATGTAGGGAGGCCACGCAGCAAAATTTGTAGTTACTTGAGCGTCACAGAAACCTATTAGAATTTTTTTTTTCTTAAAAATAATATTAAAACCGAAATTACTAATATTCCCTTTAACCCCCTAACTACTAAGCTAAGCTTGTGCTAGGAGTGGGTTCACGTCGGTAGTGTAATGGCCAGGATCGAACCCGGGACCTCTCGATCGTAAGGCCGACTCCTTAACCACTAAGCTATCGACGCTTGGCAGATTAGATGATAGAAGGAATAATGGTATTTAAATTTTCCACTTTTAGTGGTGGGGGAAGCGTATACATAACGTAAATATAAAAAAATACATATATCATCCATCTTAAATAACATTTTGTATTAGGGTAGCTACACACATAAGCGGGCCGGCATTAATCGGCAAGGCCGGGTGGTAAAATCGAATATATGTAGATGAACGTTCGGGAATCATAAGCCGCTCGGCTGCCGCATATCATCGCTCAGCTTGGTAACTGCCGAATTGTGCCGATCGGCACAAGCAGAACGTAATTTAGTAGTCGCTTTGGGTTGGCTTTTTCACTCTGCAATACTGCCGAATGGAATGATGTGTCGACCCGAATGAACAACTCGATCCTCGATCGGCACTAGCCGATTGAAGTCGAACAAGTGCAGTAAGTGCTTCGGGTCGACTTTGTTGTTCGACAAATACTGCCGAACCGACAATGCCGGCCCGCTTATGTGTGTAGCTACCCTTACTTTGGACTTATGATTTTTTTTCAGTTATTCCGGTTAGTTTAACTCTAAAATAAACAAAAAAGTCCGTGTTCGAGTAAATACAGACATTTCTTTGCAAGCCTCCCACGCCCTTAGCTGACGCTTAAATCGCGAGATTTTCAAACTGGGCACTTGTTACCTAGTAACTAACCTCCCTTATATTAATCTGACGCGTAGGTGTAAATTCGTAGAACAATTTTTTTTTGCGCGCCTATTTTGAAAGCTGCCTACCTACTGGCCGGAGGAATTTGTCAATATGTAACTAGCCTCCCCTAGCTTAATCTGACGCGCTCGAGTTACTACCGAATTTCCTTCTACGCGTGGCCTACTATTATTATGAGTTGTTTATTATTGTTTTGCTATTAGCAACAAGGAAAGTGGATTTGTTTAACTAGTTCTGAACAAGTGCGAATCGCACCCGCGCACCGAATGTTCCGTAAAAAATTAGATTCAGGGACTTATGTATGCCCCATAAATCGCAATATATTTTAATTGCATTGTCTTAGACGTTTGATATTTTTACAGTTTGAAGACTTTGCAGACCTACATGTGGTATGAGTTTCAACTTGATCCATCCACACATTTCCGGGGAAAAGATCTTGACAGAGATATGGAACGGTAAACAAAGGGGACAAACAAACAGACGGACAAGAAGGTGATCCTTTAAGGGTTTTTTTGAGGTATGGAGCCCAAAAACAGAATAGTGAGTATATTTAGTAGTATGATATATCACAAAAGGTTATTCTGTATATTATGGGAGATATGGAAAGCTACCAGATCATCCTCTCAAGTGCAACTTGAAGAAGATCAGTCATATCAATCAATAAATTAGCCGACCACTGTCCAGTGTGCGCCTTTTTCTTCGAAGTCATATCCAAAGATACCAAATTGGAGCCCAGGGCATGCTCTCCTAAACCTGTCTACCTGTCTACCGCTATCTAAGCCCCTAGCCACAAAAGGAAACCCTGATCCACCAAGCAGGTGAAAACCACTCGTTCAGACATGCCTACATTTTTATACATAGTTTCTTAGGCTTTTCTCCTTTCAAAGTAGTGTTGCCAGTATTCTTAGATCACTATCTGCTTATCAGAGTTACTATTTTGATCACATAAAAAATGAACTAAAGATGCTTGTAGCACAAGGACATCAAAAATCTCATTTATTATAGGAGTAACTGGTAGTACCGTCTCTACATTATTTTAGATTACAGTATTTTTTCCGTCAGTTTAATTTTGCTGAAATTTGTTGTGTAGGTGCATGGTAGTCGTGAAGATTCATAATTTAATTATGGTAAGCACGTTGTGCGATAAAAAAAATTGTTAGTTATTAAAAAAAAGATACTATATTTTACATCATTCACAATAATTGGCCTGAAATACAAAACCGAATAACTATGCATAAAGTTCAATTTTGTATTCACATTAAAGGGAATATTTTTTAAATACAGAGTAAATTAGATATAATTAATTTACTTGACAAAATAATAATTTAACATGAATGCCCTATATCCCTACATGTTAACTAGCCTTCATTTAGCTGAAAATTTATGAAATTGATAATTTAAAAAAATGTGTAAGCATTTCCTATCCATTTAAACAATTTCTCAGTATGGACTAGATATGTAATACTATGTCATGCCATGAAAGATCAATATAATTATATTTTAAATACCATTGTTGATTACTATGTACCACTTGTGATTACCTACACCTGATAAGGTATAACAACACAGATTGTACTACAAACAAATCTATCTCTATGCAATGAGCTTTAGAGTCAGCTGATATAATAAGCAAAAAATTAGACAGTATTGAAAAAAACATAAACAACTCCAATAGAAAAATTAATCTGATGTTTCCAACCCTATATTTGTTTATTTTCACGTAAAATTCAATTACTTACACAAAAATATCGCCATAGAAAACTATCGTCATGGTTATCGTGAGCCGTAACTAAAATACTACTGTAACTATTGAAAATTGACGTAATCAAACCCAAGACTAAAATAGACTACAAACGGGACATTACCTACCTCCACTTTCCCATCGTAGATTGTGGCAAATACCATATTGTTACTGCTGTAATGTAAGAGATTTTCACTGAACAATACGGGAGGTTTAGCTGCCGGCTTTCGTGATCTTGAACTGCCCTTCCGAATGAAAAACGGATTTCTGTAGCGCTGTGCGAACGGAGTTGCGTATTCGACGAGACGCAAGCGGCGCGCGCAGTACGTCGCCAGAACCGCGGGGTAAGAAAAATCACAGAAAGGTCGAAACCAACTAAACAAGCTATTATTACATTACTGAATTCGGCCCGTTATTTCACGTCGCCGAAGTGATTTTTCGTTGCAACTGTAGGGGCTCCCTTTGAGTGAGCTACTAGATGTATAATTTATTCTAAAATTAAACTGTTTTGAAAGCTTGCCAATACGAAACATTGGCTTAACTATTAGTTCTAGTTAGTTTTAATCAAAGAGACTAGATTATTGAACAGTACACCCAGTTAAATTGTAGAAAGTGGCTCAATAAAATATTTTCAATCACAAGACATCTTTCAAGTTCCTTTTTGCCGCGCAAATTTTGACGTCTTTGACAAGCAAGCGCCAGGTGGTGACAAGTGCGACCCAAGTTGCAGAAATACATCTAAAATTTCCGGTTATGGACAACAATTTTTCACTCAATTTCCGTATCCTTTTTCATTCACTTCCGGCTCAGTGGTAATCAACATTTTCAGTTCAATTAACTGATTTGCTAAATCGCTCGATTGTTTGTTTTATTGGTGGATCATGCCCGTGGATCGAAATTGACTGAAGTGTACATATTTTAGATTAAATTAGTTGTTTAAAAATATATAATAAGTATAATTTCTTGATTTCGCATATTTATCTATAAATAATAAGAATTTGTATTATCTCAAAAAATTATATTTCTTGTTTTTGTAAATGTATTGTTATAGTTACCCCAATAATGTTAATGAAGCAAACTTATGTATACTGGGGTTGTATAAAAAATAGGGTTAGGGTGTGCATTATGTTTGCAGAACTGTAACTAAGTAGGTAGGTATCTAGTGCAAGTATTTTATTCTATAACAAACGATCTCAGATACTTATTCTTTGGAGTAGAAAATTCGTAATATTATGGGAGGCCGATATTTTAAACGGAAATCAACCATTTTAACGTTACTCATGAAAAACACAAAGTGTTTCTTCAGTGCTGGTTTGTGTTTTTCAAGATAGATTAGACCAAAGTGAGTGATAATTTAAGTTGTGTGTACAGCTTTAACAAATTACCACTCACTTTAATCTTATTTATCTGAAAAAGCAAATGCTGAATTATGAGTAGGTACACAGAGCTATAGCACTATAGCGCTAACTATGCTTCGCTACAAGCAAGGTAGCTTGTGCTCTGCTGTATTTGATAAAGAATTATAAAATATTCTTATCTATTTATGTAATCAACGCTTGCTATACTCATTTAATAACCGATAACTGAAATAAAAAACAGTTCTCGCCGCATATATTTACTATAACTTGTAATAGGTATTTAGTATTTTTCAATATTAGCTGATTTACGACGTAGCATTTGAAGATATGAAAAATAAATAATCGTTGTACTTTTTGGTTGGAGATCGTATCTAACTAATGAATTATGCGAATAAATAAATATTGATTTGCTTTGAAGACAATGCCTCTAGTAAAAACAGTCTACTAGAGTCTCTAGTTCCCTTTTTACGAAAGAACATTGACATCTCAGAATACAGTACAAATAGTTTGTTCTGTATTCTGAGATTGACATAATACCTAATTCATAATGTAGGTAGGTATTGTATTAATCGATTTAAGAGATGAGGTATAAGTTTAAAACGCTGTTATTACGAGGATTAGACTCTTTTTCAAGTGAAATCTCTCTCTTTTTTATGTACGATCGATAGTGTTTTTTCTACTATTTTAGTGAACACATTTTTGAAATATTACTATAAATATTGAATATTATAATAATATGATGGACTTCAGTAAAATTTGTTACGATTTTGTTACAAGCAAAGTGAATGTTTTTTTGGCATCGGTATTATTTTACAAATTTAAAATAATAGGTAGGTAGGTATATATGGCACAATTTAATCTGAACCATATAATTAGGTACATAGGGTGGAATAAAGGTACCTACAGATAGTAAGCAAATTCCATTTGCTACTAAAAGTATCGTATGATGTGATTATAAACTTATGTGAAGCAGCATAATATAGTTCTTCAACAAAACCACAATTTTAGGTTAGGATGTTTGAAACTAATTAAAATAGATAGGGATAATGAACTTTATAATCACATTGTATTTAGCTGTATAACACATAAATTAACTTGACGCAAATCTTCATAAATAGAGTATTAAAATAAATTGCAATTTTATTGATGGTTTGACTAGTCAAAAGCCGGGATGACAATAGGTCAACAAATAAATCACATTAACTTTACAAGTTCACTCTATTGATAATATTAGTACAAGTCTAAATATATCATGTGATTACAAGTCCCATTTCAAACGTCAGCTGTGTTTAGAAAGTTTATGTACAACTTAAAACTTTTTATAAAAGTTTATAGGTTAGTTTGAAAGTAAAAATAAAATATTGTATTTATATACTTACAAATGCCATTGTTTTTTATGTTATTTATTTGATGTAATATAGAAAATTTGACAAAATAAACACTGTCACTTGCTGCTGTTCTCTTCGCAAAGTTTGACAGCCGCTATGTAAGGACTTCTAGAGGTCAATCCAATGTCATAGACACGTCAAGGAAGCCATTTTAAATGTTAGGTTATATATTATTCAAAACAAAATAAAAATTTAATCAAAACACATCGTTGTATTTTAGATAGAAAATAAATATACATCTGCAAAATCTATAATAGGTAACGTACATAATAGTTTCATAACAATTAAAAAATAATAGATTAAATTTGAATATAGCCAAATGTGTACATCAGCTGATAGGTAATCTGTCATATCGAAGGACTGGAACACACCGTGACAGTTTTGGCAAAAAAAAAGATTGGTGGAGTGGTATTACAAATTATAACACAGCTGGCAGAAATTGTACTCTACCTACATAAAAAATATGAAATCTTAATAGGTACTATGTCATTCAATTTTCAATTAATTTGCCTATCGCAGTCCACTGCTGGACATAGGCCTCTCTCAATGTTGGGAGGCTTCGGCCTACTAGGTACTGTTTCCACGCTGGCCAGATGGGTTGGTACAGGGTTTTATTTCGTATTTTCCTTCTCTCGCAGTGCTAATATCGTCTGTGTATTTTTCCGTTAGTTGCCTCTTACGATACCCTTCGTATGAGATGGGGTGGTGATATTTGTATTCTTTCTCCGTCACCGAGGGGATAGTTATTAGTTATTTTAGGTAATAGGTGCCTACTTGATATTGATATTAACCAAAATCATCAATGAATCTTGTGGGATCCTTCTAATTATTGAAATATTTTTAAGATTTAGGTATGACTTAATAATAGCAACTAAGTAGGTAGGAAGTCATAAAAAGAGTACCTACGCCAATTAGAAAAAAAAACTATACAATCTAATTATTTTATAATTTATAATAAAAAAATAATAAATAAGAATCTTACTAAACTTACTTTTACTGTTTTGTTTCTTATATCGACAGCTTTCATTTTGGAACTTGTACAAAACAATTTTTATCCACACGTTGACTCTTCAAAACCTATCACCAAACTGCTCCCTTCCCTTTCAATAGTTTCAATTGACCCGTCACTTTATCTAAAGCTACCTACAACCTTATCTTCATCAGTTGTCAATAAATTAACTATAATAACTAGAACATGATTTTATAGACAGTTTCTATCTGCTTGTACTAAAAACATTGATAAAACTTAATACCTGCCGCTGATTACAGTCTATCGTATAGTATATTGGGTACCGTTTTGAACTCAGCATGTTCTTATTGTTCTTATACATCTAGTTCTTCCTCATGTCGAAGTTTTAACTTAAATTCTGCCGCCAACGGACATGGTCTACTGTTAGTTAGTGAAGTAAACGGAATGCGCTGAGTTAGGTTTTTAATGTAAGTAATAATCTAATACGATTAAAAAATTACCTATGTATGCTTAAAAAATACATAAACCTATTAGCATAAACATTGTGAATTTTACCACACAAGAGCCAATCACGAAGGATTAGCTTTATTATAAGTCTGAATTTTAATCAAATTCTTAGAAGTTTAATGGTGGTGAGCCACCTTGCGTAGTTGTAAGAATCATGTAGGTAATGAAATTTAATTTATCGCAAGAAGCTTGAGAGCAAATTGGCGATCCCTGGCTGCAAAGAAATCCTAATTTCAAAATGATTAAACTTTCTACAGATTATAAAAGTAAAAATAAACTCTATTTAATATAAAAATGTAGTTATAATTATTGAGTTTTTATTTAACGCCAGTGCCTGTACCTACTTCTACTTGAATTTGCATTGTTCCGTTGCAGTTGCACCATAGACAATAACATTCTATACCAACATAACATGCAAAAATTCGCTCATTTGTACCGTTTCGACTTCCGGGGTCTTTATTTTCAAAATATAGTTTACCTTTTATAGGATACCTACTACTAAATATAAAGTTGCCGAATATTATATTCCCTACTAAAACGTATCACGTACTAAAATGAAATGTTATACAAAGATTGTACTGATTTCAAAAGCTATAATGCAAGAAATATACAGCTGGAATTCTTCTTTACCCATTTCACACTTTTGTTGCCAGCTTTCGCAATCAGATAGTAAGCTAGGATTGGCCTTCGTCCAGACTCCCCATTCCAAGATACCTATTTCAGACTTTTCTGAAATATATTTTTTTGGTCTTCACTTCAGGACTCGTTTGCATATTTAATGCATCTATAAATAAATTTTACAATTACTAAATACGGTAAAAATAAAAACAAAATATCATTGAACTTATTTTATTATCCAAATTGAATTTACAATGAAAATGAACGATAATTATAATAATAACATTTTGTTCGATAATAAAAACAAAATCATACAGCTACTGACAAGAATTTTACCTTTTTAAAAGGCTTTTGGAATGGCATCCGCATTAACACATAAAATTAATTAAGAATTTAGCTTCGGCAGAGTACTTATAATACACATTGAATTATAACTATTTTCAATGGATTATTTACGAAATATCGGAAATTCAATAAATCGCGGCAACTGTTAAAAATAATTATACTTCAATTTGGTAGAGTAAAGTCGAGCATCTGTGAAATAATGACCATTGTAGTGGTAATTTATTGGTAGGTATACAATGTATATAGGACAATTTAAATTATACCTAGTGATATTCGCTACCTCCGTGGATAGAGGCACGAGTACATATCGCACTGGTTTCACGCAAATATTCGGTATGAAGTTCCGTGGCCAGAATAGTTGAACCAAAACAGTATTACCGCATACCCACTCTATTTTCCCTAAAGCGGACGATAGCGAATATTACTTAGGGTTTAAAGAACTTATATTATTATATGACTCATAAAACTATATATACAAAAGGAGAATAAGTTCAAGCGATTAGCATAGGGCTGTTTAACATCAGACAGATAACACAGTCTAGACTCAGCCTCAGATTTCATGGTTCGAGTCAACAATAGTGCCCGGAATACCGCAATAGGCCCAGCCCCTATTACGTGGGGCCGAATTCATTGATTGGTGTAATGTGAGTGTTAATTCACCTCTGCCTATGTATGAATAAGTTCATGAAACACATAAAGACTGTTTTGAGGATTGGGTGCTATGGCCTTTATCCAGCAGTGGACTGCAATAGACTAATCAATGATTTAAATTTTCTGTACCTTATGGTACAGAATCTGTATTGTACCATTAGTTATTTGATGGTGGATTAATGACGTTGTACTAAGGCTTTGTTACATTACCACTACAATATTCAGGATTTCTATTGAAATTATGAAAAAAATAGTTATTTTTCGATTTCAGTACATAATATTTTTAAAGTTTACAGTCGTTTTAGCAATCTCATTAGTGATGTATATTTTAGGAACTTGTTATATGCTTAAATTAGTTTTAGTTTGTCAATATATTTAATGTATTGTTTACTTAAAATAATTGTTTATTTTAATACGAAAATGTGGTGATAGATTATATGAGCGTCTCCGAGAACACGATTCAGGTAGCAGCACACTGGGAAAACAGAATTTAAGGGTAAAAGTGCCTTCGATTTGACAGAATACGAAGTGAGAATAGCATATTTATTAGTGGGAAAATGTGTGTCTGAAATAATAAAAAAAAAATCAATCAAACCCACTATGAAATTAAAAATCACTGGGGTCAGTCTTAGCCTTTTATACAGTCAATATTATAGGTCGTACCTATGTGCTAGGTTTATTTCTAACAATCATTAGTTCATTACTCAAGAGTCAGATGTGATCTTCAAATATTAATTCTCTGATAATTATTGAAGAGAATTAAACAATGGAAAGAACCTGGAAGCCGGGACATAAAACACATCAAACGATACGAATATCTTTGTTTGATACAATATCAGCATAATCGACTCAGTAACATTTCTATTTAACCAAAGACTCGTTAGTTTCAATCGACTTCAGAAAATGAGAACTACGAAGTTTGCCTGTATTTTTTTTTTGTTTGTTCAGCGATGTCTTCGCCATTTGTTAATCAATTCTGGCGATTATTTTTTTATTAAACAATGGACCATAGTTTTTTATATTTGTATAGCATTTATATTGAAATACATAGGTATAATATATGTGTTGTGTACGTGCAAAAACGACTGCATACTTAGATTTGAAAACAATTTATAAATATTTAGATATACATAGAAATAAAACTAGATACACTTTTAGCTGCAATATACAAAAATACATAGTTATCAAGGTAGCACTGGCTAGCCGTAACATCACCACAACTATAGATAAAACACTAACCGGTTGCAGTACCGTTGTTTCTCGGTAGAGTAGAATAGGACCACCCCAGCTCTTCCTGTGTCGTAAAAGGCGAGTAAGGGATAGGGTTGTTCTCCATCCGACAGTAAACATACAGCCCAAGACAAAGAGTCCGCTAGATGGCAATAGGCTTGCCCTTATATTACTTTGTGGGGCCGAAAATCTTAATCGGCGAAACGTGGGTGCTAATACACCTCTGCCTACCCCTTCTTGGATTTAAGGACGTGACTATATGTATGTATGCACTAACTAGTTAGACCACTTAGATGGCAGACAAGCAAACGGCCCACGTGATAGAAAGAGGTAACCGTGGCCTATGGACGTATGCATCAGGGAGTCACTCGTGCTGCCGACCCTGTTAGACCAGAGAGATTCTGTGCCGTTAGTGCAGAAGACAAAGCAGGACAAGCCTTTGGCTTCCCACTGACAGAACAAAAAGTATACAGTGAGTTCTGGCTAGCGTACTCTCCTCCGGGAACACAACACGAGGTTATTATCGCCGCGGTATTATGGGTGGTAGGTACTTCCCCAGTTGGACATGAGATATTGGTGCCTTAGTACACGGTACTGTACAGTCAGCATCAGAAAGATGTTAATAGTGCTCAAAATGATCTTAATTCCTTGTTTTTCAATCCTTCATTTTGACGGATTGTTTTGATATTGTTTTTTTTTATCTAGGACACGTCAATTTGACTTCACCTTGCCTGATGTTAAGCTAAAGACAAAGTATCGGAAAGAGGGTCACCATCGCAAACATGTACCATGTTAACAGTGGTGGCACTCATTAGATGCGTTTTCACGCCCCGCTTAAAGGACCCGGGACTGTAGGAAGAAGGAAACACGTGAGCTGGTAGAGAGTTCCAGGTCTTAGTCGTGCGGCATAGGAATGAGCCACTGAAACGCTTGGTTCTAGCAGGTATACTCTGCACCGTATATGGATGGCATGTTAGCCCTGCATGTGTCGTCCTGTGAAGGAAAGGAGAGGGTGGGACCTTTATTTCGAGCAATAATACAATTTAAATCAATAAGACAGTATGATTTGCTCTTAATAATTTAGTTTTAAGATCATTTTGTGACTTTGTAGCCAAGATATTTCTGTTGATGACTGTACCGATTTCAGTATCGGTACGCTATGGGCTGTTTTGTCTATAGTTGCAGCGTGCAAAGATTACAAATTTGTAAAAAGAAAGCAATCACATTTCGTAGCAAGCAATGTTGTCGTTGTAGTCTCGTAATGTTTATCTAAGTTTGTGTGCGTAAATACTACAAGGATAAAATTTACCATTTTAAGTCATCTGGACATTTTATAATACAAATAACGTGTAGGCAGCCATGAAAAATACACCCGTGCTTCTAAAAGCTTTCGTATAGTAAACGTATAACGGAGCATTGCGATTGGCCACCCGCCTACTGTGAACCTGCGTGTATGTGAAGTCTACCAACCGCAATTTACGATGGTTTTTGGTGTTAGGGGTACCGAAGTTTCGGACAATTCTCGCATCATACACGAAGACGGCATGTGACACTTCGTTAAGCCCATACCAATAAATCCAAAGTAGTTTCATGGTATACAATTTTACATGTGAAGGTGTATAACAAATGGTATTCCCTGTGTACATTTCATGGTAGCTACTCAGATTCATTTGCTAAATTGTGTACGTCACATGTCAATAATTCTAGAGACGTCACTTCAATTTTAATGTGCCAATGTAAAAGGTATGATTTTCATAGTTTAAAGCTTGTATAGTTCTTTGTATACTTGTTGTTATGTATAGTTCTTGCAATTTGAATCAGTCCACTGATGGACGTTGATAATTCCATAACATTCGATGACCCATAGTAAAGAAATGTATGATCGTAAATATATTTGTGTAATAAATATATCTACATTTATTACAGTATTGAAAATATTATAGAACGACAGAAAGAAAATTCGTTTATTACGTTTTTAATTCCTTTCCAAAGTAGACGCGGCCGCAGCGGATTTGGGCTTTTTTTTTTTGTTCCCACGGAGCCGGTGGAGGTGGTTATGTCGGACTCGAACTGACTAAAACGCACGCCGTCTTGGGTCTTTGGTTGCCGGAGGTGAGATTGCCGAAAGCATATCTCTCGCACCCCGGCAGACCCAGGACCATCTGTTTCGAGATGGCCCCATGACGCTTTTGGGCTGGAAGTTTCTGCGATGTTTACGAATGCGTTTTTCAACTTTCTAGCAATATCTTTTTTCAGGCGGCCGCCCGGGAGATGTAATGCTGCTGCGAATTATTAGTAGCTGATAAACAACACGTTGTAATGTCTAAATTTAATCTGTGAGAAATGTGTACGGCAGAAAAAAAACTACAAGTACCAATAATTAAATAGTCAACTAAAGATGCAATTTGCAAGAACTATATTACAAAACCATATACAATACATATATATTTAGATGTACTCCTTTGAAACCACATAATGTATTCCGAACTCATTAAAAACGGAATAAATTTTCATGTATTTTGACAAATCAGCAACATTTGCAAAAACATTTTCCAATGCGTAACGGCGATTATGCGGTAAAAGGGTTTGATTACAACCACCTGTGTCTCATCTACCAATTTTACCAGCAACCCAACATGGTATATTTAACATTGTAATAACCCTTAAGGTACACATAACATTGTAATAACCCCCATGATACACTTAATATTGTAATAACCCCCATGGTACACTTAATATTGTAATAACCCACATGGTACACTTAATATTGTAATAACCCCCATGGTATACATAACATTGTAATAATAGAAACCTTCTATATTAACAATATATCATGTGACTTTATAATAATAATACTCAATTGTTACTTTTTTATAATAGAATATAGCTGCACACCTTGAATAAAGCTATTACATTTTGACCACACCATTATAGACGTTATTTTTCGAACGATAGTGAATATTTACGCTTATACATTTGAGTTATATAAACACAATCTGGGTTAATGTACTTGTTTGTGAACTACTAACATAAATGTGCCATAAAAATATATATTTATATATTTTTTAACTCTACAATAGTGATGATTAGGTTGACTTTGTGACTTATTGTATGGGAACCATTGATATGTAATAAAAAATATATAGATTTTATGTATGTGCTTGCGAATAAATCACTTCAACTGCCAATATTATAAATGCGAAAGTAAATTTCTCTATTACGCTTCCACACCTAAACAACTGAGGAAATCTTCATAAAATTTGGTACAGAGATGGACTAGAGCCCGGGCAAGAATATAGGCTACTTTTTATCAAGTAAAAAAGGGATAAAAGGATTCAAATAGACGATGAAAGTTTGTAAAGAATTTTTGAAGGTAACCTGATGAAATTTGCTATACAGAAAGATTAGAACATGAGAGAGGACATAGTTACTTTCTTTCCCATGCTTTGGACGCGATAACCGACATACACAGGCATTAGCTGGTGGGAATAAATATAAATACACCATTCTGATAATTTTGTCACCGTGTTAAATAAATGCCAAAAAAATTACACCATAAAAATTTCAGTAAAATTTAATTCCGTGAGAAATCTTATAATATGGCAATATACGACGTATTATATCATATATTTTCTTATATATAAAATTCTCGTGTCACAATGATCGTTCCCGTACTCCTCCGAAACGGCTTGACAGATTCTCATGAAATTTTGTGAGCATATTGAGTAGCTCTGAGAATCGGCCAACATCTATTTTTCATCACCCTAAATGGTGGAGCGGGAAACGGATCTGACGCCACGAGGGCAGGAAAAAATTGGCGGTACGAAGTTCGCCGGGACAACTAGTATTATATATACATTTCCATCCAAAGGTTGCCTGGTAGAAATTTCGTAAAGCGATAAGGCCGCCCTTTGTACTGCTCTTGTGTTCCTAATTTCCATGCTATGAATATTGTAATTGGCGTACAATAGATAAATAAAATAAATATAGCTATTTGCATTTATCCATTCAGTTTTGTAGTTTATATTTTTATTACATATCAATGATGACGGGTAACTTATTTGTGAATCAATTGGTCTTCAAAGCTTAGATTGATGAAATATGTATTTTGTATTTACCTTAGCATAGTAAGTATAATAGTTCACCTAATGCATTTAAATAAATATGCTATAATTGACGGGTATTCGGCAATTGGACCATGGATTTATATTTGGGGAACAGAATAATGGGTTTTATGTGATTATAGATGTCGCCATTTAAGTATAACGTAAACAAAATAATTTTCAAGCGACAATACAAGTGAATTTTTCATGTTTTTTATAAAAACTGACTAGTTTTTAATCTGTGGCAGAACATTACATCTGCAGTAGCACAAAATAATCTATTGCTATCTCATTTCCTTATATGAAAGATAGGCAAACTCATGTAAGGGAGACTAATTAACAAATTCTAACGTTATAGTATTCTATAAATATTTTTTTAATGGTTTTATTACGAATGTTGTTTACTTTATAATTAAATGGCGTCTTATCAGGAAAATAAATACTAGTTAAGCGCTCTATAGCAAATTTAACATTTACTTACGGAACAATAACATATTTAGGCCAATAAATAATTTCGTTAGCGCAGTCACAGATATATAGAATCAACTTCGATATACAATACGTATTTGTTTATACATTAGAAGGTACACTATGCTTACACGAGTCCATATTGTCAGATCGCAACTAATGAAAATATCGTGACTTGCATCTTTGTATATTTTACAATATATTTTTTGTTCGATCTATAATATACTAATATAATATTTTAGCTACATTCATAATATCACGTCGGGCCGACACACGGTACAGTGCCTACAATCTAAATGTCTTTTTAAGCATCTAACTAAACGAACGAAAGAGAACTCACTTGGGTCACTATTAGTCCTAGACGACGAGCGACATACCTTCATGTTCCACCAAAACTTCCAAACAAGTCTGTTGACATCTGCTATAGAATTTAACCGACTTCGCTTTTGACGTAGAAAAGAAGGTATGGAGTCGCTGCGGATCTCATCTTGGGTTCAGCGGAGAGTAGATCTTCAAATTCTTCATTTGAGATGGGTTTGACGAGGTCGTCGTCGCAGGCGAGCCAGGCGGGGCTGGCGGGGTTTGTGGGGCTGGTGAGTGAGTTCGGGTTGGGGGTTATGACGTCACGGGCGCGAGGGATGCAACAGTCTTTTGCCCCACAGCCGGCGGGGACGGGACGGGGGCGGTTGAACAGTGTGCGCATGAAAGAGGAACCTCCTCCCGCGCCTACGTCACCTCCACTTCCTTCTCTGCCGCACACTACCTCCCCCGCGCCTACGTCACGCACGTACGCCACGTAGTGCCCGCCCGTCAGTGTTTGGCCCAGGTGCATTATCACGCCCCATAGAATGTACCTGTAATTTGACATCGGTGGTATGTGAGAATATTGCTTGTAATATGCTGCATAGGAAATATGGATGTTCAGCCGTTTTGTAGTTAACTCGAAAAGCTCCCCGAAGAAAACTGATGTTTGGACTATCGTCTCATGCCAGACGGCGGGAGTGGTTATGCTGGACTTCAACCTATTAAAACCCCACGTTCCTCACATCTCAGGTTTTAAAACTCAACTCCTCGGGGGTAAGGTGGCCAAATATGACAATTACCTCGTACCCTGGCTGACCTTGAGCCATCTAACGCTTTGACATGCTTCCTTCGTGTGGATACATGTCCCCATACTTTTTCTTCATTCTAGTGTTAATCCCAGTTGCATCCGAAGTTTCCAACTTGGAGTCTGGCATTACCAGTCTCTGTGGATTTGGTTTGATATTTTCCGTGAAGCGACAGCCATCTGACCTCCAAAATCCAAAGGCTATATCAAAGCATTGCAGTTAGATCAGTTGTTGGAATTTTTAGGTCTCCAACGAACCGTAACGTGCTCTCCGAGGCACGACTAGTGCCAAATTCATGCTTTTTTTTCGTGTGGAATTCTCTACGGATACCTCCCCCGCCGGAGGCGCAAGGGGAGGTTATGTCGGACTCGAACCGACTAAAACCGGACGCCAACTGAGGGTCGTGGTGGTAGGCCGGAGGTGAAGTTGTCTTCGACATATCCCTCGCACCCTGTCTTCAGGATATTCATGCATACAAATATTTGCCTTGAGCGGGGATAGAAACCGCACCGCCTACGTAGCGGCCGCGTTAAGCCACAGCAGGCGTCAACTGTCAACACGTCGTAAACTTGCACCTGCAAGGGGCCTCCCCCCTTGCCTTGGTCGGGTGGTATAACTGGAACCATATATCTTGGACCTAAAATGTGCTGATTACCGGGTGTGTCAAGCAAATTTTTGAATAGAAAGAAGAAAAAAGAAGAAAGAAAATAAGTTTCATTTAATTTGTTTGTTTTTTAAATTAAAGGAATGTTGAGTGAAATTCTAGTAGGTACTTCCCCTCCAGGGGGCATGTACGATGCAACAATAAATGCAAGCATCGTACAGTGGCATTGCGCGTGGTCAGCAGTTTACGCCGATCCGCGCTATTTCACCATCACATTCATTTAGTATCATTAGGACAATCAATCATTTTGGGTGTACTCACTATTCTATCAATATCAAGCATATCATTTTGGATTAAGTTGAGTCAATATACAATTGATCTTAACTTCATCTTTTATTTATCACTTTGGTACGATACAGGGCATGAAAATCTTCCTACGTGTACATGGCAGTTTAGGTCCAAGATATTATAAGGAGGGTGGTGTACCTGTGCGCGGCGGGCTGGCCGGGCGCCTGGCGCGCGCAGGGCTCGCACAAGTTACAAGGAGGGTGGTGTACCTGTGCGCGGCGGGCTGGCCGGGCGCCTGGCGCGCGCAGGGCTCGCACAAGTTACAAGGAGGGTGGTGTACCTGTGCGCGGCGGGCTGGCCGGGCGCCTGGCGCGCGCAGGGCTCGCACAAGTTACAAGGAGGGTGGTGTACCTGTGCGCGGCGGGCTGGCCGGGCGCCTGGCGCGCGCAGGGCTCGCACAAGTTACAAGGAGGGTGGTGTACCTGTGCGCGGCGGGCTGGCCGGGCGCCTGGCGCGCGCAGGGCTCGCACAAGTTACAAGGAGGGTGGTGTACCTGTGCGCGGCGGGCTGGCCGGGCGCCTGGCGCGCGCAGGGCTCGCACAAGTTACAAGGAGGGTGGTGTACCTGTGCGCGGCGGGCTGGCCGGGCGCCTGGCGCGCGCAGGGCTCGCACAAGTTACAAGGAGGGTGGTGTACCTGTGCGCGGCGGGCTGGCCGGGCGCCTGGCGCGCGCAGGGCTCGCACAAGTTACAAGGAGGGTGGTGTACCTGTGCGCGGCGGGCTGGCCGGGCGCCTGGCGCGCGCAGGGCTCGCACAAGTTACAAGGAGGGTGGTGTACCTGTGCGCGGCGGGCTGGCCGGGCGCCTGGCGCGCGCAGGGCTCGCACAAGTTACAAGGAGGGTGGTGTACCTGTGCGCGGCGGGCTGGCCGGGCGCCTGGCGCGCGCAGGGCTCGCACAAGTTACAAGGAGGGTGGTGTACCTGTGCGCGGCGGGCTGGCCGGGCGCCTGGCGCGCGCAGGGCTCGCACAAGTTACAAGGAGGGTGGTGTACCTGTGCGCGGCGGGCTGGCCGGGCGCCTGGCGCGCGCAGGGCTCGCACAAGTTACAAGGAGGGTGGTGTACCTGTGCGCGGCGGGCTGGCCGGGCGCCTGGCGCGCGCAGGGCTCGCACAAGTTACAAGGAGGGTGGTGTACCTGTGCGCGGCGGGCTGGCCGGGCGCCTGGCGCGCGCAGGGCTCGCACAAGTTACAAGGAGGGTGGTGTACCTGTGCGCGGCGGGCTGGCCGGGCGCCTGGCGCGCGCAGGGCTCGCACAAGTTACAAGGAGGGTGGTGTACCTGTGCGCGGCGGGCTGGCCGGGCGCCTGGCGCGCGCAGGGCTCGCACAAGTTACAAGGAGGGTGGTGTACCTGTGCGCGGCGGGCTGGCCGGGCGCCTGGCGCGCGCAGGGCTCGCACAAGTTACAAGGAGGGTGGTGTACCTGTGCGCGGCGGGCTGGCCGGGCGCCTGGCGCGCGCAGGGCTCGCACAAGTTACAAGGAGGGTGGTGTACCTGTGCGCGGCGGGCTGGCCGGGCGCCTGGCGCGCGCAGGGCTCGCACAAGTTACAAGGAGGGTGGTGTACCTGTGCGCGGCGGGCTGGCCGGGCGCCTGGCGCGCGCAGGGCTCGCACAAGTTACAAGGAGGGTGGTGTACCTGTGCGCGGCGGGCTGGCCGGGCGCCTGGCGCGCGCAGGGCTCGCACAAGTTACAAGGAGGGTGGTGTACCTGTGCGCGGCGGGCTGGCCGGGCGCCTGGCGCGCGCAGGGCTCGCACAAGTTACAAGGAGGGTGGTGTACCTGTGCGCGGCGGGCTGGCCGGGCGCCTGGCGCGCGCAGGGCTCGCACAAGTTACAAGGAGGGTGGTGTACCTGTGCGCGGCGGGCTGGCCGGGCGCCTGGCGCGCGCAGGGCTCGCACAAGTTACAAGGAGGGTGGTGTACCTGTGCGCGGCGGGCTGGCCGGGCGCCTGGCGCGCGCAGGGCTCGCACAAGTTACAAGGAGGGTGGTGTACCTGTGCGCGGCGGGCTGGCCGGGCGCCTGGCGCGCGCAGGGCT
Source organism: Eilema sororculum (assembly GCA_914829495.1). Classification (NCBI taxonomy): domain Eukaryota; kingdom Metazoa; phylum Arthropoda; class Insecta; order Lepidoptera; family Erebidae; genus Eilema; species Eilema sororculum. The sequence continues at coordinate 5,456,033 of OU618543.1, forward strand.
CGCACAAGTTACAAGGAGGGTGGTGTACCTGTGCGCGGCGGGCTGGCCGGGCGCCTGGCGCGCGCAGGGCTCGCACAAGTTACAAGGAGGGTGGTGTACCTGTGCGCGGCGGGCTGGCCGGGCGCCTGGCGCGCGCAGGGCTCGCACAAGTTACAAGGAGGGTGGTGTACCTGTGCGCGGCGGGCTGGCCGGGCGCCTGGCGCGCGCAGGGCTCGCACAAGTTACAAGGAGGGTGGTGTACCTGTGCGCGGCGGGCTGGCCGGGCGCCTGGCGCGCGCAGGGCTCGCACAAGTTACAAGGAGGGTGGTGTACCTGTGCGCGGCGGGCTGGCCGGGCGCCTGGCGCGCGCAGGGCTCGCACAAGTTACAAGGAGGGTGGTGTACCTGTGCGCGGCGGGCTGGCCGGGCGCCTGGCGCGCGCAGGGCTCGCACAAGTTACAAGGAGGGTGGTGTACCTGTGCGCGGCGGGCTGGCCGGGCGCCTGGCGCGCGCAGGGCTCGCACAAGTTACAAGGAGGGTGGTGTACCTGTGCGCGGCGGGCTGGCCGGGCGCCTGGCGCGCGCAGGGCTCGCACAAGTTACAAGGAGGGTGGTGTACCTGTGCGCGGCGGGCTGGCCGGGCGCCTGGCGCGCGCAGGGCTCGCACAAGTTACAAGGAGGGTGGTGTACCTGTGCGCGGCGGGCTGGCCGGGCGCCTGGCGCGCGCAGGGCTCGCACAAGTTACAAGGAGGGTGGTGTACCTGTGCGCGGCGGGCTGGCCGGGCGCCTGGCGCGCGCAGGGCTCGCACAAGTTACAAGGAGGGTGGTGTACCTGTGCGCGGCGGGCTGGCCGGGCGCCTGGCGCGCGCAGGGCTCGCACAAGTTACAAGGAGGGTGGTGTACCTGTGCGCGGCGGGCTGGCCGGGCGCCTGGCGCGCGCAGGGCTCGCACAAGTTACAAGGAGGGTGGTGTACCTGTGCGCGGCGGGCTGGCCGGGCGCCTGGCGCGCGCAGGGCTCGCACAAGTTACAAGGAGGGTGGTGTACCTGTGCGCGGCGGGCTGGCCGGGCGCCTGGCGCGCGCAGGGCTCGCACAAGTTACAAGGAGGGTGGTGTACCTGTGCGCGGCGGGCTGGCCGGGCGCCTGGCGCGCGCAGGGCTCGCACAAGTTACAAGGAGGGTGGTGTACCTGTGCGCGGCGGGCTGGCCGGGCGCCTGGCGCGCGCAGGGCTCGCACAAGTTACAAGGAGGGTGGTGTACCTGTGCGCGGCGGGCTGGCCGGGCGCCTGGCGCGCGCAGGGCTCGCACAAGTTACAAGGAGGGTGGTGTACCTGTGCGCGGCGGGCTGGCCGGGCGCCTGGCGCGCGCAGGGCTCGCACAAGTTACAAGGAGGGTGGTGTACCTGTGCGCGGCGGGCTGGCCGGGCGCCTGGCGCGCGCAGGGCTCGCACAAGTTACAAGGAGGGTGGTGTACCTGTGCGCGGCGGGCTGGCCGGGCGCCTGGCGCGCGCAGGGCTCGCACAAGTTACAAGGAGGGTGGTGTACCTGTGCGCGGCGGGCTGGCCGGGCGCCTGGCGCGCGCAGGGCTCGCACAAGTTACAAGGAGGGTGGTGTACCTGTGCGCGGCGGGCTGGCCGGGCGCCTGGCGCGCGCAGGGCTCGCACAAGTTACAAGGAGGGTGGTGTACCTGTGCGCGGCGGGCTGGCCGGGCGCCTGGCGCGCGCAGGGCTCGCACAAGTTACAAGGAGGGTGGTGTACCTGTGCGCGGCGGGCTGGCCGGGCGCCTGGCGCGCGCAGGGCTCGCAGAAGCAGGGCACGGTGTGCGGCGTGGGCGCGTGGCGCGTGATCTTCTCCATACCGCCGCTGAAGCGCTTGAGCTGCAGCACCAGCAGGCGCGGCAGGCGCGAGTACGCCACGCTGCGCCGCGCCTCGTTGTAGCGCAGGCAGCGCCCGCACCAGTACTGCGCACACACACACACACACACATTAACCTAGTTTGTACGTTCAGTTTGACCGGACGGATGAACAGTCCTTCTATGTGGGGTCATTTCACCCAATTCCCCTATAACGACTGCCGTACATGTTCATGTGGCGGGACCGACAGCTTAACGTAATTTCCAAAGCACCACCTGAGCAGGAATCGAACCCACACCTTCTGCGTAGCGGCCGTTTTCACTGCCACCACGCCACGGAGGCTTCAATTTATAGGTACAATTTATCTATAAACTTTATAAAAAAGTCCCAGTCACCTTGTTCTGGTCCCGCAGGTACTCAGTAGACAAACACGCGGCTCTGAAGGGTTCCTCCTCTTGCTCATCGTCAGTGACGGGCACACACAGCTCGCACACCGCCTGTGCCTTTTCTGTGACTGCCTCGCACTCCAGGCACATGGTGCGGACCACCATCGTACCTGTAACGATAATTACCTTATAATTAAACAAGTATAGAGTACTAGGTAATTTTATTTCCTTCATAGCGCTGAAAAAATAAATAACTAAGCTTACAGAATTGAAGTCCGACAAAAGCCTGAAATTTGAATGTATATTCTTTTTTTTTAATACCATTTAGGCGGCACATGGCCCACCTGATGGAAAGTGGTTACCGCAAACTATGTACGTATGCAACACCAGGTGCGTTACACTCGCGCTGCCTTCCGTGAAGAAACCTTCTAATGCCCTACTTGAAGAACCCCATATTGTAGTCGCTTGGAGAAACCACGGCAGGGAGTTCTTGCCACAGCTTCTTACACACATATTTGAATGTGATTTGCTCAAACAAAACATAGGTTGAGAACCATTTGATTCTCATTAAATTTTGTTCAAATTTTGCCACACACAGGTGCCAATTTGATCAAACTATTTGTAACTGCCAGTTTGAACAAGTTATCTAAACCTGTATTAGCACAGCACTATCTTATTTGAAAGTTCATGAGGATGTAACGAACATAACGATGAATGTTTGTCACTTTTTCACGATAAACAGCTGAACAAATCTGGATGAAAACCTTGACTTAGGCCTACAGAATTAGGCCGACACTTAGCCTGAATCTCGATTTATCTGAGGACAGATTGTATAACTATCAACCTGTCTATACAATCTGTCCTCAGATAAATCGCGATTCAGGCTGTCCTTCTAGAATACGTCCGTTACTCTTAAAATCCTAGATCTACTCTCCTTCTATTTTTCCGTCGTAACCCGAGACATACATTTGAGTTTGAGCAGTTTAATTTTTATTTGTATATAGATTACCTTCAAAATCATCAGCGACGAAGTCCCACCCCGGCCTCGTCCGCTCGTCCCTGTCGACGGGCGGGGGTGTGGGAGGTCGTTCGTCTACCGGCGAAGCTCGCTTTTCACTCGCTTTCACTTCCTTGCGCTTTTTCCACGACTTGCGAAGACCTAGTGTCGGTTTGCCCCCCTCTGTTTCTAAGCTGGGTTGTCGACCGATGCCGTTGCTGTAATATAGACATATTTATTAATATAATGAACAGGGAGAATGCCTTTTTTTCGTGCGAAAATCAACTCGGATACCTGCCCCGCCGGAGCCTGAAGGGTAGGTTATGTCGGACTCGAACCGACTAAAACAGCACGCCGACTGAGGGTCGTGGTGCTAGGCCGGAGGCGAGGTTGTCTTTGACAAATGTATGGAGACGTAGCCAAGGAAATGAGTATACACTTTCACATTTGAAGGTGTATACTAAACTCATAGGCGTGTGTTCATTCAAAATTTCGGGCCCGCAATAAATACAAATTACTTCAGATGTTTACAATAGGTGAAAACTAGAACATCTTTAGAGTCCCTCTTCAAGTTAAACAGAGGGTCTGATAGCCAATAAAAAAGTTAATCGCGTGACCGCTGACAGGAGATACTTACTTGCCTTTTTTCGTGCGGAAATCCCCACGGATACCTTCCCAACCGGAACCGGGAGGGGAGGTACTGTCGGATTCGGACCGACTAAAACCGCACGCCGTCTGTGGTTCGTAATGCTGGCCGGAGGTGAGGTTGTCTTCGACATATCACTCGCAACCCGGCTGACCCAGGGAGATACTTACTTGTCTGTTGTTCACAAGCCACAAAATAATAAGACGTAGGCCTGCATGCGTAAGTATAATGTGGACAAGTTTCAGTTCAAAAATGGGATATAATATTACCTATCGCCATTTTCTTGCAGTTGGAGCCTACTGGCTCTAGCACTGAGAGCTCGACACGTTTCTCTGATGTTGTCCAGAATGCACACCAGTAGCTCGTGAGCATCCTGTTGTCTGTTACCTGTACAGGAAAAAATCTTTGTAAGTATGTACCATAGGAACATATGTTACATTCGATACGGGTTGAGAGAAAGGAGCATTGCAATTGGCCGCCTGCCTACTGTGAACCTGTGTGTATGTGAAGCCAGCCAATAGCATTGCTCGGTTCTCTCGATACGTTTAATTTGGATAGGTAGAGGGGGAAACACGACTGACGGTGGAGGTGAGCGCTGATGCATCACAAGGTGGCCACCCTAAACCTACTCCTGGGTCGCAAGTCCCAGGCGCCGTCACAGTGCTCCTCTCTGTACCACGCCATGGACCCGGCAACCGCACGGTGAATCCATGGAATGCTAAGAACCGGATCTCATCTTCATTACGATAGTTGTTCGTGCTAGGGGTATTGGTCTATCAACAGAGCTTTGATATGGCCAGTGCTTTGTGGAGGCCAGACGGCAGTCGCTTCTCGGAAAATACCTATTGAAGTACAGCATGTGTAAACTGTAATAACGCCCCACACACATAAACATCATGTGTGTAAAAGTGTCAATTGTTTTATGAACTTGATTGTCAATGCTTTGCTTGTGTGCGTAAGAAAGGTGACGGAACGCATCTCTTGGGCTAAGATTTGTTTCGTAGTGAGACTGTAAGCTAACCACAATTTATTTGAAAAAAAAAAAGGCTCAGGCTTAGAACCCAGTGAGTGTTTTTACTGCCGTCCTTCGCGGTTGCAACCGATTCTCCGACTTTGCGGAGAAAGTCTCGAGAATCACCCGCAATCGCGAATCGCACTGGTGAAAATTGCTCCATGAGTTCTTAGCCTCAGAGTACAATAAAGTTACCTTCAAAGGTAGAGTTTACATCTCTTAGAGCAGCTAAAAAGGCATCTGCGGCGTATGGTTCTGGTGTAGCATCAGCCGAACTGCTGTTGAGACATTTACTCTCCGCTGCTCGTAAGTTTAAGTATGTCTCGTGTAGTTTCTCTGTGGCTATCTGAGAACAAACGTTTTTTTTAATCTATAGCGAAATACCTTCATCAGAATACAGCTAATAGTTATAAACACACCTAGTTTTCGTAAGAACGGCTACAGAGGGCAAAGTATGATCACTCCCGCCACAAGGAAATGAGGTTAGCTGGAATTCTCCTTAGGAACATTCAGTTGGGTGGGTTGGTCCAGTTTCTAGTGTGTTGATTTCAGATTCGTATGAGGTCTATTGTTTTGAAACGGTGTCTCAATCTCTCTAATCAATCTATTTATCTATGTATTACTATAGTGTCGTATAGAATATTACAGAAAATTAATTTATTTGCTTTCAAGTGCGCATAATATATTCGCAGACAAGTTGCATCAGTCCATCTGTGAAATATTCTGTTCTGAGATAACAGTTAAAGTTTGGACGTGGTTATGTTCCAAAGCAGTTATTTTTTTCTCAACCGCACAAATTATTGTGGACATTGAAGTTCGTTCAGTTTCTAGGGTTTTGATTTTAGATTTCAGTGACGTAATCTGCTCTAACATGAAGCTACAAGTTTTTATATGATTACGTTCTAATGTACTAATTCTTTCTTCAAGTTTGTACAAGTTTATTCTCGAGGCTAACTGCTCTGACATGATTGTCAGACTTTTTTAATTGTACGTTTGAACACACACAAAGCAGTGTATAAATACTGCAAGACGACTTAATTCCCAAGACCATTAATATGACAATGGAATGCGTCAGCAGCTTAGTGGTTAAAGTGTCAGCCTTACGATCGAGAGGTTTCGGGTTCGAATTTACGTGATTAAACTACCGATGTGTACCCACTTCTAGTACAAGAATAGCTTTGCTGGAAGGGTTAGCGATCTTATATCTTACTGATGAAAGATCTTGGATAATTAATAGACACTTTGCACATAATTTTCAATCACTTTTAAAATGCGATGAGTTTTACACAATATAAAGAGTAACTGTAGCGTTATTTGGAACTATTTTATATGAAACATTGATTTTGTTATAGTTTTTAATCCGTTCCTACAGATCACATAATGATAAACTAAATCATTCGTTACAGTAAGACAGAGAGGGGATTCGAGTCAAGGTTACATATTGGTGATAAAACACAGCCAGTCAATTCTATGCAGAAGTTATCATGATATTTCTTATACTAGTGTCCTGATAGTGTATAGCGATATATCATAATCTAATACCTCGATCTTATATCTTATCTATACCCAATGTGGGCCAATAATGTTTGATATGCAGATTTGGTAGCTATTTAAGATTACAAAACATGCAAAACCAATCCATACTAATATTATAAATACGAAAGTAACTCTGTCTGTAGAAAGCCTCCGTGGCGTGGCGGTAGTGAACGCGGCCGCTACGCAGGAGTCACGAGTTCGATCCCCGATCAATGCAAATATTTGTATGCGTGAATATGAGTTTATGCATTAGTCTGCTCGTATGAATACAATGATTGGTGAAGTGTGGGTATTAATTCACCTCTGCCTAACACTCCGGGGCTATGAGCGTAATTATATGTATGAATGATCTAAGGGCCAGTGCATACCAGGCTTCAAGGCAAACTTTTCTGGTTATGAGGGTGATTGTAATTGTCTGTTACATTATGTATGTGATTTTATTACCCAGTGTTATGATTAGATCATTGAATCTACAAAAAGTATGTCAAGATAAAAGGTGGTACAAAAATATAAACTATATCTTATTTATCATACATGTGACTTTAGATAGCCCGTCTGCAGCCAAAACATTTTATATAATAACAAAATAAATATATTTACTTCTTATATCATTGGGAATGATGTCACTATTTTTATACTTTACTAGCTGCGCACGCCTAGCTTTAACTCGCGGACGCTCATGTCCTTTCCCAAGCTCCGGCCTAGGACTACGACCCACAGACGGCGAGGGATTTTGGTCGGTTCGAGTCCGGCATAACCTCCCCCTCCGGCTCCGGCCGGGCAGGTATCTGTGGGGACAGTATCTCCTTGGGAACATTCAGTTGGATGGGTTGGTCCAGTTTCTAGAGTGTTGATTTCAGATTCGTATGAGGTCTATTGTTTTGAAACGGTGTCTCAATCTCTCTAATCAATCTATTTATCTATGTATTACTATAGTGTTGTGTTGAATATTACTGAAAATTAATTTATTTGCTTTCAAGTGCGCATAATATATTTGCAGACAAGTTGCATCAGTCCATCTGTGAAATATTCTGTTCTGAGATAATATATAATAGGACTACGACCCACAGACGGCGAGGGATTTTGGTCGGTTCGAGTCCGGCATAACCTCCCCCTCCGGCTCCGGCCGGGCAGGTATCTGTGGGGATTTCCACACGAAAAAAAAGGCATAAAAGCGTAACAGATAGTCACTTTCGCATTTATAATATTAGCAAGGAAGTATGGATCGTTTATAGGGACAATAAAATTATGAACTAATAATAGCTTTAAAGAATTCGTACATTACAATATAACTTTATTTGCAATAAATAGTTGATAATGATAAAAGTATAGAAATATCTGTTACTATCTTTTCCGGGGTCTTCAGTATTGATCACAGGGATTCCCTGAGTTATGGAACTAGATTTTACATGTATAAAATATTTCAAATTGGAATAGGACTGAACTTGTGACAAGTCTTTCTAGTGAGATACTCTGGCCCACTATGCTATCTGAACACTTCCTATAGATGTTTTATTGCGATTTTTGGTGATCCAGGTGTTGCACAAATCCATAAGCAACGGTAGCCACTTTTCATTAGGTGAACCGTGTGCTTGTCTACCACCTCAGTGGTATAAAAAAAAGAAAACCTCATGGCCAGAGAATGGTCCTGGTCAATGCCCAAATAATGCATTGGTTCCTCTGCTGGTGGCTTAATGGTACACCAGCCTCCACCTGCTTGCCAAATGTCCCATATACTCATGAATAAGATGGGAAAATATGGAAAAATATGGGAAAGGACACACTAGGAACAAGACATTGAGGATCTGAAGATGAAACAGATCGTAAGATCCTGCAAAGATACAGGTAGGTTCGACGTAACGCTGTGATTGCCAGACACCCCTTTGCCCTTAGCCTCCCCAGGCGAATTGGGTGAAATGGCCCACACAAAAGGGCAGTTCACAGGTCCAATCAAGGGCGTCCCGCACTGGAAGTAAGAAAACTTAATGGTTAATAAAATAAAAACATATAAATACCTGTATTTTACTCTTCCCTGCACTGTTATCTGACTGTCCCAGGGACAGCAAGTCTTTACTACTCCAAGACCTGGTCCCTGAAGACGCTAAGCCGGCTGCACTCCTTCCTAGTGAGGAGCTCTTCAGTCTGATGCTACCAAGCTTTTGTTCCACACTGGTGAGATCGGACACTAGGTGGTGTAAGTTGTGTAGAAATTTTGGTGCATATCTGTAAAAGGAAAATATAGCCTTGTAGATATCTTCAATTGCACCCTTTTGTAATAAGGAAAACAGTAAGTAGATAGTTACCAGGGACTTTTATATTCCACAACATTCTACACAACCCTATCTAGACCCATGGTAAGCTTAACTAGCTTGTGTTATGGAATCTAGAATGCAATTAAAGACTACTTAAATACTTTTTTTTTGTAAATACATACATATTATACATAAAAACACCCAGACCAATGTCAATAGCGATATTCACGCATACAAATATTTGCACTGAGCGGGAATCGAACCCGCGCCGCGCCTCCTGCATAGCAGTCGCGTTCACTACCAGTAGGTGTGAAAGTTTAACATACAGACATACAGAAAGAATTGACTTTCACATTTATAATATTACATAGTATTTTTTTTTTTTTTTTTTTTTTTTTTTTATCGTGCGAAAAATCCCCACGGATGCCACCTCCACGGAGCCGGTGGAGGCGGTTATGTCGGACTCGAACCGACTAAAACGCACGCCGTCTTGGGTCCTTGGCTGCCGGAGGTGAGATTGCCAAAAGCATATCTCTCGCACCCCGGCAGACCCAGGGCCATCTTTCGAGATGGCCCCCTTCGGGTTGTGGGGACCAAAATGTCCCCATCTAGCCCCGGTTACGGGGAGGCGCACTTTGCGCCGCCGCCGCGGCCTGCTTCTGCTAGGGTGACAGGCGGCTCCACCGGTCACCCCCAGGCCAGCGCTCATGGAGGACGGAGGTCGTTCTGCGACCTCCGACGTCCGGTTCGCCTTCGCTCTGCACGGGCTTCCCGGGCCCGGAGTCTGGTCCGGACCCGACCGGCCGCCTCCTTCTCAAGCATTACTTGCTCGCAGAAGGAGGCGGCCGCACCCCAAGCGTTTGCGCATCGTACCATCGCTGTGAGCAATGTGACGAGTGTGAGGACTCCCACCCCTAGAGCCGCCACTAGGACCCGCCTCGGCGTGTCCCACGCCGGGCACTCGGTCAGCGTGTGCAGCTCTGTGTCCTCGCTCGCATCACAGTGATGGCACTCGGACGTTGGCTCCTTCCGGATCCGACACAGGTAACTCCCGAAACACCCGTGTCCGGTAATCACCTGCGTCAGCCGGTACGAGAGGCTGCCGTGTGGCCTCTCTAGCCACTCCTCCATGATGGGTCTTACCGCCGCTATTACGGCGTGCCCTGCGCTTGGTTGCCCAAGTCGTAGCTCCCATTCCGCTACCATGTCCCTGTGGAGCTGAGACCTCACGGCCCGAATTTCTTCGGGCTCGGGTTCCCGTCCCTGCTCCCGCGCCTCCTTACGATACCGATATAGCATCGAAAGGGCTCTCGCATCCAGGTTCCACGGTAGGGATCCGGCAAGGAGACTCGCCGCCTCGAAGGATATCGTGCGGTACCCCCTAATGGCCCTGCTGGCCATTGCACGCTGCGGCCCACGCAGCAGACGCGCATTGTGGACCGTCAGGGTGTCCGCCCATATTGGGCACCCATATAGGGCCATGGACCGCACGACTCCCGCGTAGAGTCTCCTGCAGGAGTCATCCGGCCCCCTCATGTTGGGCAGCAGCCGCCCCAAAGCGGCAGCTGTGTCCTTCAATTTGGGGGCCAGTCTTCGGAGATGCTCCCCGAAGTTCCACCGGCCATCGAGTACGAGCCCCAGATATTTCATCTGGGCCTTGATGCCGATGGAAATGTCTCCCACTATGAGGCTGGAATCCTCCGGTGGCACGCGCCGAGGCCCATGAAAGAACATAATATTACATAGTATGGATGTTAAAATGACTATCAGGGTGTCCACTCTAAATCGTCAAAACATTTCCCTGACTTATCCCTGACTTTCCCTGACCATTTCTAAAATTTTCCCTGACCTTTTTAGCTGTAATTTTTTAAAGTAAAAAATTGCAACTCTACATTTTCTCTTTCTCTTTGTAGTTCCAGTTTCTTCTTTTTCTCCTCTACTTCTCGTATTTTCTTTTCGATTTTTCGTTTTTCAGCTTGTTTCTGCTGTTCTTCAGACTCATTTTCTTTCTTTTTTTCTAGACGCGCGTGATATTTCTTCCTAGCACTTTTGACAGACACCTGAAAACCACATCACAAGTAACAGCCTTTACTCGTGATGTGGTTTTCAGGGCCATCAGTGGTTTTAAGGTAATCATAAACAGTTTTTTGTGCAATTAGTGACTCTTCTGTCAAATTTTCTACCAACAGTGATTTGTTGACAGAAAACCCGCCCTCAACACTTGCATTACCGTGAGAAATGATGAAACAAATTTTCATGACTTTCCATATGTCTTCATACTGTTTAACTCCACCTATGAGTAGATGGTAAAACTAGTCCAAACCAACCGCATCCTCATTGAAGTCTTCGAACTTTTGTCTCCAAGTTCCCCGAGCTTCAGATAACATTTTTTTTGTATTGTTTTTTGGCTCTGTCGGCCACCTCTCCTTGAATCTTGTCTTGTCCATGTAACGTTTCAAGCACTATGTCGAAGCGATTCGATGCTACTTCGGAGTAATTAATAATAACTTGTGGATCGAAACACGTCAAACCACGAACAAAACGAATCGTAATAGGACTTTTATCCAACAGTTTCACAACCATTTGAACAATTAGTTTTTGAAAGTCGGATTTAAACGCTAGCTCGACTTGCGGACTGCATTTTGCATCTTTAAGCAGGCGCTTTGCTTCATATCCGATATCTGTCTTTTCTAACGGCGGCAGCAGGTTCTCTTTATTGTCTAAATCAAGGTTAATAGTATTATGACTCGAAGCCGTTTCTAGTTTGGATGGCTTTACAATCTTCGCCATGAGATTGTGAAGTAACTCTAGGAGGGCAGTGTAGAGAAACGGAGCCACAGGTTTCTCGCTTTGGAATCGGCGCACAAAAGGTTCGAATTCGTTAGTCAAACTTTTTACAGTTGATAGGTGGACTTTTACCAAGGGATTCTTCATAATGTCTTTTAAGATTTTTTGATTATGACAAATTGGTTGACCTTGTCATAAATTTTGATAGCTCTTTCACTGCAAGGACCATTTTCTAACCATCTAATAGATGTGAATTTTTGTGGAAATACAGTCCCTTCTGTGATTTGTGTGTATAAAGCTCGTTGTGGTGGACTATCTTTAAAGAGATTGTACATAGTTTTTAGTACCTACTTTAAAAGTCTTCCAATCTACTTTTTGATGACCTGTTTTGAAAGCACCATTGACAGTGTGTAATCCACACACACCTTTGTCCAACAAGGGACTTTTTGTTTCCTCGGAAGAAAGAACATTTTTAAATTTTTTCAGAAAACTAATTTTCACATTGGGGCCATCCATCGAAACTTGTAGCAGTCTTTTTCTATCTCTGATTTAGATAGAAAAAGACTGCTACAAGTTTCGATGGATGGCAACAATGTTATAACATAGGTTTATTTCATAGATTCCGCAAAGACAGGCTTTTTGAAAATTTCAACTTTATGGGGAGGGGACAATAGACTGTTTGCATTTTTTCGTAGTAATACGTCGACGTATTCATATTTCGACCTAATATACCAGCGACGATTTGATCGTCCGACCAATCGTTGTCGACCTATTGTTATTCGATTATTTAACTTTCGGTATTATGTAAGAAACCCCAGCTAATTAGAGAGAGGAAAATGACAGCAGTTTTTATAACAGATTAAGTAAAAAAAAGTATTTTTTTGTATTTTTTTTACTTAATCTATGATAAAAGAACTGTCATTATCCTCTCTCTAATTAGCTGTTGGAGTATAAATATGTATATAAGAAGTACTGATGACTGATAAGATAATATTATTTTTATTTATTCTATACTTTTTTAGACTTTTACATTAATTTTAAAGATCAATCATCAAAAAGTCCTTGTTTTCCCTGACTTTTCCAGGTAGAGAAGTCATTTCCCTGACTTTCCCTGACCCACAATAGCTTCCCTGACTTTCCCTGACCTTCCAGGTCCGTGGACACCCTGACTATGTCAAATACCAAGCAAATCATGAAATCTCCATTAGCAGTAGCTCTAAATTGTAAGCAAGGATCAAGAAATACAATAAGAAAAATCCATACTAATATTACAAATGCGAAAGTAACTCTGTCTGTTTGTTTGTATGTCACACTTTCACGCTTAAACCACTGAACTGATTTTGATGCAATTTGGTATGGGGGTAGATTAGACCATAGGCTATGTTTGGTCGCGATAACCAACATCCACGCGGGTGGAGCTGCGGGCAAAAGTTAGTCTAGTATTTCATAATTACCGTAAAGTATAGAGCACACTGTTGAGGAAGCAAGTATTTCCTAAATTGGAGAGTGTAGCAATGGGGGCCTTGCGCTGTGTGGTCCCCGCATACTGTGTGTCTGATGCGTGGTGGCCATTCAACATGGCAGCGCTGGCTGGAGGCGGGTTCAATATAAGGAGGTCGGGTTCAAATTGAGTAGCTGAAATGTTTAAAAAAGTTGTACACACTATTGAAGCATGTATTTGGTACTGTTGATTGATGGCAATCCAAAACCTTTGCTAAATGCAAACCTTTGAGAATGCCGTAAGGCGAAACCGATCAGGTTTAATATAATAAATACTGTGGAAAAAGTACAAGTGTTCTCAATATGGGTTTATCCACTTAGTTATACTATTAGTTATACAATATAACAAAATGGACTGAAAAAGTCCAAATAGTTATACTGCTTAGTATAACTTCGTGGATTCGATTAATTTGGGTTGTTTTAGTCCAAATAGTTATACTGGATCTGATTAATTTTGATCGGATTCATCCATTTAGTTATATTCGTAAATAAACAATCACTTTATAATATTAATGGGCATTTTATGTTCCAACACATTTGTAATTAAAGAAAAAGTGTATTTATGGGCAGAAGGAGATAGTGGTGGGCAGTGTTGCCGTTACAAAAAACTATTATTATTTATTTTTAACCCCCGACGCAAAAACGACAGGGTGTTATAAGTTTGACGTGTCTGTGTGTGTGTGTGTGTGTCTGTCTGTGGCATCGTAGCACCCAAACGGATGAACCGATTTGCATTTAGTTTTTTTTGTTTGAAAGGTATATTAGTCGGGAGTGTTCTTAGCTATGTTTGAAAAAAATTGGTCCAAGATGGCCGCCGCTACAACATGTTGGAATACATATTTCTTTATAATTGCCTCAATATGGGTATCAAACGAAAGAGCTTGACTTGTAGATCAATTTAAAAAGTGTAAAATAAAAATTAAATTAAAAATTTAAAAAACCCCCGTCACAAAAAACACCTCCAAAAAGTTGAAAATAAATGAATAAATTTTAATTCAACGGTTGCCATGTCGGGGGACCTTACAATATAAAGAAGTACTTAACCAGTTAAGGTCCCCCGACATGGCAACCGTTGAATTAAAATTTATTCATTTATTTTCAACTTTTTGGAGGTGTTTTTTGTGACGGGGGTTATTTAAATTTTTAATTTATATTAACTTTAATTGTTAGAATTATTTATTTAACATTTTATTTTGTTACATTTCTGTGTATGTGCTGCAGCTGCGAGAAATAAATGCATTTAAATGGATGAATCCAATCAAAATTAATCGGATCCAGTATAACTATTTTGACTAAAACAACCCAAATTAATCGAATCCATGTAGTTATACTAAGCAGTATAACTTTCTGGACTAAAACAACCCAAATTAATCGAATCCATGTAGTTATACTAAGCAGTATAACTTTCTGGACTAAAACAACCCAAATTAATTGAATCCATGTAGTTATATTATGCAGTATAACTATTTGGACTAAAACAACGCAAATTAATCGAATCCATGTAGTTATATTATGCAGTATAACTATTTGGACTAAAACAACCCAAATTAATCGAATCCACGTAGTTATACTAAGCAGTATAACTATTTGGACTTTTTCAGTCCATTTTGTTATATCGTATAACTAATAGTAGAACTAAGTGGATAAACCCTAGTAGCGTGTATACATTTGGTAATTTGAGGCAGAAAAGAAATGTTAGTTTCTAACACAAATAATGGTTTTCTATGTAAACCATGGATCATCACTTGTGTATACTACTATAAACTTGTTTAAAACAAAAGAAATGTTTCAGGGTTTCCATATGAGGCGAGAATTACTTTTCAATGTGGAACAAGACATAGAAAATAAATATAAGCTAAGAGTGAAGCCCCATTTGTGCATTGCAGAAATATAAAGGAATTTCTCTCATTGCTATAATTATATTTGATTACAAATTTCTAAGGATGACCCTGATCGATGCAATGCAATGCATAAATCAGCTTCAGCCTAATGTACTTTGTATGCCTATGGTAGTCACCAAAAGTAGTTAACCTATGTTGCAAGTCAATTTCTGAATTTTATTTACCTACAAGAGAGAAGACTTTATATTGTAAATCAAAGAGACCAAGAGTCCTATTTCTTGGTAGACTTTATGGCCATAAGATGGCAGTAGATATGGTTATAGAAACCACTCACAAAACTCTATTAGTTGGATTTTACATGATATTCAACCTTATTATTGTAAAATGTAACCTCTTAATAATATAGAAACACATCATATCTATCAGAAAAAGATGTAAAAATATCCATATTTGGATTAATTTGCTTTCATTTTAAGTCGTATATGAAATTACAAGTAAAATGCAGTCCGACGGCGTCTAGTACCGGTCTGTTAGTTACACAATACCTGTAAGCTTGGGTGTCTCAGTAAGGGGCTTCAATCTCTTCGCCACCGATAAAGTATTCGAGTACACACTCTTCAGCGGCCTTTTCAACGGCTTATTCTCTTTATTACTACTAGTGGACTGCTTGATAGGATCTCCGTTCTCCTTCGTATTCTCTGTCGGTTTCCTATTTTCGTTGCTCAAATATGTTGCATTATTTCTATTTAAAGAGAGGGAAAATCTAGATTTGTCGACTCCTTTTTTCGTTTCAGTTACAGAGTTAACTGGCATCTTCAGCATACCTGGAAATTGTAAATGAAAGTAGCAAAACTTAAAATACGGAGGCCACTTCGCAACTTTCTCATGGTATGTCAAGGATATTTCTATATTCACACTTATTCCGCAGTCGTACTTACGTAGAAGTCTTTGTTAGATACATTGACTTACATTATACTGTAAGACAATGTAGTCCTATAGGAAACTATTCAGTTAATTCTGTAAATTCGTAAAATTTAACCGCGAACAGCCCCCTTGAAAGCTATCGGCCATATTGGAATATTTGATTGATGATCGCCATCGCCGTCAGTCAGGCAGGGACGTCTGTTGTAACGAGCTGCCAGTTAAAATAAAAATGTTAAATGTACAATTTTATTATACAACTAATTTAATACTTCGTTTAATTTTAAGAACGAGTGAAACAATTAAAATAGGACAATAGGAGTTAAGTAGTACTTTTATTTAGTATGAACAGCTAAACTAAAAGCATGCTCTCCAAACTTACCTTGTGGGCAAGTTTGAGGAGCTAGCTTTCCATGCTCTAATTAAATTGCTCAATCACAAATTACAAAATATTTTAATAATCAAGCCCCAGATAGACGTTCAAGATTCTGCAATAGCGCGCTGATTACGAATTTTCTATCCTTGCTGATGGTTATTGAACACTCTAACTATAAGTTTGTGCAACACGGATACCGGCGCGGTCTGTGTACTCAAGGGATACAATCATTAAAGCATAATATTTATTTTCGTCTACTTGCATTAATCACACCATTCCCATTTTCCTAACATAATTATCCTTCATTCTATGTGGATGGGTGGATGTGGCACTGCTGGGTGTACCTGCTAATCAAAATTGAAGCATTGTTTTTGTTAGTTCGTAAGAATTTCCGTAGATGGCAACGGCGTCGCCACCAGATATTTTAGAATGTTTGGATTTTCCATCTTTTCTACAAAATAACTTCCACACAATAAAAAAATCGTTTTATTTGCCATTAAAACGTTACTATTAGTGGTGCTAATTGGTTGTTATAAGAATGGGACGCCGTTGATGAATTATTTGAGTTCGAACGAAAGATACCTAGTAGGTACCTACTTTTTAATTTCTTATGGAGGATTATGTATCGTCTATCTTTATAGAAATAATCAACTAAATGAATTATTTTAAAGTAATACGAAAGTAAGTAACTCTTTCTGGTAAGCTTTCGCGCCAAACGGAACCGATTTGGATGAAATTTGGCATAAGGATAGTTATAGATAGAACTTCTTATAAAACCACCAAAGAACCCTTAATTTCGTTGAAATAACGTGAGTCGCAGGTATCGAAACTGTTTACAAAACAGATTGTTTGTTCAGATCTGTCCCAAGATAGTTTCAATCGAAATCCGCGGAAAGCCGATGCATTTATTAGTTTCACAAATGTATCGTTGTTCGTACAAGTATCTACACATTGGATAAGTACTTTGCGCTAGTGCATCAATTTCATGTTGTAGGTACTAAGATTATCCAAATTGAGATACGTAGGTACCTACAGTCAGCGTCACTGTTTAGTCAGCATCAAAAAGATGTTGGGTAAGTATCTCAATTGGGTAAATTGGATGATGAATCATCATCAACATTGAGACGTCAATCCTGATTGCATCCAAGGCCAGAGTGCCCTCGGAGCTCAGGGTCCACCTTCCGGCTCTTCCTCCTCCACTTCGCACGATCTTGGACGCAGGGGCGGATCCAGCTTCCCAGCCAGGGGGGGGGTCATAGTCGAGGTCAAAACTCGAATTCATTTAGGTACAATATGTACCTACTTAAATTTAAAAAAAAAATGGGTAAAGTTCTATTATTAATATTCTGAAACGATACTTATTAGAAAAAATACGTATTTATTAGTTATATGTACAAGCAACATGCGGCCTGGGACCCGACTTCGCCCGGAATACATTCGTAAAGGGACTATAGGACTCTTTATAACAGTGCCATCTACTGACGCTGAACCTGGGCTAAGAACCACATCTCACCTCTCAACTAGGTTGTTGTTTGGGCACAATTAAACACCATCAAACATGCGGCAGATTTTAAGGTCTGTCTAATATAAAAACTACTATATTAGCCATTACCTCCCTTTTCTCGAAGATAATGGAGACTATTATCACCTGCCAGCTCCTTCGGTATTTTGAGGGTTATCAGCTGCTCAGTGACCAGCAGTACGGTTTCTGTAGGAGTCGGTCAGCTGGTGACCTTCTAGTATACCTGACACATCATTGGGCACAGGCGATCGAGGCCAAGGGAGAAGCCATGGCGGTTAGTTTGGACATAGCGAAGGCCTTTGATCGGGTCTGGCACAAAGCACTTTTACCAAAGCTTCCTTCCTATGGGCTATGGGCTTCCCCAGAAGTTCTGCGAATGGACTGCTAGCTTTTTCACAGACAGAAGCATAAAAGTCGTAGTCGACGGTGAATGCTCCGGCTCTATATCTGTTAATGCTGGTATTCCTTTAAGGTTGTATGCTATCGCCTACTCTGTTTCTCCTGTATGTCAATGACATGTTGCAAATTAGCAGCATTCATTCTGCGGTAGCCTAGTGGTATGGGTAATGGACTGCTGAGACGATGTCTCGGGTTCGATCCCAGGTTTACCATGGCACACACCAATGACTTGTCGATGCTTTTCGAAGTTATGTGTGTATTTATCGCAGGTTTATAAGTGCCCGGTTAATGGCAATAGGCTCGCCACCTATTACATTGGGACCTAAACATAAACTGGCGAAATGTGGGTGCTAGCACCTCTGCCTACCCCTTCGGGGAATACAGGCGTGAGTTTATGTTATGTTATGTCATTGTTATGCGGATGACAGCACGGGCAATGACCTGTATACAAGCTTGCTCTGCACAAGTTGGGGGGGGCCAAAGTTTCCGTCCTTCGAACATCAGCAATAGCTCTCATGTACTCTGTGGCATTATACTACGCGCCAGTGTGGTACCGAAGCGTGCACACCCACAAAATTGACACCCAATTACATGAAGCCATGCGCACCATAATAGGAATAATTAAATCTACTCCACTACCATGGCTTCTTGTTCTGGCGCACATCCTGCCTCCAGAACTACGAAGGTATCAAGCTGCGGCCAACGATTGGAAAAATGCTGGCAGATGACCAACGGAGAGCCGATGCCAGCACAAAAGACAATTGACAACCTGCTGCGCGCAGCGCGACCACCTGATCTCAGGGTCCCTAATCTGGTTCGATAGGGTCCTTATGGAGGAATTCGACCTTGGAGAGCAGTGGCGGGCGTCGTGGGAGGCGTTTCAGCACTATCTCTGGAAGGACCTGGTACCTAACCCCATCACTAAGCCGCCCGGTTTTGACAGTTGTCGCACGGTGTGGTCAAGGGTCAACCGGTTCAGAACTGGAGACGGGAGATGCATGGTCATTTAGAGGGTAAAGCTAAATTAGCCTCTAAGAAGCTTGGCGTGCTCAATAGATCGAGACAGTATTTCACTCCGGCTCACCGACTCACCGCCAACAACTTTATAAGGCGCAAGTATGGCCACATATGGAATACTGTTCTCATCTCTGGGCAGGAGCACCTGCCAACTTCTCCCTCTGGACCGCATCCAACGGAGAGGGACTCGAATCGTCAGCTACCAGGCTTTTTCAAATCGGCTAGACTCTTTGGCACTGCGTAGAGATGTGGCTTCGCTCTGCATCTTCTATCGCCGATACTATGGAAAGTGCTCCGAGGAATTGTTCGGATTGATCCCCGCCGCCTTTTTCCACCATCGTTCCACGCGACAGCAGTTCCACACTCACCATCTGGACGGTTGGCAGTCCACATCTGTGCGTTTCTCGAGAAACTTTCTGACTCGCACAACTAAACTGTGGAGTGAACTGTCGCCAACGGTATTTCCGAACCAATTCGACCCTCAAACCTTCAAGAAAAAAGCGCACTCTCTTTTTTGAAAGGAAGGCAACGCACATGTATTGTGACTCCTCTGGAGTTGCGAGTGTCCATGGGCTTGGGTGATCACTTACCATTAGGCGACCCGTCTGCGCGTTTGCCTCCCTATTCCATAATGAGGAGCAATGCAATGATCGGCTCGAAGGCCAGCCGGGGCCGCCGGGGTTGGTCGTTCGGGTGCGTTTCGCGGGTAGGTATTTCGTTCATTTTTTTGAACAGAGTGAGCGGCCAGTTCGCGCTATTGGCGCGGGCTGGATATGTGGAGAGTGAGATAGTCATAAGTAGGTAGGTCTTATTACATGTATATATGCATGCCTTACCTATATGGAATTAAGAAAATAATCAGAAGACGATCTGCCCAGGGGGGGGTCATGACCCCCATGACCCCCCCCCTGGATCCGCGCCTGCTTGGACGTTCATGGTAGTGAGACCATTTGCTCGCATCTCATTGTAGAAGACTGTAGTCAACTACAAAATCTCAAAATGATCTTGAGAGGGAGAATAATCAGTTCGCAGGAAGGGCGAAAATCAAGAAATTAAGATAATTTTCAGCATTTTTTTCATCAAGATCGATCTGTTGCCAACTGTACAAATTATTAGCTCTTTTTTTTAGTAAAAATGCCACAACATTCAACACAACGCTATCTAGACTCATGGTAAACATAGCTTAGCTAACTTGTGTTATGGAATCTAGAATGCGGATTCACATACTTATTTTTTTTTAATACATACTTAATATACATAGAAAACACCCAGACCAATGCAAATACCCATATTCATGCATACAAATACTTGCATTGAGAGGGGATCGAACCCGCGCCTCCTGCGTAGGGGCCACGGTTACTACCGCTACGCCACAGAGGTTGTCTGTCTAAAGATACCTAAAGAGCTGTTACTATTGGAATTTCAATTAAGAAGATAAATTTCTGATAAGAGTGATAAGCAGGGTACCTATTTATTTTTAATCCATTTCGGAATAAACTACACTACAGTAAATAAAAGATAATTTTCGAATACATGGGGAAAAATGAATGTTCTCGGGCGGGACTCAAACCCGCGATGTGTCTCAGTAGCCGAGTTGGTCAAGGCATTCCCCCTGTAAGAAATTACTACAATTTTCAAACATTTTGTTTTAAGTAATAAGGGGGTAGGATTGGAAAAAGCAAATAAAAAGAAATTTAACCTACAAATTTCAAATTTGATGTGAATATGCTATATGCTATTATGCTGAGAAAATTCGTGTTCGTTATTATTGAAGAATTTCTGGAAAATGATCTTATAATCGTGATAAATTGGACTTATTGGAAGCTTATTTTGAAATGCCGGGAGCTTCATTAGCATGATTGGCACATGTGTAATGGGTAAGGTACCTACTTATTGTGGTTGATACGCGGAAGCTGCATTAGTGTGATCATTATTGCTGCTTCCGCGTTTCGATAATTGACAAAATATTCTTCTATTATTGACTTAATAAAAGTAGGACTACTTTTTACGATTAGAAGACATTTTACCAGAAATTCTTAGAATAGAAACTAACAAGATTTTTCTCAACTCATACTATAAAGGACATAAGGATATTCGCATCAGATTCAAAACTTGTAGGTATAAATTCTTTTTAGTTACTTTTCAGCCAAACTCCCTGCCGTGGTTTTCTCAAGCGACTATAATATGGGATTCTTCAAGAAGGGCATTAGAAGGTTTCTTCAGGGTAGGCAGCACGTGTAACGCCCCTGGTGTTGCATACGTCCATAGGCCGCGGTAACCACTTTCCATCAGGTGGGCCGTGTGCTTGTCTGCCACCTAAGTGGTATAAAAATGAAACCTACCTCCTTCTTACCCAAAATAAAATGTTTCACCTTTGTAGTAATTTAATTCTCTTTCTGAAATGTATGGGAAACGTTTTTGGCGATTTCTGTCTTTCCTAGTACTCAAAGCTAAAATGATCCCATAGAGTCTTTTGATCTCCACATAAAATAGGATCGATTGGCATTCTTTTTTTTTGGACTTTAGCATTTTTCTTGCTGACTGTACATTTTTTTTTTCAAAATCTGTGAATGCAGTTTAAAATATCTCAAAAAGTTAGGGAAGGTTTTCCTAAGAGCATTTGGCTGTAACTACAACGGTTAAGGCACTAGCCCTTACTGCCCCATTTCAAAAATACATCCTGTGCCTAATCCCCGAGGAGGGCCAGACCGCAAGGGATGGGCCTGGGTTAGCCGGGGTGCGAGGGATATGTCGAAGACAACCTCACCTCCGGCCTAGCACCACGACCCTCAGTCGGCGTGCGATTTTAGTCGGTTCGAGTCCGACATAACCTCCTCTTCCGGCTGCGGCGGAGGAGGTATTCAAGGGGATATCCGCACGAAAAAAAAAGTATAATGACAGCCTCTGTGGCGTGGCGGTAGTTAATTCCATTGCTACGCTGCCTGGCATCGCGAGTTCGATTCTCACTCGAATGTGGTACCTATATTGTGTTACGAATGTATGAATTTATAAAAATATGGTATCTTAATATAGGTACCCGCATCCTAAATCCTATCAACTATCTAACCGTACAGGTAAAAAAGTATTTAGAATTAACCATAACCATGTAGGAACCTATTCAAGGACCGATTTATACCCTCCGTACGCAAGGAAGAGAAGACCGTTAATTTTCATTAGGCTGTGTTGCCAGATTAGAAATTCAAATGTGGGTAAGTACGTAAGTACACACCCTGGGTATCATGATTAAAAATGTATGCGTGATTTCGGTGGGATTGTATTACGACTCTGTTCAATTATTTATTTGAAATTCGACCTACAAAAAGAAATAGGTACAAAGGTAATACCTGCTATAAAAGCATTTTTTTGGTTTAGATATATTGATAAATCATCATTCAGGGATTTCTCACTGCTTGCAAATTCCGAAATTCGCTTATTCTTTTGATTGATACTTTTTTAACTTTTCCGGGAGCCTTCTGACCTCCTAAGTTCCAATCTTGCTTGAGATGCAATCTGCACCAGAGCCACGTGTTTTGTTGAGTAGGTACATGCACCGACGTGCAGCTGACGACCGACGGTGCGTCAGCCTTTGTTATTTTTATAGGATTTTTGGGAAATCGTAGCCTCGACTTCCATTCTAGTCAGCTAATTTACTACTAGGCTAGATCTACATACCTATACCCCGTCCATCATATTATTGTATTTTAGACAGATGGAAGTAGTGATTGCATGAAAATTTAAAATATCGACAAAGCTAAAAACATCGAATAAAAAAATATTTATCGATAAATGAAAATATTACGATAAATATATGAGTTCATGTGGAATTATAGTGTATTATCTTTCTGTACATAATAATAAAGTATTATATATGTACTCGTTTTATAATATATATATATTATAAAACGATTGTGGGCCTTAACGTACCTAGACGTTAATCTCCAAAACAAAAGAACTGACTTCTAGAAGAATATTCCAACATGATTTCCTGGTATTTATTGAAGAGTTCCGTGGTCTGTCTCTGAAACCCATGTTCAGATCATTATGCAATTTAAGTGGGACCATTTTGGAATAAACCTCTTTCAAATAAACAAGAATTATGACTATCCGTCTACATACGACGGAGCTACAAATCATTTTTCCGTAAAAATCATACAAATATTAAAAAATTATAAACATTCGAATTGTTGTTTAGAGATCGGTTAAAAACCGCCAGTTATGTAATATTTTTAGAAGAATTATTTTCTGTAGTCGATATCGATTGTGACATTTTCAAGTTATTATAATAAAAACACATTCGATACACTAACTACAACCCTAAAATTGCTTTCTGGCTGACGTGACGTTGTCAATGAAAAATGACGTATTGGCGCCTAATTTTTGTTAGGATTTTCAGGTGTTGACGCTAGAACAAAGTTATACCGGCTACTGTCAGTAAGCTGTCTAAAATACAATAATATAATGGACGGAGTATAACTAGGTATACCTATAGATTCTATAGGTAGGAAACAATGACTTCGATAGTATAGAAGAAGAATTCTTCCCCATAAGTTACTATACCAACCCATCCAAGAAAAATGTTCAATTAACAAAACTCCTTAATCTGTATATACCCTTTAGGCGGTGGATCGACGTAGGAATGGTCCAATAATACAAATGCAAATTTATCAGTCGCTTCAATTGAGCCAGTGTCAATATTGGCGTGCTGGACCGCACCCACAGTATCGGGTTACTAAACACCGAGTTCAATTCGTGGGAAGGTAGACAGGTGTGACATGGTGTACCTAAATGAAATTGGTTTTAGATTTTATTGGTATCTAGACTATCTACGACTACGAGAAGACTAACAGTTAGGGCGACAAATGAGCAAAAACTTTTGTCAGCAAAAAACACCCAAAAAATAATATTAAAAAAAACCCGACTGCTGTTTAAAAGATCGAAATAAGCTCGGTAGCAGGCGGCCATTTGCCAATCATATACACACGTTTCAGCACTCAAAATCCACCGTGTGCTCTGTATTGTCATTTAATGTACCTACCCTATGACACACGGGAGGTGAATACCTTTCATTTGAGACTCACTCATCGAAATATGTCCAGCTGTTAGGCTTGTAGAGGTGAACAAAGAAAACTACATAAGTACATATATACACAAATACGCGCGAAAAACTTTACCCTCGTTGGCGCAGTCGGGTAAAAAATAAAGTTTAAACTAAAACCGGACTACCGAAAAATCACACTCTAAAAAAGTCACTTCACAAGTCGTATGCCACTTTACCGTAGAATTTATTGTTTTGTTAGAGTAAGTGGCATACGACCACGGCTATCCTTGATATTTTCTTGTTTGTTACATTTTAGAGTGTGATTTTTCGGTAGTCGGGTTTTAGTTTTAAACTTTATTTTTTATTTACATTATTTTGGGGCGAGGTAAAGCTAATAATATAAACATATTTGAAATGTGCTACTTAAGCCATTCCATTTGATACCAAACACGGCTTATTTATCTCAAATTTATTTTTTAACACAGTACCTTAGGAGCGCTAGAGGGCGCCACACAAGATTAAGTGTCACGTCATATAGCCTATAACCATCGGACGATAAAGCCGCTTGTATCGATACCTCATTTGTCTAGTTCTAATAAGTAGTTGAGGAGCTATGAGGAAACAAATGAACATACATACATACATACATACATACATAGCCTGTCAAAATCATAACCCTCCTTTTGGCTTCGCCGTAGTCGGGTAAAAAGTAGCAATAAATTGCGTTGGTTAGCCCTTTATCTTTGATACACTTACCTAGTAAATGTTGTTGTCATATCGTGGGACCTAGCTCGCGAGTGCTACGACCCCATAGACAGACACACAGATTTCGAAGATACAACACCACCGCACCCAGTAATCGAGAGAATTTTTTTCTTCATAACAACCAGACTCCGAGCTTCGACCTCCGGCTTCGAACGCGACTGGGATTAACGCTAAGATGAAGAAGAGAACTTGTCTTATTTAGTAGTAAAGGTACTTTCCACGTGACGTCATCGGTGCGAACTGGATTCGAGTCCGTCTTCGGAATCACGCACCGTGGAAAGTCACCTTTAATAATAATAATAAATCAATAAATATTCCACAACATTCTACACAACGCTATCTAGACCCATGGTAAGCTAATTGTGTTACGGAATCTAGAATGCGGATAAACATAATTAAACATTTTTTTTTGTAAATAACATGACATAACATAAACTCACGCCTGTTTTCCCCGAAGGGGTTTTTGTAAATACATACATCTTATACACAGAAACACCCAGACCAAAGCAAATAGCCATATTCATGCATACAATTATTTGCACTGAGCGGGGATCGAACCCGCGCCTCCTGCGTAGCAGTCGCGTTCACTACCACCACGCCACAGAGCCCTTTATGTATTGGTTTCCTTTCATCGATTCTCTCTTTAATTAAAATCATGTTGAAATATGAATTGGTCGTTCGTGAAATTGATACCTTCGAATGAAATCCCTCAATGTACATTACAGCCCCGTTTCTACGGAACACTGGAGTGTAAAATTAATAAGAATTGAATCTCACGTTTGATATGAGAGTCCTATATAGCTATTATTGGAATCTAATTGAATCATAATATGTGTTATACCCGTGTCTGTAGTGACGTCATGTTTGAATATTGGTTAGGTACGAGTAGGGTATATTGAATTTAGAAATATGTACCGATTAGTATAGTCAGCATCAGAAATATCTTGACGACGAAGTCTCAAAATGATCTTAAAACTCTCGTGTTAAGAGCAAATCAAACTGTTTTATTGGTTTAAGTTGTATTATTGTCGGAACTGAAGGTGTTTTTTTTTTCGTGCGGTAATCCCCTCGGATACCTCTGCCGCCGGAGCCGGAAGGGGAGGTTATGTCGGACTCGAACCGACTAAAACCTCAGGCCGACTGAGGGTTGTAGTGCTAGGCCGGAGGTGAGGTTGTCTACGACATATCCCTCGCACCCCGGCTGACCCAGGGCTCCTCAAGGAGGAGGGGGGTCAACGGTGTCCTCGACTCGCACCCGTAATGGAACTGAAGATGTGTACCAAATATCAGAAAAATCAGTCAAGTGAAAAGGGGTAAAAAAAAAATTAAGATCATTTTGAGTACTTTGTTCACCAATATCTTTTTGATGCTACCTACCTATCTATTACGAAGTTGGTTCAGATAAGCCTTGAGATGAGGCTTTCTTTGCTAGTTACTTTACAGTAAGTTTAGTTAGAATAGGTTATATTTTCTTCGAGCCCCCGGGCACGGGATTAATGTGATCATATAAATAATCCCTTTTTCCCTTGATCAGGGTTTTTACTGATTTCATCGAATTCATTTAACCTTTTGTTTGTAGAATGTTCTTACCGAAACAAACTAAGAAAATTGCGCAGAATACTTATGAAACCAACTTTAAGTACCTATTGCTGAATACGGTATGGAGTTAGGGTAACAGTTAGTGGAAAATATAGAAAGAAAGAAAGAAAAATATTGTACTAGTGTTTTTATATACTACTAGCTTTTGCCCCCGGATTCGCCCGCGTGGATGTCGGTTATCGCGCCCAAACATAGCCTATGTCCTTTCTCATGGTCTGATCTACCCCTATACCAAATTCCATCAAAATCGGTTCAGTAGTTTAGGCGTGAAAGCGTAACATACAGACAGACAGAGTTACTTTCGCATTTATAATATTAGTATGGATATGGATACCTGTTGTTGGACTAAACTTGTTGTTTTTGTTTCACAATGGTTACGGGTAGCACAGCTTTACCATTTTCAACCAAACTGCAGATACTAGCGCTCTGGTTTCAATTGTGTTGCGTAGGTATATTTCGAAATAAAAGCAAATAGAGATCCTTCAGTTCCAACTTTAAAACAGTTGCAGAACTTACAGATTGTTTTGACTGTGCTACAAAATGTATTGACACAATGTTGCAGAAACAATTAAAAATAAGTGATTGAACACATGGATTGTACCTACCAGTAATTACGTGTAATGTTCGTGAAGCATCCGTAGGTATAGCCACACGAAAAAAAAATAGTACCACTAATTACGTTGAATCCGCAAACTTGTGCAAATATTTTTGACAAAAAATGTGCGGAATAGAAAAAGTGGTTTTGTGCCCTCTAGAAGTGTTACTGTATTTATCAATCAATTAGCGCACCATAGTCCACTGCTGGACATATGCCTCTCCCAATGTGCGCTATTTTAACCGATCCTCCGTCTTCCGCATCCAGTCTTTCCCAGCCAACTTTATTTAGGTATGTCTGAATATCAAAGCCGCTGGAGCTTGTACCTACAACATTTTCTTATATCTACCTATCTGTATTTCTTATACAAACCATGCAGAATTTGAAGCGGGATATCCTCTATACCGGGTGTAAGGGGAACGCTCCCGAAGCCCTAATAGAACTCTGGAGCAGTTCATCGCGTTAGTAAAGCAAAATGAAACGGTAATTTTATAAAAAGAACATCACTACAAAAAAAAAAAAAGTGTTTTTTTTATGAAATAACCGTTTCATTTAGCTTTACTAACGCGATAGCCTAGTGGTATGGGTAAAGGACTGCTGAGAGTATCTGCGGTAGCCTAGTGGTATGGGTAAAGGACTGCTGAGACGAGGTCTCGGGTTCGATCCCAGGTTTACCATGGCACACACCAATAACTATACGATGCTTTTCGAAGTTATGTGTGTATTTATCGCAGGTTTATAAGTGCCCGGTTGATGGCAATAGGCTCGCCACCTATTACATTGGGACCTAAACATAAACTGGCGAAATGTGGGTGCTAGCACCTCTGCCTACCCCTTCAGGGAATACAGGCGTGAGTTTATGTTATGTTATGTAACGCGATGGAGAGTGAATAATGCAAAATAAAAAATAAAGAAAATCTATTTTTTTTGTCCAAATCGATTTTATTTTTATGCCAATGTGTTAAGTACCTACCTGGAGTACCTACTACTAGGGGTTTTTGGCTTCGTTCGGGAGCGTTCCCCTTAAACTCGGTTTGTGGCGAGAAGTACGGTTACAAAAGGTAACTGCGGGGGCCGTTTCACACAATACTCAGAACACAACAGAACAGAACAGAAAACAGTTCACGTGTTTCCCTCTTCCTACAGTCTTGGGTCCTTTAAGCGGGGCGTGAAAAGGCATCTAATGAGGCCGTCAAGCTGAGTGCCACCACTGTTAACATGGTAAATGTTTACGATGGTGACCCTCTTTCCGAGACTTTGCCTTTAGCTTAACATCAGGCGAGGTGAAGTCAAATTGACGTGTCCTGTATAAAAAAAAAAAAAAAAAAAACAACAGAACACAAAAAAAAAAAAATAAAAAAAAAAAAACACAACCTATTAATTTACAGGAATTCTCTTTCAAGACTAAGAGCGTAGTTCCTTGTTTACGTAAATATCCTGTTCAAAACGAGCCATACTCTCATTGTACCAAACCCTATCATTATCAAAAAAAAGTCTAATGACATTATATCATTACGTCATAAGCTTAAGGTCAGAAGGTACACTTCAGTCGTTAAACATCTCAATGGTTCACGTCATTAACTTAGCATACAGACAGGCTACAAACAGATTCAAATTATCTTACAGAGTCGTAAATAAGAGTTTACAGGGAATAGGTCTAAATTTTACATCTTATACTTAAGAGCAGTTAATTGTGTGTTAAAATAGAGGTCATTACAACCTTGTGGGTGTAAAATGTTTTATATTTAACTGGATTAAGTTCATGGCTCTGCACGGGAAGTTTTCTGACCTTGTTCCCACTACTCATGGGAATCTACTGCAGCAATAATTTGGCATAGGCAATAGCTAGATAATCTGTTAAGCCGTTTGAGCATTCAAACATCTTCACAAGGTTTCAAATTCAGAATATTAGTAGGTTACACATTATAAATACATAGGTACATTATGACAGTATAATACAGGCCAAACACATAGGTATTTCAGGCTTTTTTTGGCTTTATCGTAATCAAAGCGCTGTATTGCTTTAAATAGGTTTGGTGGTTATAATTTTACTAGCATTTGCCCGCGGCTCCGCCCTTGGTATAGGTTATCGCGACTAATCATAACCTGTTCTTTCTCAAGGTCTAATCTCCCATTATACCAAATTTCATCAAAATCGGTTCAGTGGTTTAGGCGTGAAAGCGTAACATATGGACAGACAGACAGACAGAGTTGCTTTCGCATTTATAATAATAAGTATTGTTAGAATTAACTACGTACTTTCTACATTTAATATTACGATTTTATTTCCATCTCTATTGAAATAATAAAATTACAAGTTTCATTAAAAATGTACTGAGGTTTCAAAAATATAAAAAATTAAAAAAATAAAATAAACAGGCGGTATTCTGTCACCGGCGGCCATCGCGGTTGGATGTGTACGGCGCGCGTCTATGAGACTGATTTAGTTTTTAACATAATAATTTTGTAGTTTTGGTCAAGAATATTAAACGAATCGACTAGACTGGTGTGTATTTCTTACGGCAGTATCCTGAATTCCCAATAGTATGGATATTTTTGATGCATAAAATTACAAATTTATAATGTGAAGACTACATACACAGGCTTTCATTACAGAAAAATCTTGCAAGTTCAACGAGCATCTTCTTAATTTTATATTTAGATCTCTTTGAATCTCGTTACATTCTGAAAAGCAAGTAATTTTCTCCGACTGTCGAAATAACTAGGCGTCTTCATCTAATTCCACTTGAAAACACACTAAACT
This sequence comes from Eilema sororculum, assembly GCA_914829495.1. Lineage (NCBI taxonomy): Eukaryota > Metazoa > Arthropoda > Insecta > Lepidoptera > Erebidae > Eilema > Eilema sororculum. The sequence continues at coordinate 5,485,814 of OU618543.1, forward strand.
TGTTAGAAGAAAAAATAGAGATGAATTATTTACTTCACATTCAAAAATATTAAAAAGAAAAAAACGGGTATGTAATCTCACTAATTTTATACATACGAAGGTACCTGTCTGTCTATTACGCTTTCAAGCCTAAGCCCCTCAACCGTATTTGATGAAATTTGCTACAGAGATAGACTGTAGCCTACTCTCCAAAGCTAAGGTCATTTCAGTAATCACTAACTTCATTATTAGAACACGAATTTTTCGACACAAGAATTTCTATTTCACCAGTAAACGAGAAATACATTTAAGTAACTTACCTTGTACGATTCAATAGTTTCAGTACCTACCGGCTTTGTTCCGTGAAGGCCAGTATCTACTAGAACTAGGTATTTAGGTGAACAACTTACGAAGTGGCAACTATAGATAGACCAAAGTTTTAAGCGTTGCACGAGAACACTTAATATTTATCATTGTTAGCAACTTTAGTTGGAAGTTTGCCGTAGTTTCAAGGCCACTAATTTAGAACAAACAGGAAGTCACCATTGAAAGCTAGAATTCGTAAACCCCACATGATAATTTGTTTTTTTTTTAAACTGTCGCGTTCCATAATATACAATAATGTCAACGGGAATTTAACACGATCATGGTATAATTACCGTCAGTAGGTATCAGAAAGATGTTGACGAACAAAGTGTTCCAAATGATCTTATTTTCATTTTTTTACCCCTTTCATGTTGATCGATTGTTCTGACATTTGGTACACCTTTAATTTGGACTATAACCTACATTAATAAAACAGTTGGATTTACTCTCTTAATACGAGAGTTTTCAGATCATGTTGCGGTTTCATCGTCAAGATATTTATGACGTTGACTGTACATACAAACCTTTGATTTGTCTGACGTTTCGACCAGGTTATTGGCCAGGCTGACTGGTGAGTGATCAGTTTGTCCATGATAATTTCGTGTGGGGTCCCGCTAAGACGTATGGGGCCAAGACTATAGCTGTAAGCTGGTGCGCTAACATGCACCAGAGCATCACCCGTAAATCAGTAGATGAACTGGCCCCTAAGTTACTGGTGGGGTCTAACATCACCGGAGCTCATCCACAACCATAGCATTCTGTGCTAAAAAACGCGGAAAAAAAATGAATTACTCATATATGGCGGAGGTTGTACCTACCAGTTTTTCTGTTCTGTGGTTGTACCACACGTAATAGTGGATAAGTCTAATGCCCTCAATGCACGGACATACTACCCTTTTTTTATAGTGCGGAAATCCCCTCGGATACCCCCCTGCCGGAGTCGGAAGGGGAGGTTATGTCGGACTCGAACCGACTAAAACCGCACGCCGACTGTGGGTCGTGGTGCTAGGCCGGAGGTGAGGTTGTCATCGACATATCCCTCGCACCCCAGCTGATCCAGGGCCCTCTGTACTACCTGATGCTTACGATTTCTGCCGGCTAGCAAAAGCAGGTCGTCACGCGTCTCTCCGTACCCGGGGGGGGGGGGGGGAGTTGTGGGCTCGGATCGGGAGAGATGGTTCTTGAATATATATAGATCTAAGACAATCTCACTGACTGGAACCAATGGCCCACCGACGGCGTGCTTTAAGTCGGTATTGCAGGCTATAAAAAAATGGACAAGTATGCCTTCCTCTGTACCGCTAGGCTGTAAAAAAGATTACTTCTGATACGTCTGAAGCATAGATGTAAAGAAGCACAGGTAAAATCTTTTAAATAAAAGATGAAATAAAATTCATAGATTTATTCTCCAATTTCACATTTATATATGAAGATCTAAACGTTTAATACAGGATGGCGATACATTTCAACATAAAAAAGTATTTACAAGGCTGTATTATATACAATATAGTTATAATATATTTAGTATATTTACCATTAATAATATAATCTATCGTAGATTTCATCTTACTATATAGGTACCTAGCTAATTGGTACTTCTTATAAATAATAACATCTTTATACATATACATACCTACATAATAAAATATACATGCGTGAAAGAGCTCTAAGCGAATAATATAAACATATAAGGATTAGATATAGATATTTTTTCCAATCAAATTCTTTCAATAATTACAATGAAACCGGTCAGGCTTAGAAATAAAATAAACTCAGTGGAAAAGTACAAGTGTGTTATTCAATATGTTTAGCAGATTCCACCAAGCGCCATCAATCTCCAGTATAAACAGTATATTTATTAGGTATCGTTTACAATCTACAGAGTTGTCATACATCGCGTTTTGTGATGTAAAAAATATGTATAATTCTTCCAACAAATTGTTCCAAATAGGGTTACGTAGTAATATTAGTACCTATTCATATCATAAGGTTTGAATTTGTATCATAAACTATATTTACGACAAGTTGTGCGTATTATATACCTATATCTCTTTGATCGCTAAGTAAAAATTCATTGTCCATATTTATCTTTCCCTGAAACAATTAAATATCGTCATAATTATTCTAGCGTTGTTCCCAGTTTTATCTGAGGCTTTTACTTCCGAGCCTAAGGTTCGCTTACTCCTTTATTGGTTTGGCTTAAACGATTTTTATAGGACCGACTGCCATCCTACCTCCGAACCCCGAAAGGAAAGCCGTCAATCAGCGCACAGATAAGCAGGTGAATTTGCATTTTATTAGTTACAGTCTCACAGGGTGATTATAACTTACAAGTATTAAACCTAAACTATAAGCAAGAGTGGACCAAAAACTCAACCTTGAGGTATGCCAAAGTAAAATTTCGGCTGAGATGTCAATTATATGCCAAAGAAAACCCTGTTTGCTTGTGGTATTTTCTGTCTTCCATAGGCTATATTTGATAACTTTGTAATATACTTCAGTCGCGTATATAGGCGCGATATCATGTAAAATAAACGACTAACATAGCCAAATGCTTTAAACAAGTCCATAATAAAAATTATTAATGTCTATACTTTCGTCTAATCCATAACCGTAAACTATGCAAGTTTGGTAAGCCAGGGTTCGAAATATATTTCCATAACTCGACAACGAACTATTTTGTCCGTTCTACAAGTAGATGAAAAGTCCCCAAGTTTTCAACAAAGTTCCAAGACAAGATTCTTTGAAATTCTAAAAAGCAGGAGAAGTTTGTCACGACCTAGATGAATATCGAACTGTATTAAAAGTAATTTTTCAATTAACATTGAACGTTTCGTGTATTGTTACATTTCAAATTTTAATTAGTTCACTTTCTTGTCTGTCCGAGTGGAAAATTGTAATGGATTTGAAATTAATATTACATAATTATTAATCTACCAAGGACTTGAAATTACAATGAGTCTTGATAGTGATTCAAGGACTGAAAATTAAAGAATGAGAAAGATACGCATTCGAAAAGGTTTATTTCCATACCGTCCGTTTTGTATTTGTTTGGTCAAATACATTCTTGCTCTAGAAGCTATCTCTCTTTCGAAGCTTTTAAAGGCAACTGAGTTTTTGGACATGTATCTATATTGTTTACTCAAAATGTGTGAATACAGAAATAAATGTTGAAGCCGATCTCACCTGCATTTCATAAAAAAACAGTATCAGTTTGCATTGTTTCATTTTACTGAAAACACTCGATGGTTATTAGCTAGGGTGTAATCTCAGACAATTGAGCACATCTCTGTATAATGTGGGTATAATACTGTTATCAAAGCCACGTAAAATACCAGATGAACACAATTTTGCTTTCCTCTTCCCTGAATGGTTAACATTAAGTCTATTGTTGACTCAATTTTTGGTGAAAATGTGACGACCAAAATTTGAAAAGATTGTTATACCTGTTTGATATTCTAGCTGAGTAAGGGTTCCTAAAGTATAGGATAGGAATTAATGGAACAAATAGAAGTTGAGGCGTTATCTTAATGATGTTAAATGACAAATTGGCACTAAGTTAAAAAAAAAAAACGAGATTTATATGAAATTTGGTCTGAATATATATAAAAATAATAATAATTAGTTATATAGAAATTTCACCAGCCATTACTTTTATTATATCTTAATTTAACAATTCTGTACATCTTTATTAAAAGTAGGTACGAGTAATACATATTTTATATTATATTTACATTATGTTTACAATATTGTCTTAAAACCTATAAAAATATTATATTTAACTATACAAACTCTCTGTATAAATCAAATTGAATTACATTTTTATTATAATATGCATGTAGTAAAATGTAACATGACTTGAACATTTATCTATAAAAAAAACATTAAATTATACTTTACTAAAATTTAGACATGCAAGAAATGAGAAAGATGTAATGGCTGAGTATGCCATTCTTAAGTCATGAAATTATTCATATTTGGTTTTCTTATACACACTTTAATCATTCATATCATAATATATTTTAAATTCAAATCATTAAATATATTACCGTTAAACTACAAAATACTCTGATTGACTAGTATATCACTTTTCATAGTACATATGTACGTTTAAAACGCGAGAAAAGTTTAATGCTATACACTGGTCTTGGGCCGCCATTAGGCTGTCAATTTCTTCTTATAGACCTATCACTTTAGGCGTAGAGGTCATGCGGGGTGCGGGGCGTGCGGGGGGAGCGCTCACGTCAGATCCACGTGCGCTCGACGGCTGAGCCAGGTGCACCATCATTAGTGCAAGAGCCGTGAGTGCCGCCACCCACGCCGCGCCGCTGTCAGGCAGAACTAATCATCGTCTGGTTGTATGTGCTATGCATCGACATCCGTATGGTGCCTGTTGAAAACATTACTAATGTTAAACTTGATATTAGGAAAATTCTTATCCAGATCGTTAACGATATTAGTGACGATAAACATGACAGTAGTCTGGTCTGTAGAGACAATGATAAGCCGTTGAAAGTTAAGGAGAAGCGGTCGATGGGAGGCAAATCGAGACAGAAGGATATGGTTCATGGAACTGCCTAACTACGGATAGGTTGAAGCTATCACGAGCGTGTCATATCTGAAACGTTTTAAAACATCCATATAATATACAGAACGGCTCCGTGTCTCTTACTTGTGTATTTTATTGGCATGAAGCAAGTGGGGAGAGCCAGGTGGATTTTTGATGAATTTTGTCGTCTTGAATAAACCTACGAAGAAGAAATACTCATCTATGAATTTCATAATTTTGAACACTTTGTATATTTGATCATAGAGTAAAAATAACTGGATGGAAACTCTGAAGGTTTAAGACCTAAATGACTTAAAATAAAGAAGAATTGACTTTTAGAAGAAATAACTGCAAGGAGAAATGAATTAGCACATTCTGATAAAGTTTCATACTTCACGAGTCATTTGATGAAAATTGATATTGACTTAATGATATATGATAAATAAGGATGATTTACTAGAAATCTAAAAGAAAGCGAACTATAAAAAGCATTTCAAGGATAGGTCAGAATTCGTTTGTGATAATATTTATAGAAATACTATTTCTTTCAAATCTAAATATAAAATCCAAGTTGTAAAATATATCTACAGAAAGCAAATATGGAAAAAGAAATATCATCAGCTTACTGGTACCATTCTTCCGGCTAGGAGATAATGAGCGGACTGATCGGTCCAATCGATCTGTGCCAAAGCCTCTGCGCCTGTCCAGACCACCATGACTGAAAGCACCGCAGCACCAGAAGAACTGCTTGAAGCCTCTTCTAAATCTAAAGTAAAATATAACATTGTTTGAACTTACAAGAGACTTCTATCAATTAAAACTCTACTTACAAACAAGGAAACGATGAAAATAAAACACTGTACGAGACACAAGTTATCACAGTTTCGTAATTTTATATAATCTTTTAAGCTTTTACTCGCTACGTATTAAAATGTCCATTTCTCATTTTCACTACTTCTCTTGAAGATAATTTCCCACTTGGCAATTAGCCTATTTTAAATTCCGTCTATTCTCAATCTAACTACATACCTAAGTACAGACAAATAGAAACTTATTCGTTACCAATCACAGTACAATTTGCATTAGACGTGACTTTCAATATTTAAATCGAAAGTTGACCGTCATGTACAACGTTTTATCAATTTGCCTACCTAGATGTAGGCAATGTTGTGTTTGGGAATTAGAATATTTAAAACATCAATTTAAACCTTTAAGAATACCGTAAGGTGAAACAGCTCAGGTTCAGAATCAAAATAAACTCAGTGGAAAAGTACAAGTGTGTTATTTAATATGTGTAGCAGATTCCACCAATCGCCATCAGTCAGCATAAACATTCTCTGAACCTTTTCTCAACTCAGTCTAGTCTAAGATACTTCAAATAAGATAATCTCTTAACTAAATTCACTACACTACATATTCAATAAAATAAAATTAATAAATCACACTGTAGAGATCATCTAGTTTTCATGATAGTCGTCTATTGACGATCTGTTTTGCATGACGGCCGTCGATTTCAATATCAGAGATCACGTACAATGCAAATTTTCAGATTGCTCAATTCTGTGCTTCGTTTGTATGCGTGAACATGTTTATTTGCACGATTGTATTAGTTTTGCATAGCACTGTTCTATTTAGCTTTGATTAATATACATTCATATATTCATTTGTCCACGGTAGCCTACCAATGAATCGTAGTGTTGTTTTTTTTTTCAAATTGTAGGTCAATATTTTTGGCGATAAAACATAATTATTATGAAGTGCTATCATCATCAATTACAATATAATTATATCAATTTAGCAATATAAAACTATAAAACGTCTTAACATGAAATTAAAACGTGTAAATTTTATATCCGGTAGCTATTTCAAATATCCACTTTTATAAAATGTTCACTTTGTTGGAAATTTTGGGTAATTTACTTTATTTACCCGTTTATTTCTGATGTTGAAAGTTATTCACTCTTATTTATGTAAGAGCAATCCCAACTTCGAGCAAATTCAATCAAATGGAATCAATAAGCGGTAACCGATCTCCAAGAGTTTCTACACCGATTATTCACGGTCTAGGAGACATGACAGTACTTGCATTATAAAAGCTTTACCCAACTTACTTTGAGTTCATCCAACAGTAAATGATGGGATTGTACATAGAGTTGCTCATGGCCAGCCAGTAGATAGCCAGGTAGATCTCTTGTATGTTGGCGTAGTTGATGACCTCAGGGTAGTACGAGGTGACGAGGAAGTACACGTGGAACGGTAACCAGCAGACGGCAAATATTACTACCACCACTATCATCATTTTCACAACCTGGTGACAAAAAAAGTAAGATAAGTAATGAAAAGAAGAGAGACATACACACATCAAAAAAAGTTTGCGATCACTTTGAAAAACTGAAATCTTTTTTGTTACTGTAGATTATATTATGGTTTTTTCTTCTTTTTAGATTCTTTATTTAAAAATAAAGAATTAGAACATAAAACAATGACACCGTTCAATAGTTTTTTCTTACAAAAAGGCTTTCAGTCCTAGCTTACGCTCATTCAGAAATCTGATTTAGTGGATTATAACCGATTCAAGATATTTTTCGCGGAAAGTAGTGATTGAAAAATGCTAAGAGGTTTTAATGCCAAGGGATTATCAGAGGTTTTACGAGCTAAAATAGTAACTTTGAGGGAAGAAAGATACACCACGAGAGTAATAGCACGCAGACTTGCTATATCCCAATCCTGTGTCGTGGCTACGTTGCAGAGGTACCACGGAATGGACAATTTAGCTGACCGACCCCGCAGCGGTCGCCCAACTGTTTTGACAGCTGCCCAAAAGCGCTATATTAGATTGCTGGCAGCCCGTGATCCCACAATCAACGCCACTAAAATAAAAGCAGAAGTCAGGGCCGCCTCTGGGCTTGAAGTTAGCACGCAGACCGTTCGCAATTGCTTGCACCAGGCTGGATTACGAGCACGGAGGTCATGGCGAGCTCCGCTCAATTCCCGGCAACGTCAACAACGAAGATTACAGTGGGCTAGACTTCGGCAAAATGAAGAGGTGAGGAAGAAAACATTTGGCAAAACTGTCTCATCGTTGACGAATCCCGAATCTCCACTCATCCAGATAACCGACGTGTCCGTGTCTGGAGAAGACCAGGCGACCGTGACAGACAAAGAACTGCCACTGGAACAGTTCAGCAAGGCGGAAAATCGGTGTCTTTTTGGGGTGGCATTATGATTGGAGCTAGAACGCCTTTGATCCCGTATCGGGGCTTCATGACAGCAGACATGTACAAAGCAGTTGCTATTGATGATATCGTCAAACCATTCCGAGTAAACTATGGGCACCAATATGTACTGGTCGATGATAATGCGCCCGCACATCGAGCTCAACGAGTTAATGCTGCTCTTCAAGAATACGATATCACACGATTAGACTGGCCTGCCGGCTCGCCCGACTTAAACCCAATAGAGCACGCGTGGGATGCTCTTAAACGAGCTGTATCCGTGTATAACCGTGAGCCACATCCCCAGACAGTTCCAGAGCTCAGGGAAGCCGCTATTGAAGAATGGGATAGGTTACCCCAGGAAATGCTGGATAACATGATCCTCAGCATGCCCAGGAGGATCTCCGCATGTGTTCGAGCCAGGGGAGGAGTTATGTTATATTGAATTTACACCTTTTAATATTAAATTGTAGTTTAAGTTTAATTAAACAGTCTTTTTCTTTCTATGAAATTTCTATCACAATTGCATTATGATTAATGGCTCAATTTTTTAAAATAAATAATAAAAAATAGTTTTATATTTTAATTTCAAACAAGGTATTCCTATTTAAAGAAAGCATACAACATAGACTTTTTCTTGATAAAGTTAAATTTAAAGAATTTTTAAGAAAGCAAACTTTTTTTGATGTGTGTATATAATTAAGTAGGTCATTGGGACACTTATGAACGCCATGGTTAATGTTTCTACGTTTAAATTTATAGTCAGGCTTAGCATTAACCTGAGCAGTCAATCTGCAAGGCCTGCTCTTGATTCATGACATTAGTTCTCTCATAAGTTGTTATCGTTACTAGGTATAGATTTATAAAGACAACCCTCGGGTAATTATACTGTCTGAAGAGAGCGATAAAATGGTAAAAGTTTTAATTTTGAAATAAAAATTTGTGTCTCTGAGTTTTGGTTCAACGCTCGATTGATTTTCATGATTTCTATTAGTTGAGTTCGTTTATGGGAAAGAATATTAATTCGCTGTGAGGTGCAGTTGACGCCAGTCATGAAAGCCCAGTATTTATTTTATAAGAAAATCCCCGTCTGTAAACGATAAGGAAAATATTACGAGGAAACTTTAATATCCATGTTCATTGAAATATTCTGAAAGTTTTGCGAAGATTACGAATGCGCATTAGGCCAGTGGACTAAATCCTACCCTTCTTATGCTCAAAGGAAGCCCACCTGTTGAACAATGTTACAAAGGTTGCTATGGGTATTATCTACACAAATAAAAAAAGTGAAGTATCTGTTTGTGATATTATGATGAAAAATGACCAATATAAATAATAACGCACAATGACGCATTCGTAAAACGACACTGTCTGTCTGTAGTAGTTGGGCACAGACATCTTATATAGGTACTATAGTCGCGACTATATATAGGTATGTGTATTTATGGTATTGGTGTGCTTGTATTTAAACTTATGATGTAAATTCATCAAACTACTCGCCAATTGAAAGTTTATCTATCAAAACTGAGCTACAGACAATAGTATGACAGACAATAGTTTTATCGTTTTCCTTGGGGAAAATAGTATATCATTATTGTAATAGTAATTAAAATGCAATTTACATTTACGTTGATTTGGGATCGACACCTACATCAACAAACGTTGTCCCGGTGATCTTTGGCCTTTTACCAGATAAAACTGAAGATACATATTTACGCTTTTTTAATTTGTTGAGGGATGTATTACATGTCAAGGTGAAATCTTTTAAATGCGACTTTGAAGTAGCACCAATTAATGCAGTCTATAAAATATTCCCAAATTGCCAAATATCTGGGTGCCTGTATCATTTTTCAAGAGCAATATGGAAAAAAGCCAAGGAGATTAAATTAAGCAAATTTAGATCAGGACGTAAAATAGTAAGGTTGGTCAGCTATATACCTCTATTGGCCGCTGATCGTATCTGATGAAGAAATGATGTTATTCAAGAAGTACTTTGAACGACAATGGCTTACAGTAATTTCGCCGACGTTATTAAGCTGTAACAAATTACTACATCGTACCAATAATTGTCTTGAAGGGTGGTACCACAGATTGAATGCTAAAATGGGATTACACCCAAGTTTGTATAGATTTATTTTTAACTGAAAAAAGAATCACAGTTTTATGATCATCAAATAACAAAATCGTTATTTTGTGTGCCCAAAAAGAATCGCAGAAAGATTTACATTGATTTCGATATAAAACTATCTATATTATTGCGTCGACTGGAAAAAAACAAATAAGTTGTATACAATTTTTGAGCAAAATTATTTATATTCGTGTAAAATTCATTTAACTAGCTTTTATAGGGTCGGGGAGGCATTCATGGGGTCGCACCCCTATACATGTTACTTCAAAGCTTTATTTTCACTGTACCTATCTAAGATGATAAATATTTTGTTTAAGTCCTTGTATGGCTGTTAATTTTCACTATAAAAGAGTAAGTAAATGTTTTGTTTAAAGGAATAATTTTAATTGTTTTTGCCTTTTCCTTTCTACCTGTGAATTACTCTTAGAGATGGCATTATGCGTATTGTACATATTGCGTATTTAAAATTAGTCAATACGCGTGTTGGTCACTATGCGTATATGGCGTTATGCGTATTGTACATTTTGCGTATATGTCAAAATGCGTATTTATGATTAGTCAATACGCGTGTTGGTCATTATGCGTCAAAAGGGAAGTAAATATTGGGTGCCACAATTTTTTTTGTTGAGCACCGGCATGTTTGTCAGCCTCTGTGGCGTGGCGGTAGTGCACGCGACTGCCACGCAGGAGGCGCGGGTTCGATTCCCGCTCAGTGCAAATATTTGTATGCATGAATATGACTATTTGCATTGGTCTGGGTGTTTCTATGTATAATATGTATGTATTTACAAAAAAAAAGTATATAAGTATGTTTATCCGCATTCTAGATTCCATAACACAAGCTATAAAAAAAAAACTTACCATGGGTCTAGAGAGCGTGGTGTAGAATGTTATGGAATATTAAAAAAAAAAAAAAAATATGACCATATACGAGTATATATAATTTGTTTATATTTAGGAAATATTACGAATCGGCGAATGCAATATAATAGATGATGGTAATAACCATCATCTATTATATTGCATCGATGATCTGTGCCGATATTTGACATATTTTTCAACGCGCCGACCTGCATCGATGGTCCTCAATCCAGTTTTGCATGGTAATCCCTGAGTTTATGAGTCACATGACTGATTTTTTATTTCTATCCTAGCAAATTCGAACAGCATTTTGCAAAAAATAATGTTCGAATTGTGAATTCATTGGCGACTGTCTCTGTTGACCTTATCGTCACTCACGCGGTGTGAATATTTTTTTCATCTTAATGGTTGGTATATTTCTCTAGGGCTGCGGACAATCTTACATTTGTGCCCAACTTTGCCAGAATATAAACAAATCATCGGAATCCATTCCAACTTGCTACACTAGCACCATATACATTCCCGGGAGAAATTAATGGGATACAAGGAAGACGTATGAATGAAATATTCAATCCTGTTAGAAGATTATAAACACAAACTGGATGTTTAATTTACTGGGGATATAATATTTCAATTCACCTTTAAGTAGGCTCTGGACCTTTGAAATGCGGTCGTTGAAAAAGCTTAGGAGTTTTTGAAGTATTTTATTAAAATGAGGATGAAATTTTAATAAGCTTTACAAAACTTTGTGGAACGGTCTCTTGGAATATTGGAAATTCAAAATACGAAATTACAAGTGTATCATAAAATGTTTTAGGTTTGCAAATGTTTGGATTATTTTGAAGAGATATTTCTTTAAACCTAAGAAAATAAAGTTAACGTTATTTCGCTTAAAATTCTTTTTATATGCGTGTAAAAAATTTAAGTTAGCTTTCTGTGTTTAAAGGATCTGATAACAATAAGCATGCTCCACAAAAATGGATGTCATTACCGCATTTTCTTCCTGCGCTCCCTTTGGAACCTGAGTTTGTTCATGTAATATGTTGTATATAATTTTATAAACAGATTTAAAATGTAATAAATGCAAAAGAAAAAATGATTGTGGCAACTCTCAAAACTCTCAACTAGGTTTCATCGGCAATAAATCGGCATCCCTCGTCCTTGATTTGCCATTATTCTTTTCCGTCGTTTCCCTGGAGGAATGCGTGAGCTTCATGACCTCACACCGGCAGCAATAGACTGGCTTCGCCAACTGGACGTCGACATATGAGGACTCGACCAGAGGCCATACGAAATGATGATGATGATTCTTTTACAGAAATGTTACTCGTACCGACATAAGCACAATCTCATAAACTTTCACTTATGATCATTAGATTTCAAATAAGAATTTTGCTAATAAACTAATTTAAATTTGAATGAAATTTAATATTGTTTATGATTCCTTAAATAAATCGTGTGTTGCCAGCTATCACGCCACCGAGGTCCTCATATATGCTAATGCGCAATATAAAACATTATCCTACGAACATGAACCGAGTCCTTTGCCCAAATTATCCTATCTGAGTGCCAAACGTATGCAAATAATGAGGGTGAGGTAACAAGAGGATATGATATATACTCGTCGCTAAAACAAAATTGTTTTTATCGTAACAGGAATTTCTATGAATTTCTTAGTAAAGGATGTTACGTTATGCTGTTATGTTGCTATATAATATGATATTTATGATAGACTAAGTTGGTATAATACTGTCGGAAGTTTACGCAACAATAAACACAAAAACAGTTTTATTTCAGTAAGTGAGTCGTTTCATCTTGAACCCGAATTACAAATTCGATGGCAGCAAATTACAAACGGACATCTGCATTTTTGCGAAAATCTTTTTTTACAATGGAATTGATAATTTTCTCTTCTATTTGAAAGAAGAAATGTATTTTTTTTAAATAGTCGGAAATTTTGTCAGTTTTTGCAACGTATATAAAAACAACTACAACTACCGCGGACATGTGGCAGTTGTCCGTGTATGCGACGTACAATTTGGCGCGTCGCTTAACGTAAACAAAGACATATTGTCAGTTTTTTTTTCACTGTTTTCTTCCAAATCCTATTTTATTAAAGTGCAAATTTGAAGAGGCTAGTTTTATTTTAGTAAAAGTTATAACGTTTTTGTGTTAAAAATGCTCTCCTGTAAACTAGTGGTTTCGCAGATGTCCATTAGTAATTTGCTGCCATCGAATTATAGGTTCGTTCAATCGTGTTCGTTCGCACACTGTGTGGTTTGTCAATGGGTGGCTTGATAGTCAGCCATTCTAGATCAGAATTGATTGGCCCCGTTGGTCTTGACGAGGTCTTGCAAAGTGCCAGCCAAAAGCTAGACTATGTTAATGATCTAGACTACGTTAATTAAAATAGTGTATCAGTATAAAAACACTCTTACCCTGCGTTTACTCTTGACGTTGTCAAGCTGCCTCTGCGTGCACTCTCCGATGGATTGCGAGCCCCACAGTTCGATGCCCACCCTCGAGTACGTGTACGTCATTGAGATGATTGGTAAGAAGTAGGTTAGCACCATGTAACAGACGTTGTACCTGTGAACAGATTGGTTTCTTAAAGTTATCAGGCCAAGGGCCAGCCCGTAAGAGATGACCCTGGGTCAGCCGGGGTGAGAGGGATATGTCGAAGACAACCTCACCTCTAGCCTAGCACTATCACCCACAGTCAGCGTGCGATTTTAGTCGGTTGGAGTCTGACATAACCTCCCCCTCCGGCCCCGGCAGAGAAGGTATCAATGTAGCAATGAACCTCCATTTCTCATGCTATTGCCCCTAACTTGACGGCATTGATAGATATGCTTTTTTACGCCACGCTTGAAGCACCCGGGTTTTTCTACTCCACCTATCATTATGGATCGGTTTATCTTTACTGTTATGGGAACGACTGCCCTAAATAAACGTGATACAAGAATATTATATACACCTCTTCCTCTGAGGATTATAAAATACTATATGCTATTCAGTGGGGTCCAGCCCGGTCCGGTCCGGTCCGGGTCCTTTAAGCGTGGCGTGAAGAGGTATCTAATGAGGCCGTCAAGCTGAGTGCCACCACTGTTTACGATGGTACGAGTACATGTTTACGATTCGACTATCTTTCGGAGACTTTGCCTTTCGCTTAACATCAGGCGATGTGGAGTCAAATTGAAGTGTCCGGTATAAAAAAAATGTAAAATAGGGTTCTTCAAGAAGGGCGTTAGAAGTTTCTTACAGGTTTGGTAGTTCGTCGTAACCCCTAGTGTTGCACACGTCCATAGACCTCGGTAAACGGTAACCATTTCCCATCCGGCGAGCCGTGTGCTTGTCTGCCACCTAAGTTGTATAAACAATAAAGTGTGTTTTTTTCTCCCTTAAAGACGGATATAAAGAGAAGGGAAATTCGAAGTGCTTCAGGTGTGAATAAATAGTTGGAAGAGCATTCCCCCTCTAAGGGAAAGGTCGTGGGTTCAAGGCCCACTTGAGCCCTTCTTTTTACCCGACTGCCGAAGGAAGAGGGGTAGTGTTTTTCCCGATGTATTTCGAGAGTGTGTTTTGTCAGCAACTTTTATAGCAGTTGTGAAAACCCTAAAATGGTATATGAGCAATAATATTCGAATAGACTTACCAGTATTCAACTTTAGACCTTGTTGTCATCCCATCAGGCCATTCGGAGAAACACACTATCCTATAAAAGAAACATTAAATTTAGTGTTGCTAGTAGGTGTGTAGTATTATTACGGTTTTTTGTTACTTTTTATGGTTACAACGTACCTAACAATCTCTAATAATACTCTATGGTATTTTACGACGTAATACACAGCGCTAACTAGCTTTTAATGTAAGTTCTGGAATTCGTATTACTGCTTATATGTTGTGATACATTTTTTTTTGTAAATACATACATTACAGCCGTGGGCAAAAGCTATAAATATGGAATATTAGCTTTTGCCCGCGATTCCGCTCGCGTGGATGTCAGTTATCGCGACCAAACATAGCTTATGTCCTTTCTTAAGGTTTAATCTACCCATATACCAAATTTCATCAAAATCAGTTCAGTGGTTTAGGCGTGAAAGCGCAACATACAGACAGACAGACAGAGAGACAGAGTTATTTTCGCATTTATGATATTATAGTATGGATATTCGTATATATTACTTTCATTGAGTGGGTATCGAATCAGTAGCAGAGTAGCAGTCCATGTAAAACTTGCCTAGAGGGACTTGATTGATATATTACTTACCTTAGAAATATAACAAAGGGCTCAATTATCCACTACGACAGCTTTGTCAAAGTTCTTTTATGATCGGCCTTTGAATAATTGTTCCATTTGCGGCAATTTGTGCCTTGAATAATGATTTGGAAACTTTTTTTATACAAATGCTATTGGTATTTTCTTCAGAAGTATTATATATTGATAGCAATATTAGTAATGTTGGCTATCGGTGCATTCTGTTCCCACAGTAATATTTTTTTAAATTTAATTTACCATGTTATAGTAAAGGTATTACTTGCCTGCCCATTACTGGCATGTAACAATAGTACTTACTACTTATTACCTATTAGTCTTATTACAGTCTATTTTATGCATTACTCTAAACGTTAGTTCACCTCCGTGAAATTTAGATCTCGTTCACGATTATTATCTATCCCTGGATCAAATTTCAGCCAGATCCGTTTAGCCGTTTGACCGTGATTGAGTCACAAACATCCCAACCATGAAGCAGGCAATTATAGAGGAAATTATAGCAGGGTTATTACAAGGCTATCGAATCAAATGGACTCATTTGGTCTGTGATGTCACTTTTTACTTCGAGTGAAACGTTCTTGCGAGTAGTTGTCATTATAAGTCAAAAGTTCAACAATAAAATTTCACCGGAATTCATTAGTAATTCCAAACATGTTATTTTGTTTAAAAAATTGTATATTTTGCTGAAAATTGCAAATAAAAACATTGAGCCATCTGTCGAAATAAGGCCAAATTATTTAGGGGGCCTAAAATGCTGCGGTGGATGTGTGGAGTCACGCGTAAAGATCGCGTGAGGAACTCTCGCATCCGCAGCTGCCTTCATGTCCATGATATCGCAGATAAAATGCAAGAGAGCCGCCTCCACTAGTGCGGCCACGTCTTGCGGAAACCGCCCAGCTACGTGGGTAACAAATGCCTGGAAAAGGTGCCCCCACCCGGTCCAGGTAGAAGGGGTAGGCCCAAGAAGTGCTGGCTTGGCGTCGTGGAGGGTGACATGCGTGAAAACGGTCTCACTACCTTGGACGCCCAAGATCGTGCGAAGTGCAGGAGGAAGAGCAGGAAGGCGGACCCTGAGCTCCAAGGGCACCGTGGCCTCGGATGCAATCAGGACTAACGTCTTTATGTGGATGATGATGATTTAGGGGGCCTAAATGGTTGGCTAAAATAGGGGTTCCGTGATTCCAACATTTTCATAAACTTTCACATTTATAATTTTAGTAAGCTTAGTAAGCAACTTACCTCGTTGTTCCATCAGGTAACAAGTCGTTCTCCGTAGTGAAGTAGATTAGGTTTGGACTGCTGAGGATAGTGCTGCACACCCAGATGGCTGCTGTGATGCCAAGAGTCGCTCGCTTGCCCAGCCGAGGCCTTAATGGGCTCATGATTGCCACGTACCTGTCGGAGAAAGTAAGGCTTATTAAGTGGATAAGTTAGGGTTTTTATTTTGTATCTGCTTATCCTTATCCTATATTTATGGAGTCTGCGCAACATGAGCGATTTTTTCGTTCATCTTTGGTTGCAGTCATCTCAACATTCAATCCTTCCTTAGCAATTATCATCTTTAAACACAGTTCATTCATCTCTTGCTTCAATAATTTTATTGTTCATCAAAGGTGTTGTTTTAAATTTCACATTTTTAATACCACTTAGTTGCAGATAAGCAGACGGCGGCCCACCTGATGGGAAGTGGTTACCGTGGCCAATGGACGTATGCAACACCACGAGTGTTACACGAGCTGCCTACCCTAAAGAAACCTTCTAATACCCTTCTTGAAGAACTCCATATCGTAGACACTTGGGAAAACCACAGCAGGCAGTTCATTTCCTTTCATTTAGTCCAATTATAAAAACATATTTAGGCCTCCTCATAACATTCACTTTCTCACTGAGCCACAGTATTAAGGTCTTTGTTACTTTGAAATGGACGGAAAGCTCTTAAATAATGTTTCTTTTATTCATATCCTAACAAATTAGAAACACCAGTTACTTAGGTATTGGGCAAATTTCCAAGCAGGCCTTATGCATTACCAGATTTTGGGATTCCTATTATGATAATTTGGTCTATTGCGCACAAGTTTACTAACGGGGATGGACTATTATTCACAATCTTATGTAATAAATATTGAACATGGTTTATAGGTGTAGTGAACCTTTATAGGGTGTATAGAGTTCAACCAGGATCTGCCAAATTCTAAAACCAGTTAGCCACTTGAACGTCCGGCGCGCGCATTAAACATTACTGTCTTACGTCCAACTATTCGTGATTGTGATCGCCGCGCATGCCGCGCGTCCTATTCATTACAAAAAGCTATGTAACTCCTACTATAACATACCTAAATTATAGAAAAAAATACTGTAATGTAGGTCTAAGAACGTAGATTGTATTAATATTATATTTAACCTTGTGCTGTTATCCTGATTTACATAAAACAGGGTAGAAAATGAGGTTCGGCATAAAAAAAGTAACCATTATTTTCTATGACAACAACATTTTGACGTTAAAATTATACTAAATTTAGCACTCAAAGCTATATTAATTCAATATAATTGTAAAGAGTAAGTCTCAAAGTTCATTTTGATGTATAATAATTGAAGAAAGATGTAATAAAACTGCTATACTTACGACATAATCACTGGCACTAAAACACTTCACTCACAAGACGTCAAGTCAACTGACTTTGATTTTTTTTTTCTCAACAATCGGACCTCTTACACTGACATCTAGTTGTTATAAGTTGCTCTATTTCATTAGCAAGCATTCTAAATCAATACAAACGTCATTGTAGTACGTCATTTATAAACTAGATGTCGGTTTTCTAAACTTGTTGCTCTGGACACTATAGTATCCAGGACGTAAGACGCAATATTTTTTTTGGATACCATGCTATCCACAGACGTTCAAGTGGGTAGACTACTTAGACGAGCGTTTCCTTGAATCGGAGGGCACTTACAGGCCCGTATTCTAGAATGACACTCAGCCAGAATCGTGATTTATCTGAGGACAGATTGTATTGACATATTGCCTTTACACCTTAGTTATATCGAGATTTAAGCGTAGTGTCATTCTAGAATACGGGCCTAAGTCGTATCCGGCAGGCAGTAATCATAAGGTAAAGACATAGACCTATTTGGGTGACCTAAACAACTCTGTCAGATGGCAGTCACTCCTCATATATTATAGCCGAAAGAACCAAGCCCCATCATTATCTAAGTAGACCCCGGGTTCCAAGTTTGAAGGCCTTAAATGCGACCGGTAGCACACGAGTAGACCGTTATATCTGTAGCGGGCAACGCGTAGCCTAGATTCGATGTCAGCACATTCCTTTCGTGACATTCATTCGTTCCATGTGGTGAGGTAAGCCCACGCTCTGTAAAGCCAGTTCCTACGTGAAGCTTGATACAGTCGGCTACATATAGACTCGCTTCACTTATGGATATTCAATTTCAATTATTTCCAAACCGGAAAATATAGCTGGTATAGTATATATTTATGTAATCTACGAGCATCTATCCCCTGGGGAATACAAACGTGTGTATATAAATATGTAGTAAACAAGAAGTGAAGGCATTCGTTCTTGAACTTGATAAAATATCCGTATTCCAGGCATCGGCGCTCACCCTCAAGACGTGCTAGTTTTGATATTCTTGTACCAGTAACATGATATAATGATAGTTATATAACGAGGTAAGTGTGAAATAGAATACTGAGTTTCCCGTTTTTAGAGTATTCAGGTAGTAAACACGTATACGACTTACTTTACTATTACTACTTTAAGGTATCGGTTACCGTGAGTCCGTGATCTATTATGTGTTATACACATAATAGATCACGGACTCACAAAGTTCTTCAAGGTCTGAGTTAATATAATAATAAATATAAGAAATAAAGATAATAAAATCTCTCTGGCTTATAGATGATAAATAAATAAAATAAATATTCCACAACATTCTATACAACGCTATCTAGACCCATGTTAAGCTTAACTAGCTTGTGTTATGGAATCTAGAATGCGGATAAACATACTTATAATACTTTTTGTAAATACATACATATTATATATAGAAACACCCAGACCAATGCAAATATCATATATTCATGCATACAAATATTTGCACTGAGCGGGGATCGAAACCGCACCTCCTGCGTAGCAGTCGCGTTCACTACCACTAGGCCACAGGCACAGACTCAGCTCTCAGCTTTGGGAGACCAGGTGGCAGTAGTTCACATAAAAGCCATTTGATATATTTTAGAGTAGACTAGATTTTTGTTTCCCACAGAAATCTGTTACCGGAAAGAAAAAGAAAAATATCCTATGTGTCTTTCTAAAAAATGGTTTATCTACGTGCATGTCTATGTGTAATTTTCATTCAAAAACTGCTTAAACGTTTACGAGTGATTTAGGGACAAACATCTAAATATCTTTACGAACTTTTACATTATTTTATAACTACAATACAACATTGCATTTCCAACTGCTACATCAAGTCATGTAGCACTGATATATCTTACCTGATAGAACAAAAAGAAAGTGCAAAATATTGTGAACTCGTCTGGGGAATCACGAAGCGGTCGTACATCACCTGCATACAGCGCGCCAGTCGTGAAAATTAAGTATTAAAACTTATAGCCGTGATGAATATGTCCGAATTTTTCCGGACATTTCTATTGTTTATGATTATTTAATTTATGTTCCATCTCTTCCCATGCGGTGTTGTACAAGGCGACTGAGGGATATGGCTGTTCAACATCAGACAGATATATACAGCCCAGACTCAGCCTCAGATATAGGCTCGAGTCAACAATTAGTGCCCGCGGGCCGCGGCCTATGGACGTATGCCACACCAGGGGCGTTACACTCGTGCTGCCTACCCTACAACTGTATACATCTACAACTGTAACCCCAGATTGTATACGTATACAGTCGACAAAGGAGATACGGATGCACATTTAGATACATTAATAGGCCATGTCGAGCATTAGACTGCGGTATGCTAATTGCTTATATATGAAAAAGTGCAAATTTCTTTTGGTGACTGTTCATAGTGCTCACGTGTTTCCTTCTTCCTACAGTCCCGGGTCCTTTAAGCGGGGCGTGAAAAGGTATCTAATGAGGCCGTCAAGCTGAGTGCCACCACTGTTAACATGGTACATGTTTCCGATGGTGACCCTATTTCCGAGACTTTGCCTTTGCTTAACATCAGGCGAGGTGAAGTCAAATTGACGTGTCCTATATATAAAAAAAATAGAAGTAACTATTAGTATTTACGAGTAAGTAAGAGGACAGAAGGAAGTTATTTAATAAAAGTCTTACTACCCAATATACTTGTTAATTGGTCAGGAGTTTTCTGGCAACAGATACGGAGAAACTCAAGGACAAGGGTTTAGGGAACCGAGACGATCTGAAGGTGAACTAAATGAAAATTTATGAACGGAAAGAACGTCATTAAGTTTGCAGTTACCTTTAGATACGGTGGGGACATTTCGGGTCGCAGTTCTTTCGTTCATTCATTAATGAGACTAATTTGTAATGCTATCTTTGTTCTGTAATGAGAATAGTAGGTGCACTCGGCTTACAATTGTAATGGCACTTGAATAATTGTAGCTATTTGTGTGTTTTTTTGTGTATTAATTTCTTTGTGTGTATTTTACATTAACTTCGTTACAGTATCATGCTTACACATTACTAGCTGACTCGTCGCGGCTTCGCTCGGGAAAATTTTGTATTGCATATTTGATTGTGACACAAATGACGCACTTTCCATACCAACGTTTATCACCTATTTCACCCTCTTAGTAGTTAAATTTTGATAAACGCTGATTCACGTGTCTATTTTTTTCTTAAAAGACACAGGTTTATGAAATTTAATGACGAGAAAATGACGGACTTTCATACAAACTTCCATGCCTTATTTTACCCCTTCAGTAGCAGAATTTCCGAAAATCCTTTCTTAGTGGATGCTAAAATCATAAAATGCATGTCTACTAACAAAATTTCAAGTTGTTGCTCCAGTGGTTTAGGCGCTGCGTTGATGAATCAGTGAGTCAGTCAGTCGGGATAAGTAATTTTATATGTATAGATATTCACGTCCCACCTCTAATACATAAAAATAAACACGCGCACACGCACATCCTAGTCATAAATGCAAACACGCACACACATACACACAAATAATACACACAAAATGCGCTCTAATTGTATTTATGACGATACTTTTAACGATCTGCGGTAGCCTAGTGGTATGGGTAATGGACTGAGACGAGGTCTCGGGTTCGATCCCAGGTTTACCATGACACACACCAATGACTCGATGCTTTTCGAAGTTATGTGTGTATTTTTCGCAGGTTTATAAGTGCCCGGTTAATGGCTATAGGCTCGCCACCTATTACATTGGGACCTAAATTATGTTTTGGTTTTGGCGAAATGTGGGTGCTAGCATTTCTGCCTACCCCTGCGGGGAATACAGGCGTGAGTTTATGTTGTTATGTTTAACTACCAAGTAACTCTTTTTCAGCAACAAAAAGAATATAAAGACCAAAAAAGGAATATAAAAGGAATATTGGAACGATAGGTGAGTTATTGAAAATTCTTCACATCTATCGAGAATATTTTTCTTGCAGTTCAATTTGATTTGCTCGGCTTTTCTACTAACAGGTAAAGGGAAATCAAAGCGAGAAAATGTTTTGTAGATTTTAATAGTATAACACTCACCGGGATATTTACCATGTTTATAATTTGTATTTGGTAGCCGAAATATCGGTTACCAAATACAAATTATAAACATGGTAAATATCCCGGTGAGTGTTATACTATTAATGTTAACGACCATGTCAATCTCAAATCATATTTTGTAGATTTATACTGTCTTCGTTTATTTGAACTGCATTTGTTTTTATTTTTTGTTGATCTATTCTTTTTCAAGAACAATAATTTTGTGTTATAACGAACTTACTACAGTAATTCCTATTTATCATCATCTGAGCGCTTGCATCCAAAACTTAAATTTTGGAGCCCGGAGTGTAGACCCCGTAGTATTCTACAGGGTCGGCACTCCGGGCTCCATAATTATATAGTATTTTGGCGCCTAACCCCCTATAACCAAGAAGAAAACCTGTGTCAGAACTTTATCCCTCGATTACCAGGCGTACCGGAATGCGCGAGGAGTTTGCCGAGGCCAAAAATCTAGGTGGTATCATATTTATCCACGCACATAAATATGTAATCAATCAATCAATTAGCATTTCGCATTCAACTACTGGACATAAGCCTCTCCCAATGTTGGGAGGCTTTAGCCTACTGTTTCCACGCTGAACGTGTTGGAATAGGGTTTTATTTCAAGTTTTCCTTCTCTTACATACATATTAAGTGATAGTTCAGGATAAAGAGCTATAATATTCTTAGCACGATCGGGTTAGCTCAACCGTGAAACCTGAACTATCACTTAATATTGATTATAAGTACCACTTTACTATATTTGGTACGGTTTTTGAGAGTATTAGAAGCCATTCTATCGTTCTAAGGCCATTTACGGGCTCAGCAGGTACCAACGTTTAAACTACAAAGGTAAACGTCATTAAACTAAAATATCTGTAGAATAAAAAAATCTTGAAGCAAATCTTCCGCTAGCGAATAATTTCATACATATGAGAAGCAATTGTATTTCAAATTCAATTCATTCAGTCATTGAAAAAGAAATAACCAAAACGCTGAAGCAAAACGACCATACTTTTTTGTATTGTGAGTTGCGTAATTTCGGTCACTATGTTCGATTTCCTGGTTTGAAACGTTTTGCGTCACCGTATGAATCAAACAGAACCATTGTATGAAACCGAATGCAGAAATTACGCGACCGAAATTACACGATTCACAAATCACAAAATTACGTTCTATCGTTTGGCCTCATTTTAACTACTAATCACTTACCTATCAACGCTGATGGCCAGTAGAGTGAACACCGATGCTGATATACTGAGCACTGCTATGAACTGACAGAACTTGCAGTAGAAGTGCCCAAACGGCCAGTCAGAATTCAGCATGTACGTGAAATTGAACGTCACATTCAATGTCGACACCATCGCGTCTGCCACTGACAGGTTCACTGGGGGAAAGACAAGCATTTACATATAAAACCTGTTTTTCTGTTGGTTTATTTTACGAAATTCAACGTTGTAGACTAACGCGTGAAGGTTTTTGGTAAAGTTTAAGTCGAAGTTATAATGGGTTTTCGGGGTATTTAATAACTCGTTGGGTCTGAACCATTGCCTATAAGGTTCGAGCTGCTTTTAATTATTTTTTTATGTTAAATTGACAGCATCTGTGGTGTGGCGGTAGTGAACGCGACTGCCACGCAGGAGGTGCGGGTTCGATTCCCGCTCAGTGCAAATATTTGTATGCATGAATATGGCTATTCGCATTGGTCTGGGTGTTTCTATATATAATATGTATGTATTTACAAAATATATATGTATATATATATATATGTATGTTTACCGGCATTCTAGATTCCATAACACAAGCTATAAAAGCTTACCATGGGTCTAGATAGCGTGGAATAATGTTGTGGAATATTTTATTTTATTTTATTTAAAAAAGAAAGTTGTAGGTTCCTTGGTTTGACGTTGTATTAATTCTAAAGCTGGGAGGGAAACGTGGAATTATATTTCTACTATTCTGTATCGCGTTATTAAATCCAATACATTTTTAGCCATTCCTTCCTTCTTTGAAGTCGAATATACAATAATTTAGCATCTAACTTCTTCAAACTTCATGCCTACACTTTTATCTTAATTATTTTCCTCACGAGTTTATCACAGAATTCCGTCGCTGAACAAGCGAATATTATGAAATGAAAATAACTGTTTCTTTTACAAGGAAATGCAAGTAATAGCAACTTAACTGTTAAGATAAGTAATAGCTAGCAAACTGAATCATTAGTCTGAAAGTTTTCAAACGTTGAGCGCAGGGCTTTGGTTCTCAGTTACGCTAAAAGCCAACTTTCGCTAATTAAAAGTATTTAAAAATCCCTCTGTAGTACATGTTTACTAAGAGTTAAAATAATTAAGGTTTATATGCTTTTTATAGAAAGGTGTAGTACCACGTGCATTAAAGCTAATCTATATATATAAAAATTAATCCCTATTTCCCTTGGTCACGACATCACGCGTGAACGGCTGGACCGATCTCACTAATTAATTTTTTGTTGTGTTCGTTATTGTTAGGAGAAGGTTCTTAT
This sequence comes from Eilema sororculum, assembly GCA_914829495.1. Lineage (NCBI taxonomy): Eukaryota > Metazoa > Arthropoda > Insecta > Lepidoptera > Erebidae > Eilema > Eilema sororculum. The sequence goes on from OU618543.1 coordinate 5,510,419, forward strand.
AAAAGAAAAAATGAAGAAAATTGAGCGGAAAATGAGAAAATTTAAGAATAAATAACCACCATATAAAATAGCTGATCCGACATACGCCATGTCTAAATTTTGAATTTGGAATAGGTACAAATTGGAAAAAAATGTGTTTATTATTCTAATACTGCGATATGATATTCTTCTATGTTATCTGACGTTTGATATAGAATTGACATAATGCGTGCAAATATCGTCAGAGGGTGATTAGTAGACATTCCTCTGAATTAACAAAATGTTCGTTGCTTGGGCAGCGAAAATATTTATGGTGGCAATTTTTTTATTTAGGTCGAAAAATTGATGGTTTATAGTAGTATACCTCTATGCCCTTGAGCGTATATGGTATATGGTTGTATGGGTCCCATAGGTATATAGGCTCCATAGGTGTAAGTATGGGCCCCGGTGACCTATTAGTGTCGGGAACTCCGTGTGCGTATGGGGCCCGAATCGAAATGCTTTTTAGGAGAATTTGATTCTAATTTCTAAGGCGAAACAAAGTTTGCCGGGACAGCTAGTTTATTTATAAAATAATGCAGTAGTCTTAGGTTCAAGAGATGAGGGAATTGAGGAAATTTATGAATGTAGCCGAGGACCCCACAACCCGAAGGGAGCCATCTCGAAAGAGATGGTCCTGGGTCTGCCGGGGTGCGAGAGATATGCTTTTGGCAATCTCACCTCCGGCAACCAAGGACCCAAGACGGCGTGCGTTTTAGTCGGTTCGAGTCCGACATATCCACCTCCACCGGCTCCGTGGGGATTTATCGCACGATAAAAAAAACTACAATTGTAACCTATCACAAGATAACCACGAATAGAAAGAAACGGAGAATGTTCTCTAATAATCGTATTGTGAAATCGAGGAAAAAAAGTATAATAAAAGATGTGTAAGAATGCCTATTAATAACAAGTTAGCTGACCCGGCGAATTTCGTACCACAATTTTTTTTGCGTGGCGTCATATCCCGTTCCCGCTGCACCCTCTACTATATCAAGCATGCATTATACATATAAACTTTCTTCTTGAGTTACTCTATCTATTAAAAGGAACTGCTTCAAAATCTGTAGCGTAATTTTGAAGATACAAGCATACATAGAGACGGACTATGTAGTGATGGTTCGGAACTTATGAGAATCATCCTTTTGTAACACTTGGTTGAGTAGATTATAATGGCATACATTTCGTGACAACTTATATTAACATAGTTTCTGCAATAAATATCTTCCTCTTTAATTTTTTTAACTTTTCTGCACATTGTACAAGCGTTTAGTAAATAGTACGTACTAAGTTATTTGAGTTCTGGCCGTTTTGAGTGTAACTTTGAAGCACACAGAACGGACGCTTTACTCAACTTTTCTCTACATTAAATATGATAGGGGCGAAGTTGGACAAATTTTAACCTCAACTAACTAATGTAGTTGTTTTTAACAGCAGTGATGTAGTCGGTGAGGTACAACGTAAGTTAAATACATGAAGCACTTTGTTAAGTCATTTACACTATCGCTCATACTATGATATTGTAACTATCGGACCACATTATATAATATTATATTATATTATTTTTGTATGAAGTCCTTAATAAGAAATCTAATCTAACTGAGGCTATTATGTGATCCAGAGGGCGCGAGTACGTATCTAGACATGATCCTACTAATATGAATCACTTCGAAAATAAACAATTCAGTTCGATTACATCAGGAAAAATGACTTGAAAATAAATACCCCGAAAACCCATTATAACTAACTTGAACTTTAACAAAAACGTTCACGCATATGTCTACAACGTTAAATTCCGTAAGATAAACAAACAGAAAAAATAATAATTTAAGAAAAACAAAAAACCCGACTGCGTAAAAATTAATTTAAAACAATACGTTACTAAATTAGCTTAAAAAAAAACTAAAAAGAAAGAAACAAGTTCAGTAGTTTCGAATTCTGTTAAGTAATACTAAATAACTACACAAATGAAATAATTTTATAATCGATACACATAAAACAAATCACAAATTCTAATGTAGAACAGAACGACTCACAGTCGGGGGGGGGGGGGGGGAATTTGAATTGATTCAGGTGTGGCTCAGTAGCTCAGTTAGAAAAGTATTCCCCCTGTAAGGAAAAGGTCGTGGAATCAAACCCCACCTGAGTAATTCATTTTTTCCTGATGTATCTAATCGAATTGCATAGTTATATATACAATTCAGATCAAGTACGATGTGTGGCCGACGTTACTATATGGTAGAATGAAAAATAAACTATCCTAATAGTGGAAATTTTCATTTTATAGATAACTATTGTTAAATATCTAAACATCATGATCATGGAGACGCATTGCATCCGAGACCATGGTGCACTCGGAGCTCAGGGTCCACCTTTTAGCTGTTTCTCCTCCACTTCGTACGATCTTGGGCGGCCATGGTAATGAGACATACAGGTTAAATAAAATAAATATTCCACAACATTCTACACAACGCTATCTAGACCCATGGTAAGCATAGCTTAACTAGCTTGTGTTATGGAATCTAGAATGCGGATAAATATACATAGATACTTTTTTTTTGTAAATACATACATATTATACATAGAAACACCTAGACCAATGCAAATAGCCATATTCATGCATACAAATATTTGCACTGAGCGAGAATCGAACCCGCGCCTCCTGCGTAGCAGTCGCGTTCACTACCACCACGCCACGGAGGCTGTCAAACGCTAAAGGTTACTATAACATGTATGTGTTAAATATCTAAACATACAGGTTATAACTGTTTATACTGTTGATTTATGGCACTTGGTGGAATCTGCTATACCTATTGTAAGATACTTTGTACTTTTCCACTATATTTTATATTTCACCTGACCGGTTTCGCCTCACGGCATTCTCAAAGGTAAGATGTAAAGTGACTGTTTCTAAGATTCTGAATCTTAGAAACAGTCACACTCGTGAAATCCATACTAATATTATAAATGTGAAAGTAACTCTGTCTGTCTGTCTGTATATTACGCTTTCACGCCTAAACTACTGAACCGATTTTGATGAAATTTGGTATAGGGGTAGAGTAGATCTTGAGAAAGGACATAGACTATGTTTGGTCGCAATAACCGACATCCACGCGGGCGGAGCCGCGGGCAAAAGCTAGTATAAAATATAGTGAAAAAGTACAATGTGTCTTACTCAATATGTAGGTTATAACTTACCCAAGAAGTAATTGGTGACGCTCCTCATCCGTTTGTTGGCGAGGACTATCCATATGACAACCAGGTTGCCCAGGGTGGCCACGACGACCATTCCCGCGAACAGCACGGTCCACAACACCTGCCGCCACCATGGTAGGATGAATGACTGGTACGCCTGTGACACGAAACATTTTTTTAAGAATATTAACTGTTTCAAAGATACACAACGACGAGACTTCCGCGTGGAATTAGATCTGGGTTTTATTTTTTCATGTGGAACCGTAATACTTTGAGAAACTAAAAGTAGACTTAATTATGCGTATATACCGTTATCTGCCAGAGAAAATACCGTCAAAATACGCTTAGTGACTTCGGAGATTAACGGAAACAAACAGACAGAAAGAAAGACAGACATCAATTTTAAAAAGAGAACTTCATACTGTACGGAGGAACCTCTGATGCGGCGACATCTTTGCATGTAAATATTTGCAATGATCGGGAATGGAATCGGTGACCTATGAATTTGTATGTAATTGTGAAATCTAGATTGGCAGGTAGAACATCCTAGCCAGATGGACTGACTGACGACCTGAAACCGATGGTTGGGACAGACAAGATGCGGAATGCGGAGGATCGGGTGAACTGGCGTACATTGGAGGCCTATTTCCAGCAGTGGACTGCTGGGCTAATTGATTCTAAGATCTACCGCCACGCCATATTTGGTCGTCGAAATGTGACATAACCGTAACCGTATGATTTGAGATTGACATGGTCATTAACGTTTCCTGACCAACAATTTCAAAACCCGTGCGAGTCGATTCAGTGAGTGTTATATGTCGAAATCGCGATCGAGTACATTGCGAGAACGCGGACAGTGGTAGAGGCGGAAGAGGGTAGATAGATACGGTCTGCCCAATAACAACTAGCTCGGCGGTCGTCAGTGCACCGTGATCATGTCGCTTGAAACAGTGCCGAAATATCGGTTTCTCAATAAATATAATAAACAAGGTAAATATCCCGGTGAGTATTATAATAATAACCGTAACCGGTCCTTTAAACCATCAACAAAATAGAGGAAAGGAACGATGATTTAGATGCTAATGAAAGGTACTGCAATAAATGTCGTCATGTGTAATTATTCTTTGACTTCGAAACGTAATGGAAATTGTTTTAAAGTGTTGTTACTGTTGTATAATTAGACCTTATAATCAAAGGAATTCTAGAACATTACGAGCCTTTAAATGCGACTCGGTGTTATTTTAGGATTCTTTTGCGTTTCCATTCGTCGGGACAGGAAAATGTTTCTATTTTTAGTCCGAACTTCGAAACACCTGTTATTAAACCTCGATTTCACTGCAGTGGAAATGCGTAATGTTTTTTAATCTTTCAGTGCTGTGAGGGGTGATAGATATCAGACTGAGCACTCCATAGTATATTTTAGTTATTTCAGTTCATCCAACTCAACGGAAATAGTATTCTTTTAACTATAATACATCATCACATAATGGGCTAGATGGGGACACTGTGGTCCCCACAACCCGAAGGGGGCCATCTCGAAAGAGATGGTTCTGGGTCTGCCGGTGTGCGAGAGATATGCTTTTGGCAATCTCACCTCCGGCAACCAAGGACCCAAGACGGCGTGCGTTTTAGTCGATTCAAGTCCGACATAACCGCCTCCACCGGCTCCATGGGTGTGGTATACGCGGGGATTTTTCGCACGATAAAAAAAAGCTCTGTTTCCAGTTGCATCCAAAAATCTGGGACCTCCAGGGGTCCGCTAACGTCTTCTCCACCTTGGGAAGGTTCGTCCAAATATAACAAAAATAATCTTCAAACTGACTGGTTGCTAGTTAATACTATTACAAATTTTAATGTTATTTTAAAAGGAATTTAAGCATTGTCATTCAACGTGGCAATGCAGCCAGCCTTCTGGGTACGTTACCAGTCGGTGACGATGCGGATGAATTCCACGACGCATTATGTATGTAAATATTTTATTTATTTTTAAATTTATATGTCGTAACTACTTAAAAGCACTATTTAAGTGTGTTCTTCGTCTATCTAATATTTTTTAACAGATCTTTCTCTCTATTATGAAAGTTCTTGCTTTGAATAACAATAATTGTTAACAACAGGGCTATATTCAGAGTATAATCACCTTAAACAGTAGAAGTATCCTTCCATTGTGTAAAAACATCACGCTTCACTTTTCTTCAAATAAAATAAAATATTATACTTCTCATCACAGGAAACATAAATCAAACAATGCGTGCCCTTAAATTTTTATAACATCCGCTTTGCTGGTGAAAAAACTACCGCAATATCCAGCTGCTATCTCTAAGGGTATATCTGACCCTTTGAACTATCACTATAAAGGGTTGAGGGTAGTATCCACATTGTGTAAGCGAGCGGAAGGCACCCGGTCTCGGCGCAGGCTTCAACAAATATCAAAGGTAATGCAAACTCTACGAGACGCATTGTGTTGAACCAACACTATCTTGTATATTTTCAACTGGGTATTGAAAACCCTTGGAAAATTTACTATATTGTTGTGTATATAGAAATGTAATGGAACGTAAACTCTGGTACAGTCAGCGTCAGAAATATCTTGACGACGAAGTCTCAAAATGATTTTAAAACTCTCGTATTAAGAGCAAATCAACTGTTTTATTGATTTAAATAGTATGATTGTTCGAACTAGAGGTGTGTACCACATATGACAACGATAAGTCAACTGGAAGGGAGCAAAAAATCTAAATTCAATATTTGTTAATTTTTTTAATGTATTTTTTATAGCATTTATTATGCTAACTTTTAAGTTCGATAAACGTTTATTTATGAAGCAATCATGAAAGAAGCAGATCTACTTTTTATTAGCGTCGGCAACGATAGCATCTTTTACGCATTTTTCTTATTATCATATCTTAGTGTTATCCTCAGTTGCATTAAGAGGCTATCACCTTTTTTTTTTAATTATAAAGGACACGTCAAATTGTCTTCACCTCGCCCGAAAGTAAGCTAAAGGCAAAGTCTCGGAAAGAGGGTCACCATCGTAAACATGTGCTATGTTAACAGTGGTGGCACACCTAAGAGTTCGGGCTCTATTTACTCCTCATAACAGAACAGATAAAGGCAAGCCTGCATCTGTCTCGTCCATTCATAATATCAGCTAGCAGGTACGGTCCCATAAAGACCCTCTACCAGAATAGCATGTCTTAAATTCGGTACTATACGGTCGGCAGCACGTGAGCGACACCACTGGTGCTGCACAGGTCTATAAGCCGCGGTAACCGCTTCAAATCAAAGCGGTCGTCTGCTTGTCTACTACCCAAGTGGAATAAAGAGGATACCTTTTATTTTATACCGGACACGTCAATTTGACATCACTTCGCCTGATGTTAAGCTAAAGGCAAAGTCTCGGAAATAGAGTCACCATCGTAAACATGTACCATGTTAACAGTGGTGGCACTCAGCTTGACGGCCTCATTAGATGCTTAAAGGACCCGGGACTGTAGGAAGAAGGAAACACGTGAGCTGGCAGGGAGTTCCAGGTCTTAGTGGTGCGGCATAGGAATGAGTCTCCTTACTCACCTCTGTATTGTTTTGTGACGTGTTAACATATCTGTTGGTGGCAGCATCGGCGAAGGTGATGTAGAAGTTGTGTTCGAACCCCGGTGCGGTCGATCGGTTGGACGCTATCGTTGGCGCCAGGTCGTCGAGCATCCTCACATCTGTGCGAACCTGTTGGCAATATATCAAGCAATTAATAATCAATCAATTAACATATAGCAGTTCACTCCTGGACATAGGTTCTACCAATGTTGGGTGGTTTTGGCCATAATGTTACCCCACACACTGGAGAGATGAGTTGGACAGGGTTTTCTATTGAGTTTTCCTTCTCTTGCAGTGATATCTTCTACTTTTTTTTCCGTGCGTCGCCAAACCCTTAAGATTGGACGGGGTGGTAATGCTTATATTCTTTTTCCGTCACCACATGGATAATGACAATACATGCTTTATATTATACACTTGATTTTGCCCGCGGTTCCGCCCACGTGGATGTCAGACAGACAGACAAAGAGAGCTACTTTCGCATTTATAATATTAGTATGGATATGGATTTTCTGAATCTTTTTCACAACTCAGTTTGGCTCGGCTTTCTAGCCTAATTGTGATGCGACTGTACGATAATTTCCGTGAAGCGATCGCCATTTGACCTCTACAATCAATTGTTGATATTAAATTTCTTCAGTATACAGACTAGTCGGAGTGTTGATAGATGACTCCACTGTCGCCTTAAAGACGGACATAGAAAGAATGAAAATTGGAATTGATTTAGGAGTGGCTCAGTAGCTCAGTTGGAAGAGCATTCCCTCTGTAAGGGAAATGTCGTGTCAAACCCCACCTGAGTAATTTATTTTTCCTGATGTGATCGAAGACTAGTCGCAATTTTTAGGGCTTCAACTATGTATAAAAAATTTCATAGATATTGGTATGACAACCGGGACCGATGGCTTAAAAACTAACAACCAAACCAGTAAACATACATATTCATGCATACAAATATTTGCACTGAGTGGGAATCGAACCCGCGTAGCAGTCGAGTTCACTGCCACCATGCTACAGGCCTTTTGGTTAACATACATTTCATCAGTGGGTCTTAAGTTATTAGTGTACTAAAAGTCTAAACGAGAGCAGTTTATTACAATGTAGGGTGGTATTATGTCACATGCAATATAGTCTGAGAGCCGGTGGTAAACACACTCGCAAGTTTGTTTGTTATCGGTGACCTCTATAGAGGATAAACTCTTCATATAGAGGCATATACACAAGGGCTATACATATCGCCATTTAAGTTCTCACATTACGTATGTCAAAAAACAACCGCAAGGCATTCGCGCCTATATAAATAAACACATATGGGCGCGAATGCATTGCGTTTTTACCCCGAATGCCGAAGGAAGGAGGGTAATGTTTTTTTTACCTACGTGGTGTTACAAATTAAACGGTGATTTATTTGTGTAGGCTCTTGCAAGATATAGGTTTCGGGTTCGAATACTGGACATTACAATAACACAAGCAAGTTAACCTAATTGAAGAAGTTAACGAAAATTAAGAAGAAAGGGGCTCATTTACTCTCGTAAAATGTAAAAAACAAAACAAAACGAGTAGTAGCAGAGTGGACCCCAGGCTCCAAAATGCGATCTTTGAATGTAACGAAATTTGGCACATCGAAGAAGAAGTAAGCACTAGCTCCTAGACTATAACTAACCAAGGTAAATAAACAGTGCAGGGTTTCACATAAAAGGAGATCTCATAGTAAAATCGAACGGGACATAAAACTTAACGTTTAGTACCCGCGGTTACGACGGGGCCGCAACAATTTTTGAGTGTCCCTTAACGGTGGGTCACCACTAAATGGACAACATAAAGCGTTGCATTAGTGTACCTATAACTGCAATAATATAGTGAAGATGATCACAACATATTATGTTGTGATCATCTTCACTATATTATTGCAGTTGTACCTGTAGCATGTGCTACGTATTTCGTAGCATATTCTACGCCTCGTAGGCTTTGTTATGTTCGTAGCAGTAGTGTAGCATATTGCATCCTACCCCATAGTTACGGTATAGTGACTCTTTAATGAAATTTATTCATTAAAGAGTCACTAAGTATTAAGGAGTTCATTCTAGTAATAAAATCTGTTCATAATTTGATTTCGATCTAATCTTAATCTCTCAAATGTTAAAAACGATCACAATGTGACACATACATGTCACGCTTGTAAATCCCTTTAGTGATATGCAGGCCAGCTATGGTTTTCGGTCCCACGTACTAGGCTAGCCTACTGCCGTCAAGCAGGCACTTACTCATGGTCATGTTTACTGTGTGATGAAGAACAGATCCCTTACCGTAAGGGATGGCCCTGGGTCAGCCGGGGTGCGAGGGATATGTCTATGACAACCTCACGTCCGGCCTAGCACCAAGACCCACAGTCGGCGTGCGGTTTTAGTCGGTTCGAGTCCGACATAACCTCCCCTTCGAGCTCCGGCAGGGGGGGTATCCGAGGGGATTTCCGCACGAAAAAAAAAAAAAAATGTCGACTTCTACGACATCCACAGAAAGAAAAGGGGCAACACCAGGGGCGTTAAATTCGTGCTGCCGACGTGGAAACCCTCTAATGCACTTCTTGAAGTACCCCATATTGTTGTCGCTCGGGAAACTACAGAGTTCGTTCTACTACCTGAGCGTGTGTGGGATGAAGTTTATTTCATACCCCGCGCGGTTTCAAGTAGCAATTTTTTTATGCTTATTGTATATTCAGACGTGAAGTGTACATTCGTCGACATTTAGCCTTAAGAAAATAACTATCAATAACGTCTCAAAATGCCTTTGTTGCGCCGTTTCTTCTCCACCAGTGCCTTGGAAGCGGTGGTAAATTTAGATTAAGTAGAATGAAAATTGACGTCAATAAGAAAAAAAATATTATTCAAGATTGAGAATGAATTACTTTGACTTTGAATGTGTGAAGATGAACTCCTTGCCTATGGCGACGCTAGAGGACCAACTAATAAGATTCGCCTTATGGTTCTTTTCATATTCTTATTTTACACACAGTCATTTCATACATCAAAAAAGCATTACCCTCCTTCCTTCGGCAGTCGGGTAAAAATAAAAGGATATTTTTGTACAAAGACGAGCTTAACTCAATGTTGATTTTTCTTCCAGCAAACCTGTGAGTGATATTCTTCGAGATAGTCCTTGTATACAGTTTCATCAAGAACCATACGACTTTATGTCCTAGGTATTATATTTTTCACTACAGAACCCTTTCTTCATTATGGTTAAAAATGTGTTAACATTTATAAAGGCAGTTACAGTTGATGTTGTATACGACAGGGTCCTTCGGGTGGCGCTGACGTTTAATAGATAAACGGACAAAGGGTAGACCCATTACCTATATATGAGAGGGTTATATTTCGGGGCACTGGGACACAATGGAAATATAGAGCGGTAGTACAACTTTGTTATATTCTCTCAAATTTGAATGGAGGTTATCAATTTATCAATTATTTTAGCTACAATACGTCAGGGTAGACTTTGGAATGAAATTTTGCAGGAGGTAGAAGATGGAATAATAATTATTTTTTTTAGCTTGAGGGTTCAGTTTTGTGGGTACGGAATGGAAGCACTCTTTTTTATGGTTTGCTACTAATGTACTACATTTTCTGATTGAAATAATTTAATTTTTTTGTAAGAAATAGCGTAACTGAAAGGTGTAACTTCTCTCTCTTCAAGATGTAACTTCAGTCTCATGTAATATGGATCTAGGAGAAAATAGTCAAATTTAAAATAGTCGAATTTGCCTCATAAAATACGCTCCATTAAGTCTTTTTATTTACCTGGTGTACAATAAAATATATGTGAGACAATCTAGGAGAAGGAATAAGTAGATCCTAAGCCAATAGGTAAAAACCTCAGATGTAACCAGACACAGGCTCTGTGCTTATCCTTTTAAAACGGATTTTCTTTTCTTTTTTCTTCTTTATTAGGACCCGATTCCCAAAATCCCCCAAAATTCAACCATACATTCTATATTTTGTGCTATTTTGGTGAGCAATGTAGTTTTAGGCCCGTATTATAGAATGACATTCAGCCTGAATCGCGATTTCTCTGATGACAGATTGTATAGACAGATTGATAGTTTGACATATCGCCTATACAATCTGTTCTTAGACAAATCGAAATTCAGGCTGAGTGTCATTCCAGAATACGAGCCAGTTGTTCTAATTGGCCTGCTGATATTTCTGTACTATGACACTGTATCGGCTATCAGGCCTATTGTGATCGTCCCCCGATATTATCGGTATACGGGTGACTTAAGCCATTCTGGGGAATTTGGACAAGCGCGTTGAGTTAGGTTTATTTTGTTTGAATATTGGCTGTTAGGGAAATCCATGATCGACAGTTTGGCATGGGTATTTACACGGTGATTTGTTTCGTGGTGAATTGGGTAGCAAAATTAGATATTATGGAGTATAAAAAGAAATCGTCCAAGGAATGTCAATGGTGTATATAGATCTTGCGGGTATAAGCCAACGTCATTTGCAAGCCGGTGCAAGGACGGATGGTGTCCCTCGGATTGGGGGTGCAGACGTTCCTTAATGATAATGGTGTAATAATTCCTACCTTCCTTTAATTTATCCCATGTCCCCAGTCCCCATATATGTTCTTTCCCGTTATTGCGTGTAAGCATAAAATTGAATTAAATTTGAACAAACTTGAATTTATTCCCAATGAACTAAGAAAATTACAAAATTAAATAAATTAGGGTAAGCAAAGCAGACCAGTTTAAAAACCAGGATGGGACTTGGACAAGTAACCAGACTCATTCTAAAAAGAATACTCAGACGAACAAAGCCACTTAGATCTGTCCTGGCTAAAACTCTCGTCTATACAAAATCTTAAGGCGACGTTATTAATAAATATTTCGTTTCCTATATTGTTAAACCTGTTGATTACGTTGGCCGGACCCACTAATTAGTGAACAACGTGAGCTAGTTAGATGTACATCAACTGGACACAAAACGGTTGCGAATCTAATCTATTGTTGCCTCTATAATCACTCAGTTCATACGCTTAATAACATGCGGCACGATACAATGGAGTTATCCCATTTATTATGAAGATTTATTATGTAGGCATATATTTTCCTTAATTACGGGAAGGTAAGTTGGTTTAAATGGTTTGCATCGGGTGTTGTGGATTCGTTATTTATAAAATGAGATGGTAAGTATTCTTCTGCTTGTGATAGATATTGAGATGGGGATATAGTGGATCTTTTTTGGGGAAAAATAAAGGATGCGAAAAGGCATAACGATCTAGTCAAAGTCAAAATCATATAATCTCAATCTTGAACAATAAAATTGTTTCTTATTGACGTCAATTTTAATTCTACTTAATCTATGTTTACCACCGCTTCCAAGGCGCTGGTGGAGAAGAAACGGCGCAACAAACTCCACTGCGGCATTTTTTAGACGTCAATTTACAATAGTTATTTTTTCAAGGCTAAATGTGGACGAGAGATCTGGGGTTCAAATCCTACCCATTGCACCAACTCAAACCCACTCTTAATAAGTAATTTAGCTTAGCTGGAGGGGTTAGAAGATACTAATATTTTCAATTACTAAATATTCTTAAAAAACTTTCCTACCATGGATAGATTTATTATCTGCCCGTAGCTGTAGAAAAATACCTTAAACGTCAGGCGTTAGGTAAAAAAAACAACATAATAAACGGCGCTATAATCCAGCAGCATTAATTTTATTTCTTAAATAAAGTATGAACGTTAGACAAATGAAACTTAACTGTTTTATAAGATCTCTAATTAATTCTTATATTGGGATTTTGAACTCGCTAATATTATGAAAACCAAAATATTAAGGGTTTAAAATATAACAAAATGCTTTGAGAGAAGTACCGTAACTTTTCTTAGCTTTTTCGGCTCGTCTTGGCGGAGATATTCGTACCCCCCAAGTTTGTGCAGGTACACGCACTATCGCATGCAACATAACCGCATACTAATATCGGAATAATGTTATTAAACTTAATAACAATACCTTTAGTAGTATATTTTTTATGGAAACAAAATATGTCACTATCATCGCAGTGATTTTTGTTATTGTGCGAAAAATCCCCACGGATACCACCCTTCGTTCTGCGACCTCCGACGTCCGGTTCGCCTTCGCTCTACGCGGGCATCATCGCAGTGTTAGTCCTGCCATCCATAGTTTGTACTTTACAGTCCAGGCTGTACTCACCTACTCTTTATCTTGATTTGGCTTGTCTGGCATTTGAGCCCTGACTTTGGCAGATAAGCCTGCATCAGAGCTGATGTTACAAAGGACTCGAGTCTTTGAGTCCTTGAAAAAGGACTCAGCTGATGAATTATAAGACTCGACTCATTACAACAGGACTCGAAGACTAAAAACTAAGTTCTCAACGAGCTCTGTAACGTGATTTGAGGACTCGAGCCTCTTTTTGCGCTCGAGTCCTTTTTATACGGCGAGTCGTGCTTGAGTTCTTTTATGTGTGTGTCTAGTAAATCGATTCTCGATTGGACTCTAGACTTCGAGCCTTTTAAGCGCATTGAATCTTGCATAATTGAGTCGAGTCTTTCAAATTAGGGCTCGAAGACTTGAGTCCTTTACAACACTAGAGCCTTGTCCGTTCATTCAGCAGGTATTACCGGGTATCTAGTGAATCTGCCCTGGGACCCAAAAAACTCAAGAATATAACCTTGAGCTGTGCCTTGACGGTCACATGGCCCAGGGGAATAAATAAACGATGTTACTATTAATACTTGACTATTTTATGTGTATTTATAAGTGCCCGGTTAATGGCAATAGGCTCGCAGCCTATTACATTGGGACCTAACCATAAACTGGCGAAATGTGGGTGCTAGCACCTCTGCTTACCCCTTCGGGGAATACAGGCGTGAGTCTATGTTATGTTGTTATTTTATGTGTTACTAGCCGACCCAGCGAACTTCGTACCGCCAATTTTTTTCAGCCCGCCGCGTAGCGTCAGATCCCGTTCCTTTTGCACCCTCTACTTTATTAAGCATGTTTTATACATTTAAATCTATCTATCTATTAAAAAAACCGCATCAAAATCCGTACCATAGTTTTAAAGACATTCTGCGACACAAAGCGACTTTGTTTTATACTAAGTAGTGATGATGCAATTACATTACAACAATCTAATTTCAAACGAGTAGGTCGGTTAAGTAGTTCAGTAGTTAAATCTACCGAATAATAAACTGAGCTCTTATGAATTAATTACATCCAGTAATTAATTTCATACTATAGTGTGCTCCAAATATACCGGGTCGTTTGAAATAATGGCTAGGATCTGCCGGCAGTTAAAGTAAACCACAATACGTTTAAAGACACCGTTTATATACCCCATCGCGGTCTTGGGAGGTAGTGCAGACTGATACGTTCCATGGTATTTTAACGTGTAACTTGAAAACTTGAATATCCTATTAATATTATAAACGTGAAAGTTTTTAAGTATGGATGGATGAATGAAATTTTTTATAGCATTTATTATGCTAACTTTAAAGTTCGAAAAACATCGGAAAAAGTACTCAAGTGAGACTTGAACTCACGAGCTTTCCCTTACAGGGGCAATGCTCTTCCAACTGAGCTATTGAGCCACACCTGAATCACTTCAAATTTCCCTTCTCTTTATATCCGTCTATATGGGCGATGGATGGATGGATGTTTGTTACTCTTTCACGTCTAAACGACTGGAGCGATTTGAATAACATTTGGTATAGAGTTAGCTGGTACCCTGAATTAACACATTGGCTATGTTGGGTCCCGATAACCTTCATCCACGTGGGCGGTGCCGCGGGTATAAGTTAGTATCCAACAAATCCATAATATATCATCCGAACATCAATGGCAGTTGTTACGGGTAGTTGGAGCCCTAAAAAAGTTCAACAATGTGTCTAACTGCAATACTTCGAGAGTTATGAAGGTCAGAATGCAGTTGCTTCACGGAAAATATCGATGATTAGCCAAAGTAGCAGTTAGACTAGAAACAGTGGACCCCAGACTCAGACCGTAAGGGATGGCCCTGGGTCAGCCGGGGTGCGAGGGATATGTCTTTGACAACCTAACCACCGGCCTAGCACCAAGACCCACAGTCGGCGTGCGGTTTTAGTCGGTTCGAGTCCGACATAACCTCCCCTTCCGGCTCCGGCAGGGGGGGTATCCGAGGGGATTTCCGGACGAAAAAAAAAAATGGGGTGAAAGCCTCGGATACAATTGGAATTAACGGTAATATGGATAGGATAGGATAGGGGACTCTTTTATCCGCACTTAGCCTCTTTTCTTGGGCTATTTTACGTGAAGAGTACTGGCTAGAGCAGCCAGCCTAGCTTCACCCAGAAGCGCAAAAGCTTACTGGGGACTTCACAGGCTTCACGGGGCAATTTCCGTGTGCGAAGGATGAAGTAGGAGTTAGATATGGCAGAAAAGTCATGATTGCAGTTCATAGTCGTAATTTCTGTTGCATAATTGACGGTGTTTTTTTTTCTTATAAGAATATTAGAACCGAGATTACTATTATTCCCTCTAACCCCTCCAACTAAGCTAAATTGCTTGTGCTAGGAGTGGGTTCACATCGGTAGTGTAATGGCCAGGATCGAACCCAGCGCCTCTTGATCGTAAGATCGACTCCTTAACCACTAAGCTACCGACGCTTACCTATTCATAACCCATCTTTGATACCCAGAATACTCTTAACGAATTCAAATTATTATCCAAAAACAATTCTGTGAGTAAAAGATTGGATACTCAATTTGAAGTTTTAGAAAATAGACAAAAGTAATTATCCTTATCATTAGATCTGATTGCGTGCGTCCCCGTAGTTACCCAGGCCTTATTTATTACTTACAATGGTGTGGAAATTAGAGCACTAAGTATCAAGGGTACAATCAACGACAAAAGTTTATTAGCACTAAAATATTTAGTAAAAAAATATGTCATACTAGCTTTTGCCCGCGGCTCCGCCCGCGTGGATGTCGGTTATCGCGACCAAACATAGCCTATGTCCTTTTTCAAGTTCTAATCTACCCCTATGCCAAATTTCATCAAAATCGGTTCAGTGGTTTAGGCCTGAAAGCGTAACATACATACAGACAGACAGACAGACAGACAGACAGACAGACAGACAGAGTTACTTTCGGATTTATAATATTAGCATGGATTAGCATACTCTTATCAATAAATTGATGTATAAATAGTTTTATAATTCCTAGAGAACAGTGTTCATGTTTCGATTATTATTTTATTAAAGGTTTTACAGCAAAGGTTATCAGAGATTTAGAATTTGTTGAGCTACTTTTGTCGTTGACTGTAGATTGTCGTTGGTCTGTAATGCCTCCATTACATGCAATGTTTCTATTAAAACCCGTGAATTGGTTGATAAAACTGATTTTAATGGATTCCGTCTTCAACTTCAATTTCATTCAAATTCTTTATCGAGTAGTACGGGTGCGCTTACTGTATAATGTAAGATAATAAGATAATCGTTTATTCTCCAAGAACAGTTTGAAATTTGACGGCAATAGGCTCGCTAACCTGTAGCCGTCACCGCGGCGGCGGCGGCGCAAAGTGCGACTCCCCGTACTCGGGGCAAGATGGGGACACCGAGGTCCCCACAACCCGAAGGGGACTATCTCGAAAGAGACGGTCCTGGGTCTGCCGGGGTGCGAGAGATATGCTTTCGGCAATCTCACGTGCACGGCAAGACGGCGTGCGTTTTGGTCGGTTCGAGTCCGCCATAACCGCCCTCACTGGCTCTGTGGGGTTGGTATCCGTGGGTATTTTGCGTACGATAAAAAAAAGCCTGTTGCCGTCAAATTTCACGTGGGACCAAAAATCATAGTTGGCGAAATGTGGGTGTTAACACACCTCTGCTTACCCCTTCGGCGATTTATAGGCGTGAGTATTATGTGTGTGTAAAGTGTATAGTGAATTACTGAGACAATTGGCTATCAACCCCATATTAAGTTTAGCCTGTCTCGTGGAGTATTTATAAGGACACGTCAATTTGATTTCATCTCGCCTGATGGTAAGCTAAAGGCAAAGTCTCGGAAAGAGAGCTCTCTGTGGTGGCACTCAGCTTGACGGCCTCATCAGATGCCTTTTCACGCCCCGCTTAAAGGACCCGGGACTGTAGGAAGAAGGAAACACGTGAGCTGGCAGGGAGTTCCTGTTTGTATTTATCCATAAGTGTTTGGTGTAGATACGGTTGATTTATTATTTAATCTATTAAAAATTATTACCTGGGTATTTTACTAATTCATACGTACTAATTGCTACTAGAAAGAGTTTGTTAGCCATGTTCAATATTCAAACACGTCAGCATATCATGTTATATAAAGGTGGAATGTGAATGAAATGAAATGGATGGAATTTATCCTCCAATAAAAGTTATTCCTGTTATTGTCATATGTCTGCCTTTGAACTTGCATAGTGGCATTTCTAGGTATATGTGTAGGATTAGTTTATTCCACCTTTAGATACCGTGGATTATTCATTAGATTGCAGCGGTAAAGGGTACTATGCCTGTAATGCCTGTAATGATAGATGTAAGCTAGATAAATAAATAAATAAAAAAAAAAAAAAAATTGAAAAAGGAAGTCGTTGGAAAAAACCTTCCCTCTTATAGCAATTTTGTATGGAACCACGGCTATCTTTGTAGACCAAGCCGGTAGATATCGGATTGTAGGGACCCCTCAGTGGAGGCTTCGTACCTGAGGGCCTGAGGCACCCGTTCCGGAGGGCCTCGATTTATTTTTATCTTAATTAATGTAATTTACAAGTAGTTTAGCAAAAAGTACCGTCTGTAGATAATATGTCAAATTTTAATTGAAAATAGAACCGCTACCATTCGCCACCGCACCGTCAAAGTTTTAGAGATTCAGACCCTAATTTACTTTATCATAAAAAATAATACGTTTAGGTATTACGGCATTTTTCATCATGAAAGCGTTACGGCTAATTCGTAACAACTCTCCATAAAGTGAGCTTAATTAGAGAATAATTATTATTTCACCGGCGCGTTTTCTACCGTACAGATTTTTTGTACGTACCCGTTCGCTCTCTTCAATAATATATTACGTAGATCTGCGGTAGCCTAGTGGTATGGGAAGTGGACTGCTGAGACGAGGTCTCGGGTTCGATCCCAGGTAAACCTTGTTCCAGGTAAACCATGGCACACACCAATGACTTTTCGATGCTTTTCGAAGGTATGTGTGTATTTATCGCAGGTTTATAAGTGCCCGGTTAATGGCAATAGGCTCGCCACCTATTACATTGGGACCTAAACATAAACTGGCGAAATGTGGGTGCTAGCACCTCTGCCTACCCCTTCGGGGAATACAGGCGTATGTTATGTTATGTTACGTAGTATGTATTTTATCACTTCATATGATCATCATCACTACATAGTATAAAGCAAAGTCGCTTTCCGCGTCTGTCCGTCTCTATGTATGCTTATATCTTCAAAACTACGCTACAGATTTTGATGCGGTTTCTTTTAATAGATAGAGTACATATAAACATAAACTCACACCTGTATTCCCCGAAGGGGTAGGCAGAGGTGCTAGCACCCACATTTCGCCAGTTTATGTTTAGGTCCCAATGTAATAGGTGGCGAGCCTATTGCCATTAACCGGGCACTTATAAACCTGCGATAAATACACACATACCTTCGAAAAGCATCGAAAAGTCATTGGTGTGTGCCATGGTAAACCTGGGATCGAACCCGAGACCTCGTCTCAGCAGTCCATTACCCATACCACTAGGCTACCGCAGATACTAGATAGAGTAATTCAAGCAAGCGGTTTATATGTATATTATATGCTTAATATAGTAGAGGGGGCAGCCGGAACGGGAACAGACGCCACGCGGGCGGAAAAATATTAGCGGTACGAAGTTCGCCGGGTCAGCAAGTAATATAATATTTTAAATGGTGGTTAAGTAATTATTATAACCGTATGCCATTATTTACAAATATTGTTAAGAATATTTTAGAAGGAGTGTGGTTGTGCCTGTGGAGACGTATGTGCGTATGGACGCATGGGTTTGTGCGCGTGAATGTCTGTTAATCCTCCTAACCTTACTCAAAATAAAGGCTGTTTCACAGCCTAATTAGTTATATTACATGTTTGTTCTAAACTCTCTTTATTTTTCAATGAAGTAACAAAATTTAATAACATAATAAATATTGCCCAATATTCTACAAAACGCTATCTAGATCCATGGTAAGCTTAACTAGCATTTGTTATGGAATATAGAATGCGGATAAACATACTTAGATACTTTTTTTTTGTAAATACATACATATTATACATAGAAACACTCAGAGGAATGCAAATAGCCATATTCATGCATACAAATATCTGCACTGAGCGGGGATCGCACCCGCGCCTCCTACGTAGCAGTCGCGTGCACTACCGCCACTCCACAGAGGCTAATGAATCGCACTAATCGTGAGTGCATATTCTAATGGAAGCAATTGAAACTGCGATGAACTTGGCTGACGTCACTCTTGGCCAAAATTTACCCATGGATATTTACCTAGTTCTGAAGAGACTTATGACTTAACTTACATCACCTAAAAGCTTTAGGCTCAAACACTGCACTAAGTGCTTGAGTATTTAATGCTTTTACGTAACAGTGGAGGTATTTGCTACTTTAACCATAAAAGAATAAAGCATAGAGTGGAATGAAACGTTAAATGTAGAAGATGATTATCGTTTTAAATTGTCATTCATAATAGTCTCGCTTTTGGTAACTACTTGTTATAGAGCATGCTTTACTAAAAGTATTTAGGTTTTGAATAGATTACGCTTGATTTATTATTGCAAATTGAGGGTTAGTGTAAAATATGAATTCTAAAGTGTTAGAAGTACCGGTGTTCACATGTACGTTGAGACAGAAGAATCGAGGCCATGGTACAGTATGGAAGCAAGATAACAGCATCTTTTTTTTTTTATAAAAGGACACGTCAATTTGACTTCACCTCGCCTGATGATAAGCTAAAGGCAAAGTTTCGGAAGGAGGGTCACCATCGTAAAAATGTACTATGTTAACAGTGGTGGCACTCAGCTTGACGGCCTCATCAGATGCCTTTTCACGCCCCGCTTAAAAGACCCGGGACTGTAGATGGAGGAAACACGTGAGCTGGCAGAGAGTTCCAACTTAAGGATTAACTTGTCATTAATTTTGTATTTTTTTTTCTTCAAAAGAATATTAGAACCGATGTTACTAATATTCCCTCTAACCCCTTCAACTAAGCTAAATTGCTTGTGTTTTGTTGTGCAAATTTTTTTTTATTTATTCGATTTTCGATTTTCGCCATATCTATATTTTTAACCCCCGACGCAAAAACGACGGGGTGTTATAAGTTTGACGGGGGGACCATGTATCGTTCCGATAATATATTCCGGAGTGCCTTAACAGTAAGGGTCCCCTGACATGGCAACGGTTGAATCAAAATATTAATAAGTATATCAAAGTTAAAGGGCAAATACAATTTATTTTCAACTTTTTGGATTTTATGTTTTTTGTGGCGGGGGTTTTTTAAATTGTTAATTAAAGTTTTTAATCATAAATTAGTCATTCAGTTATTGAAAATAGTCAACGGTGGGCAGTCAGCGTACTAACCGCTACTAATCACCTTCTAGTTTTCGGACAACCGATCTATATAAATAAACATGAAACTCCCCTAATGTATGTACGCGTATAACTTCCGAACGACTGCACCAAAGTGGATAATTCTTATCGATTTTTCGTCGACCGACGAACAGGAATGGATAATTATTTTTGTTTTGCGTTCGTTATTTTGTGGGCAAGGGAAACGGGATCCAAATGCCTTCATCGACTCAGCTGGTTGTTAATAAAAAAAAAACCTTTTCACTTCAGCAGCTTGAAAATGTAGGTTTTGCTGCGTACTAACAGTGGACAAAATCGTATTTTGTCCACTGTGTGAAGCAAAGTAACTTTTTAATTATTTTTTTTCACTAAAGTGCCAACCACAGTCTAACGACTTTCCTTGTACAGCAATGTCTCCATGTTTCCATAAAGTAAAACTTCCTGGTATTAAAGCGGATAATATAATTAGTAAAGCAAAATTAGGGGAGCTTAACATGGGGTGCTGAGTAGGACAACCTCCGCGTGGTGCACCCCGGTAACGTGGGCGACGACGTGGGCTTCGCGTGAGGCGTACGTCGTCGCCCATGGCAAATAGTCCACCAAGGAGGGGGGGCCTTTATGGCCGGTTTCGAGTTCTCCGCATGCGCTCTGCTAAACAGAGCGTACTTAGCGGAGAACTCTCAGGGCGACGAGTACTTTGCCACTGAGCGATCAGTGGTGAAGTACACGGTCCCATAGGGACCATCGATCGGCCGAGCCGTACCCCCGTCTGGCAACAGACGGGCATGGTGGCTCTTAGGAGTTGCGAGGAAGAAAACCTCTATAAAAAATCACCCCGAACCCCACGCTCTGACGCCCGGCAATGGGATGCATCGCTGGGGGGACCTCAGTGCCTAGGGCGTCACTCACTCCCACCTTCCCACCCTTCCCATCCTCACATACACTCCTAACCTCCCTACTTCTACCTCAACGTCGACGGACATAAATCGAAAAGAAATGACTATGGAAACAATCAAGGATAAATCTACCCATGAGGGTACCCGGACGCCGTCCGGGGAATCCCTTGCTGTGACTGGTGGTCGAATGGACACCCATTCGGCGACCAGCCATGGCGACCCCCGCCCGGGTTCACCCCGGGTGGTATATGGGAGGGGTCACCACAGTCCCACAGGCCCAACGGTGTGCCTCAAAACCACCCAGAAAAGTGACGCGGAAGACGTGTCGACCCGTGCTGACTCGCAGATGGAGTTGGCTGTCGACGTGGGTGGCGGGCCCGAGGATACCCTCGGTCTCGGCATCCATGCCGACGTAGGTAGGAAGAGACCCAGGTCGAGCGGACCCCGTCGGCCTGGGTCTGAATCACCGAATAGTGAGGAAGACCTTCCCAGGAAGAGGTTGATTGTGGCTACCACCGCGGGTAGAGGTCGGAAAGCCGACCTCTACAGAGCGAAAGGGGGGGTAGCAGAACCGCCGGTGATTGTGTCCCCGCTGCCAAGCGGGAAGGTCACGGAGGTGCCGGCGGCGCAAAACATCCTGGCGGCTCTTTCCCGCATTTCTGGCGCCGTAAAAGGCCAGAAAAATATTGCGGGAAAGAAGAGAGTCGTGGCGGAAGCCATCACGGGCGCCGCCAAAGCGCTGGAGGAGCTCCTGGAAAGGAGCGTCTCCAACGAAGAGGAGAAACTCCGGGCTCGGGTTGCGAGCCTGGAGACAGAGCTTGCTGATTCCCGCAAGCAGCAACAGCTGATGCGGGAGGAGATCAGCCAGCTGAAGCAGCTGGTCCAGGGGGCCGGGGAGGCTCGGGGTGTGAAAACCCCCGTTCCCCGTGCTCCACCTAAGGTGACACCAACGGTGGTCCAGCTGCTGGAGGCCATCGAGCGACGCCTTGGGGTCCTCGAGGACCGGGCATACCGCCCGCCGCTGGCGGCACCCGTGACCGCTGCAACCTTTGGGGCTCCTTCCAAGCCGAGGGCCTTCACCCCCCCCTCCACCCCCAAGAAGACGGCACCTGGGGGAAGTGGCAACCCCGCCTCCCCAAGTACACCCAGTGCTCCCGCTGCATCCCAGAACCCCTCCAGAGAGAGGGTCTGGGAGGTGGTGGGAGCGAAGAAGAAGGCGGCTAAGGCCACCAAAAAGGCGGTGAAGGCCGCCAAGAAGGCGGCAAAAGCCGCGAAGGCCGCCGCGGTGAAGGCGCCAATGAGGCTCCGCGCTCCCCGTTCTTCTGCCGTCGTCATTACGGTGACTACGGAGGGCAGGGCGAGAGGCTTGGGGTACGCAGAGGTCCTGAGGCAGGCGAGAGCCTCAGTGGACCTTAAAGCCCTCGATATAGAGGGAGGTCTCCGGTCCAAGGTGACGCGCACCGGAGCACGCCTCCTCCAGGTCTATGGCGCCACCAGCGGCCCCAAAGCAGATGCCCTAGCGGCAAAGCTAAGGGAGTCGCTGGACACGGGTGACATCCGCGTCACCAGACCCAACAAGTGCGCGGGTCTGCGCATTTCGGGTCTAGACGACGCGACTACGACGGAGGAAATAATCTCCGCCGTCGTGGAGGCGAGCGGCTGCCCTCGTGACCAGGTGAGGTCAGGCGAAATCCGCTTTGGCCCGTTCGGTCACGGATCGGCAGTCGTGAGCTGCCCCGTCGCGGCGGCCCAAAAAGTGGCGGACGGACGGAGCCTCCTTATCGGGGGCTTCCTGAGGGCACAGGTGCATCTCCTGCAGCCACGCGAAGCCAGGTGCTTTAGGTGCCTGGTCGTGGGGCATGTGGGAGTGCAGTGTACGGCGGAAGTCACCGTGAGAGACCGGTGCTTCCGCTGTAGTCAGCCCGGTCACGTGGCCCTTGCCTGTGACGCTCCGCCACGCTGTTTTAAATGCGTGGCGGAGAGCAAGGAGGCCGACCACTGGGTGGGCAGTAAGGCCTGCACTGCCTCAAGACCAAAGCCCCGTCCGTCCGCACGGGGAGGTGAGGGTGCACTCTCGCGGCGGCAGGGTGCGGAAATGGACGTCCATTAATGGATACCCATGTCCGCATCCTGCAGGTGAATCTGAACCACTGCGCTGGTGCTCAGGACCTTCTGTACCAGAGCATCAGGCAGTGGTCCATTAACGTGGTGGTTGTCGCCGAGCCGTACTGGGTTCACCCGGGAAGCCCAGTTGATCTGAACGGCCTGGCGACTGTCTTTGGGGGGACCGCCGCGGATGACTCGCGCCTAGCGCTTATCGCTAGAGGCCCGGGCTGCGTCGCGGCGGAATATGAGGGTATGGCTGTCGTGGCCGTTTACATCTCGCCGAGCCTCGACCAGCATCAGTTTGAGCTATGGCTCCCTGAGCTGGACGTAGTTCTCGCTGCATGCCGGCCTCGCCCTGTCCTGATCCTGGGAGATTTCAATGCCTGGTCGCAGGCTTGGGGCTCCCGGGAAACCAGAGACAGGGGGAGGATACTTCAGGACTGGGTCACTACACGTGGCCTAGTCATCCTGAATCGGGGGAATGTCGCAACCTGGACGCGGCGGGGGCTCAGCTCGGTCATAGACGTTTCGTTTGCGACCCCTGAGCTCGCCCGCCGTGTCCAGGAATGGCGTGTGGTGGAGGAGGAGGAGACGTCGTCAGATCACCGATATATTCGGTTCAACGTCTCCCCTCCACCTAATCTGCCGCCAGCTATTGCGAATCCCCCGGAACCGCGTTGGGCACTCCATCGCCTGGATCCGGAGGCTCTCCTGGAGGCGGCCATCGTGCAGACCTGGATCCCGGTAGCGGACAGGCCCGCCGATATTGATGCCGAGGTGGAGTGGTTCGGGAGAGCCATGACGCATATCTGTAATGCGGCGATGCCCAGGGCTAGTGCCAGACCGGCGAGGAGGCAGGTGTACTGGTGGACGCCGGAAATCGCGCAGTTGCGCGTGGAGTGCGTCACTGCGCGCCGCCGGTACACCAGGTTCCGCCGGAGGCGTCGCCGCCCAGACGATGCGGTAGCCCGAGAGACGGAGCTCTACGGTGGGTACAAGGAGGCCAAGAGGGCCCTCCATACGGCCATCAAGCGGTCCAAAAAGTTGGGCCGCGAGGAGCTGATAGAGACTCT
Organism: Eilema sororculum; assembly: GCA_914829495.1. Taxonomy (NCBI): domain Eukaryota; kingdom Metazoa; phylum Arthropoda; class Insecta; order Lepidoptera; family Erebidae; genus Eilema; species Eilema sororculum. The sequence continues at coordinate 5,534,929 of OU618543.1, forward strand.
GGAGCGCAACCCGTGGGGGCGCCCGTACCTTATGGTAAGGGGCAAATTACGCGCTAAGGCGCCCCCACTGACCCAGAGTCTCCAGCCGGAGCAGCTGGAGGTGGTCCTGGACTCCTTGTTTCCATCAAGAGCGGAGGAACACATTCCTCCGTGCATGGCTCCGTCTCAGGCGCCCAGCGCGGAAGGCAGTGAGAACAACGTGCCCGTAGTCACGGAGGGTGAGCTAGGGGCGGCTGTACTGCGGCTTAAATCCCGCAGAAACACCGCCCCTGGACCCGACGGCATTCCAGGCCGAGCGTGGGTCCTGGCTCTTGAGGAGCTTGGGCCTCGACTTATAGGGCTCTTTAGCGCATGCCTCGAAAAAGGCCAGTTTCCCAAGGTCTGGAAGACAGGAAAACTGGTCTTGATCCGAAAGGCGGGGCGGCCGGCAAATTCTCCATCAGGGTACCGGCCGATCGTGTTGCTTGACGAGGTGTGCAAGCTCTTTGAGCGCATTATTGCACAACGCCTCGTCAGGCATCTCACACGCGTGGGGCCTGATCTGGCGGATAGCCAGTTTGGCTTCCGTCAGGGGCGCTCCACGGTGGATGCGATCATGCGCATTAGAGGCCTGACGGAGGAAGCAGTCTCACAGGGTGAGGTGATAGTGGCGGTGTCTCTTGACATCGCCAACGCCTTCAACACCTTGCCCTGGAGCTGCGTTAGGGAGGCGCTTATCTACCATGGAGTGCCTCCCTACCTCCGTCGAATTGTCGGGGCCTATCTCTCCGAGAGGGCCATTACTTACCCGAGTTGGCTAGGGCCGGGTCGGCGGGATGTGTCGTGCGGTGTTCCGCAGGGATCGGTATTAGGGCCACTCCTGTGGAACATCGGTTACGATTGGGTGCTGCGTGGTCCGTTGCTCAGGGGGGTGAACGTAACGTGTTACGCCGACGACACCCTCGTTACGGCGCGGGGAGCAACGCACCGAGACGCAGCACTAAAGGCCACGGCAGGGGTTGCTCAAGTCGTGGGTCGGATACGGCGGCTGGGTCTCGAGGTCGCCCTTCACAAGTCCGAGGCTCTGTGCTTCCACGGACCTCGGATGGGGCCACCTGCGGGATCCAGCCTACAAGTAGGGGGCGTCAGCATCGGCATCGAGCCCTCGATGAAGTATCTGGGGCTAGTACTCGATGGCCGGTGGAACTTCGGACATCACTTCCGAAGTTTGGTCCCAAAACTGAGGGGGGTGTCAGCTGCACTCGCACGGCTGATGCCCAACATCAGGGGACCCAACGCTCCCTGCAGGAGACTGTACCTGGGGATCGTGCGAAGTATGGCCCTATACGGGGCCCCCGTATGGGCGGAGACCCTGACGGCCAGTAATGTGGCTAGATTGCTGAGCCCACAGAGGGCGATGGCCGTCAGGGTGATAAGGGGATACCGCACGATCTCAGGTGAGGCGGCATGTCTCTTAGCCGGGACCCCTCCATGGGACCTGGAAGCGAGAGCCCTTGCGTCTCTATTTAAATGGCGCAAGGAGGCGCTGGAGCGGGGCCAATGGCCTGCGTCCCGAGAAATCGAGGCCCAGCGGTCCCAGCTCTACCAGGAAACCGTGGAGACATGGAAGGTGCGACTTGAGCAACCAAAGGGGGGATTCGCCACAATCGCGGCCGTCAGACCGGTCATGGACGAGTGGCTGGAGAGGAGACATGGTGCTCTCTCCTACCGGTTGTCACAGATGCTTACCGGGCACGGTAGCTTCGGTAGGTATCTGTGGCGAAGACACCGGGAAACCACGGCCGGTTGTCAGCACTGCGGGGACCGCAGCGATGACACAGCGCTCCACACGCTGGTGGAGTGCACGGCGTGGGCGCAACAGCGCCAGGTCCTCGTGGTGGGTTTGGGCGTGGACACTCTCTCGCTCGAGACCATGGTGGGAGCCATGGTCTCCAGCGGGAGTAAGTGGGACTGCGCCGCCTCTTTCTGCGAGCAGGTCATGCTCGTGAAGGAGGCGGCGGGGCGGGAGCGGGAGAGAACTCTCCCACCCGAGTTCCGCAGTCGGCGGCTTGGACGCCGCCGACGTGTCTTCGCCGAAGACCATCGGCCTCCATGACCGGGGGCCTGAGGACGGTGAGTTGGCTGCTCATCGTCCTTACAGAAGCAGGCCCATGACGGCAGCGTGACGTGACGGACTCACGCACGCCTCCCCCCTCTTATGAAGCGGGATAATAACCGAAAACCCCCCATAGACGCGGGATAGCACCCGAACCACCCCCTAGATGAGGCCGCATTAAAGCGGTAGGTCTGTTGAGAGCCCTGGGACATCCTTCCGAGGGCTTACCCGGGGCTCCCAACTATATGCTGCTGGGCGATACCGTGGGGGTTTTAGTCGGTAGGAGTCCGGCATAACATCCATGAAGGATTTCCCCCACGGTCAAAAAAAAAAAAAAAGGGGAGCTTAACATTTGATATGAGTAAATATTTGCATAATATCCATCATAGTTTGGTGCGTCAACATATTTGGCGGAATAAGGTAATAGCTGTGGACCAGGTGTGTGTGTTTTGTACTACATAGTTCGAGTTTCGGTAACAAACTGTGTTTGAGTGGGTGTGTGTGTCTGATTATGTGTGTCTAGTTTTGATTTTGTGTGTGTTTTTAAAACTTTACAAGGATTTTTGGCTTACTAGCTATACTTTTGATGTGTGTCAACTTCCGAGGTATCCATATAGAAAAAGTACATCTGTTTTCAATATGTGTCTCACATCATTATTTTTTTAGTAGGAAGGCTTCAAATTGCAACAGAAATTTCTAAATTAAAGCCTGGAGGCGAGTGCTAAACGGGTCAGTGAAAAATACAGGCGTGTATACGGTTGAGCGTGGCAAAGCGGCTGGAGGAAATTGAATAACACGTTACTCGCACAAGCCGTACCTGGCTAAATCTATGGCTAAGCACACGCTCAGGGCCTCGATTCTACTGTAGCGTTATGGATCTGATCAATGGATCTACTGAGAGGGATCGTTCTCACTAGATCCAGTTTATTAAAAAACAGATCTACGGAGAAAAAAAAATCTCACTAGATCCATAATGGACCTGGTCCATGGATCTACTGAGATTGATCGGCTATAAGCAGCTACATGTATCTATGCTGTGACATAGTAGACGCTAATGTTAGATATAAGTATAGAGTCGGTCGATGTAAACTCACTCACTGTACAACCGTAGATACGAATAAACGCATGAGTAAAACATAAGTGCATCTTCATTCCATCGCCCCCTCTCAACCCCAAGGACATCTACACTACTAAAGCCAAACCATAGACGTAACGCAGCGATTGCAAAAACGGCATCAAATAATAGACTTTAAAGCGATATGTTTAAAATTTAAAATTAAATGACTTTTTGCAGAGTGAATGAAAAAGTGTAATGAAACTTTTTTCATTTCATTTTAGACTTTAGAGGTATAGAAATAAAGTTTAAAATTTAATGTCATTTTTGCGGTGATTATGACACCACAATGATTCAGCTTCAGTGGAATCGAGAACCAGAAGTATTGATAATTCAAATTAAAATTAAATTTAATTGCAAGAAAGAAAGGTACAAAGGTGTTACAATATAATAAGGGTCATTCATATTCTGACATATGATATGGCACGTAAAATACATATTCTGTCAATTGCAATTAACATTTTTTTTAAAGAATATTAGAACCGAAATTACTAATATTCCTTCTAAACCCTCCAGCTAAACTAAATTGCTTGTGTTAGGAGTGGGTTCACGTTGATAGTCTAATGGCCAGGATTCAAACCCGGACCTTTCGATTGTAAGGCCGACTCCTTAACAACTAAGCTACCAACGCTTGAATTGATCATCATTATATTATTCAAATCTTTATTTAATTAATAATGTTAATAAAACAGGAACAATACTAAATTAAATTGAAAACTAGAAACTATAAATAAATTGGTGGAGTCTGTGCCGTAGAAATATTAAAAACAACTCGGGTTATATTCTTTTAACGATACTGAACACATAAAATATAAAAAAGAATTCTTATTCATTTTGATGGCAAAATTTAGATCGTATGTATGAATGAATGACTTACCTAAGTGCGAGTTCAATCCAGGTATTATACCTACATCTAATCATTATTGAATACACTAAACAATGATTTTAAAACACAATTTACACTTTTAATTCTGTGATTTTTTAAACCGAAGCGGCATAGCTAACAATAATCACTCAGTATGAGTGATTTTATAGTTCAGAAAATCATCTGGAAGTACCTATTAATTTGGCGAAAGAAAAAACAAATTTTTTTGGTAATGTATGGGAATCATTTTCAGGTAAAAGGAATAGTACGGGGTTTAAAAAAAAATCTTTCGCCAAATTAATACTTCCAGATGATTTTGCTTTCGAAACTGTGCTCAAATAGTGTTTATAAGAAACAACTATAAAATTACCCAGTATGAATATCAATGGTGGCATAGTACTTTGGCGTCTGACAGTAGATACCACCCGATAATATCCGTAAATGATTTTATCCTGAATTTTATCTATGTATCTCGCTTCAACATACGACATACATATGTCGTTATCCTTTTCTTTCTTTATTGTATTACCAATCTATATAACAGTGATAATAAGATACTAGTGTATTCACTATAAGATATAATAAAGTCTTATGAGTACCTTTTATCAATTTTGTTACTGTAATTGACATAATCAGCAATGGATTTAGATCGATTGATTATGATAAATGATAATCAATGTTTGTTTTGTTTTATAATATTAATAAATGCTATAAAAATTTCATTGAAACGATCAGTTTCAATGAAATTTTTATAGCCACTGCAAAAAACGGCAAAAAAATAAACTTTAAAGCGATACACTTAAACTATCTTTTAAACTCTCGCGTTCCATGATCTATATATATAAAAATCAATTTATAATATAAAAATCAGTTTTAGCGAGACTAACGAACAGCGTTAGTCTCGCTAAAACTCGAGAACTGCTGAACGGATTTATCTTATCTTGGTCTTGAAATGTACGCAGAGGTCTAGGGAAGGTTTAAAAGGTGAGAATAAATCGAATAATTGCCGGGAACCGACATCCACGCTGGCGGAGCCGCGGGCAAAAGCTAGTATACAATAATTATAACGGGAATTAACGCAATCATGTTTTGATTTGCCTGACGTTTCGACCAGGTTGAAACCAGCCGTGGTCACAGGCTGACTGTCAGCCTGTGACCACGGCCGTACACTTAAAGTTCAAAACTAAATGACTTTTTGCAGAGTAGGTAATTGAAAAAGTGTAATGAAACTGTTTTCATTTCATTTTGGACTTTACGATAATAGAAATAAAGTCTAAAATTTAATGTCATATTTTGCACACACGGTACTACAATGGTTTAGCTTTAGCAGAATCGAGGGCCAGTATTAAAGCATGATAATCACGGCAGTAGGTTTCACTACCAAAGTACATCTATAGATATTTCACATCGAATAATATCTATCTTTAACAAGAACATGTCAAGGTTTGCGGCGAACAAACCCGATATAAAAACCTTCATCCATATGTAATACGTTCGAATCCTGTGCCAAATCCCCCTGTATTTATTCTATCCGTAATCTCTCCTTATTCCTGTGACGTCACATCACACAGCGAAAGCGATTTCACTGATGTGGACATCGCATTAGTTTCGAGATGTCACATTAATGTATTGAGGTCCTAATGTGAAGAGATTAATGAGGGTATGAATTGACCTTAAAGGTGAATACGCCTTATCAATATTTAACCATCAGAATAGCATCTGTGGCATGGCGGTAGTGAACGCGACTGCCACGCAGGAGGCGCGACTTCGATCCCAGCTCAGTGCAAATATTTGTATGCATGAATATGGCTATTTGCATTGGTCTGGGTGTTTCCATGTATAATAATATGTATGTATTTAAAAAAAGTATCTAAGTATGTTTATCCGCATTCTAGATTTCATACCACAAGCTAGTTAAGCTTACCATGGGTCTAGATAGTGTTGTGTAGAAAAAAATAAAAAGCTTGGCTTTCAGGCTTTTCTTTCCAGACTCCTTGGCCTCCTCTTGGCTCTTGGCTTACATGGCTTTTATTGGAGCGACTGCCGTATTAAATCCTAGTCCTGAGAAGAATTATTATAGAAGCAGCTGCACGGTTTATATAAGTCACATAAAAGTTCTTTACCATAAGGGTCAACTCAGATCAGGGAACAAAATGCTCGAGCACTTTTTAAGTGCACTTATTATTATTATACATTAATAGTAAAATAGTATGAAAAGTATCGTATTCTGACCTTTGATAGTATGCAGCAATAAATCTTATACGATAATCTGCGGTAGCCCAGCGGTATGGGTAATGGACTGCTGAGACGAGGTCTCGGGTTCGATCCCAGGTTTACCATGGCACACACCAATGACTTTTCGATGCTTTTTGAAGTTATGTGTGTATTTATCGCAGGTTTATAAGTGCCCGGTTAATGGCAATAGTCTCGCCACCTATTACATAGGGACCTAAACATAAACTGGCGAAATGTGGGTGCTAGCATCCCTGTCTACCCCTTCGGGGAATACAGGTGGGAGTTTATGTTATGTTATGTTATGATAAGAACGTAGTGCGTTGTTACTTACTATTTTATAGTAAGGTTGATATTTAATTACAATCTAAAAACCCGAGTATTATTCCACCTGATGTGAATTGGCCTTAAAATGAAACATATTTCCGTCCTATTTTGCATGTATGTTTCCTGTAATCAGTTCAGTATAATGATGCTATTGTCAGTACTAATTCAAGCATAAATCCGAGTTCTATTGCACAAGCTCTGTATGAATAAACAGTTTTATATGAACAGATGAAAGAAAGCAAGATATAATGAGATTTCGAGTGACGTGTTACGAGCTTAATTGATTGGAAAACCTTTGTATATATTCCTTCTTTCTCTTCAAAGTCTTGTAAATATTTGAAAGAGTAACAAATACAATCAAAATACATAGGTTCTGATAGTTGGTAAGAATATCGGTTGATGACTCCACCGTGGCTTAAGGCCTTAAAGACGGATAAAAATAGAAGGGATTTAATCAAATCGGGCGTGTCTTGGTAGCCGAGTTGGTCCAGGCATTCCCCCTGTAAGGGAAAGATTGCGAGAGAAATTTAAATTTTCCCTATGTTTTCGATTTGTTTTGAAAAGTCTGCGGTAGCCTAGTATGGGTAATGGACTGCTGAGACGAAGTCTTGGGTTTCGTACCCAGGTTTACCATGGCACACACCAATGACTTTTCGAAGTTATATGTGTATATATCGCAGGTTCATAAGTGCCCAGTTAATGGCAATAGGCTCACCACCTATTACATTGGGACCTAAACATAAACTGGCGAAATGTGGGTCCTAGCCTGCACCTCTGCCTACCCCTTCAGGGAATACAGGCGTGAGTTTATGTTATGTTATGTTTCGATTTGCATACTCAATGCTATAAAATTTATTTAAACATATTTATGTTGCAGTTTCAACTCATAGCAATTTTAGAGCTCCATCGTACCCCAACGTTGTAACTCTGATGGTAGGATGGGTAAAATTGGGCTTCTTAGTGCCTCTTGGAGTTACCATACTTTCAAGAGCGCGTTCCAATAATGGTTGTAACAGCGATCAATTTAAATGAAATTAATTGCGTAAAACGAAACCGCCTCGTTTAGATAAATTGAACAATTATTTTCAGGTAAGAAAGAAAAAAATTGACGAAGAAGATCAAATATTTTCAGGACGTGATTAAAAACCTAAGACAAATGCTATGATATGATGGTATTTTTTACTAATAGGGTAGATATTAAGCATTAGGTACCCTCCCTCCTTCGGCTGTTAGGTAAAAATACGCGACTAACGTAATGGCTTTTTTTTCATGCGAAAATCTCTTCGGATACCTCCCCCGCCGGAACCGAAAGCGCAGGTTATGTCGGACTCTAACCTACTAAAACCGCACGCCGACTGTGGGTCATAGTGGCTGGAGGTGAGGTTGTCTTCGACATATCCTTCGCACTCCGGCTGACCCAGGGCCATCCCTTACGGTCTGACCCTCCTCGGGAGGGGGGACGACAGTGTCTCCGACTCGCCCCCGAAATGGGGAGTTGTGCTCCTCAGCGCGCCGCCGCCGCCCTGGTACTGACGTGGTAACAAACAGTTATCGTGATTTTCAACGTAATATCCGAGGTACCCATCAATTGAAGTTGGTAAAGACAAACATTAATAAAAAAAACGTAAGGCAAGAACCCCTTTCATCAAAGTTTTCTCTAATCACGATTAGGTACACTTTGGACCCTGCACAGATTACCTAATAGTTGCCTAAAGTCCGCTTAGTTTTTTTTGATTGGCATTATCAGAATTTCAATAAGATACTGCCGCTGACCTCCAATGCTCGAGATAAAAACTTACATTGGAGTCTGGTCTGTTTTTTTTAATTAACGGACACGTAAATTTTACTTCACCTCGCATGATGTTAAGCTAAAGGAAAAGTCTCGGAAAGAGGGTCACCATCGTAAACATGTACTATGGTGGCACTCAGCTTGAGACGGCCTCATTAGATGCCTTTTCACACCCCGCTTAAAGGATCCGGGACTGTAGGAAGAAGGAAACACGTTAGCTGGCAGGGAGTTCCAGGTCTTAGTGGTGCGGCATAGGAATGAGTCACTAAAACACTTGGTTCTAGCAGGTATACTCTGCACCGTCTGTTGTTTAGCAAATTTACCAATTAGCAGGTGAACCGGATAATAGTTACAAACATGTAACAACGTTAATCTTACAGGCGAAGACAGCACCGTGGATCATTTAAGGTGATATCTCAAACCAAGTTAAGCGGTAACAGCATTTAAAGTTGTTCGTCGGCAAATTTTACGAGCGCATCTGTCAGCGAGATGGCAGAATTGCATAAGTTTGCTGCGTTGCTTAAACCGGTTATTTTGTTATAAAGTTTAATGGGCGCTTTAAAGTTGGAGAAGAACGGATATATTAATGATTTAGGTGTGCAGCTGCTCCACCAGCATGGATGTCGATTATCGTGAGTGTATCAGGATATCTTCAAAAACGATGAAATTTCATACAAACTTTCATTCCCTATTTGAACTCCTTTCTCTTGGTAAACGCCCATGTCCTTTACCAAGCTGTAGTCCATCTCTATACCAAATTCATCAAGATCGGTTGAGTGGTTTATGTTTGGAAGTATGTATATGGATGGATACTGAAAAATTGCCCTCATTTCTGTATCATTCCAGATCAGAATGCTGCAGTGTTCATGTCCTCCACCCCTCTGTACTAGTGGCAATTTGTAGAATAAGTAGAATAGAATAAATTCATAAGTTTGGCATAAATGCCAAAAGATGTGTCATCCTATTAATTCTATATGATTCTATTCTACAATATATCGGTCAACATATTAACACTCGTCTGGAGGGGCAGGACTCCCACTGATACGGACTGCAATTTCCGCAGAACACATTCTTATAGAGAAGAAAAAGTAATCCGTCTGCCAAGATTGGACCGGATTAAACATATTGCCGGTAACATACATAGCCAGTTTTCAAGCTTGTTAATTTCAAAAGAGTCTCATAGGATGTTACAAGATAAAACCCCGAAAAACATGTAAGAAAATACAAGTATAATTGTTCTAGATAATATAAAAAAACAGTAATGTGAGGTTGTTAACAAAGATTACGTGTAATTCTATTTAAGTGGTCGAATTACGTGGGTGAGGGAACAGACTTATTTTTTTATACGTGAGATACTTAGCAGTAAGCGGTGTGGCATGTTCGTTCATAAGAATGTACAGTGAATTCATTCTTTGTCCAAGATTATCTGTCTGTAAATAAGGGTAATGTTTTGGCACGCATCTTGTAAAGAATTACTCTGTGTGCACGCAAGAGTGCGAGCGAAATGGTACTACTTTAGAATTACTTTCGGCGACTTCACAAAAAAGTTTCTTATTATTTTAAATATTACGAAGCACTTGTACTATACATGAATAAGTTATTTATAAGACACGATTGTGGTAAAACACGTTTATGTTATGGTTACGAGTACAGGAATTTACGATTAGTAGTCGTACTTGAATCCTAAACCTTTGGCTATAAACCTGTACGGTACCTTCTACTTAATATTATGTGGGCTAGGTAGTTGTTCACAGATTTCGGTGTATTAAACCCCCGTGTAACAGGAGGTGAGTCGTCAATTTGGTCTGTTTCTATAGCATATGAAAAAATGTACCGGTCTACTTTTCCTAGCTTGAATTGTCTGACCTTAAAACTTTAGGCTACGGCCAGAAAGCTTACAGGCTTTCTTGCATACTTAGTATAAAAAATGGTTCAAGTTGTAAGTCATCGACCTAGCAATCATACAAAAAGCCTGCCAGCACCAGTCTGGCAAATAAATTATATATTCAAGGACACCTTTTCATCTCAAATGTCAAGAATCATCCAAATACAAAACCCTTTGTTTACGTTCAGGTCTAAAATTCAAAATAATGGCTCGAGCCTGTTGCTCAATTCATAAACTGTCAAGAATATGTAAATATATGAGATGAAAAGACAGAGAAAGAACTTTAAGATGCTAGGGGACGCATTTATAACGAAAATTATTTGTAAGGTCGTAACGGGACTCTTTGTGAAGGGTGTTTGAAATTTGTCTGTAATACAATATGTAGCGGAATTGCTATTTTGAGATACGCAACAGATTTCAAAGTGAGCATGATTACAAAGCATGAATTGAACAGAATCAAGTGAGACCGTGTTCACAGCATTGATACTATTGTTAATAAAGTTTCCTGTTAAAGTAATTACACTTATCAGTTTCGGTTCACATTAATTTACTTGTAAAATTAATTTAATCATATGTTTATTGTGCAGTTCTACACACTGCACAATAAACTTATTGTTTTTGGCATATTTGTTACCCACGATGACGTAGCCAGAAGGTCAACGTGGCTGCGCCTATGAAAGTGATTCTCCTGCAGTTTGTCTGCAGTTTATGAAACCTTTATTCTTTTAATTTTTGATAGTACGATTACATTAGTTACGTAGCAATTTATTATTATTTCTATTAAGGATTTCAGAGGCAGATGGGTAAGAGTCCGTTCACACACACCAGCTCGGAGAGGAGAGCAGATTTTTATCATGTTGGAAACAAAGTTTTGAGTAATTGTAGTAAAGTTTATTTTTGCGTGTGCACTTTTCTTGTCATTAAGAATGCTTGGACGCGCTATGTGTAAAATAAAAAGAGGAGCTGACCGGTTTGCGCTCTTTCTTTTCCAGCCAGTCTATGTGAACGATCCTCATCTACGGGCTACTTCAATCCTGTTGAACCCACTCACCTTAAATAGTGAAGACAAAAGGGTTCACTATCTATTTGCATAAAAAATAACCTTAAATATTTTGGCATATGGTAATTTAGATTTTTATCCATAACAAATTTAGCATATTTGTCTTAATCATAAATAAAATTAGCATAATCATATTTTTTTAAATAATATAATTAATTACAATCAGACTTAATACCAATTTTTACTAATATATTTTTAAGTCACCCTGTTACTAACATAATATGAATTTATTACTTTTCCGAAATAAATGTTTTTTTTTTAATATTCCACAACATTCTACACAACGCTATCTAGACCCATGGTAAGCTTTTATAGCTTGTGTTATGGAATCTAGAATGCGGATCAACATACTTATATTTTTTGTAAATACATACATATTATTTAAAGAAACAAAATGAAATAAAAATAAAATGTGTAGATATAATTAACGAGGTGGTAAAATATAATAAAAAAAATAACTTGTGTAGTGACTCTCTTAAAAACAGCCTTTAAAATGTATGCAACTCCTTCTTATGGCAAAACATGTTATACTAAATGATAGTTATGCTAACATTTGCATTATGCCGTAGTATTATTATGCCAAAAAAGTATGCCATATTAATGCCAAAAGGAAGGATCCCAGACAAAAGGACTCGAAAATCCTATTGGACCCACCAATAGAACTTTCCAATGAAACTAACAGTCCCAATCCCTCCATTTATTTCATTAGCGATAAAATTGGTTACCCGTATATGAAAGTTAACGGGTCATATCGGTCATATAGGTCGTGTGAATTTAATTTTGCGCCAAGAAGAGTTTGCGACGAATACTTAGAATTTGTTGGGAACAAACTATTTCTAGAGCGAAACAATTAAGTAACTATTAAGAAAGTTACTTGGCGCGAGTTCGACGAGTTGGAATAAGGGGCCATTTAATATATGACAAACAAGCATAATGACATGTAAGGCGTAGGGATGATGGTAGTTTCTTAAGGAATGTACTAACTATGGAAGTAGATGACTACAAAGGGAGACAGGGACAATTTAAAAATGCAGTTACGAGTAAACTGTGCCAGAAAGGCTATTATAAAATCCAAGAATATTTAGACGATAAATATTAGGTCCTTACATATGAAATTGGCGTTTTTCGTACTGGCCCTTTTAATCACGATTTTCTCCTCTTTGGTAAGGAATTCCAAATTCAAATGTGTACAGCTATTTACTCATGTATTTATGCTTCGATGACCGTCATTCATTTGTTTTTTTCTTCTGTTTTTTTTTGTTTGCGAAACTCATTTTACAAAATGAAAAACTTAAAATATCGCATTATTTACGGATACGAGTTCCGCCGTGGCACTAGTGCTGCGGAAACGACTCGAAGGGTGAATGATGTTTATGGCGGTCATGTTGCAAAAGAAAACACAGTTCGTTTTTGGTTCCAACGTTTTCGTTCTGGAAATTTCGACCTGCAGAACAAGCCCCGTGGACGGCCTGAGACCCAAGTTGATAATGAAGTATTAAAGGCTACTGTGGAAGCGGATCCATCGCAAACCACGTCCGAGTTAGCTGCAGGCTGCGGTGTTTGTGATAAAACTGTTTTAGTTCACTTGAAGCAAATTGGGAAGATTAAAAAGCTTGAAAGGTGGGTACCTCACGAATTGACTGAAGCAAACCGGCAAACGCGCGTCGACTGTTGCGTTACATTACTGAACCGACACAATAATGAAGGTATTTTACACCGAATCATTACCTGTGATGAAAAATGAATTCTTTATGATAATCGGAAGCGCTCAGCGCAATGGTTGGATCCTGGCCAGCCAGCCAAATCCTGCCCCAAGCGAAAATTAACCCCAAAAAAGTTACTTGTGAGCGTTTGGTGGACTAGTGCCGGTATTGTTCATTACAGTTTTCTCAAATCTGGTCAGACTATTACGGCTGATGTCTATTGTCAGCAATTGCAAACAATGATGGAAAAGCTAGTGGCTAAACAACCTAGGCTGGTCAATCGCTCCACGCCACTGCTGCTTCACGACAACGCTAGACCACACACCGCACAACAGACGGCTACCAAATTAGAAGAGCTTCAATTGCAATGTCTAAGGCATCCTCCGTACTCCCCGTACCTTGCTCCAACAGATTACCATTTTTTTCGAAATTTGGACAACTTCTTGCAAGGGAAAAATTTCAACTCTGATGGGGCAGTCCAATTCGCCTTCACAGATTTTATTGATTCCCGTCCGACTGGTTTTTTTAGTAAAGGGATCAATGAACTACCTCTGAGATGGCAAAAGTGCATAGAAAACAATAGTTCATACTTTGATTAATTAAATATATTATATTTAAAAATATTCGACTTTTTGTTCCTCCCATACAAAACGCCAATTTCATATGTAAGGACCTAATAAGAAAGAAAGAAAGAAAAATTTATTGCTACACAAAGAAATCCGCAAGGCACAGTGACAGGAAGAACATAGCACAATAGGTACATTACAAAAAAAAATACACATACAACATATTATACATACCTATAACATAACCATGATAAGCTTGAATCAAATTGAAAAAAAAGTCCGCTCAGCTATGCTACTCAAGCAAAGCATTGTATCTAGACCAAGTTTTGGCCTAAGTAAATTTTTGTAAATAGACCAAAAAAAATATTGCCCGCTGTTCTTGCCGGAGTCTTCTCAGATCTGGGCCACGTTTCGAACCGGTCGTCCATTTGCTAAACTAGTATTTAATATTTATTATATTGACGTTTTGTAAGTCCCGACTTAATGTCTATGCAGAATAAACGATTTTTGAATTTGGCTTTGACTATGAGAAGATGGATGGTCTCTGTGAAAGATGACATGGCTACAAAAGGAGTGAATGTTGAGATGACTGCAACTAGAGATGGATGGAAAAGCACACATGTTGTCCTAACACTAAATAAAATATAGGATAAGTACAAGAGGTTAATGCTGACAAGTACAAGAGATTAATGTCCATAATATCGTGAAACGTATGTATATTCGAAAGGAGACTGAAATGATTACATACAATCTTGGGCCTAGTTGTAATAAGATGAAAGTGGTGTCAATTAATAGCTTATATATTATCAACCTTTCACTGTAAATTCTGCGGATTATGTCAATCTGAGAACAGAGATATATGAGATTATGTAAAAGTGAGGTTATGTTACAATGTTTAACTAACAGCTGATTCCTGAAGTGCAAAATGTGTTCTTTTGCACTAATAGTTATTATATTTACTAGAAAATGTTTGAAAAATCATATGAATGAACGTCAACGACTTCAAGCGATAGGTAGGTAACAGGTAAGGAGATAGGGAAAGGATGTCTAAAATAAAATAAAAACTCATTTAATATAGTGTTTTATTCGCCGTCTATTAAACACATTTTACATTTTAAACCTCAGGCAGGATGGTAGCTGGTTAAATGAGGTTATAGGTATTTACTTACAGACTGAGGTGCAAGCCATTGCCGAATCACTGACAGAATTGTTTCATCGTGTAAGGGCCGTCGGCCCAGTGTATTGCAGTGACCAGTGGATATCCCACAATTCACACAGCGATCCATAGTTTCAATAATTTCCAATCCACAAGCCGGCGGTAAAATCCAAAATAATAATTACAAGTCAAACGTGTGAGCGATCTTCGGTGTCCAAGGTGAAAGCAAGGGTCGTACAAGGTAGGCAGGGTCAGAATCCGTAAAATACAAAGCAGGTGTCTTCAAAAATTACGAATAATTGGGAAAGCACTCAAAACGCGAATCGAGTGAGCAAACAAAAACAATCAGCAACTGTCTAGTGTCAATGTTAGTCAGCTGTCATGTCAGTGACATAGACTAAAAATATAAGAGAGATTTGAATCGATATGAAATCGATGATCATTAATATTGGTTTTTCAGTAATAAATTGATATTGGATTTAATAATATGACTGTAATTATATGCACTATGCACATATGCACATATGCGCATGTACGTACATATAGTGCATTTAATTACTTTGAGTTAATTATTTACTGCAAATGTTTTAGTGTAATCGATTACTCAATTGATAATCTCAAGAAAACTATTTTTTCATATTTCTCCGCATCCAGATTGAGAATTGAGGTGATTTTTCGTATTCTAAGATACAAAAATATGACTAATTTTTTAGATCATATCTCAACTTATTACATTTGGGCCCACCGTTTTCCATCTCCTTTACTGACTACGTTATGATACAATTTTTTAAAAATATTTTTTTTTTAAAATTCCCGTTATCATTATTGTATACTTACGTTATGACTGTGATTATAAATCGACACAAAACGTAAATTTTCAGGGTCCAAAAGGTACATAAAAGAGGTCCAACGGAAGCTTTGATTAATATATCTGGAGAAAGTGCAATGGGTATTAAAATGAGATCTTACGGTTTTTAGGGTCAAATCTTGGAAGTCGTAAGGGTATAAAAAGCCCTGTAGGTACATAAATGATGACGCGTGTGTGACATCACTGGTGTTGCTAGCATTCAAAGGCTACCATAGTAGTATAAAAAGTAGAAATCATGTTTTTCTTTTTTTACGAGTGCAGTAAAATAGATGATCACAGAAAACCGAGTTTACGGTTTTTTATAGATCATAATTTGAATTTACGATGGAACAGACATTTAATGTTTTGTCGATTTAACTGGTAAATAAAGTGCGTGGGTTACGTTCACGTAGGTACAGTCAGCATCAGTAAGATGTGGACATACAAAGTACTTAAAATGATCTAAATTTTGTTTTTTTTTACCCCCTTCCAGTTAACTGATGGTACTGATATTTGGTACCTCCACACATATAGTTTGGAAAATAATACCATTTAATTCAATAAAACAGTTTGATTTCACAGCTCTCAATATGATAGTTTTTAGATCATTTATGACGCTGACTATACTTAGACTATTATCTATTTTAAATGATGAAAAACAACAGGGTGTTTAGATGTATCAATAGTATCACAAGGGTTTTTTTAAATATTAAACTAAAAGTAACTTGAAATATTGACAAGAATTAAAAGAGGGGTTCGAAAAAGGGGGGAGTTCAGTATATAGTATTCGTGTGGTATATATTCAAAGTACCTAAGTAGCAGTGTAGAATTTGGGCCACCCCATCTCTTCCCATGCGGTGTCGTACAAGGCGACTAAGGAATAGGGCACACTCAGTTGCATGGCTCGAGTCAACAAAATAGTGCTCGGAATGCGGTAACAGGCTTAACCCCTATTACGAGGGATCGAATACAATGATTGGTGAAATGTGGGTTTTAATTCACTTCTGCCTAACCCTCCCGGGATGAAGGCGTGATTACTATCTAGTACTATCTATCTAGTACTCTTACCATTGGCATTTCTTTCTAATCACATTACCAATGATAAATTATATCCGTTTGGTACAGTCAAATGCTGGATAAATGAAATATTGATGGTATATGAAAATGTGGTGTTCGATTGGAATAGGTCGGATATTTATTAGGAATAACAATGTTGCCAAAACGTTTTGATTATATGTTTGTGCTGTGAGTTTACGGTTCGGTTAGTAGTATGGTTTGGTAATTATTCAGTTTTGATTAAAACTAGTTGAATGTTATTTGGTTTTGAATTATACAGAAAATAATAAGTATGCGTATACTTTTACTTTTACCATGGCACGCACGAACGCCTTCTTCTGCGAGCAAGTAATGCTCGAGAAGGAGGCGGCCGGTCGGGTCCGGACTAGACTCCGGGCACGGAAAGCCCGTGCAGAGCGAAGGCGAACCGGACGTCGGAGGTCGCAGAACGACCTCCGTCCTCCATGAGCGCTGGCCTGGGGGTGACCGGTGGAGCCGCCTGTCACCCTAGCAGAAGCAGGCCGCGGCGGCGGCGCAAAGTGCGCCTCCCCGTAACCGGGGCTACATGGGGACCCTGTGGTCCCCACAACCCGAAGGGGGCCATCTCAAAAGAGATGGTCCTGGGTCTGCCGGGGTGCGAGAGATATGCTTTTGGCAATCTCACCTCCGGCAACCAAGGACCCAAGACGACGTGCGTTTTAGTCGGTTCGAGTCCGACATAACCACCTCCACCGGCTCCGTGGGGGTGGTATCCGTGGGGATTTATCGCACGATAAAAAAAAATGGCTCGCACGAATTACTTTTCGATGCTTACCGAAGTTATGTGTGTATTTATCGCAGGTTTAAAAGTGCCCGGTTAATGGCAATAGGCTCGTCACTTATTATATTGGGACCTAAACATAAACTGGCGAAATGTGGGTGCTAGCACCTCTGCCTACCCCTTCGTGGAATACAGGCGTGAGTTTATGTTATGTTATGTTTATGCGTATACTTTGTTATTTGTGTATTTACTGTGATACTCAATAACAAAAATTATATCAAGATAGGACAACATTATTATATCGAATCCACTTGTATAGTACATAGATAATCAAGCTATGCAATATTCTAACAATGTACTTCCTACTAGGTACTATAAACTGCGTCTCCTTTGCCCTTGTGAAACTTAGATATGCCACTTAAAAGTTGAACTTGTAAACAAAACGTGGCTAGGAATAATGTCTGAGCATTGTGTTGAAGGACATAAGCAGGGATAAGACAGGTAACAACTGCAGAAATACAGTCAACGTCAAAACTAGCATAACATGCAGTGAAGTCGCGACCATGGGTGCTGCTGCAATGCACCCGAAACGTCGGCAAAAGTAAATGTTCCAAAAATCTCATCGTGATAAGTCCCGTAATAGTATAAAAAACTATTAGCTTATCATGATTTAATTTATCTAGGTAAATCTTAGCATTTTAATGTAACATAAAATAATAAACAGAACTTCAAAATTCGATTACATCAGGAACCTTACATCTACCTTTCACTTTTAGGGGGAATGCTCTTACCAACTGAGCTACTGAGCCACACCTGAATCAATTCAAATTTCTCTCTATATCTGTCTATAATCCAACGGTGGTGTCATTGCCAACACTCTTATGATCTATTGAAACGAATGAATGATTTATCAATCATTATTAACAATTAGAAAAGATTTCAAATATAAATAAAAAAAAAAATCACATACACTTTTTTTTTCAATCTATTTATTATTGCCAAATGCCGAAGTGGGACCGAATGTGACTTGAAAGTCCAGTGGGCACTTAAAAAGAGGTCGAGTGGGCACATTAATTATTATATTTTGAAGGAGGTCCAGTGGGACCTAAAAGTGAGGTCCAGTGGGTACTTTTGTGAGAGGGTAGAATCTTGGAGGTCGAGCAGGTACGTAACCGACTGTTGAATTTTTGGCGTTGATCTACCTATGCCTACTCCTTTAATAATATGGACGTGGGTGTATGTAATGTACTTTTGAACCCCATCTCTCTTTCTTATCTAAAATAACGTTTGAAATTCTTACTCAAAATTTCTCAAGTCGTTTGCGAATTTGACGTTGGAAATTCCAAGCACTTTACAAAATTTGTGGACAATTAATTCATCACCATGTACATTCAGCGTCAAAAATATCTTGACAATGATGTTTCAAATTGATCATAAAACTCTTGTATTAAGAGCTAATCATACTGTTTTATATAGGTGAAGTCAAATTGACGTGTCCTGTATAAAATAAATAAAATATATGGTACTAGCTTTTGCCCGCGCCTCCGCCCGCGTGGGTGTCGGTTATCGCGACCAAACATAGCCTATGTCCTTTCTCAAGGTCTAATCTACCTCTGTACCAAATTTGGTTTAGGCGTGAAAGCGAACATACAGACAGACAGACAGACAGAGTTACTTTCGCATTTATAATATTAGTATGGATCATCGTCCTAACTAAAGGTCTGTACCAAATATCAGAACAATCGGTCAACAGGCAGGGGCTCAAAAAACGAAATTAAGATCATTTTGAGTACTTTGTTCGTCAACATCTTTCTGATACTGACTGTACATCCTCTGCACATCAGAAACATTTCAAAGTTTTAAAAAGTTAGTGAAGAAATTCATTGAGAGAAGAAGGTCATAACTTATTTCGGTACTAAGATGAACCTTGTTACCGGTACATTTGAATACCAAAATTCACAAACAGCTAGCCGCCGTGTTTAGTACGCAGGCGCACAGTATACCCAAAATAATCAGATAAAATTTGGCAAAGTATGTGCTGGATCATTATCTATGTAAGGTATACTTTGAACACACAATAATTTTATTTTTGGTGATAGATAAAATGAGTGGGATTTGTAAAATAAACATAAGCAGCTTAGACTGTTTATACTGGAGATTGACGGCGCTTGGTGGAATCTGCTACACATATGTGAACCTTTGAGAATGCCGTAAGGCGAAACCGGTCAGGTCTAGAAATAAAATCAGTGGAAAAGTACAAGTGTGTTATTTAATATAAGCAGCTTAGCTTTAATAAACAGCAAAAAATATAGTGGCGGTAATCCATCAAAAAATGAATGCATATTTTTGAAATTGTCAAATATTCATATTAAGACATTTTTATCACGATGTACATTTTAATAAATTTTCACTGTATTGTTAGTTTTTATTTGTGATACCAAAATTCTTGGTACACGAAATAATGTTGAGTTAAAATTTCTTCGTAATTATTCAGTTTTTTTGGTTCCCGGTGGAGTAGAATAAGGCCACCCCATCTCTTCCTGTGGGTCAGTTTGAGTCAAATATATTTTTGACAACATACGTTTTGGCGCCAACAATCCACCATAGCCCGACTATAAGCAATCATGTTTTGGGTTTAAACGCTCCCTTTGGATGATCGCGGTACGAAACACGGTGACTTAATACAGAATGGCACGACGCAGATTCTAAGGCAAACATAGGTTTTCTATATTCTGTATAGCTTTTTTATTTATTCCTAAAGCCATGAAAGTTGAGTTAGTAATCTCACCAATACATACAGCTCATTATCAAACAGCCGGACTTATTGCGAGTCGTGTTTTGCTGCATCTAAAAAGAAACAAATTTCCGACACCAAATTTCAATTTAAATATTTTTCCGCTTGACATCAAGGAAACCAATTTAATCGACTGAGAAGAATGATTGCCTTGGCAGTCTATAGACGATTTCTAAACTTCGTTTTTCATTAACACAATGTATTAAATAAGAGCGGGTTTGGGAAGGAAAAAGGAAAATAGGATTTGCATATCAAAACCGAATATGACCGCGATAAATTTAATTAAGAAAGTGCGGTTTAGATTAGAAGATGAACTGGTTTATTTGTACAATCGCAAACTCAGTGCCGCAAACGGAGTAACTGATATTTATTTTAACAGATATACATTAATTCTTCTACTTCATCTTAGCGTTAATCCCAGTCGTGCCCGAAGCTTCCAGCTTGGAGTCCAGACTCCAAGCTGGAAGATTCGGGCGGGACTTCGGGCGCTCCGCTTTACCAGTCTAACTGCGGATTTGGAACTTTTTTTTTTTTTTTTACTTTATTGTACACAAAGGCATTTAAACATAGAAAAGAAATAATATGTACAAAGGCGAGCTTAACTCAATGTTGAGTTTTCTTCCAGCAAACCCGGGACAGTGCACAGAGGAATAGCAATCCAATGAGAGGCAAAAGTCTTGTGTACATTAAATGTCTAGTTTTATAGTGAAGGGGTATACGAAAGGTATACTCCTGACAAAGGCATTATATAATAAATACTTACATACATGTATAAACATCTTAGACCTACATACACATACAGTACAGTAGAAATAATTAAGAATATATAAACATACATACCTACATATACCTACATACATACATATACCTGCATACATGTATAATTATATATATATATGTCGGAGAAGGGAGTAGATCATCAGCCTTCTTCGAGATGATCCTACGTATCGTGGGCGATTAGGGTGAAATGCCAACACAAAACCATTGATTGTTGCTTCAAACATTTACTTTTTGTTTCACAATTTTAGCAAACACTCGAGTCTTCAACTTAATAGAACAAAGATGATGAAACTAAACATAACGTATCTTGAGTAGTGAGTTCGCGCACTCCACAAAGATTACCATCACCTCATCATACTCCAACTTATTCGTTATCGTTTCTCCTTAGAAAAAGGACTTATCCTCACATTGATCGAACCTTCCTCGATCTCCCATTTTTCTCTGTTCTGCTTTTCCAGCGCGCAATTCTAACATGGCGTCCACGAACTCACTCCGGAGTTATTCTCTCGGCTCAATATAATTACGTTTTAATTATGATAAACAATTTTGATGTGATGTTCAAATGTGATAAATGAATTTAAAGTGAATAATGATTTTACAATACCTTTTCATTGTTAATTTAACTTAGTTCTTAGATAATTTCATAAACAAAGTACTTTTATGACTGCGAGTGGATAGATTCGTTTAGTTATACAAACCAATTGCTATTTTATGATGATAATTAAGAACCTTGCATTTGGACTAGATACATTTTAAGAAATCATATTAGATTAAATTATGATTAAAGGTCTTCAAGTCCATAGTTTCGTCTCTTCTGTTATAAACTTGAGTGCGGCGCACTCCCTCCGACATATATATATATTATACTTAAATACATATTATGTCTGCTATTGTTGAGAGAGAAAGTAGTCACTCGTTCGTTTTTTGAAGATATTTAAAGAAGGGCTGTCGGCTTCGATATTTTCTGTGAAGCAATTGCCATCCGATCTCCACAACATAAAGGTAATATCGAAGCATTGCAGCTAGACCATTTGTTGGAGGTTTGAGGGCTCCAACTACCGGTAACGACTGCCATAGATGTTCATATGGTGACCGGGACCGACGGCTTAACGTGCTCACCAAGGCACGACCAGAGTGTGGCGTGGTGGTAGTGCACGCGACTGCCACGCAGGAGGGGCGGGTTCGATTCCCGCTCAGTGCAAATATTTGTATGCGTGAATATGGCTATTTGCATTGGTCTGGGTGTTTCTATGTATAATATTTAAGTATGTATATTAAAAAAAAGTATATAGGTAAGTATATTTATCCGCATTCTAGATTCCATAACACAAGCTATAAAAGCTTACCATGGGTCTAGATAGTGTTGTGTAGAATGTTGTGGAAAAATAAAAAAACTATATTCATGCATACAAATATTTGCATGGAGCGAGGATCGAACCCGCGCCTTCAGCGTAGCGGGCGCGTTCACTACTAATCTTATCGAATTTACCATTTTACTATTTATTCGCTTCACATACATACTTACGCCACCTCATAATACCATTAATAAATTCCTTTCACTATCTCCTCCTTACAAGCTCAAGCTATCTCGCTCCTGAATCATGCATTCCTCTTACATTACACCTACTCTGTATTTTAATTTCAAATTCTTGAGTTTACTTGTCATATCCTATCTAGTTTGAAATGAAGAATAGAATAGAATAGAATAGAATTATGTGAAGTTCAGATGACTTATGGTAGAAAAGTATTAAAATAGTTGAGAAAAAAGTAGATATCTGATTAAAACTGTACGAAATTATAAAACTAGAACAAAGCACAGCTGTGTGTGGGCTGTCAAAATTTAAGAAAAAACTACATACGTACACATGCTCACGCTTATTTCTCTCTGGTGTAGGTAGAGATATAACCCTGCCACTAAACTTGCTTCTTTCTATTCTATATATACTTCACGAGCTCTTTTTTTATTCTATACCATTAAGGTGGCATTCAAGCACAGGGCCCACCTGATGAAAAGTGGTTACCGTGGCCTATGGACGTGCGTAAAACCAGGGGAGTCACACTTGTGCTGCTGACCCTGTAAGAACAGAGAGTTTCTGTGTCATCAGTGTAGAAGACAGAACAGGACAAGCCTTTGTTCTTACCACTGATAGCACGAAGTCTCCTATTACTAGAAGAAATAAGTATGATAATAGGTAATTTTTTTAAGTTAATCGTTTTTATCATTGAAATTGAATTGTCACCCGAACTAAAGGTGAGTTATGTACCAAATATATCAGATCAATCAGTCAACAGGAAAGATGAACAATTTTAATTACTAACCCAACCTGACTAAACTAAAATAAAACCATTTAAAAAACAAAAGATTACGACTACTAGAGAGTTTATAAAACCATATCCCAAAGCCAAAAAACCTTTATGTTGTGGATAACCTAAATGTAACATTTCTAAAAAGAAAAATAAGTATTTTTGAGAATGTTGGTTTCGTTATTATGAGAATATAAATATTCTATGAGACATAAATATTTCAACAACCTCACACTTTATACATAACATAAAATATGTCTTTCAACGAATGTTCTCCAAAAAAGAGCCTCCATTTTTTACTAAATGTTAAATAAAAAACGTAGTGGCGTAAAAAGTACACTGTTTTAAAGCTTTCAAATGTGAATACTTTATAGTTATTGAATTATACTTGCAAATTAGAGATGGCAGAAGAACAAATGTGCATAGACTATAGCAGGGATTAGACAGTCAATATAATGTCAATGTTATAAAGAGAATATAATAGATGATGTTCGTGGGCTTTTGATCCCGTTCCTGCTGCGGACACTCCCCGATAACGTGATGTGTCAAATAATGTGTCTTTCTATATAGCTCGTGCGCATTAACATGGCACCTGCCTCGAAAACGACCTCCTCCCGCTTCCCCACGCGCGACCCCGCTCTCGCCGTGCGAGGCTAGTAGCGTCAGCATACACCCCTCCGGCTCCCCCGCGAAAAGCCCTGAGCCAGGTGCCATGTTAATACGCAAGAGTGTGTATGTATGTATGTATGTATATTAGTGGTGTAACACTCACCGGGATATTTGCCATGTTTATTATTTTCATTGAGGAACCGATATTTCGGCGCTGTTTCAAGCGCCATGATCACGGTGCACTGGCTCTTTCTCAATGAAAATAATAAACATGGTAAATATACCGGTG
Source organism: Eilema sororculum (assembly GCA_914829495.1). Taxonomy (NCBI): domain Eukaryota; kingdom Metazoa; phylum Arthropoda; class Insecta; order Lepidoptera; family Erebidae; genus Eilema; species Eilema sororculum. The sequence continues at coordinate 5,559,160 of OU618543.1, forward strand.
AGTATTGAATAACACACTTGTACTTTTCCACTGAGTTTATTTTAATTCTGAACCTGACCGGTTTCGCCTTACGACATTCTCAAAGGTTTACGAAAATTCAAAAGGTTCAAATCGAAACCGGTCAGGTTCAGAATTAAAATAAACTCAGTGGAAAAGTATTCAATATGTGTAGCAGCTTCCACCAAGTGCCATCAATCTCCAGTATAAACATCCCGGGGAGTGTTACACTACTAAGAGTAATGACCATGTCAATCTCAAAAAAAAAGTATATTTTAAATGTCCTATACTACTATTTATTTGCCTCAGTTAATAGATGGGACCAGTTGCCAGTTCTCAGTCGAAATTCCTTTCAAACCGTAATAGTACGTGACTTACATGTGAAGGGCGAATCCCTACAAAGTTAATAAATTAAATGAACAGTTTCATAATTAAACTATAACTTTTAACAACATGGTCGTGGAGATTAAATTTGAGTCCTTACCCTATTAGGACTTAATTGATACGCCTCACACTAACTCACATAAGCACAGCCGCTCACTTGCTCGAATATGGGTAGCGGTAGATGAGCTACTAGTGGGTGCATAAACTTAAAACGGTTACTGAGGACATGGGACATCTCGATGACGTAGTGGTTGAGTATTTGGCTAGTATTTATATCCTCGATGGTTATGTCAGAGGTCAAAAGTTCGATTCGCGTTCAATGTATTATTCGCATTCTAGATAGATTAAGAGATAGAAAAATTTAATCTATAATAATTTTTTTTTTTTTTTTTACACAATTTGATCTTAATCGATTTGAATAGCATACTAAATGATTCAAAATTTCATTAAATGGCATTATGGCATAGATGTTGCCCGCGGTTTCACCCGCGTGGATAATAATATATAAGTACCTTTTTCGCAACCCATGTGAACATTTTAGCGGGATGTAAAAATAGACTATGTATTATTCAAATTTCAAACAGATCTAAGTATGTTCAGTGGTGAGAGTGTGATTGAAAAATAAATATTGAAACAAAATATTAAAAAGTAGGAAGTAGAATTTGCATTGGTCAGGGTATTTCTATGTATATACTTGGTGACCCGTCCCGGCTTCGCCCCTGAAAATTTCGTATTCCATGTTCGATAGTGACCCAAATGATAAACTTTCCATACAAACGTTTATCACTTATTTTACCCTCTTAGTAGTTAAATTTTGAAAAACGTAATATACGTGTTCATTTATTTCTTAAGAGACAAAGTGTTATAAATGCAATTTAGTGCAAATAGCTCTGCAAATGACGGACTTCCATACAAACTTCTATACCTTATTTTAACCCTTAGTAGCAGAATTAAAAAAAAAACCTTTCTTAGTGGATGCTTACGTCATAAAATGCATCTACTGTCAAAATTTCAAGTTTGTAGGTCCAGCGTTTAAGCTCTGCGTTGATGAATCAGTCAGTCAGTCTGGACAAGTAATTTTATATGCATAAATATACATGTATGTATTTAATAAAAGAAAAAATATCTAATAGTATGTTTATCCGCATTCAAAAACCCATATGACAAGGTATACGGAATACTTGTGCCAAAACTCTAGGTATAATGGTTTAGTGAGAGGGTTAGAATAGGCAGCATTTTCATCTATCCACCTAACATACTCTCAGAAGACGAATAGATATAGAGCATCGTTTCATTTATCACTCCGCGTACAACACTGGGGGCCTTAAACCTCAAGAACGCGAATTTGAACCTTAAACTATTGTATTGCTAAAACAAGTTAATTAACTTTAGAAGGGTTAGTGAGGTTATAAGTAACCCAAAACATTAATAGAATGCTTTGAAAGATAATAACGTTATATTATTTCAATAAGATAATTTTAGAGGCGTAATTTTGATTAAGTAAGTATATTACGTTTTGATATTAAGGTGATTATGTACAGTACATAGCGCATAAAATATGATGTAGTGTGAATAGTTATGTTAGAATACTAAGATTTCAAGGTAGGAAGTGGGCGACATAAACAATAATTATATTATATAGCTCGGGACATATATAAACAGAACCTAAGAGATGCTCTATACAGGCAGTATACCTTTCTTGAGTGTTTTTTGAGGAGAGCTCGGGGTGCTACGGCTGTGCCCGAGCCTAAAGTTACCAAGCACAGATTATTGCGAAATAATCGAGGTGCGCCAGGATCTTGTTTGTCTTGCGATTTAGGTCCAAGATACTTTATGGCCTAGGTATAAAGATGAAGATGCTGACACCCCACACACGCCACAATGCTGGTCCCTATCCTAATGGTCTCGACAGAGGCTCTTTCTCGCCCCGCTTGCAGAACCTGGGATTGTAAAAAGAGGAAAACGTTTTTACGATCAGATATTTAATGTAGTAATTTCGGTTGCTAATTATTCTAATAAATGGAAAAAAATCTGCAATGAAGTACCTATGGTAATATGAGGTATTACTGCGTAATTTTCACTACACAGGCTTTTAAATTTGTTGTGATAGAACTAAGTTCAACGTTTCGTGAAGATAGCCTAGTGAGGTTATCTTCACTATCCAGTTTAATAATGATAGAGCCAAGTCGCAAACCCGTCATTCTCAAAAAAGGAAAATCACTTACAAAATATAATAACAACAAAAAGCAAATATACTCTGCTATGTCAATTTAATAAAACGGGACGAAAGTCAAGAGTACAAAAGTGACGAAATAAGTTTGACGTTCGCGCGTCATTCGTGTGTCACCTCACACGCGCCTTCTTTATGAGATTGCTTTCGTGTGATAACGGGTAAGAATATACTATCTATGTTATATTAAAGTGAGCTTACTACTGTACAACTAATATTGTTTTTTTATATTAAAAGGGACGTCAATTTGACTTCACAAGGCAAAGTCTCGGAAAGAGGGTCACCATTACAAACACGTACCATGTAAACAATGGTGGCACTTAGTTTTCATGCCCAGCGTAAAGGACCCAGGACTGTATGGGACGCCGTCTGTGGGTCGTCGTGCTGGGCCGAAGGTGAGGTTGTCTTCGACGAATCCCTTGCATCGCGGCTGACCCAGTCCGACCCTTACGGTCTGGCCCTCCTCAGAGGGGAGAAAACGGTGACCCCAACTCGCCCCGAGAATAGGGAGGTGCACATACGAGCGCCACCGCTTTGTACCCCTAACAATGAGCATGCATAATGACGAGTACTACCCAGTTATTCATTAAATTAAAGATGGATTTTGTTTTGTAAACCATTCACTAAAGTCCTATTTTTAGTCTGTATCGTGATCCAAGAGTAATCCTATTGGATTTTCTTTATTATATAACAAAGATAACCTTTGCTGTCGTGCCATTCAAAGTGGGAATCGATTGTCGTTACTTTTGATCTGGGTGTCGATCGCGTATTGCGACAACCGACGCGACGCTCGACTAAAACTCCATAATAGCGAGCAGTTTTTGTTTGTAATTGAAGATTGAAGTTGCTGAAAACGGTTGGTGACAGAAATAATTTTCTATTGTTACTGCTGGTATAAAGATGAATGAAGGCTTCTAAAGAAAATATGCCTGATTGAAAAGAATCTAACATCCTCTGAGCCTTATTTGAACTCAGTAGGAGTCGGCTTTTCAGTCTTCAAAATGGTTTAACTTGAATATTTTCAGTGAGGCGAATTCTATCTTACCTACAACCCAATATAGAAGTTTTATAGTTAGACCAGTTTGTTCCCGAGGAGTGCCCGACCTTAAGGGATGGTCCTGGGCTAGACGGGGAGCGAGAGATATGTCGAAGACAACCTCACCTCGGTTTTAGTCAGTTCGAGTCCGACATAACCTCCCCTTCCGACTCCGGCGGGGGAGGTATACGTGGGAATTTCCGCACGAAAAAAAAAGACTCGTTTGTTGGACATTTTAGGAATACTCGTAATGAATGCCATAGATGCTAACCAAGATTCCGTCAAAAACATGATAAGTAATTGTATCATAACTTGAGATAAGTAAATAGGGAATGAAAACGGTGCAGTTGCATGTGAAGTTTTTCTTATACGAAGTGCATATTGGCAGTAAAGTAAAATGTTCACACGTAGCTTGCAGCTAACTCAGTGTAGCTAAGTAAAGTGAGCAAATAAAAGAGCTCATTCTATTAAGTGTTCTGGGTAAGGAACGAATCGCGTCTGAATTAAAACTGAATACGTGGAAAAATAAAGAAAAGACAAGCTAGAAGATTCACAGAATGAAATTGCATTGCAGTATTACGTTGGTTGGTTTGTAATAATTATTGATAACTTCGAAAAACATTGGAAAAAATGAAATGCTCAAGTGAGACTCGAACTCACTACCTTTCCCTTACAGGGGGACTGCTCTTCCAACTGAGCTATTGAGCCACACTTGAATCATTCCAAATTTTCCTTCTCTTTATATCCGTCTATAAGGGCCGTCTATATGTTAGCATAATAAATGCTATAAAAATTCATTCAAATATTTGGGCGCAGTCATCAAAATTCAATGTTTAAAAATGGTTGAAAAATCATTCATTGTTTCCAACAGTTCGTAAGAATGTTGGTAGATGGCTGCGCCGTCGCCCTTATAGACGGATATAAAGAGAAGGAAAATTTGGAATGATTCAAGTGTGGCTCAATAGCTCAGTTGGAAGAGCAGTCCCCCTGTAAGGGAAAGGTCGTGAGTTCGAGTCTCACTTGAGCATTTCATTTTTTCCAATGTTTTTCGAACTTAAATGTTAGCATAATAAATGCTATAAAAATTCATTCAAATATTGATAACTTTTTTTTTGTTTTATCGTGTGGAAATCCATGGAGATACCTCAATGCCTGAGGAGGAGGTTATGTCGGACTCGAACCGACTGGAACCGTACGCCGACTGAGGGTCGTGGTGCTAGGCCGGAGGTGAGGTTGTCGTCGACATATCCCTCGCACCCCGGCTGACCCAGGGCCATCCCTTACGGTCTGGCTAATGCTTCGCCCATGTATAATTTAAATCCCGTTTCCGCAATCCATGTGTACCATTTCCCGGAATGAAAAGTCTAATTCATTTCCATTACCACATACATTTTCCAAAAGTGTAACATACAGATGGACAGACAGAATTGATTTCGCATTTATAATACTAGCTTTTGCCCACGGCTCTGCCTGCGTGGATGTCGGTTATCGTGACCAAACATAGCCTATGTCCTTTCTCATGGTCTAATCTACCCTATACCAAATTTCATCATAATCGGTTCAGTGGTTTAGGCGTGAAAGCGTAACATACAGACAGACAGACAGACTGATAGACAGACAGTCAGACAGAGTTACTTTCGCATTTATAATATTATTATGGATTAGTATGGATACATCGGGAAAAAGAAGCGCTCAAGTGGGAGCGGAACCCGTGACCTTTTCCTTACAGAGGGAATGCTCTTCCAACTGAGCTATTGAGCCGCACCTGAAACAAACACTACAAATTTCCCTTCTCTTTATCCGTCTTTAAGGGTGATGGTGGAGCCATCTACCAACTTTCTTACGAACTGTTGGACCCAACGAATGATTTTTCAACCATTTTTAAACATTGATTTTTGATGACTCCGCCCGAATATTTGAATGAAATTTTCATAGCAATGAGATCCGGTTCTCAGCATTCCATGGATATACCGTGCGGTCGCCGGGTCCATGACGTGGTACAGAGAGGAACACTGTGACGGCGCCTGGGACTTGCGACCCAGGTGTAGGTTTAGTGTGGCCACCTTGTGATGCATCATCGCTCACCTCCACCGTCAGTCGTGTTCCCCCCTCTACTTATCCAAATTTGGTAAGATTCTATCAACGCCGTTTAAATATTCGTTTGAGTAAAGAGTTTGAGCTGGCAATTCGAGGTCTTTTAACAAGTTATACTGGGATTTAGCTGGCATTCCCCTTGCTCCTACTTCTACGGCGTAGAGTTTAACCACATAGCCATTTTTGGTTAACTCGTTGGTCAAGTCAAAGTATTTGTTTAATTTTAAAGCGTGGTCTTTAGGTATATTAGTTTCCCACGGTACTGTGAGTTCTACTAGTACTGCACGCTTTTGCAGTTTTGAAAATAGGAATAAATTGGGAAAAAGAAGCGCTCAAGTGGGACTTGAACCCACGACCCGATGTATTTCAAACTTTAAAAGTTAGCATAATAAATGCTATAAAAAATTCATTCAAATACGACAACATTGACAACAATAATTATTCACCAATAAAACAATAATCTTCTCTAGTCGCTGAAAATCGCTTTCTTTAATAAATTGCTACGAATTACCCTTCATCTATAAGGTCGTTATAGACGTTCTGCGGGTTGAATAATCTATTGATTCAAAAACGATCGTTTGCAGTCATAAAAAATTGTCTGACATTACACTTCGTCTTATCGCAAAGTTATAAGTCCCTAGAACATCTTGGCAGCCTTATATTAAAAGTTTATTTTTATGAAAACCACTGATATTTTTTAATATAAGACCGTCTAGAGACAAATTAATGTTTAGACTTAGGTCACATTGTTATTATGGTCGTGCGGTGCGGTGGTTAACACCAGAGGTCACAGTTCGATACCAGTTTAGGGCAAATATTAAGTAAGGTTGGGCAAGCCTTTGTACTGATCTTGTCTTCTTAATCTAATATATAAAATTCTCGTGTCACAGTTTTCGTTGCCATACTCCTCCGAAACGGCTTGACCGATTTTGATGAAATTTTGTGAGCTTATCCGGTATCTATGAGAATCGGCCAACATCTATTTTTCATCCCCCTAAATGGTGCAGCGGGAACGGGATCTGACGCCACGAGGGCAGGAAAAAATTGGCGGTACGAAGTTCGCCGGGACAGCTAGTAATTATATAAATATTTGTGTGTATGAATATAGTAGGTATCCAATTGTGTTGGTCTAGGTGTTAATTATATGTATAAACCATTTATAGATTTTCTACATCCGACAGAAAACATACATTTCATCGGTTGACGGCAATAGGCTGGCCTCTTGTTACATGGGACTGAAAATCATAGTTGGCGGAATATGGGCCTTAATAGACCTCTGTCTACCCCTTTGGGGATTTACAGGCGTGAGTATTTGTATGTATTATGAAATATATCTAAGTTATGTTTATTCACATTCTAGAACCCGTAATATAAGCTAGATATATGTATAATGTTACGGTTATTTGGGTATGTTAATAATGTAATTGTTAATAGTAATGTTATGTAGGATGTCCTAAAATAATAATTTATTTATACAGTACTAGTTTTTGTCCGCGGCTCCGCCTGCGTGGATGTCGGTTATCGCGACCAAACATAGATTATGTCCTTTCTCATGGTCTAATCTACCCCTGTACAAAATTTCATTAAAATCGATTCAGTGGTTTAGCCGTGAAAGCGTAACATACAGACAGACAGACAGACAGACAGAGTTACTCGCGTTTATAATATTAAGTATGGAGTATGGATGATGATGATGTGTGTTTTCCTCCCAGTGAGATAGACATGACAGGAGACTGAAGTTTAAGGTATGGTATTCGCTTATACCATAAAATTGACCGTAACACAAGTATAAAAAAAGTATATTTTTTTCGTAATTACCCTATATTTTCTAATACCAGCTCTCTATTGAGCTATTAATTATATCTTAAAGGTCTCCACCCACTAACCTGTATCATGTTTCCGATTGTTAATGGGTGGTATGCTCTGTACCGCTATGTTGACGTTGACAAATAGTCGTAGATGACACTTGTAGGTCATATCGTGTACTACACATTAGCAAGGGTTACTCTTGATAAATGGTTCCGTGCATTTTAATGGTTTATTTTTGCGTTGTGGGTGAATAATATTGTACCACAAGTAACGTTCAAAAATTATATTATGGGAGTTATTTGCTTTTTTTTATTTGTATAGGTAAAGGATATTCGCGTTTATACAGAAAGCATCATAAAATATCTATACAATCTTATACTCTGAAAGAGGTCCAACAATTTGAAAGGATAATGTCATTACAAATAGCAATTCAAAAATAAGAACCTACTCATAAAATAAGTACAGACTCAGAAATATAATTAGCTCATAATAAAAATAATTTATAAAAATGTACACTGGACAAAGAAGTATAGAAATGTTGACACAATATTCATTAAGCCCAACTTATAAAAAAAAGTACTGAATATTTCATTTACGCGTGTACTGGAGTGTATCATTACCTCAACGACGTTGTTTTCTTTAACAAAAGGAGTACTTTATTCTTCTTTTGCTATCGTGGTCCTTCCATGTCATTGCACATTGCTTTACGAGTATTTTTTTTAATGGAATGGATGATTAATTTTCAGAGTGACATTGTTGTTTTGTGTTCTGGAAATTATAGTTTACTTTTTATTTAGCACCCCTATCATATATCCTGTAAGAAAAAAGAGTAGGCGTTTCGTTTCACGAGTAGGCTGATGAGACACCAGTTATTTTGATCAGGTTATCAGGTAAAGAAGAAAGAAAGAAACATTTACTAAGTACACGCTCAGTACACAGACACAATAATAATTTTGGACAATTTTGGAGATAAAACATTAAAAAAAAACGTATACCGTACTTACTAAATAGTTTTCCGGAGGACATAAGACGGGAAACAAATAAAAGTAGGTTTAAAAGAAACACCAAAAAGTAATTATTTAATGAGTTTAATCTCTTAGGTTCGACTAGATCAAATGTAATAAGAAAAAAATGTAGGTTGAGACTCAGGCGATCCTGCAGGGAAACTGTAAACAATTTTGCAGGACCATTACTATTATGTATCTTAATAGTGATGTGTAATAAATAGATAAATAAAAAAAAACCGGTAAAATTTATCATAGTATGCGTGTCTTCATTACTCACCATCTCACCCTAAATACTGCACATCACTTGCCATTGGCATATGCAGCGTGGATACTGAGTGATATTAGTAAACCTATATGATTAGTTACGCCTCTCTTTTGATTCAGTTCGTAGTCACATAGGGCTTTCAAATAAACAATAACCTTGTAACGTCAATACATGTAATAAATATACAAAAGCACTCGAGTAGTAAAATAGTCAAAAAAGGTGATGGCATAGAATAAGAGTCAAGATTAGAAATGAATAAATAGCTAGAAAATATTCAAATGATTAATATATGTGAAAATGAATAGCGGTTATTAGAAAGTCCTTTAAATAAGGATGCAAACGACGTTATATTTTTTCAGAATGCCGACCGCAAAACCGTCAAAGTAATATAAAATTCGCTCATAAAAATTAATACAATTCACTCATTCCCAGTAAACCATAATATTAAAAACTGAAATATAATAAACCCAAAATATAACGTAACGCAAAGAGTAAATACGGGTCAAGATAAGGCGTGGAATTAAAATGTATTTTACGAAGCATTAAAATTAATCTGAAGGTAGAATAAATTAATATTAAAGAAATAAAGTAATAGCTAGAAGCAAGTAACATGCGGTGTTGTTTAAACGTTAATGAAAGAATGTAGGAGTAGTGAAGACTAAACGAATGTGGAGCTGACTTACTAATGATTACGTATAACGGCCAGTTTAGTATGAAACTATTTTAATGGTTTATTTTAGTACAAAAGTGGCAATGGATTTAATAATTTGCTATGGTATTTGGTCGCAGAATGACCTCCGTTCTCCATAAGCGCTGGCCTAGGGGTGATCGGTGGAGCCGCCTGTCACCCTGGCAGAAGCAGGCCGCTGTGGCGGCGCAAAGTGCGCCTCCCCGTACCCGTGGCTAGATGGGGACACTATAGTCCCCACATTCATCACACCACAGCCATCTCGAAAGAGATGGTCCTGGGTCTGCCGGAGTGCGAGAGATATGTTTTATGCAACCTCACCTTCGGCAACTAAAGACACAACCACCTCCACCGGCACCGTGGGGATTTCGCACGTAAAAAAAGTGGTATTTAAAAAATAGCAGCTTCGTTGGCATTATACCAAACATCACTGAGAGAAGAGGAGCTTATTAAAAAAACCCTACTGCTGGCTGAATGCGAGGGTTGCGCATTTACGTCAACATCGAACGGATTAAAAAACAAGGTAATGCGATTATTCAGATTTTTTCCTGATTATATCTACTCCATCATTCAGAATTGAGCTGGCGTTGCTTAGAAATTGACAATAAAATCGATTGTGCTATTTGAAAAAAAAAACCATTTCGAAAATAGTTTTGGAATCTCTAATCTCCTTTTGTAGATTTTTATTTGGGGGCTTAATTTTGTATATACCTAACATTGATTGTAAATTTAAAGCTATTAAAATTGTATTATAGTATATTCCAAGAATGCATAAAATAATAATATGTAATATTACTAAAATACCAATCGAAATCAGAATTTCATTCATCCCTTTTGAAGACTACTAAAAAGTGGCAAGCATCTCCAAGAAAGTCATTGCCGTTTTTCTAATCTGTCTGTACAATAGAAAATGAAGTGAATGAATTGTTTTTACAACAAATGGTGCAGTGTACACTCAACCTAATCTCAAGAAACGCGGTGTTGTCCAGACTTTGATAAATGAACCGCGTCTGTGTACTTACTCTCTTTAAAAACCTCTCGGAGAACTGTAATACCTACTTTTTTTACGATTCTTACACTGTAATTGGCCAATTTGGCAAGTGGTTACAAAGATTTCGAGCAAAGTTTTACAGCAGCCATTTTTTAAACTTCGGGTGAGTGCTCATTGATGTTGTACTTATGTACACTCGCATATTGAACGAGTTTTTTTTGTATCTGGGTTAATAGGATTAGTGATGTTAGCCAGGTTTATGAGAGTTTAGAGAATTTTAATCTTACAAAGTATATTAAAATTAGTTGGGTTTATGAAACTTATAGCAATCTCACTGCTTATAACAACATTTTACAAGTTAAAAGATTGCAATTTGCCAATAACCATAAAAAGTATTAACTGTTATGAAATTGTGAAGGAGTATAAAATAGTTTAAAGTTAAGTGGGGCACGTGTTATCTTCACTTTATCGTAGTATTGAAGACGTCCATTTTGTGTAACGGCCATTTTGTGACCTAAATTTTGCACGTTTAAGAAGCTCGTCACCTTTTAATAGGTCAGTGGAAGCGCTCCTCTATCGGGTTATTCATACTTTTAATAGAGGAAAGTTAGCTCTCTTTATCTTTAAAGCAAAAGCTTTAAAGAACGAACTTAGTGCTGATATTTACACTGTGTGTTAATCGCCAGTTCCGACAATGGATTTAATATGGGTATACCTAACTACTTCGTTGTATTTGAATAAAAATTTTATAGCATTTAATAGGCTAACTTTTAATTTCGAAATACATCGGGAAAAAGAATAGCTCAAATGGGACTTGAACCCAAAACCTTTACCTTACAGGGGGAATGCTCTTCCAACTGAGCTATTGAGTCACACCCTCACCCCTGAACCATTTCAAATTTCCCTTCTCTTTATATTCGTCTTTAAGGGCGACGGTGGAGCCATCTACCAACTTTCTTACGAACAGTTGGACCTAATGAATGAATCACGGCAGTATCCTTAATATAGTCTAACAAAATAGGTACCCTGACAACTTAGGTATAAAATAAAATGTATTTGCCACCCATATAGAGACACTATTCGCCAAATCTTGGAATATTTGGCATACTTTCTTACCTAAATCAGAAACAGTACACTTCACTCTGTTTTATTTAAATTATAAGCTGGTGTTATACATGTCCTATATTTATGCAATAAAACGGCTATCACACTAATGTCTTAGAAACATCCAAAGTCCAACATTCAGCGGGGTAATGCCGCCAGCCTTTTGGGCACGGTTCCGGTAGAGGTCAATGGGGAGGAATTCTACGATGCCTAAAGTTGCAGTCTCTTTCACCCCTGTTTTTCTTTTTCTTATTTTTGTATATATTGTAGATTTAGATATAATATACTGTACCTAATTAATTTTAATGTTTTACATAGTACTAATAAATATACCTTAGGAACTAAAAAAAATAATAATAATACGTCCAATTGAAAATACATATGTACTGCAACAGCTTTTTTTGTTAACTTCAACTTTCTTTTTCTTGCGGTCCCGACATACTCCTCAAAAAGAATAAAGGGTTTTAAAAGGGGAATAAGGGACTCCGGAAAGCTTCCCTACCTCTTTTTCAATTATTTTTACCGGTTTTGCATTATAAACAGAAGATCGTTCAAAAATATTTTCTTCTCAATTTGAATGTCGACGTCAGAAATTGTAATGACGACTTCCGCTTAAGAAGACCCAATGTCATCCATTTCAGGCAAAAAACAGTCGGCAATTTGTATTTATTTCCTTCCACTCTTTCCGTATTGTATAATATGGCTTATTTAGGATTACCCACAACAATCAGACCAAGTATTATTGCGTATATAAGAATTTCCTTCGCTCATTGGAATGTGCTGATATTGAATTCTGTATAATAAGAGCTGTCGGCCGACGTATGAAGGAATCTATTAACGATATCTGTGGGATATAAAATACTTTCGATTGTTTTGGGAGAAAATTCTAAGATGTAGTGCAATTTGTTCGTTTTTATAGGTGTTTATTGAAGAATTGTTTGAAGTCTAGTGTTAAAGAAGTGTATTAATGTATACGACAATTTTTGGCACACCGACTATATAAATTACTAGCTTATGCCCCCGGCTCCACCCGCGTGGATGTCGGTTATCGCGACCAAACATAGCCTATGTCCTTTCTCAAGGTCTAATCTACCCTTATACTAAATTTCATCAAAATCGGTTCAGTGGTTTAGGCGTGAAAGCGTAACATACAGACAGACAGAGTTACTTTCGCATTTATAATATTAAGTATGGGTACGGCAAACCATCCTATCATTGGCATCCGTTGTTGGCACTATTAAATGAAAGGTGAATAAACAATGAAAATATATTTTATATCATAAGATTAATATTAAGTATATTATTTGGTTTACTATTTAATTGCACTAGGTACCTGTTATAATAAAAGTGCACCTATAATAATAATAGTATCAGGAATAAATAAAAAAAGTATACCTACACTTGGTCAGGTGCCAGTAATAAAATGGTTTATTTAATTAATCTTGAAAGATATCTACAACAAAACCATTACTATATACTTTTTAACCTTATTCACACCTCTATCGTTTACAGTAAATTGTTTTAACACTGAACAAGAATTAAACAATAGGTCGTATTGTTAAATTGGCAAAGTTTTGCAACTAAGCAATGAAAGTTCTGTAGACTTTGTTAATAGACCGATATTCAGTGTACGCTTTGCGATGTTTTGTACGTAAGTGAAATACTTTCTGCCAACAGCGCCAATTGCTATTAGTGTAATAGCAATTGGCACTGTTTCACTATCATCTTTTTTAACCCCCGACGCAAAAATGACGGGGTGTTATAAGTTTAATGTGTGTGTGTGCGTGTGTGTCTGTCTGTGGCATCGTAGCTCCTAAACTGATAAACCGATTTGGATTTAGTTTTTTTTTGTTTGAAAGGTATATTAGTCAGGAGTGTTCTTAGCTATGTTTGAAAAAGATCGGTCCAAAATGGCCGTCGCTACAAAAAGGCGGAGTACCTAAAAATTTCACAAGTCCCTCAATATGGGTACCAAATGAAAGGGCTTGACTAGGAGATCAATTTAAAAAGTATAAAATAAAAATTAAATTTAAAAAACCCCCGTCACAAAAAACATAAAATCCAAAAAGTGGAAAATAAATTGTGTTTGCTCTTTAACCTATTAAAATTTTGTTTCAACCGTTGCCATGTCGGGGAATATGACGGAGTGCTTTAATAGTTAGGGTCCCCGGACATGGCAACGGTTGAGACAAAATTTTAATAGGTATATCATTCTTAAATTTTATTTAATCTGCGGTAGCCTAGTGGTATGGGTAATGGACTGCTAAGACGAGGTTTCGGATTTGATCCCAGGTTTACCATGGCACATACCAATGACTTTTCGATGCTTTTCGAAGTTATGTGTGTATTTATCGCAGGTTTATAAGTGTCCGGTTAATGGCAATAGGCTCGCCACCTATTACATTGGGACCTAAACATAAACTGGCGAAATGTGGGTGCCAGCACCTCTGCCTACCCCTTCGGGGAATACAGGCGTGAGTTTATGTTATGTAATGTTATGTAAATTTTATTTATTTATGTATTAAAACAATGTTCATTACATTTATGTAGTTTGCTTATGATGACACACAAACTCATTCTAGTTTTTCTGGGCATCATTCATCGACATTCTGATGGTAACTCAATCGTAAACTATACTAATAAAGTTTGTGAGGATGGCTGGATATTTGTTACTTTTCATGCTTCAATGTTGAATGAATATGGATAGCATTCAAAATGAAATAAATTCATTCTATATTTACTGCTACTACTAGCATACTTTTTATCTCGGAAATAAGTTCACGGTATCGGGATCAGTATGTATTGTAGTACCTAGTAGTTTTTTTTTATTATTATGTGAGTCTTTGTGATCATTTGATTGAAACAAATTCTTTTCGAAGCGATTCAGCTAATAGAATATCAGCTTGCCTACAAGTCTAGGCCAAACGTAAATTATTTTTTAAACACTCGCGTTCCATGATATACCATAATAATAACGGGAATTAACGCGATCATGGTAGAGGTACATGCGAACCTCTGATTTGCTTGATGTTTCGTATGTCCCTAAGCCTTGATCGCGTTAATTCCGGTTATTATCCATATCCACTGTGCTCCAATATACAGGCTACTACAGCCTAGTTTGGAATTCAGAGTGTCAGTATCTCCTTGAGATATAAACACTGCTATTGTTCTGCATGGCACAAAAATTGTATCTCAACCTGTAAAAACTTATGTGACAAATATACGTTTTTTTTTATTATTATTGTAGGTCACACTTAATTTTGAAAAAGGATGCATTTTGCACTTAGGTTATTATGTGATGTAAATAACAGTAGGATAACAGTGTTTTTTTATTACTAGTATATAGGATTTTTGTATTGTAGGTATTGTCAACCAGACCAAAATACTTTCGATTGGTCGATCATATATTTTTGGTTAGTCGAACCAGATGTAGCCGCCACTACTCAATTGATTTGCCCACTAAGTAATCGAAATTGGACCTACATCAAAAGTTCGATAAGAATAAGTCACTTAATTTTATTTCAGATAGTTTGTCACGAAGCTGACGGATGAATCTAACTTCCAACTTTCTTGATAAGACTTGTGGACTCTGGAATATGAATATAGATTTACTTTGGAAGTTTATAAGGAACCTAATCTGACATCTAGGGATTTGTACTATGACATTTGATAGCGATTGCTTTTTTTGTATGTCAAGGTCTATAGAAGATTAATACAAAACTTAACTTGTATAATAAACAATTTATCTTAAATTAGAAGATTGATTTCAATTGTAAGTTGATTGTTCAGAATATTGAAAATAATACAATTATATTTTTTAAGAGTATTAGTCCCTGAAATTACCAGTATTCTCGGTAACCCTTCCAGATAATTTGCTTGTGTTAAGAGTAAGTTCACATCTATGATAGGATGACCAGAATTTAAACCTCGTGATAGTAAGTAAAGCTGACTTCTTAACCATTAAGCTATTGACGCTTTTGAAGAATTTAAGTGACCAAATATTAGACTTTTTAGATTCCAATATCATTTTAGGAATCAATTCAATCCAATAGACTTATAAGCCTCCGTGGCGTGGCGGTAGTGAACGCGACTGCTACGCAGGAGGCGTGGGTTCGATCCCCGCTCAGTGCAAATCTTTGTATGCATGAATATGGCTATTTGCATTGGTCTGGGTGTTTCTATGTATAGTATGTCTGTATTTACAAAAAAAAGTATCTAAGTATGTTTATCCACATTCTAGATTCCATAACACAAGCTAGTTAGCTTACCATGGGTCTAGATATATAGCGTTGTGTGGAATGTTGTGGAATATTTTATTTATTTGTTGTGGAATATTTATATAATTACTATCAAACTTTATACTTAAACATAAAATCTTTAATTTTAATTATGCTAATAGTATCACCGGTTTACGAATAAACTAGAATTGACATTTATTTGCGTCGCGTCGATTTTGAAATGCAGATTGAATAGAACGGAGTGCTAACTTTACGAGTTGGACCGCCATTAAACAGGGTGATACAGAGTCCCTTAAAACGCCTACACATCAGTTTACCAATAGGATTAATCAGCAGGGGAATGTTGCCTGTTTTTGTTGGTTCAAGGTCCTTATGAGAATCACGAACACTGTTTTTAAAGAGCTTGGGGACTACTCGGTTGTTTTGTTTGCATGGGCGATTGTGGATTCCATGTGGAATGGTTGTCAAATCGAGATAATTGAATTGGATTTATGGAATGTATAAAAATGTTTCGTGTGGATATAGGAATGTGGATTTACAAGAGTCTAGTAAACATGTTATATGTATTTCAACGCCGCACGGCAGAATATGACGTTCTTATAACTATGTTTCATAAAATCTAATGTAAGACCATATTCCATGGAATAAAGTTTGATTTGATTTGATTACCAGACTTGAAAGAGTTTGTAGTAATAAGAATTAAAAGATATTTTCAGGAGGTCTGATTTCGTAAAATAAGTAATTATTAACGAAAGTTAACTTTATTCGAGGCTCGTCCATTGACCTGCAGATGTATCAAGTAACAGAAGAGGTTAGCTTAAGATCACAAAATGTTAATCCCATAACCCTTACAAGACCATAAAAGGGGGAGAAATAAAAGTAGACCCTGACCTTCAAGGTGAAAGCCTTGAATGCAACCAGTAACAGAGCTGAGATGATGATGATACCCTTAGAATATTTCTCCAGGAGCATCAGAGTAATTGGTACATATTCTGACACGAAAGTTAATTTATTTTATGTTATATTTAATCAAAAGTTTTTCATTCATGTTCAGTTAAATAACATAATATTAAGGCTTCCCATATTAGTATGTTAGGCTTCAGCCTGAAAATTAATGTTTCGCACCATATGTCGAGTTGGGACCTTTTTGGCACATTAATAAAATTTATTGCTTTTTTTGTGATAAAGATTTCTGTTATTATTTTTATGTTTTTATATCTTTTGTTTGTTTATGTGAATTTGCATAATATTGTTTAAATTTATTAAGGTAAGTATTTTTGAGTTTGTCTAATAAATATAATTCTCTTTTATAATTTTATACAGGGAGAGTGTATTGTTGAAATTTAGATTTGTTAAACGTAATTTTAT
Organism: Eilema sororculum; assembly: GCA_914829495.1. Taxonomy (NCBI): domain Eukaryota; kingdom Metazoa; phylum Arthropoda; class Insecta; order Lepidoptera; family Erebidae; genus Eilema; species Eilema sororculum. The sequence goes on from OU618543.1 coordinate 5,576,371, forward strand.
TGGTAGAATTCAGTCCATGTGCCTATGGTATGAACAGTGGGCTACAGAAGGCCATGGACACTGGACAGCTACAGATCTTTTTAATCCTTCGAGTACCTACGTCCAATTTAAACGAATTCTTTTTTAATTTCTGTAGAAACCGCGCCTCCTACGTAGCGGCCGCGTTCAGCAGACAGAGGCTGACTTGCAGCCCACTGTCACCATAGTACTTAACGTAAATAAATATTTTTCTAATCTCAACGAATGAAATGAATGATATACTGAATTTCAGTTCCATGTTCGATGGAGAGTCGGTTTCTAACGTTCTATTGGTCCTCCGTTTTATTATTATTTATATAAAACCTCCGTTAGTCCGACAGCACAATGACAGTATTTTGGCTGTGGCACAAGTCCTTGTTACAAAAATATCTGCTGTAGAATGTGTTCCAAGTTTGTGACAAAATGTTAGCTGATTACAGCGTTCCAAGTTTCTGACAAACTATATTCATCTTCCCAAATTGTTTTACTTTTTTTTTATTTCAGCAGCATTTGGGGATGTAGTTCTTGTGGTTTGTATAACGTTATCTAGTGGCAATGATTTAGACCCGATAGAGGATAATAAAATGTTTAGCTGAATAGACTCAAATTTATTTAGTTGACAGAATACTATTTCAGTAATAAAATATTTATGTCTTAGCTTAGAAATTCTTATATCGACAAAGACTAAGTCCGTTGCACCAAGAGCTTGTACTTTTGTGCTCAAAGCCCGCTCTTCTACTTACACCTCCTTCATGAATAGTTTATCGTAAATCTCATCTGACCTCCCAATCTTGAGAACCAGCTTTAGAACTATGGCAGACAGTGACCACATGCATCACTCCCACTCCACCAATGCTGGATAAATCTTAGTATATAAGCCTGTTATTTAGTTTATAAGACATTGCTTTATTGAGTCGTAATAAATACACTACAACCAGACTGTGGTAGCTCTCTTCACCTCCGCAAGAGCACCTTTACCCGTTAATCAACAGATGAAGTTGTCACGAGTTGTAAAGATTTTGGTGGGTTCTTTACAGCCTCAGCATTCCCATGAAAAAGGTATCCCGCTTTTCGTTAAACCCCTTTCTTTAGTTTAAAAAGTCAGGTGATTTCTGTAGAAATATTGTTTTAGCCGACTGTCAGTGAGGACACGCAAGTTACCCGTTCCAAAGATAAAAAATATATTCTTCATCAACATAACGATTCACTATTATTTATGTTGTTCACAGTCTTACGAATACTCTTCAATAAATTCCTCTAAAAAGAAATATTTATGTAAGAAAATAGATATGCTATTACAATTTTGATTAAATCATACATATTTTACTTGAGAAAATAATGATTTGTTTTCTTTATTCCCTAGACTCTTTTATATCGTGGAATAACGTAAACAAAGTGTGTTGTGATTAGTTTAAGTGTGTTGATAATGTTCTGAAAATAACATTGTTATTGAAATCTTTGATATTGTAGAAACTACATCCATACTAATATTATAAATGCGAAAGTAAATTTGTCTGTCTGCCTGGACAGACCGACAGACAGAGTTATTTGGCTTGAAAGCGTAACATACAGACAGACAGACAGACAGACTTCTGTCTGTCTGTATGTTACGCTTTCAAGCCTAAACCACTGAACCGAAGTTGATGAAATTTGGTATAGGGGTAGATTACACCATGAGAACGAACATAGGCTATGTTTGGTCGCGATAACCGACATCCACGCGGGCGGAGCCGCGGGCAAAAGCTAATACTCTGTATAAAAATCCCCGGTTGGAATCCTGGTTACTATGCTCCCAACATGACCCTATTCTTAACATAAGAAATGTGGCTTAACTAGACAGCTTACTTAGAGAAAGGAATACTAGTAATTTCTGTAACTAATATTCTTTACAAAAAAAGGATTACTTACCTTCAATGTCAGCTCTTCTATTCAGGAAGGCGATTTAGGTACCTGTAATAAATCAGAGAGATGGATAAGTACGATGTATTAGATACTCGGATTATATTTGACAGCAAGATGCGATTAAGTGCGAGTTTTAAGCCCGTATTCTAGAATAACACTCAGTCTGAATCGCGATTATCTGAGGACAGTTTGTATGGGCAATATGTCAAACCATAAATCTGTCTATACAATCTGTCCTCAGATAATTCTCAATTCAGGCTGAGTGACATTCTAGAATACGGGACTTTAAAAGCGACGTTTTGCTGCTGGAGAAGTTAAGCAAATATATCCCAAAGGCTTCTTTGGCGTAGGACTACTAGGCAGGAGGCGCAGATTCGATATCCGCTTATTGTAAATATCTGTATGCTAGGTTTAATAATAATAATGTATGTATATGCCAAAACAGGTATTGAATGTTTGTTTACCTGTATTCTAGATCCTATAACACTAGTTAGTTAAGCTATGCTTGCTTCTTTGTATCTAGACAGCACTGTATAGAAACTTTTTTTGCTTTAAAAAGTTTATTTTATATTTTATAACCTCACTAATTAATTAGGTACAGTATTATATCTAAATCTACAATATATACAAAAATAAGAAAAAGAAAAACAGGGGTGAAAGAGACTGTAACTTTAGGCATCGTAGAATTCCTCCCCATCGACCTCTACCGGAACCGTGCCCAAAAGGCTGGCGGCGTTACCCCGCTGAATAGCGATAGCAATTCTTTGAGCGAGGTAAAGACCAGCCCTACGGTCACGGGAAGAGTCAATTAGACGCTTCGCCATCTCTTTGAATAACGCGCGCGCACTTGGACCCCACGGACCCAACGTTTCGACTCCAAACGGCTCAAATATATAATTATCAGTTAAATTGGTATATTTGCGCCGTTTGAGAGTCTCCGCCGATGCGGCAGCAGCGCATGCACAGTCCATCGTACTTGGAAGATGGGAAGGCGCCAGAGTGTCGACACACTTTGCGTCCCACACCAAAGGCCTGCCCATCTTCCAAGGCATCAACGACATACCGTCCGGCCTCTTGCCATCGTCGCGCGCCAAGCCAACAGGTTCAAGTATAGCTGGCACGCCGGCGGTGACGAGAGCCCGACGGATAATGTCGTTAATATTGGCATGACGAGACATGCGGCCTGCGCTCCTGCTGCAAGATAATCCGTGATGGGCAAAAGTAAAAGTATATTAGAACCGAAGTTACTAATATTCCCTTTAACCCCTCCAGCTAAGCTAAATTGCTTGTGTTAGAAGTGGGTTCACATCCGAGTGTAATGACCAGGATTCGAACCCGGGACCTTTCGATCGTAAGGCCGACTCCTAAACCACTAAGCTACCGATGCACGCACCGACGAGCACCGACGTCGCAGAATTTAATATTTATTGTTCTGCTTGAGCTGAAGTATTTATTTTTGATCCTACTAATTTCGTCCATGGACTGGCACAAATCGCATGTCAGCGCTCCGTTAAACAACCAGTGTTATAGCGTATTGTTACTGTATATTGACAATAAATTAATATCCTTGTCCATTAATGGCATTAATGGCGGACAGTAATTAATGAGTGCTGCGTCATTAATAATTTGTTGACATAAACGTTTAGTCGAACTTCCTTCTTGTAGAGGTTTAGTTTAGTAAAAAATATGCCCGCTGAGTTTCTTGCCGGAGTCTTCTTCAGTTTCGAACTGGTGTGGTCCATTTGCTAAACTAGTATTTAATATTTGAATGATTATTTATATCATTTATTATGCTAACTTTAAAGTTCGAAAAACATCGGAAAAAATTAAATGCTCAAGTGAGACTTGAACTCACGATCTTTCCCTTACAGGGGGAATGCTGTTCCAACTGAGCTATTGAGCCACACTTGAATCACGTAAAATTTTCCTTTTCTTTATATACGTCTTTATGGACGACGGTGGATTCAAGTGTGGCTCAATAGCTCAGTTGGAAGAGCATTCCCCCTGTAAGGCAAAGGTCGTGAGTTCAAGTCTCACTTGAGCATTTAATTTTTTCCGATGTTTTTCGAACTTAGTATTTAATTTTTTTTTTTCAGTGCGGAAATCCCCTCGGACACCCCTCTGCCGGAGCCGGAAGGGGAGGTTATGTGGGTCGCGGTGATAGGCCGGAGGTGAGGTTGTCATCGACATATACCTCGCACCCCGGCTGACCCAGGGCCATCCCTTACGGTCTGGCCCTCCTCGGGACCACGGTGTCCCCAACTCGCCCCCGGAATGGGGAGGCGCGCTTTTCAGCGCCCTGCCGCCGTGGCCTGCTTTTGCTGGGGTGACAGGCGGCTCCACCCGGCCACACTCCACTCCTCCAGGCGGCCAGCGCTCATGGCGGACGGAGGTCAGTCAGTGCCCTAATATTTATTTTATATTGACATTTTGTAAGTACCAATTTAAGGGTCTATGCAGAATAAATGATTTTTGACTTTGACTTTGAGTTTGAAATTCAAGAGTATATAGTAGGGTTATCCCACAAAAACAATCAACTTGCCGCCGAATGGACAAGGTTCTACTCCAGGCCGTCCTCTCTGGGTAAGTCGGTAGTCACTTCCAAACTTTATAAATTAAATTACGGAACGTTGAAGAGTGGGCCACCTGTTACAAAATATAGGTTTTATTTACAGGGTTGGCGTTGGAATTATAAGAAGGTCGGTTCGGTTTCTATTATATTAAGTACTAGCTTTTACCCGCGGCTCCGCTCACGTGGATGTCGGTTATCGCGACCAATTATAGCCTGTCCTTTCTTATGGTCTAATCTACCCCTATACCAAATTTGATCAAAATCGGTTCAGTGGTTTAGGCGTGAAAGCGTAACATACAGATAGACAGACATACAGACAGAGTTACTTTTGCATTTATGGTATTAGTATGGATTTTAAAATTGTATATAAGTTGTGGATGTGATTGAAGGCATTGAAATAAAAACTTGCAATATTATTATGTTGAACTAGCTGACCCGGCGAACTTCGTACTGCCAATTATTTCCACCCGCGTGGCGTCCGATCCCGTTCCCGCTGCACCCTTTTCTATATTAAGCATGTATTATACAAACAATTACTCTACCTTCTTCGTCTTGAATTACTCTACCTATTAAAACAAACCGCATTATAATCTGTAGCGTAGTTTTACAGATATAAGCGTATATAGGGACGGACAGACACGGAAAACAACTTTGCTTTAGGCCATGTAGGGATATTGATGTACGATTCTGAACCCTATTCTTTTTTTTTATAATTATTTTGTCTGTTTATGAAAGCAAAAGTATTGAACGGATTTTTCAATAAGATTTAAAAACTGCCGTATGAAAAGCGTGGGCATCAGCTTGTAAGATCGTAAACCTTATCCATCTCCACATACACTATGGTCCCCACAACCCGAAGGGGGCCATCTCGAAAGAGACGGTCCTGAGTCTGCCGGGTGCGAGAGATATGCTTTCGGCAATCTCACCTCCGGCAACCAAAGACCCAAGACGGCGTGCGTTTAGTCGGTTAGAGTCCGACATAACCACCTACACTGGCTCCGAGGGGATTTTTCACACGATAAAAAAATAAATTAAAATCTATCTCCCCGTGAAGTGATGATCCTATTGTTACGCTTTATTTATTTCCTTAGATTCATATTTTCATAAGCTCTTATATCACTAATCTTGTTCCCATCCTATACCTACGGTAACTCTGTTTACTAAGGAATTCCGAAACTCATAATATGAAATTTCGTGACAGAAATTGGATTGCCAACGTATTGTTTTTCACAGCTTGAGTGTTATAGAAAAATATATTTTATATGTATATTAAAGACTCAAACTTTGTATGTAATGGGAACAAAATCAAGTCTTTTATTTTTTAGGCGGCCTTCTAAACCTTTTACGTTATTGGCAAACGTGTTTTGGCAAAAATAGTGTTGTGTAGAAATTTTATAGGAGTACTAATGGTACTAACCAATTTTACTTTATTTTATTACTCAACTGTCAAGAAGGGTTATGTTTTTCGCACGTATCTTGTATGTATGTTTGTAATATTCTTTATTACCTCATATCTTCTGAACTATTACACGGATTTCTATGATTATTGTTTCAAATTGAAGGTATTTATCGCCTTAGTGTTTTTAGATAACATAAAACGTTAAAAAAGAGCTATATGATGAGCATTTGACCCCAAAATGTAAGTTGACAAAAAATATTTTCACTCGAACTCTTCGAGTAGGGTATCAAAATGAAGGTAATTAAAAGGAGATTACAAAAAATATATGACACATATATCGTAACTCAAAAAAAAAAAACAATCAAAATTCAAGAAAAGAGCGTATTCCCTTTACAAGGAAGGCAACGCACTTGTGACTCCTCTGGTGTTGCGGGTGTCCATGGGCGGCGGTGATCGCTTACCATTAGGCGATCCATCTGCTCGTTTGCCTCCATAATCCAAAAAAAAAAAAAAATTCCGACTGATACTGAAAAGATCGAACTAATTTTGATAGTAGGCCGTACCCATTTGCAAATCATAAATTGGATGAAAATTAATGGGTTCCACCTGCTATCAAACTTATTGGGCGTCGGAGAGCACTGACTGACCTCCGTCCCCCATGAGCGCGGGCCTGGGGGTGACGGGTGGAGCCGCCTGTTACCCCAGCAGAAGCAGGCCACGGCGGCGGCGCACTTAAAAGCGCGCCTCCCCATTCCGGGGGCGATTGGGGACACCGTTGTCCCCCCTCCCGAGGAGGGCCAGACCGTGAGGGATGGCCCTGGGTCAGCCGGGGTGCGAGGGATATGTCGATGACAACCTCACCTCCGGCCTAGCACCGCGACCCACAGTCGGCGTGCGGTTTTAGTCGGTTCGAGTCCGACATAACCTCCCCTTGCGGTTCCGGTAGGGGAGGTATCCGAGGGTATTTCCGCACGGAAAGAAAAAGAAAAGCTATCTAACTTATTTAGATCTTTTCAGTATCAGTCGGGTATTTTTTTTGATATAGTTTTTTTACTCTTGATAGAGATCCTTCCAGTGCGGCTTAGTCGTACGCAGATCACACACCAATGGATCATATAAATTATGAGAAAGAGAATTCTGCAGATGCCAGAGTTGGCCGAGTGGATATATTATGGAAGCAACCATAGCCGTTGATTAACAACGGTTGTTTCCTATAAGAACCTCTGAGCATATACTAAAACATTCAGAGGTTTAGTAGTTTAAAAGAGTTCCTCCCACACCTTATACTTCATCACATCACATCCTGAAAAGTAAAGGTCAGCCTTTGTTCAGTGTGCACCATGAGCCAGTCTTTTGTGCCAAATTCCTACAGCCCCTAGAGCATTTTCTTATCGTGACATTGTTATATTTTTGAAATAAGAATAAATAAAAAAACAAAGGATTTTGATCTGGTCGACTATAAAGCAAGACGAAATATAATAAAAATCATTTCAAATATAAATTAACGAGATGACTCAACCCTTAGTCAAAGTCTGATCCTATGAACAAATTGCCTTAAGCTCAACGAAAATACATTAATCAGGTTTGGTTCAAAGGAAGGGATTTAACGACCTAATATATTTTAATACGTTGTTACAACATTTCCTTTCCATATTATTGGGCAAACTTATATTGCAAAAACGAAATGAAAGAAAAAAATATTAACATAGGTACATCATCTAAAACCACACAGAAAGGTTTAGTACAGACAGTGTCATAAATATCTTGACAACGAAGTTTCAAAATGATCTTCAAACTATCGTAATAAATGGTATTATTGTTCAAACTAAAGGTAAATTTGAGTACTTTGTACGTCGACATCTTTCTGATGCTGACTGAACCTATATAATATATTTTCACAGAGAGTGACAATTGATCCACAGTTAGGCTAAAAGTTAGGGTGGGGTTTAGCTACAACGTGGCTACAATCCGTGAGGATCATACGCTTATGTTTTAATACTTGATGATGGATACATTATACATAAATATTATTTAGGTGCCGAATGTGGCTAGCAAAAATTCTAATCAAACGAGTGACAAAGAACACAGAAAGTGTTCATTTTTCTATAACCCTGGGTCCTATAAGCGGGGTGTGAACTTCCCTAGTAGTTGTCAGTCATATTGTTAACGTACTTCATTAAGACAGCTTATTTATTACCTTGGTAATCTATACATACATACAAATAAATAAAATTGGAGTGTCTGTTTGTAATATTAAAATAACCGCTTTCTACTACATGCATATGAATTTATATACGGTACACATACCAAAATATATATTTTTAAATTTTTTGTCTGTCTGTCTGTCTGTTTGTTTTGGCTAATCTCTGGAACGGCTGGACCGATTTGGACGGGACTTTCACTGGCAGATAGCTTATGTAATAAGAAGTAACTTAGGCTAAAAAAAAAAAATGCCAAAAACAAAAAAAAAAAACTGATTTTTTTTATTAAGTTATAATACATTAAATCTTCAACTCTAAAGGGTTTCTTTTAAAACGAGCAAACAAATATACTTACGTCATCTGTCTACTGAATTAATCAGTGGATTATCTGGATACCTTCAATAAGCATATTTTAGAGACTATTAAGTACAGACAGCGCTTTCGAATAATTCCATACGAATCCATAAAATTAATTTTGGCATTTCGGTACACAGGAATGTTGTAGAAATGAATAGTAATTATTAAGCTGGGTCAAATATTTCGTTTATTTCGGTATTGCGTGTTTGTTATGTCTCGTAATATAAGTTGGTCATTCGTGATAGCGGTTAGTGGGTATATTATTTACTTTATCCAGACCTGCCTTTGGGGCTTTGTGTAGTAGTTTGTTATTGACACACAACTGCAACTAAGTACTTTATCTGGTTTCAGATTTATTGAATATCTAGCCTTTGCCCACGGTTTCGCCCACGTGGATGTCAGCTATCGCGACTAATCATAGCTTATGTGTTAATCCAGGGTGTCAACTGACTTCATACTGAATTTTATTAAACCTATCCAGCCGTTTAGACGTGATTCTTCACGTTTAAATGGTTGTAACAAACATACACTAACAAACTTTCGGTATAAGTGTGATTACCTGCATTTGCGATTCCTCAAAAGTTATTACATTTACATACGTGTCTTTCTTATTGGCATAGGTAGAACTGCATTTTTCTACTTGCTATATAACTTGACTTCTGCCTGTAGTTTCCTCTAGTTGTACTTTCAAAACTACACTGACGGACTCATAAACTGCATCAAAGTAATAGACGACTTTGAAATAAATATTTTAACCAAGTATGCATACTTTCTATACAGATTTAAATTGAAACCTCTAGATTGGTTCGTGAACTTTAAAACAGCGTAGGGTCATATCTTTAAGTTTAAGTTTATGTACTGGAAAGGACCTTAAGACTTTTTTTGAAGAATACAGAAATTTAAGAAAAATTGGTTTAATTAAAAAATTGGTTTTAACAATAGACACAAACTTTATGCAAGGGTTTATTTGTGTTTTAATAAGGTGTATTACCCCCACGTGCCCTTATTACGGATTCTAATCGGTTCCGCATAGATTTTATAAGGGTTTTTAAAAGATCTTGCGGAATATTGTCCCATTCTTCTGAAAGTGCTGTTCTTAGTGCTGCCACTGTCGTGGGCGAAGGTTTTCTCGCATATACAGCTCTTTTTAAATTGTCCCAAACATGCTCGATGGGATTAAGATCCGGGCTACGTGCTGGCCAATTCATTGTACGTATCCCAACCTCTTCGCAATAATGTTGAACTTGTGTAGCTGCATGCGGCCGGGCATTATCCTGCATTAAAGTAAAATTTTCGCCTATGAATCCCATGTAAGGCACCACGTGATCTTCTAATATCTCTGTTATGTAGCGATGTGCTGTCAAACCCCCTCTATTACCGTTTTGACGGACCATGTCTATGAACACAAGTTCTGTTCGCCCGTTCATCGATATGCCACCCCAGACCATACATGAACCGCCTCCAAAAGGAACACGCTCCTCAATGCAACTTTGAGCATATCGCTCCCCACGTCGACGATAGACTCTTCTGCGACCATCTGCACCATATAAACATGTCCTACACTCGTCCGTGAACAATACAGAGGCCCACTGCTCTTCTGTCCAATTCAGGTGATGACGCGCAAATCTTAAGCGAGCTTGTCTGTGAGCTGTAGACAACTTTGGACCATTTGCTGGTCTAAAAGGGGTGAAATCCGCTTCCTTTAACCTTCTTCTTATTGTTCGTGCACACACGTTTACTCCACGCACTTCATTAAGCTCGGTTTTGATGTTAACTGACGTGAGGAAACGATTTCGCAGGGAAGTTATAACAATAAATCGGTCATCACGACCTGTGGTTGCTCGAGTTCTGCCTGTACCACGTCTCCTCCTGTAAGAACCTGTCTCTACAAACCTTCTGTATATTCTAGAAACCGTAGACTGGTTAAAATTTAAATTTCTACCAATCGTTCGTTGATCCAAGCCCTCCCGCACCAATGCTACAATTTGTGCCGCTTGTTCGGACGAAGTATCCATATTATGGTTCAAAAACTCTCGATGTGTTAAAAAACTAACCCAACAATTATGCTGGTAACAATAATTCAATTGACAAAACAAAAAAAAATCAATGAGAATCAATTTAAAACTTTGCTATAAATAACACGCAAATCTGATACTACAAGTAAATTTTCTTTTCCCGGCTATATTCATTTGTTTTACTGCAGTTCTATTTTTAAATTTAATTTTTTTTAAGATTAAGACCCAGTCTTTCCATATTTATATAATTTAATCTAAAAAGTTTGCATACTTATTATAAAAAATCCTTTTAGAGTAAACCTGAACTTTGATGCAGTTTATGAGTCCGTCAGTGTAATTTTTATACGCGCTCGCCGGCTGTGGATACTCTTGATATTTTTCTTAAAACAATTCATACAGCATTATTATTTTTGAAATACAGATTATCTTATGTTCTTCTTGAAGTAGCTTTATTGAAGTAACTATATGCAATTCTTTACAAAATTACTGCCATCCCTGTAAGAGATTCTTTCGAGGGTTTGAAACACAAGAGGATTTAACATCATCAGGACTCTTCACATCATTAATTATTGTTGACTTATTGGTCTTATTAGTCTATAATTTTATTGTTGAAATTGAATTGTCTTGTTTGAAATGATTGACCCACAACACATGGATTCTAAGTGTAGAATCTGGACCTAAAATCTATAGATATAAAATATTCCACAACATTCTACACAACGCTATCTAGACCCAACTAGCTTGTGTTATGGAATTTAGAATGCGGATAAACATACTAAGATAATTTTTTTAAACATAGAAACACCAATGCAAATAGCCATATTCATGCATATAATATATGCACTTAACGGGGATCGGACCCACGTAGCAGTCGCAGTAGTTCGTTCATTCATTACCGCGACTCCACAGTTAGGCTGTCAATATACTTCGATAGTGAGAAAAGAAATATTAGGTACTAGTATAATAATAATAATATAAGTAAAATTGCAGAAGTTGAATTCAGATAACCCTTTGACGTCAATAGTCACATTCGTTTAATCTGAATCGCTAAAATTATCTTGGCTATTGCAAGACCATTTTAGGGATTCAGCCTTCAAATCTATTCACATAGAAACAATTGCCTCTCTGCTGGACACTTTTAACGATAATTGAAGCTCTATTGGAACAGTTACTGAAGAAATAATGATTCTACAGAAATTTAGGATAAGGGTTGTCTTTCGGGTTGAAAGGAGAATACCTATACTATTTTATTATTGTACTTTGAACTGTATAGTCCTAAAGAACCTAAAGAAATAAGGTAGTGGTTCGCGTGTTAGTTGCGTAAAATAACATGTCACGCGAATTTATCTTTAGTTACACATAGTTATACAAAAAACATACATAAGTCCACCTTATCCTTTCCGGTCCCATAATCCGCTTCTTACTTTTATATTTCATGAAATATTAAAGGTACTTATGGTATATTTCACATATAACGGCTTTTAGGATTCATAGTTTCATATACTACTTTATCTAATCTCATGAAATAATTAGTATAATTTGCTTAAACTGACAAAAAATTACCACCAAAATCCATTTACTGAACGATCCCATACGCGCGTTGCGCCGCGTCCACAGATTATGTAAAGAAAAATGTATTGACACCTCCTTGTGTCCAGCTGAACCTATATCGTTACAGAAAAAAAAAATATTCAAGTTCCCATAGAAGAGCTGTACATTAATGCATTTTTTAAAATTTATTTTGATATTCTGTGCACAAAAACTGTCATTAAAGTATTTGTTTTTAAGTTTAAATTAACAGTATGTATCTAATGTTAATACTAAACAGAAATCAATGCACGATTACTTAAAGGAGTATAAACATCTATTGTCAGTACCCATCTCTTAAATCTATACTAGTATTATAAATGCGAAAGTAACTCTGTCTGTCTGTATGTTACGCTTTCACGCTTAAACCACTGAACGGATTTCGATGAAATTTGGTATCCTTGAGAAAGGCCATAGGCTATCTTTGGTCGCGATAACCGACATCCACGCGGGCGGAGCCGCGGGCAAAAGCTAGTGATATACTACGTGGATAGAAATGAACACAAAGTTAATTGGGTAAAAAAGCTAAGCCTAAAAATCTTTACTGAAAACCGAAATGAAGGTTTGTGAAATAATTCTGATTCTCGTGCCAGATGCGATTATTCAAAGATTGGATCAAATACTTAGCGAACAAAAGGAGTTATAATAATATAACATCTGAGGATCAAGATTATAATACTTTACTTATCTGAAACTTGGGGTAAATCGCACGAATCTTTAGGGTGATTATGATTTCAAAATCGTTTGATTTAATTTTTGCAAATATTTATTTCTACTTGCAATAAAGATATGTTTGTAAGCTGAATTAGAACGAATTCATTTTCTCCTGACTACGGAACGGAGAGAATGTTTGTATCTTAAGACAGTTTCAGTATACAGGAACTTATAAATTTGGATTATAGAACTCCTTTTGAAGAATCTAATATTGTATTAGTATCAAAGGAAATTTGTGACGAGCAAGCGTCAAAGTATCGCAACCATTTAAGCTTGAAGTCAATTAATGAACCAAACTTTGCTTTTACGACTAACTTTCTTGATATTAAAATTAGTTCTATTCTAAAGAAAGATCAAACTTTCAGTCTAACGGCTGTGATTAAAAGAGCCCAGATGCTTCATTATACAGACTTAGAAATCTAAACTTAGAAAGTGTCACGGAAAAGCTGAATAAAAGATTAGAGAGATTAGACATTTTATAGATTTTGTAATAGAAGAAAGGGAACATACTAAGAATAAAGAAATCAGTGTAACCTTCATCGTCTCATTTAACGTAATAACTTACTAATACACTAACAACATCGCCCGCTCGCCATAGGCAGGGAGTCCATCCCCACACATTGCATTCGAAAACGGTGCGTATCGTGCGGTATGAAAGGAACTTCATCCCACGCTGAAGCTGTGGAATGAACTCCCTGCCGTGGTTTTCCCAAGCGACTACAATATGGGGTTCTTCAAGAAGGGCATTAGAAGGTTTCTTCAGGGTAGGCAGGACGAGTGTAACGCCCCCGGTGTTGCTTACGTCCTTACTACAAAAAAACTTTTGTCCACCTTGAGTAGTTTAACTTCAGTTTCAAAATTGCCAAAATGTGATTACGAAAATTCTGTCTGCCTGTCCACATGTCTGTATGTTACGCTTTCACGTATAAACCACTGAACCGATTTTGAAGACTTTTGGTATAGGGGTAGATTAGACCTTGAGAAAGGACATAGGCTATGTTTGGAGCCACAGGCAAAAGCTAGTAATATATATTAACACAAGCAATGTCCAGAACTGTGTAGGGTCCTAGTTATGTCACTTATCTAAAGGAAGCAGGTGTCACTATAGAGCCCTGTGAACCCTACTCATCAATATAGTAATAGAATTCTCACTACTAAATAGTATTCTTAAGGTGTAATTTACTGTAAAGGTATTAGCAGTTTTCAACTGGGTTATCACGAATTAAGCTTATAACAGGTTCACAGGTGATTTACGTTGGGACATATTCTCCGAAATATAAATGGGTGTATACACAATTCTGTGTAACATCATATGTATTATTCTCGCACCTTATCGCAGTCCAAACCCGAGACCACAAATTCAATGGATTGAATTATGTCGTACAATGCGGACAGTTTAATTGCTTTAGTAGAACAGACAGAGTAATAGCGTAAGATGATAATATACATGTTACCGGCAATGTTTATAATCTGATATTCTATACAATGACTAAACAATATATATAGTATATAATATCGAGTAATGTATGAAATGGTATCAAAAAACATTTTGGTGGGTATAAAAAAACAACCACGAAGGCCAATGCGGGAGCTCCGCTTCCGCCTCAATCTTCCAAACCATATATGTCCAGATCAGGGCACAGTATCCACACTGTATAATATGATTTGGATAGATTAGGTTAGAAGATAGATTAGTCTTTGTGGTTATTTTTTATAATCATTCAGAAATATAATTTCCGCAAAACCATCCCCAAATATAGACCATAATCTATTTATTTCACACATTGCCGATGGAACAGCAGGCATTCTATAATATATAGGGTGTCTCAGTAAGAGTGCACTTTTTAAAATTGGAATATTTTTCTTTTAATGCATGTGGCAACTCTGAAATTTTACAGTTGTCATCTCAGATTATTCCGATTAAATCATTATTATAAATGGAGCGCTTTTCGAAAGAACAACCCGTTAAAATTGTAAAAACTCATTAAAAAACAATCGATTTACTGCAGCAACGATTTTTAGAACACATTATCTTATGAAATTCTGATGTCAACTGGCCACCAAGATCGTGCGATTTAACGCCGTGCAATTTTTTTCTTTGGAGTTTTGTGAAATCTCGAGTTTGTGCGAATAAACCCGAAAAATTCCTTACCTCAAATCGAAAATTATGGTAGGACGTGTAAATAGTCCGACCACTGGTGTGTTTGCACACAGAGCGTATAAGAACCTGTGACCTGAAGTTTGGTTGTAATAGAAAGAAAATACACATGTGACCGCTTCTATGAATGAAAACGCAAGAGAACCGGCACTGACCTGAGTTCCACCTCGTGAGGATTCAGCTGCAGACAGGCGTGGTTCCTGGCACGTGCTAGTGGGTAGGTAGGTGTCGACCGGCCGGTGAATTTCTTGAGTGAGTCGTTTTCTTCCGATACACTTCACTTATACTGACTTGAGAATGTGGCCAAAGGAACTTATAGAATTACACAGAAAAAGAAACGAGGAGTTGAAGTACTCAACTTCCGTTCGGAGCGGTAGCGGGTGAAGAGACAAGTAAAAAATGAGCGGGGAGATCGTCCGCCGTGAAGCTTGAGAGTGTCGCTCGTAGGAACTTAAGTCTCAAAGTATAGTTCGAAAAATCTGTGCACATCGCCATCTATTGGCCTTCTTCAACACTAAGTGGTCAACAAATGAGCGCCAATTCTCAAACATTATTCGTTCACAGAAGCGGTTTTTTTAAATTACAAAAATTGAAATACAATTAAATTATGTGGGAAATAATTAAGAAAGTACATAAGCGCTCCACCAAATCCAACGCGTCACCGGTGAGATACAGCCACGTCTCTGTGCAAAAGTCATGGAAAATTTCATGAAAATGCCGGATATTTTATTCCATACTTAATCGGAACATGCCTTCTTTAAAATACAATAAAAATATTGTATTTATTTAAAAGTTAAAAAGTGCACTTTTATTGAGACACCCTATATTAGCATACATTGCCTAGACATTGTATATAATGCCTGCATTATACACATTGCCGGTAAAATACATACATACATTAAATAAGTTTGAAATTAAGGAAGCAAACATGAAGAAAGTATAATATTATTATGGACAATATTTTAGTGCCAAATATGTTCCGCCTTTATACCACGACAACTCATAGCATTCTTAAATCATATCAAATGCGTATTCTTAACTCATTTATCCCCACACATTGCATCCGAATACGGTGCGCACCGTGCGGTATGAAAGGAACTTCATCCCACGTGCGCTCAAGCTGTGGAATGAACTCCCTGCCATGGTTTTCCCAAGCGACTACAATATGGGGTTCTTCAAGAGGGGCATTAGAAGGTTTCTTCAGGGTAGGCAGCGCGAGTGTAACGCCCCTGGTGTTGCATACGTCCATAGGCCGCGGTAACCACTTTCCATCAGGTGGGCCGTGTGCTTGTCTGCCACCTAAGTGGTATAAAAAAAAAAAATACTATTCTTAAAATCATACCGATAAGTATTCTTAAGTCATACCAACGTTTAAACGTTGAAATCAATTAACGATGATTGTGTGGGTATCCGATTATACGTGTACTCGAGAACTTGATGGGCAATTAGAAGAACGTACACATGTGAACATACATACATACATATATGCTCAGGCCTATAGGCAAAGATAACAGCTAGCCGCTTGTTTTTATCCTTATATACTTCACGAGCCACCTCGTCCAACGTATGTTGGGTTATATACGTTATTTTTGTTGCTATTCATTGCAAATTATATGGTAAACATTGCTGTTAAAATATTAAATGAATTCCAGCATTGAGGCTCGGAATTTTAAATCGAGATTAACAACGTTTTACGTAACTGTTGGTTGGCAAATATGTTCTTAAAACTTACGCAGTTGGTATAGTTTTTCAGTATATAAACATGTTGTACATTCGTAGTCAAATTGTTATGTATGTAAATATTTTTAGGTCGTTTGTCAAACTCAGCGAACTTCTGTAGCGGTTTGATCCTTAAATAAAATATTTTTATAGCCAACAGGTGTTTGTTTGGTATTCTGAATATATGTGTACGTTATTTTTGCTACGGCTTAGAGTGTTTTTGATTTTTGGAAGTGAAAGATTAATTATTTAAGACCCCATATGATGTCAGAGCAAACGGAATACAAATACAAAATAAATAAGTACATTATGTAAATGGTACACCTGGCTGTTTTTTGAGTGGGTCTTGTAAATATTGAGTGTTATGGCAATTTTGTACTAACTGACAAATCATTTTTGTCAGTTACGACAAACACTGTAGGGTTACGCTTTCAAATTCGTCGAATGTACAGTCAGCATCAGAATGATGTTGTTGAACAAAGTGCTGATAATGCTCTCTATTCCTTGATTTTCCCCCCTTCCTGTTGACCGATTGTTATAATATTTAGTAGATCAATGATCAAAAGCAGATTGATTTGGTCTCAATACCTTAGTTGTAAGATCATTTTGAAACTTTGTAGTTCAAGATATTTCTGACACTGACTGTGCGTACAATTATACTATCGATAATGAAATGAGAAAGTGTTTAACGTGTTAAGCGCTTGTACGAGAGAAGCATATCTCCACAATATCTCCTTCCCTCTTTTATAGTGACTCTCATTGCTTAGTTACTTTATTCTACTTTGAAAATAACATTTTTCTAAGCAGCCTTGTACAAAATGCATTTTATAAAGCATTCGTGGCTTTGTTCCAGTTTTGGAAGTAACATTAATCTCTTTATTATTCTGCGTCTATTATTTAAAAGGAACTATTTCTCATTTTTCTACATTTAAACTTCCATTAATAAAAGAGTTTTAGGGTATCATGAGAGATTCACAAAGTGAACGTGACATAATCTGGGTCACCTGTTGAGTACGTCAAGATAAAAGTACCTGCAAATGAAAACGAATGCGAATGTTCCGAAAGAGGTTTGCTTCTTTCACATGGTGATTGAATTGGAAATTCAGAAAGTAAAAATTTTATACACGAATTGTGATTGCTATGCCATCACTGTCAAAGTTTCTTAGGATTCAATTCCCCGTAAAACGAAAGATAGAAAGAAATCTTTTAGGATCTTTTCTTTGGGTATGGATGGTGTCTAGCTATATCTATTTTTTAAATAAAAAATTACTCAGTCTCGATTTCTTTTCACCTCAAGACGCTCTTGAAGTGAAAAAAAATCGGGTCTGAGTAGTGAAAATAAATTAAAATTTTACCTGTGTAAAATGAAAACAGAAAATGGTTAATAAATCTTCAACATTAAATACACCGTACCACCCTGATTTACTTTCTACCCAATTTTAAACGCTAAAGATAACATTCTAGCCAAACAAAACTTCAAAATTGTTATACAAAGTCAACTTTAACTTTCTAAAAACGTTATCAATCAATAGAGAAATTAATTTTCTTCCTCAACTAGCCGGAACAAAGTTTTAACTGGAATAATGGATATTCTATTGAGATTGACTGCGTACTGCGGAGTATTCAGTGACAATTGTTCAACAGCTTCTGTCAATCACAGTTAAGCATGCGTCGTGCCATCTCCATAGTAATAAGTCTGAATGAGTGACAAAAGAAAATTAAGTTATGCTTTAAACCGTTTTGATGCGAAAAATTTAACTTTTAAATGAGAAATTGCGGAGCAGACATGACAGTTTTTATTAAGACTCATTACATTACGATTGGTTATATGTAACTGCACGGAAATTGCTAAATATAAATTTTAATAGCAAAAAATGTACAATCAGGACAGGAATTCATCCAATGAGCGTGATATTACTGCGTGGGCTTAATTTTTTCACGGAATAAGGAAAAAACATGTGATCCTATCTAAACTTTGTTATCACCGATTAAAGCCTCGGTAAAGAAATAAAGTTCACGTAATCGAGTCTGTCTACAAAATAAACACCCTCCACTTTATTGCTAAACGTGGACTAAAAAGAGTATTAAGGTTTCACCAACCCTAAACAAAGTAGAAGGGTGCTTTATATCTAGTGTTTTTGCTAGTTGACAGCTTGTATTATAGCGGCATATATTTATGAAAAATAGTTATGCTGGTTTTTTACCAAATGTTTTTTATTTTCAATGTGCAAAATTCACTGTTTTCACTATCTTGTGTTAATATGGTTTTGATTGTATTGTCCGTTAATTTTTTATGTTGCTGTAGTACAATTTTCCAAAAAATGGTAAAATTATTTGTTTCCTAATATATAATTATATATAGTTACTTTATATTGTCTCTGCCTACCCCAAAGGGAAATAAGCGTGAGCGTATGCATATGTGCATAAACATATCTACGTCTATAAAACAGGAAGGGACCCTGAACGATGTTAAGTGCATATTAAAAGCTCTTTATAAACTTTTCATATTCTTTTAATGCCCACATCTGTGCATCTCAAACTTTTCTTTGGTATAAACTTACTATAAAGTGGGTAAAGAATTTGAACCGTAACTCGGGCGGAATCTTTATGACTTCATCCAGACTTATCTTCACCGCACATAAATATGGGTTTACTGCTTTTCAAAGACTGAATTACGATTTTATACGTCAGAGTTTGAGAAATAAAAAATAACCTTATAAATCTAGATATAATAAGGGCTTTTAAATTTAGATCAACATATCCCAGAGACATAACCTAACGACTGTTAATCAAGCTCTTTTTACACGATTTTGTAAGCTTCACCTGTAAAGAACTACCTACGTACGTTAATGAGTCTCTTTTGAATTTGAATTTAGTACATTATTACGAAATAATGACTTGAAGAGGTCACAGATGTAGGTCAGTTAAATGCCATTTTATAGTCTACAAAATATTGGTCAGATACACTTGACAAATTTGGCTATATCTCTTCCACGAACGAGGCGCGCTGAAAAGCGCGTCTCCCCATTCCGGGGGCGAGTCGGGGACATCGTTGTCCCCCCTCCCGAGGAGGGCCAGACCGTAAGGGATGGTCCTGGGTCAGCCGGGATGCGAGGGATATATGTCGATGACAACCTCACCTCCGGCCTAGCACTACGACCCACAGTCGGCGTGGCTCGTGGCAGTACGCCTTAAATGAAAATAATAATTAACCATATTTTTTTATGTATTAAACACAATTTATTTGAATGAACCGTCGCCCTTATAGACGGATATAAAGAGAAGGAAAATTTGGAATGATTCAAGTGTGGCTCAATAGCTCAGTTGGAAGAGCAGTCCCCCTGTAATGGAAAGGTCGTGAGTTCGAGTCTCACTTAAGCATTTCATTTTTTCCAATGTTTTCGAACAATTTATTTCTTACACAACAATAAACAACCCAGGCCTGTCTCATTTATTACTTTGGGAAGAATTATGTATATACCATATCTTTGTATACATATGTACCATCTATGTACCCTGGCCCGGGCAAGTTTGGAACTAACTGGATTATTTCAAACTTTCGAAAGCTGTTAACTGTTTGGGAGTTTTGAGGAATTCTTAGCCCTTCTTTGAGATCACGTCAAACTTCATTTAAGGACAAAATGGTGAATGGGGGAATTTCCATCAAACAACTAACTTTTAGGAATATCCTCATTATCTCATATTGTCTTATTTATTTACTTTCTGAAAATTCTTGAAAAGTGTAAAATACTAGGCTACTTGGAGAAAAAGCTCTTGTTTATAACTTTTTCCATGATTTATATAAAAAATAAAATCAGAATTGGAAGAAATGTTTTATGAAAATGCTTATTTTAACTCCCAATTTGATTCATACCTTATTGAAATTATTTATTTATTTACATCGGAGTTTCGGTAGCTTAATGGCTAAGGAATCAGCCTTACGATCGAGGGTTCCCTGGTTCGAATCCTGGCCATTATTTGTTTGGTAGAAATGATTTGATATGTAGAAAATTCTAACAAAAAAGTCAATAACACTCTCGTACAAACGAGATCTTCGGGGCCCATGCTAACCTTACGTTACCTGCTAGCCCGTACATTTAGCTTTTGGGATTGGGAGGTCAAAAGGCAAATCAAAAGAAAGAGAAAGAGTAAGTGGACCCCTGGGCCGATGTTAAAGCGTCGAATGCAACTGAAAGCGCGTTAAGATAATAATGATTATGCCTTTTGCCTCTGCCGGGGTGCGAGAGATATGCTTTCGGCAATCTCACCTCCGGCAACCAAGGACCCAACACGGCGTGCGTTTTAGTCGGTTCGAGTCCGATATATCCGCCTCCACTCTGACTCCGTGGGGGTGGTGTCCATGGGGATTTTGCGCACGATAAAAAAATGCCTTTTGCCTAGCCCGAGAATCGAAGGTCATCAGTTAAGACCAATAAAAAGAGAACAAAAGCTATGAAGGAACTTATAATCGTACAGTTAGGATCAGAAAATTTATATTCGGTAAAAAGATAAAGTTAAATGATGATGATCACGAATATTTGAACAAAACAACCACATTGTTTGCCGAAGTAACATTTTATTCCAATCAAAAACAAATATTGTTCTCAATATCGAAATGGAAATTGACTGAAAATCTGCCTGGCAATAAATGGGATTAAATGGCAAAACATTGAAGCCTTGGAGAGTAATAAATCGAATTGTGCAATTAAAAGAGATGTTCTTCAAATACAAATTTATTGGTACTTAGGTAATAAAGTATTGACTAAATGGAACGGATGTAAGTTAATAGGAGCGTGCCTTTAAAAGTTCTTCCTATACCGCAATGATACGTAAAATAAGGGTGAATAAAAATAAAGTATTGGCCCTACTAGAATGCTTTTTGAATAGGGAGGCAAACAAGCAGACGGATCACCTGATGGTAAGCGATCACCGCCGCTCATGGACACCCGCAACACTACAGGAGTCACAAGTGCGTTGCCTTCCTTTTAAGAGAGAGTACGTTCTTTGTGCTCAAGAACAAGTACTACTTGCCAAGTAGTATGATTTAAGCGGTATGCTTTTGCACCTGCGCTTGAAGGTGAAGATGGCTTGACTTAGAAACTGTTGGTGGGGCCAAATATTAATAACTTAATTTAATTTTGGTTATTATTTTTATCTTCGCGAATGTTTATCACGCTTAATACTTATTCTTATAAACACTGATGGATCATTTAACTTTGAGAACGTACGATAATATACTGTACGATAATATTATTATAATGCCCATATACTTAACTCAGTTTGCGAAATATGGTCCCATGAAGTCGATTATGATATGGTATAAAATATGACAAGAGTGGCGTACGATAAAATTGTGTTGACACAAGGCATTTTATATGAAAAATGCTTTGAGATAATTACATTGTCGTAAAATGTAGGATTTTAATATTGAAACTCTTGAGTGAGATCCTAAAACGTTGTGAAATGGATCGAACGATAAAAGCTATCTGGCAAGAGTTGATTTACTTGAATTGGGTATGATCTTTCGTTATAAAATGTTAATGCGCTAAAGTGGCTAAATAGGAATTTTAAGGAAATTGTGATTTTACGACTATTTTTTTATTTATTTGTCCATAAGTATATTTTGTGTTATACTAAAATAAAATGTCTTTTCTTTTCTTTTCTTTTCTATTTATTATATACTAGCTTTTGGCCCGCAGCTTCGCTTGCGTGTATATCGGTTATAGCAATGAAAAGTCTTTATTACGTAACGTATTACGATGGGACCCTGGACCTGGGAACAGGAAGACAGATAGACGAACAGTGGTTTTTGAACTTTCATGAGGCTTTCCACCTTAACGGCTGCTTGGAGGACGTGGCACAGCTCTATCCTCTTTGGACGTTCTACCAGCTTGCAAAGTGACGTATCTGTGGATCAGCCCCGGCAGTGATGGCATTCGGGTACCGGCTATCCTCTTATACGATGCAGATACTTACTGAAACAGCCATGTCCAGTGTGGACCTGCGTTAGCTGGTAGAAGAGGCTACCGTGGCGCCTCTCCAGCCATTCGTCCTTGACGGGTCTTACCGCCATAATCGTGGCGTACCCAGTGCTTGGTTGCCTACATAGTTATTTCCTATCATTTAATTAAAATATTTTTTTATACAATAACACAAATTAAAACTATTCAAATACATGCGCATAACATAACATAACATAAACTCACGCCTATATTCCCCGAAGGGGTAGGCCGAGGTGCAAGCACCCACATTTCGCCAGTTTATATTTAGGTCCCAATGTAATAGGTGGCGAGCCTATTGCCATTTAGCGGGCACTTATAAACCAGCGATAAATACACACAACTTCGAAAAGCATCGAAATGTCATTGGTGTGTGCCATGGTAAACCTGGGATCGAACCCGAGACCTCGTCTCAGCAGTCCATTACCCATACCACTAGGCTACCGCAAGTAAGAGCAGACCATAGAATAACCTAAACAACATTACATACCTACCTACACTGTATAATTTAACTGACTTTGGTTTGTCACGGTCGTAATAATTGAATAGTATTAAAAGCTTTACAAAATTCTCTGAATTCCAGCTCCGGATTATCAATTAGGTACCTAATAATCCTGAAATATCAACCTCAGTTTGTATTATACGAGTATAGAGACAGCACTTTGAGATCGCTTTGACAATAGATATTTGATAACACATTGACAAATTCACTTTTAGTTCCATGTTGCCATGACAACCAACACTGTTAACTATAGTTACGCCGTTTTAAATCGTATTTTCAATAATATTACAATATTTAATAACTTTACCATATTTAAATTGTGAAAATCGATTTTCGGCAACAGAGACAAATTCAAAAAACCAAAGATCATGAAAATGTTTTCAGCCGTTCTTAAGTTATAAGAAAGTACGTTTTTGCCCTTTTTTGGCCCTTCTGGTATGAATTTCAAAAAATCCTTTCTTAGTGCACCTGTACGCCTAAAAAAAAACACTTTCTATAATTTTCAAGTCTCTACGACCAGCAGTTTAGGCTGTGCGTTGTCTCCAAGTCAGTCAATCAGTCAGTGATTTTCTAAAGATAGTATATCCACTTATCCGCTGATTAATTTAGATGCGGATTCCAAGACAATCATACCTTTTTTTAGGATTAGTCCCATTCATATTTCGTCAACTATGATTTAGCGTTCAAATTTACAGTTTTCTTTTTCTGAACACAAATGGTTTCTCTCAGAAGAATAATTTCCATATCAAAAAGTCGATTTATATCAACTAAAAAAGTTTCAATTCTTTTATTTTGCTTTGATGTTATTTCTGTCATTTATAAATTACCACTTACATTGAAGTCTAAACACTTGGAAAGAGGTAGAAAATCAATAGTTCTACTACGAGATTACTCGTATATCAAAGTCGTTGGTGCAATAGCAGATAAGTTAGAGTAATGAGCGTCTTCGGTCTTAGACTTACAAATAAGTTTCGTATGCATTTGTTTTAAGTGAATAAGTAAATAAAAAAAAAGAGAGAAGCCACATTGTATATAGGTGGCTGATAAATGAAGCATAATATTGTATACATAATGTTTTCTTAAATCCATACGAATCTTAATAGACATTCCTAATTTCTGAAGATGGTCGCAGTAGTCGAAATCGGCTATCATCGCCAATAGATCTTATTCACTATTTTACAGATAACAATCTTTTTACTGAACTAATTTGTCCCTCTGATGGGCCATAGTGTTACTTCAATTATTTCATTTAGGTATGTATATCTGACTATCTATACTATCAAGTAGATGAATAAAAGCATAAAACAACGTATGAAACTAATAATTTTCGAGACCAAAGTTATGAAATATTTTTATTTTTTAAATTTATGGAGTACAGATATTTTTTTATAGGAATATGTCGAATAATTTTTTTTATAATGAACTAGTAGGTATGTACCACTAATAAGTAGTTGTTGTAAGTCTTTTCAGGCGTCGATATATTAAATATTTAAACATATGCAGAAAATTTTGTTATGAAAATTTTGTCTACACGACGCTTTTTTTCCTTTTTCCTTAATATAACGTGTCTTTATATTTGAGCTGGCGTGAATCGTATTATGATAAAGAAAATTTACAGATCTATACTGGCAACAGATAGCTGATTTTGAGAGTGTAGAATTTAATGATCTACATACTCTAAATCAGCTTATTACTTGTACTGTACTTTTTGAAATGTTGACTTCAAAAAATAATTATTTAAAACAAAAAAGCACGACTGATACTGAAAATATCGAAATAAGGTTGATAGCAGGCGGTACTCATTAATTTTCATCCAGTTCATGATTTGTAAATGGGTACCGCCTGCTATAAAACTTATTTCGATCTTTTTAGTATCAGTATCAGTCGGGGTTTTTTATTTTGTATAATTATTTTTTTTATACTTTTTAGTTATGTACGATATGTGTTTTATATTTTTGTAATCTTTTTTTAATTACCTTCATTTTGATACCCTACTCCATAAATTCAAGTGAAAATATTTTTTTCATCATATTAAAGCTTTTTTTTTAACATCTCATGTATCCAAGAACACTTGGGCGATGAATATGAATACCTTTAATTTCAGACATTTATCATAGAAATCCGTGTGGTGTTCAAAAGATATGAGGTAATAAAGAAAATTACAAACCTACATACAAGATACGCGCGAAAAACATAACCCGTCTTAACAGTGGGGTTAAAAAACACGAAAAAGAAGTTCTTCGGAAAAAAGGTTAAAAAAAGAGAGAGAAGAGTGTCCCTCTTAAATTTTCAGAATCCATACTAATATTATACATGCGAAACTAACTCTGTCTGTCTGTCTGTATGTCTGTCTGTCTGTATGTTACGCTTTCACGCCTAAACTACTGAACCGATTTTGATGAAATTTGGTATAGGGGTAGATTAGACCTTGAGAAAGGACATAGGCTATGTTTAGAAGCGATAACCGACTTCCACGCGGGCGGAGCCGCGGGCAAAAGCTAGTCATACATACATTTTCAAGTAGAGTTTGAAATTAGTAGAGGAATTTTGACTACCAAACTATATCTAGTAGGTACCTACTTAATCATTATTTCTCAGGTAGTGACACGTCATTAGAATTCATCAGACTGACCACTATAAACTTCGCTTTCACGTCTTACGGAAATATAACGTAGGAACCCTTTTAACGAGTCCCAAGATAAGGGTAAACGGCTAATCTGGTCCTAGAACCGTAGTTCTATGTTTTGATTACTTAGGGTCAAATGTGACCTTAACGACTAGGCTGGAAATTACCGCCTGGTTAGGGTAGGAGAAACCTGTATTTAATATTAATACTTTAATGTGTTACGGTGTATATTATTGTATATCTACTGTATTTGGAATTTGTGCAAGGTTAAAAGTTTTATTTTGAAAATAAATTCGAATAACTTACAATAACTTACAACTTACAATGTTACCAGTCGTAAAAAAAAAGAAAAGAAAGAAAAGATTTCGATATGTAAATCAAGATTTTTTCGATGCCTATTCTTTTTGCCCCAATTTTTATATCTGTATTTTATAATTTTAAGATTTTTACTTAATGTTTAAATTAGTTTCATTCACCATGAAAAGACCTCATTTGTAATATGTCGTCAACTTACGATGTCTGTATGTCCTCTTCTGCAATTTTAGCGAATGGATTCTGAAACAAATAATTGCAATGTTATTTTGTGATATCATTGAAATGTTTCACTTACGGTGGTGGAAATGACTTTTGACCAGTGCCCGTTAAATGAATAGATGGACAGTACCGAAATCCCGACTGTCTATCACAAGAAGTGCTGGCTTGATGTAGTAGAAAGTGACATGCCTGTTAATGGTCTCATTGTCAGAGATGCCCAAGCCCGGGCGAAGTGGAAGAGGAAAAGTCGGAGAGGCACCTCGACAGGTGAAGGCATTGGATGTAAACGCGGTTACCATTGCCGTCTTATGATGGTGACGCGTTAGTTATAGCTGGAGTTACTAAATTATTGCATGTTAACAATACACCTTCCTCACTCCTGTAATATGGGAGATTTTTAAATATACAGAATATTATATTTCAACATGAAAATAATTCACACCATACATAATAATCCACACACACAAATACACAAACACACACACACCCATACAAACGCACCACAAGTACAACCTTTGCGCATATATTTTTATTAGCGTTGTGTAATTTTGAGTTTAAGTAAAAATCTTTGTTTACCATACCAAGGGAAGGGCACTGCTGCTTATCCTTAACACAGGCAACCTGTAGCCTATCTGCGAAAGCAGCTGGTCACCCATTGTATCGCAGTTCTTAATATTACTAAACTTATTAACTAAACTGTGTACAATGCATGTAACCTTTCTTTCAAATATTTTCTTTTTATTTAATTATGTGGCAGGTTGTCTCTGAACTGGAACAATACCTACTCAACAATGTTGTTATTTATGGATTAGTGCTCTCGGGTTCTATCGAGTTGCGTTGTCAATAACAAGGTTTGATCCCCATTGTGTAGTCTAGTCTAGACGACTTTGTTCAAAGAACCTTTATTATTTTATTCTTATCAGATTCGTTGTCAAGCTGAGAGAGAAGAGATAAAGTGCAGATAAGGGCTTGAGGTAATTGTTTTGTTAGATAACTTATAGTTTATCATCGAATAGAATTTTAATAATTTGCTTAGCTACAGGGAATAGGTACTCAGTTTGCTAAATAGCAATGTTTCCCCATATTTCAGAGGGGTGCCTGATCTCCACAAATATAAACTTATCAATCATCAATCAATCAAATAGCCTATCTGCATAAGGGCTTTTTTATTTCGCTTTTTACTTAATTTATTACTAGCTTTTGCCCGCGGCTCGGCCCGCGATGATGTCGGCTATCGCGATCAAACATAGCCTATGTCCTTTCTCATGGTCTAATCTACCCCTATACCAAATTTTATCAAAATCGGTTCTTTGGTTTAGGTGTAAAAGCGTAACAGACAGACAGACAGAGTTACTTTTGCATTTATAATATTAGTATGGATCATTAGCACACAGTCTATGACTATAAACATTTATATTTCACCATAGGTAAGTATATCTTTTTGGTATCACGAGTTCGCTGAGACTTTCGAGTAGAAAACCTACAAACAGTTTCCCGACCCAGTAGTCAAACCTGCTAATAAACGAGAGAGGCGAATTAGCTAACTATATTAGCATCTTATTAAAAAAACGGCGTCAATGTTTGAATCTTTTTGAGCTTAAATATTCATAGAGTCTCAAAGCAATTTCTTTGTCATGAAATTATTTCCAATAAGTTAAAAGTGAAGCTTTTCTTCATTAGCTCTTTGTTATGAAAATGATCTGATTAAGATTATAATATACTCGAGAATTTATATTGATATAATTATTTGTTTTCAAGGTCGTATGTACCTTACCCTGAGAATAATTTCATTTTGAGTTTTGTAGCAGAGTAGCCGGCTTTGCCTCGGAGATAAGAGTAAGTAGTACGTACTCTAAATATGCTTTATTTGGAGGTCACTAGAATATTTAATACCTAATATTCTAAAACTTATTTGATGTAACAGTAAAGCATTCGACCGCTATATCAGAGGTTGTTTCTATCTCTCGCATGCAGAATATCGATGGGTAATTTTTGTAAAAAGTACCTTTCTACCTATATAAAGTAATGTAATATTATATTTCACGTAAGTAAACTGCTTACCCATCCTACTATAATAACGAAAATTACTTTATGCACTTGGCTGGCATCCGAAGACATAAATTCGATCAACAGCGCGGAGTTAGAATATTGAATGTACTCCACAGCCGCGGGACCATGATGGAATCAATTTTGTTGCGTAAATTGGTGGATAGGCGTTTAGTAAATTGACCCAGGCAGCGTAAAACTTGGTTATCGAGGCAGTATGTGTAGTACATTGTTTGATTTGATTTCGATATTGTGGTATTAGAATCAGACGTGTTCAGGGTTTTCCTTTATAAATTAAGCTTGTATTTATTTATTTCTCTTTCATATTATGAGCTCTTAGTTCTAAATCAATCAATCATTAGTCTATTGTAGCCCACTACTGGATATAAGGCTCTCCCAATGTTGGGCGGCATAGGCCTACCTGATTCTATGCTATCCAGACGGGTTGGTTCAATGTTTTATTTCGAGTTTTCCTTCTTGACAAGTGACATTAAGTACATAATATAACCTTACCTAACCCGTAGCATGTGCTAATGACTATCAGCAGTTGAGGTTGGCTTCAACAATATCTAGGGACTACTATAATTATATACAGGGTGATTTTATAGTAATTTCGGATGAAAAGAGTTTGGACACAGTTTCGATAGCAAAATCATCTAAGAGTATTAATTTGGCGAAAGAAAAAATATTTTTTTTTGTATGGAAATAATGCTCATGTGAACGGAAAAATGTAAGGGGATTTAAAAAAAATATTTCGCCAAATTAATACTTTTCCAGATGATTTTGCTTTCGAAACTATGCCCAAATTCTTTTTATCCGAAACTACTATAAAATCACCCAGTATATCCAATAATAAAACAAATCCACCTTCATTATATTTTATCAGTGCAAATCTAGGAATCATCGCTAGTCTCATATATATAAAATCATTTATTTCGGACAACTAATAAATCCATATTTTGTTAGTAACAATGTAACTTAAAAATATATTAGTAAAAATTGTTATTATGTCTGATTGTAATAAAATAAATTATTATTGTGAAATGTCAAAATAGAGGAATAAAAGCAATGTCACACAGTAAAAAATCTAATCTCAATTTCTATAGGTACCCTTAAATATACATTAAAGTCAATTAGTAATTTATTTAAGTAATAGAATAAATTTTAAATTTAAAAGATATGTCAAGTTTATTTGAGAATTATAGTAAAAAATTGTTATTATAAATAATTGCACTAATTTATTTGTGTCATTGCTCTCATCATCCCCATTTAGACACTATTTTTGTGTCCGAGATACATTCACGGATCCACTTAACTATAATAGGCGAGTCCCACCGGTCTGCTATAGTTTTCAGAATGGTGTTGGAGCTGCCCCGTAATTTGCAGAGCAATGAAGAATATAAAATTAAAACTCGATTTAATTACTATTAGGTATATGGCTGTCAAACTTCGTTACCACTGGCCACTCTAATTTGTACACGCATAGATCTATAACGTTAAGTGCAAGTCCATGTATATTTCAAGCATTCATTAATGTGTTAGTAAAAAATAAGTTCTGAACTAAATTCTGGACACTTTTGGGTATTATTCGACCGGTTCATTCTATAAAACAAAGTTCGGGCCGCGGTAAATACGGGTAGGCTTTGAAATTTTGCACACATTTTGTGCCAAAACATATGATATATTGTGGTGTGTCTGTGGCTAGATATGAACAGTAACTGTAGGGCTAGTTTCGAAATCAAAAACTAGGGACTGGTCTATATAGTATGTTATGCTCGAATGCTTTGATAACGGTTAGCTTTTTCATATGAAGATTTTATAAATGAGGTCATATGAAACACGACGATGAATAGAGGGTCGTACGCAGCTATGGATCCAAACTTGGAGGTTTTAAGAAAACGTAGCCGTTCATCACGCCTTAGGTATATGGTCTTTGTCATAACACCAGCCTTCATCCCAATTATTCTTCTCCATTATATTCCTGTTAGATGTCATCTCTTCAGTCACTCCCTTCATTGCCATATCATGTTTCATGCATTCCTTCCATCTTTTCTTGGGCCTACTTATTTTTTTACTATATTAGATACTTCACCTCTTCTCATAATTGTGTTCTAGTCATGTATGTATGCCTATATGATCTCTCAATGGTAGTAAAAGTCTAAAAATCACAGTTTTCATTAGACATACGCGTTTATTTATTAGTTTTGAACGGCAGTGCGATTGTAATAATTTCTCTTAGCGCGTGTGCCGCTCATTGTTTTATTTTTGACCCTGTGTACATTTTACAGCATTGTCGGTGAAAATCAGTTCAGTACTTGGAAATGTTTACCTATGTCACAAACATTCGCACAAGGATGATGAAAGAGACAGGAAAGCGTAACTTCTGAACGCTTCAACGTCCATCACTCGTATTCTATGAACGGTTCTTTCCGTTTACGGAAGATAAACAGAAATGGACGTGAATAAATAATGTCAGAGTTTTGGATCGCAGCCAGTAGACGTGCTCGAAAACTTTTGTTTTACCAATAAGTTTACAAATCTGATTAAATTTAGGATTGCTTGTGACAGTTAGAATTTCATGTTAGAAATCACGTGGAATTTTACATGTAATTTCATATATTGTTGGAGCTACATAATTAATTTATTCTAATAAGGTCTAGTGAGAAATCGCGTTCAATTTAACAGAAACCGTTGCTAACAATGTCGTTAAAGCCCAGTGGCAGATCGACACCTTTTTTGCCTCACCGTAAAGACGATTTTTTTATACAACTTAGGTGGCAGACAAGCACAGCAGAATAAGAAAACTGAATCTAGGTTGTGAATAGGAAGCCTTGAATATGAAAAAAAAGCAGGAACCAACGGCTTCCAATAAAATATTTAAATAGGTACTGAAAATAAGCACTTAATACTTACATGCTTTGTAATATCTGATCCACTCACTGCAACAGCACACAATAAAGTGACCGATGCAAATGAAAGGTACTCAATTTGTTGGAATTAAAGTGACAATATGTGTTAATTTGGGACATAAAGCTACGAGTATAATTGCACTATGTACTAATTACAAATAATGCTATTTAGGATAGAATTCGTGCTCCAATTTAGTGAAAGATGAAGCCAAAATTCGCTGCAGCACTGTGAATAAACAGTTGTCGCAATAAAGATTCAAATATGTAACTATAAATCGCTTCTAGACAGTAGTTTTCTCGCGTCCAAAAGATTGAATCCGCAGTTTTCGCAGCGCTTACGCCTTATAATAAAAAATATTAGTTCTGTCTACTTTGAATTCGATTTGAAAGTAGGTTAGAAATTCCATATTCAAATTTAAACTTGTCTATAGTATTCCATATTTAAGTGATTCATTTGTTTGATCGTCCTTTATTTTCAATCATATTGTTCAGAATTAAAATAATTGGGACTGGTTAGTTAGGTACCTACTACTTCTAGGTATACGCTCGTTATGTTAGAGGGAATGCGATTGGAATGTCTGAAACATCTATCATGCTCACCGGACCTTATTCCAATAGATTACCTCTTTTTAGGAATTTGGACAATTTCTTACTTTGAAAAAATAAAAACCACCTTCAAAGATGTTACTGACTCTAGCTTCCACAATGTTTTCAGCAATGGATTCAACGAACTGTCTATAAAATAGCGGAACACACTTTAATGACTAAGAAATATGTATAGGTATAAAATAACTTCACAACATTTTCCCACACGAAACTTTATGTGATATATAAATACTTTCGTTCAATTTAAGTGATAATATTTTTACGTATACCTTTGCACGTAACTTATGAAACTAATAACAAATATAACATACTTATATATCACTTGAATGCTTCAATACTTCCAAGAGATAAAATAACCTAAGAAAATAAAGAAATCAATAAAATATTTCCATACATAATGCGTCGTGGAATTCCTCCGCATCGTCACCGGCCGGTAACGTACCCAGAAGGCTGGCTGCATGGCCACGTTGAATGGCAATGCTTAACGTCTGTGCAAGGTAATAACCAGCCTTCTGGTCACGTGTAGCGTCGATCAGCCGCTTTGCTAGATCTCCGTAATTCTCTTAATAACGAATATCTAATTATAAACATTGTTAATAATAGTAATAAAAGAGTAATAAAATACTTGTCTAAATGAAAACATTCTGCCAAAGCTTCCAAGAAGGAAGACTCGACAGAAAGAAGTCACACCGAAAAATGGGATTAATTACAGAATGAACGAAATAAACCAGATGTTTTCCGATTAATATATACATCATCACATGATTTACTGAAGGAGTCGGCCGCGGTAGTTTCATACATCATCAATCTTAACCACATAGCGATTAGTCTGAATGGTAAAGACATGACTGATGATTATATATGAATGATGTCGGCTATTTGAGTTGTTATAAATGGTAATTTATAAAGAATTTAGGCGCAATTAGGTTGCCTGAATATGTGTGGTCAAGGACGAGTTTCGTGGGTTTCAGACGAAGACCAGCAAACGTCAAGAGAATCGGAAGCCCCTGCGGCGTAGTTGTAATGAACGCGGTCGCTGCGCAGGAGGTACGGGTACGATCCCCACCCAATGCAAACATTTGTATGCATGAATATGGGTGTTTGCATTGGTCTGGTCGTGCCTCGGAGAGCATATTAAACCGTCGGTCCGGGTTGCCATACGAACATCTTTAGCAGTCGTTACGGGTAGTTGGAGCCCTAAAAGTCTAACAACGGTCTAACTGCAATGTTTTTATATCGCCTTTGAGTGTTGGAGGTCAGATGGCAGTCACTTCACAAAAAATATCGAAGATCAGCCAAATCCGCAGTTAGACTGGTAAAGTGGACCACAGACTCCAAGTTGAAAGCGACTTTGTTGGAACTAATATTAACGCTATGATAAAAAAGAAGAAGAAGAATCGAGTAGTTCGAATTCCTCTGACCCCGTCGATCAGAGAAGACAGTTAAACTCCTACACGGAAGAATTTCAAACGATTCTCCCGTTAGAATTTGATCTGGGGCCAATGAGTTGGATATAATGCTTTTTGTAGACGAGCGCAGAGCATTTTTGTTTAGTTTGGCATATTAGGTTGTGTAGACGACGTAGCTTGTGATCGGTTATGGAACTCCTGCATCCACGAAATTAAGAGTTCTAATGGCCTAACTGTGATATTAGGGTTAGAGAGTGAATTAACACCCATATTTCAGCAATCATTGTACTCGGTCCCACGTAACAGGGGGTGAGCCTATTGCCATATTTCGGGCACTATTGTTGACTCAAGCCTATCTATATCTGAGACTGAGGTTACGCTGTATTTATCTGTCTGATATTAGTCAGCCATATCCCCTAGTCGCTTGTACGACATCGCATGAGAAAAGTTGACGTGGCCCGAATTTTACTCTGAAGGGAACCACGCGGCATTTATTAGGAAGTTGTCAGAATATATCTTCGACAATGCCGTCAGGCAAAACCGGCCATGTTTAGTAGGTAATTAAATATTGTGGAGTATAGGTTACATGGTTTACTTTTCGTTACTCAATAGATGCACAAATTGAATCGAAATCTCATTAACGTAACATTGAAAGATCAAATGAGGAGTACATTATTCTATTATTTCCATATAATCAACGAGTATTCAGTGCGATTGGCCTAACAACATAGCCAAACCCAATACAAGCTTTTAGCTTAATTGACAACGATGGCAAGAATATTATACTCATAAAAGTAGGTACCTAACCCCAATCAAATAAAAAACTTTACTAAATTAGTAATTGGTGTTGGGAATCGTAACCAAATTCCAGACCTTTTCCAGAAAAGAATTAGAAAAACCAAAAACATAGATATATAAACAAAACAATAATAAATAAACATGCATATCACCCGTGGGAGCGAAACCAGCTGACGAAATGTGGGCGTTAATACCCTTTTCGGTTACAGCCGGCAGTTTATAAATAAAAAAACACATGAATTCCCCACATATAAGTAAGTTCTGTGTGTGGTTCATACAAAAAACTTACTTTTGTGTGGGGAAAGTAACGTGGAATTTATTTTCATTAACAATAGATGTAAGACTGAAGGGCGTCCGTAATATATTCTGCCATTAGCTATAATACCTCCTTATGCTACATGTTTTCGCTCTTCTTCCTTAGTGATAGACGGTTTTTACAACCCACAATCGGCTTTACATTTTTTTATCACAGCGTCGGATGTATTCAATGTTGCTATTGTTTGGAGCGATGGGTTCGCTCTCCTACTATTTTAGGCTGCCTTCAATTTTGACGTGTGAAGTAACACGTATTTCTTCTCTTCTTCTTACTATGACTATGACTTCTTTTACTGGGGTGACTACCTCTACTCCAAGAGTCTGCGTTAGACGCTCGTTTAGGGAGCAGGTGAGGTTGATTTGACCCAGAAAATCGTGGTAGAACCAATACACCAAAGCCAGACGGTTTCTTAGGAAACAAGGATTCTCAATCCAGCTTTATTCGGCCTTCACCGAATTGCATAAATATACAAACAAGTAATATTTTTTGTTCATTATTTAGGTGAATGAGTAATTTATGACATCGTGGTTAAACGCGATATGACGTATGGATGTTAACAAACGTCATAATTGATGAAAGGTACAGTCATCAATTTATTGTTCTGATGTCTATCAAAGTGCATCTTACATCATTTGTACAGTCACCGATAAAACTTTACGTATTGAAAAAAGCAAAGAAATGTCATTTAGTACAGTAGAACACAAAATAATAGGGCAACAAAAATAAACAACTTAACGTCATCCATGACTGAACACCAACAAACTTGCTCATTTCGACGTTTGTCAGATCGACGTTTTCTGTTGCTCCAAGGCGTCATTCATGGTGATTGTCAAAGTAACCAAAACCAGTGACATTTTATAATAATAGACGCGTTATCCAGGAACATTTGGACTCTCAAAAATGACGGTTTTTTTTTTTTTTTTTTTTTTTACACAGGACACGTCAATTTGACTTCACCTCGCCTGATGTTAAGCTAAAGGCAAAGTCTCGGAAAGAGGGTCACCATCGTAAACATTTACCATGTTAACAGTAGTGGCACTCAGCTTGACGGCCTCATTAGATGCCTTTTCACGCCCCGCTTAAAGGACCCGGGACTGTAGGAAGAAGGAAACACGTGAGCTGGCAGGGAATTCCAGGTCT
Organism: Eilema sororculum; assembly: GCA_914829495.1. Lineage (NCBI taxonomy): Eukaryota > Metazoa > Arthropoda > Insecta > Lepidoptera > Erebidae > Eilema > Eilema sororculum. The sequence continues at coordinate 5,611,898 of OU618543.1, forward strand.
TAGTGGTGCGGCATAGGAATGAATCACTGAAACGCTTGGTTCTAGCAGGTATACTCTGCACCGTAAATGGATGACATCTTAGCCCTGCACGTGTCGTCCTGTGAAGGAAAGGGGAGGGTGGGACTAATTGGAAGAGCTCGTCAGAACATTCACCATGGTAGAGACGGTAGAAAACTGCCAAAGACGCAACATCTCTACGCATCTGCAAAGGCTCGAGGGTGTTCGTGACCTCAGGATCCCCAATAATGCGGACCGCACGTCGCTGCAACCTGTCGAGAGCATCTAATAAGTACTTTGCGGAGCCGTCCCAGAGATGTGAGCAGTATTCCACGCAGGAACGAATTTGGGTCTTGTATAGAAGACACCGCTGCTCCGGCATGAAAAAACGTCTCACTCTGTTCAGGACTCCGAGTTTACGCGAGGCTGATTTGATGATACTCTCGATATAGTTTTTGTTATTCAGTTTGCAGCGAACATCCATACCGAGGATAGTGAGGTGATCCTGCAGTGGCAGTGGTGTGCTCTGAAGAGTGGGAAGGGGAAGGAAAGGATACCTTTGCTGTAAACGCACATGCCTGGGTCTTCTTGGCATTGAACTCGACCAGGTTCCTAGCGCCCCATTGAGAAATGTGGTCCAGGATCCGGTCCAGCTCAGTGACAAGAAGCTGCCTTTTTTCCGCGATATCAGACTGCTTGGCCGCAGGATGTGCGTAATAACTCCCGTGTAAGGTGCTGTCGTCTGCATAGCAGTGAATGTTTCCGTTACAGAGCATGTCATTGATATGCAGAAGAAAGAGAGTGGGAGATAAAACGGAACCCTGCGGCACGCCAGCATTTACCTGCAAGAACTCCGAAGCTCGTCCATCACAAAGGACGCGAATACGGCACCCCTGCAGGAAGCTTGCAACCCAGTTACACAGTCTAGGAGGCAGGCCGAAGGCTGGTAGCTTGGAAAGAAGCGATTTGTGCCATACCCTATCGAAAGCTTTGGCGATGTCAAGACTAATTGCCAGTGACTCACCGTGCTTCTCCATAGCCTCACCCCAAAGGTGGGTCATGTACGCCAGAAGATCACCCGTTGACCGTTTCGGTCTGAAACCGTATTGCCGGTCACTAAGCAAGGAGTGATCCTCTAGGTGGCGCATGAGCTGTGTGTTAATTATGTGCTCGAACACCTTGCACAGTACTGAGGTGACGGCTATGGGTCGATAGTTGGCTGGGTCCGAGCGATCCCCCTTCTTGGGGATCGGCTGGACATTCGCCTCCTTCCAAGCCGAGGGCACTGTACCCGAACTGTAGGACAGTCGGTACAGCCGCGTTAGCATAGGAGATAACTCCGCTGCACATTTTTTAAGTACAACCGCTGGAATACCATCAGGACCACTGGCTTTCCGGACATCGAGTGATTGCAGTACTGCACGGACATCGCGTTGCCTGATACGTATATCAGGCATTGCGTGGTCACCAGTGGGCATTGTCCGTGGTTGCATACCACAATCATCGACTCGGGAGTTGGCCGCGAAGAGATTGACCAGCAAATTTGCTTTCTCTTGCGGCTCATGGGCCAGAGATCCATCGGGATTGCTCAGCGGGGGCAGCGAGGGCTGGCAGAAGTTGGCTTGCACGGCTTTGGCCAGTTGCCAGTAGCCACGGCTACCCGTGGGATGCGCCACTAGCTCTTGGCCCAGCCGTTATACGCTGGGCATCCGCCCTGACGCATGCCCTCTTGCAGACCTTTGTGGCTCTGTTGTACGCCGCCTTGAAGTGACCCACGTTGGGATCGCGGGTGGCGCGCGCCCGCACCCAGGCGCGGTACGCAAACTGTTTATGCTCAACAGCCTCCGCGCACTCGCGCCCGAACCACGGACGCGCTCCGCGGACTCCGGTGACATCGGTGTATGGGATATAGTATTCCATACCTAGACCGATCTCACCGGCGACGGCAGTAGCGCTCTCAGATGGGTTCTTACCCTCAAAGCAGCGTTCAACCCACGGGATGGACGCATAATAATCGCGCAATCCATCCCAGTCCGCTGACGAGTAGTGCCATAGCCGCCTCTTCCCCTGCACGGGTCGTGGGGGCGCTACAATGGGCACGGTGGAGCGGACCAGACAGTGGTCGGAGTTACCTAAAGCAGCAATCACCGAGACACTGTACTGGTCCGGGTGACTCGTCAACAGAAGGTCTAGCAGAGAGGGCTCTAGGCCGGACTCTCTTTGTATCCTCGTGACCTTGTGCACCAATTGAGTCAAGTCATGCGCCAGGGCAAATGCGTGAGTGGCTCTTCCCGCATGGTCTGTTATGGCGGAGCCCAACCAGATCTTGTGGTGGGCGTTAAAGTCCCCCAAAAACACCAATTCGGCGTTCGGAAACCGCTCCTGCGCATCATCTGCCGCCTGACTCAGGTTTTCGAATAGTCGAGTTATCTCCGCATCTCCTGTATGGGAACGGTAAAGGCACACATAGATCTGACTCGTGGAGCCATGGTCTACGTGTACCCAAAGGATGGAAAAGGATGGGTCCTCTAGACAGCGCAAACGGCGACAACAAATATCCGCCCTAACAAACACGCACACCCCGGCTTTTGCTCGGAAATTTTCCTCGATAACATAGCCGGGGTAAAGCAGGTAGCTCGTGTCGTCAGGGCGGCGTATTTGTGTCTCCGTTAGAAACAGCATAGCTGGTTTCGCCGTCTCCAGGTGTTGGTGGACGGCGTTGAGGTTCTTATGGAGCCCACAGATGTTCGTGGACTCCACCTCAAATAGAGTTTTTGTGGGAGAGTCCCTAGCCGCTGTTTCAACAGTTTTGGTTGTGTGCGCTGCCATGAGGTGAAGGGTAAGGGAAGGCGTGAAAAAGAGGTGATTGTCGCCGCTGCACCGCGTGACAAAACATGGGAGATTGGTTTTATCTATGAATGTGAGGCGTGACGAGAGCCGACGCGCCGAATGGAAGGGCCCCCGTACCCTCCCGAATATGGTCGCCGGGCTCCCGTCCGGTCGCCAACCGGCACGACGAGCCATATCGGGATTATGCGCGACCTGGTGGGGCAGCCTCCCAGGGTGGTTAGTCCCAGTTGGGCCCCTGTACTATGCCGCGGGCGGCCAGCGGCACCACCGTTTCTACGGGTCTCCCTGCCCGGCGCGGCGCCCCGCGTCACACCCCACTAGACTACGCCAAAACCCACCGGTCCCACTAGTGCTGCGACTACCATCACCTCGGCCCGGCTATGCACTTGCTGATCCCTGAACGCAATCCAACCGAGATTGGATTACTATGGAGGGATTTTCGCACTTGTGCACGGTGGTACCAACCCGGTCGAAATAAGAATAAGGGAAAGACAATAGTATATGATGCCATACAGGTTACCTGTTGTTGGAGATGAATATACGTCCTTAGTTACGTTGAGCCGCCATTAGGCCGGGACGAACATGAAGGAGCGCAAAAATTTAAAATCAAACCGAGAACAACATTATTATTATTTCCGTTTTATATTTAGCGCGATGCGTACATTGTTAAATACACACGACGGCATTATTTTCATGTCTTTTGCAACTTTTCTGTTTTTTTACAAAGATTTTTTTGGTAAGAAACTGTCACGTCTCTGATTGGTGGAAAAAATGATCACCATTTTTTGATGACATTTTAGAGCTTGAATAACATATCATTAGTGTATAATATGTCATTGTTCAGGCCTTCTGCATTTCGGCCAGCACCCAGTAATCTCGAGCCCTCCTAGATTGACTGATATGCTCCTTAGGATCTAGCAATTAACTATAACAATCGGGGTTACTTCTGTGGACTGCACCATCTATAAGTCCTTATTACTCTTATGCATTACTGTAATCCTAAATAAGCCCTGTGGCCGTAATAAGAAAGAACTTACAACGTTGACGTTAGTCCGAACTTTTACGATGGAAATATTCTTTAATTTATTACATTCAAACTTTTTATTTTGTGGCCATTTTATAACCGCAATAAAGATTCTGCACAAATACCTGTTTGCTTGTTATTTAAATTGGCTACGTTTATTGTTCAATCTCAGTTTAGGAATTGTATAATGAACTTGAGCGCTATGTAATCTATTTTATGAATTAGTTATTAGGTATGCCGTAAAAGAGTTTGATACAAATCTACGTGTTTAGAAGGATACAATATTTCATTCACTGTTATGTGAATAAGTCTCCATATTCCGTATTCCACTTCCCTTATCTATCATGTGATATTCCTGTAGAAATATATGGCAGATAACTTTCACTACGAGTTATGAAGTGAAGGATGCGTAGCAACGAGAGGTCGACTCCGATTACGACGTGACAAAATTACACCTTAGCACACTAATTGTCACCAGACACTAAAAGTTAGTTTTAGGGCGGTGGCGTATTTCAGTATGCTGAGGTATTACATCATGTAGAACCTGTAATCCATATCTATATATATAAAAGAAAGTCGTGTTAGTTACTCCACTTATAACTCAAGAACGGATGAACCGATTTAGCTGAAAATTGGCAGGGACGTAGTTTAGAGCAAGGAGAAGGACATAGGATACTTTTTATCCCGTTCGGGAGTTATTTTATCGCGGTTATAGGTTCCTGTGGGTCGCGGTCACGGGATCAGTATTTCTGTGACCCTGGTACATTTGCATGATGTACCAGGCTCAAAGAAACTTAAAGAAACTTTAAATGAATCGCGGGAACCAGGAGCATTGTATCCTATACCTTTCTATTCTGAACTTAACACGGACGAAGTCGCAGGCAAAAGATAGTAAGCAATTGGTGGGAAAGAGCGTACTGTGTATGGCTCATAAAATCTATATATATATAAAAATGAATATTCTTTTTTTGTGGTGTTCGTTATAGTTAGGAGAAGGTTGTTATGAAAGAAAAAATTAAGAAAATTGCGCGGAAAATTAGAAAAAACCACCATATAAAATTAAAAAAAAAATAGCTGATCCGACATACGCCATGTATACATTTTGAATTTGGAATACGAATTGGAAAAAAATGTTTATTTTTCTAATACTGCTGTATGATATTCTTCTATGTTATCTGACGTTTGATATATAATTGACATAATGCGTGCAAATATCGTCAGAGGGTGATTAGTAGTCATTCTTCTGAATTAACAAAATGCCCGTTGCATGGGCGGCGAAAATATTTATGGTGGCAATTTTTTTATTTAGGTCGAAAAATTTAATGGTTTATGGTAGTATGAACGCCCTTGAGCGTAGAGGTATATGGTTGTATGGGTCCCATAGGTATATAGGCTCCATAGGTGTAAGTATGGGCCCCGGTGACCTATTAGTGTCGGGAGCTCCGTGGGCGTATGTGGCCCGAATCGAAATGCTTTCCGTTCTCAAAATAATTAGGAGAATTTGATACAGCTAATTGATTCTAATTTATAAGGCGAAACGAAGTTTGTCGGGACAGCTAGTAATATTATAAATGCGAAAGTAACTCTATCTGTCTGTATGTTACGCTTTCACGACTAAACCACTGAACCGATTTTGATGAAATTTGGTACAGGGGTAGATTAGACATTGAGAAAGGACATAGGCTATGTATGGTCACGATAACCGACATCTAGGCAGGCGGAGCCGCGGGCAAAAGCTAGTATTAGTATATGAAGCAGTAGATAGTTTATTCATTTGTAATCCATGTGACGCACAAGCACACTCTAAAGCGGCTAAACACCAACAAATTGATGATTGAGCTTATAGTTTTGCTTATTATTTCATGAAAGACTAGAATTTGATTGTGATCGATAACCTAAACGTGTGAAGTTACTTTGAGAATTACTATACAAATTCAAATTCTTATAATTGATTGAATAGGAATTCATATTTCTTTTGAGTGTTATAGGCTACCCGGGAGATTCAGCAGTGGGAATGGGATTAGAAATCCACGCGTGTAAAACCGCGGGTAACAGCTAGTATCTTACGCTAGCTAGTAGCTTACGAATAAATAAGAAAACAATACACTGAAAACAGTGTATTGTTTTCTTATTTATTCGTAAGCTCTCTTCAATGTACATTTTATGCAACTGAATAAACACCGTCTCTTTGTTTCAGTTCTACCAAAACATTGCAAATAAGATTCACAAAACGGATCCCCATCCATTCATAAAATGCGACAAATTTAGCACCATATTGTTCATAAAAGAGATAAATTATTCCAACCTTGGCGCGAATAATGTCTATTTCAGCGTTGTTCCGGTAAGTAAACAAATTAACGAGCGGCTGCTTGAATTCAACCTGTTTGTGTAATGAGATACGTCATTGACATGATCATCAGATGACATTGTGTTAATGGCGTTAGGTGATTATATCATGTGTCGAATTTATTCTGAAAAAGTCAAATGTTCGACAATTTCGGATTTATTATTTAAGGACTTCGTAGGTTCCATAATCCAGCATGTGTATGAATTTCAGAGTAATATTTAGTTGTACGTTAAAGCTAACGATACTTAAATTCATATGCGAATAAGTGATTGACTCAATAAAAAATTATATAAGTCTTTTATCGCTTCGTAAAAATCAAAAAGGAGAAAGTAAGCATATCTTAGTTCACTTGATGGTAAGATAGGTTCACAAAAGCGTCCACAACTTAAAAGTTCGCGAGGGGGAAGTTGCTTTCGCGTCATTTTCTTCTCGGTTTCTTCAGGGTTTTGAGGTGAAAGCCTCGGTTGTAAGGATGATTATATACAGTCAAATTGACGTTTCAAAGAATCGGACCCAAAACATGTCCTTGTGGAACTCCAAAATGGCCTCCTTCACTTACCACATTTTTTCCAACTCTATTAGATTTAGGGCCTAATAAATGTCATTATTGCATTTCTTTGGCCACAATCAGAAAAAATAACTTTTATCTTGACTATGTAATATTACTCTGTTCTAGAACAAAGAAAATCATACTCCCAGCTTATTATCAAATAAGTACATTGCATTTGGCTCCAAGCTACACGAGGCCAAAAAAACAAATATTCTTACTGTTATAAATAATAATATATCTGCTATGAGTGTTCCACATAAACCAATCAACACCTACATAAGTAATTTTAACCGATAACACACTTATAATACTTCTAGAGTAAAGGTTATTTTTAACCTTAAATACGAAATGGTAATATATACGGACTCTCCTGTAGGCCTTTTAATTTTATCGTCTTTCCAAGGATTCTTTTCCTAATTATCTTCATTTAGATATAATTTGATATCAAAAGATTACGAACTTATTGATTCTTAAATAATGTAGTCGTATTTAATTACATTCCTAACTTTTAATAACAATTAAAATTAGAATTTCTATACGTGAACAGTACCGGATAGGTAGTAGAGATAAACTTCCCGAAGAAATAAGAAGTTGTGAATTACGAAGTACAATTATGTATAACTTGAAACATATTACACAGTATTATTTTAATGAGTAAACGGAATGGTATGATCAGATCATGGGATTTTCAAGGAATTTTAAACTTTTAATTTCATACACTTGAAATACCAAACATTGACAGATCCGAGATCGTAATCTATTTGTGAGTCAAATTCTTATATTTACTTATATTTAGTTCTATTTTTAACCCCCGACGCAAAAACGACGGGGTGTTATAAGTTTGATTTGACGTGTGTGTGTGTGTGTGTGTGTCTGTCTGTGGTATCGTAGCTCCTAAACGGATGAACCAATTTGAATGTAGTATTTTTTGTTTGAAAGGTATATTAGTCGGGAGTGTTCTTAGCTATGTTTGAAAAAAATCGGTCCAAAATGGCCGTCGTTACAAAATGTCGGAGTACATACAAATTTCACAAGTCCCTCAATATGGGTATTAAATGAAAGAGCTTGACTAGTAGATCAATTTAAAAAGTATAAAATAAAAATTAAATTAAAAATTTAAAAATCCCCGTCACAAAAAAGATAAAATCCAAAAAGTTGAAAGCAAAATATTAATAGGCATATAAAAGTTGAAGGGCAAACCTTTAACTTTTATATACCTATTAATATTTTGTTTCAACTGTTGCCATGTCGGGGGCCATGTATCGTTCCGATATTATGACGTAGTACTTTAACAGTTAGGGCCCCCGACATGGCAACGGTTGAATCAAAATATTAATAGGTATATAAAAGTAAAAGGGCAAACACAATTTATTTTCAACTTTTTGGATTTTATCTTTTTGTGACGGGGGTTTTTTAAATTTTTAATTTATTATACTGTTGATTAATGGCAGTTGGTGTAATTTATTATTACACACATTGAGAACACTTGTACTTTTTCTACAGTATTTATTTTATTGAACCTGACGGGTTTCGCCTTACGATATTCTCAATGGTTCAGCGAACCATAAATGTAAACTCCTCAAAGAGGATGCCGTAAGTTATCTATTCTGTGCCGTAAGGCGACAACGGTCAGGTTCAATAAAATAAATATTGTGGAAAAAGTTAATTTAAAAAACTGTTAGTAATGAGGAAGTGCATATTAATAGATGCCATGAACTCAACATTGTACGGTATAAGCCAAATGCTTAGTTCAATATGCTTTTTTGTAATTTTTTACATTGATATTACGTTTTAAATAGAAATAATTGAAGTGTCACCATATTTGAATGAATTTTTTATAGCATTTATTATGCTAACTGTTAAGTTCGAAAAAAGTTAAGCTTTTTTTGTCACCATATTAATTGCAGTATTATAAATTACAGCATATAAAGTCATTCATTCATTTACTCTATGTTTAAAAAATTACACAGATATTATTGATTAAGAATCTCCACTAATCTGACTTTTCAATCTGCGTTCAAGAAAGCCGGAATTTCTGGAACGATTATCATTATAATATAAATTCGTGTACTCAAACTAAAAATATTTATTAGGTGTAACCATGTATAGCGTAAATTGAAATCCGAAGCTATCACTGAACCCTTGACGTGATATTGACGTCATTGTTCAAGCGCCCACTCTCATTTATTGCCTGTTGAGTCCTCCTTTTAGGCTGTGACAAAGTGAAAAGAATGGTAATTTATACGATGTGTTTATTTTCCATTACAAGGGGACATGGTTGCAGAATATTGGAGTTTATGAGCTAAATTTGAAAAATAAAAGGTTCAGAGATACCGTCAGCTGTTTTAATAGAATACTTAGCATAATATCTTATCGACAGAACATATTGCTATTAAAATATATTTGGCATTAAATTTTCACGAGTATCAGCAATCTTTCATAACACACCAATAAATAAATCTTTATTTAGGGGTCGAGGGGTCGAGAGTGGACTAAACCATTAATAGATGATTACAGATGTCACAATATTAAAAGAATGGTCTCCAATTTAGATTCAACAACATCAACAACATTCTACACAACGCTATCTAGACCCATGGTAAGCTTAACTAGCTTGTGTTATGGAATCTAGAATGCGAATAAACACACTTAGATACTTTTTTTTTGTAAATACATACATACTATACATAGATACTTAGATAGATGCCTTGTCATTTAAAGGATCTGAGAGTTTTGTTTCGTTTTATTGTATCGAAGTCGTTATTTCCTAAAATCACTGTTAAGAGCGACTTTCGACTGCAACTTGGTAAAACAATTATGATTGGATAACATCGCAATGTAATTTCGTTGGCAGACGACCACAGCACACCAGATGGGAATGGTTACCATGGCCTATGGATGTGAGTAGCGCTAGGAGTGACACGTCACACTCAGGCTGTCGACTATGTTAGATGACCCCCATATTTAGTGTAGTCGCTTAGAAATAACAGTAGGGAGATAATGACGCCTTAGTTATACATAATAGTTACGAGTTATGATATCATAAGTGCACTCAGTTATAAAAAAGATTCTACTAGTCAAAGGCTACAGCTGTTACTATTTCCGTGCGCGCCATAAATTCACGCCTCCTCGATTTTCTGATCGTTCTGAATTATCGGATCTCGATCGAGTATCGTTCGAAATTTAAACGAGATCTGCCGTTCTTCTAGTGGAAAACGTGATTATGGATTTGACGTAGTTTTAGGTTAACTGACTCTTAGTAAACATGTTTTATAGTTTCCTCTCGAGGTTGGCGGTTGGATTGTAGTTGTGTTTTTTTTTTTTTTTTTTACACAGGACACGTCAATTTGACTTCACCTCGCCTGATGTTAAGCTAAAGGCAAAGTCTCGGAAAGAGGGTCACCATCGTAAACATTTACCATGTTAACAGTGGTGGCACTCAGCTTGACGGCCTCATTAGATGCCTTTTCACGCCCCGCTTAAAGGACCCGGGACTGTAGGAAGAAGGAAACACGTGAGCTGGCAGGGAATTCCAGGTCTTAGTGGTGCAGCATAGGAATGAATCACTGAAACGCTTGGTTCTAGCAGGTATACTCTGCACCGTAAATGGATGACATCTTAGCCCTGCACGTGTCGTCCTGTGAAGGAAAGGGGAGGGTGGGACTAATTGGAAGAGCTCGTCAGAACATTCACCATGGTAGAGACGGTAGAAAACTGCCAAACTAACATGCCAAATAATGGGATGGAGAAAAAAGGGGATCCTCGGGTCTAAAATCAGCTGTGGGTGACGATATGAGAGTAGTTTCTTCAGAATTGGCTTCTGAGTCAGCATTCATTCCTTTCTGATTCATACCGCATCCAGTACGACAACAGTGACGTGATCCAATTCTAATCTAACATTAAACAATTTAACTTTCCTAGACAAGTGTAGTCTACAGGACCAAATGCGAGTAAAGTTTATACCTAGAATAAACAGCCACTATGTGGGTGATATTGCCTATTTATTCCAGGAATAAACTTTATCCGCATTTGGTCGAATGTACCATAAGTCTACTAAGTTACTGTAGTCAGAGTCACTGGTAGCGACAGTCGACGAGCGACTCTGACAACACTACATAAGTAGATTTTAAATTCGGAATTCGAAAATTATTCATTCATAAAAGGAATCTCAACTTACTACTCCATGTAACGAAATCTCAGCGAAAGTGCTTTCGACGGTAAACATATTCTCACATAACAGTGACGTTTGAGCTTTTGGTAAATGAAGTGCGTTGACCAAGGCGTGGCTGATCGATTTGCCATTAATCATAGGAGGTGACATCTCCACAGTGACCTAATATCGTGTGTAATACTTCGAGACAAAATGTTGTAAGAAACTTTCGTTTGTTACGACAAAAAGATTGACGTATAAAAATGGTGTTAGAGTTTCAGATTTTGGGACTTGAATTTTCTTAATTTAGTTATATTTTTACTAGCTGTTGCCTGCGCAGGGATGTCGGTTATCGCGACAACACATTGCCTATATGTAATTTTGATGTATAAGCTATATTATTGTAAAGTTTCATTAAAATATAAATAAATATAAATAATATAAATAAATATTCCACAACATTCTACACGACGCTATCTAGACCCATGGTAAGCTTATATAGCTTGTGTTATGGAATCTAGAATGCGGATGAACATACTTATATACTTTTTTTTTCGTAAATACATACATATTATACATAGAAACACCCAGACCAATGCAAATAGCCATATTAATGCATGCAAATATTTGCACTGAGCGGGAATCGAACAGGCGCCTCTTGCGTGGCAGTCGCGTGCACTACCACCACACCACAGAGGCTGTCCATTCATTCCATTCGGAAATCCATTCGGTAGGTAGGTATAACAAACATCGATTCATCTATACATCCATACTTATGAACTTAATACGAATTTAATATTAGTAGGATTAAATTTATGCTCTTAGAACTTCGAAGGAGTACACAGAGGTGTATCAGATACATATACAGATACATTTTACGGCTTATGTTTTCAATGTAATCCGAATTGAAGAAGTTTATACAATTAGTGTGGTAAACTAGCATATTTTATCTCTCATAAATTATAAATTTTGTAAAGATATTTGCTCCTAAATCACGCATAAACCATTGAACCGATAAAGTATCCTTTTATCCCAAAAAACAGAATAGGTTCAGAAAATGAGAAAGTTTTTTTTAAATCTTTATTGTACACCAGTAATACAGCAAATGTATGGACAGTGCATGACATTATGTACAAATGGCAGCCTCATCGCTAAGAGCGATGTCTCACAGGCAAACTTTGAATGGACATGTTTTAAACATCAACAGTAATAACTTACACTATAGTTATACTATAGACTGGAAATTAAATGAGTATTTTTGTACAAATGTTACTTACTTAACCACAGAACTACTACTTTTAATTCCTATTATCCTAGTACATAGAATTTACGTGATAGCACTACAGGTGACCACTTAAAACAACTAGCCCAATTTAACAACTAGACCAATAAAAGAATAATAGACGCAATCAATAAAATAGAACAAGAGTGTATTATGGCAGCTAGTTCTTCGGTCTATTTATTTCGTGAAACTGATACAATATTTGCCGACATAGAAGTATTGTTTGCAGTAATGTTATACATGGGATGCCATAATAGTACTTACGATATTCGCTGACGTCAGCCTAGAATGATTTTTGGGAGAGGTCGTATCGAATATTCAGTGGTATAATGTAATACTTCTTCACCATCTTAGTGTAGATTCCGGTTCGTCCGAGCCGTAGGTCTGCTCTCCTCTTTAACCCAATTTCATTTGGATTATTAGCTATTACAAGAGCGGCTGCCATCTGACCCCTCAACACGGAGAGGAAAACTTTCATTCAAAATTCGTTAGCAAGTGTAGCAGTTAACAGATGGGGTAAACTGGGATTTTGACCGTCTCAACAAGGCCCCCAAAAAACTCATCGATAGTAAATATGTCTGTTCATCATCCTGAGACTAAAAAGAAAAGGATACATAACAGAGTTGCAAGTATCCCACTTGATAAAGGAATGAATGAATGAATGGTTGAAAGAAAGTTATGGTATGAAGCATGCCAGTACAAGAAGTAGGAAAAGCGAGTTAGTAACAATCTAGAATTTATTTTCCGATTAATTATCTTCCACTCACGGAGGACAGAATATGATTAAGTAAATATAAGCAAACCATCAACAATTCTATATTTACACGGTTGAATTCTGTTTACATTAAATATAATTGCAAGATTAACCATCAGATCAGATCACCTTTACGTAAACTGTGAATGAAAATGTATGTTTGGTGTACTATAAATGAAACATTTAGTGGGAACGCGAATCGAACATAAAATACACAAAACTTCCGAATAGTAGAAATTTAAACAAACATACCAAACATACTATAATAAACTAACATTTTTCTACTACCATAGAATTAATCTTGTTAAACGTTTACAAACTATATATACTTGTTTGAAACTAGCGGCTCACCTCAGCTTAGTAGAAGAAATTTACGGACAAAATCTTACTGTTCATTGTTGAACACTAATTACACTCAATAAAATTAGTTATCTGCAAATAAAAGTCCCACCAAAATCTTTTGGAAGTCACTTCGGCCGTTTCGGAGGACTTCCAAACCGAATTTCGACAAATCCTTCTACGACAAGATTTTACTTCGACAGCACGAAACTCCGATACGACTCAATTTTGACAATAATATTTTAGACCGAAATAACTTAATCCTGACATTTCTGTACACCTACAAAGCGTTTTTTCGACATGACTAGATTGGCCAAACCATAATGGACAAAAATTGATAAGAAATATTATTCATCCTACCAGTATTTTCAGTGTGAAAGTTTGTGAAGATCTTTAATATTCAATTACGCTCAATAGAACTATTATTTAACAAGTATAATACGTAACTGCTATTATAAAACGCCAGCAAAACCCGAAGACGTTTGAAGACGTGAAGTTACAGAATATAGATATAATATAATATTATATTTCCGAACCGAGTTGCAATCATCATAAACATTCCTCGTTCGAACAGAGAATTCAAATAGTTATTTCAAACGATACGAACCATCACTAACTATAGAATTGGTTGCAGTTTCTGAATACTGTTGCCGCAGATAACATCTGAAATATCTAATACCTGGAAGCTGTACTGATACCAACTTGTGTTACAGAATTGCTCTTCTTGTAATATTGCTAGCTTAACTGATTCCCTTGAAGCTGAATCTTATTTCATAACATTTGTCGTATTTATATTGCTTTATTATGCCTTTTCATTTCAGTAGGGAAGTTTTGTACTCATGTCTAATAGGTATGTGCTCTTCGTGGAAAAGGTTAAGTGTTTTTCAGGCTGGTTGCTCTAACAACTGGATTATACCGCATTTTCTATTATGTACTTCCGAAGTGAAAACTTCTTGAGGCATGTTGAACAGTGAATTGTCTTTAGGCACATATACTATAAGACCATATTAATAGAAATAAATAAAATAAATTCATAGATCGTGTATTTCTTGAGATATGTCTGTGTGTTTTCTTGAATGGTACTGTTACATTACCGTTTATGATACCTTATACGATATGCACTATAAACCGTACCATACAAAGAAATTGGATACAACAATGATTGGTTCTCGGCTAACGATGACCTTCGAAATCTCATGGTGGCGGAGTGGGATCATAGTGGCGGAGTGGGAACGATGACTTTAGCAACCACTCCCAGGGCATGGTGTCGTAGCGGCGGCAAGACCCAACATGGGGGAATGGCTAGAGAGGCTACATGGCAGCTTCTCGTATCGACTGACGTAGATTATCACCGGGCACGGGTGCTTCGGGCGGTATCTGCGTCTGATCAATAAGGAGTCAACGTCCGAGTGCCATCCAAATCCACTCTGACTAGACTGGCCACTTATATTTGACCAGTATTTGCCCTAACCTTGAAATTATTCGCGTTGACAACAGCGCCGTTGAAACTCCTCCACCTATCTTACAATGCGAATATGTATTTCAAATAGTATTCCATTAGAGGTAGACAGTGCCACAAATGTACGCAAATCCGTTTTAAATAACAATTGTGTCTCCCTTCGTCAGGTTTTACATTTAAATGCGTTGAACGTGGCTTGTCGCAATACGAAAAGAAAATTGTCATTATTTACGCTGGGGAAATAAAGAATCCAAGTATAGAACTTCTGTATTGAGTCTGTGTTTCACATTGCCTTAGATAAAAGGTTTTTGAGTAAGTATCCATCTTTTCATTTAGACTTGTAGGTTTGCTAGTCACGTGTCAAACAACAAAATATTCAATCAATGTTTTTTTAGTCTGACAAAACCTTTCTAACAACATATTCCGTTTAGTAATTTCTGCGTCCGGAGAAACAGCAGACAAGAGTTCCAAAAAGTTTTTTTTTATGATTGACATGAATATAGTAATAATTTTACCAAATACCATAAATTAAAATTAATTTCAATTGAAAGGTGAGTATTAATTAATTAAATTATGCTCTGCTGTAATAATTTATTATTTATTCCGGTATGTTAGTTACGTTGCAGTTTAATGAGAATTAATTATATTTTAATTGCGTTCACAAATTCTGGGAACGAATTTATACATGTACAAAGTATTCGGTAAATAAATGAAACAGCAGCATGATAAATATTACGTCGTGATGAAATATTAAAACGTTATCGGAAGAGTTTATGTGATAATTGATAGCTTTTACAGTGATACGGGGCCCTACGGGGTCAAGGATGAAGAAAACGATTGGTACGAGATCTACAACTTTAATCCGTAGGTCCTGCTTTACAATAATAAAAATACTCTAATTCAAGGTCGAGTGTCGGTTCGGGTACGCGTACACGTCACTATAAACGGTTGGCTGAGTAATGTACTCAACTTGGGGTTCCGGGCTGGCCCCGTGCGAGTGTGACGTTGTCTTCCCCTCAAGGTCACCAGGCTTCGCAGCTGCTAGTTCGGTCCGCGGGGTCGTCGCCAAGGCCGTCTTCAAGACGGTACGGAGCGGGCAGGCAACCTCAGCTGGTTCGGAGGCGGGCCGGTACGGTGCGGTGCTGATATTACAGCCGGTATGAAGTGGACCGGTTTCCAGCCGGTACCAAGTTCTGGGGAGACAACCACACGATTAGGCACTGGTGCGTGAATCCAATGCACAGCGCCGGGCCCCAACGTATAATTTTCTACATGGGCCCTAAGGTCGGCGGCGCTGTACAATGGTAGGTACACATAACACAAATTACACAATAAACAAAGAAATAAAACTGGATTGTTCCGGAATTAATAATCGTAAGTATTTATCGTAAATACGTCTGTAATCCCGTTAACCACGGTTCAATCAACCATAAACAAATGATTCAGTAATAATTAGAATCTAATACTAATATATGCTGAACCGTGGCCCGTGGATTTAAAACGAGATTAAAATTCGACAATTTACATATTTTCAAAATGTGGGTATCCGTAGAAAATTATGGCGAGATGTTGATTTTTCTCTTAGAATACGAACAATCAAACATTACAACTAATTGAATAGTTCTTAAGCAATTACTATATTCGGCTGTCTGTCGACATGTATACTCGCGACATATATTATGGACACACTTCATACAATAACTTTCTTACAACATTTTAACGATTACGATGTTAATCACAGTTTACTTTACATTTACACAAAGGATAAACTACAGCTAGGTAACTACCGAACTAACGACCGCAGGTAGGCAGGTACTAAAAATGAGCTAGCATCACGCTTAGCTCCTAGGGGCTAAGCAGGAATGTCACACGCGAATGAAGGTGTTATTTTACTTTATTATTTACGTGACTATCGTTTAATACTCGCGCACTGTTTATTAAGGACACTAGACTTACCCCTTATGTTGGGAACTGCTATTATATTAACTAGCCTTCGTATGTCAGACTAGTAGACTACACTTATAATAGTAACTAGCAGAATCTAGACTATATGTTATCTAGGTTTTAAGATTATGACTGCTCGTTCCGCCGCGGAGTCTCGCGATCGAATGAGGTCTGCCGTCTACCTCGGCGCGAGCGCGGGGCGTGTTTTTTTCTTGTTGTCGATTAGTGTTGTGCCGTCAGCTGATTCTCCGTTTGACGGAATGCGCTGATTGGTTATCAATTCGTGTGACTCATTTTATATGCGCGTTAGAACGATGCATTACCTTAAAAGGTAATGACCGTGTTCACCACCCAGTGATGGGGTACGCGCCGCAATCGCGAGATACCGGTATTTACCGTTTATTACTGCTATGTTCAAATGTTTTCATTTTTTATTACCGGTTCCAGTGTTTACGTAACAACAGGGTTATTCGTTATACCAGTTCTTGCAACCTTGTATAAAATCTTAATCGGTTTATAATTTTGGCCACGCCAATTTGTTTTAGATATTTCACACGATACGGGAATGCCGTGATGGCTTCTTGTGAAGCTCAAATTAGTCTAAAATAACCAGCTTTGCGCTTACTTTGTGTGTGTGTGTGTGTCACCGTCTGAGAGTCAACGTTCACCACATTATATCTACTAAAAAAAGATGATCAGTTTCAGTTAAACCTAGACCCTTTCATAGAAGAATCTCCTACAAGCATATGAGCTACGATCCATCTGTCCGATTATACGTTCAAGATGCGTGGTAAAGTGCTCTAACCTCAACAATAAAACTGATTCAGCCATGGGCCTTTCGTCGTGTGCTATAAAACATAACGTGTAAAGGTATGATTCCGAAGCCTGTAGTACATAAATGACATACATTACTTGTTAAACTTGGATACGGTTAAAGTGGACTATTGAGAAGCCGCAATGAATTATACATATGTGCTGCGTGCGTCTGAAGTTGTTGGATGTGGTCAGCTTTGGAATCATACCTGAGATGAATACATCTCAATTTCCATTTATTTAAGAAACTTTGGTTAGTCGCTATATTAAATGCAATTGTGCCAAAGTTTGCCTGCAACATAGGTGCTTCTGAACGAACCCTGTCGACTACCTATCAAGGCGAATGTGAAACTAAGTTAGTGACTATACTCACTAATTGAGTGTTGAATGCCTTATGTAGATCTGGAGTTGGATTTCATCCTGGAGAAGGAAAGTGGATTTCATCAGTGAACTGTATTACTAATGCTGAATGTACAATTGAACTTAACGCAGGTGCTTGCGGAAGGCATGACGGACCAAAAAAACGAGAAACCTATTACATACATGTTTCACCAGATTCTACGTACCTCATGACAGGTCCCATACCTTCACTTCATAAAATTATTGTTCCTGTATACGGTACATTCTCTTTACATCTAATTTAACTATCGTATTAGTCCCATGTAAGAGGGCCAGTTTACTTTTGTTGTAGAACAGAATGTAATAAGACCATCAAGCAAAAGCAAGTGCCATTTCCAAATTTTGTATTACTAATGAATTCATTTCGAAAAAACACGACAAACTATTAATCTGCACAAAATCTCTATTTGTTGTTATTACCAATGACAGCATTATTTTATCGCTTAATAACAACCATTCTATATTCATAATGTGGCCAATAAATTGAGTGAAGTAGGGCTATGATCGTCTATCTACTATTTTGATGACGTATTAATAGTTTGTCTGACTTGCTTTCATGTTTTTGTGTGCATCCTGTTCAACAAATAGCTGGATCCACAGGAGATGTATCACGTTCTTACGTAAGCATAACGGGACTTTGTACGTGACACTTTTATGGTTCGCGTGGGTATAGGGATACCCATAGGGACCATAGAGATGTCACGTAGGGGCGGGTAAAATGCGATGACGCAGAGCTGAGAGTTGTGACCGCTACGAGAAGGTTAAATTACATTACAATTATATCAACAGTGTTTATCCCTGTGAAATATATTGCATAGTATATATCCACGAATAGCTCCTGTCAATAATTTTGATAGGTACCTTTCATGGATTTTCCACTGAGGATTTCGAGGATTTTGATAGGCTAGGTGCTGTTTAGCTGGATGCTCTAACTGGACTAAACCATAATTTGATATAGTCATTGAATAGGATCATTGGGGTAGATATTTATTACTAAGGAATAATCCCTGTTTCCCTTGGTTATGCCATAATTTGAGAACGACTGTACCGCTTTCATTAATTATTTTAAAGCTTTCTAATACTTTGTAGAAGGAGTTTAATAAATTAACCAGAAAAATGGTTCATGCGGGAAGAGAGAGAAGTTAGTTTACAAGTTCTATAAGTAAAGCGAGCTAAATAACGCGTAAATACTTTCAAAATGGATTGATTAAGTTTGTGAAGTTCGTCGTTTACTGACCGTACAATTGAATTTCTGAGAACTTTTACACTTGTTACGATATTTTTTCTATTGTCTAACGACAAACTGATAAACTCCACGGTATATTTCCGTGTATAAAGTTTTTTTTTCCTAATACACGTGTACTTAATTAAAGGCGATTGTTGACTAGTGTGTACGCACTAACGACATAATTCAATCTCTGATTTACCTTCAATCCTATACCCGTGTCGTCTAATATCATACTCGGATACCAAATTTATTACGGCACATAAAATAATCTGTTACGCTCGTGAACCAATTTTAGTAGATTCCGTGAATGGTCGTTTAATTTGTGATTTTATTTCCTCATTAATTATTATTGCTCGTCTCACACCCCGCCTTTGTGATAAGTCTTCAGAGCCCCAGATTGGATTAAACAGCTTGTATGAAAAGGTATTTCTGATAATGAGGTTATACACATGGGATGGCACGGGACTGGATTTGGTTCACATAATCATACCTTAATTAAGATTATTTTTGAAGATTACTGTGTAAAAATGCGAATGACGGGATAATCTTTTATATCATTTCACTCTGACTCATAATCTCTGTTTTTCAGCACTTTTAACCTGTGGAACATAACTTTCCGAGCCGTTAACAGTATTGATGACCAGGATTCTGCAGGAAATACCCCAGAGAAGAAAGGGTTAACAAATGGAAATAAAATGCCGCGTTCTTTAACGCAGTTAACAGTAGAACCACATATGACATACTGGTAGAATGACGAGTTCCCAGTCGTTAACAGTGTAAACAACGGCATATTAACCAACCGGAAACCCCCGCTTATGAAACCTCAGCGAATATAGATAAGAAAATGATAGCAAATCTCTTGAGATTGAGGTTATAATAGCTTCAGATTTTGCGTTCAACAACGACGAACTTAAAATTGTTGAAGAGTCGAATCTCTCTCGATCAGTTTTTGCAAGCCATTTCCGTTTTGTCAGCGTCCGGGGAGGGTTTGGTAAAAGTTCATAAAGATAAGATAACGTCGAAGTATAGAGTATCGGTAGACAGTGAGACAGTGTTGTGAAGATGTTATCAGAGCGATACGGCGAGATACTGAGATGTGAGACCAAGTTAAGGGTGCCTGTTTACTCAAGTCTAGGGCTTACTTTTGTAGTGAGCGTTTTCTCTTAAGACATTATTATTGTGAGTTTATGTACCATTTTCTGTGGAGACAAATAATTATTAAGGTTTGAAGAAAAACAGGTAGGTATGTAACCTTTTTTATTATCAGTTTGTGGGAATTTACCACTAAACCAATACTATTCATTGCAATTTAATTTCAACACATCCAAATTTTAGATATTCTATAACATTATAAGTTTTTCAATTTTGAAATTGTTTTTCAACTTCTCATTTAGGGTGCTGAGCAGGCAAGTGAAGATATACAGATAAGGAAAGTTGCCACCGTGGCACCTTTTGAATCACTGTAGCTGTCAACAAGAATGGCAAAAACGTAAAATAATTAATATGATCTAAGTAATAAGCGATGAAGAAGCAAGTGCTTATCCAAAGTAGTACTTATTGGGGGTTCACCCAATAAGTACTACTTTGGATAAGCACTTGCTTCTTTCCTCACCTAAAACCTACTGCTTGACAGATGAGGCCTCTGGTGCAGGTCTAGTGGACCATTTAGAGTTGGGAGTTGGGATGACGATTATAACGAGAGTTGGGAGGCCAGATGGTTGCTCGCGTATGCACCGTTAGATTCTGATCCCATTCATGCTACTCATGGAGACAATACTTATTCCAGGGACGAAAAATACAAGTCGGGCTCACGCGCTGAGGGTTCCGTACAAGAATGAATTGGGTATGAACTCGTGAACTCAAAGTATGAGTTCGTTCCTATAAACTGCAATATCTTTATAATGTGTTGACCTAATAATTTGATTTGTTTTCTGTTTGATAGTTTCAAGGCATTCATATTAATTTCAACCTCTACCTCTAGATTTTCACGAGAAATTTCACATTCCTGAAATCACCAGTAGCAGTATTTACCACAATCATGCAATGAAACCCTTAACCGTCTATTCACCACCTGCTATAAATCCTTTACTATTGGTCTATCGCTCAACTCTCATCTCTTAAACCATAACATTTCCAACTGAACGTGTATTTTATAAGCAAGCTTTATGAAGATTTTATGTACTGCCGAGAGCCCGTCACGCATACCTTGCCTAAACAGTTAAACGCTGACAATGTTATCGTGGCTTAATCGTTAAGAATGCTCCTATGTATAACGAACTAGGAAGTGACATTGTTGGAGATATATTATATAGGGTGTTCCCTTTTTGGGTGTGGATTAAACCTAGTCGGTGCGCAGTGAGATGTAAATCATATGTTTAAGTAGCAGTGATCTTTTTGGATTAATCTTTATTTTGGGTTACCTGCCTATATGGTAAGTATTAGATTTCCTTATAAGATATTATAATAAATCCATACTTAATATTATAAATGCGAAAGTAACTCTGTCTGTCTGTATGTTACGCTTTCACGCCTACACCACTGAACCGATTTTGATGAAATTTGGTATAGGGATTTGAGGAAGGACATAGGTTAAGTTTGGTCGCGATAACCGACATCCACGCGGGCGGAGTCGCGGGCAAAAGCTAGTAATATATATAATTTTACTGAAGCGAATGAAAGTCTCCTTCTCGACAAACTGGCCGATTTTGCTTATGTCCGTGTTCTTTAATTTAAAAAACAACATTTCTTGAAAGCTTTTTCTGATAGAGGGCAAAGAACGAACGAATCGACGTGAAAATATCAAGGGCATGATTCTTCACAGGTTTTCCATTGTGTGCACCTCCTCTGCCTCCTGCATCCAGTATATCCTAGTTACATTTTCATGTGTAACATTCGTGTAAATTGCCCAAAATATGTGCAGTCGACAAACATGTGTGTGATTTATTAGCTACAGTTGAAGAACGAGGCTCTGGGAATTTGATGTTATACGTGATCAATAATTGTACTAAAAATTACCAGTGTTCTAAGAACACAACGTCAAAACATATTTATTAATCGCTTTGGTTTGTACAACATGTGGGTGTTCTACTAATATAAATCGTTTATAGAAAGATATGCAGTGTATAACAAAGTACAACAAAAGCACAACATGGCGGGCCATCTTCTATGCTGTTATTTATTTGTAAAGTGGTCGTGCCTGTGCAATAAAAACGAAAAAAAAAAAAACATGAGTAGCTATGTTACATTGAAGATACTGAAAGCAAAATATTTTTTGACCGCGATGAACTCAAAAACTACTGAACTAATTTTAATGAACTTTATTTTTTTTTTGAATGAATTTTTTATAGCATTTATTATGCAATGCTCAAGTGAGACTCGAACTCACGACCTTTCCCTTACAAGTTCGAGTCTCACTTGAGCATTTCATTTTTTCCAATGTTTTTCGAACTTAAAAGTTAGCATAATAAATGCTATAAAAAATTCATTCAAATATTTGGGCGCAGTCATCAAAATTCAATGTTTAAAAATGGTTGAAAAATCATTCATTGTTTCCAACAGTTCGTAAGAATCTTGGTAGATGGCTGCACCGTCGCCCTTATAGACGGATATAAAGAGAAGGAAAATTTGGAATGATTCAAGTGGTGCTCAATAGCTCAGTTGACAGAGCAGTCCCCCTGTAAGGGAAAGGTCGTGAGTTCGAGTCTCACTTGAGCATTTCATTTTTTCCAATGTTTTTCGAACTTTATTTTGTTTGGAAGGTCTTGCTCAGACTTAAAATCTTACGTTTGTTTGATCGCAATCGTTCAAATAGAACTATATAGAGATATGAGCAAAAGTCGCGTTAAATAACATCTATGCGGGCAGAGGCACGGGCGGAAGGCTAGTTATTTATATAGTTCTACGAAATTGTTGCGTAAGTTTGTACTGAACCCTTTCAAAGCGTGTCTGTGAGCGATTTATCAACTATAATGATAGGCAGGTAGGTTTAATAAACTATAAACAATTTGCTGAACTTGTAGCAGTCCGTTGGTTTATTAGGGTCGCAGTTATGGTTGTTCGATCGCTATTAAATTGTTTTAGATTATGAAAATATTTTATAATACTACTCGTACTGTTAAAAAAGTAACTACGTAAAATATAGAAAATACATTTTAACCAATTAACTTATGTTGCATTGATTGACTACGTACATTAGGTATTATCATCACCAATAAATCATCATCATTACATCCTAGCCATGTAGACTGGCGTCCTGAAAAAGGTGGCTAGGACAGACTGGACGTGGATCGGGAACAATGGCGCATATTGAGAAAGGCCTATCCAGCAGTGGACTGCAATAGGCTAATTGATTAATAAATCGTCATGAAAATCTTTATCTTCGCGCTCGTCTCGGTCACATTCGAGGCTATCAAACGGAGTTTGGAGTCCACTTTCTTCCCCCTTCCTTTATACTGGGCATTACTTGGGGGACTACCATGTAAACTTCAAACTCAGAGTGTGTGTGTGTGTGTGTGTGTGTGTGTGTGTGTGTGTGTGTGTGTGTGTGTGTGTGTGTGTGTGTGTGTGTGTGTGTGTGTGTATGAGAAGTCTGACTGTGCTAGAGCTTCGTCTGTTGATTCAACTTGGGTTTCAAAGATATTAAAGGGCCCCATACATCTTAAAACATTCAGTAATAAAGGTGCTTTGTAAATAAACACGAGTTTATTACTTTTCCCATAGAAAACAGAAATATTAGAGCGAATTTCTGATATATCCTACTTCACCATGGAATTTTCCTTGTAGCTTCATTCAGTCAAAGTTGTCTTATCAAAATCATATTTGTTTATAATTCAAATTTTGTGTATTATGAATATCAAAGGGATGTCCAGCTCGTACATAAAGTAAATATTTGTTTTTGTATATCTTGAATAATCAATTGGTTCTATACTAAAAACGGGGTATCTCATGAATTTGTAGCAAAGAGAAAACTTAACAATATCAGAATCTCTCGGTATCGATATGATTTCGTGACTTAATCGAGTGAAAGGAGGGACGATTTCATAAAACGTTCTCTTTGACGTATAAGAGCACTTATTGGAGTAATTCTATATTCGATATAGAATTTCTAACGATAGGTTCTACTTATTTTATAAATTAATAATATTTTGTGATATACCTAAAACACTTTGATGTTTAGATCTAGTCATAGCTTAACTAGCTTGTGATATAGGTATTAGGTACAGTTGACAAAAGAGATATATATACACCTATAAAATACTTATAACTTTATATATGAAAAGGTTTATTGATATCCCTGTAGACAGTAAAGAATAGATATATTATGATGCTTAGATATGATATTTTCACTACTCAAACCATTTCTACATTAAGAGCATTGTAACAACGTAGGTATATATGATTTTAATTAGGTACGGAAATAGACTTTACATGTTTTTAAAACCACGGTTTATATATCTACCTAAATGTTATTAGCGCCGCTAATACTGCTAGAATCAGACATATTTTAAAATATACAACATATATTTTCATGGGTAAACTTGGAGGAATTTGAATAATTAATTTGTATTATGTTTAGTTAAATCTCATTATTTAGCTGATTTTCAAGTATTAATTTGAATCAAATTGTCAAAGTAACTAAGTATTAAAATTTATATAAAATGTTATACAAATACGACATGGGTGTTAGGGACCCATCAGGTAATTTCCTGCCAGCTCACGTGTTTCCTTCTTCCTACAGTCCCGGGTCTTTTATACGGGGCGTGAAAGGCACCTGATCAGGCCGTCCAGCTGAGTGCCACCACTGTTAACATACATGTTTACGATGGTGACCCTCTTTCCGAGACTTTGCCTTTAGCTTACCATCAGGCGAGGAGAAAAAAAAAACCCTACCAAGATCTACGAGACCCAAGCCCGCTAACCGTTACTCCAGCTGATTAATGGATGAAGCTCCAACAAAGGATTTCCTCTCGTAGTTACGAGTTCAGACCGTCCAATTAAGCTAAAATTGTTGAAAAACAGACTCCAGTCTTCATACTCGCAGTACAAATTGCAACTAGGAATTACAGTGGAGCACAAATATAAAGACAAACAAAACAATTGCGGTGATTGTTCCCAGAATAATCGTAAAATAAATATTCAACAGCATATCACACAACGCTATCTAGACCCATGGTAAGCTTAAGTAGCTTGTGTTATGGAATCTAGAATGAGGATAAACATACTTAGATACTTTTTTTTAAATACATACATATTATTGAAATAAAACCACTTTTTACGGATTCTATCGCGATATATTTGTTATTGTTA
This sequence comes from Eilema sororculum, assembly GCA_914829495.1. NCBI lineage: Eukaryota > Metazoa > Arthropoda > Insecta > Lepidoptera > Erebidae > Eilema > Eilema sororculum. Next base: position 5,637,340 of record OU618543.1, read on the forward strand.
CTTTTTAACCCGACGTTTCGGCTGCTTCGCAGCAGCCATTTTCGCGGTGTGACTCACGATGGTAGTTGTCACATAGTTTGAAGTATAAGTTATCTCAAAATACCCGAATCATGGTGAATTATTGGTGTTAATATTTACGCAGAATGAGCTCACTGTGTTGTTAAGTCTTGCTGGATTTTGCTGCTTACTGGGTTTGATTAAGTGGATGACTGGGTCCCAAGCTGGTGGTACGGTCCATTCATCCTCTCTATTAAAATTTGGGTGTTTTTTAATTTCAATAGCCTCGCGGATCATTCTAGGAATATATCGGTGTTCTTTGGCGAGTATCTGTGGTTTGTCAAACCTTAGGTAATGGTTGGTGCCTTTTTGCGCGTGTTCACATACAGCTGACTTTGTTGAGCGTTGGTGTTTTATGTCAGCTATGTGTTCCTTGACCCGAGTGCCAATGCTTCGCTTGGTTTGACCAATATATGAGAGCCCACAGTCACAGTCTATTTTGTAGACCCCTGCATCTTGTAGAGGTAGTTGGCACTTGACAGATGGTAAAAATTGACTTATCTTCGTTGGCGGCTTGCAGTATGTGTTGATTGAAGCTCGCTTCAAGATGTAGCCAATCTTGTCAGTGACCCCTCGTACATACGGTAGTACAGCAGGCTGGCGTTCGACCGTGGCTGGTTTTTCTCGGGATCTGTGACTCAAGCGCGGTGGTTTGAGCTTGTTGTCTTGCAGTACTTGCTTGACATGTTGAAGCTCAGCGTTCAGGTGTTTCTTGTCACAGATCCCACGGGCTCTCTGAAACAAAGACATTCCTACGGTAGCTAACTGTTTAGGGTGGTGGTGAGATTCACCGTTTAAGTACCTATCAGTATGAGTCTTTTTCCTATACACAGTGTGGCTCAAGGTATTATTAGGATTTCTGATAACAAGAACATCTAGGAAAGCTAATGAATTATTTGCCTCTGATTCCATAGTGAATTGAATGTTGTTATTAATGGAATTAAGATGGTTCAGGAATGTATTTACACTATCGGTTGGTAGTATTGTGAAAGTGTCATCTACGTACCGTTTGTAAATCCGTGGTGTGAAGGTGGCCGTCTGCAAGGCTCGGGCCTCGAAGGCTTCCATATATATATCAGCTACGACAGGCGAGACTGGAGAGCCCATCGCCACACTATCGATTTGTAGGTAGTACTTGTTGTCCCACAACAGATAGCCAGTTGTTAGGCAATGTTTTAGTATGTCGGCATATTCCTCAGGCATAGTATTTTCTATTAGTTTGTTCCTAACGATGTCTATGCAGTCATGTACAGGTATACGTGTAAATAAGGACTGTACATCAAAACTGACCATTGTTTCATTGTTAGTGAGATGTAGGTGTTTAATTTCACTAACAAAATGGTATGAATCTCTAACATACGCTGTTGTGTTACTAAGCATTGGCACTCGGGTCAAGGAACACATAGCTGACATAAAACACCAACGCTCAACAAAGTCAGCTGTATGTGAACACGCGCAAAAAGGCACCAACCATTACCTAAGGTTTGACAAACCACAGATACTCGCCAAAGAACACCGATATATTCCTAGAATGATCCGCGAGGCTATTGAAATTAAAAAACACCCAAATTTTAATAGAGAGGATGGATGGACCGTACCACCAGCTTGGGACCCAGTCATCCACTTAATCAAACCCAGTAAGCAGCAAAATCCAGCAAGACTTAACAACACAGTGAGCTCATTCTGCGTAAATATTAACACCAATAATTCACCATGATTCGGGTATTTTGAGATAACTTATACTTCAAACTATGTGACAACTACCATCGTGAGTCACACCGCGAAAATGGCTGCTGCAAAGCAGCCGAAACGTCGGGTTAAAAAGTAACAATAACAAATATATCGCGATAGAATCCGTAAAAAGTGGTTTTATTTCAATGAGTGACATTCGCGTAAACTTCAGAAAATATCATACATACATATTATATATAGAAACACACAGACTAATGCAAACAGCCATATTCATGCTTACAAATTATTTGCGTTGTGCGGGGATCGAACACGCGCCTCCTGCCTGGCAGTTGCGTTCACTACCGCCACGCTACAGAGGCTGTCGTGGCTGTTGTTGAAGTTCCTATGGTGATGAACGATTTCAGTCTAGAATCTTATTCAAGAGCTGTTTCTAGTTATTGCTACTTAGTTAGCACATTACTAGAAAACGTTGTACTATATACATTTTAAAATAAAAAGTAGGTAGTCTATCATAGTAAACATAACAGAAATATGCCATAAACTTTTCAAACGTATTACAAATCGCAAACATTTTTGATGTGTGTATTGTCTAGCAAAACCATTTTTCTATTAGAATAAAAAACATTTCGGAAACAATAGAAAGAATCCAAATACTTTTGTAGTAACAAAAACATATCATTTCCGTAGAATAAGTTAAACATTCCTCGAGGAAGAAAACATTTGAAACTTTGCCTATTTCCGATGTATTTGTCAAAGGAAAAGAAATCTAAAGCGGGTGAAGCAAAGTGCAAATAATAAAATTATTTGTAGTTTATCTACATATTGTTTTGTTGAACTGTATACATGTTTACTTGGCAGGTCAACAAAGGTCACAAACTATAGTTGAAGGGGTCATTGGGAAGATTTCTATTTAGCCTGCAGTTCCACCTTCATGTTTGGAACGTAACGGGATCCAAACAGGCAAGTGGAACCCTGCATGTTCGGATCCCGTTTAGTTATGGGGTTCTTCAAGAGGGGCATTAGAAGGTTTCTTCAGGGTAGGCAGCGCGAGTGTAACGCCCCTGGTGTTGCATACGTTCATAAGCCGAGGTAATCACTTTCCATCAGGTGGGCTGTGTGCTTGTCTGCCACCTAAGTGGTATAAAAAAAAAGTTACCAATGGGAACCTACCATATTTATACTTTTCTGCTCTCGTGTTAATGATTCAATTATGTTTAAATATCTTTTTTTGTTTATACTGTGGATTGATGGTACTGCAACACACATTGAATAAGACACTTGCATGAATGATTTTTTATAGCATTTATTATGCTAACTTTAAAATTCGAATACTTCGGGAAAAATGAAATGCTCAAGTGGGACTTGGGCTATTGAGCCACACCTGAATCACTTCAAATTTCCCTTCTCTTTATATCCACAAGACCAACTCTTTTCAACCGGTTTCGCCTCATGGAATTTTCAATGGTTTACATACTTTACATTGACGATTATAAAGTTATTTTTTCTAGATACTAAAAATCGTTACCTGTTGGTACAATTCACGAAGATCCGCCAAAAGGGCTTCAGACTATCTACTTTTTAGACGAAACTATACTAACTACTACTCGCATAAGGTCTAACTCGCCTTCTGCCTAACTCGTTTTCGGTCTAACTCGCCTTCTGCCTAATTCGTTTTCGGTCTAACTCGCCTTTTGCCTAACTCGTTTTTGGTCTTACTCGCGTTTGGTCTAGGCATAACGCGATTTAGGCTCAAAGCGAATTAGGCACACCAAGATAAAAGGAATTTTTTTACAGTTTTAAAAATATGTCTACCATTTCTGAGCGCAACCGTACATCCGGGGGCTACAAAATATGACCGGTTTTCTGTTGCGCGGCGCTTTTTGGAAACATGCTAATTAATGTAATCTTTTGTTCGTAGAAAATATAATTTATTATGTTACATTAGCTTGTTATGAGGAGTTTGTTAATTTGAAATGGAAGAGAGAATATTGCCATAATAGGTACGTGGTGGGGCCACAATAAAAGAATGTGTTAGATAATTTAATTTTGAAAGAAGCATCAGTGAAGAAAAGTTGTGTACTTAGTCAAATTTAGTCATGTTAGGGAAGATATTTAAAACTATATTAAGGCACTTCTCAACTAGCACTCATACATTATATTGTGTAATAGTATTTTTTTAATAGTAAGATTAATGAAAGAATTGAATAACTTTAATTTTTTTATTGAGTAAGACACTTTGTACTTTTCTACTATATTTTATTTTTCACATGCCTTTGAGAATGCCGTGAGGCGAAACCGGTCATGTGAAAAATAAAATATAGTGGAAAACTACAAAGTGTCTTACTCAATATGTGTAGCAGATTCCACCAAGTGCCATCAATCAACAGTATAAACAGTTTTTTTTAAAGAATAGGTATTGGCAATATCAAACTAACGACAGACCATCACGCAGCTTTATTCATAGGTAAGAGCTTCAAACGAAATGAAAGCGTATAAGCATTAGTTCCATTTGAATGAAACAAAGCGTTTGTTGGTAACTGTTGCCATCGATGACTTCCGTTAGTTTTATTGTTGTGAAGCGTGGAACAAAGAGAAAAATAAATGATTGCCTATACTTCGCCGAGGTCAGTTATAATATTTTAACTGTGTAAACACCGTTGGAGCTATCTACAGTTATGTTATTTTTGAACATTGCGTAATAAGGAAGTGGTGCATTATATGTATTATAACTAGCTGACCCGGCGAACTTTGTACCGCCAATTTTTTTCCGCCCGCGTCGCGTGAGATCCCTTTTCCGCTGCACTCTCTACTTTTACATTAACCATGTATTATACATAAAGCATCCTCTTGAATCACTTTTTCTAATAAAAAAAACCGCTTCAAAATCCGTTGCGTAGTTTTGAAGATTTAAGCATACATAGGGACGGATAGACAGCGACAGCGACTTTGTTTTTAACCCTCGACGCAAAAACGACGGGGTGTTATAAGTTTGACGTGTCTGTGTGTGTGTGTGTGTGTGTGTGTGTGTGTGTGTGTGTCTGTCTGTGGCATCGTAGCACCCAAACGGATTAACCGATTTGGATTTAGTTTTTTTTTGTTTGAAAGGTATATTAGTCGGGAGTGTTCTTAGCTATGTTTGAAAAAAATCGGTCCAAGATGGCCGCCGCCACAACATGTTGGAATCCATATTTCTTTATAACTCCCTCAATATGGGTATCAAATGAAAGGGCTTGACTAGTAGATCAATTTAAAAAGTATAAAATAAAAATTAAATTAAAAATTTAAAAAACCCCCTTCACAAAAACACCTCCAAAAAGTTGAAAATAAATTTTAATTCAACGGTTGCCATGTCGGGGGACCTTACGATATAAAGGAGTACCTAACCAGTTAAGGTCCCCCGACATGGCAACCGTTGAATTAAAATTTATTTTCAACTTTTTGGAGGTGTTTTTGTGAAGGGGGTTTTTTAAATTTTTAATTTAATTTTTTATACTATGTAGTGATGATGAAGACATACCCAAAAATTCAATAATGTTAAAGGGAATTAACGTGATCCTGGTATAGGTACATACATACTTTGATTTGCCTGATGCTGGGTCATCCTGGGAGCCCGGCCGGTGGAACCTGGTCGAAACGTCAGGTAAATCAAAGATATGTACTGTGTACTTATATATCATGATCGCGTTAATTCCCGTTAACATTATTTTATAGCATGGAACGCGATAATTTAAAAGTTATTAGTGGAAAAATGTGCGTCATCAACTAACATGCTCCATATAAAAAGGGCTTCAGTATCTAAGGCAACTGGTTCTAAACACCTTTATAAAATATCCTGCCTGTCTGTGTCCCTCGGAAACCATTTAATTTACGAACTTTATTAAAACACATACAACCGTATAAAGCTTAGTAGTTATAAATATCACCCATAAAAGTTATTCTTATAATAAAGATAATATTGGAAACCGACATATCCAATTTGGATGGTTATGATTATATAAGGTCTGGAAATAAATTAAAGTGGGAATTAATTCCCACTAATGTCACTTCTGTAAGCCAGGATTAAAGCACTAATAACGAAAAAGCTGAAATATGATTGCTAGTCCCTGAGTCCCAGAGTAATAATGAACTGTCTAGGGACACGCTACAGATGTTATTATGAGTATCTAACTTGATTTTATTTTTAATTTTTTTATTATAATCCGGTGAGAGGACCTAGCCACAGTACACAGCATCAGAAAGATGTTGACGTACAAAATGATCTTAATTTCGTTGTTTTACCCCTTTCAAGTTGACTGATTGTTCCGATATTTGATCCACACCTTTAGTTGGGACCATAATACTACTCAAATGAATAAAACAGTTTGATTAGCTCTTAATACGAGAGTTTTAAGATCATTTTGAGACTTCGTCATCAAGATATTTATGATGCTGACTAACCAGCTGAATAGCACCTACGTGAATAACACTTTAACCATCTTGGACCGAAATAACAAGTTAAAAAAGGCCCTGGAGCGTTGCTGTTTTGTAATAATCTATGCTTGGTGAATTTGAGATAGTCCACCGCCATAACAACCCGTGATATCTCCAAAATACATCCAAGAAACGTTCATCCAAGAAAAATTTTAGTCCCTAGACATATTCATCATGCTATTGGTAGGTACTCCATGAAGGGTAAAAGTCTTCTTCTAAATGCACCTATCTAGTTAGGTATCCTATAACTACACCATATCATTTATTTTATCACGTTACTGTCCATCCCAAGGTTGCCTGGAAAAAATCGCTTCCAGCGATAAGGCCGCCCATTGTACATTGAACTGTATACTTGCTACCTACTTGTAATACTGTAAATTTATTGGTGTACAATAAAGAGTTATCTATCTATCATAATTTTGACAGGTGCCTTTCATGGATATTAATCTATCCGACTCCCAAACTGAATTTCCACAAATCCTTCTACGACAAGATTTTACTTCGATATTGGACTAAATTCCATCCTACGTCAATTTTTTTATTATTTGTAATTAAAATTTTATTTCTGTATCTGACAATTGTAAAAATATATTATCTGTTACCGCTAACTGGAGGGACTAGTGGGTAAAGATTCACATGATAGTTAGCGGTTGTTTAACAATTAATTTAGCTAGAAAATATGGTTAAAGACTGGAAGTGGAAAGCTAAAGGTCGAGAGCAATAGCGCACATTTGGAGAGAATATATCGAGCAGCGGAGCACACTAGCTTAATTGAAGGATTGATTGATTCAGTTATAAGACGTTCACATCTAGCATCTTTGACAATAAAGTGGTTCCAGGGGTTTGCAACTGTGGTCATAAGATTAATCTTGAACCTTTCAGACTTAGTTACGTTGTCGCATAACTAGAAAAATCAACACGTTCGACCGTACCAATATTATTAAAGAGTTAACTTGATATTCATGTATGCCCATAAATTATTTGAAATCTATAACTATGCAAGTGGTACGATAAATCAACAAGAACTTTGTGCTAACATAATTTACAGCGCAGTTTAGTAAAATAAATACTTACCGAGCAAATGGCGTGCTGTTACAAAGTTTACCTACATGCATTGTACAATATTTAACGTTTAGCAAGCAAACACTGGCTTTGCTCATTAGATTATTTGTGTAAATACTAAATAGTGTTAATATGATAATTAACGTAGGTAACACTTATATTAGAAAACGTAAACTAGTAAAAACTAAGTCTGTTTAAATCTTTTTTTTTTTGGGGTGTGGTTGAAATATCAAGATATAGAAGCGCGCCTCCCCATTCCGGTGGCGAGTCGGGGACACCGTTGTCCCCCCTCCTGAGGAGGGCCAGACCGTAAGGGATGGCCCTGGATCAGCCGGGGTGCCAGGGATATGTCGATGACAACAACACCTCCGGCCTAGCACTACGACCCACAGTCGGCGTGTGGTTTTAGTCGGATCGAGTCCGACATAACCTCCGCTTCCGGCTCCAACAGGGAGGGGAGATTATGTTGTATATATAATCCGAGGGGTTTTCCTCACGAAAAAAAAGGAGTCCAAATCAACTCAATCCACCACAGCTTTTGAGCGCCTCCGAAAACGCAATCAGAGTGGCAGAACACTGAGCAAATAAAATTTCACAAAAGATAATAATAATATATATGCGCTATCGACACGACAAAAGCAATCGATGTAGCGGATTTATTGCTCGGGACATACATACATAGAATAGAACAAACATGAAGAAACACCAAGAAACGTTTACTACGCGTATAGACTCTCTATAGGCGCAGTAAACGTTTCTTGGGTTGTTTTTGAGAATAGCACGGGGTGCTACTGCGATGTACAAGCTCTAATTTTAGTTTCAAGATACATATCCCCAGGTATAACCTACTGATTAACGGACTAGACTGGTGCAGGCTTCCTAGACAAACGTTTAGAATAAAACTTGTGTTAATGATTCCTGGGTGAATAAAAAAAAACTAAATTAATTCACTCATTTAACTAGTTTCTGCATCCCGTTTAAAATTCGAAGTTTTAAATATTCCCGATTTTGAATTTCAAATTTTGAACTGGATAAGTTACTAGATAAATGAGGGAATGAAAATTAAATATTTACATTATCTGTATTAGCGCGCCTTTTTCTAATGTCAACAGTATGACAACTAAAAATATACATATAGCCCGTCAAGAAAGTCGTGAAAATTGAGGGTGGCGCTGCTGCGCTTGAACTGGTATCCCTGTCATACTACAACTACACAGTCTTGATCTGTTGTTTTTTTATGGTATAAAGTTAAATATAGTACATACCTATAAAGATATTAAATAAATGAAAGTGAAAAATGTATCACGGCAGTAATTTTTTTGTTTACTTTTATTTAGGTATTATTAATATATGGAACCGAAAATAATGTTAACAGAAATTAACACGAATATGGTATAGGTATAGACATACGGTTGAATCGCTTGAAGTTTCGACCAGATTAACCAGCCGTGATGACAGACTGACTAGATCACACACGTACACCGTCCCGTCACGTCGTCTAATCCGTGCGGTAGATAGTTCTACATTCACCCACAACTCATAAATTCTTCATTAAATACTCGTTTAACCATATTCTTTGACCGCGCCGAGAATGCATGTTTCATATCACTGGACTCCATATTGCTGATAATGTAATTAAGGGCCGCAGTGGGAGTCCCTAGTCTCGCTACGGGTCCCTGTGACGGCTGTGACTAGCAGAGGACATAGAGGTTAGATGAGGACTCCATGCTTCCCACATCCAAGAGGGCCATCTTAAAACCGTATATCGCCAAAGGTTACTGGAGTGCGAGGGAAATGCCTTATTTTTTTAATCTAACACCTCCCTCGGTAATTAGTTGAGTATAAGACCTCAAGAACGAGGACACGACGTGTCGGACTTTTTTAGGTGTCGGTTCGGGACACGTGTCTCCCACCTAATAAATTGCGAGACAAACGAGGCCCATTGTTTTGTAATAATCTATGTTTGGTGACTTTGAGCTTGTCCACCGCTGCTGGCCAGGTCCAGGTTACATATCCTGAGCAATACCTTACTCAAAGCACACCCAAAGAAAAAATCACTAAGGTCTGTCATGAACCGTGATAGCTAGACAGTCTAAATTTTCACGATATTTATATAGTATTAAAAAATTAAAACAATAATCTTTTATAAGAATAGTTTATTGGTATGAGTATTGAACACCTGAAATGCTGCTTGAAACTCCATAAGTAATTAATTTATCTTCGATAGTTTCCGACTCACTGGCAATATCATCATCCTGAAATGATATGTTTTGAAATGTACTTTTGAAAATCTGAAACAAATACAAACGTCCTGTATAAACACAGCTGTATTTATACCCCGAGTATTTTTTAATTAGTTTGGGCCTACGTGGTTAATACAAATTACTTAGATCAAGAATGTTCAAAAACGTCAAAGTGATGCACTATGATTTGTTGGTATGATGTGTCGTAGGACAATGACATAACCACTTCAAATGAAAACAATGCTTTGAAACACAAAATATTCACTTAAATTATATAATTATTATTAGATTACACTTCCCATACCTTGTTTAACATTAAAGTATATGTACGTACTGGTTAATTTAGCATTTTGACCATCAAAATCGTCAAAGTCGGAAAGCAGCTTGCCGGCTTGAACTTCTGCCGTGTTTCATACTATATCCCTGAAATACTTTGAATACGACACGTTTCGCACAACTATTATTCACATATCAATTCATTTTTACACTCAAAACTGTTATCCGATGAACAGTAATTAAATACACGTAAATAATGTACGAAACATCTCCGACGTAGCCAGACGTAGCAAGGAATTGACAACTGATTACTCAGTTTGGCAGTTATCGAGTGTTGCAAGTACAAGGAAAAAATTTAGTTCCTCCATAATTAATTTCACGACTTTCTTGACGCACTATATACACATTGTCGGTCAATTTGTGGTCCTTTATACTTTTTTTTTGTTTAATACCTTCAGTCTAGTGGTATACATAGAAGTTATTGATAACAAACGCACAAACAATAGGCTAACTTGACCAAAGTTTAGCTCCATTCCTGCATACGATAAACAGCTGTTGGTTTATTAAACTGACAGCTGAAGGCGGTCTGAAAGCTCCTCTGTACAGTTTGCGAGTTTGAGAGGGTTACGTCAGTGAATTTCTAATGGTGTTAGATTCACATAGTATGTCTTTTGTTTGAATATTAATAAGGTCAGCTTAAGTTGGTTAATTCGTAAATTAATGATAACCTCTAGTTAATTTGGAGGCTGTAGGGTTTGGGTTGTCAAAGGCTTGCTTTGCTTGGTTTTTTTGCCATTGCAATTAAAATCTACCGCGTAGTTCCCGGCAGTGTAGAATTCGGGCCAACCTATCTCTTCCTATGTAGTGTCGTACAAGGCGATAGGGGTAAAGGGATAGGGTTGTTTAACATCCGACATATATATACGGAGTCAGCCTCGGATGCATGACTTGAGTCAATAATAGTGCCCGGAATGCGGCAATAGGCTCACACCATACCCTATTACGTGGGACCGAATACAATTATTGGTGAAATGTGGGTGTTATGATTAGATTACGATTAGATTAGATTTATTGAAAAGAATATTAGAACCAAAGTTACTAATATTCCCTCTAACCCTTCCAACTAAGCTAAATTGCTTGTCACTTGTCACGTCGGTAGTGTAATAGCCAGGGTTCGAACCCGGGACCACTCGATCGTAAGGCCGACTCCTTAACCACTAAGCTACCGACGTAATTTGTTAATTTACCTCTGCTTAGTCCAAGGGATGAAGGCGTGATTGTATGTAGGTATGTATCTGCTTTCGACAATACCAAATATCGCATAGGTACATTGTGCACATCGCCACGAGCTGTAGCATTGTCATCATAAGAATGCGGGCCACAAGTGCTCAATTGGCAGCACATCCGTGACTCACGATTCAAGTTCTGTCTCGAAAGGCAATTCTTCCAATTTAAAATAACGATATTGGTACATGTACCGTTGGAACATGTACAGTCACCTTTAGAAGTTGCTTGCACCATTGATTTAATATAGGTATTGCTAGTAAAGTCACAATGGTTATATGGTCTACAGTGGCGAAGGGGGAAAAGGCAAGCCGATGGAAATATTGAAGTCTAATGTAAAAATCTCTATCACGGCTTCCCTTTACAGAGCAAGCCAGCAGGAATCGTATTGTAGAGACACCTCACTACTGATGGTCTAAAATTTCAATGCTGAACACTATAAAAAATTAACAAACTCATAACATTGAAATTTATCCGTAAATAAATTGATGTATTTATTTTAATAGATTACAAAATAAAACTTATCAAAGGAAGTAAAAGAAGTAGGCGTATTCGAGGTTTAAAAGTACTTACTTTGGAAGCAATGGGTACTAACACTGTGATGATGATAAGACGTGGTCAGATTATAAATACCAAAAGCATTAAACAAAGCTATTAAAACCACAAATACATAATTTTATATCTTTTCAGAAAACGATATTTGTATATGACCAGTATTAAGATTGCGTGTACAAAATAACATAATATTATGTAACCTTGTGGGCCTGTAAAGTGTAATGAGGTTATAAAAACTGTTATAATAAACGTATCGAATGTTTACGTTCGGGTGTAAGCGTAAACTTTACATGTGTTGATATTACATGTATCTATCTATATGCTGTTTTGATATTTATAGATTTGTTATACTTTATGTTATGTGTGCATGACTGTAATGTTATATAACTTGTTTAAGCTTTCTTGATCAGTTGCTATAATTATGTCAATCTTTTCTTGTTTGGTTGAGCTTTCTTCTATTTTGTCACGTCTAAACGGCTGCACGGACTGACTGAAGCAAAGAATATCAAATAGACTAATAGACTTTATGAATTATGACTAGAATTATGAATTTTCTATTTACGGAAAACTTTATTATTTCTAAAAAATAATAATATTTTTTGCTAGCTTTTGCTCGCAGGTCCATTCCTGAATTCGGTAACCTAACCTGGTTAGGTAGACCTGCGAGCAAAAGCTAGCAAAAAATATTATTATTTTTTAGAAATAATAAAGATTTCCGTAAATAGAAAATTCATAATAATCATTTTATTCAAATTCATAATAATTGAAAACAAGCACTAAACTTTTCGAGAAATCAATCAGCGGGTTTTCCGTCGATAAATAATACCGGCTATTGACGAAATATGCACCGAAGAGGAGAAAAAAACATCTCGAATTTTCCCATTTCTTTACCATATTCTGAAATAATATTTGAAAGCATTTTGAAGATCTTTAAAATGAGCGCCCGCAGTATTGCTGTTCTATTCAAAAGTAATCAATTTTAGAATAGCTTCAATGTGCAATCAAAGAATATAAAATTAATGATAGATTGATTAAATGAAGAAAAAGTGTCCCACTATACTTCCGGTTGGTTGATGCCTCTTGGGGGAACTTGCTAAAATAACCAATTGGGTCACGTATGTACTGATTCTACAATATTTATTTATTATCCTAACCGATTTTGCCGCACTGTACACAAAATGTTCAAAATGTTTTTAACATTTTTTGGACAGTATATTAACAAATAAACAAAATACAAGTAACTTAATTCATTATGTATCTACTTATATCTCCTTAGTGGGGCAACTATAGAAGCCAAACTCACAACATTTTGACCAATCATGTCCAGCAAAATAAGGAACAACAGAGAACGTAAAAAGTGAGCGATACGGTTTTACTGCAAGCGTTCACTCAGCAAATGTGTCATGTGCATGTCATGTTGGATAATTGCTTTACCCAAACATACTGCTAAAATCAAATACTTAGTCTTCGGTCTCTTTAGCTTCAGCATCTTCAAAATTCATCGCTTAGACAATAGTTAAAGCAGACATCTTACATTCCGAAAGCCCTTAATGACATGCACAGATGTTGCCATGATAAAGGGTTACTTGATACTATTGTTCTTTAAGTCTTGGTTTATCGGCTTTTAACGTTTACTTAGTACGCAAATATATTATAAATCACTCACCCACGATCTTTTCTTATAATAATGGAGCTGCTATCGGCAATTCTGTAACAAACATAATCCGTCTTAGTTTTCAGAACAGTTCTGTTTACATCAAATACATGTTGAATTATTTTTAGGTTTTATTAATATTCATATCGTCTAACAAGACTGAAAAACTGGTACGATTATGAAACTAGTTAGAAATTCTTATGCAAGTTTATAAGGCTGGTAAACATACACACGTTGCGGTAGTCTTCGCCTTGTAGTAGGTACAATTTCGAATAATTTTACTTCTATTTCACTATAACTATTTTAATAAAGTTAATATTAAGTAAAATAACTGAAAAAGGACACCGAAAAAAATACTAATTGTAAAATGTCTTCACCTTTTATATAAAAAAATACAAATAATAGTTATGGCACTTCCTTTTATGATAATGAGGCTTTCGGGTGTCTTGTTAATGCTAGCTTTAAAAACGAAAATATACACTAATATTACTAAGAACAGCTTCATTGAATTTTTTCTTTCTTAAAATTGGATTTTATTTTAATGTTGATTTATTCTAATAGATAATTATACGTTTCACTTCATTTACAAATTCAAGATGGCGTAAGACAGTATCTAGATTTAAGGGTAAAAAAACTGGAACTTAATTACAATATTAACGATAGCATCTTAAAATCAAAAAAGGAAATTGGTAAGATAGCTAAGAATAATCACTTTTGAGTTCTAAGCCTGCGCGAATAGGTTCAAATATCTTTGGTTATGAACTATCCTTTCGGAGTCGAGAAGATAAGTGGCAAACAATCCCGTGAAATAAAAAAATCCAAATTTAATTATAGAGTTGTAAGAGAGTGCATCATAAACTCCAAAGTAACTCTTTCACCTTAACATTTTAGCAATTAGTTAAGAAAGAACCGACCAGAATATAATGAGAAAAGTTTAGTAGTAAAATACTGTTAAAGAGAATATTGCATTTTATATACAACAAAGACGCAAGGGGCTTATTTTTGGCCTTAGAACTCCCAATGAAGCAGACAGCACGCCGCTGCAATCTGTCTGACATCACGTTGACGTCGTATTTATAATAATAATAATATCCGCCATGTGTGTGTCTATCCCTAGCAGATTAAACTCTCTTAAAAGGGCCTCTACGTCTTGGCTTCGGCCCGACGCACGCCTTCCAAAGGCCCGGGACTCCATAGTCCCGAGAGTCACGGATCAGAGAAACATAATAATAATAATATATTTTTTATTTCAGAATCTCTTTCATAAATTTGTTAGTAAATAGCTTACAACTAATGTTAGTAGATAATAAAACAAAACAAAACAAAACAAAACAAAACAATGAAAAAGTTACACAGTTTGGGTGCACCACCCCGAACCTGGGGCGGTATCAGACTTTATTGCATGCAATTGAATCCACCGCCCCAGGATCGGGGAGTCCCACTGATCAATCAACGCTTTAAGGATGGTATTGGGACTGCCGCGGGTACGGCGTAAAAGTGAGGCGCTTCTTTTGCGCATGATCGCCGAAAAACTGTCCACGTTTGCCTCGGCAAACATGGCAGATGCGCTACAAAAACGCGGCAGTCCCATTAGCACCCGGAACGCGTTGTTGTATTGTATACGCAGATCGTTGTATACCTTCTGGGTAAAGCCCACCCACAGGCCGCACGTATAAAAACACTGGCAGAAAGCTTTAAAAAGCGTCAGCTTTACGTGCCTGTTACAGTGTGCAAACCTGTGGGCCAGCATGCCACATCGGATAGCCAACGACCTGCGCTCTCGCTCAATGTCAGCGTTATCTTTTAAATCCTCCGAGACCCAGTGGCCCAAATACTTAAATTTAGCAACTCTTTTTAGCGGTGTACCACACAACATGACTGGTGGTATTCTCTTAAAACCTTTCTTACCTGCTTTGAAAAGCATGAACTCGCTCTTGAGTGCGTTATATTTGAGCCCATGAGTCCCGGCATAAGATTCACAAATTTTAATAAGTCTCCTGAGGGCACTAATCGATGGGCTCAACAGCACCATATCATCAGCATAGCTTATATTATTAATACAAGTACCATCAATATGACACCCGATTCCAGTGCCGCTGAGCTCATCGATCAGACCGTTCATGTATAGGTTAAAAAGTGCGGGCGAGGTTAACCCTCCCTGCCTAACGCCACACTCCAACCTGTACTCTCCTGAATAGAATTCAGCCCACCTTACACGATTTTGTTGGTTGTCATACCAATATTTAAACAACTTAATTATTTCCGGCGGTACACTTGTATCGCGTTCCAATTTAGCCCATAGCACATTATATGACACCAGGTCAAATGCCTTTGATAGGTCCAGGAAACAGGCGTATATAGGCGTTTTTCTTGCTGTATAGTACTGCACAGTCTGCTTGAGACAAAGAATAGCGCTCTCTGTTGACAATCCGGGCCGAAACCCGAATTGAGCATCATTAATTATTAGATGTTTTTCTAGTTGGCCTTCAAGCAGACTGTCCAGCACCTTAGCGATCACAGTTGCCAACGAGATAGGCCTATAATTGGCTAACCTTGAAGAGTCACCAGTTTTATTTTTGACAATAGGTACCACAACAGTGCGCATTAATTCATCGGGTACGTATGAATGACCCATACATAAGTTAAAGAACATTGACAGAACGCGAGGCAAGTGTACCCCAGCATGCTGCAGGTGCTCGATGCTGAGACCGTCGTGTCCGGGCGACTTACCTCTCACCATGTTCTTTATTATGGTCCCGACTTGTTTCGCCGTAAACGTTACGTCGCGCTCGCCACAGACGGCCTCAGGACCAGGCACGGGTAACGGCTGAGAATTTAAAGGCGCCTGTATTTCAAAATGTTGGCGGAACAGGTCCGCTATCCCGCACGGATTGCACACACCCTCAACACTCGCGGGTAGGCCCGGCCTGGGACACAATCTATTAGTAGATTTCCAGAATTTACTAAAATCTTTATTTAAGTGATGTTTAGCTAAAATGTCCATTTTTATTTGGTTTTGATGAGCTTGGCACCATTTCAACTTTGACTTGAAGATTTTTCTGGATTCAGTCATACCCGTAAAAGCTGCGCCTTGTGTAGGCTTACCGCTCAGTATCCAGGTTTTGTATGCAAGCCGGGCCCGCCCGTGTGCGTCGCGAACGTACCTATTCCACCCAATAACATGTTTATGTTTACGCCGTCCAATAGCTTTGTCATAATGACTGCACTCGGCCGCCTTCACAAGTACACTTACAATATTATTATACATTTCATCTAGTAGATTCAAATGGCTAGCATTAGTGCACATTCTATCACAACATTTATTAAATTCTACATTAAAGTCAATTTGTTTAAAATGTAAATGACAATAACTGTGATATTTATCAATTTGAACAGCATCCCGTTCACCCCAAATAGTTTTACTGTCCTGTGCAATAGGTTTCGTTACGGTCGTATGAATTATATTAAAATCACATTCTAACATGACAGGTAGATGGTCCGACCAGTATGAGTCATGCAATACCGACACACTGATAACGGTGGGCAGCGCGGCTTCGGTCACTATGCAGTGATCGAGCCACCGCAAGCTCCCGTGAGCATCGCTTATAAATGTGTGCGTGTCCGACGGCAGAGTGTTCATGTCTACGCACGACCACAACTGATCCGCACAGAATGACAACAACTCGCGCGTAAACACTTCACCTGGGTGCGCATTAAAATCCCCTATTACAAACACAGACTCGATACAATTATTTTCAATTATCGCATTTATTTCGCTTAGGCACTCTGTAAATTCTAACAAATTGTCACTACTGTCCCAGGGCATATGTACCGTGAGTACCAAGAATGTCCTATCGATGAGCGTAATTTTAATAGCCGCGAGTCGTACACTGCTACACTCCACGACCGTCACGATGGGGAAAGCACTCTTTCGCCAGTGGAAGGCCAGGCCTCCATATGGTCGCCCCCGTAGCACGCTGGCCGGGTCCATCGCCGAAGTAGCCGTATAAGCGAAATTGCTGTCTATGGTCCCCAAGAAAGGCAGGTCGTGAGGCCTTAACCATGTCTCCTGTAGTGCTATTAGGTCCACTTGTTGACAGAGTCGTCTTACAGCATCTATCTCCCTTTTAACATTTTTGCAGTTGAATGTTACGAGTTTGGCAGTTGTCATGTTTGTGGATTTATTTGTTTTTCACACTTGAACACAATGCAGTCTCAGATCTGTTTTTGTAACTAAAATCTACATACCGACGGTAATGTATTCCAACCGGCCAGAAATCATCTTGCAGAAATAGTTCCACGTTATCTTTAGGTACGAATATTTTGTATGAGTTGTACTCTTTTTCTATTTTCATACTCATCTTTTCTACTCTAACATTGGTATTCGACTTGCTCGTAACATATTTCGTAATGTCACATACAGAGACATCCTTCGCCACATTATAAATATACAGGGGTACCTTTGTTTCAGCAGCCTTGAAGTTCATACTGGTGTCCAACTGGGCCCTCCCTCTGCTTACCGCGAAACGATTCCTATGTTTTCGCCTTTGGACTCTGATCCAGTCATCATTGTGTTTTTCGCGCTTCCACTCACCTTCTTGTACTATTTCAGACATTGTTTTCTTTTCATTTGTTTCTTTTGGTACGCTGACCTTGGGATCGGTGTGTCCCAACACACTGTTATCTGTAGGCAGAGATTGCTGAGGTGGGTGACTCATCTGCTTGCTTTTCAAGTGCGTGAGTGCAACTACACTGTCATTTAGGGCAACGGAAATCTCACACTTATCACGAGTGACACAAGGTTGAATTTCACTTGTTCTTTGTGGCGGTGACGGTTGTGCTTTTGTTGTTCTCGAAGTGGTATTACCGTCAGATTCATAATTATGACTTTTCACGATTTCACGATATACAGTTTCTGGGGAGGATTGCGAACTTGTATCTCCTATAGAAGGTCCCAAGGTGACATCAGTATACTCAAAACCGTCCAGACTATGTGTTCCTCGTCGGGAGTTAACATTACATTCGTATTATAGTTTCCATCTCATGTCTTAGGATATCCAATTGATCATTGGTGACAAAGTGATCCTTCATGTGGCTGATCTCTTGCTGCATTTTCAACAAATCTTTCAAAATCTTTGTCACATCTACGTGATCGAACAGAATTGGGGGTAGTTTCTGTAACTCACGAGCAACAAAAATTGATAATTCTTCCGGATCAGTTTCTTTTAATACACAGAGGATATCATCTATATTACGGAGCGTTTTCCCTTCCCGTTTTCTAACTTTCTTCTGCTTAGTTATCGCTGGTATCGATTCAAATAATAAGTCCTTAGCTAACACTATGTCATTCTCAGAGAAAGCACTCACACATATACGACTAATACTTTCTTCATCCATCACATCTAGTTTGTTATTTATAAATGCAAGCACTTCGTTAATAACAATGTTACATTTCGCACATTTCACTCGATTCGAAGTCATTTTTGGTTACGTCCTACACACGAACGTAAATGACACGACCCGCTCGAATAGTGGTCCGATGGCGATGATGATGTATAATACTTGTTTTTTTTTTTTTTTTTTTTTATACAGGACACGTCAATTTGACTTCACCTCGCCTGATGTTAAGCTAAAGGCAAAGTCTTGGAAAGAGGGTCACCATCGTAAACATTTACCATGTTAACAGTGGTGGCACTCAGCTTGACGGCCTCATTAGATGCCTTTTCACGCCCCGCTTAAAGGACCCAGGACTGTAGGAAGAAGGAAACACGTGAACTGGCAGGGAATTCCAGGCCTTAGTGGTGCGGCATAGGAATGAATCACTGAAACGCTTGGTTCTAGCAGGTATACTCTGCACCGTAAATGGATGACATCTTAGCCCTGCACGTGTCGTCCTGTGAAGGAAAGGGGAGGGTGGGACTAATTGGAAGAGCTCGTCAGAACATTCACCATGGTAGAGACGGTAGAAAACTGCCAAAGACGCAACATCTCTACGCATCTGCAAAGGCTCGAGGGTGTTCGTGACCTCAGGATCCCCAATAATGCGGACCGCACGTCGCTGCAACCTGTCGAGAGCATCTAATAAGTACTTTGCGGAGCCGTCCCAGAGATGTGAGCAGTATTCCACGCAGGAACGAATTTGGGTCTTATATAGAAGACACCGCTGCTCCGGCGTGAAAAAACGTCTCACTCTGTTCAGGACTCCGAGTTTACGCGAGGCTGATTTGATGATACTCTCGATATAGTTTTTGTTATTCAGTTTGCAGCGAACATCCATACCGAGGATAGTGAGGTGATCCTGCAGTGGCAGTGGTGTGCTCTGAAGAGTGGGAAGGGGAAGGAAAGGAGATACCTTTGCTGTAAACGCACATGCCTGGGTCTTCTTGGCATTGAACTCGACCAGATTCCTAGCGCCCCATTGAGAAATGTGGTCCAGGATCCGGTCCAGGTCAGTGACAAGAAGCTGCCTTTTTTCCGCGATATCAGACTGCTTGGCCGCAGGATGTGCGTAATAACTCCCGTGTAAGGTGCTGTCGTCTGCATAGCAGTGAATGTTTCCGTTACAGAGCATGTCATTGATATGCAGAAGAAAGAGAGTGGGAGATAAGACGGAACCCTGCGGCACGCCAGCATTTACCTGCAAGAACTCCGAAGCTCGTCCATCACAAAGGACGCGAATACGGCGCCCCTGCAGGAAGCTTGCAACCCAGTTACACAGTCTAGGAGGCAGGCCGAAGGCTGGTAGCTTGGAAAGAAGCGATTTGTGCCATACCCTATCGAAAGCTTTAGCGATGTCAAGACTAATTGCCAGTGACTCACCGTGCTTCTCCATAGCCTCACCCCAAAGGTGGGTCATGTACGCCAGAAGATCACCCGTTGACCGTTTCGGTCTGAAACCGTATTGCCGGTCACTAAGCAAGGAGTGATCCTCTAGGTGGCGCATGAGCTGTGTGTTAATTATGTGCTCGAACACCTTGCACAGCACTGAGGTGACGGCTATGGGTCGATAGTTGGCTGGGTTCGAGCGATCCCCCTTCTTGGGGATCGGCTGGACATTCGCCTCCTTCCAAGCCGAAGGCACTGTACCCGAACTGTAGGACAGTGTAGTGTAGAGACTTGTGTAGTGGAATGACCCATTTTATAAGAATAATTAAACGTGAGAAAATTCTGCAGTACGTGTAAATTATTTGGTTGGAATTCATAAATTACATAATAAGTAAAGGTTTCGGCAACCTGTTATTCGATGCTCGAGTGTAAGGGAAAAAAGCATATTTTTTACCACCAGAAAAAAAAAGATTTGACTCGAATCTGTAGAAAATATTTACATTTTGAGCATCGTATGGAGCCACACAACCAATTCTAGCATATTTCAACAAACAGAAACACAACCAAACTATTAAATGAAAACTATTAACCCAAATATTCCTCATCATCCCAAATACCACCCATACAAAGTTATTACCGAATTTTAGTCACAGGAAACTCAGCGCTAATATTACCAGTTTGTGCCCATACCACATAAATTTCCTACCCAGTTACTTCACTAAAGGTAAATTATGACGTCAAAATATCATTACCTGACCAGTTAAATAGAGAGAAAAAGCAATTACGCGCGAAACCCTCATTCCATTGAGTGTACGTGCCACAGTTACGGTTAATTTGGAATAGTGAGACCTCTGGCAAATAAAACACTACTTTATTAGGCCAGGGCTGTGTATGTGACATCTAAGGACAAATATTAGTCTAGTTGCGATGTTAATGGACAAATATTGGTATTGAAGGTTAACGATTTCAGGAATTAGATTGATTGGTTTCCAGCTGGCACTTACTTATATATAATTAGATAGGCTTTCTTAGAATCTGACCACATTGAAAGGGATGGTATGTGTGTCAATGTTACTTACACGAGAGGTGTCGGAAATCGCGCAAAGCAAATGAGAAACAGCAAGTAAACGGACCACGGGCACCAAAGTGAAAATTTAGGACATTGATAAAATATATTGCTAATATTTCAATAGTTTTGGAGTTTGAAATGGATAAGGATGGCAGAGATATAGAAAAAAAGACAGAAAGAAAATGCTGAGGTGGTTTTCACAAGGGAAAAGGTCCGAACTGAAAATAGAAAGCAGAGTGGAAATGACATTATAAAGAAATGATACCAACAGTACATCACAAAAGATAACACTGAATATGTTCTATATCGGTATCAATACAACAAAACTGAGTGCCAAGATTGTTTTGTTGGCTCTATAATACAAAATATATTAATTTGATAAAATATATTCCAGAAGTTTACTTTAAAAGTTCCAAACCCAGAAATAGGTCTAGTGGCGTCATAACCTTTGCTTTTATGTCAGGTTTGTGTATTTACATATCGTAACTTTGCCAATGTTAAAATATTATAGGCAGTGATTCAACAGAATTTGTTATCAAAACATACATTTACGTTTAAAGTAATGTTTGTAGTTTGTTGTTGGAAGAGAATGTACGTATGATCAGAATTTTTATACTTCGATGTATTTTGTATGTTGCCAATTAAATGTTACCCACCACAATAGATGAGCATAGTTTTTGTCCAATATTCCTATCTGATCATCCATGGGAACAGCAGGTGCTTTGATAGGAATGAAATTCCTACCTGAACACCACGGTGGATGGATTGAGTGGTCCGTTGGCAACAAAGGATAAACAATATTGCTCTGTATTTTAAAATAAATCTATTTTTAAATTCTTCATCTTCTTCATAGCTCGATCCTCAGAATCCGGAGTCTATTTTTTCCAGTCTAACTGCGGGTTTTCATTGAGCTTTGATATTTTTGGTTTTACCAAATTATATCCCAATTAATTTGATATTATTTTATTATTTAAACCGATTCCGACTACTGATACCAGTCAGCATCTGAAGGATGTGATGAACAAAGTACCTACTCAAAATGATCTAAATTCTTTTCTACCCGCTTACAGTTGACCGATTGTTCTGATATTTAGTACACACCTTCAGATAATAATACCATTTAAATCAATAAAACAGTTTGGATTGCTCTTAGCGACAGTTTAAAGATCATTTTGCGACTTCATCGTCAACATATATCTGACGCTGACTCATGATTTCATACTTGGAGCGATACATCATGATTTCTCTTCCATACATTAATGTCATAGGTTATCTATCGAACAAGTACTTTCCAAGTCCTGTCAATTATTGTTATGTCTACTTTATTTCATACAGTCAATCCATCTCTTCTCTGCCCTTCTAGACAAATAGCAATTCGTTGACCGGCGTTTGGTAGAATAGAATGACAAATGTATGGGATTTGACGTTAATGACATGCTTTAACGCCTGTCATATCATGTCATAACGTCAAATCCCATACATTCGTCATTATATTCTACCAAACGCTTGCCATTGAATTGCCACTTGTCTGGAGGGGCTGTATACTTTTCAACACTAATTAGATTAAGTATTATCTATTCTGTGCTATTGATGATTTTTATTATTCCTTCATTATAGTACTAACTCTCAATGTTATTTCGTTTTACCAGCTTTTATTAGCTAATTGCCATAGGTATTTATTTTAAAGTTACGGAGGTGGCTTAATTAATTTCGTGCGATATTTTGAACAAACTGCGTAACTTTCATATTTGACGCGAAAATGTTATTAGAGATTAGAAGGTTCAGTTGAACCTTACTAAGTTTTTATTTAAAACATGAACTCACATTTGATGGTAAAACTCTTGCAAACAGATTTCCAGAAAACGGTTTAGGATTACTTACGTTAATTTTTAATTTTATCTAATTTCATCAAATCATTCCTATAGCGGAAATTAACGCGGTCATGTATAGGTATATACGTACCTTTGATTTGCCTGACGTTTCGACCAGGTTACACCGGCCGCGGTCATAGGCTGACTGGCTCAGTAGTGCATGCCCGCCGTCTTCGAGTCCGTGACGTGGTAGGTTCTTATCTACTTGCACATTCTCAATACTTTCTTTTCACCATGTACCGTCACATACCACATTCGCAGTGTCCCTATTCTGTAAGCAAACTGTCCGCTCGCTATAATTATTGTATATCATGGAACGCGAGAGTTTAAAAGTTAATTTAGTAATCTAATTGACAGTCAGAAGAACTTCAGAGTGTTAATTTAGTTATACCAAAATAAAAATCCGGCTTGTAACTTGAAGCCGACTTTTTGACTGCTATATTGATATATTATATTACAACACTTTCCCATTAGGGTAGACCGAGATCACATAACAAATTTCTGCTTACTGAAATTATCAAATTTTGTTTTATCGAGACGCCCAGCGCTTTCATCTCTATCTCGTCTATTTTAAAACGTGTACCAAATATACAGCAAGTAGCCTTATTTGAGAATATTTATGAAAGAATGTAATGTAATCTGTCATGAAATATTAACGTTAGGCTGTATTGTTGTTCCGCTTTCAGGATTTGCCGTGCTTTAAGACGTATTATTCGCGATGTGGCCCTGGCGAATTTTTCTAGCGTAACGTAGGCGGGATATTGTATTTTAAATTTAGTTAACTTTTGTTACACATTTTTCATTGCCTTTCAAAGCTTTTATTGCTCGTTCTTACAAGCGCAAAATATACTGTTTTTTTCGAGTGTGGTATACAATAATAATCCGTGGTCGAGGCCGTGGGCACGGGCTGACTCAGCCTGCAGCCTGTGACCACCGCTGGTGTAACCTGGTCGAAATTTCAGGCAAATCAAAGGTGCGTATGTACCTATACCATGATAAATAAATAAATATTCTTTCGATTTAACTTTCAAATGCTATAACAGTTGATAGAAAGGATATCTTTAGAATCCTTACGTCATTCCAAGTGCCATTGGCTATATCCTTTTTTCCATCGGTTGGTTACTTCAAGCCGTACGCTGTGTCACAATGCCTAATATAGTCATAATGTCTAATACAGTCCCGGGTCCTTTAAGCGGGGCGTGAAAAGGCATCTAATGAGGCCGTCAAGCTGAGTGCCACCACTGTTAACATGGTAAATGTTTACGATAGTGACCCTCTTTCCGAGACTTTGCCTTTAGCTTAACATCAGGCGAGGTGAAGTCAAATTGACGTGTCCAGTGTAAAAAAAAAAGTAAAATAATTGTTGCAGTTAAACTTGTACCGAGTTCAGTTCTTTATCGTGCGACAAAGAAAAAAAGTACTCAGAAGGGTGACACCCAAGTCTGGCATGTGTTGTTCTGGTTACGAAGGAAGAGGGTGGAATAATTCCATGAACATCAGAACACGCTATGGCACGCGATAACTATTTAACGCGGTTATAGCAGGGTTACGTACATACAAATAGCTTCTTAACCCTAAATAGCTAGCTGTTATCAGAACGATGGTTACTGCAAGCAAATAGTATGTTTACGTGAGCAGATAATATTATGACGCTATACCGCTAACACAGTTTTCGTTCTGCTAGTCGTGGTATAACAACTCAATCACTGATAAAATCTCTATACCTGCGTGGGTTTTGGATGGTATTTATATTTGTATTCACCCTCGATTTGACGGATGTTCAGCTGTTATATTCATTTATTCATGCGTGATATAACACATTTGTTTAGTGTAAATGATTAATGGTAGTAAGTACTTTTTGGAATATAAAAGAGAGTTATTTCGTAGTACACCTTAGATGCTATTAACAGATAATAGTATATTAGTAATATTGATCATCTACTGTACATCACGTGTTCTAAATAGGTTTTCTAATTAATCCAAATTTTTTTTTCGTGGGAGAATTACCCCCGTTCCTTGTTCTCCGCCAGGACCAGCCGACACGCCGTCTTTAGGTCTCCAGTGGCCGGAGGTGGGATTGCCGGAGACATAACTCTCGCACCGAACTACCGAGCTGGAGTTGGTGTGGGGACCACTGTTTCCCCGTCTAGACTCCAGGTATACGAATTAGCGTATTACTTTTGCCAGGTTCACCACTCTTCACTCTCAGGCCCGTGTTCATGGAGGCCGGAGGTTGTCACTCATGTAGCCTCCGCTATGAAACACACTCTCTCCTTTTCTAAGCAAAACAATACGTAGGTACTTATGGTATGTACCTTATGTACGTATTTATCGCCTTTCACTCAACTGAGTAAAATGTGAGAACCCAGTTTATATGAACTCGTTCACCATGATTTTCACAACCAAAATTCGAACTAAGTAGCTGTTTCAGAAGTCGTGAAATATTCTGAAAATCCGTTTCAGAATATGTTCATAACGAGTTTCAGAATTAATTAAAGCATATAAATGAATTTCCGCTCAACGCGGTTGAATAAAACCAGCGCTTTGTGCTTTTGAATTTTTTAATAACTGACATACCTATTAGGGGAGAAATTGCATCTGGGAGCCAGATTACAATTTGTAATGGCCGTGCTTCTGTTTCTGTATGAACAATAAAATCTTTTACCTGGTCTAGGTTTTTTTTATCGTGAGGTAAATCCCCACGGATACCACTCCCACGGAGCCAGTGGAGGGGGTTATGTTGGACTCGAACCGACTAAAACGTACGCCGTCTTGGGTCCTTGGTGGCCGGAGGTGAGATTGCCAAAAGCATATCTCTCGCACCCCGGCAGTTACCTGGTCTAGGTAAGTATTCTTTTCCGGTACTCATCCTCATTCACTTTTGGGTAGAAAAATAGTATCTTTTCGAGAAAATATTATAATACTCAAAAATGGTTGATGACTAATAACTATAGCTTTTCTATTACATGGTCAGTTTTGGAAGTGGCCAGTTATTATAACTAACTAAATAAATATGGTACCTTTTTTTTTTTTTTTTTCGTGCGGAAATCCCCACGGATACCCCCCCTGCCGGAGCCGGAAGGGGAGGTTATGTCGGACTCGAACCGACTAAAACCGCACGCCGACTGTGGGTCTTGGTGCTAGGCCGGAGGTGAGGTTGTCAAAGACATATCCCTCGCACCCCGGCTGACCCAGGGCCATCCCTTACGGTCTGGCCCTCCTCAGGAGGGGGGACAACGGTGTCCCCAACTCGCCCCCGGAATGGGGAGGCGCGCTATCCAGCGCGCCGCCACCGTGGCCTGCTTCTGCTGGGGTGGCAGGCGGCTCCACCCGTCACCCCCAGGCCCGAATAAATATGGTACCAGTTCCAATATCTACTTGTCCCATGAATTTAGTACCTACCCAATCACTAGTAAAATGATGATGTCTTTTTACTAGTTTTATTGATTTTTTAAGTGCAACAAACGAAACTGAACTTAAATTAACTTGTCACACTAGTTCCTACTACACTAGTTCCTGGTGAAAATGTGACAGATGCACTTTTAATAGGATATATGCCCAATAAAAACATCTGATACATAGGAATTACAAAAAATATAGGAGATGTTCAATCAATCAGCAGCACCAATAAATAGCCCCCTACGTCTTTTTCATGTTCCTCCTTCCACTTTTTCGCTCTTTATTCATACCATACTTTACGTCAAATGCAGATTAAGTGGTTCATATTTTTGCCAATATACTTCAGTCGATTTCAATCTACAGACTAGCTAAACATCACAGGTTCCGAGAGATTGTATCAAACGTACAAATTGAATATTTTATTATTGAAACAGGTAAATATTTATAGTGAATGAGTGCCATATGTGTAAATCTTCTTAAGTGTAAAAGCTTGGCTTTGACGTTTAACGTAAATAGAAAAATAAATTACAATCTGAATCTGTAATTTTTATAACGCAAGCTTTGCTTAATAAATGGCAGTGTTATATGTACAATTATTCACCTGTAATTTTTGATCTATTCTTGTAACATCTTGCGGGTTTGTTCGCCTTATATTTTGGGATTAAAAATATCACAAATATCTAAAAATATAATATAAATACTTAAAAGTTGGTACAAATAAACTTTATAATAAATCCTAAAAAAATATTTTTTTATAAGATGTTTGGATGAATGTAGTAGGATCACACTCAAACGGCCGGCTGGTGGAAAAATGGTACAGGAAGGGAATACACATAATTTTTATCACTGAAGTATCCATTGGTTGCAGGAACGGGATCAGAATTCTACACAGACGCAACCACCGGCATCAGCTAACTTATCCATCATACTAACTCATACACGTCAAAATCATAATTTCCGGCTCAAAACCTACACTTCATACGCACTACTACATCAAGTAAAAGGTGTGAATAGACTAAAACAATGCCAAAACTTGTCAACTATTCAAACAGAGAGAACTGTCAAAAACAACGACAATAATTTAAACTAAGGCCAATTACGCACTGTCGATTAGCCGATGGCAACCGGTTGGCAGCGACTGCTACTTTGATTAGTAAAAAAATAGGTGTGTACGCACTTTAGTCGCCGGTTACTCGAGTGACATTGCCAATCTTTTAGGGCTTTTCCATACTGTAGCGTGTCGCCAGTCGTGTCGCTCGCGACCACCGCAACTTTTTTAAACCTTTTTGTGGGAGTTTTACTATGATTTGTGCGGCCGGTCGCGTTTTGAGCACGTTTGACCGATGCCCGCGCGCACTGCATGTGCACACGCGCCGCAGCATAGTTCTTGAATGATACAAAATATAGGTAACGTAAATGCTGCACATGACCGGTGACACGATGCAGAATGAAAGACCGAGAGACAGTCGCCGGCGACTAGTCGACAGTGCGAAATGGCCCATAGAAATGGCATAGAACAGACCGAGTAAATTAATATGATGGGTCGGTACACGGTAATATAGACCGCTCCTTCAGCTCTTTGTTTGTCCAATTTCGTCAGCGATCCTCAATGTGTCATCCTTCGTAAATATATAAGTCAAATATATAGAACGTTTACCCTTCTCGCTGTAAATAGGACAGAGGACCAAACCTCCATCCATTACATTGATGAATTATTGTTTTGATACAGGTTTATATTGAGTGTTATTTGAACGGTGATTGAAAAGATCTTGACGTGATGTTGTTAAGGTGGATTGATTTCTTTGTAGTTTTAGCCTAGCTGGAAGGGTTAGCAAGAATACTAACCATTCCAGCCATCGGTTACTAAAAGTAACAGAAGTCTTGTAAAACGGGAAGAGCAAGAATGTAATTCGAATAAATCTTCAGTCGAATATTTTAACTCAAACTGTTCGACGGCACAAAAACGGAGATAAAATTCAATGCACTAACTTTTAATTCGATGTCAAAAATAAAACTGATATAACTGTCTGCGGTCTTAACGTAACTTCTCCGAAGAACCTCTTGGGAATTCAATTGACGCCTGTCTCAATAGTATAAAGAATTCATTTGATATCACACAAACTGTTTCGATAAAATATTAAAAGAGAAGGATTTCGAAACTTCTTTATAAATATTACGTTTATGTTCAACAAATCACCTATTTGTTAGAAAAACGGTATCGATAGGCATTCATGTTTGATTGATTTACGATATTTATTGCCATTTTTGTGAATTCAAAGTCTTGAACTGTTAATTTCTTATGATAAATGAATTTAGTTTATGATATTATACAAGATCATTTTATTGGATATTTTACATACCAAAATGTGGTAAAAGCAACTGGGATACGATCGCTAAATTAAAATACTAGCTTTTGCCCACGGCTCCGCCCGCGTGAATGTCGGTTATCGCGACCAAACATAGCCTCCCTTGTCCTTTCTCATGGTCTAATCTACCCCTATACCAAATTTGATCAAAATCGGTTCAGTGGTTTAGGCATGAAAGCGTAACATACAAGCATACAGACAGACAGACAGAATGAGTTACTTTCGCATTTATAATCTTAGTATGGATACATATTTATACAATTAACACTGAGGAGTTAGCACACGACGGTATTTCCGTCACAATTGAGCAGTCCGACTGGGGAAATACCTCCGCCCTACAGAATACCGTGACCATAATAACCTCGTGTTGTATTGCCGAGTAGAGTAGCTCACTGCCGGCTTATAAACTCTATGTTTCGAGTTTTGAAGTTTGGAGCTAGCTAAATTTTAAATTTATCAGTGATCAGCAACATCTTTCCACCCGGTAGTAAACTAAACATATTACAACCTATAGACTACCCTCTAATACGTAGAACACCGAGAATTGGTGAAATATGGGCGTTATCCACGTAGCCAGGCAGACTCTGCAAAATGTCGTTGCATTAGCGATGGTTTCTCTCCTGTAATTTGTCTACAAACAGGTACTGATAGTTTATTTTTTATAAATATTTTTCAACATTCTACACAACGCTATCTAGACCCATGGTAAGCATAGCTTAACTAGCTTCTGTTATGGAATCTAGAATGCGGATAAACATACTTAAATACATTTTTTTTTGTAAATATATACATATTATACATAGAAACACCCAGACCAGTGCAAATAGCCATATTCATACTTACAAATATTTGCACTGAGCGGGAATCGAATCCGCGTCTGTCATGGGCTGTCTACCTATTATTGTTTTAAACAACGAGGAAATGCTATTAGTGCCTACATTTGACTTGTGTTGGAAACTAGCCAAGCTCATATTGTGTCATATTGTGTGGTTTTAAAGTAAATACCGAAATATGATACAACAAAACAGTTCCGGTTCAAATCTAAAAATGATCTTAGTTTGTTTGACATGTATTCATTTTACTCTATAGTAAATTTTTTACGTTCAAAGCGTTACATTTTAGCTTATTTGACATAACTGAAATTGCTTGGTGAAGACAACTCGGGTGATTAAATTAAAATATATGCCTATCGGCTCCCAAGTCCCTTGAGTGCGTTCGCCGCCTGAGGAACTGTAGGTCCACTCACTGGTGTTGTGGTTATGTTCTTGTTATTTCCTTTTTTAATTATGTGCATGTGTTCATCCGCAATAAAAATCAATTTTCTTTAATTCTTTCTTTCTTTTTTGATTTTATTAGTTTACTACTAATAAATTTATCTACAAGTGGAACAGACGGTGGATACTAAAATAATTGCAATTGTCACAGGCTTTACTAAACCACGGCGGCAGGGCGCTGAAAAGCGTGCCTCCCCATTCCGGGGGCGAGTCGGAGACACCGTTGTTCCCCCTCCCGAGGAGGGCCAGACCGCAAGGGATGGCCCTGGGGTGCGAGGGATATGTAGATGACAATCTCACCTCCGGCCTATCACCACGACCCACAGTCGGCGTGTGGTTTTAGTCAGTTCGAGTCCGACATAACCTCCCCTTCCGACTCCGGCAGGGGAGGTAAAAAAAAAAGGGTTTACTAAACTAATGGTGGACTTTTTAATCCTCAGAATTCTCTAATAATAGCGTTTCCAAAAGCGTTCACGACCTTACATCAAGTGAAGCAGTTTGATACTTCAAGTACCTATATTAAAATATTGTTCCACCTTATTTTGCGTCAGTGTAAAAACCAAACCACGCAAACATTAATGTTTCCACTTTACGGAAGGGTACAATGAAATATTTCAAAGCGAAAACTAAAGTCCGCAAGCTAATTTCGCGTTGGGTATTAACTGGTAAACCCAGTTTCAGACGTTGACGTATTGTGGCTAGCAGTGGCGAGTTTATAACGGCCAACACACACACGCTACTTTTGAAATGGCTGGCCAGTATAGTGTATTGATTGCGGCTTTATCGATGTTGCAAAGCGTTTTGTCGATTTTTGGTACCGATGCATCCAAAAAGTGAGATTATATAAGTGAAAATAAATATGCTACGATAAAGGTAAACCACATTGGGTTCTCATGACAGCTTCCGTGACGTAGCGGTAGTGAACACGGCCGCTACGCAGGAAGCGCGGGTGCGATCTTCGCTCAATGAAAATATTTGTATGCATGAATATGGGTATTTGCATTGTTCTGGTCGTGTATCGGAGAGTACGTTAAGCCGTCGGTCCCGGTTGTGATACGAACATCTATGGCAGTCGTTACGGGTAGTTGGAGTCCTCAAAAGTCCAACAACTGGTCTAGCTGCAATGCTTTGATAGGTTAGGTATGACTGTTACAGTCTGTCTCACATATCTTGAAAGGTGTGAGAGAAACGTTGTTCTGACGCGTGTGGATTGTTTTGCACGCGCTTGGCGCTAGTTGTCTTTTTTTGTAGTGATGTTCTTTTTATGAAATTACCGTTTCATTTAGCTTTACTAACGCGATGAGAGTAAATAATCCATACTAATATTATAAATGCGAAAGTAACTCTGTCTGTCTGTCTGTCTTTCTGTCAGTCTGTCTGTATGTTACGCTTTCACGCCTAAACCACTGGACCGATTTATATGAAATTTGGTATAGGGGTAGATTAGACCATGAGAAAGGACATAGGCTATATTTTGGTCGCGATAACCGACATCCACGCGGGCGGAGCCGCGGGCAAAAGCTAGTGTAAAATAAAAATAAAAAAATCCAAAAAGAATCAGTTTTTTTTTGTGAAAATCGATTTTATTTTTATGCCAATGTGTTATGTACCTGGAGTTCTACTAGGGGTATTCGGCTTGGGGAACGTTTCCTTTACTCCGTTCCTCGTAGTAGGTTCCTCTTGCACGTATTGCGTTATGGCAACTCAATTTTAGTGACTGCATAGATAATGCAATATTCAATAATGTGCATTGTAGAGTTCTAATCTTTAATTTAGCTCCTAAGCAGAGATTTAATCGCCGTGACCATGATTTTAAGTGTCCGATATTACGTTCTGATGTGCCGTTAGATATGACTTCGAAAAAGCGATTTCAGAAAACTATAAAATTGAATAGAAATAAAACCACGTCCTGTGTCGTTACTAGTTTTAGAGCTTTAGTTCGTCTTCTTATTATATTGCATTCTACTGCACTGCTGCACATTTATTATGTTAAAACGATTTTATTACTATTATCCCAACATATATTATGAATCTGCGGTAGCCTAGTGGTATGGGTAATGGACTGCTGAGACGAGGTCTCGGGTTCGATCCCAGGTTTACCATGGCACACACCAATGACTTTTCGATGCTTTTCGAAGTTATGTGTGTATTTATCGCAGGTTTATAAGTGCCCGGTAAATGGCAATAGGCTCGCCACCTATTACATTGGGACCTAAACATAAACTGGCGAAATGTGGGTGCTAGCACCTCTGCCTACCCCTTCGGGGAATACAGGCGTGAGTTTATGTTTGATGTTTGATATTATGAATGAACTTTTTATAACATTTATTATGCTAACTATAAAATTAGAAAGCATCGGGAAAAATGAAATGCTCGAGTGAGACTTGAACCCACGACCTTTCCCTTACAGGGTGAATACTCTGCCAACTGAGCTATTGACCCACACCTGAATTACTTCAAATTTCCCTTTTCTTTACATCCGTCTTTAGAAATATAAAGAGAATAATATATTATTAAAAAAATACCCGACGTCATCCCCACTTTAACTCCCATAACTATTAAACGGCTCAACCGATTTTCAACAAATATGTCTAAGAACACGCGCTTAAGTCACCTTTAATATAAAAAAAAAAACTAAATTGAAATAGCTTCATCCGTTCGGGGGCTATGATGCCGCAGACAGCCAGACACGTCAAAATTATAGCACCCCTCTCTTTGCGTCGGGGGTTAGTAAAAATAATTAGTGAATAATTAATATTCTCAAAATATGGACACTTGTTATATACTCGTATATATAAATAATGGGTTTGTTGTATGAAGCCGAACTTCTTGTACTAATTCACTTTGTGGATTATCGGTCATCACGCCTGTGGAAGGCACTGACTAAATTGGAAAAATTGAAATATATAATAATAATATTAATAAATAATAATTATTTTTCATATATAGACGGAACTACAGACTTTGTACAAACACAATTGATATAGACTACTCTTAACTAATTTTCTCTTGGTTAATTTTATAATTACTTTCTTTTCTTCAGTGAGTAACCATTCTAGTGTTGCAAATAATCATATGTATCCTTTTACTAACAGGCGTGACGTATGTTTGCTAACTAGTAGTAAAAAAATCCTGTTATTACGAAAATCTATTCATAATAAAAGTTTATCTAACAGCTATAAATAGTCTGACAAACTAAACATCACTATCGCAAGCAAATACCAACCTTATGGTGACTAGTTTCCTTGCATATTAATTCGAAAGTCCTGAATTCGAGGTTCGCTTATGTCATGCCCATGGGTAATCCTCTGGCTGAAAGACATCTAATCAATTATCTAAGGTCAACATGGACCTTTTTGTTGGAAGACTTTGATTGAGAAGTATAACCTTGATACCCTTTTATTTAAACGACTCCATTTAGTGAACTATTTTTCGTCTTCAAGTTTTTATTTGACTACTATCTGTTTGTGTCCGGAATTACCCGGATAAAGACTCAAAGGTGACTGAAACTATTATTTATTTTTCGAATCGAATCGAAATGCTCTCTTTCAAGGCTCTGGCTCTGCCTTTCACGGTAGAGAGTCAATGGCAAATCAAGAGAAAACGTTGTTAAAGGAATGGCAAAACGAGTGTGACGCCCCTGGTCTTGCACACGTCCATAAGACACGGTCACCACTTTCCATCAGGTGGGCCCTGTGTTTCACGCCCCGTATAAAGGACCCAGGACTGTAAGAAGGCCTAAGAGGTATTTTTTAACCGCGGATTTCGCTTTCCTGCTTTGACTTGTATGCAACCGAGATTACCGCTTGTTACAAGAACAGAAAACTGTATTGAAATTTTGATTTCACAGAAGTTTCATTTATAAATATGATCAGTATTTAAAAACAATATTTATATTCACTGGTGGTC
This sequence comes from Eilema sororculum, assembly GCA_914829495.1. NCBI lineage: Eukaryota > Metazoa > Arthropoda > Insecta > Lepidoptera > Erebidae > Eilema > Eilema sororculum. The sequence continues at coordinate 5,671,346 of OU618543.1, forward strand.
CTTCATTGTGTAAATTTAACTTATCATCCGGGGTAGTCATATTGACGTGCCCTTTAAAAAATGTTACTGCGAGAAAATACGCAGTCAAAATTAGATCATCAACGTACTTGTTATTCTAAAAATGTTGTAAACGTCTGCCAAGGGAAACAGGTCACTCGAACTTTTGACTTCGGTCATAAAATATTCATTTGAATTTGTTAGTCCAATATGCAAATGGTAAATTGACAGTCCAATTGTATAAACGACACAAAATAGACAAAATTGTATAACCGTAAAAATAATATTTAAAAATGTTTATGAAAAAATGTTTCCTTTGGGATTGTGCGATATAAAATAATTAGACCGTGTTGTTGTAATGATACTAAATGTAAATTAATAATTAACCTATAATATTATTGTACATATAATAATTTACTTAATTAAAAAAACTTAAAAACACGCTTTTATATTTTTTTCGTATTCCTGACAGCAAACCCTTTCATTTGATAACCATTGGGGTTGGATTTCAAACAGCCAGCCCGCCATCTTCGGGAGGCCGCCATATTGGATTTGTAATGACGTTTCTTAGCTAATCATATTGTATTGTCATCAGAACTCAGAGCGTGTGCAAAATTTCATCCTAATCGAAGACCGGGAAGTGGGTCACATTAACATTCCAAAATTTTCTTACATACATAGTTACAATTGAAGCTAATAAAAGCGTGTTAAAAATCACAATGCAATAATTAATTTATATTTATTTTGATGGTTCCAATAAATTTTTAAGCTTGAACTGTGCTACTTAATTGCTGATCTGGTAATATTTTTGAAAATTTAGCCCAATTGTGATCAGTGGTAACGAAGTCCATGGAAGCCATTTGTTTCCATCTTACAAATATGTAAATTCGTTAAGAGCTTTCAGTTTGTGCTAGAGTTAGTGTGGTTGGTTGACATTGCTGTCAACAACTATATTCTGCTAACTCTGTCATCAATCATATTGATACATGGGTACGTTTAACTAAATATTATTACTGTTTAGATGGACGGTAATGTAGTACATCCTCATTCGGGCGTGGTGCTGGGCGGTATTCCTGGAGTGGTGCATGGCATGGCGGTGCACGGAGCCGGCGCCGACGGCGAGCATGCACCTCACGGCCCGCGCCGCCGGTTCCAGAATCGCCCCAAACCTCCTAACAATTTGGAACGCCTGCCTCTTGATGAAGCAGCAAAGAGCGAAATGGAAGCCCTGCCATTAAAAACACCTGTTTCCGTACTTCAAGAACTGTTGGCGCGTCGCGGCACAGTACCGAAGTATGAACTGGTTCAGATTGAAGGAATGATTCATGAGCCTACTTTCCAACATCCCCTCTATCGTAAAGTGCTTGAGTGCTAAGCTTCCTAACGTTATTTTACAATGACTTGATTGAGCACAGAAACATTTGTTTAAATTTTCAAAAGTAATTTAAAATCCATCTAATGATTAGCACCGAATTAATATTCGTTAACAGTTCTGCCGATTGATGACAGCAAAATTGAATTTGTTATTTGATTTATTACGTTAATTTCATTTTAATTAGTATCGAAGCTCGTAGTAACTCGGCCGACATTGAGAAATGTAATTTTAAAAGGATACAAATTAACTCGGGATAGAGATCCCGAGTTGATCAGAGTTGATCTCCGTGATTGTGAAAATTGAGTTAACATTCAGCGTTATTAACCTAGGTACCCTAAGTAGTCTGCAGTCTATAGATAGCCGTTTTTAGCCTACAAGTACTCAGCTTGCCCATTATACTACCAAAAAGTACGCACTCCAAGCACAAATTTACTAGTATTCTTGTTAGACCCAACAAGAATACTAGTAAATTTAGTTCTAACCCTTTGAAAAAGATTTCAGGCAACCTATGATATCCAAATTACAAAAAAATGCAACTTACTATACTAATAAAAAATCCCGTAACCGTTCTCGGTGTTAAAGTTCCAAACTGTGACGTCATAAGAGTTTTTATGCGCGTTATACAGGCCTCACAAGTAAATATGGAGACGCCCGTCAAGTCACGTCACGGCTAACAGCGCTCCCACTTATGTTTCCATTAGACACTAGCATCATCAAGGTCACTTTCTGTCTGCGTCGTCACTGAGGATAGGATTTTATATCTTATACCTTTATTTTTACATAACAACTGGTTCCAAGGTTCTACACCTAAGACTCAAATCAGAATCTAAAAAAATATAGCCGTGGTTATTGAAACATTATTGAAAATCTTCCACCCCTTGGACATTGTAATAATGTACTACGGGCAATACAGTATTTTACGGACACAGCTGGATTAAGAGATTAGTCCAATTAGGTTTAGGTGGTGACCCTCTTTCCGAGACTTTGCCTTGAGTTAACATCGGGCGAGGTGAAGTCAAATTGACGTGATCTGTATAAAAAAAGAAAGATACTTGTTTTATTAGTACTACTAACAACACTTACTGCAAACAAGACCGATCATACGTGACTCTTAAAGCAAGAGATACAGCTAAACTTGGGCTAGAAATAATGTAGTTTGTCGAAATTCGGACATGGTGGGATATATAGATATAAACATATCGAAAAGAAGGTATCAAGTAGAGTAGTGGTTAAAGTGAGAGAAGTAGACCTAAGAGGAGATAAACAGACTAGAAGTGTCAATGATGGTATTATGGCTAAAAAGCAGTGAATATTAAGATGACCGTAAACCACTGTTTGTAGTAATGGATGCATACATTTTGATATAAAAAAAGAATGGCGTAAAGATTATGAGAAAATTCGTTCAGCTTGATGCTCAAATTTTACTGAACAACCGGTCAAGTGCGAATTGGAATAGCTCACGAAGGGTTCCGTTACCGTTCTTACAGTCAGCAACAGAAAGATGTTGAAGAACATAGTGCTCAAAATGATCTCACGGACTAAGATGTGACAACACACGACTTGATCAACATTCTTGTCATTGGTAAAACAGTCTCTAAAGTAACGTAGGTTAAAACTCTGTGATTTAGGACTCATTAAGATGGTGGATGCCACTAATATTGTAGGTAGTTAGTCATTTTAGAGGGTAGTAAAGTAGCATTTTGTTCCTAAAAGTACTAAGTCAGCAATAAAACTCACAGTCTTCATGATCTTGAACAAAAAGCAAATTTTATTGGTAGGATTTGGCAAAGCAATATTTTTCTAGTGACTGGAAGCATTTCTAAGCTTTTTACTAGGAATAGTTCATCGTCAATCTTTAAGTAGTTTAGAACTCAAACTCAAACTCAAACTCATTTATTCAAAATTGTGTAGCACTACTACAGCTTTTTGACGTCAAATTCTGCTTAAAACTAAGTTTACCACCGCTTCCTAGGCACAAGTGGAGAAGAAACGGCGCAACAAACTCCACTGTAGCATTTTCTGGACGTCAATTTACAAAAATAAAAGTAAGTTCTTAAGACTAAATATGGACGAATGTACATAATGTCTCGTGTCAAGATAATTAAAGTATATAAAAAAAAACTTATAATAAAATAATTAACCTAAGTTAATAAAAATAAATAAAAAAAAGAAGTTCGCGTTCCTATTTAAACATTTTGCCGTAGTTACAGCAATTTAGGAGGGGCCTGCACCATGCTCAAGCCAGACATTTTTGTCTTTAAGGTAATCATCTGTCCTATAGTATGCTTTTTTACATAAGGTGGTCTTCACAAAGGTTTTAAATTTATTGTCAGGCATACCAAGGACTGATTCAGGCAATTTATTATAAAAACGTATACCATCCCCCCTAAAAGAATCACTAACTCTGCAAAGCCGATAGCATGGAAGGAGCAGTTTATTTTTATTGCGCAGATTTCTGTCTGTAATGTCACTTACTTTTGTAAAATTAGATATATTTTTTCTGACATACAGTATATTTTCGAGTATATATTGGGAAGCTACAGTTAAAATATTAATATCTTTAAATCGTTCCCTAAGAGAATCTCTCTTACCTAAACAGTAAATAGCACGAACTGCCCTTTTTTGTAATATAAAGATAGTTTCTAAGTCTGCGGCATTCCCCAAAGTAGTATTCCATAGGACATCAAGCTATGAAAGTAACTAAAGTACACCAGCCTAGCAGTATCTACGTCAGTCAACTGCCTGATCCGTCTGACAGCAAAAGCAGCAGAGCTGAGTTTAATGGCCAAAGCAGTGATATGGTGATCCCATTGCAATTTCGAATCTATTGTGATTCCCAGAAAAGTAGTGCTATTTACAAATTCTAACCTTTGCGCCCCCAGCACGATATCAACCTGAGCTTGCCTCACATTAGGCAGTGTAAACTTAATGCATTTGGTTTTTTCTGTATTCAACAATAGGTTGTTTGCAGAGAACCAATTTGAAATTACGTTTAAGATATTATTTACATTATTTGCATCTGTACTATTACGATCTACTTTGAATATTAGCGATGTATCATCTGCAAACAATACTATTCCGGCGTGTGCCTCGATCATATAAGGTAGGTCATTGACATAAACCAAAAAGAGAAAAGGTCCTAAGATTGATCCTTGGGGTACGCCTATCTTGACGTTTGACCCATTTGACTTAACGTTATTTACATCAACAGTCTGCAGCCTATCTGTTAAGTAAGATTCTAATAGTTCTATCGATTTGTTACCAAAACCGTACCGACGTAACTTGAGCAAAAGTGTCTGATGGTCAACGCAATCAAATGCTTTAGATAGATCACAGAATACCCCAATAGCATCCTGTGATCCCTCCCAAGCGTCGTAGATTAGGTTAACTAGGCTAACTCCCGCATCAGTGGTAGATTTTCCAACCTGTAAAGCCATATTGTTGGCTATGGAAAAGATTGTTGGAATGTAACAAAATGTAATTCATATTCGAATGCAATGTTCATGTCTTTCACCCTCCGGTGATACAAGATACAACAACCAAAACAAACAAAAAAATATCTAACAACTTACAACTTGCCATTTTGTTTTTACCCGACTGCGCGACGCAAAAGAGGGTAATGTGTTTATCAGTCTATGTATGTATGTATGTATGTTTGTTTCTATGTGGCGTTCTAGAGACCAAATGCATGGGCCGATATTGATAATTCATACGTCAATCGATTCGTCTTAACCTTGTGAGTGTCACTAAAGACATGACAGTAATCAAAATCAACCACAGCGACAACCAGACGCCATATCGTCAAAATGAAAAAAATAGAAGTCGATGAACTATGTCAAGTGGGGTGTCGTTGATTTATCTTTAGATTTAGATTTTAAAATCATCTTTAGGTTCCTTTTATCATTTTTCATTTTAAATAATAGTTTAGGATATAAATGTCGATTTAAAGTTGTTTAACATAAAAATTTAAAAAACCCCCGTCACAAAAAACACCAAAAAGTTGAAAATAAATGAATAAATTTTAATTCAACGGTTGCCATGTCGGGGACCTTAACTGGTTAAGTACTCCTTTATATCGTTAGGTCCCCCGACATGGCAACCGTTGAATTAAAATTAATTCATTTATTTTCAACTTTTTGGTGTTTTTTGTGACGGGGGTTTTTTAAATTTTTAATTTAATTTTTATTTTATTCAAAATTCAAATTCAAATTATATTTATTTCAGACCATAATAGTCCATATTGATTGTTAGTAATACATGTCTTAGCGCTATGTTAGTTAAAATTAGGTACAAGAATAAAGTTATAGAACTTAATAATCTAAATTGATCTTACTTAGATAATGCCTTTAATATTGGAACGATCGATTATCATTGTAAACTAAATCACTGGGCCACTTGACTCCTAGTGGATATTCATAGGTACAACTGGCCCACTTATAAAATTATATCTGGGCGAGTGTGGTATTAACATTTTGCGAGAGGGTACAACTCGCCTGCGGGCAAGATATTATGAGGGCGACATGTCGCCTAACCCGTATCTTCTCGCCGGCACTGGTACGGAAACATGTCTTCCGCAGCAATGCCGGAGAAAAGAGCAATCCAGCCTAGATGCAACCATCATCAGGACCCTGTTGGTGCTGGCCCGCACCCTGCGCACCAGTGAAGCCGCACGCACACGCATAGTCGCATGGAAACAAGCAGTGCGCGCTTCCGCAAACATCCCCGAAGCGCTGCAGTGCCGGGGCAGCCCCAACAATATCCTGAGACTATTGTTATACAGGACGCGGAGGTCGCTGAACCGTTTTTTGGTGTAATCGGCCCATAGGCTGCAGGTGTATAAAGTTGTACAATACGCTCTGTAGAGAGTTATCTTAGCTTGCGCCGAGCAACGCGCGAACCTACGGGCTATCATGTTTGCTCTGATCGACAGCGACCTCCGCTCCCTGTCGATGTCCTCGTTATCCTTCAGATCTGTGGTTACAATATGCCCAAGGTATTTAAAACTTTCCACCCTATCCAAAGGCACACTGTTTAATGTAACTGAAGGTACATCCTGCGGATACATACTACTAGCCTTAAACACCATCCACTGACTTTTCCTCGCATTGTACTGCAAGCCGTGACCACACGCATACTCCTCGCATATCCGCAACAACTTTCTAAGGCCGCAGACCGAAGCGCTCAGCAGCACCATATCATCTGCATAACTTAGGTTATTGACGCAAACATCATCAATATGACAACCGATATGTTGACTGCTGAGGGCCTCGATCAGTCCATTTATATACAAATTAAACAGAGTGGTAGATGTGATCCCACCCTGCCTAACACCACACTCCAACCGATATGGGTCTGAGATAGCTCCCGCCCATCTGACACTGTTGACCTGGTTCGCATACCAGTACTGGAAAATGCAGACCAGCTCCCGGGGCATATTAATGTCAATCAGCTTCCGCCAAAGCAGGTCATACGAAACCAGGTCAAATGCCTTGGACAGGTCAAGGAAACAGGCGTACACCGGCGTCTTACGATCCGTGTAGTATTTGACGGTTTGCTTAAGACACAATATAGCACTTTCGGTCGAAAGCCGGGGACGAAAACCAAACTGGTTATCGTGTAAGGTAACAAACTGTATCATACGTGCATTGAGCAAACCGTCAAAGACCTTCGCTATAACAGTGGCCAGAGATATAGGCCTGTAGTTAGATTTGTCGGTAAGATCGCCAGTTTTATTTTTGACTACAGGCACTACCACTGTCCTCATACACGCATCAGGTAAATAAGAATGGCACACACATAAAGTATAAAACATGGCCAGGAGCCTATAAATATGGGGCCCGGCATGTTGGAGGTGCTCGATGCTGAGGCCATCGTGCCCTGGGGACTTGCCTCTCGCCATTCCTTTAACAGCTTTGGCTACATCTTCAACACTAAAGACAGTTCCCACCTCTCTTCCGTTCACGCCAGCATCGAGCACCTCCCCCGTCGGATCCAACGAAGATCTCACCATGAATTGGTCCTTGAAGGCATTCGCAATATCCTTCGGTTCATTAAGTCCTGCGACGCTCTCAGGAAGGCCAGGGCGGACGTTTACCTTAGCGGTAGCCCGCCAAAACCCACGAAAGTTCCCCTTGGAATGTTTCTCCGCAAGAGCATCCATTGTTATTTGCTCTTGATGACCTTGGCACCATTTTAATTTGGCTTTGAACGCTCTTCGAGTTTCACACATGTCCCGGTAAACAATGCCCGTTCTTGGCCTCCCACAAATCAGCCACTCGCTGAACCTGGCCCTGGCCTCCCTGTGAGCCTCGCGGACGTGTTCATTCCAACCTACTATGCGTGAGCCACCCCTCCCTCTCCTAGCAGTACCCCGACTCACCCGCGCTGCGTCCCTAAGGGCGCAGACGATATCCGCATACAACTGATCTAAAACACGCCTGTGGTCACGACTATCATAGAAGCAGTCGGAACACTCCCCACAATCCGAAGGAAAGTCAATGAGATCTAGTCTGCTGTGACACTCGTTCGTGTAAAGGGCAACCTGCTCTCTATTTTTGTCTCCCCACACTACATCTTTATTTACATCAATTATAGTAGGTGAGATTTTACGGGCAACGAAAGTTAGATTACACTCAATGAACATCGGGTAATGATCCGACCATAAGGTATCATGCCTCACATACACGTCTGATACAGACCGCGACGCCGAGTGAGTTGCAATACAGTGATCCAACCAGCTGTTTGTCCCGTGTACTTCACTAGTAAACGTGTATGTATCCGAACTTAATCCAAACACATCTACATCTAAACATAACCAACGTTGTTCTTCACAGATTTTTATTAGTTCACTGTAAAACAACTCACCCGGATCCGCATTAAAGTCACCCAATATGAAAACGCACTCGTTGTCGTATTCGTCAATTATGGCACTCACTGCACTTAAGCAATTCACAAACTCCTCTAAATTTTCAATCGAGTTAGTAGGCAAGTAAACTGACATAACAATAATAGATTTATCACAGGTTTTAATGTTTACACCACAAATTCGAGGGTTATTGCATTGTAACACTGTCACTTGTTGGAATGAACTGTATCTCCATAACAACGCAACGCCAGAGTACGGGCGACCGCGCAATATACCTACACTAGTGTCAACAGCTGATGTTGCCGTATACCCAAAGTTATTATCGATTGTACCGACAAACGGAATATCGTGCGGCATAAGCCACGTTTCCTGCAGACAAACGATGTCACACTCATTACATAACCGCCTCACATCTTCAATTAAACGTTTGATATTTTTGCAGTTGAAAGTTGCAAATCTGTAAAGGCGACTATCCATTTGTTATAATTTCCATGCCGCTCGCAGTAGCATCTGTACCGCTTCCGTTGCGTGAAATGTACAAAACGGCGGAATATAACACCGGCTGGCCACAGTTTTTCATCTAAGTACATAGATAGATTGGCTTCAGATATTATGAATTTGTACGCTTTGTGCCCTCTATTAATTTTCATATTGATTTTTTCTAACGTTACGGTCTCCTTTGTCTTACTAAAAATGTGCCTTACGATATCGTCCTCAGACGTAGACAGGTGTACATTCGTTATGAACATCGGTATCATTCGGTCAGCAGCACGAAAACTACACTGTAAATCTTTTGCAATACCTGATTTACCCTGAAAACGATACTTTGTTTGTTTTCTATGTGACGTCACTGTTTGCCATCCCTCATTGTCATCATTATTGTGACTGATAGGCCGTGTACTTAACTGCCGTTCACACTTGTTACTAGCTGGTGAAACCACTGGTGGGTCCCGCGGTATCAAGCGCAATGCTTGTGACGTCACTGCATCGCTAATCATAAGAACAGCCGAGTCTGTCGCCTCACAAGCCGCACCCACGGCCAGTGGAGCCCCACCACCCGCGCCCCCGCTATTCCGTTCGGGGCTTTCTATCAGCTGTTGCTCGGTGTACTCTCGATCATTTTGTTTATCACCTACCCTCATTTCTCTATAATTAGATATTGGTGAATCATTAGTGCACAATTCATTTTCGTTATTTACATTTGTATTTGAATCCGACATTAAATTACAAACGTTGTCATTCTGTGATAGACCCATCGGGCCACTATTACACCATGCACCCCTTTTAGCATTTATTTTAAACGCTGAGGTCGGAGCTAATGAGTCATACCTTAACCGTAAACATTCATTTTTCAGTTCGCTCAAATCATCCACAGTCGCATATGTAGCCTTTAGATGTTCTAAGTCATTTTTCAAAAGCAGCATGTCTTTTAATAGCTTTGTGCAATCGAGATGGTCGAATGTAATAGGCGGTAACTTCTCCAAATCTTTCGCCACGAAGATGGGAATGATGTCCGGTTCAGCAGATTTAAATAGATTGATAATGTCTGCTAAATCCCTGGCTTCTTTACCTCTATTCTTCCTGAGAATTTTTCTCTTCTCGGTCGGTATTGAATCAAATAGCAGCGATTTCGCATTCTTAATCTCTTCTGCCGTGAATGATGACGAGCATATACGTACAAGCGTTTCTTCATCTATGACGGAAACTTTATTTTGTACATATGATAGGAGTTCGCTTATAACGATGTTACACATATTACACTTTAACACGGTCATAATTATTACTTGTGAAAAAATCACGCCACGGTCAAACAGTGCACAACCGTTCCCGGTGGGGGTGCGCACGCGACTCTACTTATTACTTATATACTTTTTAAATTGATCTACTAGTCAAGCTCTTTCATTTGATACCCATATTGAGGGAATTATAAAGAAATTTGTATTCCAACATGTTGTGGCGGCGGCCATCTCGGACCGATTTTTTTCAAACATAGCTAAGAACACTTCCGACTAATATACCTTTCAAACAAAAAAAACTAAATCCAAATCGGTTCATCCGTTTGGGTGCTACGATGCCACAGACAGACACACACACAAACACAAACACCCCGTCGTTTTTGCGTCGGGGGTTAAAAAAATAATCATTCTCGATCATTTTCTTACTTATTGATTTGAGTTTTTATTTCAAGTATAAACGATATGTAAATTACTGAAAGATATATAATTTACATGTCATATCATAACTAAAAAAGTATAAAATAAAACAAATGATTAAAAAATAAAAAACCCGGCTGCCACTGAAAAGACCGAAATAAGTTTGATAGCAGGCGGTACCTATTTGCCAATCATAAACTGAAAGAAAATTAATAGGTACCGCCTGCTATCAAACTTATTTCGGTCTTTTCAGTGGCAGTCGGGTTTTTTATTTTTCAAATACAAATACAAATACAAATACAAATTTATTTATTTTGCGATATTTTTAATCATTTGTTTTATTGCCATTATTTATTTCACATCCTGACTCAAAATAACTACTTACTAAAACTTCTCTTCATCTTAGCGTTAACCCACGGAGCAGCCGCATCTTTCAGCTTGGAGTCTGGGGTCCGCTTTTCTGTGAAGCGATTGCCATCTGACCTCCACAACCCAAAGGCGATATCGAAGCATTGCAGCTAGACCACTTGTTGAATTTTTGAGGGCTCCAAGAACCTGTAACGACTGCCATTAGATGTTTGTATGGCAACCGGGACCGACGACGGCTAAACGTGCTCTCTGAGGCATGACCAGATCAATGCTAATATCCATATTCATGCGTACAAATATTTTCATTGAGCAGGGATCGAATCCGCGCCTCCTGGCGTAGCGGCCTCGTTCACTACCGCTACGCCACTGAGGTTATCTACATATAATGATATATAAAAACATCTAGTAGTATCTATGTGCTAGAAATACTATGAACTGAGAACTTCCTTTGAGCCGTATATGAAATAAACTTAATATCTCCTTTGTAAAGTTTTGCAATATAATTCAAACTCAACTATTTGAATTCAACAAGAGCAATCGTCACCTCCATATCGCTCGATATACCTTCTCGCTAAAACAATATCAAACTATTTAGTAACTATTAGTATCTACTGTAAATGGATTTACATTTTTTTACATTCTTGTGAGCCCCATCAGTTGCCGTGACTCGGGGAACACTTTAAGCCGCGCGTCGGTTCCGGTTGCCATACGAAGAGCTATGGTAGTCGTGACGGGTAGATGGAGCCCTCAAAAGTCCAACAAGTCTAACTACTCAGATCTTCGATATCGCCAATGATATGCCAAAATGATGATTTTATTTACGAGGTTATTAAAGACCCCGCATGGAGACAGAGTGATATCTAGTATGTATAATATTTGTGGAGACAGCTACGGTCTATATTCGTTCCGTCGTCGGTCCCCATCGTGGTGACAGATCATCAACGTTCTAACGTGTCAGCTACCGGAACTTACATTAAGACATTTCCCATAACTAGTGAAAGGCCTTGATTTTATCGATACAGAAAGACTAAAATAATGGGTTTTTAATATAGGCATATACTTAAATACTATTGCAAACCTACGGTGGTAACTTGTATGCAAGTAGAAGAATAATAATTATATTCTGTAAGTATTTTATATATTTATGATTATTATTTCTATTCTACTAATATTATTGTGTGTATGTGAATATCTGATACCTTAAACCTCTGTATCTCGAAAGATTTTGTAGAAATTTGGAAAGTACTTATTGAATTATTTGTATGTGAACATTATGATCATTGAGTCGCGATCAAAAGCTAGTTAAAAATCCATACTTCCATACTAATATTATAAATGCGAAAGTAACTCTGTCTGTCTGTCTGTCTGTATGTTACGCTTTCACGCCTAAACCACAGAACCGATTTTGATGAAATTTGGTATAGGGTTAGATAAGTTAGATTAGACCATGAGAAAGGACATAGGCTATATTTGGTCGCGATAACCGACATCCACACGGGCGGAGCCGCGGGCAAAAGCTAGTCCATACTAATATTATAAATGCGAAAGTAACTTTATCTGTCTGTATGTTATGCTTTCACGCCTAAACCACTGAACCGATTTTGATGAAATTTGTTATAGGGGTAGATTAGACAATGAGAAAGGACATAGGCTATGTTTAGTCGCGATAACCGACATCCATACGGGCGGAGCCGCGGGCAAAACCCAGTTTAGTATAAATTAAAGTTTGTATGTTTCGATGTTAAAACGTGTTATATAAAAGATAGCTCAATGCTATCAAATGAATCCAGGTGTCACATTACAAAGTTTCAAATAGATACGACTTTGTTATCTATATAACTTCTCTAAACTTTCTCTTTCCTAGTCTGTTATATCCACTCTGCTGTACACTTGGCTCTTCCCTGTATCTATATTTTATTTTCCTCTATCACTGTTTGCTGGAAGAAAACTCAACATTGAGTTAAGCTCGTCTTTATACGGAAATATCCTTTTATATTTGTTATTCAAAAAAATAAATATGTTTATAAGATTATCATTTTTTTATTTAGGTTTTCGAAATCCTTTATGTCAAATACATAAGCCTACTCGGCGGTATCAACGAAGTCGATAAAAATATTTTTTATTTTATTTATTAAATCATTCACTTGTTATGAAAATTACGAACACTACAAAAAATAAGTCTACCAAATCGATCGAGAAAGTTTTCTGTAAGTTGATCGAAAGTGGCTGAGACAGTAGTATTTTCTCTTTAAAATTTCCTATAACAAACACATATACTCAAGAAAATTTAGATTGCCGCGGCAATTTTTCATTTTCAACTTGAGATTGAAAATTTCAGACCAATATTACTTCGCAGATAGACGGCTTCCCCTTTTATCTTCTATGTTGTAGTTATTGCAGTTAATATAGATAGAGAAAGAGTGAGCTGAGAAAAAATACGAACGACACCTGGAAATCATAATAATGAGATTTCCTATTGTGATACCTGAACGAGATCGAGACGAGAAATCGCAAGAAGTTGAGTACTGTTGTAATATGATTATGTAGGGAATCAAATATATAGGGAAACTAATCTAGCACGAATGTGCATTGAATGGATGTAGAATATTTATGTATTTTGATTTGGCAATAGAGGAGATTCTCAATTCAGATGTTCACATTTTATTTATGCATACCCTTCTCATACAATTTTTTAATTTGCTGCCAAATCGTAAACAAATGACAAATGAATAAAATACATACAATAATATTGGCAAAGAGTTCCATTTTCAAAATTTGAACTTATTTTTTAATTATTTCGTTTAAAAGTGGGCAGTTCTAAAAACTTTCAGTGTCGTCCTCGTATACTTACCTACAGAGTTGTATAGTTCATGCATGTCCATAACTAGTTTGTATATCAGCGTTGCGGTCGTGCGTAGCCGGAGCAGCCCAAGTATTATGCTGGGTTGGACCCTTTTGGACACACTCGTGTAAATAAATATTTATTTTTGCTATAAAAGGCTTTTTTTTTTGTTTCTAACAGTTCTGTTTACGTTTTGTGAAGTTTTTTGTTTACTTTGTATCTTTTTTTAGTTTACCATACTGTGCCACTGTACAAGTGTACTTTAATGTGTTTCTTACTATTTTCTGGGTATAAATGGGCTCAGGAATAGGATTGTTATCTGTCTGACAATAAATATAGTCCATGAAAAAAAAACCCGGGTGACGGCAATAGGATTGCGGATCGAAAAACGTAGATGCGAAATGTAGCTCTACTCTCAACTAAAATAATAATGTCTAACGCACGCCTAAAGGAGACCATGTATTAAAGCATAGTAAGTTTTTACAAAGCAAGAATAAGAAGATGTTGTTCTATATGTTTTTATCCAAGTTGTAATACAAACGCATATGTTTATAAGATTTTCTTTTACACAGTGCTGAAGGCAGACATTTTCCTTAAAGAAAAATACAGAGCTTTTTATGTGCTCTCAGAACACTGAAGTAATGACAGGTTACTCGCCGCGGGCAACGAACACAGCTGAATAACAAATAGCTCTCGCGAAGATCTTTTACAATTTTCAAGAAAAGTACTTAATTTGTTGGTTCTTTTTAGAGATTTACTTTTTCTTTAACAGATTTCACACAAAGTTTTTCAAACAACAATTACTTAAATGATCGAAAGACGGTGTTTTACTGGCTGCGGTCCTTGATCTTGAATTTTTGTATTTGAGTCTGACAAATTATTATATCACTTTGAAAATTATTTGAAATCGTACATCAGTTACCTACCGGGTTCGGAGAAAGACTGGACAGTCGTTTCTGAAACAAAAAGAGTAAAGTTTAATCAATTATTACAGGAAAATCTTACCTTGAAATAAAAAATCTCTTAAATTTAACAATCCTTTTGATAATTTAACACATCTAAGTGTTTTCATATGAAGGCTTTTATCCCGAAAATACTTCTTGGATATGCTACAATTCGAAGTTCAATTTTTCTATAAGGACATGACAATTTGACTTCACCTCGCCTGATGGTAAGCTAAAGGTAAAGTCTCGGAAAGAGGGTTACCATCGTAAACATGTACCATGTTAATTGTCGTGGCACTCAGCTTGACGGCCTCATCAGATGCCTATTCACGCCCCGCTTAAAGGACCTGGGACTGTAGGAAGAAAGGAAATACGTGAGCTGGCAGGGAGTCATAGGCAAATAATTGAACCCCGCAATATGTCTATTTTTTCACACATTTCTGCCAGATATTACTGTCTCAGTCACTTTCGATCAACTTACAGAAAACTTTCTCGACCGATTTGGTAGACTTATTTTTTGTAGTGTTCGTAATTTTCATAACGAGTGAATTATTTGAGATCGGTTACTCAATAAAAATAAGAAACATAGTAAATATCCCGGTGAGTGTTACACTATTTCAAAACCAGGTTTCTAATGGAACACAATTGGAGTAATCCAAACGTCAACGGCCAGAGGACCTTGGACACGAACAGTTAGTTTAAAATTATGTAATATATTACAAGCTATTCTTGTAACTAGTAATGGATTTGCTCACGTCAGCAATAGGTATAGTCCGCATTCCAGTGGCATTTAATGGAAAATATTCACATTAAAAATCACTTTACGGACAAAAGTACTCCTGTTCACCGCCAGAACCGATTTGGCTTGATTACAAATGAAAATAAATACCGCAACACACAAGTTTGTTTCACTAAAGTTCTTAAAACGTAAATATGTCTACCATAAAATGCTCAGTTTATTACTATGAATGTTTATCTATAGGGTAATGTTTAACTAAATTGTATCTTAAAAGCTATTGTAATCTTGGTTTAAATACATGTTTTACACTAATGCCTATTTTATCTACAGCAGTATCATAAACTGCTATAGTACATCTTAAAAAGTTTGTAGCCAATTTACTTAAGTAAATACTATTGGATCGTTTTTATATGGTATGATGTGGGGTGTTAACAAGATCTTCGAAGGCCAAGCCAACCTCTATGGCAAAATCCGGTGCCCTTGGTAATTGACGCATGAGGCTCTGTAATAGTCTTTCATGGTTTGCCTTCAAGCAACTAACTCGCAGTACTTTATCCAAAATATTGAATACTCAACAAATCATATTTTTTTTGAAAGGACACGTCATTTTGACTTCTCCTCGCCTGATGGTAAGCTAAAGGCAAAGTTTCGGAAAGAGGGTCACCATCGTAAACATGTACCAAGTTAACAATGGTGGCACTCAGCTTGACGGCCTCATCAGATGCCTTTACACGCCAGAAGGAAACACGTGAGCTAGAAGGGAATTCCAGGTCTTAATGGTGCGGCATAGTAATGATTCACCGAACCACTTGGTTCTAGAAGGTATATACTGCATCGTATTCATATAAATATGTTTAATAGATCCGATACTATTTTTTTCTTTAATAACTTTGATTTACCTAAAAGTAGGCATATACGATTATTATATGGACGAATCAATAATAAAATTTGTAAGTAAATTACTTACTTTGTGCAATCATCATCTATATTATAGACGTTGCATTGCGAAAACCGGCTCATGTATACGCAAAACCCAATTCAGAATTACTTAAGTGTAGTTTACTGAGGGGACTCGCTGTGTACAAAGTAATGCTATCGTACTAAACACTAATTGGCTAATTAACGAAGGGTCGGTTATTTGGAACTGAACAAACATTACCTACTTACCAAGGAATTTTTATCAAATAAGTGCTTGCTGACCCTTACCACAGATAATATAGTTCTATACATACAGATGCGCAATCAGGAACAAAAAACGGTCACACTCGTAACTTTCAAAAGAAGGCAGGCAGCTTTTATTTCCAAGCGTTGTTACTAGATGGCGACAATACTTAGGCAATAAAATTATTTTTTTACTATTATAAAACTAACTTTTCAAAAATAAATAATACACTAAACACATTATTGAATTCGATGCTATATCGGTATCGTAAGGAGGCGCGGGAGCAGGGACGGGAACCCGAGCCCGAAGAAATTCGGGCCGTGAGGTCTCAGCTCCACAGGGACATGGTAGCGGAATGGGAGCTACGACTTGGGCGACCAAGCGCAGGGCACGCCGTAATAGCGGCGGTAAGACCCATCATGGAGGAGTGGCTAGAGAGGCCACACGGCAGCCTCTCGTACCGGCTGGCGCAGGTGATTACCGGACACGGGTGTTTCGGGAGTTACCTGTGTCGGATCCGGAAGGAGCCAACGTCCGAGTGCCATCACTGTGATGCGAGCGAGGACACAGAGCTGCACACGCTGACCGAGTGCCCGGCGTGGGACACGCCGAGGCGGGTCTTAGTGGCGGCTCTAGGGGTGGGAGTCCTCACACTCGTCACATTGCTCACAGCGATGGTACGATGCGCAAACGCTTGGGGTGCGGCCGCCTCCTTCTGCGAGCAAGTAATGCTCGAGAAGGAGGCGGCCGGTCGGGTCCGGACCAGACTCCGGGCCCGGGAAGCCCGTGCAGAGCGAAGGCGAACCGGACGTCGGAGGTCGCAGAACGACCTCCGTCCTCCATGAGCGCTGGCCTGGGGGTGACCGGTGGAGCCGCCTGTCACCCTAGCAGAAGCAGGCCGCGGCGGCGGCGCAAAGTGCGCCTCCCCTAACCGGGGCTAGATGGGGACATTTTGGTCCCCACAACCCGAAGGGGGCCATCTCGAAAGAGATGGTCCTGGGTCTGCCGGGGTGCGAGAGATATGCTTTTGGCAATCTCACCTCCGGCAGCCAAGGACCCAAGACGGCGTGCGTTTTAGTCGGTTCGAGTCCGACATAACCGCCTCCACCGGCTCCGTGGGGGTGGTATCCGTGAGGATTTTTCGCACGATAAAAAAAAAAAAACACATTATTGAATTGGACTGAATCCATACTAATATTATAAATGCGAAAGTAACTCTATCTGTCTGTCTGTCTGTCTGTCTGTATGTTACGCTTTCACGCCTAAACCACTGAACCGATTTTGATGAAATTTGTTATAGGGATAGATTAGGCCTTGAGAAAGGACATAGGCTATGTTTTGTCGCGATAACCGACATCCACGCGGGCGGAGCCGCGGGCAAAAGCTAGGAAACCCATAAATATTCTTATCTAAATTGATTCTGCAGTAATTTGGATGGTTATAGACAACTTGGACGGGGTCGCTAGATGGCGGTTTCCTAAATTATCGCTTTTGTTAAGAAATCTTCATTTATTATATTAACAACGACTTTTATATACTTATATACTTACATTATCATGTTTTGAAATTTTGAAATAATTTACGTGATTCTAAATGGCCATCTTAAAATAAAACTATTAGTGCCATCTATTGGTTTTTGAGGTATAATAAAAATATTTTCTCAGCGGTCGTACCCCATGCCCGTACTGATTGTCTAAAGTGAATAAAAATAAAACGCTTTCAAGAAATAAGTTCATGAAGTTTTAATGCAGTGAATGAAGGACACGGCAGTGCATAGAGCCTCGTACCTACTAGGCAACATTTGACTATGACATTATGTTGCTCAACATTTGAGAATGTTGTGCAACACGCGTGATGTTGCCAGCTGCTGATTATGCGTGGACAGATAACATTATACTGTGTGGAAATGCAATACGAGTACCTACTCATTTACTACGTTCAGTAATTTTACAACCCGGCTGCTGTATTTTTGTATAGGTAAATATAATAGCTAAAGATTTATATGAACGACACACGACGTGCGTTCACGTAAAACTTTGGAATCTTAGAATGTGGAACTCCTTTGATGCAAACACGCCTGGATACCTAATATTCCTCAAGTTCACGTTCAAAAATATTGTCTTCGAAATTACAGAGTTGTTATAAATAAATTTTATATACATGATATGTATATAGGGGAAGGCAGTGCTCGGCACGTCTAAGGGTGGACGCAAGTGTGACAAGGACACCTGGTGGTGGAACGACACAGTCCAGAAGGAGATCAGGGTGAAGAAAGCCCTCTTTAAAAAGTGGCAAGCGTCCAAATTTCCCGAAGACCACGACGAGTACAAACAGGCTAAACGCGCCACTAGGAGAGCCGTAGCCAGGGCCAGACGAGACCACTTGCAACCGCTATACAACAAGTTGGAATCGTCTGAGGGGCAAAAGCTCATCTACAAGTTGGCGCGCTCCAGGGCCAAAGCGGTGCAGGCTATAACCAAGTGCCGCTGCATCAAAGACCCTGGAGGAAACCTGTTGTACGAGGAAGTCGCGGTGAAGGAGAGATGGCGCTCATACTTCCACGATCTGCTGAATAAGCAGCATAAAGAGGTGCAGCCACCAGATCTCCCTCCAAATCAAGGACTAGTGCCACCGATAACGCCTGCTGAAGTTCAGACTGCCATTCGTCGCATGAAGAACCGGAAAGCTGTCGGACCCGACGAAGTCCCCATCGAGGCTTGGAAGGCAATGGGTGCCCGTGGTGTGGGCATCCTCGCTAATCTTTATAACCGTATTCTCCTCACCGGTAAAATCCCAAACCAGTGGAGGCTGAGTGTTATTACGCCAGTCTTCAAGGGCAAGGGATCGGTGCAAGAGTGTGGTAGTTACCGAGGTATAAAGATAATGTCCCACACCATGAAGCTTTACGAGCGGATAATCGATTCCCGGATCCGACAGGAGAGTACCCTCTCGGAGTGCCAGTATGGATTCCGCCCCGGACACGGGACTATGGATCCGTCGTTCGCCCTAAGGATAGTCGCGGAGAGATACAGGGCGAGGAACACGCCCCTGTACTGTCTATTCCTAGACATGCAGAAGGCCTTCGACTGTGTGCCTCGCGCGATGATCTGGTGGGCACTGCGGTCCAAAGGAGTCCCAAAGGCTTACATCGACACCATCCGAGACATGTACCAAGATTCCGGTTCCGTGGTTCGGACCGCTGTTGGCGACACGAAAACCTTCCCCATCACCGTCGGGGTACACCAAGGATCCGTACTTAGTCCCTACCTGTTCAGCTTGGTGTTAGACGTTTTGTCGGACAGTATCAGAGACTCACATGAGCAGCCTCCATGGTTGCTTATGTATGCTGATGACATTGCGCTGATGGACGCAGACAGGAACAGATTGGTGCGACGTGTGAAAGTGTGGAAGGAGGCGCTTGAGAACGGCGGTCTGAAGCTAAATGTGGCGAAGACAGAGTACTTGGCGTTAAACTCAACAGATCCCACACCCGTTCGCATAGGCGAGAACTTGGTCGAGCGAACGGATCAGGTTAAGTACCTGGGATCTGTACTTCACGTTACTGGTGACATCGACCACGACGTCAAGGCACGTATTGCCGCCGCGTGGGCTAAGTGGCGGGAAATGACTGGCGTCACTTGCGACACTAAAATGCCAGTCAGGCTGAAGGGGCAGGTCTATAAAACAATCATTAGACCTGTCCTCTTACACGGCTGTGAGGCGTGGCCGCTGTTGGAGCGACACAAGCAGATGCTGCGTGTCACGGAGATGAAAATGCTGCGGTGGATGTGTGGAGTCACGCGTAAAGATCGCGTGAGGAACTCGCGCATCCGCGGCAGCCTTCATGTCCGTGACATCGCAGATAAAATGCAAGAGAGCCGCCTCCGCTGGTGCGGCCACGTCTTGCGGAAACCGCCCAGCTACGTGGGTAACAAATGCCTGGCAATGGCGCCCCCACCCGGTCCAGGTAGAAGGGGTAGGCCCAAGAAGTGCTGGCTTGGCGTCGTGGAGGGTGACATGCGTGAAAACGGTCTCACTACCTTGGACGCCCAAGATCGTGCGAAGTGGAGGAGGAAGAGCCGGAAGGCGGACCCTGAGCTCCGAGGGCACCGTGGCCTCGGATGCAATCAGGACTAACGTCTCTATGTGGATGATGATGATACATGATATGTATACATATACATACCATACATTATAATCAAGCCTGTAAATCCCCGAAGAGGTAGGCAGAGATGTATAACACCCACATTATGTTTTTTGTCTCGTCATAGGAGGCGAATATATTATCATACAGCACTATATCGTAAGCTGGACACAGAATGCCTACGGCATTAAGTCCGCCTTTGTACATTATTTTGTGCATAAAGTTTTAAAATAAAATAAAAATAAATAACATAAATTATACACGGTAGTTAAGTGTTATTAATGAGCGTTATAATATACTTAGAAAGTACAGTAGATACCAGTGGAATAGAAATATTAACCATATGACCATCACTCTCTTTTGAGGTCCCTTCTAGTGACCGTATCGTGACCATGACGTGATGGAAACGATTAAGTTGATCTTCTAATTTTGACTGTGGCGGTCAAAAGGTTATGGTTGACGTGACGAGGTCTATTTTATGTCGAGAGATTTTAGTAAATTGATAAAACTGTAAATTCTAGGTAGAAAAAATATACCTCAATGGCATACTGAGAAGTGAAAAATATCTGAAATAGAGCGAATACAAAAGAAGAAAGTGCGAGTTAAGGAACCCTAAACCACACACGTTTGCTTTGTCAGCAAATAAATTTCTAGAACATTCGATGCACATCGACAGTTCTATCTAGGTCGAGTGTCATTTTGTTAAATGCCGAATAATCAGTAAAGCTAGTATCTAAGATCAATATTTTGTCAACAGAATTAATTACTGTTTTATCTTAATAATAAGCTGTTACTCTGTCACTTGAAATAAAGTATTTTTTTGAATAACTTCAGTGTTTTAGAAAAGGGGCAGGTCAGGAGTACCCTAAACCGACGAGCATGCATGAAGAATGTAATGAGAGTGAATGAAGCGAGAGTAGTATGTCAAGATCGTAGCAAATGGAGATCCGTGATCTCTGCCTACCCCTATAGGTCCAGCCGTTCACTCGTGATGTCGTGACCAAGGGATATAGGGATTCATTTTTATATATATAGACTTCAGTGTCGGTTACTTTGTGCGTTAGCTATTGTAAATTGTAATGCACTTTGCATTTAATTTTTTCGGCATGGGGTAGTAATATAACTGCTCTGTTCAACTGATTCGACTAGTTTATGTGAGTTACCGACAGATCTATTAGAATTTAGAGTCAATTTTAAGTGACATTTTTTATTTATTACATATTAAATGTCACTGTGTTTGTTTCCTTCATCGCCCGCAATCGCGGCGGACGCGTGTACAAAGTACAAACAGCTCCGTGAGTTTTTAGCCTAATACACCATTCCCGAAGTATAAAGTTGAAAAATTAACCAAACTACCGCAGGCTCCGGTATCTACCTGAGATCGCCCAAATGAGATCATTACAAAATAATTACATTATATGGGATTACCGCGAGTCTTGCTTTTATGAATTAATCTTAACACAAAATCTTACAAAAAGCTCAAATTTATTGTTAGTACAGGGTTTTGATGATCGGGGGTCGGTAACGTTCCGCATGGCGCAGGTCAAACTCAAACTCAAGATATTTATTCAAAATTGTGTAGCACTACTACAGCTTTTTGACGTCAAATTCTGCTTAAAACTAAGTTTACCACCGCTTCCTAGGCACCAGTGGAGAAGAAACGGCGCAACAAACTCCACTGTAGCATTTTATGGACGTCAATTTACAAAAAATAAGTTCTTAAGACTAAATATGGACGAATGTACATATGTCTCGTGTCAAGATAATTAAAGTATATAAAAAAAAACTTATAATAAAATAATTAACCTAAGTTAACAAAAATAAATAATAAAGAAGTTCGCGTTCCTATTTCAACATTTAGGAGGGGCCTGCACCATGCTCAAGCCAGACATTTTTGTCTTTAAGGTAATCATCTGTCCTATAGTATGCTTTTTTACATAAGGTGGTCTTCACAAAGTTTTTAAATTTATTGTCAGGCATACCAAGGACTGATTCAGGCAATTTATTATAAAAACGTATACAATCCCCCCTAAAAGAATCACTAACTCTGCAAAGCCGATAGCATGGAAGGAGCAGTTTATTTTTATTGCGCAGATTTCTGTCTGTAATGTCACTTACTTTTGTAAAATTTGATATATTTTTTCTGACATACAGTATATTTTCAAATATATATTGGGAAGCTACAGTTAAAATATTAATATCTTTAAACCGTTCCCTAAGATAATCTCTCTTACCTAAACAGTAAATGGCACGAACTGCCCTTTTTTGTAATATAAAGATAGTTTCTAAATCCGCGGCATTCCCCCAAAGTAGTATTCCATAGGACATCAAGCTATGAAAGTAACTAAAGTACACCAGCCTAGCAGTATCTACGTCAGTCAACTGCCTGATCCGTCTGACAGCAAAAGCAGCAGAGCTGAGTTTATTGGCCAAAGCAGTGATATGGTCATCCCATTGCAATTTCGAATCTATTGTGATTCCCAGAAAAGTAGTGCTATTTACAAATTCTAACCTTTGCGCCCCCAGCACGATATCAACCTGAGCTTGCCTCACATTAGGCAGTGTAAACTTAATGCATTTGGTTTTTTCTGCATTCAGCAATAGGTTGTTTGCAGAAAACCAATTTGAAATGACGTTTAAGATATTATTTACATTATTCGCATCTGTACTATTACGATCTACTTTGAATATTAGCGATGTATCATCTGCAAACAATACTACTCCAGCGTGTGCCTCGACCATATAAGGTAGGTCATTGACATAAACCAAAAAGAGAAAAGGTCCTAAGATTGATCCTTGGGGTACGCCTATCTTGACGTTTGACCCATTTGACTTAACGTTATTCACATCAACAGTCTCGGAAGCTACCTGTGCAGGGTGTGACGAGAGCCGACCAGTGGGTGCCACCACTGTGGCGGCGATGATGACACGGCGTGTGCTGCGCCCTAGAGGAGTGCCCCGCGTGGGCCGGGGAGCGCCGTGCTGTCATCGCCGAAGTGGGAACGGACCTCTCGCTGCCGGCCGTAGTTCTGTTTATGGTCGACGGCGGCGATGAGGCGTGGGCAACCGTCTCGCAAAAGGAGGCGGCGGAGAGGGAGAGGGAATGTGACCCACTGTCCCTCCCACAGTGCCGCAAGAGAACCGGGGCTCAGAGGAGGTGGTACCATCAACTCCCCCCCCCCCCTAACCGGCCCGGGCAGTAGACGCGGGGGCGTCTGCTGCCCTTACATAGGCCTCGAGGTTGACGGCGCACGTCGTTTCGCGTGTGCTCCTGCCGCATCTCCTCTTCTGCCGCACCAGAGACGGGCCTGCCGCCGATCAGTGGGGGGCGACCCACACGACGATGGCGGAAGATGTTGTTCCCGCCATCGTCGATATGTAGTGACGACGGACATCGTGGTGGTTTAGAGGGTAGTCTGGCCCGATGGAGTTTGTGGCCTATTTCATAAACAAAGGGCACGGCACCCACTTCTTATCAGGAGAGCCGTGTGCTTGTCTACCGCCTAATTGGTAAGAAACATAAATTATAGTTTATGTAGTTTAACAAAGTCATGTGCTAAGAACTTGACAGCCTCCGTGGCGTAGCGGTAGTGAACGCGGCCGCTTCGCAGGAGGCGCGGCTTCAATCGATCCCCGCTCAATGTAAATATTTGTATGCATGAATATGAGTATTTGCATTGGACTGGTCGTACGTACCTCGGAGAGCACGTTAAACCATCCGTCAGTCGGTATGGCAGTCGTTACGGGTAGTTGGAGCCCTCAAAAGTCTGGTTGTAATGAAACTAATAATATTTTCAAGAAAATGAAATTGTCAACAAACAAACCTAGATGCAGATCTTTGAATAACTTTTTTGTAATACGACTGTTTCCTGACTGTCCCCATAAATTTTATGTAAAACTTCGTCAGAGTTCGTTCATTATACACGTTATCAAAGAACATGTACCCCTTTTTGTCTGCAGCTATATTTTTTTTACTGTGTTGTGCAAATTACACTGTGGTGCAAACATTAAAACTTGCAAGAAGTAATCCATAAAACAACAACGAATGTTGTTGGGCGCATTTTTTTATGTTGCAAAAGATACATTGTCCTATTAGTCACGGGAAGCCGCGGGATTACTACATGTTTTATATTCCACTTCCAATATGGTAAACTAGCTATATTAGTTCATAGTTTTCTTTAGGATGTCAATGCCAATAAACGATGATTTTCAACAATCATCCGTTCAAATAAAACACAAACCAGGTAACTGCTACACTGGGAACATAAAATCTGATGGCAGAAGCGCCATCGATTCGATAGGAGAAGATTTAAAAATAATGAATTCAAAAATTTACAACACGAACAGAGATCAAGTTTAATTTTTTTCAATGATTTTGATTTTTTTGGTGAAACCCGCTTATAGAGGGAATTTCTTCAAAAATCACACATATATTTTAATGTAATGTTTTGTTGTATAAAATAAACAATCGTTAAATACATTGACATAATCGTATTTCCTCGTCCAAACATAATCCTGACACAACTCCAACTCGCATTTCCCTTCGAGGAGCCACAAGGGCGTGTAACGAACGTAATGTGAAGCCCATCTATTAGTGCTGCTATTGTTTATCTTTATTCACTTTATGTAGGCAATACACATCAAGGAGCGTACGGAGATATGTTATACTGAATGCCATAAAATATTACTACCAATAAATACTATAGTGGAAGTACTAAAGTTGTTATGGAGTTAGTAAGTTTGACGAAGAGGTGTGATGATATTTTTATTATTGCATATTTTTATTGTGATTCCGTAAGATCGTGAGACCTGGGAAAGGACTGAAAGTATTTTCGAGCAAAGTAATTCTAGATTTGTATGTATCTCATATCTAAGAAAAAGAAAAAGAAAAGGCAGGATAAGCAACCATTCGCAACCAGAGAGTACCTATGTGTTTTGGGTCGGAAATGGGGCTCCTTCGATGCAAATAAATAAAAATGCTAGCTGCTGTGAAAATGACCTTTTACTTTAGAACAAGAAGTAGTAATGATGGCAGCAACAAAGCCGTAGTGGTGTGTCTATACGACTACAGACTAAAAACTAAAAGTAAACTTAAAACTAGAGATGTGCCCGAAAACAAGTTAAGAAAGTGAAAGAAAATATAGTGACATTATGGATTTTGGATCATAGCAAGTGGAAATAAGTTGTCTCTGCCTATTGAGAAACTCATCCTTTTTAAAAGTCGGTTAAAAAGTTTTAAGAAACGGCCTACTACATAATAGGCCATACATAAAATTACATTGGCCGAGATACAGACTGAGTTTTGCAAAATATCACAATTTCTGTGAATTACAGAACTTGCAACGGATTGCAAATGCTCTAAGAATGCAGATAATAAGAGAAATTGAGAATCAAAAAAACAGAAACGGGTGAATATAGAACCTCCTACTTTTTGAAGTTGGTTAAAAACACAGAACATAACATCAGACTAAGATAAAACATTACCTAGCATTAATTCATTCTCCAAAACCCGTGTCTTTGTGAAATGTGGGCTTACCCACTGCCGGGCTGACGCCAGACGGGTTGACTGTTGTCAGCCCCCAACCACGATCAACGTTAATTAATCAAAAGGTTGGTAAATCGATGTTCTTCATTTTGAACTCTCATTTGGATATTTACTTGTTTAACATACCTTTTCGGTAGATGAAGCGATATGAATTTGATTAATGCTGCTAATTTCGTTGATCCGAATTATGTGGAGTAGAATAGGACCAACCCAGTTCAAACTATGAGTGTCGTTAAAGGCGACTAAGGAATAGGGCTGTTCTCCATCCGACAGTAAACATACAGCCCAAAACAAAGAGCTCACTAGACGACAATAGGCTTGCCCCCTATTACGTCGTGGGACAGAAAATCATAATTGGCGAAACGTGGGTGCTAATACACCTCTTTGGATAAATTATGTGACAAGACTAATGCGTGGTCTTCGTGGTTATAACCATTCAGAAATATAATTTGCACAAAAATATTAAATATAAATCTGTTTATTTCACACACTGCCGGTGGAATAGCAGGCATTCTATACACTAGCATACATTGCCTAGGCATTGTATGGAATGCAAATACACATTAGCGGTAATTTAAACACCAATTGATACCAAATACACACACACTACATATGGGCCATGATAACCATAAGATTACTAATAGATATGTAAACACGCTTTTTTCTCTACAAGATTCCAAATGGAAGAATTTCTGTCTTTACACCACGACTTTTAGGTCATTAGTCCAGTTTCAAGTCCAAAGATTCTCAATATAGTCACTTCAAAACTAAGTTGTGTATTTAACTTATCTGGAGCCCTAACTTTTAGCTTCTCGCAGTACCATAGTCGAATTAGACCGATAAGCGTGGAAATTTCGGTGCGCCCTACTCTGAATTTTGATAATATTGAACATTAATTTTAGTCGTTATTCTGCCGTCACGACAGCTCCAAATTCCTTTTAACAAGCTTTTGTTGGTGTAAGTCAAATATAATTATATTATTGAAAAACCTTTCAATATGGTAATGAATTTGATTATGTATTTCGGAACTAACAAAAAAGGTCATCGAGATAGCATAAATAACGCGTTATTTTTCGATAATCATGGCGGTTTTTATGTTATGGAAAAAATATTGAATAGCAAATTGAATTAAGTGTTGTATGGGGGTGTGAATAATATTGATGACTAGGGAATTTATAACGGGGGACTTCGCCCCTGTAAATCCCCGAAGGGGTAAGCAAAGGTGTTTTACCATTCACATCGACTTTAAAATATTAATTGTTATTTTTCCTCAGTAGTTTTCCCACTTCTAAGTCAACTGAATACTTACCATGACGTAGTGCGTTTATACTGTGGGTGAGAAAGAGGGACGATGCTATATAGAGTGTCAGTCTATACATTGGAACTACCTCTATTCCTCTTTCTCATACGAGTCATTGTATAGGTATTCTTTTGTTTTTAAGTATGAAACTTCCTACAACTTTTTCTTCGCAGTCGCGTAAAAATCCATATCCATACCAATGTTATAAATGCGAAAGTAACTCTGTCTGTCTGTCTGTATGTTACGCTTTCACGCCTAAACCACAGAACCGATTTTGATGAAATTTGGTATAAGGGTAGATTAGACCTCGAGAAAGGACATAGGCTATGTTTGGTCGCGATAACCGACATCCACGCGTGCGGAGCCGCGTAGCTAGTAAACATTATAAAATGTCCCTTTGTCAGTCAGTGTCAGAAATATTTTGACCTCCAAAGTTTTAAACCGATCTTAAAACTTAGGTATTAAGAGGAAATCAAACTGTTTTATTGATTTAAATTGTATTATCGTCCGAACTTAAGGAGTGTATCGAACACAGTAATACACAATAATCAGTCAATAGCAAGAGGGGAAAACCTAGGAATTAAGATCATTTTGAGCACTTTGTTCATCAATATCTTTCTGATGCTGAATGTAAAGGTACCTAAAAAGGGTATAAAGTTCCTATGTATGAGGAAGGTACTTAACTTCAACATATTAACAATATGATATGTATTCTAACACTTGTAACACTTCAGTCTATTACTAGTGACAGCTGACTAATAGCTTTATACACAAAGATGAAGAAGATAGGGTCGCCTTAAGGACGTAGGTATGTTCGTTACCTTTTTATATTCTGGTAGCAGACATTTATGCCACGAATATTGCCAGAGCAAATATTCCAGAAATTATGTTCTATATTTCGTCTTGGAACAATGTCAAGAATGTTTACAAGAAAAGAAGGGTAGGTACACAAAAGTGAAACTGAGATTTATACATCCACGTTATTAGAATACGAGCATACGGGAAAAAAATCTACTTTTTACATGTAAATGTGCCTTGTGAAGATGTTTGATGTTTCTTACTCAATCACGCTCAAACGACTGAACTAATCTAGCTGAAATTTGGTACAGATATAGATTAAAATTTAAAATAACACATGAACTACTTCTTCGTACAGTTCCACGTGCTTTAAGCGGGGCATGAAAAGGCTTCTGATGAGGGCATCAAGCGGAGTGCCATCACTGTTAACATGGTACATGTGTACGATGGTGACCCTCTTTCCGAGACTTGGCTTACCATCGGGTGAGGTGAAGTCAAATTGACGTGTCCTTTATAAAAAAATATCCCTGGTAGGTATAGGTTCACGAATTGCGGAAATACAGTGTCATAAATAATATTGGTCTAGCTTTTTGTTATTGTGACTTTTTAAGACTTTATTGACTGCATAATTGAAGCAGTTCATTTATTTTGCCTTTAGCCCATTTTTCATTCGACTCCAAATTTATATACAAAATCTAAAATAAAAAATAAGAAAGAAAGATAAGGAATACATTAATTAATCATTAAGTTCAATTATTCTTCTAAGTATTCTTTAAAAACTTTCAGAGGGCATTTAAAGAAGGATAATTGAGTTCACTGAGTTTCTTGCTGGTATCCTCTCAGTAGAAACGGTTTAGTCCACTCTCGGCCCCTCGACCCCTAAATAAAGATTTCTTTATTGGTGTCCTCTCGGCCCTTAAACCTATCTCGTCTACTCTCGCCCCCTAATTTGATAATTATCTAAAATAAATATTTTGGTACAGTCATGAACATACTGTACAAAAAGCAATGGTAACTAAGTGAGCATATAACCGAACTTACAAGCATAACAACCTACCGAACCAGCGAAATTTCCAATGATTTTGTTTTATTGCTCGTGTCATTCTTGACAATATTGTAAAATTCTAACGTTCATATGTGCTCTTTATGTGCCTAAACTGAATAAATGAAATTGATTCTGTGATTCTTGATTCTTTGGTTCTGAAGGCCATACAAATAATATTTAATTACAGAAATTAAACCATTTAACCTAAATGACCACAATTTGGCAACGAAAAAACATTAACGCTATTCTTGTAGAAATAAATGAGTACTTGACAATTTGCTATGCGGCTAAGGAACCATCTCGGATTTGGATCAACTACTTCAATTTGAAAGCAAAACCTGAATCAACCAACCTTTGATTAAGGATTGACGAAGTTCAGTCATTTACCATCAAAGCGGTTCGGCAAGCAGTTGATCACAACCTACATTAGGATGATTGCGCAAGTTCCAACCGTACCGTTATTTGTACATGACGTATTTGTTGAGATGTTGTATGGTTTATTTCCTTATGTGTATCTACCCTTATTAACTTTGTTAAATGCCTTATATCTATACTAATATTGTAAATGCGAAAGTAACTCTGTCTGTCTGTCTGTTACGCTTTCACGCCTAAACCACTGAACCGATTTCGATGAAAGAAGATTGCCCACTTTTCAATGGACCGCCGTTTCATAACAAATAATTTTGTATGACGTTGAAACTCGGATATTAAATTGGATTGATATCGTACTTTCATAGGAAATAAAAAATATTCTGTTATTTTGTGGGGTTTTCTCTCATTCTTCGTTTTGCTGTTCAAATTATGGTTAAGTTTTGAAGCAAATGTCCATCAATCCGTCAAATCAATTTTGTCCAGAAAGTGCTAGTCGTTACATGGATCAACAGGGAATTAAGTTAAATAAGGTAGAAGTAATAGTTCCACACACTTATAAATAACCCTGATACCTATACACCAATGTTTATATTATAACTCTATTTAATGTATGATCGCGCCACCGTTCATGTAGTTACGATAAATCTTTGTCAACCTATAGCTTGCACTTGCGTGAAAGTCATAGACATAATTTGGACCCGGTAGGTGGCACTGCAATCGTGTTATAGGACTGTGCCGAGCGAAGTCGGGGTGGGTCAGCTACTTACTTACCTACTAGGTTATGCTAAATGTACTTACAGGTTTGTATAGGAAGTAGAAAATGAAATTGTTAGAATATTTTAAGCAAGTTTTATTAATCTATGATCTCATCATCCTCATATTCATGAAATATGTTGAGCAAAAATGCAGCTGGTGGTTGAACGGATCTAAATCGAGCCCAACTTAGGCACCACAATATAGTCATAATGTGGGCACAGCACAAGTCCTCAAAAAGGTTCTAGAACATGCAGTAATCCCAAGACTCGACTGTATACGTATTCAATACAATAATCAATAATATGCTATTAACACAACACTCAACACGACACTCAATAATAACATCCACCCATCCATGTACTCCCATCTGTAAATCCCCGAAGGGGTAGGCAGAGGTGTATTAGCACCCACGTTTCGCCAATTATGATATTGCCGCCCAGCGGCTCCTTTTTCTTGAGCTGTATGTTTTTGATCCAATCAATAATAACACTATAAATAAAAAGTGAAAACAAAACCGCACATTGGTTACTGAAAAGACGTTTTGTTTGAAAGGAGCTCTACCATGACCATAGACATGACACGACAGTTTTCAACTTTTAACAGTTTGTATTTCGTTCAAAGAGCTAGTTTTTATCACTTTTCACAAATTCACAAACGGCACTCTAAAAGCGTCCTCTACGAACCTACCCTCATTGTCATAATCGCATAGATATATTTTGATTTAGATAGCAAACTTCATGATTCGAAACGCTAAAGATATTGTATTTTGTCAGTTAAAATAATTCCCATTTGCTGATTTTCTCATATATAAAATCTTTGATAAACGTGCTAAAAAGTCCCTGATAAAAATTATTTTTTATCGTCAGTATTTACATGGGTAGGTAACTACTTCCATCTCAACAATATTATTTCTACTCCATTTGAAACTATCTATGTTATGTGCATTTGAGTAAGAAGACAACTATAATCGATTTCACCACTAATTATACCAAAGTTCAATCCCCACATACGATTTTGTTTGAATGAATTAAAAGATTGTTAAAAAAATATTTCATGATTTATCAAGTTACTTATGTAGCCATACACTTTTTATTTAGGTTTTTCAAAAACGTAACGAACATTGGCATTCTCCTTTGGTAGGTATAGGGGAAGATTAGACCATGAGAAAGGGCTATGTTTGGTCGCGATAACCAACAACCACGCAGAGCCGCGGACAAAAGCTAGTTTGATTATACTTACAAACATGGACCTTTAGAAAAGTACGGACGGAGTCTCGCGTATAATCCGAGTGAAGCAAAGAATGCTAAACGTATGTCCATGCTTACAAAAACAATATTTCAATTACAGTAACTTTAAATAGAAGCAGATACATACAAGGTTGAATTACCATAGGGGCGTTTACACTATAGGGGCAATTCAAACCACTATTGTGCATAGTACATAAAAATCAATTAAATCTGAGAGCTACGATTAGCCACCCTCGTAATGATCGTGTTATGAGTGTATTGAAAGTTTCTTTGCTTGGTATTTAATGAATTTTGCCACATTACCGTAATATTTTCGACCTTTCCATGTAATTACTAATCACCCCTATATAATTTACTTATGAATAGAGACGTACACATTAAATCCCTAATACCCTGTGGTTAAAAAAAAGCGAAACTAAAAACATACCCTGTGGCTGAAGTAACTACTGCACATATTTAATTAATTTTTGATGTAAAACCCTTGAAATGGCATACTGCATACGTGGTTCCAATTAACGCCCGTATGGTGTAATAACCCCATATAAAAATTCATTTCAACAAAATAAATTTTAGTAATTGGTTTACCGGTACCCAATACCGGTTAAACAGATTATATTATAGGATTAGACTTTTTTGAGTTCATATGTATCATGGTGGGTAGCATTTTTTTTTATACCAGACACGTCAATTTGACTTCACCTCGCATATTAAGTTAAAGGCAAAGTCTCAGGAACAGGGTCACCACCGTAAACATGTACCATGTTAACAGTGGTGGCACTCAGCTTGACGGCCTCATTAGATGCCTTTTCACACCCCGCTTAAAGGTCCCGGGACTGTAGGAAGAAGGAAACACGTGATTTGGCAGGGAGTTCCAGGTCTTAGTTGTGCGAATACTGCCAAAGACGCAACATCTCTACGCATCTGCAAAGGCAAAAATATTATCAGGATAGAACGGCCAGTGAGAAACGCGTGGCAACTTTTTAGACAATTTCTGTCCTACGAGACAGGAACTTTTGAACGTTTACTTTACAGTACCTTTAAGACTAGCTTGTAATAACACCGCACCGTTAAAAATACCTTTTTTGTGTTTTTTTTCCGTACGGAAATCCCCTTGGATATCCCCTCTTCCAGAGCTGGAAGGGGAGGTTATGTCGGACTCGAACCGACTAAAACCGCACGCCGACTGTGGGTCGTGGTGCTAGGCCGGTGGTGAAGTTGTCATCGACATATCCCTCGCACCCCGGCTGACCCAGGGCCATCACTTACGGTCTGGCCCTCCTCGGGAGGGGGGACAACAGTGTCCCCGACTCGCGCCCGATGAATAAGCCATTTTATGCTAATTCCAACTCTAGAATAAAAATGGAGAAGTAAATTAAAAAATTAAGTAAAAAATAGAGATATTTCTTAATTTTCGTGAGTATTTATCTTAAAGTCGCCTAACGTATATGCAGGTGCACACTGCTTATGGGCAGGGCTCATTGCGGGTAGCCTAAAATCTATAACAACTTTAGTTAGGTACGGAAGCCAGCAAAACTCTCGCTACTTCGGACGTCAGCCTGACCTAATTGCGTTTGTGGTAACGTTGTAAAGCTTCGAACATTAGAAAATTTTAAAGCAACATGAATTGATTTTTCATTATATCACAACCAAGAATATAGACAGGTATGCTGTGTCGATGAACGATAAATGAGCTATGATTGTTTACATCATCGAAGTTAAAAACCACATTGATCATCATCATAGTCTAATTTCCAAATATAACCGAGGCAGCGGACTCATTCACCTTGGAGTCCAGAGTCCAATTAGGTATTCCTTCTCCTCCTTTAGATTTGGCTTGTACTACATTTATTAGAGCGACCGCTATCTGATCTTTCAACTCCGAGAGTAAGGTCTCGTTCCTTTCACTAAAGCCTCGATCGTTGGTCTACCAGCAGGTTCTTACAGAATGGCAGCGGGGTGCAGTTCATTGACGGACTTATTATTAAAAAAAACCCAGGGTCTTGTTGGATACCCATACACCTCCTAACGGGGCTCAAGATAGAGAATGTGGTACCATCAGGGACAGAAAAGTGACCAAATATTATCTTGACCAACCGGCCACCGAGACACACTCAATATGATTGTGAAGATGGATAAAAAAATAAAAGGAAAATTTGAATCACATCGGGCGCGTCTCGCTGTCCGAGTTGTTCAACGCATTCCCCCTGTAAGGGAAGAACCGCGGGTTCGAGTCTCATCCGAGAAGCTTCATTTTTCTCTACGTATTCGATTTGTATAGTTAGCATACTTAATGCTGTAAAATTCATTCAAATATTACCTCTAGACTTTATGAATGCCAGAAACCTAGGTTACCATTCGATTACTGGAAAATTGAACGCTGAAGCCGATATAGTTGTAGAAACAGCAATGCTTATTGGAACAAAGGCTGTGAGATATCGAGATTCTGCGATAGAGTGAAGTCCTCAATGTAAAGGGTCTTGATTTCAAATTGCATCCGTATTTTCCGTATTGACGCTTGCAACCAAGTACCTTGTTGTAAGCAAGCCTGAGTTGGGAGAACTAAAGCTCGTCAATAGTTTGCTATTAGTATTTAGTAAAGCTTCTATTGTTGTCAAAATAAAATAAACTTTTTAATTTAGGTAAAGTTGATAATAAACAACTTACCCATCTAATAGTCATAAAGTTTATATCAGTAAAACATAATATATAATTTTTGTCATTTTAATCTGCCTTTATGATCGTCCACTAATTAAAAGAAAATGAAAAATTCATTTTTCATTTGGATTGATTGGAAGTTCTCTAGTTTTAATGAAAATCATTGCGGGTAGTTCATCATTAATGTGTCCACGATGCTGTAGTAAAACAATGGATCTGCTATTTTTATATTTATAAAGTATTGTTCAATTCTAACTTTATTGGTTGGGTTTTCTATTAAATCGTGTTTTATGGTTTTTTTAACCATTTATTCTTTACTTAAGAAACAAAAACCTTTTAAAATTATCATGTTATTTTCAGTTCTCAAATCAGATTTCAAAAATTTTAATTCCGTCAAAAATTTCCAGTAGTGGTGTACCAGGTACCAGGGGAGTTTAGCCCCTGTAGCGCATTTGGACAGATTCTCAACTGGACAAATTCTCAACTGAATAGATTCTCAACTGGACAAATTCTCATCTGGACAGATTCTCAACTGGACACATTTTCAACTGGACTGGATGTGTAATGGTTCATGACGTATTTGCCTCGTAAAAATTTCCTTCTTTCTACAGTCCCGGGTCCTTTAAACGGGGCGTGAAATGGCATATGATGAGGCCTTCAAGTTAGAGCTCCCTACACCCCATTTAGTACTATAGTACTTCAGTAGCAGAAAATTTGTGTCAAGAAAAATCTGAACTATCGCAAATGAACCGCCTTAGGGATACAAAAGAGTACCGCTGAAATAATCTACTTTATTCCACCATTTTTTATCTGAAAGTTCCTGAACTAATTAAGACAAGTTCGTAGTAGTCCTTCGAGTTTTTCTTAATAGATATTGGATATAATGGAAAGAACCGCAACTTCGACCTCTATCTAAATGATTAAAGACAATATTTTGTGAGTAAACAGAATGTTTGGTCAACCTTGTATGACATAATTCGGAAAGTGTTTTATCTCCATGATTGTTTACTAGATACAGTCAACAACAGAAGTAACTTTTTTCTCTTAAACCTGTAAAAAGTAATGAACAAAAAAGTAAATATATCAACATCTGCGGATCCTAAAACTACCTATGTATAATATCAATCATTGCAACATAATATACCTGTATAAAACAGCTATGTAAGTATATAGTAAAAGCAATTATTGTCTTTGATTTTACGATATTTTCTTGTGTAATGTGTGTCTGTAACCAAATTCCACGAAATTTGACACCAATCGGTAGGAATAGGCAGTTCTCTCCAAAAGGATTCTAATCACGGAAATTGAAATCAACAGAACAAGTCTTTCTGTTGAATTTAATTTCCGTTTATCCACCCATCGCTTGTGTACACAATGCGGTAAAATGTTCAACATGATTCGCAACGTTATTGGTTACTAACTGACTTTTTCATTCAAGTCTATTCTCGGTTAAAAAACCGGCCAAGTGCGAGTCGGATTCGCGCACCGAGGGTTCCATAACTTAAGCTACATAAATCATAATATATTTCGATTAGGTTTACAAAGAAGTTTGATTTTTCCACAGCTTCAAAACATTATAGACCTGAGTATGTCATATGAATTTTGACTTCATACCTTCACTGAGAAAAAGGAAAACTCGAAATAAAAACCTGATCCTACCTGTCTTGCCAGCGTGGAAACAATAGGCCAAAGCCCTAATTCCAGCAATGGACTGCGATAGATTAATTAATTGGTCGAAGACCAAAATCTACGGAGCCAAACTAAGATAACCTGCGAGCTGAGTAGTTTTGCTGATGAGCAGAACAAGTTATGATGCAGATTTTCCTTTCAAGGATGTGAGCTCGTCATATAACACCGCAAACGGGAAATGAAAGAAGAATGAGTAAGCTGATTTCGGGTAACTACAAAGAGCAATAAAATGATGCTAATAATGTATCTGTCGGATGAGTCATGAGTACTGTACGTCAACTGACAGTTCGGAGGGGCGCGGTCGTGCGAATCAAAGTGGGGAGACGGGCCGCGCGTTCAAGCGATCACTTCTTGTTGCGATTTAGGACGGACAACATCTCCTGCCTGAGAACTAATTATAATATCTCAGTGTGATTGGGTTATCAGTGAGTGTTGACTTAAGTCACAAAGGGGCCCCTTAAACCTACAAACCGAGTCACTTATCTCGGGGTCTGCTCGGGTCTCTTTCTCTGCTACACGATGGACCTAACACTCGCACTGTGAATCTACATGTATCAATTATTATTACGGGTATCCGTGAGGACCACGTACAGCACTGATCAGCCATCCCTGTCTACATAAGTATCTATAACCTGATTTATTGGTCAAAGAGAAACATCTTTTCAATCTATTCTTATCAGATGATTTTATTCTATAAACAAAACAAGTCAAGATTGATATTTCTACACGTATTTTGTTCGTATGGCACATCAAAGTAAATAGAGATATTCATGACGGTTTTACGTCCGGAAATTCGTCCGCGCGAGCTGTGATTTATCGGAAAATAATAAAGATATGTAGTATTCCATCAGCTAATATAAAATAACTATTTTTATACATATTGTATACAACGTCAATGGCAAGTTCCACGGAAGTTTCAAACAAAATACAGATAGGTATAATAAATCATACGCTGTTTTGATATCATGATTTGGTCGTCATAACTGTAGGTTTATTTATGTTATCAAATTCTATATACATGTTGATCTAATTATATATCATAGTTTTCGGTTATTAGTCAAAAATTGACTAATAATACAAAAAGATAATCACAGTTCGTCTGATAGTAAAGATGTTATCGTTATATGGGGAGAAAAGGGCGGAAAATAGATAAAAAGGAATTTTAACAATGGTAATATTGAGTAATATCATACCAGAATCACAGAATAGATAATACCAGAATACCAGACATAAAATGTGTTTATTTGCTATCTTTACTACAAACAAAATACGCTCTGGAAACATGGTTTGGAACAAAGCATCTATTCATGCAATTTGCTTTTTTTTTTTTACCGTGGGGGAAAATCCTTCATGGATGTTATGCCGGACTCCTACCGACTAAAAACCCCCACGGTAACGCCCAGAAGCCTATGGATGGGAGCCCCGGGTAAGCCCACGGAAGGATGTCCCAGGACTCCCATCAGACCTACGGCTACAATTGCGGCCTCGCCTTGGTTCGGGTGCTATCCCACGTCCATGGGTACATGAAAATTGGTTATTTGAGGCCCTTAGTGGATTAGTCCTTTGAAGAAGTATATAATACTAGCTTTTGTCCATGGCTCCGCCCGCGTAGTTGTCAGTTATAGCGACCAAACATAGCCTATGTCCTTTCTCAAGGTCTAATCTAACCGATTTTGATGAATTTTGGTATAGGAATACCAAAATTCATCAAAATTGGTTCAGTGGTTTAGTCGTGAAAGCGTAACATACAAACAGATAGACAGAGTTACTTTCGCATTTATAATATTTCTATGGATAAAGATCGCTTACAAATTCAGTAACTTTTCAGAGAGGAACTTCTGAGCACGAATGTACACAAAACAAGCGAATGACGAACGTACTAAACGCAGCTTAGAATACGTCACATCGAGGGGCAAGTTGTATTACTCAAACAACGGCTACACTGCTTAACTTGTCACTACTAAATGCTTCATGGCTTTATTCAATCTATCCAAGTGTACAGGGTGAATTTATTTATCCTGTTAGGTTTATTGCTAATTTGGAAGGACAATGATCGAAGTTACAAAATGGAAGTATTAAAGCCGTAAGCGGTAACGTAATGATACGGTATTGGGCTTACAATCGTTAGATACTATACATTTATTCATAAATAAATAGATTTTGGTTAATTAGAGTATCTAATGAGGAAATAACTTTCAATGATTTAATAAAATTAAATCTGTTTATTGTTCTCATAATGTAAGTAAAAAAGGCTTATTATTTTCTTATTGTAATGTTTTGTATTAATACAGATTTGAAGCAGAAAGCCTTCTCACAACCGACGTTAAAGAGACTTGAAAAAGTTCACCCATTTTACTAAAAATATATCCACTAGTGACTCACAAATTGCGACAGCGTAGCTACTGGTTTTTTTTCTTTTACTAAAGCAATCTGAACTGACACCAGTCAGTGGAAATTACACGAATTGCAATTCACCCTGTATAGTCACGATACTCGGTATCTCGGTAGCACAGTAGGTGTTCAAACTTCGCATTTGCATTGGATCTGAGCTATATTCGTATATACATAGCCTGGAGCATTTGAATTTGTACGCTAAATTATGCAGGCAAGTACGCACTGTATTGTATACATGATAGACTACTCATCAAACGTACTTACTACTATAAACAATGGTGTTAGATTTTCTCAAGATCATTTTATCTCGCACATGCACACACACCACACGCGCGCGCACACGCAAATACATTTTTGCTTTGATAATTTTTAATTATTACAAATAGCCATTATGCATTAAAGTTTAATAATATAATATAATGACACGCATGTTCAATAAATCGTTTTGTGAAATAGTAACAGCAGAACACTGACTCCTGAGGACTCTGGCGAAGGACGCCGTCACTCGGGGTGAGGTGGTGTTGGCGGTGTCACTGGACATCGCCAACGCCTTTAACACCCTGCCCTGGAGCTGCATTAGGGAGGCGCTCGTGTATCACGAAGTGCCTCTCTACCTTCGCCGCATAGTCGGGGCGTATTTATCGGAGAGAGCAGTCGTCTACCCAAGTGCGACCGGGCTCGGTCGGCGAGAGATGTCGTGCGGTGTTCCACAGGGATCGGTCCTGGGACCGCTACTGTGGAACATCGGTTACGACTGGGTGCTTCGCGGTGAGCTCGCGGACGGTGCTGCCGTCACGTGTTATGCGGATGACACGCTAGTGACGGCGTGCGGGGCTACATACCGCGAAGCGACCCTGAAGGCCACGACCGCGGTTGCCCAAGTCGTGGAGCGGATCCGGCGGCTGGGTCTCGAGGTGGCTCTGCATAAAACCGAGGCCATGTTCTTTCATGGGCCTCGGCGCGTGCCACCGGAGGATTCCAGCCTCATAGTGGGAGACATTTCCATCGGCATCAAGCCCCAGATCAAATATCTGGGGCTCGTGCTTGACGGCCGGTGGAACTTCGGGGAGCATCTCCGAAGACTGGCCCCTAAATTGAAGGACACAGCTGCCGCTTTGGGGCGGCTGCTGCCCAACATGAGGGGGCCGGATGACTCCTGCAGGAGACTCTACGCGGGAGTCGTGCGATCCATGGCCCTATATGGGTGCCCAATATGGGCGGACACCCTGACGGTCCACATTGCGCGTCTGCTGCGTGGGCCGCAGCGTGCAATGGCCAACAGGGCTATTAGGGGGTACCGCACGATATCTCTGGAGGCGGCGAGTCTCCTTGCCGGATCCCTACCGTGGAACCTGGATGCGAGAGCCCTTTTGATGCTAT
Source organism: Eilema sororculum (assembly GCA_914829495.1). Taxonomy (NCBI): domain Eukaryota; kingdom Metazoa; phylum Arthropoda; class Insecta; order Lepidoptera; family Erebidae; genus Eilema; species Eilema sororculum. The sequence goes on from OU618543.1 coordinate 5,711,117, forward strand.
ATCGGTATCGAAAGGAGGCGCGGGAGCAGGGACGGGAACCCGAGCCTGATGAAATTCGGGCCGTGAGGTCTCAGCTCCACAGGGACATGGTAGCGGAATGGGAGCTACGACTTGGGCGACTAAGCGCAGGGCACGCCGTAATAGCGGCGGTAAGACCCATCATGGAGGAGTGGCTAGAGAGGCCACATGGCAGCCTCTCGTACCGACTGACGCAGGTGATTACCGGACACGGATGTTTCGGGAGTTACCTGTGTCGGATCCGGAAGGAGCCAACGTCCGAGTGCCATCACTGTGATGCGAGCGAGGACACAGAGCTGCACACGCTGACCGAGTGCCCGGCGTGGGACACGCCCTAGTGGCGGCTCTGGGGGTGGGAGTCCTCACACTCGCCACGTAGCTCACAGCGATGGTAAGATGCGCGAACGCTTGGGGTGCGGCTGTCTCCTTCTGCGAGCAAGTAATGCTCGAGAAGGAAGCGGCCGGTCGGGTCCGGACTAGACTTCGGGCCCGGGAAGCCCGCGCAGAGCGAAGGCGAACCGGACGTCGGAGGTCGCAGAACGACCTCCGTCCTCCATGAGCGCTGGCCTGGGGGTGACCGGTGGAGCCGCCTGTCACCCTAGCAGGCCTCCCCGTAACCGGGGCTAGATGGGGACACTGTGGTCCCCACAACTTGAAGGGGGCCATCTCGAAAGAGATGGTCCTGGGTCTGCCGGGGTGCGAGAGATATGCTTTTGGCAATCTCACCTCCGGCAACCAAGGACCCAAGACGGCGTGTGTTTTAGTCGGTTCGAGTCCGACATAACCGCCTCCACCGGCTCCGTGGGGGTGGTATCCGTGGAGATTTTTCGCACGATAAAAAAAAAAAAAAAAAGAACACTGACTCCTAAGTCACAGGTTTACCTACCCTTTGGGGGCCAAGGTTCATAAAAAAAAATTATTACCTTAACTACATTGTATTGTGTAAGTATACCATTTAAGACATGTTTGTATAGGGAATATGGCATCAATAAAGTTTTTTTTATTTCTCATTGTCATAAAGTATTTTCTAAATGTAATTGCTTACAAAAATAACAAATGAAGATACGTAGTAGGTACATAATAATAGACCATCGAGACACAAACTACACGTATCGGCTGTTACAAACGCGCGTAGTTACGGAACGGTTTGTCAATCAAAATGAGACGAAGAGGTTATTAACTTTGCGAAGAAATAAACAAATCAAGTAGTGAGGAATCAGAGGCCGAGGTTTATGCTACAATAAGGAATAATAGTTATTATTCGTAGAATTAATGTACCTAATTAATAAAAGGACCAAACAAGTAAACAAACGCCAGATGCGTTTGTTTATTCTTCTGTATAATCAGACCATCTTCTAAATATACAACTGATTTTTTGAGTCGTTGAGCACTACTGTCAAACTGCGGTCTTGTTTAGATATAGGCGTCAGTTTTATTTGTTGATGTTAGAATGTTTGTTGTACCTAGGATCTTTTTCGTTTATAGTGCTCTAATTAGATAAAAATCACTCACATGGGAACAAGTGTCTCCCTAACATTATTATTATTAATATTTGTGATAATATATTTTTTGATTGGCCGTACGTTCGGCTTATTGGACGATTCGCACGAATTGAACTCGCACGAAACGTGCGAATCGACTACTTTGAAAATATATTATTTTTCTGTATTTTTCTGGCGATTCGCACGAAGTTAATTTATTGGCGTGCGAATCGACACCTCCGAAATTATTTTGTTTATTTTATTGATAGTCCCAAAGTACTCCTCAAAAATGATAATTTGTTTTTACAAGGGGAATCCGGGACCAAATTATCGGTCCCAAAACCCTCCCTACTAGTATAAAATTCGTAAGACTGTTAATTTATACTTTTTTATAAAGTATCGTAACGGCTTAGTACAGTCAGCTTCATAAATATCTTGACGACGAAATCTCAAAATGATCTTAAAACTTTTTAATTCAGAGCAAATCAAACTGTTTTATTGATTTATATGGTATTATTGTCCGAAGTAAAGGTGTGTACCAAATATCAGAACAATCGGTCAACTGAAAGAAGGTACTCGTTAAAAAGTAAAATTAAGATCATTTTTAGCACTTAGTTCGTCAACATCTCCAAGAGTCGAGTCACCAAATCAATAAAACGCATTTATAATATGATATAGACCTATTATAGTTGTTAACCCAATACTGCCTTCCTCACCAGGGGTATTCAATCGTGAGTACATGTATGTGTGCTTATAGCCGTCAACGCGGGTGCGGTGTCGGTGACACGCTCCCATTTCTTTATGCACATAACTATGAAATACTAATTAGTTAATAACACGCATGACGCACTTCGTCAAGAGCTCAACATGTACCTATTGTATTTTGTCGCCGTTGTATGAATTAAATTTAACACGGGGAAATTAAGTATCAATATAAGTAATAATAATAATACCTACTTATCTCCAGTAGTGGACTGCAATGGGATAATTAGTTGATAAACATAGGTATGAAAAGTGACGTATTATTGAAGTGTGAATTTCTTTGAGCGCGTTGGACAGTTTGCCTAGAAAATTTTGGGAGAAAAAAAAAATCATGGAACTCATGTCTTTGTCACCGTCACGCATTCGTCATGACGATACAACTATTAAGACGCGTTGAGCAATTTTTAGGTTGGCAAACAGTTGCTAGGTTTATATATACGCTATGCATGTACTTTTTCGACAGTGTATTTTATTTAAGAAAAGAATATTAGCAACCAAGCCCTCAAATGGTAACGGGATTGGAAATAAACAGCTTCGTATGTGAGACCGCTTTATTTACACCTCAACAGCCAAATCTTGAACACAACACTCACGGCTATACCGCACGATGCACTACTGCACTTACAGTCTTTATTCGCGACACTCACAGCGTGACTGTACCGCACGATGCAGTAGGAGGCACGCTTAGTTTTATTCGCGACACTCACAGCGTGACTGTACTATCACTGCACTTTACTGTGCCTTTTCCCACTTTTCTTCCCTTTTCCTTCTTCTTCTTCTTTTATTCACTTTGAACTCCCAAACTTAACTGTCCTTTCACCGCTCTGACAGCTCTTTTTATACCCTTAATTTCGATCGTGTTTTCGATATTCATTTTATTATTTCTCTAGAACTTTCTATCTACTAAAGCTAAACCACTGTAGTGCCGCAGTCACTGCAAAATGTGACATAAAAAATTTAGACTTTATTCCTATACGCCTAAAAGTTCAAAATGCATTGAAAACAGTTTCATTACACTTTTTTAATTACTCTAAAAAGTCATTTGATTTTGAACTTTAACACATCACATTGCTTTGAAGTCTATTATTTAATGCAGTTTTTTTGCAGAGGCGGTGGCAGCAGATTCGAGGCCCAGAATTATACATAACAAAGTACAAACACATTTTGGGTGACCAGAACTTTAAAATTTTCACTTCTAACGGTAGTCCCCAAAGACTACAAGTTTTTTTTTTTTAAGTATAATAGGAACCAAAACTATTAAATCCATACTAATATTATAAATGCGAAAGTAACTCTGTCTGTCTGTCTGTCTGTCAGTCTGCCTGTCTGTATGTTACGCTTTCACGCCTAAACCACTGAACCGATTTTGATGAAATTTAGTATAGGGGTAGATTAGACCATGAGAACGGACATAGGCTATGTTTGGTCGCGATAACTGACATCCACGCGGGCGGAGCCGCGGGCAAAAGCTAGTTATGGAATAAGCAAGCTTGCACAGTGTGTTGCAGGAAACTGAAGATTTATATTTCTCTATTTTCTTTGAGGCTTTAATAACAACATGTTACGTCCATAGGAGCATGACCAAATCCAAATTAAATAACTTTTACTTACTTTATCCTTGTGGATAGCCATTAAGCGGTCAGATGTTTTGAACAAACGCTTTATTTCTAAAATGAGTATAACACAGTGTCTCAGAAATAACACATTCGTTCGAAATTACCAAGAATAAAGTTGTTGAAAAGTTTACAAGTTCGTGGCTTCAACTTTGCTTGAAGTTTCTAATAAGATTAAAAGTAATTTATGGCCTTAGATATTTAGGTACAAAGTACAAACCATTTTACTACAACGTTCGCGTGTGCCTGGTTTTCAGGGATAAAAAGGTACATGTTTATCATGAATATCTAGCTATTAGCTATTAGCTTCATAAATATCTTGATGACGAAGTCTCAAAATGATCTTAAAACTCCCGTATTAAGAGTAAATCAATATATTTTTAACCCCCGACGCAAAAACGACGGGGTGTTATTAATAAGTTTAACGTGTCTGTGTGTGTGTGTGTGTGTGTGTGTGTGTGTCTGTCTGTGGCATCGTAGCACCCAAACGGATGAACCGATTTGGATGTAGTTTTTTTTGTTTGAAAGGTATATTAGTCGGGAGTGTTCTTAGCTATGTTTGCAAAAAATCGGTCCAAGATGGCCGCCGCCACAACATATCGGAATACGAATTTCTTCATAACTCCCTCAATATGGGTATCAAATGAAAGAGCTTGACTAGTAGATCACTTTAAAAAGTATAAAATAAAAATTAAATTGAAAATTTAAAAAACCCCCGTCACAAAAACCACTTCCAAAAAGTTTAAAATAAATGGAGTTTACATTTTAACTTTAACGGTTGCCATGTCGGGGGACCTTGAATTGTTTCGATAATATAACGGAGTGCTTAACCAATTAGGGTCCCCCAACATGGCAACCGTTAAAGTTAAAATGCAAACTCCATTTATTTTAAACTTTTTGGAAGTGGTTTTTTATTCATTAATGTGGTATTACTGTCCGAACTAAAGGTGTGTACCAAAAATCAGAACAATCGGTTAACTGGAAGGGAGTAAAAAAACTAAATTAAGATCATTTTGAGTACTTTGTTCGTCAACATCTTTCTAATGCTGACTGTACCTACCATCTGGAAAGTGACCTAACCTAGTAGACCTATCACTAATAACTTATTTAGCTACATATTTTTTAAGCTAGTTGCGGTGGCGTAATGCCCAAGGAATCAGATCTACGATCATTAGTACACAACCGACATAAACCTACTCCCAAAGGCAACATTTACGAGTGAATTCACATCGGTTCACGTTCGATCCATCACATTGGTCGTATCCTATATCTCGTCTCCAATTATCCATGAGATTGGGAGATTACCGCATGTCTCATCTCCTCTCCGCTCATTTATTCAATGTTTTCTGTACACAACATTGAATATTCGTTGAATAGAATAACATTGAATAGATAAAACACAATCACACCAGAATGGCTAAACGAATTTGAATTAAATTTGGCAAAGAGTTAGATTATATTAATAGAGTTTGGAATAGCAAATAGAATACTTTTCTGATTTCTGTGCAGGAATGGGATAGATAAATATTAAGTGGGTGGAGGTTATAGTATACTTAATGATAATATTTAATAAAAAATACCTCCAAAAAGTTGAAAATAAATTGTGTTGGTTAGCCCTTTAACATTGATATAAGTACCTAGCACTGACTGACCTCCGTCCCCCATGTGCGCGGGCCTGGGGGTGAATAGTGCGCCTCCCCATTCCGGGGGCGAGTTGGGGACACCATTGTCCCCCCTCCTGAGGAGGGCCAGACCGTAAGGGATGGCCCTGGGTCAGCCGGGGTGCGAGGGATATGTCGATGACAACCACACCTCCGGCCTAGCACCACGACCCGGCGTGCGGTTTTAGTCGGTTCAAGTCCGACATAACGGGGGGTATCCGAGGGGATTTCCGCACGAAAAAAAAATTGATATAAGTACCTAGTAATATTTTGATTCAATCGTTGTCATTTCGGGGGACCCTAACTAGTATAGCACTCCGTCATGTTATCAGAACGATCCAAGGTCCCAGGTGACATGACAACGCTTGAATCAAAAAGGAATTTACCAAAGTTAAAGGGCCTAACCAACGCAATTGATTTTCAACTTCTTGGAGGCATTTTTTTTGTGACGGGGACTATTTTAATTTTTATATTGTATTCTAATAGTCAAGCCCTTTCATATGATACCATATTGAGGGAGTTGTGAAAAAATATGTCATTTGCCATTTTGTGGCGGTGGCTATCTTGGACGGATTTACATCCAACGTAGCTAAGAACATTTCCAAAAAAAATTTTTAGATTGTAATTGGTTCGGCCGTTTGGGTGGTACGATGCCACAAACATACACGCAGCACACACACACACAGACACGTCAAACTTTTAATACCCCGTCGTTTTTGAGTCGGAGCCTTCAAGTCTCACGTCAGTAAGTTTCTTCCAGGCAAACATGTTCCAACGTAGACAAACCACATCAGCGCTTGCCAAGTATGATAGAAATTTATCGAGAGCCTATCAATGGTATGAAAAAACCAAATTATATTTATCAAAAATGTATTACAGACTACAACACCAAAAAGGGCTATCAAGTGTCTATTTACTGAATACAAACAGCTCACCACTTAGTGAGACCTTCTATAGAAAAGCAAACAAGGATTTCACGAAACGAAATGTGTTTACATATGTCTGCGTTACCATTAGACGGTGGTAGGGCCATGTTTTCGTTTTCACCGCTTATATTTTATGTTTATATTAAACATACACGTTTAAAGCATAAATAGCTTTTGCCCGTGGCTCTGCTCTATAGGAACATTGATCTGCTTCAAGTGACTTGCAGGAACCTATTTACTGGGTTAACATACGTAATAATAAAATAATTATACAAGTCCTTCAGTTTAGAAGAAATAATTTTGGTGGCTTTAACCAACATTCACGCAGACGGCAAAAAGCTAGTATTTTATATACTTGTTTACTAGCTTAGTACGTAAATTTAAACTAAGCAATAACTGAAAATGAATTAAACTAAGTTCAGTGACACTCAAAAGTTGCTCATCACTAACAAACGACCTTGAAATAAGTGAATGCACAAAAAGTTATGGAATTCATTAATTTTCAGAGGACGAGTGTACCTATTTCATTTTTTATTTATTATTTTATCGAAAGTTTAAAGAAAGCTCATCGGTACCCACTATGACAGCTACTTATAAAGGTCAAAAGTCTGACACTTACACTGACTGACACTCAGTTCTGTCACTTAAACGAAGGTATGTATTTATAATATTAGGTTATCAAATGCAGAATTAAAAAAATCATCTCTATGTTTCATTGATATTCTAGTCTATAACAGAACTGTCGCGATATTACGAAATATGTTATATTGGTACATCAATCTCACAAACAAATAATGGAATCATCATAATCAATCATTCTGATTCGTTCTAAAAATATTGCCGCAGATTTGTTCAAACTTTTCCCATTATTTGATAGGACCAATCCATGTGTCATATTATATGTACCCCAGGTTATTGGAGAACCCAAATTCGATCTCGAATAATAACTCACTGAATTGAATGGAGATAGGAATACCTGTGTAGATAAAGGTTAAATGTTTCAAAATAAACTCTTCAGATTAAGGAAGTTAGAAATGTTGTAAATATTCTGACACACCGTACGAATATGACTTAAAGCCTAATACAATTTACTGAGGTATAAGTTTATACATGTTTGAGATGAGATGCGAATCTCAATTGTTCTTTTGCACTTTGAACGATTATCAATTTTGCAAACTAATGTGATTTTAACCTTTAGTCTCAGTGGTCCGGTTAACCGGACTGATGCGACTATTCAGTAGTAGTAGTCCGGTTATCAACCGGCCTCAAACTCCTTGAGTAATGTATTTTTGGCATTGGTTAATTATTGGCATAAATATGGTATATGGTATTGGCATATCTTTGTAAATAGCATAGAAAAGAACCAAGCCAAAATCTCCTGCGTGTTGGTGCTTCTATTAGATAACGGTCAAGGTTCTGTCAAAGGCTTCTCTCTCCGGGTCTGGAAGCCATAATTGTACCTAGTCACGCCTGGATAAGCTAAAATACCTATGAAAATGGACCTTGGGTTCCAAAGTGCAATCTTTGGCCTGTCGTGACACTGCAGAAAAATGAAGCATACTTTCCATATTATGAATAAGAAGGCCTTTGATTAGTGAACACAGATTGGAACTGCAGCTAATGCTATTCACTAATGAATAAGGCTAATATCATTTCCACATTCAAATCCCCTTACATTTCTAACATAGTATATTTGACAGTCAGTGTAGGTTATCAACATTTGAATAACGCCGGATATTTTCTAGAATTCAGACCTGAAAATCCCCAGTGCAAATGTTGATGGCCTTTTTGTAAGCCACTGCCCCAATTTTTGCGCCGCAGATTGAGTATCTGTGTGACTGAAGTATTTTTTATGACATCGACAGTAGTTCTGTGAAAATTTGAATGTTACTAATTTGCTCAACTAAAGTTGATGCTGATTTTTTTAAAATGAGTTTCATTCAACAGACGATTCTCACAAGTACTAGTTTCCATTTTTACCCGACTACGGCGAAGCCAAAAGGAGGGTTATGATTTTGACAGGCTATGTATATGTATGTATGTATGAATGTATGATCATTTGTTCCCTCATAGCTCCTCAACTACTTATTAGAACGGGACAAGTGAGGTATCGTTACAAGCGGCTTAATCGTCCGATGGTGGTGGGACGTGTAAATAGTCCTGACCATGTGGTGTGTTTGCACACAGAGCGTAAAGAACCTAATATGACCTGGCGTTTGGTTGTAAGAAAGGAAATACTCATGTAACCGCTTCTATGAATGAAAACGTAAGAAAATCGGCACTGACCTGTGTTCCACCTCGTGAGGATTCAGCTGCAGACAGGCGTGGTTCCTGGCACGTGTTGATGGGTAGGTATATTTCGACCGGCCGGTGACTTTCTTGAATTTGTCGTTTTCTTCCGATACACTTCACTTATACTGACTTGAGAATGTGGCCAAAGGAACTTATAGAATTACACAGAATGAAACGAGGAGTTGAATTAATCAAACTTCCGTTTTATGCGTTAGCGGAGTCAAAAAAAAAAAGACTGATTAAAAAATGCGAGCGGGTAGATGATCCGCCGTGGTGCTTGAGAGTCTCGCTCATAGAAAACTTCATTCTCAAAATATAGTTCGAACAGATCCATTCACAGCGCCATTCATTGGCCTTCTTCAACACTAAGTGGTCAACAAATGAGCGCCAATATTCAAACATTATTCGATACATAGAAGCGGTTTATTAAATTACAAAATTGAAATACAATTAAATTATGTGGGAAATAATTAAGAAAGTACAGCGCTCCACCAGATGGTTATAGGCTATACGACATGTCACTCAATCGTGTGTGGCGGCCTCTAGTGCTCATAAGGTACTGTGTTAAAAAAAAAATTGAGATAAATATGCCGTGTTTGGTATCAAATGAAAGTGCTTAATGAGCACATTTCAAATATGTATAAATTATTAGCTTTACCTTGCCCCAAAATAAAGTAAATAAAAAATAAAGTTTAAAACTAAATCCCGACTACCGAAAAATCACGCTCTTTAAAGTGACAAACAAGAAAATATCAAGGATAGCCGTATGCCACTTACTCAAACAAAACAATACATTCTAGGGAAAAGTGGCATACGACCACGGCTATCCTTGATATTTTCTTGTTTGTCACTTTTAAGAGCGTGATTTTTCGGTAGTCGGGTTTTAGTTTTAAACTTAATTTTTTATTCTCATGGAAATCGTGTGTTTTTTTCTATATCAAGCTTGATGGAACTAGCGACAACCTCCCTGCCAGCTCACGTGTTTCCTTCTTCCTACAGTCCTGGGTTCTTTAAGAGGCGCGTGAAAAGGCATCTGATGAGGCCGTCAACCTGAGTGCCACCATTGTTAACATGGTACATGTTTACGATGGTGACCCTGTTTCCGAGACTTTGCCTTTAGGTTACCATCAGGCGAGGTAAGGTCAAATTGACGTGTCTTTTTATTAAAAAAAACTGACAATTTCTATTTAGTTAACACCGAAGAACTAGTGAGAAATGCGAGTGAGAAGGGAAGCGAAAATGAGAATCATTCGTTTCGAAAATGTAAGCCCCTGCCTTAAAATCGCGATAAAAAAAATCAAAAGAAATAACTCTTTAGGAAGTTTTATTTGAATTACTTGGTCACGTTTTTACAAATTGGCAGGAATTAAAAATGGACGTGTCATGAGTCGAAATGAATTTAACGAGCGAAAATTTTCGCTTCACGATTGATTGCGAATTTAATTGTGGTCTTTATTAATAATTACGACAATTTGCTTTTTCATGACAAAGCCCAACATAATTTGGGTTCCATACAATCAATTTGCATGAAATTTTTATTTACAGATATATCATAAGTTAAGTGTGAAAAGTCTATGTCATCATTAATAATTGGAGTGGCGCTAATATTTCATAAACCCATATATTAACCGAATTTTTATTTTTTATTTATTTCGTTAAAAGCCGTGTCGTTCCCGGCAGAAAAGAATTTGAGCCACCCCATCTCATAGGAGTTTAGAATTATCTTTGTGGGTTTAGCGAACATGCACATGCAGCCTAGACACGCGGTGGGTGAATTTTGGAACGTGAAGTACATTAACAGTTTGGGTAGTATCAAAAGTATTTTGAGGGGACAAAAAACAGTTTGAAAATAATTCAAACAAATCAAAGCTTGTATCCTTGAAATTGTTATCTAAAAACTTTGTGTAGACGTCACCTATGAATATTGCTGTCAATAAGTATAGAGGAATTAATTTTGACGTTCATCATTACTTTTATTAGATTGAATGATTGAATGATTGAGAAAAGAATGATTGAGTTTGAAAAAGGAAGAGAACGGGTACCGGGTTACATTTAATTTGCAAGTCACATGAATTCATCTTTATTTGAATTATTGCCAATATTAAATAACTCTTGTGATATTAGGCAGATACTATCTCATGTCTTGCCTTGATCTATAATAATTTCCTCATAATATCACAGGTGCTTTATATCTCCGCGAGAGTTGTTATTAACATGTTATTTATTCTTGATTTCCTCCATCTGGAACTGTTATAAATATTACAGAGGCAAAATCTGCGTGTACTTAAGAACAGGGTTTAGGTATTGACCAATATGTGCTCTCCGAGGCACGACCAGACATTCATGCATACAAATATTTGCACTGGGCGCGGATCGAACCCGCAGCTCCTGCGTTGCGACCATGTTCACTGCCACTACGCCACGGAGGCTGTCTAGTCACGTTTTTCTTGTTCTACTTGTTTATAAATCTAAATTGTTTATAGTTTTGTTGTTATCAAATACAACTATGTGAACAAAAGCATACAAACATAGCGAACCCACAGCGCGTATAGGGGGTCACACTACATTAATCGAGTTTACTGTGTGATATTCTCCGTCAGATGTGTGGAACTGTGGACAGAACAATCACTGAATTTGAGCTAACATTATTACCAATAAAATTGATGCGTTGACATCACGTATTGCGCTATTTTTTCATAGTGGGTGTTAATTTTCGAATGAGCTGAGTATCTGAGGTGTGGCGATCTTCGCTAGTGGTCCAAAGGTTAAGTAGATCTAATTAAGTTATTATTTTGGACAATTGACCTGCTGGAATGTATGATGCGCGAATATTAGCTATTTATGACATAATAAACTTCTAGATATTAGAGTTGTCTAATAGAACTTGTGTGAAGAGCAGGTTTTTTAAGGGTTAATAATTTTCTTTCGGTTTATGATTTGCAAATGGATACCAATTGCTATAAAACTTGTTTCGGTATTTCCAACAGCAAACAGTGGGTCTTTGATTTTTAATCGCTGATTTTATTTTTATTACCCACTACGTTATATTTTTTACAATTTCGTTACTTCTTTAATTTTCTTTATTTGGATAACCAGTAGATCTATTATAGCAACATTAGCAACTCCAAGCAACTTTTGTCATTGATCGTACTAGTGTGAAGTTCTTATATAATTTCCTAAAACAAGGAATATAAAAAAAAATACCTGTTTAAAGATTAACTGATTGACTGAAACATATTTCTATGAAAATCTTCACAAGATATTGCAGTAAATATACGGTTATTCCCAGTCGTCACCACTGGCGCCGTTCCCACTGATGATAAATGGGAAAAAAATCCCATATGTCACCAGTGGTGACAAACGGGATAAGATATTTCCTATCGTGACCACTGGCGCCGTTCCCACTGATAATGAATGGGGAAAAAAAACTCATATGTCCCCAGTGGTGAGAAATGGGATAAAATATTCTCAGTCATTACCACCTAGCGACAATTTATTGTAAACAAATTGGTTCTGGTGACATTTCATTATTTTATGGTAATATTAGGAGCCAACAAGACACATATTCTGCTGGAATGTATCAATATAGGTGTAGCTTATATTTTCAAAACTACGCTACAGATTTTGATGCGGATTCTTTTACGAGTAATTCAGGAAAATGTTTATAAGCATAATGCTTTATAAGCATGCTTAATATATTAGAGAGTGCAGCGGGAACGGGACCGACAAAAATTGGCGGTACGAAATTGGCCGGGTCAGCTATTTATTTATAAGACAGTAGAGGATATTTTAGTTTGATGTACTAGATATCTAGACAAAACTATAAGTAACTACCTACTCGCTACTGGTCCAATGTCAAAATAATGTTTGTTCATGCCACTTCGGTTTAGTGGACCCGGTAAGTGGGATGGATCCGGAAAATGCTTAAGTCGCAGGGCATAACATGCATGTCAAGGTTCTTACTGCTAGGGATGGGGAAAATTGCGAACGAAGTGGACCCGGGGTCTTAAGGTACAGGTCTTAAGAAGCTACACTTAGAATTAATACACTGCGATGCTGATGTATGAGCTAGTGTATGGATGTCCACGCGTGTGCTTGTGTGCGTGTAGATTTATCGTACCGTTTTCATAGTTTATCTTGTTATATTTTTATTTTTCCTAACTATTATTACGCATTATATTTTGATGCAAACTTTTAAACATATTAAGCTAACCAAAATGTTTAACTGCAGCTATTTCGTAAGGTCCGCAAGCCAGCGACAGGTTCGTATGACCAATCGCCAACGATACTGCGTACAATGGTTTAGAAGTTTTAATGATGAATTTTCGTGGTGATCAGCAGGCACTTTGTTGGTGGGGTAAGCAGGGGTGACCTTTCAAACATGTAAAAAATGAAAAAAATGCAGTCATTTCCTCCCGGCTCAAAATTGGCCGAAATACAGTAATACTAATACCCTGAAGGATAAAAATTTACAGCTACCCATGGAAACCACCGTGGTGGAATATGCAACAGCTGGTGACCTGACATATTTCAGTCATATCCTGCCAGCTTAAAATTGGCCGAAGTACTTACAAATTGTCAGTCATTGCCTCCCGGCTTAAAATTGGCTAAGATAGAGTTAAGCCAACACCTTGAAGGAAATATTGTCAGCTGCCCATATTGCAGTGGAACATGCGTCAGCTGGAGACCAAATTTAATTCTGGTACGAGTACTAAAAGTATATTGACAGTATTGAGGAGCCATGGTATCAAAGTATCAAAAGGAAACTTTCTTTATTCATACCTTTCTTCTAACTCTTATAGCTTTAAGCTCAACAATATGTTGTATTTACCCCGATATAACCTTTCACACTCCCATTGTACCTAACCAGGGAAAGACAATAAGCGCCGGGTCGCTGTCCCGTATAATTTCTTGAGGGACGAGTAAGAATTTAACCGTTCTCAACACCGCGACCATTGAGTTTATGTCGCTAGAATACTGATGTTTCAGCCTTTATGAAATATAGTTTAATATCTCAAAATAGTGCTATCTTGTGTTATTCTTAATTACTGAAGATAGAGGTGCGGTCAAACCTGGCGCTTAAATCCTTGTTAAGGGGTATAGTTCGATCGAATCAGAATTTTACATTTTCAATTCGCTTCCTAAAACAGTATCAGTCACAGTACTGAATATTGCAACATTCTCGATTTCGAAACATACCCTAATTCGATTTATAGTGGAACTTTTTTCATTATACAGAATGGAAGATTTTCATCCATTGAATTGTTTCGACAATATAACGGAGTGCTTAACCAGTTAGGGTCCCCCGACATGGCAACCGTTGAATCAAAATATTACTATGTAGGTATATCAAAAGTTAAAAGGCAAACTTCATTTAATTTTCAACGTTTGGAGGTTTTTTTTTTAAATTTTTAATTTATTTTTTATGGATTCAATCGATAGTGGCAATCATAAGGATCAAATCTGTCTAAAAACATGGTAAATTAAATGAAAAAAAAAAAAACCCTAAAATCGAAACTTATTAATATAATGCCAAATTAAATTAATCAATGGCATGAAAATGTTCCACCATATGAGCGAGTATTTAAGGTCAAATACTTCCATATATCGCTGGTGCATGTATACCCTATCAAGTTCTTCATGGTCGAAGTCAACCACATCGCCTAAAGCTACTGGTCAATTTATGGACTTTTGCCATTTTTTGTCTCATACAGTAAACATAGTAATTACTCAGACAAATAGGGGTAATAAACTCAGTAATGCTCACAAGCTCAATTTGACAATACCATGAGGTAACTGACCGCTTTGATCCGACACAATTCTATAACAATAGACGCCAGTTCACCATAAAAGCTATCTACGTATTTTGTACAATTAACTGAAATATCCTTTTCTATCTTATAATGCCAATCTCTTTTCCTTTAGGTTAACGATCTGAGAACAAAAAAAATACAATACCTTTTTGTTTTACGTTAACGATACATCAAATAGATATAATATATAATGGGTATATTTTTCTTTTCATGTTTGGTTTTGCTTTTGTCTGACCGTACCGCGGTCGGTGCAATCCGATCGAAGCTTTGAGAAAACAAAAGGTACCTTACAACCTATTGTGTTCCCGTACTTCTCCAAAGTATTATCACGATTAAGTCCCGATTTATATATTTGTGTATAAACATTAATACAGAATGTTCAGTGTGCTCAAAGCATTGTTATAGTTGGCAAATAAACCTATTTAAATTTACAGTCTCTATCGTGACGAGAACTCCGACATACTCATTCAATAGACTTCACCACTTAGAACAACACGAACACGTACATACGTATGTGATATATCTCCCTTTAATAGTGAATTTCTTCTGAATCAAACTCAAATTCCTGTCACCATCACATTTAAATTTTTTCACCAAGAGTTTGTTTTTGGTAAAGTGGGTTTCGTCGCTTTTATTCACAAACCGTATTCATAGTGCTTGCAAGCATTTAAAGAGGGCAAGAATGCGAAGCTTCGGCTGATGGTTTTAAAATTATAAAAATAAATGTAAATAAATACGCCATAACATTCTACACAGCGCTATCTAGACCCATTGTAAGCTTAACTTGCTTGTGTTATGGAATCTAGAATGCGGATAAACATACTTAGATCCTTTTTTTTTGTAAATACATATGTACATATTAAACATAGAAACATCCAGACCAATTTAAATAGCCATATTCATGCATACAAATATTTGCACTGAGCAGGGATCGAACCCGCACCTACTGCGTAGCAGTCGTGTTCACTACCCCCACGCCACAGAGGTTGTCGAGATTATATTTCATTCGAGGCATTCTAGATCATGGATTTACTTCTCTGTGGTTTTGCTCCACAGAGTATTTATTTCTCTCTATCTGCAGCTGCACTCTGTCCGTGAAGTAATCACTATTCTTCTCTCTCCATATTCCTATGACCTTCTGATACGACGTGACTTATATCTTTTACTTTATCTGTGCCATAAACGTTCTTCTTGGTCTACCTCCTCTTCTTTTCCCTTCTATGATATTCCATACATTTCAGTCAAGCAGCAGGTACGCGAGCGCAGTGTCAACCCAATTAATCTACAACCTGGTCGAAACTTCAGGCAAATCAAAGGTACGAGTACGTATGTACCTATACCATGGTCGCGATAATTCCCGTTATTGTTATCGTATATCATGGAACGCGAGAGTTTAAAAAATTATGTAGTTACCCTTGTCTGGTTTTTTTTAATTGGGAAGGAAATTCGTAAGAAATACTCGTACCTAAACATTATACGTTCGAGTGTAGCTACCCTTTTTTCATACGGCTAAAAAACAACCGATTAACGTCATTTCTAAGCCCCGAGAGTACACGCTGACCACATTTATTTGGAAATTACGCATGGTTCCTGAGACACACGTATTTAATTCCGCGCAGGTGAAGCTGTAGGTATAATCATATTTCTGTCAGTCACAATCTCTTTCCCAGTGGAGTAGGCAGAGACCACATGTTTCCATGAATGATTTTAGTTTGACAGGTCAAAAATACGAATACATCGGAAAAAATGAAATGCTCAAGTGGGACTTGAACCCACAACCTTCCAACTGGGACTGCTCTTCCAACTGTGCTATTGAGCCACATCAGAATCGCCCCTTATATATAAAGAGAAGGGAAATTTGAAGTGATTCAGGTGTGGCTCAATAGTACAGTTGGAAGAGCAGTCCCCCTGTAAGGGAAAGGTCGTGGGTTCAAGTCCCACTTGAGCGTTTAATTTTTCCCGATGTATTCGAATTTTAAAGTTAGCGTAATAAATAAAAAACATTCAAAATAAACGATCAAAAATAGTTTGATTGCATTTATTAAAATGTGGAAAATATCCCGCTGAGTGTTACACCATTATCACATATTTCCATTCGCTATGATCCTTACATACACCCGGTTAACCTAACCTAAGTCAAAAGAAGTCTGCTTCTGACTTAGATTTTCTTTATATTAAAATGTTGTCATTTGATTGCTTATGTCCATATTCTCACCTTATGCATCGTCTTGATGTGGACTGTGACGTAATAGTACTGACAGAGTGTTGGCTTTCATGCAACAGCAATGCCTACTTACCAGTGCTACAGGGATACACGGTATATAATACTATTAACAACATTAATAAAAACGACGGGGTTGTTGTTTACGTCAGATCTAACATAGCAGCTACCTGTGAAGAACCCGAATTTAGCGACACAGCCTCAGGTCTAATTATAAAACTAGGCACTGACATGGCAATCGTCTGTATTTATCGCTCGCCATCTAATCAGCACATTGACTCCTTCTTGACTATCTTAAACAAAATACTTCCAACCCTCAATAACTTCAAATCTGTAATAGTAACTGGCGATATTAACGTCGATATCAAACCCAAAACCAAAGATGCACGGAGAACATTATACCTCACCAGCCTGGCCTATCATGGTTATCTACCTGCACATACTCACCCCACTAGAGATGGAAATTGCCTAGATCATTTAATGTTAAGAACCAAATCAAATACAACTACGCTTATATACGAAACCGCAGTTACTGATCACTATCCCACTCTATTATGTATTGCTGGAAATAAAAATAAACCAAATAGTTCAAACGTAGTGCACAAAACCGACTATGCTGCACTTGACCTACTTATGGAAAACACAGATTTTTCTCCCGTGTTCTCTATGCTAAACCCAAACGATGCTATAGACAACTTCATAAATATAGCCAAAACTGTTATAGATAAATGTACTATAAATGTTAAGCTACCTGCTCAAAAAAGGGTTATCAAACCATGGATAACCCCAGGACTCTTACGGTGCATACGGCAGAGAGATTCACTTCACAAAAAAGTAAAACAGTCGCCAGACAATATCACTCTGTTAATTACGTATAAGCGATACAGAAAGTTCTGCTCAACTATTTTAAAAAAAGCTAAGCGGCGGTATGACACTTATGCATTAAATAAGGCTAGTCACAACCCTAAAAAACTTTGGGACACCATAAAACTTATAACGAACACTACTAAACCAACTAACACTGCATCTCAATTGTTATTAAGTTCGGCCTCACCTCATCGGTCCTGTAATGATGTTAATCAATTCTTCGTAAATGTCGGCAAAAGTCTCGCGGAAAAAATTGCAACCACTAACACATCTACATCCGGTGTACCCATTTGCACTTCTACAAACAAGAACTCTTTCGTCTTAGAACAAACAGATGCAGATGAGATCTCCTCTGTTATAAGATCGCTGAGGGTAACAGCAGCCACAGGTTGGGACGGCATTCCCCTGTCATTTCTGAAACGTTATACTGCGACTGTAGCTCCCATCTTAAGCCATGTCTTTAACCTCTGTTTTGAGGAATCAGTATTTCCGACTTCGTTCAAAAAAGCCATCATTCATCCAATTTTCAAGGGTGGAGACGCAAAGTCACCGAACAATTATCGCCCTATTGCTGTACTTACGGCCCTATCTAAGATACTGGAGCGACTTATAAATAAGAGATTGGTGAACTATTTGGAACATTTTAA
This sequence comes from Eilema sororculum, assembly GCA_914829495.1. Taxonomy (NCBI): domain Eukaryota; kingdom Metazoa; phylum Arthropoda; class Insecta; order Lepidoptera; family Erebidae; genus Eilema; species Eilema sororculum. The sequence goes on from OU618543.1 coordinate 5,729,418, forward strand.
ATTGATCTCCACCCAACAATTTGGCTTCCGAAAAAATAAATCCACCTGTGACGCTGTCCACAACTTACTCAATGATATAGTGGCAAACATGAGTAATAAGAAAAAAATCTTGACCATATTTTTGGACCTAGCCAAGGCCTTCGATACAGTGCCAATTTCTACACTTATCATGAAGCTGGAAAGTATAGGCGTGAGGGGTCCTCCACTGGAACTTCTGAAAAGCTATCTTACCAACCGCTCACAAATTGTAAAAATTGACAACCACATTAGCGATGAACTTCCCATTCAATACGGTGTTCCTCAAGGTAGTGTTTTAGGCCCTACACTGTTCCTTATATTTATTAATGACCTCTGTAGCCTAAGAATACCAAATGCAAACATTGTTTCATTTGCAGACGACACTGCCATAACATTTTCTGCGAACACTTGGATGGAGGTTGAAGCGTCGGCACAGAGGGGCTTGAACACAGTACTATCGTGGCTTACATGTCACATGTTAACCCTCAACTCTACCAAAACTAACTTCATCGCCTTTTCAGTTAGTCCACAATCTCAGTCGCAGGTCCCTATTAGGCTACTGGCACACACGTGTCATTCTCAACCACAACTAGCCTGCAAATGCCCGGCTATTACTCCAGTCAACCATATTAAATATCTTGGCATTACTCTGGACAAACACCTGAACTTCAAACGACATGTTGACATTCTCTCGGGTCGCATTCGCAAGTTAATGTACATCTTCAAAACTCTACGACACGTAGCTAACCCAACTGTCGTACGTAATGTATATTACGCACTGTGCCACTCACTAATTACTTATGGCATATCCAGCTGGGGTGGTGCGGGTAAAACCATAATGAAGCAACTGGAGATTGCCCACCGGGCAGTACTAAAGGTCGCCACCCTGCGGCCCATTATGTTTCCCACTACGGAACTTTACCAGAAGTGCAATTTACTTAACGTGAGACAATTGTACATTTATCATTTATTATCTTTACAACACCGCATGACTCCGTTCAAACTAATTACAAAACGACGTAAAGATCGCATTTGCCATATCCCTCCCGCACCCTCATCTTTCCTTCAAAGATTTGCTATCTACCTCAGGCCAAAAATCTACAACAAATTCAACGCTATATGCCCCATATACGGTATGTCCTACTATACATGCCAAAGGACTGTAAAATCTTTCCTCCTGACATTAGACTACGATAAGACAGAATCATTCTTAAAATGTGACGATTAAGGATCAAGCACCCGTGCAATAACGAAGACACTAACACACTCACACTGACACTGGACATTGAACACTCACATTCACGCTTTCACACATATGTACATCGATGCAATAGTATACATCCATGTTTCTTAGTTGCTAATAATAACTAACATTGTGTAAATGATACCACGTTAGAGACGAGAACTGTAACTCCTAAACACAGGCTGCCTAGCAGCCTATCTAGGAGTACAGTACAAAATACCTCTTTTGTATTTTTTCTTGATTTTTGAATTGCTGTAATAATATGTAATGCAACAATGATGTAAACAAAATCATGACACATAACTTACCATGCTAGACATAAGAGGACATGTAATATTTTCTTTTAATGAATAAAGTTGATTATTAAAGTTGATTATTACCTTATAAAACTATTTCTTCATTCTTCTTTCGTTCATCCTCTAAAAGTTAATACTTTTTATATGTGCTGGGTGATTCACAAAAATATAACCAATTCCGTTTCAATAACCTGTGTATCTTTGATCTCTAGCTCGTTTCCTGATAATGTCGCTTGTCGAGTGGACGGCCCTTACAATGCAATAAAAGGAATATCTTACAAACTGTAGACAAGTAGTTATGTAACAATAACTCAAGTTTTTCTATAGTTCCTTTTAGTTTAATGTTTTTGATGTTATTACATAATGTTCGCCAAATTGATCACGTCTCAGCCGTAATATTTTTCTTTCTTAAGAGGACAATATAAAATACATTTACCATTAGTGTAACCATTTATTTAACTAAAAATATAGATATCGAAGAGAAAATCCGTTAAATAGATGAATTATAAAATTATGTTCTTCTATTTGCGTAGATATAGGTTCTGTAAAACTAACCTAACCTAACCGAACACGCTATGAAATTGTAGAAAGAGAGTGAAGAACATTCATGACCAAATCGAATACATAGGGAAAAAGAATCTTCTCGGACGGGACTCGAATTCGATTCGTAAGAATATCGGTAGATGACTCCACGGATTAGAAGGAAAATTTGAATCATATCGAGCGTGTCTCGGTAGCCGAGTTGGTCAAGGCATTCCCCCTGTAAGGGAAAGATCGCGGGTTCGTGTCCCGCCCGAGAAGATTATTTTTCCCTATGTATTCGATTTGTATAGTTAGCATACTTGATGCTGTACAATTCATTCAAACATTTATGACCACTTGTATAGTTCTGTTAGCCTTAAGGTTTTTAAATTCACCAGAAAACTTACAGTTTAGCGTACAATATATTAGTTTCCTATTCCCTAGGGCGGTGTGCGGAAATTGGATGCTGTAACACACCTGAGTGTCATGTCACTTCCTGTAGTAAATATTTTATATCGTTTCTATGTAGGAATGCTTTACTCAGTTCTACATGTGGTTCTACTGAGAAAAGACATAACAATGTTTTTCAAGAATGAAATATTTTTTCCTAACAATTCGTACTATCGTATGATTTGAGATTGACATGGTCATTAACATTAATAGTGTAACTTCACGGTTCACGCGGACAGTGGTAGGGGCGATGCGCGTCATAAACGAGTGCAGAAGAGGGTAGACAGATACGGTCTGCCCAATAATAACTAACTCGGCGGTCGTCAGTACACCGTGATCATGGCACTTGAAACAGCGCTGAAATATCGGTTACCAAATAAAACTATGAACATGGTAAATATCCCGGTAAGTGTTACACTATCAATTTGACTATCGTACTATGAAAATATTGCAGATTACATCAATTAATACATTTCAAGTGTGTCTGTTAAATGCGGCCATAGAATCCATACTAATATTATAAATGCGAAAGTAACTCTGTCTGTCTGTCTGTAAGTTACGCTTTCGCTCCTAAACTATTGAACGGATTTTGATGAAATTATATATATGGTATAGGGGTAGATTAGACCATAAGAAAAGACATAGGCTATGTTTGGTCGCGTTAACCGACATCCACGTGGGCGGAGCCGCGGCCAAAAGCTAGTATTTTAATTTTTTTACTTCGCGCGTATTGGCCATTATTCTCAAAATGGAACTGCCAAAATAACGACGAATGACTACAATAACAAATTAGAATTAGTCCATCCATTGAAGGTAATTTTCTATGACGTCAATATCCTAACTTGTAGGTTAATAACCATTCAACGAAATATATCGTTTTATCTAGGTAATATCTAAGCCTATTTGGAGATATCGCCTATTATCTGAGTAACAAACTTATAGCTACATCTATTAAAGCTAAGGCGTTCTCATTTCTTGCTTGAACAAATAGATTAAGGGTTGTAGCAAATGATAACAGCGACCTTTATACGACTATCAAGTAATATAGTTGGTTTTATAAGCCACCTGTAGAGACGAGGTCTCGGGTTCGATCCCAGGTTTACCATGGCACACACCAATGACTATTCGATGCTTTTCGAAGTTATGTGTGTATTTATCGCAGGTTTATACGGTTAATGGCAATAGGCTCGCCACCTATTACATTGGGACCTAAACATAAACTGGCGAAATGTGGGTGCTAGCACCTCTGCCTACCCCTTCGGGGAATACAGGCGTGAGTTTATGTAATGTATATTATAGGTACAGATTGTTGATCGTTATGGCAAATATAATGTAACAATATAACACTGAGTGTTGATTTCTCAGTGTAGACTATTTATTCAGTGAAGGAGCGTGTCTACGCTGTCCGCGGAAGCAATTCCGCAGCGGAGCATGGAATTCACGGAAAAGAAACGCGCGGGGCTTAAATGTACAGTCGATAAATAAGATACTGGTGCACCTTCACGTACAACTTTATATGAAAAAGTGCCACCGTATCTCCATAATCGACTGTACATACTTACGTGCAAAATCTCGCACTTCGGAAAGACTTCCATATTAATTCCAATAGAAATCATTTGTGATTGAAATTTCATGTTTTTTTTTAGAAAGAAAGAAAAAAGAAAAATATTTTAATCACGTTCCTCCCAGTTACATGAAGCACAGTATTGATCACATCTAGCTGTATGGTAAGCTAAAAAGAAAGTCTCGCGAATGAGAGTCATAGAATATATAATGCCGATTCAAAACCACAGATAGACTCAGATGATACACTTTTCATGGTGCTTCCGCGTAGGTAGACGTACGTCCGTCTATAGAACCCCACACCGTAGCGTGGCATACCGCCTAAACAAATCACTTGCAACTGAAGTTATATCAGCTCATACCTCCGCACAATCTGTGAAGTTATAATCATGTCATCTGTACAACTTTTATCACTACACACTGCAACAGTAATTTTAAAGTTTTGCTTGACTGCGAGTACACGGTACAGATGGAGCTACATTTAATTTATAAACTTTCACAGAGCTCGGTATATCTCATTCGTAAGAAAACTTATGCTTCAATATCTAACTTTGTTAGATTAGCCCTCATTTATATAAAATCTTCTAATTAATAGCATCCTGAATATCAAGCAACTTTTGGTGTCCATTAGCCATTAAGTATTCGAATGAATTCACATTATGGTGTGATTTAAAATTATATCTGAGGGCCAATTCTTTTAAGAAAACGATGTTCCAAATTAAATCTTGATGTAACTTCAATCTCCTGTAATGTAATGTAAATAAAATCAGCACGTCCGCGAACAAATTTTAAAATTCTGTTCCGAGTATACCGTTCGGTACCGTGAGGTTAATAGCAGCAGAAACTAATATTCCATTCTAATACCAAAAACTAATACCAATGGTATTTGTTTACACTCGTAATAAATTTTATATTCCTAACGAGTACCAAATCTTAAATGTTTTAATGAAATACCAATTCTATTCCCAACGAATACCAAAACATAAATTTTGGTACAGTCACAAACAATTTACAATGTTGTCTAATATTTGAATATTAAGTAGGTATGATCATAATAAAATACAAATTCACTTAATTTCAGCATTTTTACTATGAGTTTAGGCTACTCATAAGTATAAATATCGAAATGTGAATGCGTTTTTTTTACCTGTGAACAGGGTGAGTTGGCTCGCTATTGTTTAAAAATCCGAAACAACCAATGGAAGTCAAGCGCCGGCGCCGGTCTAAAGGTTTTGGTGAAATAAAGACTAATTCCATAAAATAAGGTATGTTTTACTTACAATAATTTTAGTCCTTGCATAAATAATAACTTTTTCTATTTACTGGTCTGATCCTGAGGAATATTTTATCTATTCCTCAGTACTTCTCCGTGTGCTGACGCGGGCGCAGTAACTTAAATCTCAGCGAACCTGGTATTTGTCAAGTGAGTACTTATTTGCAATATTATGGTGATAGTGTCATTATTAAAATTTTCTTGTTAATAAAATGTTTGTTTGTTTAATTAACTTCATATGTATATGTTGAAAATATTACGATAATTAATTAGTAACAACCATGCGGAGTTAAATAAAGTGCACAGAGTGTTATACTTGTTACATTTGGAGTGCAGTAAATGGTTGACCGGGAATGACTTTGATTTGGTGGATCGCATTTCATACCAACAAGCAGAAAGAACCTATGAACTAAGCAGCACCATGCATGATCGGAAATTTGCCAAATTAGCAGCTCGCCAAGGTAAAAGTACACAACATGCTCTTTATTTTAAGCATGTGTACTTTTACCTTGGCGAGCTGCTAATTTGGCTGGGGTCACACTGAACGACACCGTGATCAATTTGTCAAAGGTAGACTTAGACCAGCCAACCTTAAATATTTTTCAAAAGGGATTGAATTACACTCTTACACCGAAAAAAGTTCCTTATGAGAATATCATCTGCAGTGTGGAGGAGGCAATCGCCCAGAACAAGATACCAGGTTGTGACGCAGACACTTTACGACAAGATGCAATGTCTTACATTACTGCCGAAGAGCGACAGGCATTGGTTGCGTTGCGGAATAATAAGGATGTACTGGTACTCAAAGCCGACAAGGGGAACGCCACCGTAGTAATGCAAACAAGTGATTATGAAGCAAAAATGCTAACTTTACTCGAAGACGTATAAACGTATAAGAGTGTAAAATATAATCCTACGGCAAGAGTAACACGTAAAATACGCAATTTGATCAAGGAGCACGAAGAGGATTTCACAAAGGACGAGTTCGAAAAATTGCACCGCCCTAAAATCACACAACGGCTTGCCGATAGTGCATAAACCTAATGTGCCATTGCGACCAATCGTAAGTCAAATTGACTCGCCAACCTAGGATTTAGCAAAACACATTGCTAAAGCACTGCAGCCATTAGTGGGGAAAACACCGTCCTTTGTCAAAGATTCTCGCCATTTTGTGGACATAATCCAAGACATTAAGTTGGAACCGGATGAATTATTGGTAAGTTTTGATGTTGAGTCATTATTTACCAATGTTCCTTTACAAGACTGTCTACGGATTATCGAAACCAAGTTGAAGGATAATGGTCTACCGGATAGTTATGCGACACTATTACAGAGTTGCCTCGAAGGGAACTACTTCCTTTACCATGGCAAACACTACCTCTAGATAAACGGCGTTGCTATGGGCAGCCCTTTGGTACCGGTCGTGGCAAATATTTGGATGGAACATATTGAAGAAGTGTTAGCTCAGAACGCGCACACCCAGATCAGGCTATGGAAAAGGTATGTAGATGACATATTCTGTATATTTAAAGGCAACAGAGAGCAGGTGGTCCGCTTTACTGAGTATCTCAACTCATTACATGTGAAGACACTGTTTACGTATGAGATTGAGAACAACAGAACATTGTCCTTCCTAGACATCAAGTTAATGGTAAGAACCGACTGCTCCTTGGCCCATACTGTGTACCGAAAACTCACTCACACAGATAGATACTTGCACGCCTCCTCGCATCATCACCCACTTCATTTGAACTCAGTAAGCTCAACTCTCGCACCAAGCGAGCTAATGATTTGTGTGACCCTGAGCACCTACAGCAGGAGTTAGACCACGTTCAGGAGGTGTTTAAAATTAATGGGTATGTTACGAGTTCTAGAAAGCCGCGACGTGCACCGAGGATGATGCTGCCGGGTGTTGACCGCCAACCGGCGTTCATTCCGTATGTGAAAGGGATAACGGATAAGATCGGATCTTGTTTACGGAAGCTTTCCATCAAGACCATATTTAAACCGTCCGCCAAAGTAGCGAAGTACGTGAGAACACCGAAGGACGCCATACCTCTGCAAACACCGGGTGTCTACAAAGTAGATTGCAGCTGCGGTAGTTCCTACATAGGCCAAACCAAGCGGAGAGAGTCAAAGAACATATCGCAGCTGTGATAAACCGTCAGTTCAACAAATCGACAGTTACAGAACACTTCGAATCGGGCCCCAAAAACCACTGGATTGAACTTCATCAACCCAAAGTCCTCTCCACTGATCGCCACTACTATCCACGGATTGTGTGTGAAGCTATTGAAATTAAAAAATATAAAAAATTCAATAGGGAAGATGGATTCAAATTATCCGGCACACAGTGCCGGCCGATGCCGTCTAAAACTGACATAGTGAGTGTGGTGTGTCGCCAGCCTTACATTCAGTATGAAAGTAATGGAGGGTAGGCGCACAAAACCGCGCGACGCTCGCAGGCCAGTCAAGTCGTGACCACGGGTGCTGCAACGCACCCGAATCGTCGGCAAAAGTAAGTTGTTAAAAAATATATCGCGTGAAGTCCCGAACATTATAAACTATGAGTAATACGTTTATTTGTTAGAATATATAGGTACAATATTTACAATTAAAAATAAATTAGAACGCATCGTAGAATGCTTCCGCATCACTGTCTACTGGAAATGTCCCCAGAAAGCTGGCAGCATTGCCACGTTTCGGGTCCACGTATTCGCTATGCCAGCCCACTGATCATACGAGGCGTCGACTAAACGCTTTTATAATTCTCCCCCACGGTCCAGTGATTGTTTGTGATATTCTTCAATTGTTGTAATTTGAAAACTTTTATCACTGTGATTTGCTGAAAGTAAAAGCTTTATTTTGAGGTAGGTACATACCTAAAAATAAAGCTTTATAATTATACCTACATAGGAATTATAATAATGAACCAAACGTTTTCCCACTACACTTTTATTTGTTGATAAGACTGATTTTGCTTTATTAAATATTACTTAAAACTAGACTGAAAGCATTTTTACCCGACTACGGCGAAGCCAAAAGGAGGGTTATGATTTTGACAGGCTATGTATGTATGTATGTATGTATGTATGTATGTATGTTCATTTGTTCCCTCATAGCTCCTCAACTACTTATTAGAACTGGACAAATGAGGTATCGTTACAAGCGGCTTTATCGTCCGATGGTTATAGGCTATATGACGTGTCACACAATCTAGTGTGGCGCCCTCTAGCGCTCATAAGGTACTGTGTTAAAAAAATAATTGTAGATAAATATGCCGTGTTTGGTATCAAATGAAAGAACTTAATAAGCACATTTCAAATATGTATAAATTATTAGCTTTACCCTGTCTCAAAATAATATAAATAAAAAATAAAGTTTAAAACTAAAACCCGACTACCGAAAAATCACGCTCTAAAAAGTAATGAACAAGAAAATATCAAGAATAGCCGTGGTCGTATGCCACTTACTCTAACAAAACAATATAATGCAAGGGAAAAGTGGCATACGACCACGGCTATTCTTGATATTTTCTTGTTCGTTACTTTTTAGAGCGTGATTTTTCGGTAGTCGGGTTTTAGTTTTAAACTTTATTTTTTTTATTACTGACTATATCTTGATACCATTTAACTTGTTTTGGTATTCGTTTGTGAGTGGTATTCGTTTGGAATAGAAAATTTATTACGAGTTTAAACAAATACCATTGGTATTCGTTTTTGGTATTAGAATGGATTGATCAAACTAATGACATAGAGCAACAATTTAAATTCTTAATATAATCTTTTACTGTTTTAAATACTATTGTTGACTCTCAAATATTAAATTACATCCGCTACTCACATCAACACTAATCTAGCAGCTTAAAAAAATATAAAATAGAAATTGCATTTGTACATTATTACAATAAATAAATGAAGGATAAATATGTAGGTACATGATAAAAACATCCAAAACTAAAATTTGGAAACTAAACTGTACAATAACAGATTCTTCCTCGCTCCAAACATTGTGCTGTGCCCGACAGGGTCCATAATTGTAACTTAATATTATTAACATGACATCTGTATCACATTATGGAACGCAATAAATGTATTGAGTATTGAGTATTGAGTATTGAATTTTGATGTTAGCGCTCGGTGAAGTAGAATGGGGGCACTCCATCTCTTCTTGTGGGTGTCCTAGGTCAGGTCTGAGCTGAGCTCAAAACACACAAATGTCTGATAACCAATTACCATTTTTGGTAACGAGAGATAAAAGTCACACGATTTTAAAAGGTATGTCAATAAAAATAAACCAAAAGAATTTTTCGTTAAATTTTACATGAAAATAAAATTTAAGCTTTCACGTTTTATACTTTAATCTGAAACGCTAACAAGTCCTTATTATACATTTTCAGTGTTCAAAACTTAGTTTAATCTACTTAACAAATGCAAATAGAGATAATTACCCGACTGCGCTAGTGAGGGGATTTTTAATGCGCGTATGTATTTAAGTAGTTTTCTTTGTTCCCCTGGTCTAACGAATGGACGAATTTTGATCATTGGGGTCTCAAATAAAAGGTATTCATCTCCCAAGTATCATAAGGTACATAAAATGTCAACACAAAGTACACAGTGGATTTTAGGTACTGAAATACATAACTCATACATAACAAACTCACGCCTGTATTCCCCGAAGGGGTAGGCAGAGGTGCTAGCACCCACATTTCGCCAGTTTATGTTTTAGGTCCCAATGTAATAGGTGGCGAGCCTATTGCCATTAACCGGGCACTTATAAACCTGCGATAAATACCTACACACATAACTTCGAAAAGCATCGAAAAGTCATTGATGCGTGCCATGGTAAACTTGGGATCGAACCCGAGACCTCGTCTCAGCAGTCCATTATCCATACCACTAGGCTACCGCAGATCTACCGCAGGTACTGAAATATGTGTGGATAAAAAAATAACTTCACTCAAACTTATCGCTTAGAGAATCAAAAGGCAATCACAAAAAAAATATAATTATGTCATATCATGCTGAAAAGTTTAAAAATAAATAATAAAAAAACCGACTCCGGTTTAAAACTTTTAAACAAGTCTGAGAGCATGCGGTAGCTAATAATTTGCATTTGGTTTATGATTGATAAATGGCTACCGCCTGCTATCAAACTTGTCTAGATCTTTTAAATAGCAGACGACTTTTTTATTTTTTTAATATTTTAAATCCAATTCTATGTAGGTACAGCAGGTAAATCGTAGTAATGATAATAAATATTGGCCATTGGAATGGAATTAGTACCTACTAGTAATACTATAATATAATTGTAATTACTGTTCTTATGAATTTGAACTGGAAAAAGTATAGAATGATGAATATAAAAGTATGGATTGACACATTATTTTGACGTTTGTGATGTTTATTAGTTGCGTAGTTCCCGGCAGAATAGAATTTGGGCCACCCCATCTCCTACCAAGTGGTGTTGTACAAGGGATAGGGCTGCTTACCATCAGAGAGATATATACAGCCCAGACTCGGCCTCAAATGCTTGAGTTAACAATAGTGCCCGCAATACGGCAATAGGGTCACCCCCTGACGTGGGACCGAATAAAATGTGGGTGTTAGTTAAGTCACCTCTGCCCAACCCTCCGGGAATGAAGGCGTGATTGTATGTATGACATGTATGAAGTTCTACTCATTGATCAATCCAGCCAGACGTATTGGCACTTGACTATTTTATTGATTAAAATACTCAATACTTTTTATTTTTCATATTTAAGTTTACATACTTTTTTGTTTTTCTTTTTTTTGTTAATAATTAATATAATTTATTGTAAAATAAAAATAAAACTAAAATACCTATTTACAAATTATACTAAAATATTATTAAAATGCACAAAGAAATTCAATAATATGCTCACTAGAATAATAACTGTACTATACATACACAAAAATGAAAAGAAATTAAAAATAAAAAAAAGATGGAGAGATTAACTTTATGCATCGTAGCATTCCTCCCCATCGACCTCTACTGGTGCCGATGCCGTGCCGAAATGGCTGGCGGCATTACCCCGCTGAATAGCGATACCAATTCTTTGAGCGAGGTAAAGTCCAGCCCTATGGTCATTCGAAGGCGATTCGGGCGTCGGAGGTCACAGAACGACCTTCGTCATCCATGAGCGCTGGCCTCGAGGTAATCGGTGGAGCCTCCCCGTACCTGGGGCTAGATGAGGACACTATGGTCCCCAAAACCTGAAGAGGGGGGGGGGGGGGGACAGACCCAGGACCTTTTCTTTCGACATGGTCCTGGGTCTGCCGGGGTGCGAGAAATATGTTTTGTGCAATCTCGCCTCCGGCAACCAAGGACCCATAGACGGCGTGCGTTTTAGTCGGTTCGAGTCCGTCATAACGATTTTTCGCACGTAATAAAAAAAGGCCCTATGGTCATTAAATTGTATTACTAATGGTGTGTACAAAATAACAGAACAATCCGGCAACAGGAACTAAGATTATTTTTATCACTTTGTCATCAAGGTCGGTCTGACGCCGACTGTACCATCCGATAATAAGAAACAACCTAGCGTTGGTGCCCACCGAAATGCAATTTGCTCGCGCACTTTTTAGGTGTTAGTTAAATATCAACCTTATGTACGTATGCAAAATTGAATTAAAGCTGCCGCGAGTATAGACTTAATTTTAATTATTAAATATGATTTGATAATATTGTAGTAATATTTGAATCTATTCATGATATAAATATGTACTTCTCTTAACTTTATTACTAACATTAGAGATAAGAAAAACATTGTTACTAACTAATTAGGCCTAGTTGCCAATAATAAAATGATATTATTACACATATAATATATAATCTAGACATATATTCAGTTTTGCAATGTAATATGCACACACAAGGTTGATATTTTCTAATACTTAAAAAGTGCGCGAGCAAATTGCAGCACCGAACTGCAATTTGGGCGTTTGGGCAATGGCAATTGGGGCGCCAACGCTTAATCCGTATTTCAATAAGAAATAATAAAGATGATAAACCACTGGCAGTAAACGACTACTTCCCATGATCATAAAAAAATATTCAATCCGAAAAAATATCAAGATTTATGGTATTTCGGCACATTTCACAATCTTTTATGACTTTTTTAATCGCTGTTAGCGTTCATCAAAAACAAGATTGTAATATAAAACTCTTTGGTTCAAACATCCCTAGGCGTTGTTTACTAACTTGACATAGAAAGTAAAGTTATACCTATATTATCACAGCGCACAACTATTGTGTATGCGGTTATTGTGCAATATATTGCATAGTACGTACCTTGTGGTTAGAAAAATGGTATGGCATCTCTAAGAGCGCCTACGGACTACAGACTTTTCATCTGCGGATAACAAAAAAGGCAGGCAATAAGATGTGTAGCATTATGGTATGTATCGACACGATTAAAGAGCAAAATTGCGTTGATGGATACTCTTGTCTGTTTGACAGCCTCTGTGGCGTGGCGGTAGTGAACGCGACTGCCACCCAGAAGGCGTGGGTTCGATCCCCGCTCAGTGCAAATATTTGTATGCATGAATAAGGTTATTTGTATTGGTCTGGGTGTTTCTATGTATAATATGTTCGTATTTACAAAAAAATATAAGTATTTTTATCCGGCATTCTAGATTCCATAACACAAGCTAGTTAAGCTTAGCTAGTTCCCATGGGTCGAGATAGCGTTGTGTAGAATGTTGTAGAATATTTATTATGTTGTTATTTATTGTTATATAATCATCTTCAAACATCAGGAGGTTCTCACAAGGTCGGAAGCTCAAGTTTAACTCCCCCGTTGTTAATGTCCATAGGCCACGGTAACCACTTCCCTTCGTGTGAACCATGGGCTTGTCTGTCACCTAAATTGTATAAAACAATAAGCAAATTCACACCTTAGATGGAGCATGAAGATAAAAAATCTTGTACAATATACTATAACAAAATCACCGAAGTAAAAAATCGATAAGTAAACGGGTATATTTTTTATGAAAACGAGCTACGCATATTGGCAACACAACGTAAACTATTTTAGAAGTCATTTCTATCAGTTTGTTTGTTATCGCATCGGTTAAAAGAATTTAAACAAAACTATTATTCTTGTAACCACGATATCTTAAACATTTATGTTTTACGTTTTGTATTTTCTGCTGTTAAGTATATTATGTAAACACCTTGACCTTTCTGTAGTATGCAATTTCATGCAATCCAAACATTTCACATTTAATTCACTGTTTTAGAGGTTACATTTGATAATAAAAAATAATATAAATCATCATCATCACTTTTTTCATAAATTAAGAATTTAAAAAAACCCCGTCAAAAAAGCATGTCCATAAAGTTGAAAATAAATTGTATTTGCCCTTTAACTTTGATATACCAACACACACACACACACGCACACACACAGATACGTCAAAATTATAACACCCCGTAAATAAAAATAAAAATCCTATTGCTGTCATTCGTCTGTTTCTTAAGTTTACCTGCTACTTAAAGAAAAAAAAACTAATAAATTTAAACTGTCCCAAAGATACCCAATTGTCACAAAGTAACCCCAGTTATATTACTCATAATTTACTGTTTATTTCATTTTCATATCATGTAAGTCTAGTCTATTCTCGAGAGATATAATTGGCAGGGCAGCAAATTTTCCAGTGTTTACGTAAATCGCTCCCTAAGGAGACTAACAGACGAGTTCAAAATTTTAAAAGCGTCGGAGTCACGGGTAATATTCTGACAAAGTTTATCGCTTCTATTTTTAACATCGAAATATATTGAATGGAACAACAATGAACCTATGACAATGTCAATAGCTAAAAAAAAAGAAAATTGATAGGAGCGTGGCCTTGTTGGGAACCCACCCAACAACGCTTCTTTTCAGTTTGCTTTTTTCAGTCAGTATGAGTACTACCCACGTCCCATGCATTTTAGTCCACTTTATCTCGTAACTGCAGCGTTTGTTTTAAGAGAAATGTTCAGATTTTTTGTGATTTTTTTTCTAGGTATGTGTATTTCGAATTCAAAATTATGTATATACTGAAGATTGATGGCGCTTGGTGGAATCTGCTACACATATTGAATAACACACTTGTACTTTTCCACTGAAATAAAATAAACTCAGTGGAAAAGTACAAGTGTGTTATTCAATATATCAAAATTATGTGTTCGAACTATGAAGAATTTTTTATCTTCGATTATAGATCAAAATTTCAAAAGACTACCGAAATAAGAATTTAATTTATTTTGTTGGGTTAAAAATATTGGTGGGCAGGGTTTTGTGGGTTCAGAACGGAAACACTCTAAAATGCAATAGAATGAAGTTATAACACGAAAAGTAGATAGAATTTTCTATCCACTTTGCCATTACTGTAATCATTTTTAAATAATCATGGTGCCATTTGCACCCTTTTGCTTTTGAAGTAGTGATAATGGAACTAGCTTAAGTACTTGAAAGCTTTCTATAACAATTGTTCTCGAAAGTCTATGAAGTGTACCTCGTTCAGTGTTATGTTATGAACTAAGGCCTAAGCTCCCACAGGCTGAGAGAAGCTCGTACAACTCAACTGTGGAATATATAAGGGCTACTAACACACTTTCATAAGGTACACTTATATTTACGATTTCTTTTAGACCAGCCATAAAATTCTATGAGAGGTTTTATACCAGGGTTCGCTTTTCTAATTTTACCAACAACGAAAAACGACGCATTTATTTTACTTAATGTCAACGAAGAACAATGATACTTTTGTCTCTTTTCTAGTTTAGTTCTGGCATTAGATAAATTGAAATGATAACATTTAATTTATTTAATTAGAAAGTAATATTGTACTATTTTTATTCATGTTTTATAAAAATAGTTTCATCTTACCGTGTGTGATATTCAAGTTAATATTTTGCAAAAAAAATATCTTTAGAAATCACCAGCTAATAACTGGTATGAGGTAAGATGAGTACATAGACACTTATACCTATACTATATACCCTTGAAGGGCTAAGCAAGACCCGGGGTAGCTACGAAGTATTGCATAACCTGCGAGTTGAGTGAGTGTGGAACGTGAAATAATAAAAAAAAGCAAATAAAAGTTTTGGTCGCATCTAGTGTAAGAGTAAGTATCACAAATTGTGTTGAATTTTATTCACGATACTTTTATTTTATTTATGTTAATTTATTTATTTTTAAAAGGAACAATTTTATTAAATCCAAGTATGTATTTAATTTCATTATTACGTATCTAAAGGTAGGACCGCCCATATCTTCGTAGTCACATAACTGAAAAAAAAAAAAACAATAAAAATCTTCTAGCAAACCCCATTTCTTACACAAGAATTTGGTGTAGATAAAGTGTTACCAAAAATGGTAACATATTAATCCACGTCACAAAACATATTCTCCACATAACAACATTTCACGTTAAATTACTTTTCTTTCTACTTTTGATACTTTTTTCTTCTCTGACTCACAGTTATAGAGCAAGAAAAAGGCTACACTAAACCTACGAAGGAACAATACTTGTGTTTTTGCAAAGCATTCACGGTCTAAATGTTTCAAAGACGAGGTACTCATAATCATCCAGCTTTTCTCCTATCTAGGTTTCTAGTGTGTACTTACACTGTCACACTTTCTTTGTTTCAACCCCTTTGTGATGTATGAGAGCGGAAACGGGCTTAACCTTTTCATATTCGACGTATGTTAGTACATCTGGGTTTATTCGGATTTGTGAGCTTCCGAGTCGTGTGCGATATCTTGGTAACATGAATTAGTTTGAATAGAAAGGATATTTTCATTTATGAAAAAATTACAATCATATTTGCCACTCGCGTAAAGACCACTTAGTTTCGTTAAGTTCCAGGTTACTGAAGGACCTGGTTATATGAAACAGACATTTTTTTCTCATAACGTAATATTGAAAACAAGAATTTTCGTAAAGAATTTTCATTTGTTTTATTATTGAATCAAAATGTAAGTGATGTTTCTGAATGTTTGAATATTTATATTCACATAATGACACAGAATATGAATTTTTGAATATTTTCAAATCATGAAAATTTGTATTTGTATCTACTATTACTTTACTTAATAAGTTTAATATTAGGTCCTTACATATGAAATTGGCGTTTTTCGTACTGGCCACTTTAATCACGATTTTCTCCTCTTTGGTCAGGAATTCCAAATTCAAATTTGTACAGCTATTTACTCATGTATTTGTGCTTTGATGACCGTCATTCATTTGCTTTTTTTCTTCTGTTTTTTTCTGTTTGCGTCACTCATTTTACAAAATGGAAAACTTAAAATATCGCATTATTTACGAATACGAGTTCCGCCGTGGCACTAGTGCTGCGGAAACGACACGAAGGGTGAATGATGTTTATGGCGGTCATGTTGCAAAAGAAAGCAGTTCGTTTTTGGTTCCAACGTTTTCGTTCTGGAAATTTCGACCTGCAAAACAAGCCCCGTGGACGGCCTGAGACCTAAGTTGATAATGAAGTATTGAAGGCTATTGTGGAAGCGGATCCATCGCAAACCACGTCCGAGTTAGCTGCAGACTGCGGTGTTAGTGATAAAACTGTTTTAATTCACTTGAAGCAAATCGGGAAGATTAAAAAGCTTGAAAGGTGGGTACCTCACGAATTGACTGAAGCAAACCGGCAAACGCGCGTCGACTGCTGCGTTACATTACTGAACCGGCACAATAATGAAGGTATTTTAAACCGAATCATTACCTGTGATGAAAAATGGATTCTTTACGATGATCGAAAGCGCTCAGCGCAATGGTTGGATCCTGGCCAGCCAGCCAAATCCTGCCCCAAGCAAAAATTAACCCCAAAAAAGTTACGTGTGAGCGTTTGGTGGACTAGTGCCGTATTGTTCATTACAGTTTTCTCAAATCTGGCCAGACTATTACGGCTGATGTCTATTGTCAGCAATTGCAAACAATAATGGGAAAGCTAGCAGCTAAACAACCTAGGCTGGTCAATCGCTCCACGCCACTGCTGCTTCACGACAACGCTAGACCACACACCGCACAACAGACGGCTACCAATTAAGAAGAGCTTCAATTGGAATGCCTAAGTACGGTACTCCCCGGACCTTGCTCCAACAGATTACCATTTTTTTCGAAATTTGGACAACTTCTTGCAAGGGAAAAAATTCAACTCTGATGGGGCAGTCCAAATCGCCTTCACAGATTTTATTGATTCCCGTCCGACTGGTTTTTTTAGTAAAGGGATCAATGAATTACCTATGAGATGGCAAAAGTGCATAGAAAACAATGGTTCATACTTTGATTAATGAAATATATTATATTTAAAAATATTCGACTTTTTGTTCCTCCCATACAAAACGCCAATTTCATATGTAAGGACCTAATATTATTAATCATCTTCGTGCAGTATATTGATATATTTGTTTGAGTTAATAAATTTTTAAAATGGTATGAGTTTTCGTGGTACGAAGTAGGAATAACTTAATTTATCATTTGCTTTTGAGAGCTAACTCTATGTGCCAGACTAAATAATTAAATTAAAAATGTAATTAAAAACGAGAACTCCATACTTACCCATTATACTGGCGTCAACTCAAAGAAGGGATTGCGTAGTTTTGAGACCTTCAATTGAGTATTATGCCGCCTAGTCAAATTAGCAACTTTTTAATAAACGTAACTTGTATGAAAAAGATTTAGTGACGTCATAAAATATAATAATCAAATCAGTTACTAATATAGGTTGCGTGAATGATGGGTAAAAAAACTATAAAATAACAACCGATGCAATTTTAACCGCTCTTTTACCATTCTTAATTTAATAAGCTCGGTTAGATAATTTATTTCAAGTATAGTATAATACACAATTATATTATTAAGAAATCCGTTTAAAAATACCCGTGTCAGGGGATAATGCTGTTCTCCATCTGACAGTAAATGTATAGCCCAAAACAATGTGCCCGCTAGACGGCAATAGGCTCACCCCCTATTACGTGGCACCGAAAATCATAGTTGGCGCAACAAAACCCTTCGGGGATTTACAGATGTGAGTATAATTATTGAGTATTTTAAAAAAATTGCAGACATTTTACATAAAAATGGGCCGACTATTTTGGAGTAATCAGAATAAAAACTCCCGTCACAAAAAACACCTACAAAAAGTTGAAAATAAATGAATCAATTTTAATTCAACGGTTGCCATGTCGGGGGACCTTACGATACAAAGGAGTACTTAACCAGTTAAGGTCCCCCGACATGGCAACCGTTGAATTAAAATTGATTCATTTATTTTCAACTTTTTGTAGGTGATTTTTGTGACGGGAGTTTTTTAAATTTTTAATTTAATTTTTATTTTATACTTTTTAAATTGATCTACTAGTCAAGCTCTTTCATTTGATACCCATATTGAGGGAATTATAAAGAAATACGTATTCCAACATGTTGCGGCGGCGGCCATCTTGGACCGATTTTTTTCAAACATGGCTAAGAACACTCCCGACTAATATACCTTTCAAACAAAAAAAACTACATCTAAATCGGTTCATCCGTTTGAGTGCTACGATGCCACAGACAGACACACACACACACACACACACACACACACAGACACGTTAAACTTATAACACCCCGTCGTTTTTGCGTCGGGGGTTAAAAAATAAACGCACATCTATCATACATAAATCAATACCCAATACATACACTGTGGGCATACACATTTTCAACAACTTTACCTTCTCGGAGTACCATTAAGGAAGACATTATCATCATTAGGTAATACGTACGTAGGTAGTAAGTAGGTATTATACGCTGAAAGTAAATTATAGAACATAGATATAAGAAAACCGTCTAGAACGTAAAATCTTTGTTTAAAAAGAAATCGTAATAATATAATAATAATTCTCGGACGGCGCGGACCTGCGGTGTGAGTGTGGAGTTACTCCACAGACCATGTCCCACCTGCTGACATGTGCTGCGTGCCCGTCCACTTGTACCGCGGAGGAACTTATGACCGCCTCCAAAAATGCAATCCAGGTGGCGGCACACTGGGAACACAGAATTTGAGTTTGAGTTTGAGTTGAGGCGCCTTCGATTCGACAGAAGAAGAAGATAATTCATTTGAACAAAGAAAAAATGGGACTTTATGGGACAAATTACGCTTCGGTAAAAATGTAAGAAAGCAGCTCATTAACTTTGTTACAACGACTTGTAGTCTGTGGTCCTAGTAAATATCTGGACCCCTCCAGCAAAATAATATTGCTTGTGTTAGTAAATGGTGTCCGTCGGTAGTGTTATAACCAGGATTCAAACTCGGAACCAATAAGATTGTAGGCTCTTTAGCCACTCGCTTAAGCTATTGGCGATTCTTAAGGTGCCTAAAGCTAATAGACGAAAACACACTCAGAATGTGCAAATTTTAGTATCACTTTTTTTCTACATGATAAATAAATTTCAGTCTCATATAAAGTATGAAAATGAAAATACTTTTCAATAAAAAATGGAGACATTACTTTAGTTTTTATTATTTAATTGGTATAAGAAAGAAAAAATCCCTCCTAATTAATATAAGACTTTATAAAATCATAATAAAACTTACCAATATCGAAGAAGATGCAATTTTCCCGCTGTCATTACCTATGAGAACACTGACACTAACTATTTTTCATCACTAAACAAAACTTTCTATAAAGTACAATAAATTATATAATAATAGTCCAATATAATTCACGAATATACTCTAAGTATATAAACTACCATATAAGTAAACTGTTAATACTATACCAATAAGTAATTTTTATTTATTAAAACTTATTGAAATAAGCTAAAACTTTACTAAGAAGTCGTTTTCACTTTCTTTTTCATAATTTCCTCATAGACTAATCATCGCGCCATTATCTATGCACAGATTAAAAACTCCTTTTATATTTTTTAAAACTTTTGTAACGCTACGACAACAACGCGTCCGCCCAGTGCACGGCTCGACTCGTGTTCGTGGGAGCTAAGTCGGAGTAACACTGCTGACCTAGCGCTCTCCGATCGCGATTTGGTTTTCGAACGTAGATTCGCGCATACGTCAAAAAAAAAAAGCCCAATATTTTTAAGTTACAAAGGGTCAAATAAGGTAATAGCATTATAATTAAAGCAATATAATTAAGTTCCAAATAATATATATAGAATGAGAAATAAAGAACGAGGATGAAAATTTATTAATGAACTTCATGAACATTTTTTACTTTTTCATAAATATTTTTACGTGATAAAAGTTAATTCTCGTTAAGGATTTATTTAGATTAGAACTATTTGGAGTATAATTCTTATTATTTAAATCTACATAAATAAAAAAGAACCGCTAAAATTTCTTGCAAATTGAAAACAGCTTGACTGATATGGATTATTATGTTATTTTTTGTTATTCGTAAATATCAGAACAATTTCATGAACCTTGAGACCCTGATGAAATCGGGTAAGTATAGCTAAGTAATCAATAATTATCATCAGTAAGTACTTATGTTGGTTTAATCAGAAACTTTAGCATGCTAAATTAAAAAAGAAAACTCTTTTTATCTTTCCTAGGATTAAAAATAAGATACAAACTTAATAACGTCAAGCTGTTGCGTTCCCCGGGGGATGGTTTCCTCGTATCGGGTAACTTAAGCCTACAGAGGATTCAGGAATACTCAGTTATGATAATTTTATTGGTTCCCTGATATATTTCGCATTGTACAACACGATGAAGGCTAATTTGGAAGTAATTTTTAATCTGAATTCTTTATGAGAAAGACAATTTGTGACAAGACATTTAAAAAAAAACATCCAATATTTCTGGTAAAAAAATGTCACCTCCGGCCTAGCACCACGACCCACTGTCGGCGTGCGGTTTTAGTCGGTTCGAGTCCGACATAACCTCCCCTTCCGGCTCCGGCGGGGGAGGTAACCGAGGGAATTTCCGCACGAAAAAAAAACAAAAGGTAAAAAAATTTAGACCATAAATTTAGGATAGGTATCTGTGAATAAAAAATACACCCTTTAATGATCAAGTTTTCGCCTACGGCCTAAAGTAGGATCTATTGAGTATAACACCATGTACCTAATCGATCGTTGCCACATTTAACTTCGGGCAGCCGTTCCTAAACACCTCCTTCCACATCTTCACACATCGCACCAATTCACCCTTATTATGTAGTCCATTGAAATGCAAATTTATTGTAGGTTTTGCTCTAAAACTTAGAAAACAGTACTTATATTTTTAAGTGTCAAGAAACTAACTAACAAAACCCATGACTTTTGCCTCCTACAGGGGGAATGCTCTCCCAACTGAGCTATTAAAGTCTCACTTGAGTGCTTCTTTTTCTCGATGTATTTCGAATGTCAAGAGGAAGTTAAATAAAAGCTTGCGACCCAAGGTGGTGACAATAGTCCAAGTAGATACCAAATAACAATATAAAACAAAGATAAAAAATAAGGTGCTTTTATCACTTTTTGTTTCACAATTAAATTAAAGTTTAATAATAAATCTTAGCGCTCTCTCTGTCTTCCTCTAAAATTATACAACTGAAAGGCGACAATCGTAAAAAAAGTTACTTATATCTTAACTTGATTATTACACTGCGGTACTTTGGTAATGCTGTTCTATTGACTGAATGTTGTATAGCATTTTTAATGCTAACTTTAAAGTTCGAAAAAATAAAACGCTCAAGTCAGACTTGAACTCACGACCTTTCCCTTACAGGGGGAATGCTCTTCCAACTGAGCTATTGAGCCACACCTGATGCATTTCAAATTTTCCTTCTCTTTATATCCGTCTTTAAGGGCGACGGTGGTGCCATCTACCAACATTCAATAGTTCAAGTCTCACTTGAGCATTTCATTTTTTCCGATTTTTTTCGAGCTGTTCTATTGAATCAAAAAAAATTGCCAACAGAGTCATATTGTTGCCGGGGTCTATTAAATATAATAATTTCTATATTTAAGAACTAGACTAAAGCAAAAAATAAATTAATTTGGATGCCGAAAAAGTCGTTTTTGATTTCAGTTTTGTTTAATACGATACGAGTTAGTACTTTTCGATCCCCTGGGCATTGAAGTGGAAAAACCGGGGAATATCCGGTTTTTGCCATACCATAAATGCGCGAACTTTTATGGCTATCATGCAGAATGTGATGTATGTTCTAACGGATAGGGTCGCTTTTCATTTCTATTCACTTACTGCGTCCCGTTCTAGATCCGAAATTTAAAATTCACTCTCACCTGGGCAGCGCGGCAATGGATTGAGATGGATGGAATATAGAAATTCCAATAGAGTGATGTGACTTCTATGCCACTGGGTAAATATCACTCAATATATCTCATTCAATATCCTCTTATTGAATGAGATATTATAATTAGCTATATGCCGTATTTTGCACGTTTTGTAACGTGCCAGGGGCGTTACCTCCCATTCTTTCGTGTCATATCCCCCCGTCCCCACTAAAGGTGTCTCCTTAAAATAAGAGCGATCATACCAGTTCCTTCTTTATAAGATGTTTCTATACTTGTTCATTTTTAATATTAAACATATTTTATTAGTATGTTCTACACTTTAACATCTTACTAAACTTCTATTAGGTACGTTAACTGGATACTGGATCATTTTAGTGGATGAATAATTTTGAGTCCTATAATTATTTTGTAATGTATTTAGACTGAAATCTGCGGTAGCCTAGTGGTATGGGTAATGGACTGCTGAGACGAGGTCTAGGGTTCGATCCCAGATTTACCATGGCACACACCAATGACTTTTCGATGCTTTTCGAAGTTATGTGTGTATTTATCGCAGGGTTATAAAACTTAAACTGGCGAAATGTGGGTGCTAGCACCTCTGCCTACCCCTTCAGGGAATACAGGCGTGAGTTTATGTTCATGTATTTAGACTAATTTGTGAAGTTAGCTTCTTTAAAAAAACTAGCAATTAGCCCCGGTTTCATGGGTGTGCTTCAAGTGAAATTACAAATAATATAGTATGATCACGTTTATTCTTTCACTTAAATTGAATTAGATAAAGATTATCACAAGTGGTCACGTTAGTAAGTGTTAATTTCAATTTTATAATAGGTATAAGTGCCTATGTAGTTCAGTGATAACCACTAGAAAATTTAATATCTTTTCAAGTGTTGATTCAATATCGCAGTTGGGTGCGTAGTCTTTATCGAATGAAAACTATGCTATTATTTATATTGTTGACTAGCTGTCGCCCGCGGCTCCGCCCGCGTGGATGTCACTTATCGCTAAATTAAGATTTAAACTATCCTGTCTCTCAAGTTGGATCGAACTGCACATGGTGTGCGAATTTTATTATAATCGGTTAAGTGGTTTAGGAGTCCATTGAGGACAAACATTGTGACACGAGATTTATATATATTAAGATTGATGGCACTTGGTGGAATTCCTTGTTACACCTTACGGCATTCTCAAAGGTGTACATTTACCAAAGGTTTTGGATGTTCTGGGCGACGAGCAGGTAATGGTCGTGAAGGAGACGGCGGAGCGGGAGAGGCGGCGCGAGCGAGAAAGACTCGCGGATCGCGCCGCCCGCGCGCGCAGGCAACTCGGGCGTCGGAGGGCACTGACTGACCTCCGTCCCCCATGAGCGCGGGCCTGGGGGTGACGGGTGGAGCCGCCTGTCACCCCAGCAGAAGCAGGCCACGGCGGCGGCGCGCTGAATAGTGCGCCTCCCCATTCCGGGGGTGAGTTGGGGACACCGTTGTCCCCCCTCCTGAGGAGGGCCAGACCGTAAGGGATGGCCCTGGGTCAGCCGGGGTGCGAGGGATATGTCTTTGACAACCTCACCTCCGGCTTAGCACCAAGACCCACAGTCAGCGTGCGGTTTTAGTCGGTTCGAGTCCGACATAACCTCCCCTTCCGGCTCCGGCAGGGGGGTATCCGAGGGGATTTCCGCACGAAAAAAAAAAAGGATGTTCTGGGCGAAACCGGTTAGGTGTAATAGAATAAATACAGTGGAAAAAGTTCAAGTGTTCTCAATATGTTTTGGAAACATTGAGAACACTTGTACTTTGTCTCAATATGTTTTGGTTGGATGGAAAACAGCCCTATCTTCGCATACACCCCGGTATTCGAGACCCCAAGTGTGTTTGAATGAGTTTCTGTACTGTATGGTATATCTTCAGAACACCTTGGAGTCGAGAGGCGGCTCTGTAATAATTGGTTTCAACAATAAGCTATTTGACTATTTTTTTTTTACTTTCGAAAAATTACCACTTTCTTATAATAAGTTGTAATTATTATCTAATTAGTATAGAAATTCATACGACAAATAGTTTTCAAGATATTTGATTTTGAAAAATTCTATCTATCATGCCGCCCGAAAACGCTCCATACAAAATCGCACGGAATTGTGACGTCACGCTTCGGTAGCGCGTAGTGCAAATGTATGGAGTGCAAGAGAACATCCCATTTATCTCGGTCTACGTTGCGTTTACACGTATATAGTTCATAATAAAAGTTATTTAAAATTTTATGAGGAATCTAAAAAGTTATATATTTGTTCGAAAAACATTGGAAAAAATGAAATGCTCAAGTGAGACTCGAACTCACGACCTTTCGCTTACAGGGCGACTGCTCTGCCAACTGAGCTATTGAGCACCACTTGAATCATTCCAAATTTTTCCTTCTCTTTATATCCGTCTTTAAGGGCGACGGTTTGAAAATTCATTTTTTCCAATGTTTTTCGAACTTAACAGTTAGCATAATAAATGCTATAAAAAAATCATTCAAATTATATATTTGTATTGAATTTGATTGTTTATATTTAGATTTTTTTTGGCAATTTCATGTACCTAATGAAAAGTCATAATTTCAGTTTAGATAAATGCAATATTTTATTTTGCTAAGCATGTTTTTTCAGAACAAGCTAACATATTAAGCAGTATTAGGAAGAATCCACAACTTAGTCAAATAGCCCATTGGGTATTCTACTGACTAGTCAAATTAGTTACTTTTTACTAAACGTCTAAACGATAAGTTATAAGGTAACTTGTATGAAAATAGATATAATGACGTGATAAAATTTAATAATCAAATCAGTTGCTATTATAGGTTGGGTGGATGATTAAAAATAAATAAAAACTATAAAATAAGAACCTACGCAATTTTTACCGCTCTTTTACCATTGTTAATTTAATAAGCTCGGTTGGATAATTTATTTTAACTATAGGATAGCACCCAATTATTTTTTTATGAATTGCACTCATAAAATCGTGATAGCATGGTATGCTTGTTACATATTATAAATGTAGTTTAAAACCTATAATTATTTTGCAGTAGTGTGGCCTCTGAACGAGTTCAAAACTAATTAATTACAGGTCTACTAATTGAAAAGTAATTGTTACAGTATTGAATAACACACTTGTACTTTTCCACTGACTTTATTTCTAGACCTGACCGGTTTCGCCTTACGCCATTCTCAAAGGTTCACATTGATCAATAAAGTCAGTGGAAAATTACAAGTGTGTTATTCAATATGTGTAGCAGATTCCACCAAGCGCCATCAATCTCCAGTATAAACAATTTTATTGTTACAGTGTTTTGTTTGCCGCACTTAGTTTGTTCCCCTTAATGAATTTGAAAACACATATATAAAAAGAAATGTTTGGATATATTTATATGCATCTGTTTTATACGAGTACAAGCAATATTCAGTTTATTTTCGTGCAAGTAATTTGCCCAGATCTCAAAGACCTTTCTTTGTACACAAAATGCAGACTCCCGAAAAATGAAAGCCATTTTATTAATTTGCTTTCTTCAAAAGGGACACCGATGCAATATGTCTTTGCTTTTTACTGTCATTAGCGTTTTGGTAATTTTGGTATCTTAAAAGTATTGTACTCGTTAAAGGACAGAAGGCACAACTGGGTCAATTATCTTGACATTTTTTTTTAATTTGATATTTAAATATTTTCATCATCTTTGCGTATTTCCAGTGATATCCAAAACTCTGAAAAATGTCCCCAATTTCCAGCTTTTACCTCTCCACTTGGCAAGGCACGCATGTCATCTTCTTAAAATACATAATAATT
Source organism: Eilema sororculum (assembly GCA_914829495.1). Classification (NCBI taxonomy): domain Eukaryota; kingdom Metazoa; phylum Arthropoda; class Insecta; order Lepidoptera; family Erebidae; genus Eilema; species Eilema sororculum. The sequence continues at coordinate 5,755,859 of OU618543.1, forward strand.
CATTATAAAAAAAAGTCGAATGACAGCCTCTGTGGCGGCGGCGGCGGCGGTGTGGCGAACACGACTGCCACGCCGGAGGCGCATGTTCTATATCCGCTCAGTGCAAATATTTGTATGCATGAATATGGCTATTTGCATTGGTCTGGGTGTTTCTATGTGTAAATATGTACACAAAATGCGGACTCCCGAAAAATGAAAGCCATTTTATTAATTTGCTTTCTTCAAAAGGGACACCGAAACAATATGTTTTTGCAATGTCGTTAGCGTTTTGATAATTTTGGTATCTTAAAAGTATCGTACTCGTTAAAGGACAGAGGGCACAACTGGGTCAATTGTTTCTATGTATAATATGTATGTATTTACAAAAAAAAAATGTATTTAAGTATGTTATCCGCATTCTAGATTCCATAACACAAGCTAGTTAAGCTATGCTTACCATGGGTCTAGATAGCGTTGTGTAGAATGTTAGGAAATACTTATTTATTAATTTATTATTTGATATGTAGTTAAATTATACACGTAATGGACTAACTAAAAAGTCCAAATTAAAGCTTTTGATAAAAGTGAGGGGTGTTTTCTACTCACACCGCAATAGGTGTGTTTCGTTGTTTCAAGTGTATTCGTTTGAATGTTACCCTGTATTTAATATGTTTTAGTTTTGATTCTTTATTTTCATACTAGGTGTGGCTGACTGCGGCTGCGGCTCCACCTAGGTTGACTTCTGATACTATTTTCGCTGCTGACTCTCACAAATAATGTAGCTTTCTGTTGGTAAAAGAATTTTCAAAATCGGTTCAGTAGATCCAAAGATTTTATTTATTTACTTCCTACAACGACACAAACTCACTATTTTTTTTAATAATCTTCTTCTTCTTCTTCATGAAAAAGAATAAGAAGAAGAAGAAGACCTAGTATTATTCTTGTTATTTAATTTGTCTTGCAAACTTTTCCATATACTCATGACTATTATCCTTGAAGTTATAGGCACAGGCGTATTAACTCTCACATTGACCCAACTATATTTTGTCGATTCCAAAAATATGGGGCGGTAAGAGTGATTTGTGTATTCCCAGTATTAATTAGATACCATAGGATATAATACTTTGACGACTAAATTTTTCGGTCAAAGCTCGTTTTAACAAAAAACATTATTTACCGATAAATTCGTCGAAACCACTCTTTGATGATTGGTTTCGAAAAAAACCTTACTGTAATCTATGGGGACTATTCACCAAAAATTCTCTCTATCGATAATTTGTCTATGAGAAATTCGTTTACGGATAAAATGGTTCCATAAAAATATTTACCTTGGCCACGATAGATGTATTGCGTCAAAATTGACAGGTAATTTTAAACTTTATATTTATTGTCTTTGGGTTCATAAATTTAAAACGTGTGTGCCATAGTATATCATATATCCGTGTGGTGACGGAGACAGAATACAAGTATCACCACTCCATCTCATCCGAAGGATAAAGGCAACGGAAAAATATGTAGACAATAAAAAAAATATCACTGCGATAGAAGGAGATCTCTAAATAAAACCCTTTACCAACCAACTAGCGTAGAAACAGTAAGCCAAAGTCTGCCAGCATTTTGGGAGGTCTATGTCGACTCATCTCTCTTTATATATATAATATAATCACGCTTTATCTCCAAGGGGTTAGGATGAGGTGAATTAACACCCACATTTCACCAATCATTTTATTCGGTCCCACGTAATAGGGGGTGAGCTTATTGCCGTATTCCGGGCGTTATTTTGACTCGAGCCATGCATCTGAGGCTGTCTTGACTATATTATATCTGTCTGATATTCAACACTCCTATCCCTTAGTCGCCTTGTACGACACCGCATGAGAAGAGTTGGGGTGGCCCAAATTCTACTCTGCGAAGTACCACTCATATCTCTTTAATGATAGAATAATTCTTTACTGTGCAACTTTTGACGCTAACTGTACGTATCACATGATTGACCATAACGTTGTATAAAGAATTGAGTGAGCTACTAACCCGAAGTATTCACTGAATTATTGTAACCACATTTGCTGAAGGATTTCTTTGTAAATACGGGATTTTTTCCTTTCAGTATGCGACATCACGTACCGCTTAAAGTGTGACCGATATAGTACGTCAAATATATTCACCATTGAGTGACTAGAGGTTTTCCATTCATAGTACTGTTATTTGAACACATATCAATGTTTTAAAAATAATTGAATCTCATTTGATATTTAAATAATCTCATCATCTTTGCGTGTTCCCAGTGATATCAGAGACTCTGGAAAGTGTCCTCACCAAAAACTTAGTATAGTATATAATAAGTTTATGGTCCCCACTTTCCAGTTTTTACTTCTCTTCTTAGCAAGGTCTTGGGTAATATATACATGATATTTCACAAAAAAAAAATGTCGAATCACTATATTAGTTTCCCTCCAGGTTCATTTTGACTCACTGTGACAACGTAGATTTGATTATTGATAAAATTAATAATTATTACTTATCTTAGGTTGACATTATTTATAATATTATACTCCCGCTTATTATATAACATTCTAGCGATGTGTGAACCCATCATTCCACTAAAAATACCAATACAACCAGATTAAACCATTTTAGACTATAACATAATTAAAATAAATAACTGTGTGTACCTACGGTAAAATTCTCTTGCGAATTCCATTGCTGATGTTATTCGCGGAATTTGATTCTCCGATATACCTGCATAGTTATTCACGCCACCCCATTCCAGGGGCGAGATGGGGACATCGTGGTTCCCACACCCGAAGGCGGTATCTCATTTCCGGAGATGGCTTTGGTTCATCTCACTTCCGACAACTAGAGCGTCGGTAGCTTAGTGGTTAAGGAGTCTGCCTTACGATGGAGAGGTCCCGGGTTCGAATCCTGGCCATTACACTACCGACGTGAACCCACTCCTAGCACAAGCAATTTATCTTAGTTGGAGGGGTTAGAGTTAAAAACTGAAGCCTCAAATATAGCGGTTTTATTCGATTCGAGTCAGATTTTACCAAGGCTTATCCTGCTTTGTCTTCTACACTGATAGCAAATAAACTCTCTGTGATTACAGGATCGGCAGTACGACACACTTGTATAGGCCACGGTAACAATTTTTCATCAGATAGACCGTGTCTGCTACGCATAGAACTCTAAAGTTCTATTAATAGTGTAACCCTCACCGGGATATTTACCAGGTTCATAGTTTTTATTTGGTAACCTATATTTTGGCGCTGTTTCAAGCGCCATGATCACGGTGTACTGACGACCGCCGAGCTAGTTGTTATTGGGCAGACCGTATCTAGCTAACCTCTTCTGCACTCGTTTATGACGCGCGTCACCCCTACCACTGTCCGCGTGAACCCGCGAGCTATGAACATGGTAAATATCCCGGTGAGTGTTACACTATTAATGTTAATGACCATGTCAATCTCAAATCATCTAAAGTTCTATGTTTCCTAAGTGATAAAAAAAATAAACACAGCTGACTTCCGCGAAGGAGTATTCGTGTAGATTAACACACTATGAAAAAAGTACCTATAGTTATTTATAGATAAATATGCCTATTTTGTACTATCTGTGGTCGTACCTTTTCTATGCGAGCGTTATATTATTCCTTCCGAGGCTATTTTGGGGTCCGGAAAACGTTTCCGTTGTATTGGACAAGGGTAACGCATCAAAATCCATAAAATTGTATTCGTATTTGAATTGATTTAAAATTTTTCTAGTTTTCCTATGAAAATCACTTTTGAGTTTCGCTGTTTGATGATTTTAAAGCCTTTGGTAAATTACAATGTACGTAATATATCGATCGAAACCTACAGGTTGACCTAACTTCATAATTGTTTCCATCTAACTATAGTTCCTTCGTGTTAAGAATGCAGTGAATCATATATTATAGTCCGTCAGCCTAGCCCCGCCCCCTAACCAATCAAATCTTTTCAAACTGTGTCAAGTTCACAGTGTCACGTTGAAGACATTGCTTCGAACGCAACGGTTGTGTTCTGTCATTTGTGTTAACTGATTTAAATTCTTAACGCGAACGAACTATAATTATCAACTTTTATGGGCTATCACCCAAACTTATTAGATATTATTCTTGCAGTAGGGTGACTGCGGTTAAACAGCAGTCACTCCAGTAAAAGCCAAGATAATAATGGAGGAATAAAAAAGTGGACATCTTGGTGCAGAGCTTTTGGTTAGATACAACCGGCAGGGGCCGAAGATGATAAACAAGTGATTTCTTGATATTTTTAAGGTACCAAAGAATCAAAGAAGAATCAAAGAATCAATTTCATTTATTCAATTTAGGCACATAAAGAGCACATATGAACGTCAGAATTGTACAATGTCAGTCATATTAAAAATAAATAAAATAAATCATTGGAAAATGATTCTTTCGCTGGTTCGGTAGGTTGGTTCTACTGAGAAGATACCAGCAAGAAACTCAGTGAACTCGATTATCCTTCTTTTTTTAATATGGTTTTATTTATAACAAGTTTATACTGTGCGAGCAAGAGATGAGATTAGGAAAGACCAAAGGTGAAATGAGAAGAAAAAAATATTTTCTGGATTTTAATAAGTTACCTTTTCAAAAACGGATAGCTATAATCACCGAACATGTAAAAAATAATGAAGGCTTTAAACTTTGAGGGTGTCTCAAGTAAAAATAAACCGCTCATTTATTCTAACTTTTATGTAATTGAGGGAGATAACTGGGCCACTGTAAGAGATAAATGACCCGACTGTACGTAATGCACCATTCCCTTTCCGAATCTCTCGCTTTTTTATTTTTTTATTTGCATTTTTACATAGGCAGAAGCTCCAAAGTGCTTTGGATGCAATCAGGATTGGCGCTTAGCGAGTCTACCACGATGCGCATAAAAGTTTCAAGTTTGAGCAGCAAATCAAAACGAGAGAGAGAATAGAAGAAGGGAGAGATAGAGTTATATGGGTACATATCTCTCTCTCATTGAGCTCGCTAATGCCGTGGTACTTTTTATTCGTAATTTACAGTATACCAACTTTTGCCCGCGGCTCCACCCGCATGTATGTCATTTATCGCGACCAAACATAGCCTTTGTCCTTTCTCATGGTCTAATCTACCCCTATACCAAATTTCCTCAAAATCGAGTCAGTGGTTTAGGCGTGAAAGCGTAACATACAGACAGATAGACAGATAGACAGACAGACGGACAGACATACAGACAGAGTTACTTTCGCATTTATAATAATAATATTGATGCATCAACCAGGAAAGCTAGCAAATCCAACTTATGATTAGGTTCACTTATTTTGATTTGCTTATGACTGTCCAGGCAAAAAAAATGTTTTCTTCATATTTTCTGCCTTGTCGCATTAAGTAAATAGATCAACTACAAAACTTACACGATTCTCACTGAAAGATGGAAGTATGTTGGATCTAAGCATCGTAACTGAAAGTTTTAGAACCTTTATAGGAAGAGCTGAAAGCTTTTTCTCATATACCTACGCTAAAATGTTTTTTGCACAGTAGGCCGCTTTGTCTACACAAATAAGTTCTAACAATCTGATCTGGATCTGACTAAAATTGGTATAGAAAGCTTGGATAAACACAAAGGTTAATATTTTTATCTCTAGAATAGGATCCTGTGAACAGGATTTAGATAACGAAACGGGAGTTAAATTATTCTTAACGGTTTTATTCCTTAAAGCAAGATAGCACTAATAGGAACATCACTATGAACAGATGAAGAGTTCTCACTCGCACTCATTAATTGGTACAGACACGTTCCGTTAGACTTCTGCTTCTAGTGAGTGAGGTGAAATAACCTCACTGAGTCATTTCATTTTAGTTATTCCTTCCATTTCCATTTCTATTTTCAGGTTCTAGTACTTCAATTACATCAGGAAAAATGAATTACTGAGGCTCAGTGAGGAGTCAGGCTTGAAGCTCATGCTCTTCCAACTGAGCTACAAAGCCACACCTGAATCAATTCAAATTTCCCTTCTCTATATATCTATCTTTTAAGGTGACGACGGTAGAGTCACCTACCAATATTCTCACGAACTGTTGGAACTAATGATTGATTTTTCAACAATTTTTAAATATTGTTTTTTGATTACTCCGCCCAAATATTTGAATGGAATTTCATAGCATTTATTATGCTAACTATACAGTATATTAAACTATACAGAATCTTGATATAATCGAATTTAGTTAGCATAATAAATGCTATAAAATTTCATTCAAATTCTAGAACTTCACTTTTTGAAATGACATCAATGGGATGACAGGAATGAATTAATTGTCTGTTGAAGAAAACGTGCAATACACGACAATGATTTTGCAAATAAAGAGGCAAGTAAGTCTTGAAATAGTGCTATAAAACTCCTCAAAGATCGACACTTGCCTTGTAAAAAGTTAGAGACTATTTACTTGTTAAACTTAATTTGATCCAGTGAAAGTCTCTTAGGCAATAAATTTTAATTGAATTTGGCCTTTGCTTTTAGTTCGCAATTAATGTAGGTAAAGTTGAGGCAGATAAGTATATAATGCGTATAAATTAATAATATTGGACTACCGAGTCCTTTGAACGCACTTAATCTCTGGATTCTATACTATCATATCCATACTTCTTCAACGTAACGTAAAGCTGGTCGAATCAATGATATATATTATTATTAGAAACTATAGATACGTCCAGGAACATTGCGGCTGTCAAAAATGGCACAAAAACTAAGGATAAAACAATATTGCTACTAATAATATGTCTATACTATTAATTTATACGCATTATATAATTTATTTATTAAAGACTGAAGAAAGATATTTATTTTTTCTGTTGCGTCTCTTATTGGTGGAAAAATGATGACCGTTTGGTCATCATTTTTTGTGGACATTTTTAGAGTGTGAACAACCTATATAACCTATTTTTGATATAATATTATCATTGGGTCGAATCCGAAGATTTTACCTCTCAGTACGGGTTCCACTTTTTAAATCTAACTGCATCTTTGGTTGCACTTTGATATTTTCTGTGAAGCGTTTGCCATCATACCTACACAACGCAACGATCAGTTGTTGGACTTTTTAGTTTTTAGTGTTCCTACTTTTAAGAACTGCCATTGGTAGATGTTCGTATGACAACCACCGAAGGCTTAACGTACTCACGGAGGCACGGGAATACCCCGACCTATGTAATTAGACATATTCATGAATACATACTTACTCCATGATAGAATTAACTCACATTAATTCCCATTAACATTGCTGTATACCGTATTTTCTGTTCAGTCGAAGATCAAATCAGTTTAATCCTGTTATGGAGAAACGGGGTGTGATATTCTACGGGCTCACTTCGTCTTCAGTGCAGACCTAATGTATTGAAAAGGTAAGTGTTTTTGGATCGGAATGATGACTGCTTGTGATTTCATTGAAGGGGATTTTAGCTGAAAACAAATTAAGTACCTTGTTATAGCATTATTACTTTAGATAAAGAGGTACAAACATATTTTCTAGGCAGTAAATTTCTGGCAGATGTCTATTACTACTGGCAGGCCGCGGCAAGCCTGGTGCCTACAAGCGGATACTTTGTCAGGGGCTGTGTGTTTACCATCGGATAGAGAACAGTCCTATCAATAGTCGCCTTGTACGACAGGTTTTCATGGAATGCTGGAACATGCGTAGTATTAAACGCGTGTGGAGCCCCGGACAATTATAGTACTGTGCCTGTACTTATATATTTGTTTGAATGAATTTTTTATAGCATTTATTATGCTAACTGTTAAGTTCGAAAAACATTGGAAAAAATGAAATGCTCAAGTGAGACTCGAACTCACGACCTTTCGCTTACAGGGCGACTGCTCTGCCAACTGAGCTATTGAGCACCACTTGAATCATTCCAAATTTTCCTTCTCTTTATATCCGTCTATAAGGGCGACAGTGCAGCCATCTACCAACATTCTTACGAACTGTTGGAAACAATGAATGATTTTTCAACCATTTTTAAACATTGAATTTTGATGACTGCGCCCAAATATTTGAATGAATTTTTTTTATAGCATATATATATTTGTCTTTAAAATACCCATCATGTAAACATTTTAAACAATTCTGAAAGCGCGTATCTCTGCGAATACAAACGTTCTTAAGGTATGCCTCGTCTTGCCGACTCAGCGCTCGCATTTTATCATTTGAGCAGTTTTGGGTCTTGAGTTCTTGACGTAATTTAAGAATTTTAGATGAGTAATATTAACTTGTCTTTTGCTTTGCTGATATTCTAATATTATGTATTTACATCAAATAATTAAAAAATAAAAAATCCCGACTGCCACAGAAAAGACCGAAACAAGTTTGATAGCAGGCGGTTCCCATTAATTTTCTTTCGGTTTATGATTGGCAAATGGGTACCGCCTGCTATCAAACTTATTTCGGTACTAGCTTTTGCCCGCGGCTCCGCCCGCGTGGATGTCGGTTATCGCGACCAAACATAGCCTATGTCCTTTCTCATGGTCTAATCTACCCCTATACCAAATTTCATCAAAATCGGTTCAGTGGTTGAGGCGTGGAAGCGTAACATACAGACAGACAGACAGACAGACAGAGTTACTTTCGCATTTATAATATTAGTATGGATTTTCAGTGGCAGTCGGGTTTTTTTATTTTTTAATCATTTGTTATATTTTAAACTTTTTAGTTATGATATGACATGTATATTTTTTTGTTGTTTTGTTTTGTTTGTTAAAAATCGTTATATAACCTAAACTATTATTTAAAATGAAAAATGCCAAAAGGAACCTAAACATGATTTTAAAATACCTATTCAACAACACCCCACTTGACATAGGTCATCGACTTTTCTTTTTTCATTTTGACAATATGACATCTGGTTGTCGCTGTGGTGAATTTTGATTACTGTCATGTCTTTAGTGACACTCGCAAGGTTAAGGCGAATCGATTGACGTAAGAATTATCAAAATCGGCCTATGCATTTGATCTCTAGAACGCCACATAGAAACAAACAAACATACATACGTACATAGACTGATAAACACATTACCCTCCTTTGCTTCGCGCAGTCGTGTAAAAATTACACTTCTATTTTATTTATTTGTGTAAATGTAACTATGATATTTTGATTCTAATATTCTTTACTTAAATTTAAAAATAAAATAGAAATACCTCGTAAAATAAGCAAGCTGAAGTGGCAGTGGCTGGCCACATCTGTCGAAGGACCGATAGCTGATGGACCAAACGAGTCCTAGAGTGAATAGCTGGAAGGTAGGACCAGCCAGATGAACTGACGACCTGAAAAAGATGCCTGAAATAGACTGGATGCAGGTAGAGGATTGGGAGGAATGACGCACATTGGAAGAGACCTAAAAGCAATGTACTTGATTGATTGATGGACAGATAAGATGATCTGTACTCATCATACTCGTAACAAGACACTGTATATAAAATTCAGACCCTACCCTCGATTGTGATATAGTATCCATATACAGTTATTTAAGCACATAAACTCCACCTTACCCAAATCAGAGGCTTCCCTTCAATCGACAAAAGCGAACCCCAATCATTTGTATACAAAGTTACCTCAATTAAGTAATCGATAGGAACCCGACCAGAATTGTCGACCGCTCCAAAGTGGCGTAAGCTATTGCCACTTGAAAACCGTAATTGTAAGTTGCGGATAAAAGCTTCAATTACCCCGTTTATAGTCAACTTTAGGAAAAGCTTCAGTGATATTCTATTAATATTATAAAACTTTGTGAAAATGCTTGGATATTTAACTCAATAACGCATAAATTGTGGTATAGATTTTGTTGAAAATTGACACAGAGATAGATCATTTCCTGAACTAATACATTGGATAGTTATCATTCCGTAAACTGTTTCCTATAGGAGGAACGGGAAAAGGAAAACTTACCCTAATTTCACAAGGCTTTTGCAGAATTAACTTTTCATTCTGCACGGGGTTCTTTGAGTTGCCTCATTTCAATTAAAACCTTGTACTGCACTTGTACACCAGATAGCCTTATAAGTGCCTCAGAGAACGCAATCCAGGTAGCAGCACACTCGGGGACACCGCTGTTCCCCCTCCCGAGGAGGGTTAGACCGTAAGGGATAGCCCTGGTCAGCCGGGGTGCGAGGGATATGTCGATGACAACCTCACCTCCGGCCTAGCACGACGACCCACAGTCGGCGTGTGGTTTTAGTCCGTTCGAGTCCGACATAACCTCCCCTTCCGGCTCCGGCAGGGAGGTATCCGAGTGGATCTCCACACGAAAAAAAAGGTAGCAGCACACTAGAAAAATAGAAGTGGGAGTAGACGTGCAGCCGAAGAACAAATAGTAAGGTTTAATGTGTCCCCAAGTTTCGCATCCAATTCATAAGCAAGCGTAATAATAGTTTCAGTTTAAAAATGGCCCAACATTTATATTTCAGTATAGAAGCGTTTAGGTCTGGGCACTGAACCATACATTTTCGGTTCATTAATATGTGAGTAAGTAAAACTGTTCGTCGACTTTGGATTTTCGCCAACTCTCCATATATTAAAGTCTGATGTATCTACTTCGTAATAATACAAAACTTTATCTACTACGGATATCTTATGAAACATTCTTGTAAAGCCAGCATTTTTAGAATGCCAGCAAACAAAGCAACTCAATGCCTGAGCAACATGGCATCTCTTGGCATCATCATAATTGCATATATTTCGCATAATATATGATTTTGACTAGAATAATCACAATCATATTGTAATAAGAGGTATGAAATAACGTAAGTGACCACTTATGACTATGTATTTCACAGTAAACATACTGCCTTACTCTAATAAGGAAACGGCATAAATAATAACATATACCAATAAAAATACCTACAGATTAATTTCAGAAGCTATAAATATTGTAGGTACGGAACATATTTTCGGTTTTTTGTTTCGTATAACTAATATTAATAAAGCTTATTTTATTTTAGTTATTGCGCGTATCTTGTATGTATGTTTTATTACGTCATATATTCTGAACCACTGCACAGATTTCAATGATTAATGTCTCAAATTAAAGGTATTAATTGCTCAAGTGTTCTTCAATACATGAAATGTTAAAAAACCTATATGATGACCTATATGAAACCTATGAACCAAAATGTATGTTGTCAAAAAAATAATTTTACTCGAACTTATCGAGTAAGGTATCAAAATAAAGGTAATTAAAAAGATATTACAATACTATACAACACATATATAGTAACTAAAAAGTATTATAAGAAATCTGTACGAGACGTTATCCTGCACATAGACTCCTGTTGTGGAGTGTGCTGTTGTGATAGATGTGGAGAAGAGAAGAGAGACAAAGGAAAGATAGGCGGGAATCAACGTAAAAACGTATAATATGTTTAATACCGTAACAGTAGTATAGTTTGGCTAATTCTTCCTTGATGGTTTGCATGTACTAGATGAAAGTTGTACAGATAGTCTCTTTGTGTAATTATTTGTATAGTATACAAATAGAATTGTTGTGCAATAAATCATGACGGTTCGGCCTGTAACGCAGCGTCAGCAACGCATGTACAGTCTTGGCGCTATACATGTGCGATGTACAGTGGTGAGACTGTACAAAATCATTATTCAAACTAAAAACCCGACTGATACTGTTAAACTTCGATACGGATAAAGGGGTCTATTGAGAGGCCGCAATGGATTACTCGCGAATCTGCTGCGTGCATCGACAGTTATCGTGTGCAGTCATTTTAATAATCATACCTTCAGTAAAACAATACAAAATGCTTCATTTACTCGTAACTCGCTTTATAACGTGAACTACTCATTTTTACTCTCATAAAAACCGTCTAAAATGTATGTATCAAATTGTATCGTTAAATCTGTTAGTATCATTGCCAAGGGGAAGGCCACCGAAAGTTGTATCTATTTTATTTCAGAGTGCATCATAAAATGTTTTATGTTAAAAGCTTTTTGGTATTTTTTGTTCGTATAGCTGGGTGAAACTAGATTATTGAGTATTTAATGGAATATTTTTGTCTCTTTACATCATCAAAAGAGAATTCCGCAGGCGGGGTTTGAACCCGGAACCTTTCCCTTACAGGGTGAACGTTCCTACCAACTAAGCCACTGCACCACGCCTGAAGCAATTCAAATTTCCCTTCTCTATATATCCGTCTTTAAGGGCGACGGTGGAGCCATCTACCAATACTCTTATGAACTGTTGGAACCAATGTGATTACCCCGCCCAAGTATTTGAATGAAATTTTTAAGCATTTATTATGCTAACCATACAATTCCATTGAATCAGGAAAGGAGAATTTGCGCAATAGTTATGTATAGTTAACATAATAAATGAATTTGGTATTTTCTGAAATCTACGCGAATCTCACTAATGGATTCGATCAAACGCGAATAGAGATTACTAGAATAAACACGCAATATCACCCACATAACGGCTGTTTATTTTAGGAATAAACTGTACTCGCGTTTGGTTGAACTGAGCCTAATTGAAATAAAACCACTTTTTGATGGATTCTATCGCGGTGTATTTCGTATTATGTATTTACATTTAGCCCTACGTTTCGGCTAATTTACAACAGCCATGGTCGCAGGTTGACTACAGATGGTAAATGTCACATAGTTTGAAGTTTGAAGCATATGTTTCTATGTATAATAGGTATGTATTTACAAAAAAAAAGTATATAAATTATGTTTATCCGCGTTCTAGATTCCATAACACAAGCTATAAAAGCTTACCATGGGTCTAGATATCGTTGTGTAGAATGTTGTGGAATATTTATTTATTTATCTATTCTGTGGTTTGAAGTGTAAGTTATCTAAGTGTAAGTGCAAGTGTAACGACAACAATTCATCAAGATTCGGCTTTTTTGAGATAACTTACACTTCAAACTATGAGAAAATTAGCATTTTTAGTCAACCAACGACCATGGCTGCTAAAAATTTGCCAAAACATCGGGATAAATACCAAATATAGCGCAATAGAATCCGTTAAAAAGTCCCTCCAATTAAGCTAAATTACTTGTGCTAGGAATGGGTTCCCGTCGGTAGTGTAATGGCTAGAATTTGAACCCGGGACCTCTCGATCGTGAGGCTGACTCATTAACCACTAAACTACCGACGTTCCGGTTTTAATTTTTGAAATACTAGCATCACTAAGTGCGAAGTGGAAGAGTAAAAATCGGTAAACGGGACCCGGGCTACATCCGCGAAGAATTTTGAGCCCGTTCCTATAACCCATTAGTAATCTATTCTAGCAGATCCCTTCAGTCTTTCGGAGATAATTGAGTACCAAACATCCAAAAAACAAAACTTGCCAATTAAAGTAGCAAGTAAGTATATAAAATTTTCCTCAAATGTGTCCATTATATTACCGGCTTTTGGTGAGACTATGTCGCCTTATTGTACTATAAAAAGGACATGAAAGTTTCTGTGCACAAAAACAAAACAATTAAAAGGTACTATAACACATGCTGGCTTAACTATATGAGTATAAGGAAATAAGTTGTATTACTTACTTATAAAATAGAACTAGCGGTCGCTTGCGACATCGTACGCGTGGAGTGACTTAGATTTTCATATAAATTAGTATCCCCTGCTTATCTGCTTATCCCCCTCAGGGGTAGAGTTTCGTAAAATCCGTTCTTAAGAGGACTTCCTAGCATCTGTTTCTCCATAGTATCGCTCTCCCCTTTTTCCTCCATGAATATTGCTTCTAGAACAATATTTTTGTTTTCGTAAAATCAAGATCTTCTGTACGCATGTCCCTGTTATTTTATTTTTGTCGGTAGTCAATAAAATAAGAAAATATGATCGTCTTAAGATGATAAAAATGACGAATTCCTACCGGCATGTTTGGAGGACTACCAGAAAAATTCGAAAAGGTTACCTGCAGCCAAAACCGTTATATAAATAATAGGAATATGGATACGCTATTTCCTAATAGAACGGTGTGAAAAATATTTGAATCGGCGTAGATTTCGCTGTAGAAAACAGGAAATACGAAACCTCGATTTTGCCCGAAAACATTGTGATAAAATCGGTCTGAGCTGCGGCTATCCTTATCGCACTCTACGGGGGCAGGAGTGAGATGGGGGCGACGGCAATAGTGGCGTTCAAATGACAGGTTCAGGATTTTCGCTAGCTAGGAAGTCCTCTTAACGGATGTCTAAACCAATAAGGAACTTACTTGCCAAATTTTAGAGATTTTGTGATTAAACTGTAATTAGAATTATCAAAAATACCTGAATAAGTAGATGTTTGTATTTTGATATAATAAATAATTTACAAAAATCTAAAATTATTACCGACCATTTAATTTCTATATCAATCAATAATGCATGGCATGCAGCCGCTAGAAAGTTTTCTAAAGAAAATAATTTCAAATTTGTGTGGGTGCGTTTCGGACAAATTTATATACGTAAAGATGAACAAAGTCCGGCGATACATGTAAAGAATATTACCTCTCTTGCTAAGGACCAGTGAATCATGAATCATGAACGTGCTTTCCTCTATTTCCCATTAAAAGTTGTTTTATTATTAAGAGTTACCAATAGTTTACACAATGATTAATGTTTACTATCAGAATGTTAATAGGATACGTAGTAAGCTGTCTGAATTATATTTAAATACATTAAACACTAATTTTGATGTTATATGCCTGACGGAGACAAATCTGAATAAAGGTGTGTTTGACGGCGAAATATTTGATGGTCGCTATAATGTTTTTAGAAGAGACCGGTTGGATACCAATTCATCAAAAGATGAAGGCGGTGGCGTCTTAATTGCCGTAAAAAAATGTTATCAGGTTATTCGTCAGGCATCCTGGGAGACTAGTTTGGAGGATATCTGGATCACTTTAATGTCGATAAATAATGATACACCTAATCTTAACATATGCGTCTGTTATTTGCCCTCCTACATTAACAACAACAAACTGGATGAGTTTTACGATAATTGTCATAAACTACTACTGAACGATTGTACTATGGACGATTTTCTCTTGGTGGGAGATTTTAATACGCCTGAGTATCCAATAAATTCAAATTTTAATTCTGAAATGCGCGTAGATTCTAACCATACTAAAAGACTTCAATTTTTGTACGAATTAATGACCTTATGTAATCTAAAACAATTCAATAATATTGCTAACGCCAACGGAAGGCTCTTAGATTTGGTGTTTTCAACTATTGACTCAGTTACTGTCAGTGAGACTTTTGCCACAAGTAAAAAGGATCAACACCACCCTCCTCTCTCTATTGAAATCTCATCTCGAACTACATTAAAAAACCTTAAAAAGCAAATTAATAAGCGATTGAACTTTGCTAAGTGTGATTATCAAAATGTTAAATTAGAATTGGATTCGATTGATTGGTACGATTGCATGTCTAACTCAGACATAGATTTATGCGCTAATGCCTTCTATGAAAGATTGCTTGCAATCATAAAAAAGCATACACCGGTCATGACCATTAAGCCTACTACTTATCCCACCTGGTACAGCAAAGCTTTAATTAAATGTAACAAAGAAAAGAACAAATATCAGAAGCTGTTCAAAAAATTTAACAATCCACGTGATTATGATTCTTTTTCATTACTTCGATCAAGGTTTAAGAGGATGGCTAATGAGTGTTACAAGAAATATCTCTGTTCAATTGAAGAAGCTATTCATAAAGATGTTAGGCACTTCTGGAGTTTTGTGAATGGCAGGAAGGGTCATGTGGCAATGCCTAATCTTATGAGACTTGGTAATGTCTCCTCATCTGATGGACAGGATATTTCTGAGCTATTTTCTCAATACTTTGGCTCTGTTTTTGATGGTTGTAGTTATGACTCATCCATAGTTACTTCTGGTGGAACATGCTCGAATTTGTGTTTTACTGGTTCGCTTTCATCTGTAGCAATCTCAGAGGAGGAGATTTTATCAAAAATCCAGAAATTGGACATCAGTAAGGGGGCTGGGCCTGACTTGCTTCCACCTGTCTTTATCAAGTCATGTGGCAATCAGTTGACGGTGCCCTTAAGTATTATTTTCAACAAATCCCTCGCCAGTGGCGTTTTTCCCAAGTGTTGGAAGACCGCCTTCATTATACCAATTTTCAAAAGTGGTGATAAATCTAACTGTGAGAATTATAGACCAATAAGTATATTGTCTTGTTTTGCGAAATTGTTTGAATCTCTAATATACGAATATTTATATAGTTACTTCAAGCCCACACTCTCGGATAAACAACATGGTTTTGTAAGAAATAGGTCTACAGTTACTAATCTCCTTGAGTACAAAAATTACCTTTGTGGAAGCTTTGCAAAGACAGGCCAAGTCGACTCTATTTACACAGACTTTTCGAAAGCCTTTGATAAGGTTAACCATAGGCTTCTTTGTGCCAAACTTGCATCGTATGGTATCCACGGGAGTTTGCTTCGCTGGCTGTGTTCTTACCTTGATAAAAGAAGTCAACTTGTCGCAGTGAGGGCATATGTCTCATCTCCCGTTGAAGTCACTTCAGGAGTTCCTCAAGGTTCCCATTTGGGACCTCTTCTATTTATCATTTTCATTAATGATCTTATTGAACGTCTTTCTTGTCGGTCCCTACTATATGCTGATGACCTAAAAATTTTTAACAACATTTCTTGCCAGGCGGACTGTGAAAATTTACAAAGAGACCTTAACATCATTTCAGATTGGTGCTTGGCCAATCATATGCACTTAAATATTACAAAATGTTTTGTTATATCTTTTTCTAAAAAGCGGCATAAAATAGTTAATGATTACATAATCAACGGGCAGGTCTTAACCCGCTCCTTCGTCGCTAAGGATCTTGGCATACTGTTCGATGATAAGCTATCGTTCAGACCACACTATCATCATATTACAACCAAAGCAAATCAGATGCTGGGCTTCGTATTAAGGTCAACTAAAGGCCTTAAAAAACCTAGCAGTCTCTTATATCTCTACTTTTCCCTTGTAAGAAGCATTTTGGAATATGGTAGTACGATTTGGTCGCCATGTTATAAAGTTCATTCAAATGACATTGAAAGAATACAGAGCAAATGTTTGAGAGTACTTTGTTACCGTCAGCATGTAGGGCGCACTGACTTGGATTATGAAATGAGAATGAAAAAATTTAATGTTCAATCCCTAAAAACACGAAGAATTTATTTCGATTTCGTCTACTTATATAAAATAATTAATTCCGTTGTGGATTCTCCAGATCTATTGTCAAATATATCGTTAAATACAAAATACAGTGTACGGCGAGCTAATATCACAAATCTATTTACATTACAAATTTTTAAAAACAACACCTCATATTTTAATCCGATTGTTAGAATGGCCCGACAGTATAATGAATTGTTAAAAAATAATAATACTCGTGATTTCAAAATCGACATTTTTGATCCAAGTTTTAACAGGTACATCAAAACCATAAAAGGTATCCTCCAATCTGAACAGGGTGACTAGGGCGCAGCCGACACGCTGTGTCCGGGTGAACCGTTCCACTATTACTCGTACTCGTATGTTAAAATAATAAATATATTGTAATTCTACGCAGTCAACTCGGTACACCATATTATTGTTTTATATGTATACACTGTCATGAGTTACAGTCCAGTTCAAAATGTTTGCCAGTTGTATAAGTCTTGCTAATGATTTTTGATTGTAACTTGTTGTGTATCAATAAATAAAAATAAAAAAATAAAATAATTAGAACTCAATCCAGCAGTTCACTGTTGGACACAGACCCTTCTCAATGTGCTCCATTAAGTCCAACCATCTGCCTTCCTGCGGGGGGCTAATTGATTGATAATATAAATACACCTTTAGATTTATATTCATCCTATTCACCTTTTGATTTCTATTCACCCTGTTTTACGGTATGTACCTCGGAGTAGTAAAAGCTTGTTTCAGTAAGCTCTTTACTTAAACCAATATCCAAAACGGCGTTGGTAGGATCTTACCAAATTTAGATAGGTAGAGGTAAGCGCTGATGCATCACAAGGTGGCCACCCTAAACCTACATCTGGGTCGCGAGTCCCAGGCACCGTCACATTGTTCCTCTCTGTACCACGCCATGGACTCGGCGACAACATGGTGAATCCATGGAATGCTAAGAACTGGATCTCTTTATACTAATGTGTATGCACATAATAATTATTTAGTTCATATATCTCTAGGAATCTGGGTGCAAGGTGTGATTTTCATGAAATTAATATTAGTGCTGCGAATGCATCATTAGTGTTGTGCAGCTCGCTCGTTATTCACCTCCCTTTTAGGTGTGATTCTGTAAAAGAACTTAACTGTACTGATTAAAACACGAGTCAATTAATTGCAATAGTTTTTTAGTTCATACAACTAAACTATAAATTAATGGAGTCATTCTCAAACCCTCTGAAAATTATTCCCAAAATATTGGAATTTTTTTCTCTGGATGAAAGTAAATAATTATTCTCTTTTTGTAACCTTAAGTATATAAAGCGTAAAATTGTAAAAAAAAGATAAAAAGTCTACTGGAAAGTGATTTTCTGGTCAATTATTATTGTTTATTTAAACCTTTAGATATTCAACCATCTAAATAATTCACAATTTCCATAGCTTAATGGTTAAGGAGTCGGCCTTATGATCGAGAAATCTCGGGTTCTATCCTGGCTATTACACTACCGACGTGAACCACCCCTACCACAAGCAATTTAGCTTAGTTGGCGGGGTTAGCGGTTAAACAAAAAAATAGTATCTAGTAATTGTTTTTATTTTCGTACATTTCAGAATCAGACCTTAAAGCTTCAGTGCTTACATCTAATTGTATTCTGATTAATAGATATGTTCTACGTTCTGCTCCTTGAGTAATAAATTTAGATCTAAACACAATAATACAATTAAATTTAAACACATTAGTAAAATTCTACACCAATTATTTTCTAATTATATTATTTTAATTATAAGAAATCAAAGCTGCGTTTTTAACCTACGCTATTTGTAAATTCTAGACTATAATAATTCATAGTGCCTTTATCAAATTTCAGTCAGGTTCGTTCAGCCGTTTAAGTGTTATTGAGTAACAAACATCCAATGTTCATAAACTTTTACGAATAATAATATGAAATTACAGTCATAACTTTGACTATTAAATCGTAGAAACAAAAAGAATATTTTTATAGATCGTAGTAATGGTTCTACCATTAAACGAGAATATGTTTTCGTATTTGCTAAATATTAAAACCTACGGAAGTAAAAGTGTCAGAGCGCACTCAAAACACAGATACACACACGAATATTCATTCAGTATATTTTACAATTTAGCATTAGGCACGTTAGAATGTAAGTAACATGTAACTTTCCTATTCATCAATTAGCAGGTGAACTACCTTGCAAGCTGCCAGTCAGGCTGGCTTGATTTTGAGGGATTTAGTACGGGCCCTGAAAAAAATTGTTTGAAAATTATTGTGCTAAATCTTGTACGATGGTACGGTACCCTTATAAATTTGGTTTCTAATGCGATCTTCAAAAATAAATCTAAACATTAATATGCTTCAACTTCTTAATATACGAAAACCGCCTAACTTTTACAAGTGATTAGCCTAGCCTACCTTACCCACTTTAGAAGTTTACGCTCTCTAAACTTTTGGATACATTCGGGAACAATATGAAGATAAAAAGTTCGAATGTAAATCTAAGCGAATAACTGCCTTAACAGAGTATAAAACGAACATAAGTAATTTGTAAAGAAAAACTGGAAAAGCCGCGGTGGTTAGTGTGGCGTGAGGTTAAATTAATCTGCGTGTAAGACCTGTTCCACACTTTTGTGGTTCGTTCGCATTTAAAGTAAAGATTACGTGAGTAAATTTAATTTAATTTGTACGCCATGTGGTAGGATAATCTTTAATTTAAAGTTCTTTGTAGAACCTATCTCCATCATAAAATAATGTTTCTATAGCCTTCATGTTAGTGATATCATCAAAAAAATGCCGGGAGTCGCCTTCACTAGTAACAGTTAGGCTACGAGTGTAAAACATGACTAACGCAAATATGGTTATGTATTTCAAAAAATCTATAGGTTGAAATAAAACCACTTTTTATGGATTCTATCGCGATATATTTGTTATTATTTACTTTTAAACCAACGTTTGAAATGCTTTTCAGCAGCCATCATCGCGAAACTCATGATGGTAGTTATCACATAGTTTAAAGTTTAAGTTATCTGAAAATACCCGAATCATGGTGAATTACTGATGTTACTATTTGCGCAGAATGAGCTCACTGTGTCGATTTTGCTGCTTACTGGGTTTGATTATGTGGATTCATTCTATCTATTTCAAAAGTGTTTTTTTTTTTTAATTTAAGTAACTACGGTTCTAATATTCTTAAAAAAAAAAAAAACAATGAGTGACATTCGCGTAAACTTTAGAAAAAATCTATAGGTTAATTTCCTCTTGATAATAAAGTGGTTATTATTTTATTAGCTTGTAACAATACAGTGTAGTCTAGCTTTAAGCTCGGGAATGGATGTAGAAAATTACCCAAGAGGATTTGATTCAATTCACGTATTTGTAAGTGTCTACCTGAACAGTCAGACGGAATAATATTGCGATTTATTACATGGCTTCACTCGATTGAATATCTCAATCAAGTGAAGCTCTGACTCGATATCGATTATAATATTAATAACTTTTAAGTCTCAATATGGTGTGCTCGATTTGTTACAGATATTGTTTTATACCTAGCTAGTTGAACTATCCATATAATCATGTCTGTAAATCCCCTAACGGGTAGGCAGAGGTGTACTAGCACCCACGTTACCAATTATGATTATTGTATGTTAGTTGCCAATTATGATTTTCGGTCTTATGATGTAATAGGGGGCAAGCATATTACCGTTTAGCTGGCTTTTTGTTTTGGGCTGTATGTTTACTGTTGGCTGGAGAATAACCCTATCCCTTAGTCACCTTTTACGACACCCACAGGAGGAGCTGGGGTGGTCCTATTCTACTCCACTGGCACACGGCACTAGTTTAGGTGAAGTAATGACACATTTATACTAAATGTCGAGCACAACCAGGAGCTGTGTGTCACGGATATGAAATGGATGTGCGGAATCGCACGTAAAGATCGCGTGAGGAACTCTTGCAGCCCCGGTAGCCATGACATTCATCCATCCATGAGAACGCAGATAAAATGCAAGAGATCGCCTTTGCTGGTGGGGTCACGTCTTACATCAACCACCAGGCTACCATGGGTAGCAAATATCTGGTAATAGTGCTAACCTGGAGCTATGAAAGTGGTTCTGGTTTAGAACGTCCACTCAGGAAAAAGGTATTAATTACATGAAAAATGCAAATATTTTAAGTAGTGTTTGGGAATTGGAATATCCAAACCATCAATGTAAACATTTGAGAATGCCGTAAGGCGAAACTGGTCAGGTTTAGGAATAAAATTAAACTCAGTGGAAAAGTATGAGTGTATTATTCAATATCTGTAGCAGATTCCACCAAGTGCCATCAATCTCCAGTATAAACAGTACATTAGTAGAATTTTCTCTGTTGCTAAATTTTCAATCAGATAATTCCGACTCTATAAAGGGTCCAATTGAACTGTAATAGGTTGGTTCCCCTTTACGTGGGAAGGGTAATAATACATTGTTACCTAACCTCTACGAAGGTACCTACAGGCATGAATGAGAACTCATACTTGTATTTCTGCCTGTGTACTTTGGTGAAACCGAGAATCAAACTTACAATCTCACAATCTCCCGCTAACATAAAGGTAACCTTATCCCAAGGGACCAATGAGGTATTTGAATTCAGAATATGTAAATATTTAACTTGCCTAAAACTAATACGTTCACAGTCAAACTAATCTCAAGAGATAGATTCAATCGAAATAGAATCAATTGTTGGAGTTTACGTTAATATTTAATATGATAGCAAACATCCTATGCTCACATATCACTCGAATAACATTTGAACAAGACAGGACTAAACTTATGTTGTTAAATTGTTTATCTATAGGCTATGAGTAGCTTCGTAGATATATTTGTTTATTAATAACTTGATCGCTTCACGATCGAAGCTAAGTCTTAGACATGTGCCTGCTGCACGACATAATTAATAGACGCTTCGATTGTCCTGACTTGCTGGCGCAGGTGGTATTCAATGCTCCACTCCGACGCACACGACACACCCCATTGAAAATGGAAATGAAAAAAAAAAGTGTCATTGGGTTACACAGGTTCATACAGTCTCTGTCTCCCGAACTAGGTCGTTAACCTGTATCTCAGGAGACAGTTCCTTCCACCTTACAGGTTTCACAATGTGGAATCATTTATTTATAATAATAATAAATAAATAAGTATTTACCAACATTCTACACAACGCTATCTAGTCCCAAGGTAAGCATAGCTTAACTAGCTTGTGATATGGAATCTAGAATGCGGATAAACATACATAGTTTTTTTTTTGTTGTAAATACATACATACTATACATATGCGGTTCCATAATGTAGTAAATAGAAAAAAATAAGTAAAAGTCAAATTATGGTAGGAATAAAAAAAGTTATACAAAATAAGTTTTCCCCAACAATGCTAGGTTACATTTATATTAAATAAGCCTATTTTGTTCGATGTGTATTTGCGTGCTTGTGGGGGTTATTTTAGTGTGTGTGTGTGTGTGCATGTGGGTGAAGCATTGTGGCATGTCCCTTGTCACTCCACTAACTGCACCCAGAAGAGATCCAGTTCTTAGCATTCCATGGATTCACCGTGCGGACGCCGGGTCCATGGCGTGGTACAGAGAGGAACACTGTGACGGCGTAGGTGTAGGTTTAGGGTGGCCACCTTGTGATGCATCAGCGCTCACCTCCACCGTCAGTCGTGTTCCCCCCTCTACCTATCCAAATTTGGTAAGATCCTATCAACGCCGTTTTAGATATTCGTTTGAGTAAAGAGCTTACTGAAGCTCTTGGCAATCCGAGGCCTTTAAATAAGTTATACAGGGATTTAGCTGGAATTCCCCTTGCTCCTACTTCCACGGCGTAGAGTTTAACCACATAGCCATTTTTGGTTAACTCGTTGGTCAGGTCAAAGTATTTGTTGATTTTTATAGGTATGTTATGTTTTTGTTTTAGGTATGTTATAGTGGTATCGCCGAATGATGATCCCTATGACGTTTCAACTGACAGTTGTATTATAATAAGCTCGGTGAATGATGATCCCTATGACAGTTCGTTAGCGCTTAACATTGTACTGACGTCCTATCACATCAAATCCTTTAGAGGTCCATTAAAAAGACGAAAAAATCATAATTGTGTACAATTGTAAATTATAAAAATGAATATTAAGAAATTATTACGTAATGTTCGGAAATAATAGAAAAAAACTCAATGCAAATGTACATGGTACGTGCTGCAAAAGTTACGTCGTCAAGCTGTTATCGACTAAGAAGGGACACATCGATAAACAAAATATCGATAATTTGTTGGAAATATAAAACAAATGCTTTGAGTTTGTATTTTATTTATATCAATCTGAATCTGATACAGGGTCAATCGGATCTTCAAAATCTGAGTCTGAACTGCAGCTATCCGTGACGTTTATTATTAACGGTTGGTCAATGATATTGTCGTATTGTACATCTCGATCCCAGTCTTGTAAGCAAATTTTCTTCGTTCTTTCGACCACTTTTCGCCAATCGTCAGCTGTCACTTGAGCGCAAGCTTCTTCCAATAAAACCATCATTTTATTTGCCGTGAATGGCGGAGTTGTGTTATGCCTAGCTGCATGACCTGAAAATATTTGTACATTCAGTAATTATTTTTAGAAATATATGCATATACATAATATTATATAAATAAAAAATATAGATACCTTTGATCTGCGCCCATATTAACTCGATTGCATTATATTGGCAGTGATAGGGCGGTAACCGAATTACCGTGTGTCCATTTGATTTGGCCAATTCATCCAAAAAATATGATGGGTGCGTCTGTTGTTTGTGAAAGTTCAACAGTCTAACCAACTCTTTTTTTAACATCTGACTGTCAGTTTCCACACCATTGCCGTGTAACCACTCTATAATTTCAGCTTTTTTGTTATTGCTGCTGGGGGGTTTGTTAATTTGAACTGAGTGATATGAAGCATTGTCCATTAAAATATAGTGAGGCTCATTCAAATTTTCTAATAGTTTTATAAACCATGTCTTAAAGTTTTCGAAATTCATTTCCTCGTGGTACTCCGTTGTTTTCACTGACTTAAAAGCCCACAGGCAATTCGGCACAAAACCTGTAGCTGTGCCAGCGTGGCAAATGATTAAGCGCTGGCCCTTTCCTTCAGGAGTTTTTGTGCTGGATTTCGCTGTGTCATCCGTCCATGCCTTACCTACAGTATGATTGGCGTTCAGCCATGTCTCATCAAGGTATACTACCTTCTCCCAGTTATCAATTTGTTTGATTTTGCGAAGAAAATCACATCGTAGTAAAGCTATGTCAGTACGCTCCATTAATATTTTTCTCTTGTCACATTTTTTATAGCGGAATCCACATTTTTTCAAAACAATTCTAAGGGAAGTAGCACCGCCTTTGAAGAGTTCTGCAGCTTTTAATGAAGATAATAACTTCTGGCAGGTCGGTAGTTCACCTCGTAGGTAGTAACCATAAATATGATTGCGTATAGCATCTAAATCAAATTCATCAGGTTCTGTTATATGACATAACCTTTTCTTTTTCTTTGGTGTTAATAGTTTATTGTCCTCCATGGACGACTCCCCAATTGCCAGCTAATTATGAATTCTTTAAAATTCAATTCAAAAAGAATTTTAAATTCTTTAAATTATGCAATTTGAATAAAAATTAAAGTATAGTAAAATAAAATATAATAAGGCTGTTACTTTTTAATCTAGTGTTCACTTTTTAATCACTAATACAACTGTCAGTTGAAACGTCATAGGGATCATCATATAACGCTCGTAGTATAGTTATGCGAAACAATTTCGATAAAATACTGTTTTTTCAGGCAAATGTCATGTCATTCAGCCAGGTCATTCAACATAATAAGCAATATTTATTTATTTTGAAAAAAAGTACGCGCATTGATGGACATAAAACACTAGATAAAAAAGTAACAGCCTTATTATATTTTATTTTACTATACTTTAATTTTTATTCAAATTGCATAATTTAAAGAATTTAAAATTCTTTTTGAATTGAATTTTAAAGAATTCATAATTAGCTGGCAATTATGGATTACATGGAAAAGTATTTAAATGGAGGCCATAGACCTACCGTATTTTTTTAATTCAGTCATGTCATGTCTTGTCAGTCTGTTTTGTCTTCTTGTCACACCGCATCACATCGCGTCATACGAGTGCTCTAACGCCTTGTATACGCCACGTTTTTCTTTGTTAGTTGAGTTTTGTTTCTGTTTTCGCTGTTTTGTGTTATTTGTTGATTTTCTGTTACCTGTTTGTTGACTTTCGGTTTTGCAAAATGCCGAAAAGACAGCGGAAAACTGTTCTCAACAGTGAAGTTCGCGAGTTTGTAGTTCGTTTGCGAGACTATTTTGCTCGTGAACAACAAAATGGCGGACCCTTGTTACCGCTTGACAATGTTCGCGATCGTGTAGCCGATGCTCTAGGAATCGGAAAGGCTACTGTTTCTCGAATAACAAAGGAAAAATTGGGGAGTCGTCCATGGAGGACAATAAACTATTAACACCAAAGAAAAAGAAAAGGTTATGTCATATAACAGAACCTGATGAATTTGATTTAGATGCTATACGCAATCATATTTATGGTTACTACCTACGAGGTGAACTACCGACCTGCCAGAAGTTATTATCTTCATTAAAAGCTGCAGAACTCTTCAAAGGCGGTGCTACTTCTCTTAGAATTGTTTTGAAAAAAAGGGGATTCCGCTATAAAAAATGTGACAAGAGAAAAATATTAATGGAGCGTACTGACATAGCTTTACTACGATGCGATTTTCTTCGCAAAATCAAACAAATTGATAACTGGGAGAAGGTAGTATACCTTGATGAGACATGGCTGAACGCCAATCATACTGTAGGTAAGGCATGGACGGATGACACAGCGAAATCCAGCACAAAAACTCCTGAAGGAAAGGGCCAGCGCTTAATCATTTGCCACGCTGGCACAGCTACAGGTTTTGTGCCGAATTGCCTGTGGGCTTTTAAGTCAGTGAAAACAACGGAGTACGACGAGGAAATGAATTTCGAAAACTTTAAGACATGGTTTATAAAACTATTAGAAAATTTGAATGAGCCTCACTATATTTTAATGGACAATGCTTCATATCACTCAGTTCAAATTAACAAACCCCCCAGCAGCAATAACAAAAAAGCTGAAATTATAGAGTGGTTACACGGCAATGGTGTGGAAACTGACAGTCAGATGTTAAAAAAAGAGTTGGTTAGACTGTTGAACTTTCACAAACAACAGACGCACCCATCATATTTTTTGGATGAATTGGCCAAATCAAATGGACACACGGTAATTCGGTTACCGCCCTATCACTGCCAATATAATGCAATCGAGTTTTGATATGGGCGCAGATCAAAGGTATCTATATTTTTTATTTATATAATATTATGTATATGCATATATTTCTAAAAATAATTACTGAATGTACAAATATTTTCAGGTCATGCAGCTAGGCATAACACAACTCCGCCATTCACGGCAAATAAAATGATGGTTTTATTGGAAGAAGCTTGCGCTCAAGTGACAGCTGACGATTGGCGAAAAGTGGTCGAAAGAACGAAGAAAATTTGCTTACAAGACTGGGATCGAGATGTACAATACGACAATATCATTGACCAACCGTTAATAATAAACGTCACGGATAGCTGCAGTTCAGACTCAGATTTTGAAGATCCGATTGACCCTGTATCAGATTCAGATTGATATAAATAAAATACAAACTCAAAGCATTTGTTTTATATTTCCAACAAATTATCGATATTTTGTTTATCGATGTGTCCCTTCTTAGTCGATAACAGCTTGACGACGTAACTTTTGCAGCACGTACCATGTACATTTGCATTGAGTTTTTTTCTATTATTTCTGAACATTACGTAATAATTTCTTAATATTCATTTTTATAATTTACAATTGTACACAATTATGATTTTTTCGTCTTTTTAATGGACCTCTAAAGGAATTGATGTGATAGGACGTCAGTACAATGTTAAGCGCTAATGAACTGTCATAGGGATCATCATTCACCGAGCTTATTATAGTTTCCCACGGTACTGTGAGTTCTACTAGTACTGCACGCTTTTGCTGTTTTGAAAATAGGAATATATCGGGTCTGGATGACGAGGCACAAACATCCTCCGGTATTTTATAGTGTTTCTCATACGAATCTGCGAGTAATGTCCAATCAGCGGCTGCTATCAAAATTGAGTACGGCTTTTGATTTGTCTTTTTTGAGCAGCCTTCCTTTACAAACGCGACGTCATTTCTTTGGTTTGTGGTTAAACCCTTTTTCGCTCTAGCTACCGCCAAAATTACCGCCTCACGTACGATTTCTAATACCTTATCATGTCGGCGCGAGTAATGACCCCGGTCTAATAGCGTCCTACAACCCACCAGTAGGTGCCTAGCAGTACCAATTGCTTCACCACATGAGTTACATGTTTTATCTGTGGCTTTTCCCCATCTGACAAGATTGCTTTGGTCGGGGAGGGTCAACTGGAATGCATTGAGATAGAATTTAAGGAGCGCGCATTGCTCGAACTCATAATGCCAATTTTAATAACATTGACCTATTTTCAAACTCTAAGAAGTCATACAAGTTACAAGCAAAAGCTAGTAATTTATATTGCTACGACAACCCAATCTATCGTATTAGTATACAATTAAAAGTTCTCAATATTTAAAACTAAAAGCCTTTGGGAAATTCCAGTTATTTCGACTTCTAAATTAGATATTCACTAATTTGTGACATCAAAGTCCAATTTGTAATTCGTCACCATTTATAGTTGATATATTAACTCAATCTCGTTATAGACAAATTAACATGAAAGGTTCTCAAAGTAAATAATTAAGTTGGTCGTATTTAGTCGGCAATATTGGCGTCATCATTAAAGCTATTTAACTTATAATCGCTTTCGTGTTGATTCTGTGAAAGAATAACAGAACTGACGCGATGGTAACATGTTGGAGTAACAAACTTTGACTTAGAAACTACTCTAGCAATTAATTGGGTCAGTGTAGGGATTTTCTTTTCAAATCGATTTAGGTACGAACAATTTTATGATTGGTCTAGGCGGGATTTGAACCCTCAATCCTTCTCTTATAGGGAGAATGCTTTGGCAGCTAAGCTACCAACCAGACCAGAACAAAAATGGTGGTTTATTTTTGTTTCTTAAAGGTACGTGGAAACAGTTTCACCGCTCTATATAATCAGCTAAAGCACATAAATAGATAAAAGTAATGACGTGGCAAAGGGTAAAATCTCAGAAAGGAATTCTCCAAGCTTAAATGGTGCCTCTAGCTTGATAGGCCAAACTTATTTTCTTGACGAAATCTTAGTAAAAAAATACACTTGAAAATACTATTTTATTACAAGTTTTGACAGCTACACGAGTACTTTTAATCATCCGTGAGGGGAAATGGGTTAAGGGTATTACTATTGTGCCAACTAGCAATGTTTATCAGAGATTAATGGGTATAATTTATGTCAGTGCACAAGAACTGCTCGGGTCCCGGCTAAGTAGAAAGGACACGCATTCCCGGGGGTTTAGTGTACAAGGCAACTAAGCGAAAGGGTTATTCACTTGACAATAAACAATCGATCTGATGGATCGTTTGGATGTTTATTACTCAAACACGCTGCTCAAAAGGTTGAATGGAGCTGGTTGTGGTACTTTTTAATTTTTTATTTAAAGTACACGTCAATTTGACTTAACCTCGCCTGATGGTAAGTTAAAGGCAAAGTCACGGAAAGAGGATCACCATCGTAAACAGGTACCATGTTAACAGTGGTGGCAATCAGCTTGACGGCCTCATCAGATGCCTTTTCACGCCTCGCTTAAAGGACCCAGGACTGTAGGAAGAAGGAAACACGTCAGCTGGCAGGGAGCTCCAGGTCTTAATGGTGCGGCATAGGAATGAGTCACTGAAACGCCTGGTTCTAGTACGTATGAATGGATAGGTTTATATCCTGCAATTCTATTTTTATCCTTGGAATATGTTCTTGTGGGTTGCGGAAATAGGTTCCTATTTATAAATATACCTACATATTCCTAGCAAGCTAACAATACAATATTATTCCATCAATAATCAATCAATTAGTCCACCGCAGTCCACTGCTGCACATAGGCCTCTCTAAAATAATAATATGCCAGAGCTTTTATTTTTGTTTTTTTTTTGTCGTCCAGCCGACGAGATCGTGTTGACAATCTATCATTGCGTAGACTCCAGAAGAGACCAATGGGATACTCTTCTGACCAGTCAAATTAGTTACTTTTTACTAAACTTCAAAACGGTAAGTTATAAGGTAACTTGTACGATTTGCATCTTTTACCACTCTTTTACAATTCTCAATTTAATGAACTCGGGTAAATAATTTATTTTAACTACATGAGACTACCCAATTGTTGGGTTACCGGTAAAATTGTCTCTTCCAACTTTCTGTAGCCTTCACCGGTGA
This sequence comes from Eilema sororculum, assembly GCA_914829495.1. NCBI lineage: Eukaryota > Metazoa > Arthropoda > Insecta > Lepidoptera > Erebidae > Eilema > Eilema sororculum. The sequence continues at coordinate 5,785,539 of OU618543.1, forward strand.
GAACAATAAAATTACACATTTTCACCTACACATTTTTTCTTCAACATAGTATAATTTTAAAACCTCACGTGGGACGATAAAATGGAAATATGACAGATCATTTCGATTTTATAGACCAGTGACAACGAGTCTGCCAATATTACTCGTCTCTGGGGAGGTATAAAAATGGCCATGTATACACAGGTACAATCCATTTTATAGCCTCTAGTGGTCAAAGAGAGTGCACTTTAATATAGATGAAGAGCATTCGGATGTGATAGCAGGTGTGAGAATATTATCTTCTGATTCTTAGCGTCGGTATCGCGATTTCTCGGATGACAGATTGTATAGATAGATTTGACATATCGCCCATACAATCTGTTCTCAGACGAATCGAGATTTGTCTGAAAACTTAGTTTTTCAGGAGTCAGCTTTACGGTCGATAGTTCCCGAGTTCATATCCTGGCCACTACCGACGTAAACCTAGCATAAGAAATTTAGCTTAATTAGAGGGTTTAAAGGGAATATGAGTAACTAGCTTTTGCCCGCGGCTCCGCCCGCGTGGATGTCGGTTATCGCGACCAAACATAGCCTATGTCCTTTCTCATGGTCTAATCTACCTGTTAACGAGGGTTCTTGCAATGAGTAGGCGACACAGATTGATGCAAAAGTGTATATTCTGGTATACTGAACTGAATTACAAAAAAATGGTTGCAATGCGCGTACGTTCGTTGTCGCTCGGCGGCGGAATGAATCGCCGGCGCTCTGGCGCGAGCGGCGAGCCGCGGAGGAAGCCCGCGGGGTGCGGGGTGCGGGGCGCGGAGCGCGGCACGCGGGCGGGCGAGGCGCGCGGCCGCGCGTTAACAGACTGGCCCCCTTGGAGCAGGAGCAGCATCCTGGTCCAACTTCGTTGGTAGCGGGCAGAGCCTGTTCCAAGCTCTGCGTATGGTTCCCGATGTGGTCGCGACGTCTGCCACCCGGTTGACGCCGTCGGTGCCTGGGTATACTGTGGTGACACGTCCCAGCAGCCATCTGTTGGGGGGCAGCCGATCGTCCTTAACGAGGACCATCTCTCCTGGTTGTGGTTGTCCTCCGTCTGTGCGCCACTTGTTTCGGATCTGCAGTTCTGAAATGTACTCCTTATAGTATCGATTCCAGAAATGTGCCTTTAAGGATTGGATCCTATTGTATCTGGAGAGCGTGTGAAGAGGAGACTGGTCTACCTGGGGAGCAGGTAGCATCGTGAGGGTTCGCCCAATTAAAAAATGCGCAGGTGTTAGAGGAACTAAATCTGATGGATCAGATGACATTGGGGTAAGAGGTCTAGAATTAAGTATTGCTTCGATTTGAACCAATACAGTGCTCATCTCCTCGTAATCTAGATGAGCAATTGACAATACATGATTTAAATGTTTTTTAAACGATTTGACTGACCCTTCTGCTATGCCGTTAAAGTGTGAACTATAGGCTGGACTAAATTTGAAAATGATTTCACTTTCAGCTGAGTAGGAAAATATGTCATTCGAATGATTTTTTAGAAACTTAGCTATTTCGTTGCTAGCACCCACGAAATTAGTTCCATTATCGGAATAGATTGTAGCTGGCTTACCTCTGCGGGCAATAAATCGATTTAAGGCGGCAATAAAGCCTTCAGAAGTCAAATCGGTGACAAGTTCCACGTGCACTGCCTTTACTGCTAGGCAAACAAAGACAGCAATGTATGCCTTCTTCAGCTGACAGCCACGACCCTTTCTGTTCGCAATCATGATAGGACCCGCGTAGTCCACCGCTGTATTAGCAAATGGATAGTCTGCTTGCAATCTTTGTATGGGTAGATTGACTGGTAAGTCTTACCTGAGAATCTAAGACAGGATATGCATTCTCGAGTTGTTTTTCTACAAAGATTACGACCATTTACTATCCAGTATTTGTGACGTATTGTTGATAACAACAGCTGTGGTCCAGCGTGCAATAGAATTTTGTGATAGTGTGCGACTAATAGTTTAGTTATGTGATGTGATGCGTCGAGTAAGATCGGGTGCTTTGTGTTGTAGTCGTAGTGTGAGTTTGACAGTCTGCCTCCTACTCGTATAATACCTCCATGAAGGGGTTAAATTTGAGTAGTTTGTCTTTATGAGACAGGGAGCGTTTTTGAAGTAACTGTAAGTATTGTTTACAATATGTATCACGTTGTACTTGTTTGCATAAAACTTGTAACGCGGAATTTAACTCTGTAACAGTTAATGGACCAGTTACTTTGTTGCTAGTGTTTTTACAGTTATGAATGAATCGTCCTACGTAAGCTATGGTACGTTGAAGTTTAGTAAAATTAGAAAATTTGATGAAATAGTTAATTTTGTGACAATGTGACTCTTCTGTAGACAAATGACATTGATGTTTAATTTCTGGCAAACTAGCAGCATTTATATTCTGTGGTTGTGTGGGCAACTGCATGTCCACTTGATGTAGGAAGTGGGGACCTCCCCACCACAAAAGTGAAGATTGAAGTTGTGACGCGTTTAAACCGCGCGAACCTATGTCGGCCGGGTTCATGTCTGTGGGAACGTAATTCCAGGAATTGGGATCAGAACTGTGAATGATCACATTGATTCTATTGTAAACGAATTGTTTTAGCTTTAACTTGGATGTTTTGATCCAGCCCAGCACAATAGTTGAGTCACACCAAAAAAGAATTGCATCAATTTTTAATCGCAATGAATGAGTAACCTTTTTCATTAACTTTGTGGCCAGAAGGGCACCGCAAAGCTCCAGCCTAGGCATAGTTAGTTTTTGCTTGAGTGGCGCTACTCTGCTCTTTGCAAGTAGCAGATGGACTTGTACATTCCCAGTTGCGGACACTGAGCGAAGGTATATACAAGCTGCATACGCCTTAATGGAGGCATCACAAAATGCATGTAATTCGACCTTGTCGTAGGAATCACACAGTACTCTACGAGGGATTTCGAGGTTAGTAATTTCTGGTAAGTATTTAATAAACTCATGCCATTGTGACTCAACTTCGGCAGGTAACTGGTCATCCCATGTGATGTCCCTAGCCCATAGTGTTTGCAGTATGAGTTTTGCCTGTAACATACAAGGGTTAATCAAACCCAGCGGATCAAACACTTGAGCAATGGTGGATAAAATGGTGCGTTTGTTTGTGTTCTGTTTGTTTGAAATTTTATTTGCTGAAAACAACAATGTATCCTTCTTGCAGTCCCAAAGCAAACCTAATGTCTTTGCCCGTTCGTCTTTGTTTAAGGTAAGTAACTCGTCTGTGTTGTTTTCATTAACGATATCACTAAGAATAGATGGCCTATTGGACCTCCACTTACGCAAATGGAAATGAGCGCCCTCTAACGTCTGAATGACGCCTTTGCATATTTGTATTAAAGTGGTTTCATCATCATGCCCTGATATGTAGTCGTCCACATAGAAATCATGTAAGATTGTTTCACGAACATCCTCTATGGTGCATTCTTGGCCCAAATGTACTAGACATCTGGTTGCTAGATACGGCGCCGACGCCGTCCCATATGTGACAGTGTTTAATGTATATATTTTAATAGGCTGACTGGGGTCAGACCGCCAAAGTATTTGTTGTAAGCATCGTTGTTCATTGTTTACATAGATTTGTCTGTACATTTTTTCTATGTCTGATGTTACAACAAACTTATGCTGACGAAATCGAATCAGTATGCTAAATAAATCATCCTGTACAGTCGGCCCAACATGCTGTATGTCGTTGAATGATTTACCTGTGCTCGTTGCAGCTGAACAATCAAAGACGGTGCGTAACTTTGTAGTGAGACTGTCCTCACGCAGGACACCGTGATGAGGCATGAAGTATGATATGCTATCGTTATGTGGTGGTGTGTTTTCCGTCATGTGGCCTAAAGACAAATACTCATCGAGAAAATGTGTGTATTTTTGTTTGAACTCTGGGTTACGTTTAAATTTACGTTCCAATGATTGGAACCTGATTAGAGCTTGCTGTTTGGAATCACCTAAGGATTCAGGCGACTCTTTTAATGGTATAGTAACAATGAGTTTGCCATCTGGGTGGCGTTTTGTAGTTTGTGCAAAAATTTGTTCACACTCACTCTCACCTTTAGTATGGATTTGTTGAGTGGTGGGAACTGATTCTAGTTCGAAAAACTTGTTTAATTTCTCTTCGAGTTCAGTGTTGTTTTGAAAAAAGCAATGGACTGTAAATTATTGATTTGTGTTAGATTTAGAGTTGGATGATTGTATAGACCCTGTGACAAGCCACCCTAATGTCGTTTCAGTTAACGTGGGCTTGTTCTTGCCCAGAGTAATATGATTGTTTAGAAGGACATCCCAAAAGATGTCCGCCCCTAGCAACATGTGCACCTCAGACGGCGTGAAGAAGGTTGGATCCGCGAGGTGGAAGCGAGAGGGAATAGAAATATTGCTGCAATTAATTTTTGAAGTAGGTATGTACTTAAGTAATGTAAAGCAATACTTAAATTTTCTTTTAATTGTGCAGGTAAGTCGGCAGGAATAGGGCGAAGCAGAGAGGTTTAGTGCATGCGATAGGCAAGCGTGCAAACACCGAAACCGGTTCGCTCGCAGGCCGCCGCCCGACCGCCGCGTGTCACGTTGGCCGCGCGCGTTGACCTTGAATTGGACCTTGGATCCTTACCCGCGTGTGTTCGCTGGAATGTTCGAAACAAGGAAATAATTAGAAACTAACAATGGATTGCACTGTATTGGCAAAACAACCCCAACACAGTTAATCAGACCTCTGTAATAGAAAATATAGGTACCAACAGACGGTGGTAGGTAGGTATGAAAATATAATGTAGATGGAAATTAAAGATAGAAATAAAATAGGTATAATCTAATAGAAATGTGGTAATACCTATTCTGGGAAGAGATTAATCTCGTTATGAATTTATCTGAACGTATTAAGTAGGTACTTAAACGGGAAAAAATAACTGGTGACGAACGAATGAACGTGATTAATGGAAAACTAATATCGTGATCGCAGTGGAGGCGATCGAATAAACTTTAGTGCGCAATTGGAATATGAAAATATGTAATTGGAACGAACTCACAAATGATACCACACCGCAACCCCTTCCTGGTTTCACGAAGGGCACAGCAATTTCTTGCATTCGTCGTATTTGTTAGTATGTAGGTATTTCTTGATGGTTTGAAGTCTCGATTCCGTCGCCGAGCGTTGCCGACGCGCTGCGATGGAAGTTTCTCGAATGTTCTCGTCAAGGTCAATACTTCTTTGTTCTCCGCTTGTCTTCGGAACGGTTTCCAAAGTCGTATCCGGCTCGAATCTTGTTAACGAGGGTTCTTGCAATGAGTAGGCGACACAGATTGATGCAAAAGTGTATATTCTGGTATACTGAACTGAATTACAAAAAAATGGTTGCAATGCGCGTACGTTCGTTGTCGCTCGGCGGCGGAATGAATCGCCGGCGCTCTGGCGCGAGCGGCGAGCCGCGGAGGAAGCCCGCGGGGTGCGGGGTGCGGGGCGCGGAGCGCGGCACGCGGGCGGGCGAGGCGCGCGGCCGCGCGTTAACACTACCCCTATACCAAATTTCATCAAAATCAGTTCAGTGGTTAAGGCGTGAAAGCGTAACATACAGATAGACAGATAGACAGAATTACTTTCGCATTTATAATATTAGTATGTATTACAGGTGCCAATATATGATATAAGAAGTTGCTTAATATACATATGAGTTATTGGATCCAACTTGATTAAATTTTAAATGTGTTATTATTATTAGCTGCTGGCTCCATTCGCGTGGGTGTTGGTTATCGCAAAAATCTTCGGTCTTGAATAAGTGAAAGTGCTTTATGTTGTCCCATAGAATGTATAAGTTTAGATTTCATATATTTCGATTTATTATGTTTACGACAGAGATTTAATCTTTATAATTCACACTATACATAAAATCACAGGATGTTATTTTACCAGTTGTCGTCAGCGCTTTTTTAGAAATCTACGAATACAGTTTTTTTTTTATCTTTTTAAAAATAAAGGAGAGTTTCCCTTGAGCGAAATACGCTATCTGCAGTATTTTGAGTACTTTCCATCCAGGTAGTAGCGAAATCTTCCACTCTGTATAATAATATAGATACACACTAAACGACATACGTACTAAAAATACACAAACTACTTATATTTTTTGATAAACAAACACAGTAAAACCTCTTTAAGATGTAAAACTTAGTTAAGTCTGTTGGTGTCAAGTGTCTGTATAAATAAATTGTTAATAGCTCGCCGATTTAACGAGGTACTCGCGACTGTAGTCCCAGTTGTCTCCTGAGGAGACAATAAACAGAAGGTCTCCTTTTATTCTTGAAAACGATTTTATAAGTATTGCGTTGGATAAATATATATTTCAAAGGGTATAAGTCTTTTATACTTGTTGTAATAGTACCTAACTGTCCCACTTTACAAAAGTACATTTTCTTTCATTAGGCAAGCGTCGACCACATACATACGTCGACAGCCTCCATGGTGTGGCGGTACCCAGGCTAGGCAGGAGGTGCGGGTTCGATCCTCACTCAGTGCAAATATTTGCTTGCATGAATATTTGCATTAGTCTGGGTGTTTCTATGTTAAATATATATTATGTAATTACAAAAAAAGCTACTAAGTAGGTTTATCCGCATTCTAGATTCCATAACACAAGCTAGTTATGCTATGCTTACCATGGGTCTAAATAGCGTTGTGTGGAACGTTGTACAATATTTATAAACACTTATCAACAACACTACAAACATTCAAACGCTAGCATATCAACATAATTATAAAAGACTCGTTAAATTTTTTAATTCTAAAATACGAGTATCAGAGTTGCATTTACTCAACCAGTCACAAAATTTCAGGAAGTTCAATTTAACGAAAATTAACCCGTTGCCTATCCAATTATTGCGTATATTTAAACAATAAATGATAATATTAATTAAAAGTACACAATAGAAGATGATGTCTACAGCGTGCTACGAATAAATGTCTACGAATGTCTACGAGACCTCGTAGCAAAAGGCTACGGGCATGTAGGCAGACGGGGCGAGATTTTGTAATCAATTCTGTGTCAATTCCTTTGCCCCTTCTGTTCCAACGATCATATTGGACTTTAATTAGAGTACGACACAGATATCTTTCTATACCTTTTTCTCTTAAGCTTGGCACAAAATGTAACAATGTTAAAAATGGTTTGTTTACTGTCGCTCCCATTTAACATGCGTGGTGATCGACGTACGGTTTTAGTCGGTTCGAGTCCGACATAACCTCCCCCTCCAGCTCCGGCGGGGGAGGTATCCAAGGGGATTTCCGCACGAAAAAAGCGGTAAAGTGTTTAGACTGTTAACTAAGAGTAGGTGTTAACTGAGACCAGGTTTTGGTTTCGAATTATTTCTTTTGCGTAAAAACTATCGCCGACAAAAGACACAGTTTACGCGTTTCTTAATAACATTGGAGTCCTTTTTTTTTATTAATTACTAAATTTATCCTCAAATAAGTTTTTTCTATCCCTTCAAGAAGTCTTTGACGTTCAAATGGATACCGGTTCATTGCTAAAATGTCTCATTTTCTGTATGAATTTGCTTTCGGACTGGGGCCTGTTTCACGTAGCCTGTCTTTAATGTGAAGGTGTATATGTTCTTCGTTTCTTGGCAATTAAAGTTTAACTCGAAAATCTAAACACGAAACTTAAATGTGTTTATAAACAGACATAGGATGTAACACGCTTACCGTTCGAAGAAGTTTTCAAACAAGATTATTTGTAAGACAGTTGGCTGGTAATTTCGTTTTCCAGCTTATTGTTACAGAAACATTGATTTTGTCACAGAAATAGGTTTAACGGCTAAGCATCGTAAATTTGAAAATTATAACATCATCCATCTAGCGATCGCATCTAAAATTTACACATTGTAATCTGATTTTTGACTGACTTTTAATAGAAGGCATCTAATCCCTAAACCTGAAATTGAATGTTCTGATATTTGGTATACAACTCGTGCGAGTTAACATGGCACCTGGCTCGGGGCTTTGCGCGGGTGAGCGGGAGGCGTGTATGCTGACGCTACTAGCCTCGCACGGCGAGAGCGGGGTCGCGCGCGGGGAAGCGGGAGGAGGGTGTCTTCGAGGCAGGTGCCATGTTAACTCGCACGAGCTATACACCTTTAGTTCAGACGATAATGACGATACAGTCACGCCTTAATCCCCGGAGGGCTACGCAGAGGTGAATTAACACCCACATTTCACCAATCATAGTATTTAGTGCCACGTAATAGGGGGTGAGCCTATTGCCGTATCCCGGGCACTATTGTTATTTCAAACCTATATCTGAGGATGAGTCTGGGCTGTATATATCTGTCTGTATTAGCCGTCTTGTACGAAACCGCATGGGAAGAGATGAGGTGGCCCAAATTCTACTCTGCCGGGGACGATGATATAATTTAAATCATTAAAAGTTTTTAATTTTTTTGTACTTTGAGTACTTTGCTAATCAAGTCCGATCTGATGTCGCATGTACTCCCAAGAATGTATATTTTTAAAACTTAATTATCTTGCAACCATTTCAGGATATTTAAGTTTTAAAAATATACATTCTTCAATTTATTATATACTTACTCATTCTTGCTCCAGGATATGCAGCCTTGCCTTTTTATCTGTACCCAATTTGCATATAAAGGGTCTCTATAGTCGCGGAGCTGACAGGAATATATGAGTTATCATTCTTCTACGTTGTGCGAGTGACATCTCTCTATGTAATGGTACCTCTGTTATGTCGCTAAGAGCATTGCTATTTAACAGGTCGTGTTTATCAAAAGATTTTCCGTTTGAAATATTATGTGGGATGTGTTTTGGACGTATCATAATGGCTAGGTGTAGTGGTAGTAATGTTTTTGTTGCTAACTGTACATAAATCCATATCCATATTCCATATTAATATTATAAATGCGAAAGTAACTCTGTCTGTCTGTCTGTCTGTCTGTCTGTATGTATGTTACGCTTTCATGCCTCAACCACTGAACCGATTTGATGAAATTTGGTATAGGAGTAGATTGGACCATGAGAAAGGACATAGGCTATGTTTGGTCGCGATAACCGACATTCACGCGAGCGGAGCCCCGGGCAATAGCTAGTATACCATATTTTCATAATGAAGCGAGCTCACGACATAAAAAAAAGTTTAATTGGAAGGCGCTAACTCGTGTGCACTCGCGAGTAAATAAAAAACCGGCGAATGGAGTGAGTGTCCAGATCACGGAGGAAAGAATATGACTAAGTGACGGATAAACTCGGTTCGTTGTGACTCCTGTGTCAAGATTTTTATTTTTATTAATTATCAGATGAAAATTAAAAAGACTAAGGTTTGCATCGTGTTAAAGAAACGATTAGTACAGCAACAATTCTGAAAAAAGGTGTTGTGCAATAGCATGTATAAAAACTTATGACAATTACTTACTTACGATATTATTATTCAGTAGCCGTTAAAGCGGCTACGTACCCGCTCGACCTCCAAGATTCTACCCTCTCACAAAAGTACCCGCTGGACCTCACTTTTAGGTCCCACTGGACCTCCTTCAAAATATAAACAGTGTACAAATAATCTATTCCTTGAATAGCTACTCAGTTTGACCATTATTATCATTCTCTTTTTCTAGATCTTCTTCATCTTAGCGTTAATCCCAGTCGCATCTGAAGCTTTAAGCCTCAAGTTTGGGGTCCGCTTTACCAGTCTAACTGTGGATTTGGCTAAACTACGATATTTTCCATGAAGCGATTGCCATCTGACCTCCAAAACCCAAAGGCGATATCGAAGTATTGCAGTTAAACCTATTGTTGGACTTTTGAGGGCTCCAACTACCCGTAACGACTGCCATAGATATGCGTATGGCAACCGGGACCGACGGTTTAACATGCTCTCTGAGGTACAACTAGACCAATGCAAATACCGATATTCATGCATACAAATATTTGCATTGAACGGGGATTGAACCCGCACCTCCTGTGTCGTGGCCGCGTTCACTACCGCTACGCCACTGAGGCTGTCTCTTTCTTTCTCTAGATATCTCTCATTTATATAAATCTTGGCAATGAATTGCTTTTACGCGAACCTACTCATAACATGCTGCGCAACCTCTTTTTCAAACCGAGAGGTATTAATTTTTACAGTTATGTCCTCGTAACAATGTAATATGAGAAAGTATAAGAAATAATCCATAATGTTGTCAACCATAAAAAATCTTATAAGATTCGGGATGATGACTTTAGCTGAGTAATGTTCAATATGAACCTAAAACATCACCCATAACACTTGTATGATGATTTACCATTTTCAATACTGTTCAACAGACATTCTTATAGATAACATGACGAAAGCAGAATATGACAAAAGCTGAATATGACGAAAGCAGAATATGACCAAAGCAGAACATGACGTAAGCAGAACTTGACAAATTCAGAATATGACAATAAAGTTTATAAAACTAAAACCCGACTACCGAAAAAGTGACAAACAAGAAAATATCAAGGATAGCCGTGGTCGTATGCCACTTTTCCCTAGAATATATTGTTTTGTTAGAGTAAGTGGCATACGACCACGGCTATCCTTGATATTTTCTTGTTTGTCACTTTTTCGGTAGTCGGGTTTTAGTTTTATAAACTTTATTTTTTATTTAAATTATTTTGAGGCAAGATAAAGCTAATAATTTATACATATTTGAAATGTGCTCATTAAGCACTTTCATTTGATACCAAACACGGCATATTTATCTCAAATTTATTTTTTAACACAGTACGTTATGAGCGCTAGAGGGCGCCACACAAGATTGAGTGACACGTCATATAGCCTATAACCATCGGACAATCAAGCCGCTTGTAACGATACCTCATTTGTCCAGTTCTAATAAGTAGTTAAGGAGCTATGAGGGAACAAATGAACATACATACATACATACATACATACATACATACATACATAGCCTGTCAAAATCATAACCCTCCTTCTGGCTTCGCCGTAGTCGGGTAAAAAGTGAACTTCACAAATTCATGACCAAGGATAGAACATGACTAAAGCCGAACCTGACTTCCATCTAACAACCCATTTATACATATACATACATACATACATACATACAATCGCACCTTTATCCCCGGAGGGTGAGGCAGAGATGAATTAACACCCCCATTTCACCAATCAGTGGATTCGATTCCACGTAATAGGGAGTGAGCCTATTGCCACATTCCGGGCACTATATTGTTGACTCAAGCCTAGCATCCGAGGCTGAGTCTGGACTGTATACATTTGTCTGATGTTACACAGCCCTGTACCTTAGTCGCCTTATACGACACCGCATGGGAAGAGATGGGGTGAACCAAATTTTACTCTGCCGGGAATAGATTTAGCTATCCTTTGGAAAGTGGTTACCATGGCCCACCTGATGGTTAGTGGTTACCTTGGCCCACCTGATGGAAAGTGGTAACCGTGGCCTATGGACGCGTGTAACACCAGGGGCGTTACACTCGTGCTGCTTCAACCTTCTAATGCCTTTCTTGAAGATAGTCTTACCCATAGTCATCTGGGAAAACCACAACTGCTGGGAGTTCATTTCACCATAATATGCTTATAATTTTATTATATACTTAATTCTCATGATTTTCGGGAACGTGATTAGAAATTCTACTCATATTTAAAAAAATATTATTTTCACAGTACAGTCAGAATGTTTTAACAGTACACATTTTTTATTTAATCTACAGAATGCACTTTTTTTACGTAAGCTTTTAATTTAACAGAGATGTTTTTTCCAACTGTACGTCCCGGGGCGTACTCATCACTATTTTATTTCCCCGGCGTTTTTTACCAAGAACCCGATTCATTTTTTAAAACGGGTGATTTTAAACTTATCATCTGCTTTGATTTATTACTTGACAACTTATACTTAACTTATCTTTTTTATGGAATAAGGAGGCAAACAAGCAGACGGATCGCCTGATGGTAAGCGATCACCGCCGTCCATGGACACCCGCAACATCAGTGGAGTCACAAGTGCGTTGCCTTCCTTTTAAAATATTGTTGGTTCAAACTTACTAAGAGTACCGCGCTCTTTTCTTGAATGTTTGAAGGTCGTATTGGTTCGGAAATACCGCTGGTGACAGTTCATTCCACAGTTTAGTTGTACGAGGCAGAAAGTTTCTCGAGAAACGCACACACTACTTGAACTACTAATAAATATATGATTTGAGATTGACATGGTCATTTACATTCACATTCACAGCAACGCCGAAATATCGGATACTCGATAGAATTAACATACATGGTAGATATCGCGGTGAATGTTTTACCATTAATACATGCATGTATAATCACGCCTTTATACCCAGCGGGTTAGGCAGAGGTGAATTTATCCCCTATATTTTACCAATCATTGTATTCGGTCCCACGTAATAGAAGGTGAGCCTATTGCCGTATTCCGTTGTTGACTCGAGCCATGCATCTGAGGCTGAGTCTGGGCTGTATAGATCTGTCTGATGTTAAACCCACATCAGACAGATCTATATAACATTATTTATATTAAAAATTTAAAAAACCCCCGTCACAAAAACACCTCCAAAAAGTTGAAAATAAATGAATACTTAAATTTTAATTCAACGGTTGCCATGTCGGGGGACCTTAACTGGTTAGGTACTCCTTTATATCGTAAGGTCCCCCGACATGGCAACCGTTGAATTAAAATTTATTCATTTATTTTCAACTTTTTGGAGGTGTTTTTGTGACGGGGGTTTTTTAAATTTTTAATTTAATTTTTATTTTATACTTTTTAAATTGATCTAATAGTCATGCTCTTTCATTTGATACCCATATTGAGGGAATTCTAAAGAAATTTGTATTCCAACATGTTGTGGCGGCGGCCATCTTGGACCGATTTTTTTTCAAACATAGCTAAGAACACTCCCGACTAGTATACCTTTCAAACAAAAAAAACTAAATCCAAATCGGTTCATCCGTTTGGGTTTAGTTTTCACACACAGACACGTCAAACTTATAACACCCCTTCGTTTTTGCGTCGGGGGTTAAAAATGAAGTTGCCATGATTGATTTTAGATTTAAGCAGAAAAGCCTTACCAAAAAGAGGAGAAAGAGTGAGTGGACTCTAGGTTCAGCGGACACCAAACTGTAATAATGATTTGATACCAATAATTTCAGGAAGGCCACTATGACTATGGTTTCTTACGAAACTGTGACGTCACTTCGATACCCAGTAAGTTTGAACCACTAATATATTATACAGTTAACAACACATGTTAGGTTTAACTTATGATATACGATACACTTGGGTACAAGCCTATTTAGTTTCCATTCTTGTTATGTGACGAAATTTGATTTCATGCGAATCTGTGTGATTTTAGTGCTTCAATTTCTGTTCTTCATTGAGATCGTGGCATTATAATTGACTTAGTTCATAAATATTGAAATGAGATAGGTCTATTACGATATTGACAAAAGAAAATTTATAATGCTTTAGATAACGCTAGTACAGCCAGCGTCAGAGAAAACAGACCCCCTCAATACTTAAAGAATATCGCCTCCTGCGCCGGCCGCGTCACATGACTCACGAATGACGTCACGTGATGCGATCGTCGCTGAGCTGCGAACGAGCGAGCAGCTTCATCTGCCTTTTATTTGCATGTTCATATTTGTGATTTTCTGATATTTTTCGTCTTTCGGCTCAATTGTATACCATGATACAATAAACTCACAAAAAGATGCCACTGCCGCTTGAGGATACGAACCCACATCCCCAGCGCCAGCCGATCACTTAGACCGTGCCTTATACCACTAGGCTATCGGTTCACTTAATAATAATGACGAAAATATGAATAACATTACTCCTTTTATCGAACAAAGCTGATTACGGTGTAATTTTCTAGACCTTAAGGTTTAAATTTCAACTTCCACCATATGTAACAATAATAATTACTCAATTGACTAAAAGATAAGGTTGAATTTTGTATAGATTTCTTTTTTAGTTCAATAGATTACACTTGATACAGCTTTTTGCACTACCGTCATGTTTTACTTCAAAAATTTATCTGCTATATGAGCTGTGGCTATAGTATTATAATATCTGTTACAGCGCGCTAAAGTTGCAATTAGAATACTTCTTTGCCTTATTTCCTAAACTGTGATTGAAGGTAACTTTATAATTCGTAGTAATTTGCATTGTTGTATTAATTCTCCTCGTAATATTATTCAATTTATTAAGTTTTTGATCAGTTTTTTGAGTAAATTGAAAGTATGGTTCGATTAACAACATTTATGAAAGCTAAAATTGTTGTTCTCTGGGAGCAAGAACAAAGCATAAAGAAAATAACACGAGATATGGGCAAAACGGTAAGAGTTACGATAAAAATACCTATATTATATACCTATTTATATTGCTGAATCAATCATGTTATATTTTCATTTACAAGTTAGTTTTTTGGAGTTTCTTTTATTTATTATCATTTTCATTACAGAGAAATACAGTGCGTAGATGGATGCAAAGGTATCAAGCGACGAGTGATATAAATATGAACGCCAAGGACCTCGCCCAGTTGCTTATACTCATGAATCAGAGCGGCACCGTTGGAAGCTCACTCAGTGGCACCCTTCAAAACTACGCGCGCAAGTGCTGAGACTTTTGGAGTATCGCTGAGCACTGTTCGACGACATCTACACGCTGCGAACATCCATAATTATAAGCCAGCCAGAAAGATTCAACTTACATCATGATGATGATGATCATCGCACCAACCGAGTAAATTTTATCACTCGTTATTTAAATTCCGACTGGGAAAACGAAATTGTTATATTTACCAACGAAAAATGCTGCGGTTAACATTACGTAAGTAAATGATTATATTCTGTAACAAATAAATATGTATAAATAAACATAAAACTTGTTTATTCTCTACCCCGAAATATATATATATATATATATATATATATATATATAATATATAATATACATATATATAAATATATACATTTATATATATATATATATATACCTATATGTATGTATGTATATATATATATGTGTATATTATATATTATATATCTTAATTATTATTGCTGCTGACATTGTTTTACATATTGCAACAGATTTGAAAATGTTTATTATTTTAGGTTACTGGGGATGGATGTCTTCAATGGGCCCAGCCGAGCTAGTGGAAATAGGTAGCCGCATGAACAGTGAGCGATACCTTGAAGTGTTGAAAGACGTAATGCTGCCTTCAGTGCGGGTCGCATATCCAGAAGGACAAATTTACCTGGTTCAGGATATCTCTTCAGTGCATCGGTCCCGAATTGTGCAAGACTGGTTAAATGCACAAGAAGATATAACGGTGTTTGAGTGGCCGGCTAAAAGCCCGGATCTTAATCCTATAGAAAACTTGTGGGGTCAGATGGTTTTAAACTGGGACTCAAGTGAAATAAAGTAAAAAACAAAATGGATGAAGAGGTAAACCGAACTTGGGAATTAATGCGAAATAGTGCCGCATGCATAAAGGGACAAATCTTTGTGTGATGAACACGATTATTTGTTATGTGTCTGGGTGTAATTTATCTAAAATAAGTATTATATCAGTTGTCTAGTATCCTTATCAGTTATCACATTAAGGTGCTATTTTGGGCTAGATGACGCTGCGCTGTTTATAAAGTGTCCTAACATTCATAATAATAATAGTATATTATTAATATTCTATTACTCTTGTTTACAAGTTTAGTAATCTTCTAATGTGTTAACGATGCACCATCTGACCTCACATATTTTTCTAATGTAGTGTTGAAAGGGTTACTTATCAGAAAATGTGATCAAAGAGGAAGATGTATATTGCTATCCCGTTATAGTTTAGCATGTTGGTTCTTTCTTTGTGATTCACAGGCACAAATAACATTTCATTTTTCAACCATTCTTTTATTTTCGAATATTATTCAGAGCGTAAAAAATTTATGTTGGCAACTTTAAATAAATATTGTAGTTATGTTTCTAGAATTATCTAATATTAAACATTTTATACTTCACTTAGGGTATTGTGTTTTGTCAATAAATTTAGGTCAGGTGAAATCTAAAAATAAGTAACCCTAATTTAACTCAGATAGATAAACTGTATACTCAACCAGGAAATGACCTCCATGTAGTCCTAGAAATGTAATTCGAGAAATAAATTAATATTGTTTATGCAACAAGCCTATTTTTTTTACAAACCTCATACCTACTATAAAATTTGATTCCTTAAATAATGATTAACAAAAAGTGCTTAAGAGACTAAAAAAATAATTACATATATGAATACAAAAAGAACTTCGTGTCCGAGGATTTGAACCCCCGCTTACCGTATACTCAAAGCGTCGGTCATAACCACTAGACCAACATACCATATACGTAATGTATCAAAAAACTTCAATGCTTTCATGTCATTATCAAGGGGGGTCCCTTTTCTCTGAAGCTTATTATCTATTCTGTGGTAATGCTATAGATTACATAATAATATGATGGTTTCGTCTGTAGGTTAGACTTAAACAGAAATTGATCATGAATAAAAAATTTTGAATTAACATAAAGTATATTTATCACCATCATCTTTTCCGGTTACATCACTGCTTACTCCTGCTACCTGCTACCATGGCCTCCTTCGATTACCACTTACCAGTCCTGCGGTACACACTTGCAAATATTAGGTCCTTACATATGAAATTGGCGTTTTGTATGGGAGGAACAAAAAGTCGAATATTTTTAAATATAATATATTTAATTAATCAAAGTGTGAACCATTGTTTTCTATGCACTTTTACCATCTCATAGGTAGTTGATTCCTTTACTAAAAAAACCAGTCGGACGGGAATCAATAAAATCTGTGAAGGTGATTTGGACTGCCCCATCAGAGTTGAATTTTTCCCTTGCAAGAAGTTGTCCAAATTTCGAAAAAAATGGTAATCTGTTCGAGCAAGGTCCGGGGAGTACGGAGGATGTCTTAGACATTCAAATTGAAGCTCTTCTAATTTGGTAGCCGTCTGTTGTGCAGTGTGTGGTCTAGCGTTGTCGTGAAGCAGCATTGGCGTGGAGCGATTGACCAGCCTAGGTTGTTTAGCCGCTAGCTTATCCATCATTGTTTGCAATTGCTGACAATAGACATCAGCCGTAATAGTCTGGCCAGATTTGAGAAAACTGTAATGAACAATACCGGCACTAGTCCACCAAACGCTCACAAGTAACTTTTTGGGGTTAATTTTCGCTTGGGGCAGGATTTGGCTGGCTGGCCAGGATCCAACCATTGCGCTGAGCGCTTCCGATTATCGTAAAGAATCCATTTTTCATCACAGGTAATGATTCGGTTTAAAATACCTTCATTATTGTGCATTGTGCCGGTTCAGTAATGTAACGTAGCAGTCGACGCGCGTTTGCCGATTTGCTTCAGCCAATTCGTGAGGTACCCACCTTTCAAGCTTTTTAATCTTCCCAATTTGCTTCAAGTGAATTAAAACAGTTTTATCACTAACAACGCAGCCTGCAGCTAACTCGGACGTGGTTTGCGATGGATCCGCTTCCACAATAGCCTTCAATACTTCATTATCAACTTGGGTCTAAGGCCGTCCACGGGGCTTGTTCTGCAGGACGAAATTTCCAGAACGAAAGCGTTGGAACCAAAAACGAACTGTGTTTTCTTTTGCAACATGACCGCCATAAACATCGTTCACCCTTCGAGTCGTTTCCGCAGCACTAGTGCCACGGCGGAACTCGTGTTCGTAAATAATGCGATATTTTAAGTTTTCCATTTTGTAAAATGAACGCAAACAGAAAAAAACAGAAGAAGAAAAAACAAATGAATGACGGTCATCGAAGCACAAATACATGAGTATGTAGCTGTAAAAATTTGTATTTGGAATTCCTTACCAAAGAGGAGAAAATCGTGATTAAAGTGGCCAGTACGAAAAACGCCAATTTCATATGTAAGGACCTAATATTAAATCGAATGAAAATGAATGAGTCTGGCCTGCTATAAAACTTGTTTTCAGCAGTAGCAGGTTTTTTTATTTGGCTTTATACGATGTTAGGGCAGCGACTACCATGTAACAGTCTGAAATATTGATTTCAGTCTGACAGACCAATGTGTGGCTGTTTGATACAGATATAGGAAGGTTAACTTTCAAAACATCTGTACTGTATACTCCATCATCATCACTATCATAGTATAAAGCAAAGTCGCATTTCGCCTCCCTATATCCCTACGTATGCTTATATCTTCAAAACTACGCTACAGATTTTGATGCGAATTTTTTAATAGATAGAGTAATTTAAGAAGAAGGATTATATGTATGATACATGCTTAATATAGTAGAGGGTACAGCGGGAACGGGATCTGACGTCATGCGGGTGGAAAAAAATTGCAGAACGAAGTTCACCGGGTCTGCTTATAAGAAATAAGACCGTATATGACACATAGAGTATTTTTTCTTTTATATTTATGAAATTGAGATCAACGATGCTTAAGGATTAGGTAATAAGCTCTAGAGTGTACCACTCAAGGCTTATATTACGGGATGTAGTATCCTAAAAAAATAAGGTTGTGCTAAATGGAGGTCAAGAAAAATAAAATACTTATAAGAAACTAGCTTTTGCCCGCGGCTCCGCCCGCGTGGATGTCGGTTATCGCGATCAAAGATAGCCTATGTCCTTTCTCAAGGTCTAACCTATCCCTATACCAAATTTCATCAAAATTGGTTCAGTGGTTTAGGCGTGAAAGCGTAACATACAGACAGACAGACAGACAGAAAGACAGACAGACAGACAGACAGAGTTACTTTCGCATTTATAATATTAGTATGGAAGTATGGATGTCGTTAACTGCGGCCAATGTACCGTTAATGCAGACCTAATTGGAAGCCTCATGATCGTGAAAACCATTGCAAATTGTTTTATTTTTGACGATAAAAGTTAACCGTATCTTAGTAATAATAGCAACGGCAATGGTTACCTGTAAAGTAGAAATTGGACCTTTTTTTTTTTTTCGTGCGGAAATCCCCTCGGATACCCCCCTACCGGAGCCGGAAGGGGAGGTTAGGTTACTCGAACTAGAAGGAGGAGGAAGGAGGACTCGAACCGACTAAAACCGCACGCCGACTGTGGATCTTGGTGCTAGGCCGGAGGTGAGGTTGTCAAAGACATATCCCTCGCACCCCGGCTGACCCAGGGCCATCCCTTACGGTCTGGCCCTCCTCAGGAGGGGGGGACAAAGTAGAATTTGGACCACTCCATCTCTTCTCATGCGGTATCGTACAAAGCGACTAGGGGATAGGGCTGTTTAACATCAGACAGATACAGCTCAGGCTCAGCCTCGCATGCATGGCTCGAGTCAACAATAGTGCCCGGAATACGCTCACCCCCTATTACGCGGGACTGAATATTATTGGTGAAATTTGAGTGTTTATTCTCCTTTCCATAACCCTTCGGGGATAAAGGCATGATTATTTATATGTATGAGGCTGTATGAGGCTCTATTAAGTTCTTTAGAGCGATAAAACGGACCCCAGACTCAAGGTCATACTCAAGGCCGCCTTTGAAAACCAGCACTGTCTGCACTTCCACGCGGACAGCATTTACGCTGAGAGGCGACCATTATTCTGCACTACTGTGACGTAATATTTTATTTTTCTTATCTTATGTACATTTTTATGTTCTTTCTTTGTTTAAGTTGAAAAACTTTGGATGGGACTGGCATTAGCGCTAAGGTAGAAGAAGATGAAGAAGGAGAGCCAGATGAAACTCATCGGCTGATCGACGAACGTGGCTCTGGCAAAAGTTTCGTCTCAGGGTTGAGGGGTCAGACGACAACCACACCTGTAAAAGCTGAAATAAATCTAACAGTAGCAATTTAATTCGTTATTTTCAAGAATGCATACCATTTGCTCTCATTAACACTATATTTTTTACTATTCAGCTTGATAGAATTTTTACTCGTATACGCGTAATGAAAAGTCGTACATTTTGGTTTACCTTAGACGCAACAAATACGTAGAGAGTAAGTTAAGGCTTTCTTCTTATTAAAGTCACGAGAAAACTAGTCTATATGTCACGTATAAGTTACTTAACTTAACCAAATGTCTTTATCTGGATAAAAGAATACAACATTCACCGTCTCCAACATCAATGAATTGATGTTAAAATAGAAAATTGCATTTCTAGTTAACTAGCAATACGCCCTAGCTTCGCTTTCGTGCCATTATAGCACCTATATTATGCAAATCTTGCTGTGACAATAAAAAAATCAAAACAAAAACGTTTATCCCATTTCGTGGTGTTTTTTTACTTTATATAATACACTAGCTTTTGCCCGCGGCTCCGCCCGCGTGGATGTCGGTTATCGCGACCAAACATAGCCTATGTCCTTTCTCAAGGTCTAATCTACCCTTATATCAAATTTCATCAAAATCGGTTCAGTGGTTTAGGCGTGAAAGCGTAACATACAGACAGGGAGAGTTACTTTCGCATTTATAATATTAGTATGGATTAAATTAGAAAAATTGATAAGCCGACTTCACGAAAAAAGAGATGCACTGAAAAGATGAAAAAATAACGGAATTTACAGATTTACTAATCTGTTAGAATTCGATTACTATACATATACTAGATAAAAAGATCTGTTAAAAGTTGGTGCCTAGCTCGAGAGGCCATATATCCATTGATTGCATCATGGTTTTTTTTTAACCGTGGGGGAAAATCCTTCATGGATGTTATGCCGGACTCCTACCGACTAAAAACCCCCACGGTAACGCCCAGCAGCCTATGGTTGGGAGCCCCGGGTAAGCCCTCGGAAGGATGTCCCAGCGCTCCCAACAGGCCCAAGGCTACAATGCGGCCTCGTCTAGGGGGTGGTTCGGGTGCTATCCCGCGTCTATGGGGGAGATTGCATCATGGTAGTAGAGGTGAATTAACACCCACATTTCACCAATAATTTGTAGTTGGTCCCATGTAACAAGAAGTGAGCCTATTGCCATAATATTCCAGGCACTATCGTTGACTCGAGCTTATATCTGAGGCTGAGAACAGCCCCTATCCCTTACATGCCTTATACGACATCAAATTCTTCTCTGCCAGGCACCACGCGGCTTTCGTAACAAACATGCATAAAAAAAAGATTATAGTGGTCGAATTGAGAACTTTGAAGTCGGTTCAAAATATGCACAATCGAGTATTAGGTACTAATTATTTCAATTTCAACATACTTTCAACAGATAAAAACCACTTAAGTAGATGAATATTTAACCTTCTAAAAACAAAAAACACTCGATAAGTAAATTGTTTTCTCAACACTCCTAAGTACCTGTTCACCTTCAAACAAAGGCTCACCACTTGTGAGTTGAGGAGTATGAATTAGTAATGAGTGTTCTCGAGCCCAATACTTTATCCCTGTCTCTAGTTCTACGAATACTTGTAATAAACTAGTATTTTGTATTCATAACACTGTCATACAGAAGAATTTGGAAAGTTGTGAAAATATTAGGCTCATAAATTATAATATGACAGACGAATAACACCAGTTAAAATATGGATAGGTGTCGATAATCACCTTTCCTAGCAGAAGCAAGTCGGGGCGGTGGCGGGCGGTCCGAAGGACAGCTAGGTAAGATCTCGAAAGTGGATATGGCCCAGGGTTAGCAGGGACATGATAGAAATCATCATTGACAGCCTCTGTGGCGTTACGGTAGTGAACACGACTGCTATGCAGGAGGCGCGGATTCGATCCCCGCTCAATGCAAAAATTTGTATGCATGAATATGGCTATTTGCATTGATCTGGGTATTTCTATGTATTATATGTATGTATTTAAAAGTTAAAAGTAAGTACGTTTATCCGCATTCTAGATTCCATAACACAAGCTAGTAAAGCTTACCATGGGTCTATAATGTTGTGGAATATATTTTTTATTATTTATCACATAGTATAGTTAGTTTCTTATATTACGTGAAGAAGATGCTCTTCTGGGCTTAGCTACCACCTAGTCTATTAGTGCAGGTGTTAAACAACTAGGTGCTCTGACTGTACCACCCAATTTTGGTCCAATAACTTTTATTATATTGTAACTTGTATTTCTGTGTTTTAAATTGATGACATTATTAACTAAGTTTTTATAATATTTGTTTGAACGCACTATTTAGTTTCTGTTTTCATAAAATGCATGGTTTGTCCTTTAAGCCAGCAACTACTTTTTCATTATCATCGAAATAAATCATTATCATTTTAGTACCTACATAAGTAATCAGTCTTTGATATTTATACTATAAATAATATCTGTTGAAACCACAGCTTTGTAATAGGTTTCATTTCAGTGATGATTGCGTTCAGTAATCTGGCCGAGGCTAATGTGATTTCAGCAATATCCCGATACGTATGTACTCTGAGGTGGTTTGTGTACAGGCCCGTCCACCGGCAAATAAGCGAGGGAAAGCTGGGCGATTGATTGAATAACGTATGTGTGTATACTGCGTTCTAAGGTATAGGACCCTAGGTCTGTGTACAATGTAAGTCAATGTAAAGTCACTAATGAGAAACTATTTTGAGTTCATGAAATTATATCATTAGGTCTAGCTCACCTCCGGTCTAGCACCACGACCCACAGTCGGCATGCGGTTTTAGTCGGTTCGAGTCCGACATAACCTCCCCTTCCAGTTCCGGCAGGGGGGGCATCCGCGAGGATTTCCGCACGAAAAAAAAGGTGAGTAAGAAAAGATGCATTAAGGTGGACATTTTGGGCCCCAACTAGTTTTTCAACGGCAAAGTGAAGTTTTAAGCATCTTGATTTTTTATGAAATGAGATTCAAGTTTCGTGTAGCCGTGTCGGTTCCCGGTGGAATAGAATAGGACCCCCATCTCTTCTGGTGGGTTTCGTAAAAGGCGACTAAGGGATAGGGCTGTTCTCCATCCGACAGTAAGCATACAGCCCAAGACAAAGGCCTGCTTGACGTAATAGGCTTGCCCCCTATTACCTCGTGAGACCGAAAGTCATAATTGGCAGTGCGTGTGTGCTAATATACTTCTGCCTACCCCTTCGGGAATTTACAGACGTGAGTATATGGACGGATGGATGGAGATTCAGTTCCATCACACGTAGTATGAAATTTCAATCTAACCAATAGTTGACTAAATAATATGGATGCGTTTGTTTAATGGAGAAGGAAATGATAGCGGAGTTGTTGCAAGGCAATCGAGTCGCGTGCCATCCAAACGTCAAATGGACTCATTCGATAGGAACGTTATACCTATGAAGTCCTTCGACTTTTGACACCCCGCGCGTCTCTCTTCTCACCCGCATTCGGCGCGCGTTTTTATTAGGAGATATATCAATGGGGCATCTCCGTTACTTAATCATATTCTGTCCTCCATGGTTCGTTTGCCCTTTGTGTACCAATTATTTGGTTGGTTAAGGTAAATGATGTTAAATTAACAAAATTATTATTATGCCACTAGCTGTCTAACATTACAAAATGTTGAATGCAAATGTCCGTCTTTAAGGGCGACGGTGGAGCCATCTACCGACTTTCTTACGAGCCATGGATATTTTGGTTGGATTCGATGACGGATATAAAGAGAAGGGAAATTTGAAGTGATACAGGTGTGGCTCAATAGCGCAGTTGGATGAGCATTTCCCCTGTAAGGGAAAGATCGCGGGGTCAAGTCCCACTTGAGCATTTCATTTTCCCAATTTTTTCGAATGTTCATTTCATTCTTACAATATTGTTCTCTTCAATCCTAAGCGGCTTTAAAAGTAGATTACTCTAGTAAAATTACTTAATATATGTGGGAAGTATACAATAACAATTTTCCCGGAATAACTTGCATGTGATCTTTCGTAAGAACAATTTATTGTTGTATTCCTGCTGTGAGTAAATTATCCAAAGGTCTATAAGTGGACGCTGTACTGCCAGTAGGGGAATTTGTTTTTGTTTGTGCAACTTTCATACCAGTTTGGGTTTTATTGGATAATCAACCAGCTAGTAATACGTCCAGTGTTGCCAGCGTTGATTACGGAAACTGACTCAGAACAGAATGCCGTATGCATAATTGCCACATAAATAAAAATTCGGGAGGGGTGCCAAATATATGTACTCCCATATTGTATAAGTTTGGTCTTGCATAATAATGGCGATTGTCGTCGAAGAATCACTTCTGATCATTCCATCATAAGATGAAATTATTAGGTAGTAAATTGAAAGGAAAATACATATAAGTAAAACTTACCCTCTCCTTTCCTACACAGGGCGACACGTGCAGGGCTAAGATGCCATCCATATACGGTGCTGAGTATACCAGCTAGAACCAAGCGTTTCAGTGACTCGTTCCTATGCCGCACCATTAAGACCTGGAACTCCCTGCCAGCTCACGTGTTTCCTTCTGCCTACAGTCCTGGGTCCTTTTAAGCGGGTCGTGAAAAGGCATCTAATGAGGCCATCAAGCTGAGTGCCATCACTGTTAACATGGTACATGTTTCCGATGGTGACCCTCTTTCTTTCCGAGACTTTGCCTTTACCTAACATCAGCCGAGGTGATGTCAAATTGACGTGTCCTATATAAAAAAAAATATATGCGTACATCTAAAAAGGGCCTGATCTCTTAGTAAAGACACAGTAAGCTATAGGTGCATTTTTTGTTATATTGTTTGTCTTAAGATTGACGGCGAATTCTTCATCATCGTAGATAGAAAGGTTTGTAGTTAAAAGAGCTATAGGTTTATCGTCGTGTCGGTGAAACACTTAGTAGCTGAAATAGGCTGTCGTCGAAAGTGACGCATATGAAAGGTTCTGTCGACGAAATGTCCACAGATGAAAGACCCTCCTAAGGAAACGGAAAGAAATGGATCATCCTGTCGATGAATAGTCCAATGGCGAATCGGTCTTAGGAGAACGGTTGCAGAATTGGCGGAATGTGAAACCTGTGCCTCTTTATATGTGTGAGAAAGTTACCTGGAAGTATCAGGTCTAAAGTGAATAAGTTACTTCTAGGCAAGCGTGTTCTACTATCTACATATTTCATAACTCACGAAATTTGTGTGTTTATCGTGTTTTCACATCAAAATATTCTATGAAAAGTTCAACTTACAGTCACCCTCAGAAGTGGTTTAACATAATTATATTCACCGATCACCTAAGCTCTAAAATCAAAATGAAATGGGTCAGCAGCGCGAGTGTGACGCCCCTGGTGTTGCTTACGACCATAGGCCACGGTAACCCCTTTCTATCAGTCATTTTACTCCCGAAGCAAGATCTCAGAGGTAAGTCGATGCCAGAAACTATTCTGACGGGTAATAAACGTTTCTTGAATGTATTTTGAAGATAGCACGGGGTGCTACTGCGATGGACAAATTTACCACTCATAGATTACTAGCTTTTGCCCGCGGCTCCACCCGCGTGGATGTCGGTTATCGCAACCAACCTTATCCTTTCTCATAGTGTAATCTACCCCTTTTTTTTCCGTGCGGAAATCCCCTCAGATACCCCCCTGCCGGAGCCGGAAGGGGAGGTTATGTCGGACTCGAACCGACTAAAACCGCACGCCGACTGTGGGTCGTGGTGCTAGGCCGGAGGTGAGGTTGTCATCGACATATCCCTCGCACCCCGGCTGACCCAGGGCCATCCCTTACGGTCTAGCCCTCCTCGGGGTGTAATCTACCCCTATACCAAATTTCATCAAAATCGGTTCAGTGGTTTAGGTGTGAAAGCGTAACATACAGACAGACAGACAGAGTTACTTTCGCATTTATAATATTGGTATGGATATAGATATAGAAGAAAAGATATATTATAAAACAATCTTCGTGTACCAGGGACTTTTATATTTCGCGATTTAGGTCTAAAATATATGGCTCGACCTATAAGCAAGGAGTCAAATGAAGGGCTGCTAACACTGCCTATTGTGCCTAAACTGGAGGGAAATAGACATAAGCGTACATAATTATGTATTTATAATTAGTAAATGTATCTAGCAACTTTTGACGTCAACTGTACAAGTACTAGGCTGTTATAAATTACAGGAGTGGTTCATAATTGTTATTTCAATGTAAACTAATAAGGTTTATTGCAGTTCGGTATAGTTGTCAAAAGTTTGCGTGCCCCATGAAGTTTACTAATTAATGTAAGTGATTATACCTACCATTATGTTAATAGTGTTATGTGCTTATTCATGAATAAATTAGCTACTTGGAAGTTTGCTTGTTATTTTTACTTGTTATGGCATGTTACAGTAAGTATAATAACTTTATTACGATTTCTTTGACCCATAATATACTCTTTTGTTTCACCATAATTATCATATTTATGTTCACAAGGAAAGGCTTCTAAAAGTAGATGAAAGATGTAAAATTATTCATATTAAGGCTGCAGAAATGCGTACCTACATAATTTTATTGAAAACTAAAATTGTATGAAATGATGCTATACGCCATCAAGTAGATAATACACTGGAAAACTTGGGAAACAGGTAATACTGGGGTTTCAATTTGTTTTTCTTACACATAGGACACGTCAATTTGACTTCACGTCATTTGATGGTAAGCTAAAGACAAAGTCTCAGAAAGAGGATCACCATTATAAACATATACCATGTTAACAATGGTGGCACTCAGCTTGATGGCCTCATCAGATGCCTTTTCACGCCCCGCTTAAAGGACCCGGGATTGTAGAAAGAGGGAAACACGTGAGCTGGCAGGGATTTCTTTTTTTTTAAATTTCTGCTTCTACTGGTATGTAATACTTAGGTGCTCTTTAGTTTTGTTAACAGAGGCAACTTATTCTGAATTGCGTTCTGTTAAATTAGATATAGGTGCTCAAAGGATTATTGATCTTGAGCTGTCCACGGACTTATGCAGCCCTCTGTGCTTATTGTAATAAATGTGTATAAATAATTTTAAAAAAATTGAACCGCCATCAAAACCAAATAGTTTTTTTTTTAATAACAGAATTTAGAGAGAGAATTTAGAGATTTTCGATCTGTTAGAAGTCGGTGCCAACTTTTTTTGCTGTGCCTGACCTGCTATAATGCCATTAATGTAGGTATAATGACTTGTTGAGGTAGGGGTGGCCTATCATACTTAGCTATATTATTTTACCTGTTTGACTTGATACCGACTTTTGTATGGAAATGATCGATATTTCATTTAAATGTATCATGGCAGGTAATTCAGGTACAGCAAAGCACCAGCAAACAAAGTTGGCACCGACTTCCAACAGATCGCAAATCTCTAAATTCTGTTATTTTAAACATTTTTTTCCTATTTGGTTTTGAAGTCGGTTCAATTTTTTTAAAATAATTTATTTTTCCCTTTTTAGTGGGCCAAGGTTTGCGTTCGTAATCCAAGTTTAATCCAGTCCAGCATGCCATTAACCACAGTTTTCGTCTTTTGGGAGCATTATACTCCCAATAAGTTAAGGGAAGTGGAACTTTTATATCAAAGACGGCGAGTTGAACAGGTTGGTGATTTCGCAGATGGGACTGCAGTTAGAATTTTACCAACGATCAAATTGGTGAATGACAACAACTCTAAGATGGTAGCTCAACTATGTTACTGAGGATCTTGTCAACGGTGCAATGCAGGTTGTGTGTACGTTTAGGTGGTTTGCTCTGCGTCGCGATCAGTTTTTATTAAATTCGACGATGATATTATTGGCACTAGACTGAAAGGTAGTGACAGCTTAGTTGCAATTGCAACAAAAGGCTATGGGGATGTGGAAAGAAAAATCTGTTAATCTTGAGCTGGGCTGTAACGGTTCATAAGCTTCAGGGCACCACACTAAATAAAGCGGTAATTGACTTAGAAAATATTTTTCTACTACAGGACAAGTGTATGTTGCTTTAAGTGGACAAGACAAGTGGAGCCATCTGTCACCCCAGCAGAAGCAGGCCACGGCAGCAGCGCGCGTAGGTACGCCTCCCCATTCCGGGGTTTAGTCGGTTCGAGTCCGACATAAACCGTTCCCTTCCGGCTCTGGCGGGGGAATCTGAGGGGATTTCCGCACGATAAAAAAGATCACCTTAGGAGTAGATATACCCTTTTATAAACATACTTATTATTATTATTATTAATTGAGGAATTGTCTCGGTTTCACTCTGAAATTTCGTGATTATCTCAGGAGTAGCACCAACCCTTACGAGTATTACGTTAGCCCTACATACTACTACCTAGTTTCCATCGATCAATTGCAGTGCTGTCCCCTAACTCCTAACAGTTAAGGAGTTCTATAGCTTCACTATCAACACAGTAGCATCAGAAGTTGATTCAAGCATATCTCACAAGCAACACGTTAGCCCTATTTAGTAGTATACTAAATATTTGTCATCAACCAAGTAGCAGTGGCAGTACTGTCTCCCAACTCCTAACCGTTAAGGAGTTCAGTAGCTTCATCATCAGCACAGCAGCATCAGATGTTGACACCCTGAAGCATATACCTGAGTAAGACATTATTACGCAACAAAAGCACCATACGCAATTGTTAAGGAGTTCTGTAGCTTCACTATCAACACAGCAGCATCAGAAGTTGATTCAAGCATAATTCACAAGCAACAGGTTAGCCCTACATACTACTAAATATTTATCATCCACCAATGGCAGTACTGTCTCCCAACTCCTAACCGTTAAGGAGTTCAGTAGCTTCATCATCAGCACAGCCGCATCAAATGTTGATACCCTGAAGCTTATACTTGTGTAAGACATGAATACGTAACAAAAGTACCATACGATTATACAATTTTCGATGGTTGCCCTCGATTTCTCCTGGATTCCATCATCAGATCCTGACCTGGTTAAAATGGGACCACCTCAGAAGTGAACTCTATCCAACAAAGTAAAAAAATTTGAAATCTGTCTATATTTGGCGGAAATATCGATGAACATACATAAAAAAAAATATTATGCATACAGACGCATTGAGAACCTCCTCCTTTTTTGAAGTCGGTTAAAAAATAGAAGGTCCGATTGCTTTTAATGTCAAATATAATAATCCAATGAAGAGATATGACAGATAATAACTATAAGATCCAAAGGTATTTTTAGTGATCACAAAAATCAATCCGAAGTGGCGTACAGTCCGAACCTTCGTCAGTCTTATATTAATACACACGGATTAATGTCGCTCCTGTGACATTTTCCCCTGTTCACGATAATCGTATTAAAAGTTGTCAGACCTAAAAGTATAAAAATGTAGATAAAAATTTAAAATATTGGGTGTTCAGCACTTTTGTTGAGATAAATAAAATTATAATTTGAATTTTTTATGATGTGTAGTAAAATCGGCATGTGATATCCATACTTCCATACTAATATTATAAATGCGAAAGTAACTCTATCTGTCTGTCTGTCTGTGTGTTACGCTTTCACGCCTAAACCACTGAACCGATTTTGATGAAATTTGGTATAGGGGTAGATTATACCATGAGAAAGGACATAGGCTATGTTTGGTCGCGATAACCGACATCCACGCGGGCGCAGCCGTGGGCAAAAGCTAGTTACAAATATTTCAATTAATGTCTCGATAGCATTAAAATAGGAACTAAGTTCCTATTTGTAACAATATTTGATAAATACCAGAACCATTGCATACACGTTGTTCAGTGGTCATGTTGGTTCCCGGTGAAGTAGGGAAAGGCCACCCCATCTCTTCCTGTAAATATCCTAGAAGGTGACTAAGGGATAGGGATGTTCTCCATCCAACAGTAAACATACAGTTCATGACTAAGTGTCCGCTTTATGGAAATAGGCTCACCCCATATTAGGTGGGACCGAAGATCATAGTAACTATAAACTGCCAACTGTTAGCGAAATGTGGGAGTTAATACACCTCTGTCACCCCCTTCGGCGATTTACAGGAGTGAATAAGGCGTCATTTAGACGGTGCTTGGAAGGTTGCCTGAAAGAAAGCGCTTCCATTGAGAAGGCCGCCTATACATTTAACTGTATAGATGCTACCTACTGATAATACTGTAAATTTATTGATGTACAATAAAGAGTTATTTAATCTATCTATTCGTTAAAGTCGTACGCGATAATAACTAGCAATAATCGCCCTGTCAAAGTGTTTGCACGCTCAATTCTCGCATACGATTGTATCATACGAGTTTCGTAAGTGACATTTCACCTTATACCTTATGTCATTGCTTTAAAATTCTGTTTCGACTGACACTGTCAATATTCAATTGTAAGATGATTATCGCCGAGTCCGACTCGGCTGCTGCCCAGCCGGCAAGCTACGAGATGTCTTCTCGGGTACCTCAGTGCCTGAACACGAAAGTCTTTAAGCAATGTGACGTGTTACCAGTGATGACTTACAGATATGAAACGTAGTCCCTCACTATAGGTCTCCTAAAAAAGCTCAAAGTCGCTCAACGGCCTCATCAAGGTCGCCGGAAAGCGCTGGATGCGGATGCTTTAGATCGGTCATTCTGGAAATCTATGGGAGAAGTCTATGTTCAGTAGTGGACTATGTGCGGCTGATATGATGATGATGATAACACACATTGGGACTATCAGACTGCCTGTTTCTTGCGAAGGTGAGATTGCTAGTGTCATACCCTAGCCTCTGAGGTGGCCTTTTCGGGTGTGGGACAGACACGGTGTCCCGATTTTACCCCGAAAAGGGGTAGGCGCGCATCGTGTCACCGCTACGACCTGCTTCTGCTATAGTAACAGAGCGTTAACCATTTCAACAAACCAAAGATGATTATTACTATTATTGTTTTTCCGTTCCATGACTCTCCGGGACTATGGAGTCCCGGGCCTTTGGAAGGCGTGCGTCGGGCCGGAGCCAAGGCCCTTTTAAGAGAGTTTAATATACTAGGGATATACACACATGGCGGATACCACCCCCGAGCGCACAATATGATACACCCGGGGATGGTCCCCGCCAGGTGCAGAGACTATTAGAATAATGGAAACTAAATTATAGGCTATAGG
This sequence comes from Eilema sororculum, assembly GCA_914829495.1. Lineage (NCBI taxonomy): Eukaryota > Metazoa > Arthropoda > Insecta > Lepidoptera > Erebidae > Eilema > Eilema sororculum. The sequence goes on from OU618543.1 coordinate 5,816,503, forward strand.
GTTGAGTATTGGATGGACTGGTAAATGGGCTATGGGGGGGAGACTAACGCCATGACAATAAGTCTCAACATTGTTAAAAAGACAGGCGGTGACTCGCCAACTCATATTATTATTATTTGATACACTAGCAGCTCTACGAGTGAATTTACGTTAGGCACCATGTGGAGAATAAAAGGATTCTAATTACCATCATCACATTACTTCAGGCCCGTTCTAGAATGACATTCAGCCTGAATCGCGATTTATCTGTTGACAGATTGTATAGATAGATTGATAGATGTGACACATCGCCTATACAATCTGTCCTTTGACAAAGGCTGAGTGTCATTCTAGAATACGGGCCTCAGTCTCTACACCAATTATGGTTATATAATTTGATACGCCCTATTGGAAGGTTAATATGTGTAAGAGAAATTAATTTAAATTGAAAGCGGCTCAATATTATTACTCAAACCGTAGAGATCGTAGGACTTGTATTAATTAAGTCAAATTGAAATAAAACGCTGTACACAATTACGGTCTTTGTATTGATATGCCTTGGGAATTCCATACTCCATACTAATATGAAATTAGTATGGAGTATGGTATAAATGCGAAAGTAACTCTGTCTGTCTGTCTGGTTGTCTGTTTGTCTGTCTGTCTATCTGTCTGTCTGTCTGTATGTTATGCTTTCACGCTTAAACCACTAAATCGATTTTGATTAAATTTATTATAGGGGTAGATTAGACTATGAGAAAGGACATAGGCTATGTTTGTTCGCGTTATCCGACATCCACGCGGGCGGAGCCGCGGCCAAAAGCTAGTAAAAGTATATTTTTGGGATCTATCTCTAATCTGTTGAAAAAGTGCTCAATATGCGTTTCTTGGATGTCCGCGGGATAGCGGGGGTGCTACATCAGTGGAAAAGCTCACCCTCCATAGATTACGGGTCTCGTTTGTCTCTCAAATTAGGTCCAAGATATGTGTCCTGAGGTATAACTTCGTAAATCATATTATTAGTGCATGGATTTATTCTGCTAAGCATCATCATCCTACAAATCCATTTGGCAACTTGTTAAGGCCGGCCGTCAGTCTGATTATGAAACGGTTGAGTTACGATATTTTCCGTGAAGAGACCAGTACCTTACCTCCACACCCTACTAGCGAGTACCATCTTCTTAGTACATTTCCAGGCTGCTGCTTTCAAGAATATAATAATATCCTGATCACAAAACCTGAAATTTTGTATAGCATGGAAACCATAACGTGTACCTATAATAATATAACGAGCAGACAGAATTTGCGAATAAATTGCGAATTTCTCTTTATTTTTAACTCACGGTATCGCTATACTGAAAAAAAATAGGTTGTGGTTTTTGATCGAAATGAGTTTTTATTCAAAGAGTCTCTCAATGAAAGTAATCTCTATTGGTTGGGCTTCACTCGTACTGACATAGAAAACAGACCATTCAAGCTCACGGCAATCAAAACGAGGCTGCGTTATTGTGTTGAGGCTTTGGTTTGGGAATAACTCGTTATTTAGACATACATATTTTGTTCCAATTTCAAATTGTAATTCTTTTTAAATTTCTACCACATAAGCCGCAGATATTCATTCCAAAGTGCCAATCATATTCACCACGTCCCATACTAGGCTGCAATGGCCTGAGCACCAGGACCAATCCGGAACGCCAGTCACTATTCAGCTACGTTGCATGCATATATTTGTCTATGTCTATCCTATTATGATGAGACAGGTATCTATGTGGGGTTTTTTTATCGTGCGGAAAATCCCCGTAGATACCATCCCCCGGAGCTGATGAAGGTAGTTATGCCGGACTCGAACCGACGAAAACGCACGCCGTCTTTGGCTCTTTGGTTGCCGGAGGTGAGAATGCAGGAAACATATCTATCGCACCCCGGCAGGCCCAGGACCATATCTTTCAAGATGGTCCTCTTCGGGTTCTGGAGACCGTAGTGTCCCCATCTATCTCCGGGTATGGGGAGGCGCATCTTGCGCCGCCGCCGCGCCCTGCTTCTGCTAGGGTGACAGGCGGCTCAACCGATCACCCTCAGGCCCGCGCTCATGGAGGACGGAGATCGTTCTGCGACATTTATATGTTGGTTATATAAATAAAAGGTTATTTAACTGCCTGTGATCATACATTGCTTTTAATTCACGACATCAAAAAGGTAAAGTCATTGAGTTGCAATCCCTTACAGTACCGTAGAACACATGATGTTTTTTCCTTAAGCATTTTCTGAACTACTTGTTTGATTATTTCGAGTCCCACGTAACGTTTTTGGTTAATACATAATTCATATGTCGTCCCGAGGCTATATTGAGACTGCAAAGAACCCAACATCGGTCTTTTTAATGAAAATTTATATGGAGAAAATGTCGGGTATGAAATATAACTCTATTATTATTTTGAAAAAGTGTAATGGAATATCAGGATAGCCATAAACGTGGAATATATTGAGGCCATCAAATTATAGGTCCTCAATAATCTTTTTTTTTTACAGAATATAAGAAACGAAATTACTAATATTCCCTCTGACCCCTCCAGCTAAGCTAAATTACTTGTGCTTGGAGTGGGTTCACGTCGACAGTGTAATGGCCAGGATTCGAACCCGGGATTTTTCGATTGTAAGGCCGACTCCTTAACCATTAAGCTACCAACGCTTTAAAATCGAACGTCTTAAACTTTTAGGAAAGATTTTACCGCCGTACGTGTATTGCATAAGTTCTCAGATGTTGTTCGCTCGGGACTCCATATGAATCTGCTACGACTACTACAAAACTATTTATAAAAAATTTTCCTTACTACGGAATCATTAGCATCCCATAAAATATAAAAGTATTTATCCCTGTACCAAATTTCTGCCAAATCCTATCAGCCGTTTCAAAGTAGGTAATTGAGGAACAAATATCCTGCTATAGCTTTCTGATATGGCATAACCACAGTCCCAAGGTTGCCAAAGGCCAAAGGTAATTACGATAGGAATAAAAACTAGCCTACGTTTTATCCCGACATACAGTATGAATTTCTAGGAATTCTAACCTTGGAAATGGGCTGAGTTATCCACGCGGGTAAAGCCGCTGACAAAGAAAATATTAGGTCATTCGTACTTTTTGACAAACCAATGAATAAATTTCGATGTTTCCAGCTGACCGAGTTTCAAGAAATTTTAGCCCCAAAAACAGTGCTTTATTACCTTAATTCGAACTTAGTGAATGTCAGCCAATTATTCAAGAGAATTCCGTTATTAGACCTTTGACATCAAAGGAACCGTAAAATCTAAGAACCTATTAAGTGCACCCGGTAGGACGTTTATGAATTCACAAAGGGATTTTAAACCTTATTGGCAGTATGTAAAGATTATTTTTGTGGGGATGATTTGAGGTTTGTAAGGGTCGCGTATTGTATGATTCAGCTGGAATAGTGAGCACTTCTCACGAAAAGAACCGTTTGTGGTCGTAATACGATTGTTAAATTTGGTCATACCCTCGCACATTTATTGTATGGGTTCTTCAGTTGTAAAATTGTTATATCATCTTAAATATCATCATCATCCTCATAGCGATGTCTCAGTTATGTCCAAAGTTTAGGCTTTGGAATCCAAGGTTGGCTTATTGTTTAACGTATGATTCCGAAGGTGACCGCATGTGATTACGTCCGACGAACGCAGCAAATACGCGTAATTCAGTGCGGATTCTCAATGGTCCCCTTTATTCGTATCGAAGTTCAACCAGCAATATACGTAACTATCTTTTACCAGCGACTTCGTCCGCGTTAAGTTCGAAATAGAAAGGTTTAGGACACACTGCTCCTGTTCCCGCGACCCAGATAAAGTTCTTGAAATTTTCTGTGAACCTGGTACTTGCTACCAATGTACCAGGGTCATATGTGACGTAACACTTGCAATCAAACAACCGTAAGATTTTAAGTCTCATCAAGACCTTTATAATGAAAAAACCGCATCAAAATACGTTCAGTAGTTTTTGTGTCCATCACTAACTAACATTTACAAATTACAATAATAAGTATATAATAGATAGATGTCTGTGTTTCATGCGTCGCCGTCGGCAGCTGTCGTGTGCAGTCCGCTTTAGAATCATACCTTTACTGTAGCCGTCTCACCAACTCGTTCGTTGCTTACAGGTGCACAGAATAGCAGGCGAAGTTAACTGGGGCCACGAAGGTGTTTGTAAGACCTACATAAGTTGCATACCCACTGACTGCTCTGTAGCCAACTCTAAAGGAAATAGCCTGCGCCAGAGCTGCGCTCCTCAGCAGCTTGCAGTTAAAATTGACTCGGGATCTATATATTATGCCCCTAAGGAGTGCCGGTAGTGAACGTGACTGCCACCCAGGAGGCTCGGGTTTGATCCCCGCTCAGTGCAAATATTTGTATGCATGAATATGGCTAGTTGCATGTTTCTATGTATAATATGTATGTATTTACAAAAAGAAAAGTATCTAAGTATGTTCATCCGCATTCTAGATCCTATAACACAAGTTAGTTAAGCTTATCATGAGTCAAGATAGCGTTGTGTCGAATGTTATAGAATATTAAAAAAATAATAATAATATATATGTCGGAGGGAGTGCGTCGCACTCAAGTATATAACAGAAGAGACGAAACTACGGACTTGAAGACCTTTATTCATAATTTAATTTGATATGATTTGAAGGCTGATGATCTAGTCCCTTCTCCGACATATATATAAAGAAATTGTGGCAAAAAATTTTCTACAATAATAATAACGGGAATTAACGCGATCATGGTATAATAACGGGTTAGTTCCCGTTAATAATATTGTATATCATGGAACGCGAGAGTTTACAAAATTATCTATTCTACGTTACCTGTATAAATGTAACATACCACAATGAAACTGAAAAGCATTAACATAAATGCGAATTTAGCGAACACCATAGACGTCATCGCGGTAAAACTCATAAAACGTTCGGATAAAGGTTTCAAAACGTTATCCGCGAATTCCAGCGGAATTGCCGAAAATTCATTTTCTTGAAGACAGAACGAATCAACGTTTCGCTTATAAACAGGCCTTAATTACCGTAATATTTTATGGATTATTAAATTTAGAGCAGTAGCGATGACATTGTTTCATAAACGTCGAAGATGGATTGCGTCAAGCTTGATATTTGTGATGACGGTTGAGGCAGTTTAGCGAGTTTCAGAAGAAGAAATATTATTCTTATTTAGAAACTAGTTTCGAAACTTGGTTTCGTACGTGGCCGATAGGGGTTGTTCCTTGACGATCTTATGTTGTTTTGACTGTCGTTAGAGGTTGCAGAATTTGATTACGGCTCACTGGGTTCAGCGCAAATATTTGTAGGTATTACTAGGTATGCCTAAAAGTAATGTCTGTTAACCTACGAATATTGTATCCTTTATTCGTAGCTGTTAACATTGACTTAGATGTTTCTACAAGTCATATCATGTCTTATTACAAGATATGTTTAGTTTCGACGTAGATTGCACAATTGACCCAACGAGATCACTATTTTACAGGGGCAGAGCAGCAGAGCAACAATTAGTATTAACTATACCTATACCTACTCTGTGCCTATACATGGCAAAGTTTTAAATATTTCCCAACATTCCACACAACGTTATCAGACCATGGTAAGCATTGCTTAACTACCTTGTGTTATGGAATCTAGAATGCGGACAAACATACTCAAATACATTTTTTTTTGCAAATACACACATAGGTATAGAGACCAGACCAATGCAAATACCCATTTTCATGCATACAAATATTTGCACTGAGCAGGGATCGAACCCGCGCCTCCTGCATGGCGGCTTCCTTCACTACCGCCACACCACAGAGGCTGTTAAGTTATGGTTAGCATTTTCAAATATCGAATAACAATTTTGCTGTCTATTCTATTTTTAAATATCTGACCCTTCAATATCCTTTTTCCCAAACAAAAACAATAAAACTTTTCAAACTTCGAACCATTTTCAATCAACCGCAAGTTGTACGAACTCACAACTCTCGTATTAACTTCGCGAGACTGCCAATCAAATAGCGCTTAGCTCGGATAAATCTAAACAGAGTTTTGACCTGTCACAACTGTCAAGATCATGAAAATAATCACCATAATGGCGGAATAGCGCAAGTTTAAAAGTTGGATTTATGCCTGGCAGCCATCTATCAAATGCCGAAGAAGATTAAAAGATAGTTAATCAAAATGTCTGCTGTTTGCCTGGGGTTATTTTATTGATTAGTTTGTACTGGATTCTGCTAAGCTAAGCTGAGAAACGCAGTTGCTTCTTGGAGGTATACTGCTGATTACAGAACGAAGCTCTGGAGCAGGTTTTCTTCCCAGTTAATTCTGATTAATTTCGATACAGGTTCTTAAACATAACATAACATAACACTCACGCCTGTATTCCCCGAAGGGGTAGGCAGAGGTGCTAGCACTCACATTTTGCCAGTTTATGTTTAGGTCCCAATGTAATAGGTGGCGAGCCTATTGCCATTAACCGGGCACTTATAAACCTGCGATAAATACACACATAACTTCGAAAAGCATCGCAAAGTCATTGCTGTGTGCCATGGTAAACCTGGGATCGAACCCGAGACCTCGTCTCAGCAGTCCATTACCCATACCACTAGGCTATAGGTTCTAAGCCAAGTTAAATTCATCTGGGGCTTCTCGAGTGCCATCATCGATAGTTTAGCGGGTACTAATGTTATCTTGGTGTACAGACGTTACAATAGGTAACTGAATATATTTGGGCTGAATCGTGTAAAAAATTCGATGTCATAAATTGTCCAAATCCCAGAATTTACACCATTCTGACCAGCTTTAAGGTGAGATAGACTAGCCCGTATTCTAGAATGATACTCAGCCTGAATCACGATTTATCTGAGGACAGATTGTATAGACAGATTGATAGTTAGACCTATATAATCTGTCCCCAGATAAATAGTGATTCAGGCTGAGTGTCATTCTAGAATACGGGCCTTTAGTGTCGGACATCTTTATGAAGCTTCAAATAACCCTTTTTGTGCGGAAATCCCCTCGGATACCCCCTGCCGGAGCCGGAAGGGGAGGTTATGTCGGGATCGAACCGACTAAAACCGCATGCCGACTGCCTGTAGGTCGTGGTGCTGGGCCGGAGGTGAGGCCCGAGGAGGAGGACATATCCCTTGCACCCCGGCTGACCCAGGGCCATCCCTTACGGTCTAGCCCTCCTCGGGAGGGGCGACAACGGTGTCCCCGACTCGCCCCCGAAATGGCGCCGTCGCCGTGGCCTGCTTCTGCTGGGGTAACAGGCGGCTCCACCCGTCACCCCCAGGCCCGCCTTCAAATAACCAATCAATTTATTAATATTTATTTCTTCCGTTATCCGATTTTTGTCTTTCTGAAAAACAAGAAATTTACCCTATTTTATAGGGTGACACGTATGTAAGAACTTACAAAACTACCTAGAGGTCACCATCGAACGGACGGCGATTTCCTTATTTGCGTCAGAGGGGTACATAAAAAGTTGCAGATTATTATCATCTGTTATTTTACTCATTTACCCCGGTGAAGATAAAATCCAAAAATAAACGCGATCGGTGCGAACTATTCATATCTTGTTTTTATCGCTGACTGTCGTCATCCTTTTGAAGATATCTTAGTTACTTTCAAAGTTTGCACTTTGGTGCTCGAGATCAAATTATTATTTTTGATTGGAATGTCAGCTATTAAGAGAGGGACTGCCGTCTGACATCTCATCTATACCGGGTGTAAGGAGAACGCTCCTGAAGCCGAAAGCCCCTAGTAGTACTTCAGGTACATAGCACATTGGCATAAAAATAAAATCGATTTGGACAAAATTTTTTTTTTTTTATTTTGCGTTATTTACTCTCCATCGCGTTAGTAAAGCTAAATGAAACGGTAATTTTATAAAATGAACATCATTACAAAAAAATACACCTAGCGCCAAGCGCGTGCTTCTTTGTAACGGTGATTTTTTATGAAATTACCGTTTCATTTAGTTTTACTAACACGATGGAGAGTAAATATTGCAAAAAAAATTGGAAATTTTTTTTTTTGTCCAAATCGATTTTATTTTTATGCCAATATGTTATGTACCTGGAGTACTGGTGGAGCGCTTATGTATTTTCTTAATTATTTCCCACATAATTTAATTGTGTTTCAATTTGTAATTTAAGAAACCGCTTCTATGTATCGAATAATGTTTGAATATTGGCGCTCATTTGTTGACCACTTAGTGTTGGAGGAGGCCAATGAATGGCGCTGTGAATGGATTTTTCGAACTATATTTTGAGAATGAAGTTTCTACAAGCGAGACTCTCAAGCACCACGGCGGATCATCTACCCGCTCGCATTTTTTAATTAGTCACTAAAACGCCCCAGCGCCGAAAGGTGTCTTTGACTCCGCTACCGCACAAAAACGGAAGTTTGATTAATTCAACTCCTCGTTTCTTTCTGTGTAATTCTATAAGTTCCTTTGGCCACATTCTCAAGTCAGTATAAGTGAAGTGTATCGGAAGAAAACGACAAATTCAAGAAAATAACCGACCGGTCGAAAATTACCTACCTGCCAGCACGTGCCAGGAACCACGCCTGTCTGCAGCTGAATCCTCACGAGGTGGAACACAGGTCAGTGCCGATTTTCTTACGTTTTCATTCATAGAAGCGATTACATGAGTATTTCCTTTCTTACAACCAAACGCCAGGTCATATTAGGTTCTTTACGCTTTGTGTGCAAACACACCAATTGGCAGGACTATTTACACGTCCTACCATGATTTATGGTCCTTCGAGCCGGATAGGCCAGTAAATAACATATTCACGTAATTATTGGTGAATAATATTTCTTTCCTATTCATTTAATTAAAAGATTCACGTAATTTTGGTGAATTCTTTCCGCCATCTTAGTTTCATTACTTTCTTTCGCTAACAGATTTACGTAAATTATTTGGTAAATTCTGCATTTAAAACGCTAAATCTACGTAATAATTGGTAGATATTTATAATAGTTGGTGATTTACGTATTAATTGGTAAATAATCATCATTCTATTCGCATACGCGTAACTTTGTAGGTAGGTACCTATCTAGGTACGTAAGTACATAGTTACATTACTATTATTATACGCTCCGCCGTGCTACTTGCGCTATTATATAATAAGCCGTAGTACAATTTTCAATAAAAAGTAGGTATATCTAAACTGTTTGTGTTGAATTACTATTATATTATAGTAGGTACCTTACAGATAATCTTCTTGTTATATTTCAATAGGTAGGTCTTACCTATCGTTAATTTGCAAACATGTCGTCAGATCTCGAGACGAAGCTTATTCTGTTGAATCAAAAAAAGGAATTATTGTTTGCACGCATTAATCGTTGGTATAAATCGTCGAAATCAGTTGTGTGTTTTGACATAACGACGCGATCCAATGAGGAATTTTTGGCCGAGACCGAGACCATCGATGACGTTCGCGATAAATTCGAGTCGATTGTGGATCAAATAAATAGCTTAAATTTATCATTACAATCCCCTGTAGAATCCGACTATTCTTGCCTTGACTCATTCGATGAATTGTATTCGAGAATAAAACGCATTAGAAATAAATTATCTACGCTCAAGGTCAAGGAGGTCGCATCACACGGGCCGAGTAATTCAAACGCGTCTGTAGTGAAATTGGAAATGCTTGTTATTCCGAGTTTTGACGGACGCCCTGAAAACTGGAATACATTTTATCAGTCCTTTAAGGCCAATATTCATTCGAACACACAATTGTCTGATTCGCAACGTGTGCAATACCTATTCTCAAAATTAACCAAAGACGCATTAAAGTTCACTGCCGGTATTGTTCCGTCAAGTGAGACCTACAGTATAGTGTGGGACGCCTTGGTCAAGAAATACCAAGATAAACGCTCATTAGGTTCATATTATCTTAATAATATATTAGACTTAAAGAATTGTTCACCTAGTGTGAACTCACTTGATTCATTTATAGGTATATATTCCTCATCTATCGCCGCGCTTAAAGAGTTAGGTATAAATGATTTAACGGACTTCGTGTTTCTACAATGTGCCTTGAGGAAAATGGACACGCTAACCATCCAAGCCTTCGAACTTTCTGTTCGAGGTGTCGATATACCTACAACGCAACAGCTGATCGACTTTGTACAAGATTATGCTAAGATGATTGAACGGTCAAACCCGCGGTCTTCGTCATATGCGAAGTCGTCCACTGCTGGGACGCCACAGTCTAGTGATAGGCGTGTACAGCGTAATTCTAAGTCGTTTGTTGTCAGTGTGCCGATTAATAATAAGTCGAATGTGCCCGCCGCAGTTAACGCGCCCTGTTGTTTATGTGGCGGCCGCGACCACCGACACCTGTATAACTGCGCTCAGTTTAAAAATATGCAAAATGCAAAGGCTAGATATGAGTTTATTAAATCTAAGCGTGGTTGCGTGAATTGTCTAAGCACATTACATAATCTCCCGCGATGTAAAAGTACGTCAGTTTGTTTCTGTCAGAAAAAACATCATAAATTATTGCATTTTGATAATAATATTAATAATTCGCACTCGCATGCGACGACTGTTGCCGCATCCCCGTCGCCCCAGTGCGACCTTGACGGTCCCACTCCTGAGTCACCGCTCGCTTCAAGCACTGTGCATTCGTATGCCTCTAGCCATAAGGGTGATATTCTCTTGGCAACCGCTCAGGTGTATGCTCGCCCTAAAGGTAGCACTGGAAATAAATCTGTAGTCAGATGTCTAATTGATAATGGCTCACAGAATAACTTAATAACATTGTCCTGTTGTCGTTTATTAAATTTACCAATAATACCAATGAGTAATTCTGTTGTCAAAGGTGTTGGCTCCACTTCGCACACGATAATAGGCTATGTGTATTTGGACATTGAATCTCGTATTTATGCAGATCATAAGTATACTATACATGCGTTAGTTATGAATAGCCTTACGGATCAATTGCCCTCGCAATTAATTAAGTGTGATCGCGAGTTAAATCTTCGCGATTTACCGCTTGCCGACTTAAGCTGGAACATTCCAGGAAACATTGATATAGTATTGGGTGCACAGCTCTTCCCGTATATTTACTTAGGAAATAGAGTCGAGTGTGGTCCCAGTGCCCCTTGTGTACTATCAACCGCGTTTGGGTATGTACTTATGGGTGATTACCCACGTAAAGTTGTTGTGCCTACAACCGCATCCTTTTCTGCGCTAGCACTAAATGATTTAGTGCAAAATTTTTGGGAACTTGAGGAAGTTCCTGTGAAACGCCTATTGTCTCCAGAAGAAACCGAGTGCGAGAATATTTTCACATCTACTGTGACTCGCGATGACGTAGGTCGTTATTCAGTTGCGCTGCCGTTCTGCAAGGATCCCTCTAAACTAGGGAACTCGCGCGGCGTCGCTCACCGCCGGTTTTTGTCGCTCGAGCGTAAACTTCGTCAATCACCAACCGTACGCGAAAATTACAATAAGGTTATTCGGGATTGTTTGGATAACGGTTGTCTTGGTCTCGTTGATGACTCTAATTTGTCTATGGATGGTTATTACATACCACATCGCGCAGTGGTTCGACATGACAAACCGATGCCGCGTATTGTGTTAGACGCGAGCGCTAAAACCCACACTTGTCTTTCGCTCAATGATATTTTACATATTGGTCCCAATTTACAGGCAGACCTGTTTTTATTATTATTAAATTTTAGGCTATGTCCTATCGCAATGAACGCTGACATAAATACTCACCGCAAATCGCTTGAGTTTGATGTTGGCAGTCATTTCGCAAAGGTTTTAGGTCTCTCGTGGGAGCCGTGTGGAGATAATTTCTATTTCACATCCACCTTGGTAGATGAGAAGTGCACTAAGAGAAATATACTCTCTATAGTTGCGCGACTATTTGACGTGCTCGGGTTGGTGGCACCTGTGATACTCTACGCCAAGTTGTTAATTAAGGAACTTTGGCTTAGTAAGAGTGATTGGGATGACCCTGCTCCAGAGCATATACGCTCACGCTTTTCCGCTTTCGTTCAAGCATTAAAATTGCTTGACACATTAAAAATTCCGCTATATATAGGTGTCGAAGTTGATTGCGAATTACGTCTTGTCGCATTTTGTGATGCCAGCCTGAATGGCATGGGATGTGTTATTTATGCACATTGTACCTACCCATCTGGCATTCAAACTCGCATTTTGTGTGCGAAATCAAAGGTCACTCCGACAAAGATTACTACGCTTGCTCGATTAGAGTTATGTGATATTTTGCTTATGTCAAAGTTAACAAGAACTGTACGTGATTCTTATGCATTACGCATTCCTGTTACTGACATTTACGCCTTTTCTGATTCCACGATTGCCTTATCATGGGTTCACTCGTCACCACATCGGTGGTCGATTTTTGTTAGCAACCGGGTCGCTCAGTGTCAAGAAAACTTGAACGCTAAACATTTTTATCACGTCGCCGGAGACATTAACCCGAGTGATTGTCTATCACGCGGCATGCTCCCCTCGCAACTTTTGACTTATGATTGGTGGTGGAACGGTCCAGCATGGATCCGTGGCCCCCCTGATGAATGGCCTATTAAGTCATTCTCTCCCGCCAACTGTTCTGACTTACCAGAACATAAGGCAAATGTGTTAACAAAACACACAGAGTCGCCATTGTTATGTACATTAGCACAACGTGTTTCTTCTTGGCAGAAACTACTACGTATCATTACATACGTTTTAAAATTCGCACGATTTAAATTTAAGATCGAACCTCATTCTGTATCAGGATTACATCCTGTCCTTCTCCCTAAACGCGATCACGTTGTTGATCTAATAATTCAGCATTTTCACGTTGTCAATTGTCATACTGGACCTGGACTCCTCATGTCTATCATAATATATAAAACGCGTACTGGTACTTACAAACGCGCTGTAACCAAATTGTATCCTATCCCAACGCAATAACTTACAACGCTAAATAGAATCTTAAACTTTAATTTTTAACTCAAACTTTAAACATACTTTAGATAGAATATTGTTAGTCTAAGTTGTTATTTTCGCTATGTGTATTATTATGTTATACAAATTCACTATGGGCTCTAATCAGCCAGTGTTCGCTTGTTTGTTTCGTAACGTCTTGCGACGTTCCAAAGCCGGGTGCATGGTGGAGCGCTTATGTATTTTCTTAATTATTTCCCACATAATTTAATTGTGTTTCAATTTGTAATTTAAGAAACCGCTTCTATGTATCGAATAATGTTTGAATATTGGCGCTCATTTGTTGACCACTTAGTGTTGGAGGAGGCCAATGAATGGCGCTGTGAATGGATTTTTCGAACTATATTTTGAGAATGAAGTTTCTACAAGCGAGACTCTCAAGCACCACGGCGGATCATCTACCCGCTCGCATTTTTTAATTAGTCACTAAAACGCCCCAGCGCCGAAAGGTGTCTTTGACTCCGCTACCGCACAAAAACGGAAGTTTGATTAATTCAACTCCTCGTTTCTTTCTGTGTAATTCTATAAGTTCCTTTGGCCACATTCTCAAGTCAGTATAAGTGAAGTGTATCGGAAGAAAACGACAAATTCAAGAAAATAACCGACCGGTCGAAAATTACCTACCTGCCAGCACGTGCCAGGAACCACGCCTGTCTGCAGCTGAATCCTCACGAGGTGGAACACAGGTCAGTGCCGATTTTCTTACGTTTTCATTCATAGAAGCGATTACATGAGTATTTCCTTTCTTACAACCAAACGCCAGGTCATATTAGGTTCTTTACGCTTTGTGTGCAAACACACCAATTGGCAGGACTATTTACACGTCCTTTTTTTTTTTTTTTGTTTTCGGCTTCGGGAGCGTTCCCCTTACACCCGGTATATAAAATGAAATCTGTGAAGATATTTAGTTATATATTTGTTTTTTTTTTTTTTATATTTGTTACTGATTGCCAACTTTAGAACTTCTGACTTTCATAGTGTTAGCAACAGCTAGTGACAAAATGGTGTCAATTCTTCTTACGAGCATATCAATCAATCAAATTAGCCTATTGCAGTCCACCGCTGGACATAGGCCCCTCCCAATGTGCACATTTAGTCTGGAAATTCAATGAATACACTTATAGAGAACTAGCTTTTGCCCGCGACTTCGTACGCGTTAAGTTCGAAATAGACAAGGTTTAGGACACACTGCTCCTGTTCCCGCGACCCAGATAATGTTCCATAAAATTTCTGTGAGCATGGTACTTCATGCCAATGTACCAGGGTCACAGAAATACTGATCCCGTGACCGCGAACCACATTAACCTATAACTCTATAACTTATGTTTGTGTTACATTGCAATCAAACAAACGCAAGATTTTAAGTCTGATCAAGACTTTTCTAATAAAAAAACCGCATCAAGATCCGTTCAGTAGTTTTTGCGTCCATCGCGAACTAACATTTCCAATTTACAATTATTAGTATATATAGATAACAAGTAGGAAGTACACAAGACAATAATAAAACAACAGATAGCCGACAGATGTTCTATAAAGATGTTCCAGAAACAAAAAAGTTGTCGGCCAGGATTACATCTTCTGTGGCGTGGGAGTAGTGAACGCGACTGCCTTGCAGGAGGCACGGGTTCAATCCCCGCGAAGTAGTGCAAATAATTATTCATAACATTACATAACATAAACTCACGCCTGTATTCCCCGAAGGGGTAGGCAGAGGTGCTAGCACCCACATTTCGCCAGTTTATGTTTAGGTCCCAATGTAATAGGTGGCGAGCCTATTGCCATTTACCGGGCACTTATAAACCTGCGATAAATACACACATAACTTCAAAAAGCATCGAAAAGTCATTGGTGTGTGCCATGATAAACCTGGGATCGAACCCGAGACCTCGTCTCAGCAGTCCATTACCCAAACCACTAGGCTACCGCATTATTCGCATGCATCAATATGGCTATTTCCATTGGTCTGGGTATCTCTATGTATAATATGTATGAATTTACCAAAAAAATTATCTAAGTATGTTTATCAGCATTCTAGATTCCGTAACATAAACTAGTTAAGCTCACCATGGGGTCTAGATAGCGTTGTGTACAATGTTGTGAAATATTTATTATTATATTATTAGTAATAATGAAACCTCCAATAAATCCTGATGAAGTCGTCAAGCTGAGTGCCACCACTGTTAACATGGTACATGTTCACGATAGTGACCCTCTTTCCTTGACTTTGCCTTTAGCTTAACAACAGGCTAGGTGAAGTCAAATTGACGTGTCCTTTATAAAAAAAAATCTGCTGTTACAAAACTTGTTAAAAAACTGTATTTGTGACAATGAAATTAAGAATCATGTGTTACTCTCCCACAAATGAGAAAATTTTCCTGAAAAAACGAAGTTTGAACAGTCAGTCCAATTAAAGGAAAGGGAGGATGGGTTGAAAGGGATGACGTGGACCATCCTTTGAAGTAAAGTTTCAAATTTACAATCACACATACAAACGATTCAAATTGCCTTTGAGTACCGAAAACGGAATTTCCGAAAATTGTTGACTGCACATTCGCAACTCATTTAAAAAGTTTTCACAACCCACATTAAAATTTCCCCTGTGAATGTCGCCTAATTTTGTTAAAAGCAAGTTAATAATAATTTGGGTCAAATGGCTAGACGTCAACCGGAGCCGCAAAAGGACATGAAAGGAGACTATTCATCTTGTTATAACTAACATAATTAATTATTAATAAATAGTAACCGACGTAGCCCAGCGGATTAGCTCGTTGAAGTGGCAGTGGGCGGGACACATAGCGCGCAGAACAGATGGCCGATGGAGCAAAAAAGTTCTGGAATGGCGACCGCGTACGGGCAAGCGTAGTGTGGGACGCCCAACGGCCAGGTGGAAGGACGACCTCATCAAGGTCGCCGGGAAGCGCTGGATGCGGGCTGCTTCAGATCGGTCATTCTGGAGGTCTATGGGAGAGGCCTATGTTCAGCAGTGGACTATGTGTGGCTGATATGATGATGATGATGATGAATAAATAGTTCTTATAAAGGATTGCATTATTTACTATCTGTTATTCTTATTAAATAACATCCGCTAACTTTATTTTAAAGCATTTGTTTTTATAAAAGGCAGATCAATTTGTCTTCACGTCGCCTGATAGTAAGCTAAAGGCAGAGTCTCGGAAAGAGGGTCCCCATCATAAACATGTACCATGTTAACAATAGTGGCACACAGCTTGACGGCCTCATCAGATGCCTTTTCACGTCCCGCTTAAAGGACCCGGGACTGGGCGGCTGGCAAGGAGTTCCAGGTCTTAATGGTGCATTTATAGCATTTGTTACTTTCCTATAGTTTATAAGAATATCGATAGATGGCTCCAGCATGACAAGCTCAGTTGGGCTGAGCATCCTCGTTATAGTGGCTTCTCGCAGGTCCAGTCCTATCCTGGTTGTTGAGTTTTTCCGATCGCCGATTTTTATAGTATGTCGGTATGTAAAAAGGCAAATTTATTCTCAATGCGAACAACAAAGTGAATTTGGACTAATGTTTAGTGATAAAAAAATACATTAGCACGTTGTTAGATATTAAAATTATGTAGGTATCTACTAGTGTAATGAATGACTATCAAGCCTAGTATACATAGCTACAGTTTCATTAATTTCATTTGTATTTTTAATACTTAATAGAAGATTACAGACACATACTCCGCCAACATCCTTCTCATACATCCTTCGCACAACTACGACAAATTCTTAACAATGGTATCTTCTCTATGAATTCCCGTATATTTCTGATGAAAACCCAGTCAAAACATCAACACGAAACTTGCATGTGCCTTATATTTTCGTGCGAAAAACCCACATATATTCCTCGCTAGCCATCAGGGGCGGTTATTATGGATTCGAACTGACGGAAGCCACTGTGGCTTTGAGAATTGATTCTCTCACACCCCGGCTGACTCTAGGCCACCTACGGCTTCAACTTCAAGTAACCTTCATCATAATTTTCATCAATTCTCGTTAACATTACTGCATTACCTTGTTATCAGTTAGGTACCGTGCTATTTTTTATTTATTTCTTTATTTTAGGTGCACCAACAGATCTTTAAATATATATTATGTAATTGCTGCCCATTTTTGCCTAGGAAATGAATACAATACATTGTTTAGAATGCCTGCTTTATACACATTGCTGTTTACATAATGATAGAAACTCATATTGGTGCATCGTACACCGGCAATGTGTAAAATTAATAGGTTTGGTCTGTATTTACCAAATTTCACTGGCCGACTTATCAAAGTCGCTTTACAGAACTTTTATTTCTGGATATTTATTCATTTATTTTTTTGCAATATTAAATATTTATTAAAAGATAACCACAATAACCACTAACTTAATTTTTACAAGTCAATATTTTTATGGGTATGTTTTTGACCACATTTTGTACATTACCAGGTGTACACTGGGTATTTTATAGAATTAATATGGCAAAGTATATAATAAATAATATTTAATACATTGTCTACACATTTTACACATTCTAAACATTACCTAGGCACCAGGGGCTCGATTCACTATCGCCACGTATCACGTATTTGTGAGTTTGTGAGTTTCGTTTCGATAACCTGGTATTCTGTACGATCTGTCAAAGCATAAGTTTACAGATACTTAGGTTTTTATCATTTTGACAACTGACGTCACCCATACAAATGGCTCAAACGTCATAATATACTAACAACACGTATCGCATACTTGTGTTTATGGAAATCGATAACTTAATAACCTGGTATTCAGTAACATCTGTCAAAGTCAAAATTATGGTTTAGGCGTTAAATCATGGTTCTGAACTCGATGACAATGTTCTGCTCGATTTGTATACGTAGATACGTTCATAAAAATTATAAAAGTTTAAATGTTTTTTATCATAGGAACATCATTCGGTAAGTATTTATTTACATTTGAATTACAATGATTGCTATAATTTGTCGTTGAATAAATCCATACTAATATTATAAATTAATGCGAAAGTAACTCTATCTGTCTGTCTGTATGTTAGCTTTCACGCCTAAACCACTGAACCGATTTTGATGAAATTTGGTAAGAGGGTAGATTAAACCTTGAGAAAGGACATAGGCTATGTTTGGTCGCGATAACCGACATCCACACGGGCGGAGCCGCGAGCAAAAGCTAGTTCACGATAAATATTATACGATAATCTTCATTGCGCTATCCAGACCTAAAGAAAACAGGTATTAAGTAACTTGTGTTTCGTGATTTAGAATGCGAATAAACATAGTATTTAACTTTTTCTCATAAATCAATCCCACCTTTTTTTTTGGCCTGCGAAAACCTCGGATACCTCCCCCGGCGGAGCCGGAAGGGGTTATGTGGGACTCGAACCGACTAAAACCGCACGCCGACTGAGGGTCGTGGTGCTAGGCCGGAGGTGAGGTGGTCATCGACATATCCCTCGCACCACGGCTGACCCAGGTCCCCGACTCGCCCCCGGAATGGGGAGGCGCGCTTTCCACCATGTATGTACAGTGAGCATGCAAGGTGCACAAAATGGTCATAATATCAAGGTATAGCTCGGGCCATATATCTTGGACCTATTTTTTTATATAAAGGACACGTCAATTTCACTTCACCTCGCCTGATGGTAAGCTAAAAGCAAAGTCTCGGAAAGGGGGTCACCATCGTAAACATGTACAGTCAACTACAAAAGTAGCTTAACAAATTCTAATTTATTGAACACTGTGGCCCCTAAACCTTACATAAAATTGGGAAAAAAAAACATTGAATATGTAAATTAAGTTTGTCTTCTGGAAATCATAACACTACATTTACTATAGACAGATGCATTCCAATATAAAAAAGATTTGTAAAATATTTTAGTGTTAATCAACTTATGGCGTTGACTGTACCATGTTAACAGTGGTGGCACTCAGCTTGACGACCTTGTCAGATGCCTTTTCACGCCCCGCTTAAAGGCCCCGGGACTGTAGGATCCTGAGAAGCAAAGGAGAGGGTGGGACAGTTCGTGACCTCAGGATTCCCCATGATGCGGACCGCACGTTTCAGCGACCTGTCGAGAGCATCTAGTAAGTACTTTGCGTAGCCATCCCAGAGATGCGAGCAGTATTCCACGTAGGAACGAATTTGAGTCTTGTATGAAGACGCCACTGCTGCGAGCTCCGAGGTTACGCTAGGCTGTTTTGATGCCTTTTTTCCGCAATTTCACACTGCTTGGCCGCAGGATGTGCGTGATAACTCCCGTGTAAGGTGCTGTCGTTTGCATAGCAATTAATTTAATTAATTACCGTTAGAAAGCATGTCACTGATATGCAGAAGAAAGAGAGTGGGCGATAAGACGGAACCCTGCGGCGCGCCAGCATTCACCTGCAAGAACTCCGAAGCTCGTCCATCACAAAAGACGCGAATACGGTGCTCCTGCAGGACGCTTGCAACCCAGTTGCACGATCTGGGAGGCAGGCCAAAGGTTCGTACCTTGGAAAGCAGCGATGTGTGCCATACCCTATCGAACCCTAAGCTGTGGCGATGACAATACTAATTGCCACTGACTCAAATCGTGAGATATAAAAGGCCCTGGGGCGTGCGGATTATTTTGTAATAATATATACTTGTCTTAGTGAACTAAAGCTCGTATAACGCAGCAGCACCCCGTGCTATCGTCAAAATTCATCCAAGAAACGTGTACCTACTGCGTGTATAGAGCACATTTTAGGTCCCATATTCAAGCAAGCAGTCTCAAGCAATAATGAGATCATTTTAAGTACTTCGCTACTCAATGTCGATCTGTGCGCATCGCACTGGCATCCCTGGGCCGCTTTTCTGCTATGGTGACAGGCGGCTACCATTGTCACACACCAAGTCTACGGTCCTGCAGGACAGAGGTCATTGAGCTACCTCCTATGTTACGCCGTGCGCCGCCTGAGTCCTCGGTCGCATCACAGTGATAGCACTAAGTCGGCTCCTTCTGTACCAGAACCAGGTGATCCCCCAAATGTCGTTTTGCGGAGATCACCGGTGTCATCAGTACGTCAAACATAATCTTTTCACATGGAGTGCTCGCATGATAAGTCTGCGCGTGAATGTTTATAGTGAAATGAGAACAATTTTCAAATTTTAAGGACAGGTGTTTTTTGGGTATATTAATAGTTAGAGATGTTTAAAAAAAAAGGCAATTATGAACAATATTTAAAGTAAAAGTTTTCTATTCCCGTCTTTTTTTCATTAAAAGTATCAAGTAAAGAACTTTTCAATTTTTTTTTCTAGAACGAAATTTGAGCTTCGCCTTTCGATATTTAAAATTGATGACTATTATACTCACACGAAGACAAGGCTGAATAGCAAAGCGACCTCTTTGGTCTTTGGACTGAATGCATGATGTCTATTGCCAGTATGAAGGTTAGATGTACGCGAACTTTTTTAAAGAAAGAAGTGTTTTTAGTAATTACTTACAGCCCTAAGACTTTTCTAGCTACATTATTACCCTAGAGCGCTAATAAATCACCTACAAGCCCCATTTGGAGGTAATAAGAACCTACTTATCGAACATGAGAGATGTAAAAATATTATAGAGATCTGGTTCTTAGCATTCCATGGATTCTCCGTGCGGTCGCCGGGTCCATGGCGTGGTACAGAGAGGAACACTGTGACGGCGCCTGGGACTTGCGACCCAGGTGTAGTTTTAGGGTGGCCACCTTGTGATGCATCAGCGCTCACCTCCACCGTCAGTCGTGTTCCCCCCTCAACCTATCCAAATTTGGTAAGATCCTATCAACGCCGTTTTAGATATTCGTTTGAGTAAAGAGCTTACTGATGCTCTTGGCAATCCGAGGTCTTTACATAAGTTATACAGGGATTTAGCTGGAATTCCCCTTGCTCCTACTTCCACGGCGTAGAGTTTACCCACATAGCCATTTTTGGTTAACTCGTTTAAACTTAACCATATTTAAAAAACCCTACTTATGCTGAAAATATCGAAACAACTTTGATAGCAGGTCGTACCCATTTGCAAACCATAAACTGGAAACCTAGAGGACAGTTTCATGCCCCTACTGCGTACGCCGCAGCAGACGATGGCTACCAGGGCCATTAGGTACTGCCCGATAACCTTCGTCGTGGCGAGTCTTCTGGCCGGATCGCCACCGTAGATCCAACAATCTAGGGCCCTTTCAGTGCTATATCGGTTCCGAAAGGAGGCGCGGATGCGGGGATACGATCCCGAGCCTGAATATATTCGGGCCGAGAAATCCCGGCCTCACATGGATATGGTGGCGGAGTGGGAGCGACGACTTAAGTAAGCTGTTGTAGCGGCCATACCAATCATGGGGGGAGAGACTAGAGAGGCCACATTGCAGCCCCTCGTATCGACTGACGCAAATTATCACTGGGCACGGGTGCTTCGGGTGGGATCTGCATCTGATCGTTGAGGAGTCATCGTCCGGGTGCTATCACTGCGACACAAGCGAGGACTCAGGGCTGCACACGCTCCCCGAGTATCCGGCGTGGGAGACGCCGAGACGGGAGCTGGTGGCGACCTTGGGAGTGAGAGTTTTCACGCTCGCACCTTACTCGCGGCGATGTTCCGCTGCACGGACGCATGAAAGGCCAGCGCCTCCTGGGAGCAAGCAATGCTCGAGAAGGAGACGGCGGAAAGGGAGTGGCAGCGTGACCGAGATAGACTCGCAAACCGCGCTACCCGCGGGCGCAGGCAACATGGACGTCGGATGCACAAAATTGACCTCCGAGGCCTGCCTGGGGTGACAGGTGGAGCTGCTTGTCACAAATGAGGCTCATCAAAAATGAGGGCTGTACATTGTACTAATACTAGTTTTACAATTATGGTCTTAATAGCTAAGTCATGTAAGTAAGTACTATAATAATGTCTACATTAGAAGTAGCATATTATAAATGTGCCATAGAATAGTTTTTATTGGTAAAATAGAATTTAAATTAATAATCTTACTTTATTTACATTTTGCGACCTACCTGATCTAGGTTTTTATAAAGAAGATCTTGAGAAAACCCTGGGTCAGCCGAGGTGCAAGGGCTATCGATGACAACCTCACCTTCGGCCTAGCACTGTGACCCACAGACGGCGTGTGATTTTAGTCAGTTTGAATCCGACATAACCTCCCCCTCCGGCTCTGGCGGGTTTACGTGGGGATTTCCGCACGAAAAAAAAGAAGAAAAAAAGACATTCAAATGTGCTCTGTAAGTGCCTGAACTGAATAAAGGAAATTCATTCTTTGGTTCTTCTTTTTTTTATTATGTTCCATGACGGGCCTAACCCGCACCATCTGCGTAACTGTCGAACGATATACCCAGTGAGCGCTATGCCGCACAGACCACCAAGCATACAATACTCTTTGATAATATTGTAGGTACAGTTAAAAACTTGGTTAAAAATAATTTAGATTTTAAATTTAGACCCACGTTCCGCCAGATATGCACGGAACCCAAGGAGTATTTTATTGAGAAGGAAAAAAAGATTCATTGTTTCATTTTGTTTAAAACCTTTGGACCTCCATTCATATATTGAAATTATACCGCTTTTTATTAGAACCAAAATTTCAAGATTATTCAGTTGAAATATTACAGGGATACCAGATCAATCGTAGCCATAGAGTATATTGAATAAATAAAGAGAATCGTAGCAGCGCCACCCTCAATCAACACGAGTTTCTTGAGTGAATTACATATTACATATATATATAATATATATATTGTAGAAAAAGCGGAACAAATAGTACAACCAAAATTTGTTTCGAGGATTACTAATATGTACAACAATAGGAATATTTATTAAAAGTTTTTAATGAATGTTCAGAACGTTGGAAAATTGATTATCATAGGTACCATAGACCACAAAACAACCTCGTTTTTTTTTAGGTTTTTTAAGGTTTTCTTATTTCTTCTTGGATATTATCACTATTCGATCAATTAGTATTATAATGTTGCCATTTTAGCAGCCTGCTGTGTATAGCTATAACTTATTTCTTAGGTCAAAAAAAAATACAAATGACTTATGCATTACAATAATTGTATTTTATTAAACTGTAGTGCAATGATGATAAAAAATATATCCCATATTCATCTAAACATGAATAGATTTTTTTGAAGCAGATAAATAATAATAATAGTTAAGTATAAGTACTAATATTATGACCGCGCGATTAAGAGGCATAATTCTATTCCCGAATAGTGTAATTATTCATAAAAGTGAATCGTTGACACGAAAAGAAGAAGAAGACTAATATTAATTAAATTATAGTTCATAACAATTCCATACATAAGAGTTTATGTATGAGATTGAAAAAAATAATAATAAGAATTTTAGAAATAACTTGAATTTATTGAAAAAAAATTGGCAATTCAAGTTATATTTTTAGTCTGGCATTATTTTCATAAATATGTCATATGTCATTTATGACATAATATGTCACGTATATTTACTTGGTATTCTTTACCGGAAACTCACATAGGTTACTCACCGAAATTGCACGTTGCGTATATTTACGTCAGTAAAATCATAAGTAAATTTACGCAACTAAGTACGTAAGTTAGTGAATCGAGCCCCAGGATAGATAATGGCCTACGCACGGTGTAACACATAAACATAGATTGCGTACGCAATAAAACTGATAAATATTGATCTCAAACAATTTACATATAATTAATTGTAATTCAATGAGCATTTTTCCAATTTATAAGAGCCATAAGTGAGCCAATATTCATTAGAGAGACACTTAAGTACGAAAATGACACCCATCACCGCGTTTCTTCTCATGGTATGTAGTTAAATTTTATTACATTTAGTTTCTTTTTTATTTTTATTTTAACTTTTGTGCTGTCTGTTTTCATGCGCAAGTAGCATCAGATACTTTCAAAGATACCTTTAAAAGCATCTGATGCTACTTTTAGACTTAAGAGAGAGGTCATGACCAGCGGCGTCACGACCCAAATGCGAAAATTAAGGCAGCACGTTTTTTTGCCGGAACACTACCATGGGAAATGGGCGTACCCAACTTCCTTTAGTGCATGAGGCAGAAAAGTCATGACCAAGTGAGGGGGTGGGGTCACGACCGAGGGTATTTACCCCTTAGAAACCGCCCCCCCCTTGAGCTGTAAACAACACGCAACATATAACTTATTTGTCGAGTCAAAATCGGGGCAGCGAGTCTTTCTTCCAACGGCTCAATCGGCCACCCCTAGGCCTGACCTCATGGTGGACGGAGGTTGTTGAGCGACCTCTGACGCCCGTGTTGTATCCGCACATCACAAGCTCTTCGGGTCAGGAGAGACCTCAGTCTCCTCCGGACCTGCTCACTTGCAGGTACCCGTTGTGGTGTCCGCGGCAGCCACGCCTTGTTGATCTTACGGACTTCTGCACAATCTCCACGTTATGTCTCCTACAGTCATCCGGCCCCTTCGGGATTTATCATTTTGCAAATAGTAGTCCAGGAGGCTCATGTCGGGCAGCAGCCGCGCTAGTGCGTTGGCTGCGTTCTTCAATTTAGGGACCAGAGTTCGGAGATGCTATCTGAAGTCCTGCTCTTGTGTTCCTAATTTCCATACTTTGAATTTTGTAACTGGCGTACAACATAGTATATAATAAATAAATAAATAAAAAATACACCTCTGCCTACCGACTCACAAATATTACGTATTGTGTCATTATCTGACCAGGAACTCAAAACAACGCAAGCCTAACTAAATAAACACTCCACGACATTCCACACAACGCTATCTAGACCCATGGTAAGCATAGTTTAACTAGCTTGTGTTATGAAATCTAGAATGCGCCTAACTACAAACTTAGATACAATTTTTTTTTGTAAATAACTACATACATATTATACAAAGAAACACCCAGACCAGGTTTGTTGGTGGTAGAAATTTGATGGCACATTTTTGTAACTAATTTCGACTGGGTTGGTACCACCGTGCGCTATTGCGAAAAACCCTCCATAGCGATCCATTCTCGGTTGGATTGTGTTCAGGGGTCAGTAAGTGGATAGCCGGGCCGAGGTGATTGTAGTCGCAGTACTAGTGGATTTTGGCATAGTCTCGCTGCATAGTATAGGGGCCCAACTGGGGCTAACCACCCTAGGAGGCTGCCCCACCAGGTCGCACATAAGCCCGATATGGCTCGTCGTGCCGGTTGGCGACCATATTCGGGGGGTACGGGGGCCCTTCCCTTCGGCCCGTCGGCTCTCGTCACGCCTCACATTCTCACATTCATAGAGAAAACCAATCTCCCATGTTTTGTTACGCGGTGCTGCGGCGACAATCACCTCGGCCCAGCTATGCACTTGCTGCTCCTGAACGCAATCCAACCGAGATTGGATTACTATGGAGGGTTTTTCGCAATAGCGCACGGTGCTACCAATCCAGTCGAAATTAGTCAAGTCTGCCGCGAGTAGTCATACCGTGAGCGCGCATCTCTTTTTTAAGTCGCATAATCATTACGAGTGACAATGTCCTCGACCGTGGTAAAATGTATTCACTGTAATATAGTGATAAGTGAGGTTCTAGCGTTTGTTCAATTGAAAATGGACGTTGTGACACCGCGTTTCCAGTTGTGTAGTGGTCCCAGCCGCCTGAAACCTCATGTAGATAGCATTGTCCGCCTGTGTGCGACTGCTTTTATGGAAAAAAAAATTGAAGAGGCCAAAGACTTACTGTTTGATTCGTTAACTACAGTCAAAAAATAATACGTAAAGGGGAAGGAAAAAGTTGGCGTAATCTAGAAGACATCATTAACACCTTAAAAGGAGTTGATCCCGAAAAAGTTCAAAATTCAAAAATAGTTTATTTTGCATAGACCATTAAATCGGAACTTACAAAACGTCAACATAAAGTAAATATTAAATACTAACTAATACTAGTAAATGACTCCGGCAAGAAACTCGGTGGGCATTTTTTTTTTTGGTCTATTTACAAGACATTTTCTTACTTAGCCTAAAACTTATGGTCTAGACACAATGTTTTGCTTGAGTAGCATAGCTGAGCGAACAGCTCATTTCCAAGCTTGTTTATCGTTTAAATATTCTTGAATTTTATAATGGCCTTTCTGGCACAGTTTGCTCTTTACTGTATTTTTAAATTTAGTATCAGGTAAATCTCTGATTTCATTAGGAAGCTTGTTAAAAAAACGTATACAGTTGCCCTAGAAAGAATTACTTATTTTATGGAGTCTGCTATGACAAACAACAAGATTGCTTTTATTTCTGGTACCTATTTATATTGTGCCTGTCACAAAGTCTTGGAATTTTTTCAATATTTTTCCTGACATACATTAAGTTTTCGAAAATGTATTGTGACACTACGGTTAGAATGTTTATCTCCTTAAACTTATCTCGGAGGGAGACTCTTGGGCCCAAATTATAAATAGCTCGCACAGCCCGCTTTTGCAAGACAAATATTGTGTTTAAATATGCGGAATTACCCCAAAGTTGAATTCCGTAGCTCATAATACTATAAAAATAGCTGAAATAAACTATTCTAGCCGTATCCTCATCTGTTAAAGTCCTAATCTTTTTTACAGCATAGGAAGCTGATCTACTAGCTATTTTTTCTATATGTGAACCCCACTGAAGTTTAGCGTCAATACTCAAACCTAAGAACTCTGTCGATTCCGCAAGGTTGAAAATTGTCCATTGAGTTGTACACTGGTTTCTACCTGTGCAACATTAGGCAGAGTAAATTTAATACATATAGTTTTATTCTCATAAAGGCAAAGATTATTTATCTTAAACCAATGGACCACTCTTTTGATTGCACCATTCACTTCGTCATAATTATCGTGTTGCCTTTTAATTTTGAAAATTAACGAAGTATCGTCAGCAAATAAAATAATATTATTATTGTCCCTTACATAGTAGGGAAGGTCATTTATGTAAATTAGAAATAAAAATGGTCCAAGTACTTTAACCCTGCGGAACATGTACCGTTAACATCGACCCTCTGAATTCTATTGTTCAAATATGAAGTCAGAAGCTCGAGAGCCTTGTTCCTTATTCCGTAATGTTCTAAATAGATTTTAGAATTAGGGATACATCACCAGAACCTTCAGGATTCCAGTCAAAACGCTGACAAAATTAATTTGATAAAAAAATCCACAAAATTAAAAGAAAAAAATTAAAATTTTCAACAAACAATTCGAAATTTGAGGGCAAAATTTATACGGCTACACAGAAAACTTGTACGTGCTGAGGCAATAAAAAGTGAATTGCAAAAAAACTTCACACTGTCTAGTAACGAAACAGTAGTTTTATCAAATCAATTGTTGAATATATAGCTGGGTTTGTTACCAAAAAAAAATATAAAAACGATACACTGTATTGATTGTGTTCAATTACTACAACAGACGCGAATGCTATGCTCGTTAATTAGTAGGAAATAGTTTAATGTTTACGGCCCTAGTTTTATGACGCCTAAAGACGTAATTTATGTTTGTCAAAAATGTGAAATTCTATATGTTTCAAACAACGAATTCAAACTGTTATGAATTTAGATCAGAAGATGTTTGATCGAACGGTTTTATTCATTTTGAGGAATATCGTCATGGATAACATAATTGTCACGTTGATCAAATGAATGATTATCATTTGATCACGATTCTTTGTAAAGCTACTGCCATTTTCTTATTAAATATATAAATGAAATATATTCAATGACTAAAAAATGTGTCTAAAGAAACATTAAGAAATTACCTTTACAAAATTGTCCTATTCAGGGGGCAATAATAGTACTGTTTTATTTACTACGTAAGGGATAAATTAGTATAATTTTATTTGCTGACGATACTCCGTAAATATTTAAGATACAAAGGCAACAAGATAATTATGACAAAGTGTATAGTGCAAAACGTATTAAATTTACTCTGCCTTATGTTACACAGTTGGAAACCAATGTACAACTCAATGGACAATTGTTGAAACTTGTGGAGTCGACAGCGTTCTTTGGTTTAAGTATTGACGCTAAACTTTGAGAGCGCACAATAATTGCCCCATTGTCCCTCGTCATCCAAGGTCGAGTTAGATGCGAAGAGTTTGCCCAGAAGATCGACTTTCTCCTTTGCGTTGTGGGCCAACGAATTATTTTCCATGTGCAGAGGTGGGAAGGAAGGCTTACAGAAATTCCCTTCGATAGCTTTGGCAAGAGACCAGAATACACGAGTTCCCGAAGGTAGACGCTCGAGCCTCTCGCCAATTCTACCAATGTGCTCTGACTTCACTCTGCTATGTCTCTTTTGAAGGACCGGGGGGCAAAGTTATAATCCTTTCTTAGTGCGCTGGTATTTTGGTCCCGTACCGTCACCGCGTTGGCCCAGGCTTGGTAAGCTTCGTGCTTTTGTGCGAGAAGCCGTTTTGGAAGATTGACGAAACCAAGGCCGAAACCTGCAACCAATGGTAACCACAGATAATGGAATGAAAGGTCCATCCCTGTAGCACCACATCAGTCACAGAGCTGGCGGCGATGTTGGGATTATTCGGCGAGAAGCATAATTGACTCCAGGGGTAGGATACAAAAAAGGACTGCATCCCATCCCAATCTACCGACTTGTAGTGCCACACACGGCGGCTGCGTGCGACTCGCAAACGCAGCGAGCATGCAATCGAGACACTGTACTCCGGATAAGGCAACGGTCTGAGGTACCCAGTGGGGCCCCAACAGACACTTGGTAGCTGTCCGGATGTGAAGTCATCAGTACAACTAAACAATCTTGTAGTTTGTCATAGCAGACTCCATAAAATGAGTAATTCTTTCCACGGCAACTGTATACGCATTTTTAACAAGCTTCCTAATAATATCAGAGATTTACCTGTAAATAAATTTAAAAATACAGTTGAGAGCAAACTGAGCCAGAAAGGCTATTATAAAATCCAAGAATATTTAAATGACAAGCTTGGAAATGAGCTGTTCGCTCAGCTATGCTACTCAAGCAAAGCATTGTATCTAGACCATAAGTTTTAGGCTAAGTTAATGTTTGTAAATAGACCAAAAAAAAGATGCCCGCTGAGTTTCTTGCCGGAGTCTTCTCAGGTCTGGGCAACGTTTCGAACCGAATATGTTGACGTTTTGTAAGGTCCGATTTAATGGTCTGTGCAGAATAAACGATTTTTGAATTTTGAATTTTGCCGAAGCATGCTCTCCCAAGTATAGAGTCGAGTACAGAGTGGAATACGGAGTCAAGTAGTTTGTTGAATAGAGAGGCGAGTAGAGAATCTACTCAGTGCTCAACACTCGACTCTCAGCGCTAAAATTTACAACACTCCGCAATGCGACATCCACGCGGGCGGAGCCGTGGGCAACAGCTAGTTGTCGTACGAAATAAAACTGATAAGTATTGAAATCAAAGAATTTGCATATAGTTAATGACGATTCAATGAGCATTTCTTTTTATTTATTTTTTTATTTTATACTTTATTGTACACTTTATTGTACACAAGGCATTTAAACACAGAAAAGAAATAGTATGTACAAAGCCGAGCTTAACTCAAGGTTGAGTTCTGTTCGATATTTAGGAGCCATTAGTGAGCCAATATTCATTAGAGAGACACGTAAGTGCGAAAATGATACCCATCACCGCGTTTCTTCTCATGGTATGTAGTTAAATTTTATTACATTTAGTTTTGATAACTACAACTTTTGTGCTGTGTCTTGTCGCGTCATTAAAGGTAGCAACAGATGCTTTCAAAGATACCTTTAAAAGCACTAATGCTACTTTTAGATTGAAGATACCCCTTTAGGGAATGAGGCAGAAAGGTCTTGACAGAAGGCGTCACGACCCAAATACCAAAATCGACGACACGAGCCAAAATCGAGGCAGCGAGTCTTGGGCGTACCCAGCTTCCTTTAGTGGATGAGGCAGAAAGGTCGTGATCAGGGGGGAGGGTACGACCATGGGTATTTTCCTCTTGGAAGCCGCTCCCTGAGCTATAAACGGGAAAACACTGAAGGATATTTACAACTTATTTGTCGAGTCAAAATCGAGGGGGCGAGTCTTTCTGCCGGAACACCACCATGGGATATGGGCGTACCTAGCTTCCTTTAGGGGATGAGGCAAAAAGTAGTAGTCGTGACTGGGGGGTGAAAGTCACGAACTTGGGTGTTTTTCCTTTGGAAACCATCCCATGAGCTGGTGGGGGTTCAAACCGACTAAAACCGTACGCCATCTTGGGTAAACTGTCGGAAGTAAGATTGGCATATCTTTTGCACCGTGGCTAACCCAGGCTCATCTCCAGTTTTGAGTGTGGGAACCACGGTGTTCCTGGATAAGGAGAGGGTGTGCCTCAGCCTGCTCCTGCTAGGGTGACCAACGGATCAATCTGTGACCTCTAGGCCTGTCCTTGAGCGACCACTGACACCCGAGTCGTATCCACGCATCACACAGCAGGAGAGACCTTAGTCTCCTCTGGACCCGTTCTCTTGCAAGTACCCGATGTGGTATCCGCGGCAGCTGCACCTTGTTGACCTTACGGGCTTCCGCACCCGCGTAGTCAGCCATCCGACCTCTTCGGGGATTTATCATTTTGCAAATAATAGTCCAGGAGGCTCATGTTGGGCAGCAGCAGCGCCAGTGCGCCCTTCAATTTAGGGGCTAGACTTCAGAGATCCTATCTGAACTCCCATTGGCCATCCAGCACGAGCCCCAAATATTATATATTTCATTATGTTTAATTTTGGGTCTAATGCAGATGGAAATGCCACCCAATATGTTCTCGCAGGTGGCCCATGAAAAAACATGGGCTCGATTTGATGCAGAGTCATCTCGAAACTCGAAACCCGTCAGCTGTCTGCTACCAGTAGATTAGTGCCTATAATCGACACTAGAATAATTTACTCTATTCTGTGCAGGTCTTGGCAGCATGTCTACCAGACGCTAGCCGAGGTAAATATATTTTCTCCATCTCCATGGTATCAACAATCCACCAATATAATGGAACATTTTTAGTAAAAAAGGCCTTAATATAAGTATAAAATCTACTGCAATGTTTTAGGTGACGGTGACGCAAATGATAGGAATTCCAGGGGGACTCTTGCTTT
The DNA here is from genome assembly GCA_914829495.1 of Eilema sororculum. Lineage (NCBI taxonomy): Eukaryota > Metazoa > Arthropoda > Insecta > Lepidoptera > Erebidae > Eilema > Eilema sororculum. The sequence continues at coordinate 5,847,588 of OU618543.1, forward strand.
TAGTGGAAATTTACTTTATGTGAGTATTGCACTTTGTTTTGCCCTTTTCAGCTTAATAATTCCATCAGTCAATCAACTAGCCAGTGCACTGCCATTACTAGAGCATAAATCCGCAATTACTTTTTTGAACCACAAACTTATTGGGAAAGTTTTATTGAATTCTATTGTTATATCTTTATGTTTCTCAATTTACTTGGTATCATTTTCATTAAGCCTGACGCTTAGCTACTTTTCAGAAACTACGGTCGTGGATTATAATTTCATTATTTCAATGAGTGATATTCACGTAAAATTTAGAAAGCGTCATATAATCATCACTACATAGCATAAAGCAAAGTCGCTTTCCGCGTCTGTCCGTCCCTATGTATGCTTATATCTTCAAAACTTCGCTACAGATTTTGATGCGGTTTCTTTTAATAAATATAGTAATTCAAGAAGAAGGTTTATATGTATAAAACGTGCTTAATATAGTAGATGGTGCAGCGGGACCGGGATCGGATGCCACGCGGGCGGAAAAAAATTGACGGTACCAAGTTCGCCGGTCAGATAGTATAAAATTGACATTTATCATTTTATCCTCAGCAACTCTCTCAAAGTCGACCTGACAAGAACATTGTGATTTCGCCTGTTTCTATTATGATTCCGTTAGCTCAGCTTGGTATATTTGCTAATGGAACAAATTTAAAAGAACTCCTTACTGTACTTAACCTCAACAGCAAAGATCAGGTACGTACATTTACGTATTATTTTTTATATTTTTTGACTCCAACGAGAATTAACGCGATCATGGTATAGGTACATACATACCTTTGATTTGCCTGACGTTTCGACCAGGTTACACCGGCCGTTGTCACAGGCTGACTGGCTCCGTAGTGCACGCCCGCCGTCTTCGAGTCCGTGAGGTAGTAGGTTCTTCATCTACCCGCACATTCTCGATATTTTGTTTTCGCCATGTACCGTCACATACCACACTCACAGTGTCCCTATCCTATAAGCAAACTTTCCAGTGTTTAAAAGTTATAAAAACGAGTAATGTTTTGATGTTATCTATGAGTAGTGGATTTGAACCATACTACTTTCAGAAGATAAAAAAAAACCATTTTGGAACGTAGATATTAATAAACTTAGATTTGTAATTACATACCCATCCACATAAACGCTATTAACTTAGAATATTTAGGCTATTTGGTACTAAACAAGAAATGAACGCGTAAAAAGGACCACTAAAAACTGTACATACTAAAAGAAGAATACTATTTTAATAAAATAATATTTTACTGCTTGTACCTGTTAGAATTATTTTTCTTTTACGTAATGGAATTTGCCCTATCCGAATCCTTATTCGAGCCCTATCAGAGAATGTCTACTTTTACTATCCTACTAATATTATTAATCCTACCCCATCCTACTAATATTATTAACCCTATCCTATCCTACAAATATAATCCTATCCTACTGATATTATAAATGTGAAAATTTGTGAAGCTGTTCCCCATATATCAACAATAATTTCTTATCAACCACGGCTGAACGGATCTGACTGAATTTTAACGAATGAGTGGTTACAGTCTAAAATCATACGATATGTCTTTTTACCTCGGGAACCGGTTCCCATGGGTGTGAGCGGGAACTAAATTTTACTCGGGCGAAACAGCCAGTTATTTCATAAATTCTTCTTCTTGTAGATGAAATGTGTTTACGCCAAAGAAACGCAATCTCTTACAAATCTATCGCATATAAATTTTGGGATAGCTACAAAATATTATGCGAATAAAAATTACCCATTGAGTCGTAACTTCACCAATGAATCAAAGAAATATTTCATGGCTCATGGAGAAAATATCGACTTCGGACAAGAAACACAAGCTGCAAATACTATAAATACATGGGTGCGTATAAAAATAATAAATTACATTTTTAAATTCTAGTATTTGAACATTTTGGGATTTGCAAATTCTGAGATTTGGACATTTCGAGATTTTGACATTATGGAATTTTGACATTCCGACATTTTGGTCAATTTGGGATATGGAAGTATTTCACCCTCTCGATTTTTAGGGAATTGGACATTCTGAACCTAAACCCAAATATTTATTGTACATTTACATGAACTGTTATAAGCTACGTGATACAGTGCAGTGCCAATAGACTAACTTGAGTTTAAATTGTCTCAGTGGTATGTACTTGTAAAGTAGTGCATTTACTTATGGTACAAGGTAGTATGCCTTTTCACGAAAAGTAATAATATTGTTTTACTGACAAAAATGAAATGCTCAAGTGAGACTTGAACTCTTTCCCTTACAGGGGGAATGCTCTTCCAACTAAGCTATTAATGAATTTTTTATAGCATCTAATAAGCTAACTTTTAAATTCGAAATTATTGATGTATTGATGTATTTTACATACATATCTACATACATATAATCACTACTTTATCCCCGGAGGGTTCGGCAGATGTAAATTAACACCCACACAATCATTGTATTCGGTCCCACGTGATAGGGGTGAGCCTATTGCCATATTCCGGGCACTGTATAATATATATCTGTCTGATGTTAAACAGCCTTATCCTTTAGTCACCTTTTTCACCGTACCTTACACCGCATGTGGTGGCCCAAATTCAAATCTGCCGGGAACTCCGCGGAGTTCATATAGGTATTTTATCGTCATAAATGTATTACAGATGACCATTGAAACTCGCAACAGGATTGAAGAAATTGTGAATGCTACTTCATTTAACGCTAGCACAGTAATGGTATTGGTCAATGGCGCTTTTTTCTTGGTAAGAATATTGTTTCATTTGTTGCTTCATTCTTTAGGACGTTAAGGCCCGTATTGTTTCTACAATACTCAATCTCAAATACTCAATTCTGATCTCAATATAAGTGAGGACAATAGCTTCAGCAGTGTGGACATCGACAAAATCGAGATAACTCGTCGACCAATGAAATCACTGGAAAAAGATGTCAAGTGACCAAAACATGTTATAGACATAATATTACCTCGATATATCTTGGGACACGTACAGTCAGCATCAGAAAAATGTTGGCGAGTAGAGTACTCAAAATAATCTTAAAACCAAAATTTCAATATTATATTGATAATTAGAGTACTCAAAAAGTTGTAAGCATCCAGAGTAGTCAAACTATCTTAACAATCGGTCTTCCAGAAACATGTAAGTAAGCAGAGTGTTCATTTTCATATACACAATCACGCTACTCAATGGTATCTAATCAAACAAAGTGTTCAAAATATCTGGACAATGTCATTTAATCGTATTTTGCATCCCTTTTTTTACTTATGTAGCCATCCTTTACACAATCATGATGATGGGATGATGTGAGATAGGTGTATAAGTTAGAAAAGGATAGAAAATGTGTCAAATTAATGACAATTTCTTTTGTATTTTTTATAGTTGCCAGTTGCTTAAGCCATAAACTATCCACTTGAATTTGTGAGAAAAGAGTATGAATACTTACGTAAAAAATAAAGAGTCCTGCAACGCAAGATACACCTACGTACTCAAAAATCCACTTCTCGTATTCTTTAATACGCACTATGACTACATCGACATGACATAGACGCAAAATGTCTACTCTTTGAAAATAGGTACAGTTAGATACGAAACTATTGTACAGACATATTATAATAGAGTGTTTTTTTTTATAATAGATTACAATTTATAATAGAAGTTTTTTATCTATCTGCGGTAGCCTAGTGGTATGGGTAACGGACTGCTGAGACGAGGTCTCGGGTTCGATCCCAGGTGTACCCATGGCACACACCAATGACTTTTCGATGCTTTTCGAAGTTATGTGTGTATTTATCGCAGGTTTATAAGTGCCCGGTTAATGGCAATAGGCTCGCCACCTATTACATTGGGACCTAAACATAAACTGGCGAAATGTGGGTGCTAGCACCTCTGCCTACCCCTTCGGGGAATACAGGCGTGAGTTTATGTTATGTTATGTTATGTTTTTTTAATACGTCATAAACAGCAATTTTCGCCTTCTTTCTATTTTTCTTTCTCTCTGAAATAGTTATTAAAGTTAAACCTATTTTATTTTTACTTTTTACCCGAATAGAGACCTTAAAAGGCTGAAAAGATTTCGATGAAAGTGGTCACAAATAAAGGTATTTATGAGGAGTGCATGAAATATAAATCGATACCACACCGTGAATTTTTGGCGCTATATCTAATGGATTTTGTTATTTTTTTTTAAATTAAATAAAGTATAAAATACAAAAAAATACATAAAAAAGACTAGAAAAAGCAGGCCCATTTGTTATTCATAAATCCAAATCAATGGGTTCCGCCTGCTATCAAACTTATTTCGGCCTTTTCAGGAGCAGTCGTGTTTTATATTTTTTATAATTATTCAATCGACAGAAAAATTTTGAAATACGAAACCCTATTCCATACTATGATTTATATTAATACTAGCTGTGCCTGCGACTTAGTCCACGTGGACTTATATCTATCTATTTATGTAGGTTTCAAGCAATTTACACATCATACGAGTATTTATTTCTTACGTATTCATACTCTTTTCTCACTAATGCAAGGGGATAGTTTATGGCTTAAGCAACTGGCAACTATAAAAAATACAAAAGAAATTGTCATTAATTTGACAAATTTTCTATCCTGTTCTAACTTATAGACCTATCTCACATCATCCCATCATCATGTGTAAAGGATGACTACATAAGTAAAAAAGGGATGCAAAATGCGATTAAATGACATTGTCCAGATATTTTGAACACTTTGTTTGACTAGATACCATTGAGTAGCGTGATTGTGTATATGAATACAAACACTCTGCTTACTTACATGTTTCTGGGAGACCGATTGTTAAGATAGTTTGACTACTCTGGATGCTTACAACTTTTTGAGTACTCTAATACTCTAATTAATATTGAAATTTTGGTTTTAAGATTATTTTGAGTACTCTACTCGTCAACATTTTTCTGATGCTGACTGTACCTAAATCGCAATACCAACGCGTCGCCCTGTGCATACGCGCTTTGATTTTTAATAATCTTTACATATAAAATTACTTTTAACTGACTGACTGATTCATCAACGCAGAGCCTAAACTGCTGGACCTACAAACTTGAAATTTGGACAGTAGATGCATTTCATGATGTAAGCATTCACTAAGAAAGGATTTTTGGAAACTCTGTCACTAAAGGGGTAAAATAAGGGATGGAAGTTTGTATGAAAGTCCGTCATTTTCAGAGCTAGATACACTAAATTTCATAAACCTGTGTCTTTTAAGGAATAAATGAACACGTGTATCAGCGTTTTTCAAAATTTAACTACTAAGAGGGTAAAATAGGTAATAAACGTTTGTATGGAAAGTTCATCATTTAGGTCACCATCAAATATGGAATACGAAATTTTCCTGGGCGAAGCTGGGACAGGTCAGCTAGTATATTCTATAGGTACCTGTTTTGTTTGAGCTCGTTCATTGCAGTAGCACCCCGTGCTATCCTCAAAACACACACACGTTTACTGCACACATATGAATTGTTATACACGGGTGAAATAACAGACCTTAATTTTATCTTTTCGTATTTTAGGGTAATTGGGTACATCAATTTAATCGAAACAATACACGAAAACGAAACTTTCTTACACGCAACTATGACACCGTACAAGTGGATGTCATGTACCAGGAGAATGGTTTCAAGTATGCTTCCACTCGAATTCATCACTTCACCGTTCAGGTAAGTTGATAACTTAGAAAAAAATTACGAGACCTTCTTTGGAGACTGCAGGTAGAAGTGAAAATAGTCTGTATAAAAAAATAAACTAACAAGTGCTCAATGCCTCTAAAAAAGTGTTCCTTCAAAGAGCCACATGTCACAATCGGTGAATTTTCATTATTTCTCTTTTTCATGGCTTCTGCAGCAAATTGCCGCAATTTGCCAATGAGAAGTAAAATGTCTTATAAAATCATTAATGGAATTATTAGTATATTAACGGAAACGAATCACCAATATCCAGTTTAATTTATGTCACATTTTTCGTCAAATAGGTGCTACCTAAAATATATATGAATATTATAAATAAATAATTATAATGCAATGCAGTTATAGAAAGAGTTAAAGTAGGGTAGAGATATTCCACACATAGCATCACATTTTCTTCTTATATTGAAGGTATCACATTTGTTGACAGTGAAATTTTTATTATTCTGTTAATTAAAAATTAAATACAATCGTTAAATTCAATTTTTCTCTCTGGCGAGCAATGCCAGTGACGACATTATGATATCGTTGTGTCTATTGTCAGATAGAGCCAAAAGAATATCTTCACTATAATTATTTGAGTCATATTTTTTCTCAGGCCCTGGAATTGCCGTACAAAAACAAAAATTTGACCTTCTTAGTAATTCTCCCAGAAGTGGGCCACTTTGATGACACTGTGATGGCTCTCCAAAATCCTGATAACTTCATGCATATAACTAAACGTTTTCTTAATAAAAAAGTCAGAGTTTACCTACCTTATATTAGGATTGACATAACAATAGACCTAAAGGAAATGCTTCAAAAGGTATGTATTCTTGCTGTAGGATATGAATAAACAAATAAATATTCCACAATATTCTACACAACGCTATCTATACCCATGGTAAGCTTTTTATAGCTTGTGTTATGGAATACTTATATACTTTTTTTAGTAAATACATACATATTATACATAGAAACACCCAGACCAATGCAAATAGCCATATTCATGCATACATATATTTGCACAGAGCGGGGATCGAACTCGCGCCTCCTGCGTGGCAGTCGCGTGTACTACTGCCACGCCACAGAGGCTCTCTGAAACATTGACATATCGTATAGATGCAAGAACATTGCAATTTAAGAATGGCGCAAACCTTTAAATATATTAATCAATTATAGCTACCTACTCATCATGATGCGATCTACAGGACAGCTTACGTAGTGCAATATTTGTATGAATGAATATGGGTATTTCCATTGGTCTGGTCGTGCCTCGGAGAGCACGTTAAGCCGTTGGTCCCAGTTGCCATACGAACATCTATGGTAGTCGTTATGGGTAGTTGGAACCCTCAAAAGTTCAACAGTTGGTCTGGCTGCAATGCCTCGATATCGCCTTTGGGTTGTGGAAGACAGATGGAAATAGCTTCGGGGCGCCCGGCCCCCTAGCCAGATGGACTGACGACCTGAAACAGGTGGCTTGTCCCAGCCACCTGTTTGTGGACTGGATGTGGAAGGCGGAGGATCAGCAGAAATAGTGCACATTGGAAGAGGCCTATGTCCGGCAAGGATAATTGATTGATCGATTGACTCACGGGAAGAATAGTCCTCATTTTTTGTTGCCTTTCAAGAGTGCGGACAACACCTTTATTGTATCCATACTAAATTATAAATGTGAAAGTAACTCTGTCTGTCTGTCTATCTATCCGTCTGTCTGTATGTTACGCTTTCATGCCTAAACCACTAATCCAATTTTGATGACATTTGATATAGGGGTAGATTAGACCTTGAGAAAGGACTATGTTTGGTAGCGATTAACGACATCCAAGCTGGCGGAGCCGCGGCTAAAAGCTAGTTGTTCATATTATAATATAGTTTGTATATTTTTTTATTTAGGCTAATGTAACAAAAATGTTTGAGCCTGCATGCGATAGTTTTAAAGATATATTAGAAAATGATAAACCCTTATACGTCTCGTCTGCTTTACAAAGAGATTTTATCAAAGTGAATGAAGTAGGATTTGAAGACGCAGACACTACAGGTTTGTACATTATATACTATTTAAAAATAGAAATTCAGACTGTACTTATATTAAATATATTTACAATTATTTGTCATAAATATATATACTATTCATAAAGTCAGATGACACCAATCAAATATATTCACATCATCAACATAGTATAAAGAAAAGGCGCTTTCCGCGTCTACCCGTCCCTATGTGTGCTTACAGCTTTAAAACTACGCCAAGGATTTTGTTGTTTTTTTTAAGGAAGGTTTATATGTGTAATACATGCCTAATATGGTAGAGGGTGCAACGAGAACGAGATCTGAAGCCACGCGGGCGGAAAAAATTGGCGGTACTAAGGTCGCCGGGTCAGCTAGTTACAAAATAAAGCATAAAATCAGATCTCACCAACCAATTATGTTGGCCGCCGACTGTGGGTCGTGGTGCTAGGCCGGAGGTGAGGTTGTCTTCGATATAATTATCCCTCACACCCCGGCTAACCCAGGGCCATCCCTCACAATCTGGCCCTCCCCGGGAGGGGGGACAGGCTTTGTAGCGCGCCGCCGCCGTGGCCTGCTTCTGCTGGGGTGACAGGCGGCTCCACCCGTTACCTCCAGTCCCACGCTCATGGGGGATGGAGGTCAGTCAGTGCCCTCCGACGCCCGAGTTGCCTGCGCGCATACAGATATTTCTAATATTTATTTTATTGTATCTGTCGACCAAATGTCGAAGCAAGTCGAACTTCGATATTTTCCATATTTTTCTTACTTTCGTAGTTAGACTGGAAACCAATACCATTTAAGTTGGCCAAAGACTTGAAGAATGGTGAGGATAACTACCTAATACTACCATAAAATTTTATTTTGTTTTTCAGTAGAAGTACCACCTGACTTCGAGCTTCCTTCTAACTACGAAGTCTTTCGCGCAGATCGTCCTTTTTTGTTTTATATATTATTTCGTGGTATGCCACTATTCAGTGGAGCTTTTTTAGGCTCCGAATAAGGTACAACTTTTGATGTACTATTTCACTTACTTTTGATTAATCATCAGGACCACGATTTGCTCAATTGTCAACCACTGTGCCAATTAATTTTAGACTTTAACAGCATTCCAGTAAAGTCGAAATTTTAATGGCATGACTGTTGTAGTGGTCCTGTTAGGGCCGGCGCCCATTATCGGCATCGGTGAGTTTCAGGATTTTTTTTGCCAAGCGTAATAGATCTTATCACTTTCAACATAAAATTGAAATTTCAATGACGATCGTCGACTATCGTCGGCATCGATCGGCATTCTGCAGCGGTATGGTTACCAATTAAAGTTCAATCTTATTTCTATAATAATAAGATCTATTGTTACATGACAAATACAAATCCTAATGCTTGCCGATGCCGGCACTGGGCGCCGACCCTAAGTTGGCAGTGATACCCAGCTTGAAATCATGTCCTTAATGTTATTATTTAATTTCGTGATTCAAGTTTATTACGTGTGTTACAACTTCGCTACATTTTTTTAATTAAATTTACATTCAATAAATTTTGTATTTTTATTTTTACTTTGCAAACGTAGGTATTCTGTAAAGGTATTTTTAAACTATGTATTGCACAAATATAAAAATAACAATTGAAAAATGGGAGGGAAGAATTGAAACAAATATATGCAATATCAGAGAAATTAAAACTAAAATAAAGGAGAATGGGCACTTTTGTATGTGTTGCGCCCTCGTCTGTGTCTTTAAATCACAGAACAAAAAATAAACTAAATAATTGCCTCATTTCTTTTATGAGTACCGCATTTGAACAGTTATTCTTCAAACACACGACTCACTTAATATGGGTATCAAATGAAAGGGTTTGACTAGTAGAATACAATATAAATTAAAAAACCCCCGTCACAAAAAACACCTCCAAAAAGTTGCAAATAAATGAATAAATTTTATTCAACGGTTGCCATGTCGGGGGACCTTAACTGGTTTTAAGCCCTCCTTTGAATCGTAAGGTCCCCCGACATGGCAACCGTTGAATAAAATTTATTCATTGATTTGCAACTTTTTGGAGGTGTTTTTTGTGACGGGGGTTTTTTAAATTTTTAATTTAATTTTATTTTATACTTTTTAAATTGATCTACTAGTCAAGCTCTTTCATTTGATACCCATATTGAGGGAATTATAAAGAAATACGTATTCCAACATGTTGTGGCATCTTGGACGGATTTTTTTCAAACATGGCTAAGAACACTCCCGACTAATATACCTTTCAAACAAAAAAAACTACATCCAAATCGGTTCATCCATTTGGGTGCTACGATGCCACAGACAGACACACACACACACACACACACACACACACACACACACACACACACACACACACACAGACACGTCAAACTTATAACACCCCGTCGTTTTTGCGTCGGGGGTTAATAAATTTCAAATCCAAGATGACTGCCGGCACAAAATAGCAACTTTTTTTACAGCTCCCTCAAAATGGGTAGAAAACAAATTAAAGGATTTAGTCAGTAGATAACATAAAAAACGCCCTTTACAAAAAAATGTCTGCAAAAAATTGAAAATAAATTTTGTAGGTTAGCCCTTTATCTTTGATATAGGTACCTAGTAATATTTAGATTCAAGCGTTGTCATGTCTGGGGACTGTAACTGGTAAAGCACTCTGTCATGTTATCGGAACGATTCAAGGTCCCCCGACATGTGTGAGAGATATGTTTGTGCGAGAGATATGTTTTTCCTGCATTCTCACCTCTGGCAACCAAAGGCCCAAAGACGGCGTGCGTTTAAGTCGGTTCGGGTCCGACATAACCACCTGCACCGGCTCCGGGAGGTGGTATCCGTGGAGATTTTTCACACGATAAAAAAATAAAAAAGGTCCCCCGACATGACAACGTTTGAATCAATTGAATGAATTAATATTTAAATGAGTAATACAGTAAGTACATAATACTCTATTATGTAGGATGGTACGGAATATTTAATGTATGAGACCGGTTCTCACTTGACCGATTTTCCAATAATCTCAACGAAAGGTTTTCAACACAAAAATAAAATCAACTAAGGGATTTATTTTTAATTGCATCGAGGATCGTCAAACAAAAATAAATTATTAATAAGTAAATTTGAATTTCTTCGCTATTTTGTAAATTATAATTAAGTTTCTAAGCTGTTTTCTTATACAGTAATACAAACAAAGTGGTAAAATTAGATTTCGGTCTGTTCGTTTATATTTGTTACGGATGACAAGCTTCTGTAATTGCCTATTCAGTGAAAGCCCAAAAGGAATGTCTTTTTTATTATTCTGTATACTCACGCATATACAAAAGGAGCGTACACACGTATAACGCCAACATTTCGAGAACGACTTAAGTCAAAGTTATAAATCACTAGCTTTTGCCCGCGACTCCGCCCGCGTGGATGTCGGTTATTGCGACCAAACATAGCCTATGTCCTTTCTCAAGGTCTAACCTATCCCTGTACCAAATTTCATCAAAATCGGTTTAGTGGTTTAGGAGTGAAAGCGTAACATACAGACGGACAGACAGACAGACAGAGTTACTTTCGCATTTATAATATTAGTATGGATTTTCAGACTATTAAAAAAATTTAAAATATTGAAGACTAGTTTAGCCACCACCGCCGCACCGGTTCGAAACACGGCCGTGAACACCTAAGAAGACTCCGGCAAGAAACTCAGCGGGCGTTTTTTCGGTCTATTACCAAAAATTTATTTATTGTTATTTGTTATTAATTTTTTATTTATTATTAATTATTCAGTTACTTACAATATACCTGTATTTTGTTAGATTTTATCAGCCTAGCTTTTGTTTGCAGCTTTACCGCTCTATTACCATTCATAATTTAATAAGCTTGGTTAGATAATTCATTTTCACTATAAAATAATACCAAACTGGGGTATATCTTGATATTAGAGAATGTACCGTGTGTAGAAACCATATAATATACGTTTTACTATACTATACACAACGCATAAAAGGAAATTATCAGTTGTGCATGTTAGCTCGGCTAGACACAACGGGTTATTCCCGTCCGCTCCACGATTTTGCTCCCAAGCGCTCCAAGACTAAAATTAAATATTAATATTATTTTATAAAATCGTTCTCAAGAGCTCCAAAAACGTATGTAAGCTGTTTCGTTCGAAACTTCTTATCTCTATACATCAATTCCCAGGAGCTCCAAATTATAATATTTTAAGTAAAAAAATACTGTGTTCCCAACAACTCCAAAACAAAGTGTACGGTTAGCAGAATTAAAAACATTTAATACTATAATACGATAATAGGACGTCAATAGGTTAACAGGAAGTAGTGTCTATTAGCCAAGTCTTGAGTTAGGTATGAATTTGGTATTCAAGCGGTTTTACAGAGAAAGCATGTTTGCACTGAAGTTATAATAACATCACTGGGCTGTTTAACATCAGACAGATTATATAATATACAGCTAACTCAGCCTCAGATTCATGACTCGAGTGTGCATGGAATGGAACATGGCAATATGCTTACCCCCTATTACGTGGGACTGACTAGGTATTATATTGTTTAATGAAATGTGAGTGTTAATGCTTTTATTTCTATTTTACTATTATTAGATTTTTTCACTAGCTGTTGCCCGCGACTTCGTGCGCGTTAAGTTTCGAATAGCTCAAACTCATCATTATTTATGGTGGAAGATTTTCATCCCAACTGGAACGGAAGTAGTCGAAATACTGGAAATAATGAATTTTACACAAAGAAAACATTCCTTTATTTAAAAAAAGAAACAAAGATGTTTTCAAATTTTTTCTTGACATCTTCCACACTGTATTTTTCAATTACATATTATGAAGACAGTCTTTTTTGAGTGACTGACTAATGTATACAGGGCTAAACTACTGAAAACTACGAAAATAGACAGACTTCTTCTATAGGCTTGGCAAATACTGCGGAAGGATTTTGAAAAATTCAATATTTTGCTGACAAAATCATTATCAAGTATGTGGATAAACATTGCTAAACGTGGACTAAACATGTTCATCAGTTATAATGGTTTAAATATTCTTCTTCCTTCTTCCTAAATTCTTAAATCATGTTTCTACAACTTACGAACTGAACAAATTATAAATAATTTAAAAAAAAATGAACCGACTCCAAAACCAAATAGGAAAAATTTTTTAAAATAACAGTATTTAGAGAGTCCCCCATGAGTGCAGGCCTGGGGGTGACGTGTGGAGCCGCCTATCACCTCAGCAGAAGCAGGCCACGGTGGCAACGCGCGTACGACAACGGTGTCAACAACTCGCCCCCGGAATGGGGAGCCATTCCGGGGGCGAGTCGTTGACATCGTTGTCCCCTCTCCCATGGAGGGCCAGACCGTAAGGGATGGCCCTAGGCCAGCCAGGGTGCAAGGGATATGTCGAAAACAACCTCACCCCCGGCCTAGCACTACGACCCTCAGTCGGCATATGGTTTTAGTCAGTTCGAGTTCAACATAACCTCTCCTTCCGGCTCCGGCGCACGATAAATAAACACGATAAAAAAAGACCACCTCAGGAGTAGATAAACCCCATTTATAAGCATACTTATTATTTTTAATAATTGAGGAACTGTCTCTGTTTCACTGAGATTTTTATTACGATATCTCTGAAATTTCGTGATTTTTTCAGAAGTAGCACCTACCCTTACAAGTATCACGTTAGCCCTACATACTACTACCTATTTTCCATTGACCAATTGCTGTACTGTCCCCTAACTCCTAATCGTTAATGAGTTCTGTAGCTTCACTATCAGCACAGCAGTATCAGATGTTGATTCAAGCATACCTCACAAGCAACACGTTAGCCCTACATACTACTAAATAGTTTCCATCGACCAATGACAGTACTGTCTCCCAACTCCTAACCGTTAAGAAGTTCAGTAGCTTCATCATCAGAACAGCAGCATCAGATGTTGACACCCTGAAGCATATACCTGAGTAAGAAATTATTACGTAACAAAAACACCATACGGAACCGTTAAGGAGTTCTGTAGCTTCATTATCAGCACAGCAGTATCAGATGTTGATACAAGCATACCTCACAAGCAACACATTAGGCCTACATAATACTAAATTTTATCATCGACCAATTTCAGTACTATCCCCCAACTCCTAACCGTTAAGGAGTTCGGTAGCTTCATCATCAGCACAACAGCATCAGATGTTGACACCCTAAAGCATATACCTGAGCAAAACATGATTACGTAACAAAAGCACCATACGAGCATACAATTTTCGGTGGTTACCCTCGATTTCTCCTTGATCCCATCATCCGATCCTGACCTGATGAAAATAGGACCACCTCCGAAGTAAACTCTATCCAACAAAGAAAAAAAACTTGAAATCCGTCTATAATTTGCGGAAATATCGGTGAACATACATAAAAAAAAATATTATGAATACGAATTGAGAACCTCCTCCATTTTTGAAATCGGTTATACATTATAATACATCAAGCATCACACAAAATAGTTTCAAGAAAACCCGGAGCCTTGGTCCTCTGCTTTGACGAGACAATGGTGGTTAGTTCCAGTTTTATGATATATTCCATCGACCACAGTGACATCGTTGTTCGTTGCCTTACACACAGGTAGAGGAGAGAGGCGCAGTGGGCAAGAGAGCAAATACAGCATTGACTGGGATGGGGTCATATAGCCTTTATAGTCATATAGCCGTTATAGTTGATATCCACGCGGCCGCATTTATTTGGTCTGATAAAATTTACCGGAACTGAGTGTTTCTCTGCCCACATTTGGTCTCTTTTATATAAAAGGAGCAGCGGTATCTTTAATACCTAATAATAAATAGGTTGGCTTCTCCTGGCATACTGTTATCATTTCTGGGATCTTACTATTAGATACTTACGCAATCGATAAGATTGCAGCCATATTGTATTATCGGTAGTAGCAGATTGAAATAACACCCAACTGACATTACAAGATCTACCAATGATACGCTCTATAGTTAAATGTATGAGGATTTAATTTTTTCAGCCTCAGATGCATGACTTGAGTCAACAATAGTGCCCGAAATGCGGCAATAGGCTCACCCCCTATTACGTGGGACCGAAGCCAATAATAGGTGAAATGTGAGAATTAATTCACCTCTGCCTAACCACCCCTGCTCTCCGGGGATAAAGGTGTGATTATATGTATGTAGTAAATTTTTTATACTTTAAGTGGCACACAAACACAAGGCCCATCTGTTGTAAAGTTATCGTGCATATTGAGTGAATTTACAGAATTATGTTGTTTAGTGTTCCTTGTACTTCACCCTGCGTGTTTGCACTTTGATATTTTCCACGAAACGAGCCCTCCAAAACCTCTTGGCAATATTGAAGTATTGCAGTTATTGAACTTTTTAGGGCTCAAAATACCTGCAATAGCTACCATAGATGTCCGTATTACAACCGGGGCCCACGGCTTAACGTGATCTCCGAGGTATGAAAATATCCAGACCAACGCAAATAAACATATTCATTAAATCATAACTCAACATCAAATCAGCCTCGCGTAAACTTGGAGTCCTGAACAGAGTGAGACCTTTTTCACGCTGGAGCAGCGGTGTCTTCTATACAAGACCCAAATTCGTTCCTGCGTGGAATACTGCTCACATCTCTGGGATGGCTCCGCAAAGTACTTACTAGATACTCTCGATAGGTTGCAGCGACATGCGGTCCCCTTTATTGGGAATCCTGAGGTCACGAATACCCTCGAGCCTTTGCAGAGCCGTAGAGATGTTGCGTCTTTGGCAGTATTCTACCGTCTCTACCATGGTGAATGTTCGGATGAGCTCTTCCAATAGTCCCACCCTCTCCTTTCGTTCACAGGAGTCGTGCAGGGCTAAGAGGCCATCCGTATACGGCGCAGAGTATACCTGCTAGAGTAGTAGTAGTAGTAGGAAATGTTTTGATTTATTCACAATTTCTTAAAATGCGCCACTCTGTATCAATTGAGAATTTCCATATATACTCTGAAATCGTAGAAAATCTTTATATTTCGATATTTAGGTAGAACAGAGCCCATATCGGTAGAAATACCGAAAAATCGGTAGGTTCGAGACCACTGTTTGCACATCATTAGGCAATGTTAGATTGCAAGGAAAGGTGCGGGGTGGGGGTGACGCGACAACGCTCGTGGGCGCATCGCCGCACTGACAGATTTCGTTCTTTACTACGTTCGGGTTTTGCCGACGTTACTTTTAATTTTTTGGAGCTGGTGGGAACGATTTTTATATTGAAGAATTGACTTTTGTATTGGAGCTGCTGGGAATAATATGTCAAAGTACCTAAACAATATTTTGGAGCTCTAGGGAATGAAATTGTTAAATTTGGCTTTGTTTATTATTTTAATAAAAACATCCGTGGAGCTCCTGGTAATCAATGTATGAAAATATGAATTTTAGAGAACAATAGATTTGGAGCGCACGGGAATAACCCGACACAACAGATTGGTGTGTGCAAGCCTGCGTTTGTGCGCCCGTATGCCACACACATATTGCATTCTGTACTGCAGTAATCAAACTGCTACATCACTCATACCACAACATTGTACAGTCAGCATCAGAAAAATGTTGACGAGTAGAGTACTCAAAATAATCTTAAAACCAAAATTTCAATATTATATTGATAATTAGAGTACTCAAAAAGTTGTAAGCATCCAGAGTAGTCAAACTATCTTAACAATCGATCTTCCAGAAACATGTTAGTAAGCAGAGTGTTCATTTTCATATACACAATCACGCTACTCAATGGTATCTAATCAAACAAAGTGTTCAAAATATCTGGACAATGTCATTTAATCGCATTTTGCATCCCTTTTTTACTTATGTAGCCATCCTTTACACATGATGATGGGATAATGTGAGATAGATGTATAAGTTAGAAAAGGATAGAAAATCTGTCAAATTAATGACAATTTCTTTTGTATTTTTTATAGTTGCCAGTTGCTTAAGCCATAAACTATCCACTTGAATTGGTGAGAAAAGAGTATGAATACTTACGTAAAAAATAAAGGGTCCTGCAACGCAAGATACACCTATGTACTCAAAAACCCACTTCTCGTATTCTCTAATACGCATTATGACTACATCGACATGACATAGACGCAAAATGTCTACCCTTTGAAAATAGGTACAGTTAGATACGAAACTATTGTACAAACATATCATAATAGAGTGTTTTTTTATAATAGATTATAATTTATACGTCATAAACCGCAATTTTCACCTTCTTTCTCTTTTTCTTTCTCTCTGAAATAGTTATTAAAGTTAAACCTATTTTATTTTTACTTTTTACCCGAAAAGAGACCAAAGCTGAAAAGATTTCGATGAAAGTGGTCACAAATAAAGGTACATAAGAGTGCATGAAATATAAATCGATACTAAACCGTGAATTTTTGGCGCTATATCTAATGGATTTTGTTATTTTTTAAATTAAATATTATATACAATACAAAAAAATACATAAAAAGACCAAAAAAGCAGGCGGAGGTACCCATTTGTAATTCATAAATCCAATGATAAAGGTTCCACCTGCTATCAAGCTTATTTCGGTCTTTTCAGGAGCAGTCGTGTTTTTTATTTTTAATAATTATTCAATGGACAGAAAAAAATAGAAATACGGAACCCTATTCCATACTATGCTCTCCTTAAATTCTATCTCAATGCATTCCAGTTGACCCTCCCCGACCAAAGCAATCTTGTCAGATGGGGAAAAGCCACAGATAAAACATGTAACTCATGTGGTGAAGCAATTGGTACTGCTAGGCACCTACTGGTGGGTTGTAGGACGCTATTAGACCGGGGTCATTACTCGCGCCGACATGATAAGGTATTAGAAATCGTACGTGAGGCGGTAAGTTTGGCGGTAGCTAGAGCGAAAAAGGGTTTAACCACAAACCAAAGAAATGACGTCGCGTTTGTAAAGGAAGGCTGCTCAAAAAAGACAAATCAAAAGCCGTACTCAATTTTGATAGCAGCCGCTGACTGGACATTACTCGCAGATTCGTATGAGAAACACTATAAAATACCGGAGGATGTTTGTGCCTCGTCATCCAGACCCGATATATTCCTATTTTCAAAACAGCAAAAGCGTGCAGTACTAGTAGAACTCACAGTACCGTGGGAAACTAACATACCTAAAGACCACGCTATAAAAATAAACAAATACTTTGACCTGACCAACGAGTTAACCAAAAATGGCTATGTGGTTAAACTCTACGCCGTGGAAGTAGGAGCAAGGGGAATTCCAGCTAAATCCCTGTATAACTTATTTAAAGACCTCGGATTGCCAAGAGCTTCAGTAAGCTCTTTACTCAAACGAATATCTAAAACGGCGTTGATAGGATCTTACCAAATTTGGATAGGTAGAGGGGGGAACACGACCGACGGTGGAGGTGAGCGCTGATGCATCACAAGGTGGCCACCCTAAACCTACACCTGGGTCGCAAGTCCCAGGCGCCGTCACAGTGTTCCTCTCTGTACCACGCCATGGACCCGGCGACCGCACGGTGAATCCATGGAATGCTAAGAACCGGATCTCTATATTAATACTAGCTGTGCCTGCGACTTAGTCCGCGTGGACTTATGTCTACTTATGTAGGTTTAAAGTAATTTACACATCATACGAGTATTTATTTCTTACGTATTCATACTCTTTTCTCACCAATGCAAGGGGATAGTTTATGGCTTACAACTGGCAACTATAAAAAATACAAAAGAAATTGTCATTAATTTGACAAATTTTCTATCCTGTTCTAACTTATACACCTATCTCATATCATCCCATCATCATGTGTAAAGGATGGCTACATAAGTAAAAAAGGGATGCAAAATGCGATTAAATGACATTGTCCAGATATTTTGAACACTTTGTTTGACTAGATACCATTGAGTAGCGTGATTGTGTATATGAAAATGAACACTCTGCTTACTTAAATGTTTCTGGAAGACCGGTTGTTAAGATAGTTTGACTACTCTGGATGTTTACAACTTTTTGAGTACTCTAATTATCAATATAATATTGAAATTTTGGTTTTAAGATTATTTTGAGTACTCTACTCATCAACATTTTTCTGATGCTGACTGTACACAACGCTATCTAGACCCATGGTAAGTTTAACTATAGGCCGTGCCAGATCGATTAAGAATAAGGTTTTGCACTAAATATTGTATATCATAAAAGTAGTTATTTTTGTGTAACAAAACTAAAACCCGACTACCGAAAAATCACGCTCTAAAAAGTGACAAACAAGAAAATATCAAGGATAGCCGTGGTCGTATGCCACTTTTCCATAGAATATATTGTTTTGTTAGAGTAAGTGGCTTACAACCACGGCTGATTTTTCGGTAGTCGGGTTTTAGTTTTAAACTTTATTTTTTATTTAAATTATTTTAGGGGAAGGTAAAGCTAATAATTTATACATATTTGAAATTTGCTCATTAAACACTTCCATTTGATACCAACCACGGCATATTTATCTCAAATTTATTTTTTAACACAGTACCTTATGAACGCTAGAGGGCGCCACACAACATTGAGTGACACGTCATATAGCCTATAACCATCGGACGATCAAGACGCTTGTAACGATTTCTCATTTGTCCAGTTCTAATAATCAGCTGAGGAGCTATGAGGGAACAAATGAACATACATACATAAATACATACATACATAGCCTGTCAAAATCATAACCCTCCTTTTGGCTTCGCCGTAGTCGGGTAAAAAATAAGGGTTCACGCGGGGGGCGCCACGTGGCGCTGCAGTCGGTTTTGCTACAGTGAAAAATTTTTACAACTCCTGAGTAACCGGTCTAAACTGGTCGCAATTTCAACTCGGTCAACAAACTTTAATCTCAATCCATTTGGCAGGTATAGCCTGTGTTATATATAGCTTAGTGGTTAAGGAGTCGGCCTTAAGATCGAGAGGTCCCGGGTTCGAATCCTGGCCATTACACTACCGACGTGAACCCACTCCTAGCACAAGCAATTTAGCTTAGTTGGAGGGGTTAGAGGGAATATTAGTAACTTCGGTTCTAATATTCTATAAAAAACATACTTTTATACTATTTTTTGTAAGGACATACATATTATACATAGAAACACCCAGACCAATGCAAATAGCCGTATTCATGCATACAAATATTTTCACTGAGCGTAAAAACATACTTAGATAATATTTTTGTAAAGACATACATAGAAACACCGCAAATGGCCATATTCATGCATACAAATATTTGCACTGAGCGGGGATCGAATCCGCGCCTCCTGCGTAGCAATCGCGTTCACTACTGTCACGCCACAGAGGCTGTCCTCATTCTCTCTCTACCTCTCCTCTACCAAGAATTGTATAAATAGTTTAACATTGAAATAGTGAAGGTAATAAATCTTTAAATCAAACCATGTGTAGTACCAAGCATACGGTTTTGTTCAAAAAACATTTACCTACTCGGTGTTAAATAGCAGAAATAAACTGTAACTTTTAAACTGAAGACGTCAAGCTGAGAGCTACAATTTTAGCAGTGACTATATTTTGGTCTATAAATATATTAATGATGTAGGCTTATAAAATATCTTCCTAGAAAATCTTATCATGGCGCGTGGTTCCCGGGGGAGTAGAATTCGGGCCACCCCATCTCTTCCCATGCGGTGTCGTACAAGGCGACTAAAGGATAGGGCTGATTAATATCACGGATATACACAGCCCAGACTCAGCCTCAGACGCATGGCTCGAGTCAACAATTACGTGGGACTGAATACATTGATAGTTAAATGTGGGTGTTAATTCACCTCTGCCTAACCCCCCGGGGATAAAAGTGTGATTATATGTATGTATGTATAATATTTTTATTCTACCAATGAAAGATAAGCGTAAATGTGTAGTATGCGTATAGGAAATCTATAATATAAAAGTGAAAAGGTCAGTCCAATAGTCTCTCAAGGCAAGGAACGGAGTAAAATGTGTTCCTTTTTCAAATTCAATCGACATTGTAAAGCTTTAGTGCTGTTGTCCATTTTAAGATTGAATGTACATAAGTTGTACATTCATATACAGAAGTGCTAGAAGAATATTTGGATTTTCTTTACAGGTAAGTAATTGTTACCCGACTACGGCGAAGCCAAAACGAGGGTTATGATTTTGACAGGCTATGTATGTATGTATGTTCATTTGTTCCCTCATAGCTCCTCAAGTACCTGTTAGAACTGGACAAATGAGGTATCGTTACACGCGGCTTTATCGTCCGATAGTTATAGGCTATATGTCGTGTCGCTCAATCATGTGTGGCGCCCTCTAGCGATCATAAGGTACTGTGTTATAAAATAAATTTGAGATAAATATGCCGTGTTTGGTATCAAATGAAAGGGCTTAATAGGCACATTTCAAATATGTATAAATTGTTAGCTTTACCTTGCCCCAAAATAATATAAATAAAAAATAAAATAAAACAAAACCCGACTACCGAAAAGTCAAGCTCTAAAAGTAACAAACAAGAAAATATCACGGATAGCCGTGGTCGTATGCCACTTACTCTTACAAAACAATACATTCTAGGGAAAAGTGGCGTTAGGTTCACTTCCTATTTGGTAAAGAAATATGGGTGTTTATTCATCTTCTGGGTTGGCATCTCTAAATGTAATTCTATGCGAAATAAACACCTCGTAAGACGAGTTTAATTTTGATTTGAAAACTGTTAATATTGTGTTAATCTATTCAATAGGTATTATGATTCAATGATGGTTGTATGGTTGATAAAAATATAGCAAAAAAATCGAACATAATATTCATGGGATCGAAAAAAGGCAGCGCGAGTATAACGCCCTTGGTGTTGCATACGTCCATAGGCCACGGTAACCACTTTCCATCAGGTGGGCCGTGTGCTTGTCTGCCACCTAAGTGGTATAAAAAAAAAACAAAGTTAGTTGTAAAATATTGTCATTCAGGCGTGAGCCTCCGGTCTAAGGACCGTTCGAAGGACCACAATGTAAGGGACTGCCTTGATGCTGCCGTACGACCTGCTTGATAGATCTTGATGTATTGATAAATGATAAATCCTTGATGATTATAAAATATTTATTGCTTGATGATTATTCACGAGTTTTACAGTGCGACTTGTTTGCAAATAACTTTATATGTAATGATTTTACAAAAAAGCAATGAAACCTGTATGTAACATGTGCGGAAATTAGACCGTACAGTACATATTGTACAATACAAGAGTACCTATATCTCTATAGTATTAGTATATCAATATTATGTATCTACTTTCTATATTATTAGTAGTTTACATATATACTGTGAGTAGTTTAAACTTAATGGATCAAATGCGTGTCCTTAGATCTTTCATTATAGCCTTAATCAGATTTGGTTTGTCTGGAATGCTCTCCGTGGAATTAAATAAAAGAGAACACTAATTTCAAATTAGCAATGACTTCGCAAGTTAACAGTAATTGAATATAGTAATTAAGTAAAGAACTAAGTCATTATTATAAAATTTATTAGATTATTGTATCGATGAGTGCTTTTTTTCCATTCATCTATAATTGCTAGTCCTATATTACTAAAGTAGTAAACAAGTAGTATGAAGGTCGATGCCCATGGATACTCAGAATTTGAAACACTAATGAACATTAGATTAGTTTGAAAAATTAAATATTTTTGGTACACTTGGTGAAGAGCTTCTCATTTTACCTTCTTGACCAAGCCTACTTATGAAAAAACTATCAAAAATATACGGAATTCGTTCAACCGAACAAATGAACCCAAGTTTGAAGGGTTAAGTGACAGATGTGTAACAGTTGCACTTCAGTGCAGGAGGTAGATCCTTCGGATTCCATTGCCATAATCAGCTCGATCGTGTACATTAGTACCTGATGTGAATATGATTATGATTTGATGATGAATATGATTACAAAGTTTCAAATCGACACTATGACGAAAACAAAAAATGAAACCAAAAAGTTCTTACCTATTTTTCAGTACCCACAATTTTCTGAGTCCTATATAAAAATATAACCCCGGAAAAATCCGGATGACGAAGTTACCTAGAAAAACACGAGTTTATGAAATTTCATATAACTTTCGGGACACTTAATTCACTGTAACGCGTTTGTAATCGACTGTACTTGTAGCGCAGGACAGTGGCCACCTCCTTCCCTGAAGTACATCCATTTAAATTCTTTCGATTTGACTTGCTCGGTGCTCACTTGACAAGGCACAATTGAATTCATCGAACTGTTTGATCAACTTATTACTCTTCACGGATGTATTCGAAAGCAAGGGTTAAGATCCCGTCTTTATTTGATACCGGTAGGTGAACATCTGCCAATTTTTTTTTCTAAACCTGAATTGCAACTGTCAAAATCTGCTTTCCAGATTTTTTGTCCTCCACTTCGCACGAGCAGCATCTATGACAATGAGACCACATCTATACATATAAAATTACTGGTCCCGACTGACTGACTGACTGGTTCATCAACGCAGAGCCTAAACCGCTGGATCTACAAACTTGAAACTTTGACAGTAGATGGATTTTATGATGTAAGAATCCACTAAGAAAGGATTTTTGGAAATTCTGCTACTAAGGGATATTCAGTCATTTTCAGAGCTAGATGCACTAAATTTCATAAACCTATGTCTTTTAACAAATAAATGAACACGTTTTTGACAAACGTGTTCATTTATTTGTTTTATGTTTAACCATACAAACGTTTATCACCTATTTTACCCTTACCTAAAGTTCGTCATTTTCAAAGTTAAAAGCTTGAAACTTCGTACGCCTACGTCTTTTGAGAAATCTTTTGTTAAGATAACCGACATCCACGCGGGCGAAGCCGCGCGCAAAAGCTAGTAATACATACAATTATACGCCTGACAACAGACTACAGCTATCTTATAAACTAAGTGTAGTTCACCAGTGTTTCGTCTGTCAATCCGTAGGTATATTGGCTTCAAAGTAAAGTTGGATCGTGTCCCGAAGATATCGGTGAGGACCCACTGAGACCCCACATAAACCTTACTTAATTTATCCAGTCTTAATAAATACTAGCTTTTGTCCGCGGCTCCACCCTCGTGGATGCCGTTTATCGCAACCAAACATAGCCTATGTCCTTTCTCATGGTCTAATCTACCCCTATACCAAATTTCATCAAAATCGGTTCAGTGGTTGAGGCGTGAAATTGTAACATATAGACAGACAGACAGACAGACAGACAGACAGACAGACAGACAGACAGATAGACAGAGTTACTTTCGCATTTATAATATTAGTATGGAAGTATGGATTCATCAGGATGCAGATATGAATTAATTTTTGATATGAAATTCAATAAACATCAATACTAACCAAGATTAAATTAATACAATATACCAATAACAACAACAATAATTATATTATTTATTGATCGGAATTACTATTCTGAGAACTATTGTAACATATTATAATTGAAATTACAATTTCGGAATCAGTTCTGATAACTATTATATATAACATAATGGTAAAGTCAATTTAATTACTTACAATTACGGAATCACTTCCAACAGATCGTGTATTGTATCGGTTGACTGTATTCGAGATGTTTCTAATGTATACAATTGTACTTGTGTACATAAGTGAGGGTATATGGGGACCCAGCAACATCTTTTAGGGCCAAAAGGACTTAATACCTAAAGTAAAGCCAACGAGACGAAAGAAAAATGGTTAACAAAGCGACCATTACTCAGTTACGTTGCGATAATTAGCGATTATGTTCTCTGTCTTGCACATATCACACGTACTCCGGCAACCAAGGACCCACTTCGGCAACCAAGGACCCAAGACGGCGTGTGTTTTAGTCGGTTCGAGTCCGACATAATCGCCTCCACCGGCTCCGTGGGGATTTTGCGCACGATAAAAAAAACATTTTTTTTTATATTTGGTCCGTCAATTGACTGCACCCCGCTAGATGGCAACAAAGCTGAAGTGCAGTCCAGAAGATACAGACCACCATTCCCGGTGCCATTGGACGTAAAATGGTGGTCCCTAACTTGACGGCCTTGATAGATGCCTTTTCACTCCCCGCTTGAAGAACCCGGGACTGTAAGAGGAGAGAAACACGTATGCGGGCAGAGCATTCCAGCTCTTTATCGTGCGGCAGAGGAAAGAGCCCCCAAACCGTTTAGTGCGAGATGGCATAGATTCCACCGTGTGTGGATGGCACCGCAGACCAGCACGTGTTGTTCTGGATAGGAAGGGAGAGGGTGGAATCAGTTGAAATAACTCCTCAGAACACTCGCCGTGGTAGAGACGCTAGAAAACGGCCAGAGAGGCAACGTCTCTACGCAACTGCAGAGGTTCCAAGGTGTTGGTAACCTCAGGACCACCTATGATACGAACTGCACGTCACTGCATTCTGTCAAGAGCGTCTAACAGGTATTGCGCGGAACCATCCCGTTTTTTTTTTTTTTTCGTGCGGAAATCCCCTTAGATACCCCCCCTGCCGGAGCCGGAAGGGGAGGTTATGTCGGACTCGAACCGACTAAAACCGCACGCCGACTGTGGGTCTTGGTGCTAGGCCGGAGGTGAGGTTGTTATAGACATATCCCTCGCACCCCGGCTGACCCAGGGCCATCCCTTACGGTCTGGCCCTCCTCAGGAGGGGGGACAACGGTGTCCCCAACTCGCCCCCGGAATGGGGAGGCGCGCTATTTAGCGCGCCGCCGCCGTGGCCTGCTTCTGCTGGGGTGACAGGCGGCTCCACCCGTCACCCCCAGGCCCGCGCTCATGGGGGACGGAGGTCAGTCAGTGCCCTCCGACGCCCGAGTTGCCTGCGCGCGCGGGCGGCGCGATGCGCGGAACCATCCCAGAGATGAGAACAGTATTCCACACAAGAGCGAATCTGTGTCTTGTACAAAATCACACGTACGCGACAATGGCCGAGCGGCAGCTGTCCTTACGTGTTTCATAGTACAGAAAGCTGTAAGCACAGCGGTTCTAAACTGTCAGATCCGCCGTCTTATGAGCAATTTCATTTGAAGTGATACGTAATCATTTTCAAATAGCAAAGATTGGAACCGCTGAAACATTGTTTACCTTTTTTCTCTCGCTTCGTTGGTCTTACCTTAGTGTAACAGCCAGTACTAGTATGAGAAAAAATGTCAAGAAAGATGTAAATAAATGAATTCGAAATACATTGTTTGGTGACACATTCTCACTATACCCCGTCCATCATATTATTGTATTTTAGCAGATGGAAGTAGTGATTGCATGAAAATTTAAAATATCGACAAAGTTAAAAATCTCGACAAAAAAAATAATTTATCGATAAATGAAAATATTATAATAAATATATGATTTCATGTGGAATTATAATTTATAATCTTCCTGTGCATAATAATAAAGCATTAGATGTTTCGTGTCTATACCTACAATTTACAAATGTATTAAAAAACGATTGTGGGCCATAACGTACACGCTAATCTCCAAAACAAAACAACTGACTTTTAGAAAAATATTCCAACATGCTGATTCCCTGGTATTTATTGAAGAGTTCTGTGATCTGTCTCTGAAACCCATCATCAGATCATTATGCAATTTAAATGGGAACATTTTGGAATAAACCTCTTTCAAATAAAAAAGAATTTTGACAATCCGTCTACATATGACGGAGTTACAAAAATCATTTTTACGTAAAAATCATACAAATATAAAAAAAATAAGATATCCGAATTGTTGTTTAGAAATCGGTAATAAACCGCCAGTTATTTAACATTTTTTAGAAGAATTATTTTCTGTTGTCGATATCAATTATGACATTTTCAAGTTACGATGTTCGATGGACTAACTACATCCCTAAAATTGCTTTCTGGCTGACGTGACGTTGTCAATGAAAAATGACGTATTGGCGCCTAATTTTTGTTAGGATTTTCAGGTGTTGACGCTAGAACCAAGTTATACCGGCCACTGTCAGTGAGCTGTCTAAAATACAATAATATAATGGACGGAGTATAGGTATAGTTAGAAGTTAGAACACACGGTTATGTTCGACCAATTTACGATTTCGTGACGAAAGTCGGTAAGCACCAAGTGTGTAGAAAGTTTGTGTCTTGTAAACATTTTATTTATGGCTACTATTAACACTTCACAAATAATGGCGTCGTAAACATTCGTAAATTATATTATATTTCGAACAGAATATTATGGTGTGAGGGCGTTCATATTTTTTTCTTTTTAGGTGAGCTTATGGCGATTGGCACACTGCCCCGCATCACTTACGTTGTTCTAATAGTAGGGCACGCGTAGAAGGAAAATTGGTAGTAACTCGACCACTTCAATATGGGTGGGTGCGTAAAAAAAACGTTCTACGAATTTGCACCTACGCATCAGGTTATATCACCTACGCACCTTATTTTAAGGTAGGTTAGTCGCTAGCTAACAATTATTTAGAAAATCTAGCAATTTAAGCGTAACCTAAGGGCATGGGAAGCTTGCAAAGATGTATCTGCAAATACAGATGTCAACCAAAATATCTGAAAAGCATTCAGTAAGACCAAGGTAATAGAAACTTTAATTAAGATAGATGATATATGCATATGTTACCTATGATATGTCTCCCCCACCACTGAAAGTGTAAAATTTATATACCATTATTCTTTCTATCACCTAATCTACCAATTCTAATTTCAACAAAAAGTTTCCGCAACGCTTAGCTGCGTGGTAGTATTATAAAGAGAGATACTTATAGGTAGGGAGGCTACAGGATCTCTCTTTATACTTAACACACGTGTATTGCAGCACACTGAGGATACATTAACCCGCAGTTTTTGTTTTTAGAAAAGAAAGAAAGAAAGAAAATATTTTTATTCGATGAAGTGACAAGAACATAAAAATACACTTATGAAAATAAAAAGATAAAATATCACGTCGCAGCAGTGCAGAATAACTGTCAAACAAGCACTCCTGCGCTCCGCGTATCCATACTATTACTTTGTCTGTCTGTCTGTCTGTATGTTACGCTTTCACGCCTAAACCACTGAATCGATTTTGATGAAATTTGGTATAGGGGTAGATTAGACCATGAGAAAGGACATAGGCTATGTTTGATCGCGATAACCGACATCCACGCGGGCGGTGCCACGGGCAAAAGTTAGTTATATTCTTTGGCTACGCTAAGCGATAGGGGCAGTTTACCAAACGCTTTAAGGTGAAGTTTTACTGCAGTTACTGTACAATTTTAAAGCAAATAAGAAGTAGGTAGAAACATTTTGGGTTACAATCATCATCACAGTGTTATACCCGGCTCGCTCTAATACACATCTTTTGATTTGGATTATTTTGGTTTGTGGTGGACAGCTAGCTGCGCCGGCCCTCGGCCGTCTTCGGGAGCGCTCGGGCCGCTTCGTTTTATGTCTACTCCCACCAGGCAGTGGGCATTACGCGCGGTAATTATTTGCTTAAAAATATTTTTAAGCAAATAATTACGCGCGGTTCAACTAAGTACTTCAAAGCGCTAAGCAAAGCGACACGGCGTGTGCGTCGCGCGGCGGCTAACAATGCACTCACGGCATTGACAGCTCATAGAATGTCAAAAGGCATTAGGAGTTTGGGCCTTTCGCACGAAAGCCTGCAGAGGCCGCTAGTGAGGTAGGGTGCCATCTGACATTTGACAGTAAAATTGTCACTCAGCGTTCAGTTGACGTTCAGTATTGTTTGAATTTTATCATATATTTTACTATTAATTTCCGTTCCGCTTATCCTCTCAATATCTCAAACTGTGCTTATACGCTCTCTAAATTGTATCTGCCTGTTTGCTCTGCAATTTTTACTTTGAAAATGCAGTTCATTGAATGTTGTGTACCGTCGTGTCGGAAGACCAAGTACGATGAAACTTTGTATCGATTACCTCGAAATGAAACATTACAACGCAAGTGGCTCAATTAGCTCGCACCATATTGCCCAGGACTTGTACAGTTGACTTAGAGAAAGGAAGATTTGTTCAAGACAATTTGAACCAAAATGTCTCATTGGCAAGAAAAGACTTTATAATGCTAGACATGCCAGGTTAGTTGTTTGAATAACCTATACAACTCACTAGAGTTAGGTAGGTACTAACCTACCTCTTGTAATAATACTGTTTACAATTTTTGTATTGTTGGCTTGTCACAAATTAAAGCACTGATTGTTATAATTGTTAAATTTCAGTTGAAACTGATCACACTTGTGTGAAAATGTCAACAATGTTAGATCACACATATTGCAAGAGGCCGTCATCGAGTGATTCTTACCCACAACCTGCAAAAATTCCCAAAATAACAAATGTTTCAGAACAAGACTGTACCTCGCCCTCTACATCAGTATGTATGCTCTATTCACTTCTTGTCGTTATTATGTATATATGAATGAATTCCGAGACTTTGCCTTTAGCTTAACATCAGGCGAGGTGAAGTCAAATTGACGTGTCCAGTATAAAAAAAAAGTTTTTGGTTAATTTTTCGTTACGTCGTTACCTCGTTAAGCTACATGCAAAGTCTGGAAAAAAGGATCACTATTGTAAACATGTACTATGTTAACAGTGGTGACACTCAGCTTGACTGCCTGATCCATATACGGATGGCATCTTCATCTTATCAGCATATCTATGGTCTACCATAGGTAAAGTTGTTACTACTACTACCATTATACATGTTCGTATGGCGACCGGGACCGACGGCTTAACGTGCTTTCCGAGGCACGACTAGACCAATGCAATTGTTAAATATAAGCATACAAATATTTGCACTGAGCGAGGATCGAACCCGCGCCTCCTGCGTAGCGGCCGCGTTCACTACCGTCACGTCACGGAGGCTGTAGGTAAAGTGGTTACTACAACCAAAGATTCTTGATATTTATTTGTCTTCAGTTTAACAATTACGATATGGATGTATTGTAATTAAAATAACATTAAAAGCTGAATGGAGAAATTGCTTTACATGGATATTGTAAAGCAATTTCTCCTATAACCTCCCTAAATTAATGAGTTATCAAAAACAGAACAATGATAGAATGTCTTGGGACATAAGTAAAATCACATAGAATAAATTGTTTATAATTTGTGCAATATTTGTACTACATTTATCAACGTACATAATGTTACTGACATGAGATTGTTCATAAATTTTGATTGTTTTTATTATAACTTGTTAATCTTCTATTACATGTTATCTTACTGCACTGCTTAAGGGTAATAATTATATATCTCTACCTACTAATCTCCGTCCCGTCCCATGTTGTGAAAGATATTCCAAGAGATTGCCTAGTGTGATAAGGCCACCAATTGAGTCATTAAAGTGTGGTGAAATATTATATTACTAAAGCTAAACTTTTTTTCAGCTGTGAAGTCTAGAAGAGTGCGTTTGACAAGCAGTATTAAATGTTTGTCCCCAAAAGGCAGATTATTGAAAAAAATGAAAAAATGTCTGGGTTGAGCATGGTGCAGGCCCCTTCTAAATTGTAATTACGGCATAGTGCTTAATTATGCACGCGAACTTCTTAGTCTTTATTTTTTGTTAAGGTTAATTATTTTTTAATAATTTTTTTATATACTTTAATTATCTTAACACGAGACAAATGTACATTCGTCCATATTTAGTGTTAAGATATCACTTTTTGTAAATTGATGTCTGTAAAATGCTAGTGTGTTTCTTGCGCCGTTTCTTCTCCAAATATAGAATTAATAAAAAATTAACTATTGTTTCATTCTGTGTCTAGTACCAAATATAAAAATATAAAGCATACAACACCCCAACATAGAATGGGCTATCGACTAACGACATCACTATTATCGATATCGTTATTAGGTAAAAATATGAATATGGCCTGCCCTACACGCAGCTCACTTTTTTTTAAATCTACGTCACGTCACGTCAATATGACATGATGGTATGCGATGCGGACCCATGCGGACCCGCTCCTTACGATTCAGTTTTTGTTCAGAGACTGTCTTATCTGTACGTAGTACATATCTTCTAATCTGTGAATGCACTGCCTGGTGGGAGTAGACATAAAACGAAGGGGCGCGCGCGCGGCCCGAGCGCTCCCGAAGACGGCCGAGGGCCGGCGCAGCTAGCTGTCCACCACAGGTTCATACGGGAGCTATTGTCGTCTAACTCTCCAACTATGAGGAGAAAGCCTACGCTAGAGCCACCTTCAGTAATCAGCAGGTGTTTGGACTTGCAGACGAGATTAAGGGGCCCCAAAAGTCTTGTTGTAATCTCATATACCCAACCAGATACAATATAATCGAAGTATAGACGAAGTAAATAATTTGGGTACAGTTTCAATAATTTAGCAAAATCATCTGTTTGCATTAATTTGGCGAAAAAAAGATTTTTTTTTTATAATTTGTGGAAATAATGTTTAAGTGAAAGGAAAAATTGAATAGGGGTTTAAAAAAAAAATCTTTCACCAAATTAATACTCCCAAATGGTATTGCTATCGGAACTGTGCTCAAATTCTTGTTATCCAAAACGACTATAAAATCAGCCTGTATAATCTGTCGACGTTAATCTATTTCGGACAATAACCTTGAAAAGCGTTCTCATTACATTCTAAAACTAGAAACCTAATAACACCGTTCTCATAACGTCAAAATCGTGACAAAAACAGATAAGGGATGCTGCCATTGTTGCCTGGAAAATAACAGAACACATTACTTTTAGTTAAATGCGAAATATCTTTTGAAATTGTAAGTTAAGGTTTCCATTACTGCTGAAAAAAATAGAGGGTTGTGGTGATTTCCGTAAAGATGTACTCGGAAATATTACAGGCAGATACGTGTTTCTACTGAAAAAGAAATACTATTACAATTCTTTTTTTTTTTATTATTTGGTTCACCATCAATTATTGTTTACATTTATTTATGCAACTTAAGCTTGTACAAAAGAAAACACGAGACAATGTAACAATTACTTAAAGGTAACACCACATACCATTATCTAAGACATGCGAGTACATAAATAAGAAACTAATATATAATCAGGAAAAGACGTCAGAAACATGACGTCAAAAGTTAACGGTAATGTTTTGTCATTGGACCAATTCGATAATATTGAATTATCTGTGTCTTCAGCAGGTTCTCGCTCTATAAAAAAAAATATTGAGTCGAAAGTCTTTGGGGGTGAGTTGAGAGGTGCGGTCCGACTTTTGATGTCAGATGACTCCTTCGCACAGATCGGAATCCCGGTACAATGGCTGCTTTAGAACTCAAGCACCCAAGTCCTTGACGTCCACTCAATTTTCCTCTGGATCCAGGTTTAGAGTTCACTGCGGAGACTGTCACCGTAGAGGACGTTATTTCGGCTCTTGGGTCTTTTTATACCGGTTCGGCGGCGGGCTTGGACGGGATCCGGCCGGGGCACCTTAAAGAGTTGACATCTGTGTCTGCGGGAAGAATGGTAATGGGACCTGGGATGCTTGACCAAGTTGGTAAATTTTTTGCTTAGTGATCAGGTGAACCCTCTTGTATGCCCGTATCTGTACGGGGCCTCGGGTTTTTCACCGTTTAACTGCCAAATTGGCTTGCCGCCCCGTCAAAGAGGAAATGGCCAAATACATACCTGCAACCGAACCAATTGTGTTTTGGGACACGCCTAGGATGTGAGGCCTCTGTTCATGCTACGCGGACGTTCAAAATGGACCCGAGGAACGAGGGTTCGATATTGCTGAAGCTCGATATTTGCAACAAGTCTAACACCTTGGAGAGAGACGTTTTATTGAGCGAGGTCAAGGAAAAAATACCCTCTCTCTATTCTTTTCTTCATCTAGCGTACGAGCTCCCTACCAACCTTTTCTTCGAAAATAACCTCATCCTTTCTATAGTGGGAGCCCAATAGGGAGATCCAATTGAGGGCAAACCGGACGACGTGCTATAGGATCTGGAGGCCTTAATTCGAAGTTTTAAAGACCTGGGTCTGGAGGTGAACCCCTCGAAATGCGAGTTTTTCCCCTATGGTACTGAGACTCGATCACACTTTACTCAATTTAATTCGTTTCTTCCCGGCCTCAAGGAACTTTCTTCCTCAGACTCCAACTTTTTAGATTCAACAATTTTTCTATCTGTTCCTGAGGCTATCACCGCTCAAAAGCAACTTCTCCTTACCGCTCAAGAACGTTTGAAAGGCCTTTCCGCGCACGTTGCGATTATCTTGCTGCGGAAGTGCTTCGCTCTCCCGAAAATCACTTATTTGTCTGTGTTGTTTGGCTCTGTCCCGAGGAAGTTTCTTCCTTCGACAATGTTTTGAAATCGGTGGTGGAGTCGCTCGAGGAGTGGCTCGTGCGAACTCTACACGCCGCGCCGCAATGGCACACGCCACTCAGTGCGTTGCTACTCGACAAACTGCAGCTCGCCGCACAAACGGTGAGGGACATATGACTAATAAGTTCACAGAATTGTAAAAAAATTATGTAAATAGGTTACCTTTATGACAGCTACATCACTTTTGTACCTTTTGTACTTTTGTACCATATTCAACAAATAAAGAATTTGAACTTGAACTCGATAATGATATTTATTCTATTTTTTCGGGTAGAATGAAATGAAACTAGAATTAGAATTTATATATCGAATGATTTTATAGCCGTTTCGGAGCGCCATATCAATACTTTCAGACGATTTTGCTATCAAAACTGTGCTCCAAATCTTTTCCTTCAAAATACTATAAAATCAGCCGGTATATTCTCTGAATAGCCATGAATTATTTTAATAATGCCTTTATGATCGAAAAACATTGGAAAAAATGAAATGCTCAAGTGAGACTCGAACTCACGACCTTCAAGTGGTGCTCAATAGCTCAGTTGGCAGAGCAGTCGCCCTGTAAGCGAAAGGTCGTGAGTTCGAGTCTCACTTGAGCATTTCATTTTTTCCAATGTTTTTCGAACTTAACAGTTAGCATAATAAATGCTATAAAAAAATCATTCAAATGCCTTTATGATTTTGTGATTGAGAATGTGCCTTCTTCATTAGGTGACGAGTGACTGGCATTGGTGGCCGCACGCTAGTCAACAAGACATGACTCAGACCATGAAACCTACTCCCCCAAGCTTAGAGAGTTGTCTTATAGGTAAGCGCAATATTTGCTGTACAAAATGCTACGTTTGTAACGGCGGGCGTGATATCTGAACCTTGCCAAGAAGGGCGACGGTCTTTACAGTTAGCATAACGCTTCCCTAGATGGGCTTAGTGGAGTCAGGTGACTTAACCAATCCGATGTGGTGGTCTCGAGTGCATTGCATGTGGGATGTGGGCCTGCCAGCTTTTCCGGCATCGGCGCATGAGGTTGCTAACCTCGTTACTAATATATTGAATCCTAATGGTAACGGGGGGATCATACCTTTTGTGTCGGATGCTCTAAGTTAGCTTGATCGGCCCTCAATGCGGGCGCGTCAATGTCTGAACCAGTGTATCTTCAGGGAGCGTGGGATGATGTGGGGGTAAAGCGGCTCCAAGTTCAATTATTAGAGGGGCTCGGGGGGCCGACAATGCTAGACTGCGGGCTGTGTCACAGCCTGAATCAGGAGCGTGGTTACAGGCGTTACCTTCGTCTCACCTGGGTACCCTGCTTGACGACGACTCTCTGCGGGTGGCAGTAGCTTTCCGCCTGGGCTGTACCGTGTGTGAAGCCCACATATGCACCTACGGTTCCATCACGATTTGAGTTGTCGGCGGTGCACTAGGAGGTTTCCGCGACACCACGCTCTGAACGATATCATCCGCAGAGCCCTTTTATCGGCGAACATCCATTGCGTACTTGAGCCATCTGGTCTGAGCCTACTCATCTATCTGATCTGATGGTAAGAGACCGGACGGGCTGCCTGTGATGCCCTGGAAGAACAGCAAGTGCTTACTTTAGGACGCAACTTGCGTCAGCACTATAGCCGCCAGCCACCTTAGACGTACTGTCCACTCCCCGTCTGCCGCGGCTGGAAGATGCCAACTCAAGGAAGAAGCTTAAGTATGCCGTACGTCATACCAGTGGCGGTGGAGACCCTGGGGAGCTGGGGCAAGGAAGCTAAAGGCTTAATTAAGGAGATTGGACTAAGGCTCACCGAGGCGACCGGTGACTCTCGTTCGGGATCGTTCCTGGTGCAAAGGCTGGCCATCGTCATCCAGAGCGTGGCAACGCAGCAAGTGTGATGGGCACTTTTGCACCGGGAGCGATTAGGGGCGGGTTGTTTGATTAGCACAGATTAACTGAGCCCTGTGTTATTTTATTTTAATTTATGGACTATTTTTTTTTTGTAATATATTATATAATTTTTTGACAAAAAAAATCTAAGCAAATATGCTTATTTTGTAAACCTTACAATAATTAAATAACTTTATTAAACTATACCTTTTGTGCTTTATGTTTCTTAATGGGTAATTAAGAAAGATAAAGCCGAGGGAAGGAGGCTAATGTTTTTCGAGACTATGTATATATGTATGTCCATTTATTTGGCACGGCCTACAGCCTGGACGGCTAGACGGATTTGGGCATGTGAGGTGCCATTTGATTCGCCGTGATTGTGTGAGTGACACCCCAGGTACCTATATTAAAATTTCGAGAAAATCTAAATGGCGGCTTTTGGGCACCAACAATTTTTTTTTGTGTTAATTTATGTTGTGAAAAATATTTTTGACTCAAACTTATCGAGTAAGGTATAAAAATGAAATAATTAGAAGGAGATTACAAAAATATATACATGTACATATCATAACAAAACATATAAAATAAAACAAATGATTAAAAAATTAAAAACCCGACTGCCACTGATAAGATCGAAATAAGTTTGATAGCAGGCGGTACCCATTAATTTTCTTTCGCTCTCTTTGTTCGAATACGATGACGTCAATACAACTGTTTTTCCAGGTTGGCATAGATATAAAATGGTTACATAAAACTTTAGCATGCAAAATTACTTAATAAGCATATCTAATGCTTATTAAGTAATTTTACTCGATAACAATATCCAGTTCGTTTGGATATAAAATACTTTACTTGAACATAATAAAATTTATTTTGGATATAAGACACTTTGCTTGACATGAACCGGATTTAGTTTCTGAATTTAGTTTTGTTCATTTGTATATAATTGTAATAAATTTATTATTAATTGACCCAAATTTCATAGAGATATCTTCAATACTTTAGAAGTTACGACGTTTTTAAAACTTTAATCGTCTCTCCTGAACATTTTACTAAATGTCGGTTAAAACATTTTGCCTTTCCAGCGTCGATATAGCCTATGTGTGCCTTTTTAAGTGCTTGGAAAATGTTTTGCCCAAACACTAATTTGCCAGCCAACCCATCTTCCCAGAGACAATGGGACGTGCCGCTCTACAACATGGTGAGAAAATATCTCATTTCTACTTCCACCAATGATGCGGAGCGTGCTCGCCTTTTGGCTGTGGGGGAATGGGAATCTGGTGTTTGGCTTCAAGCACTACCATCGCCCAACATTGGTACCATGTTGGACGACAACACCTTCCGTATCGCTGCTTGCCTTCGTTTAGGTGCTCCTTGCGTTTCTCCGCATCGATGTCGCTGTGGAGAAGAAGTTGGTAGCCTTGGACACCATGGTCTCTCATGCAGCAGGAGCGCGGGTCGGCTTTCGCGGCACGCGTACATCAATGACATAATCCATCGGGCTCTTGTCACCGCCGGCGTTCCAGCCGTATTAGAACCTTCTGGTTTGGTGCGCGACGATGGCAAGAGACCGGATGGAATGTCATTGGTGCCTTGGAAGATGGGTAGGCATTTGGTTTGGGATGCAACATGTGCTGACACCCTTGCGCCTTCTCATCTTTCAGGTACTGCGAACTGTGCTTGCGCTGCTGTTGCTTCGGCAGAGACCCTCAAACGGCGCAAATATAGTAGTTTAAGTAATAATTACATATTTGAGCCGTTTGGAGTCGAGACGCTGGGATCATGGGGTCCAAGTGCACGTCTATTCTATAAAGACATAACAAAACGTTTAATAGACACTACCCGTGATCAGAGGGCTGGTTTATTCCTTGCGCAAAGGATTGGCATTGCCATTCAGCGTGGCAATGCCGCCAGCCTTCTGGCCACCCTCCCGGTTGACGTCGATGGGGAGGAATTCTTTGACGCCTGAACCTGCAGTTTTGCACATATCTTGTTCTAGATTTTTATTTATAATAATTATTGAATATTATTATTATGTTAATATTGTCGAATGTTGCCTATGTGTTATTCTGATGTATAAGCTATATTATTGTACAGTTTCATGAAAATCCATTCAGTAGTTTTTACGTGCCAAGCAGTCTGATATCGCGGAAAAAAGGCAGCTTCTTGTCACTGAGCTGGACCGGATCCTGGACCACATTTCTCAATGGGGCGCTAGGAACCTGTTCGAGTTCAATGCCAAGAAGATCCAGGCATGTGCGTTTACAGCAAAAGTATCTCCTTTCCTTCCCCTTCCCACTCTTCAGAGTGCCACTGCAGGATCACCTCAATATCCTCGGTATGGATGTTCGCTGCAAACTGAATAACAAAAATTATATCGAGAGTATCATCAAATCAGCCTCGCGTAAATTCGGGGTTCTGAACAGAGTAAGACGTTTTTTCACGTCGGAACAGCGGTGTCTTCTATACAAGACAAATTCGTTCCTGCGTGGAATACTGCTCACATCTCTGGGACGGCTCCGCAAAGTACTTACTAGATGCTCTCGACAGGTTGCAGTGACGTGCGGTCCGCATTATTGGGAATCCTGAGGTCACGAACACCCTCGAGCCTTTGCAGATGCGTAGAGATGTTGCGTTTTTGGCAGTATTCTACCGTCTCTACCATAGTGAATGTTCTGACGAGCTCTTCCAATTAGTCCCACCCTCTCCTTTCCTACACAGGACTACACGTGCAGGGCTAAGATACCATCCATATACGGTGCAGAGTATACCAGCTGCTAGAACCAAGCGTTTCAGTGACTCGTTCCTATGCCGCACCATTAAGACCTGGAGCTCCCTGCCAGCTAACGTGTTTCCTTCTTCCTACAGTCCCGGGTCCTTTAAGCGGGGCGTGAAAAGGCATCTAACGAGGCTGTCAAGCTGAGTACCACCATGTTTCCGATGGTGACCCTCTCTCCGAGACTTTGCCTTTAGCTTAACATCAGGCGAGGTGAAGTCAAACTGACGTGTCCTATATAAAAAAAACGTGAAAGAGTAACAAACATCCATCCATACTTACAAACTTTCGCGTTTATAATATTAAGTAGGATAACTAAATATTCAATAGGCGGCTTAAAATCAATTGAACAGATTCTAGATAGTCATTACTGCACTATGTTGTATTGAAATGAAATAATAGTTTCTTCATGGGTTCCCTTATCATAAGTCTCAACAAAAGTGGTTTCCTTTTACATATGGAACCCTAAAAATTGCTACAAGTATTAGTTAAATATCAGTTATTTTTTCTACCTACCAGTTCGCCTGTAGTATTGTAAGCATTCATAGGCCATGGTACTCACATTCCAATGCATGGACAGTGTTTTTACCCGACCAACTGCGCGACGCAAAGGAGGGTTATGTGTTTATCAGTCTATGTATGTATGTTTGTTTCTATATGGCGTTCTAGAGACCAAATGCATAGGCCGATTTTGATAATTCTTACGTCAATCGATTCGTTTGAACTATGCGAGTGTCACTAAAGATATGACAGTAATCAAAATTCACCACAGTGACAACCAGTCGCCATATTATCAAAATTAAAAAAATAAAAGTCGATGAACTATGTCAAGTGGGGTGTCGCTGAATAGGTATTTTAAAATCATCTATAGGTTCCTTTTATCATTTTTCATTTTAAATAATAGTTTAGGATATATAACGATTGAAAGTTTGGAATCATATTCTGGGGTAATTCCACTGAAAGAGAAAAAGTCTTCCGTGCTCAGAAGCGTTGTATTAGGAGTATGTGCAATTTAAAACCAATTCAGTCATGCAGATCTCACTTTATTAGACTAAATATACTAACAATGCCTTCGCTATTTATATATGAAACTGCTGTTTTCGTAAAATTAAATATCAACCTGTTTGAATTCCGCACAAGAGATCGTCACAAAGACAAATTACGAATGGCGAAAAGTGACACAAAACTGTTTCATCTAAGTGTATTCTGTGTAGCGCAACGCATTTTAAACGTAAAAACGATTAATATATTTAAAGACAAGATGCACAAGCTGCTAGTTGCAAAATGTTACTACAATATTAATGAATTTTTAGAAGACCAAACATTTGAATAATATTGATAAGAATGACTGTAAGAATAATAATATATGATATGACATGACTGGTATAAATGATATAAGTGTAATTTAAATTTAATGTATGATAATTTGTAATTAATTATTAATAATTTTGTCACAAAATATGGTATGCCAATATGGCTGAACATAGCTGATCAAATTATGTAAAAGACCATCTTTGTACCTACCTATGTTTCATAATAAAGCATTTGAATTTGAATTTTGAAAAGTTGTTTATCAAAATAATCATTCTCGCTAATTTTCTTACTTATTAATTTAAGTTTTTATTTCAAGTATAAACGATATAACGATTACAGAAAGATATACCTACATGTTATATCATAACTAAAAAGTATAAAATAAAATAAATGATTAAAAAATAAAAAACCCGACTGCCACTGACAAGACGGAAATTAGTTTGATAGCAGGCGGTACCCATTAATTTACTTTCGGTTTATGATTGGCAAATGGGTACCGCCTGCTATCAAACTTATTTCGGTCTTTTCAGTGGCAGTCGGGCTTTTTCTTTTTTAATCATTTATTTTATTTTATACCATTCAGGTGGCATTCAAGTGTACGCTGATGGAAAGTGGTTACCGTGACCTATGGTGTTTAAATTGGTAGTTGTGCTAAGGTGGTCACACATAACAGTACAAATATCACATTGGAAATTGAAAGCCTCTTCACATAAACATACTTCCATACTCCAAACGTGGCTGTGTGGCTCACAAATGCATCAAATTGGTATCCAATTCAAATGTATCAGGTAGAAAACTAACGCTGGCTTTGAACTGGGGTCCAATTGGGCAGTTATACACGGACACCAAACCGTTAATTTGTCACTTAATTAATTAAAAGCCCTAGATTTAGTATATAGCTGTAAAAGAACATTACAGAGCAAGACACAGATTTTTAACAGAGTTCAAAGAGGACTGCCTAAAAATGTACCTCGTTGACTTGCAAATGCGGCTTAACTTTACCTTGTCCGGCTCAGAGTTAAAGCGTTTAGTCATTTATTTTTTCGGCTGCGGCAAAACTCAGAAGAGGAAAATGTTATTAACGTGTATTCAAGTGTATTATGGCGGTACCTTTCACTCTACTGTTTTAATATCAGGGACTTTTCTTAATACATAGGCCTGCAGCACTCCTTAATTAGCAGGCCGCCTGCTGTATTTTGTATCAGTTTGTAGTTGGATACCACCAGCCTTCTGGCCACCCTCCCAGTTGACGTCGATGGGGAGGAATTCTTTGATGCCTGAACCTGCAGTTTTGCACATCTTGTTTCATATTTTTATTAATTAGTATTACGTATATTATGTAAATAAAATGTGCTGATTTTTTTATTTAGATTCACGAGTTTTTTCCGAATTGCGAAAAAAAATAGAGGCAGAGGGGATTTTGCGGTCAAAGCTGGAGCCAGCGAACCCTGGAAACCACATTTCTTTTCTAAGTACGCGAATACCATTTGGATGAATTACGGATTGGAAAAAGTTGCCGTAGAACACCTAGTGGATCACTTAGGTAATACCCCAATCTGGTATTAGATATCCCAGTTAAAGACTTTTTTTCTGATAGTTATTAGTATTACAATTTTGGGGTTTAAGGGATCAAACAATAGTCGCTTCTATAAAAGTCGAATAAGTCAAATCAAAAGCCTGTAAGCAACCCTACTGGCAACTAACCGTAGTTCCTTTTTTCCCCGACTGCCTCTTTTTCTGACCTTTTATTTTGTAGTTAACTTAGTGTGAGTTACACCATTGGTGATATAAGTGTACACAGGCCACATT
Source organism: Eilema sororculum (assembly GCA_914829495.1). Classification (NCBI taxonomy): domain Eukaryota; kingdom Metazoa; phylum Arthropoda; class Insecta; order Lepidoptera; family Erebidae; genus Eilema; species Eilema sororculum. Next base: position 5,888,398 of record OU618543.1, read on the forward strand.
ATCTTAATTAGCGTAAAATAAATATAGTAAAACCTACAAAGTTTTAATACACCTTCCATACTCGTACATTTTAATTATATTATGCACATTCAAATCCACGTAAAGTCGTGATATATAAATGTCATAAAATATAATAATGAACACTATATCAACATATCACGCGACTTAACGTGACTATTAACTTTAGTACCTAATGGTGAACACACACTTACTTATTTAATTTAGATGTATTTTGTTTGACGCTATATATTATACTTTAACTCCTTCATCTTCATCCTTGCGTTAAATCCAGTCGAATCCGAAGGCTTCAGCTTGGAGTCTGGGGTTCGCTTTACCAGTCTAACTGCGAATTTGCCTGAACTTCGATATTAAAATTACTATTATTCCAAGACATTATAATGCAGCGATAAATAGCTAACAAGAATGGCTTCGTATTGGAATACGGATAAACGCAGTTACTACAGTTAGGTGGGTATAGATTTTCTTAGATAGATACGTAAACTAAATATTTTATATTTTTCTATTCCGCCACAGAGAGCATCTGATCTCTTCTCGAAAGTAGAATGCAGGCAGATGTCTCCATTTGATAGTAAACATATTAAAAAAATGCCGCACCACTAAGACCTGGAACTCCCTACCAGCTCACGTGTTTCCTTCTTCCTACAGTCCCGGGTCTTTTAAGCGGGGCGTGTAAAGTCATCTAATGAGGCCGTCAAGCTGAGTGCCACCACTGTTAACATGGTAAATGTTTACGATGGTGACCCTCTTTCCGAGACTTTCCGAGACTCGCACCTGGCGAAACATTGACGGTAATAAATCTTTCTTCTACAATTCAGTTTGCACCTTAGAGCATGGGGTCCTTAGATAGATAGATAGATAATTCTTTATTGTACACCAATAGATTTTCATTACAACAAGTAGGTAGCATGTATACAGTTTAATGTACAATGGGCGGCCTGATTGCTGGAAGCGATTTCTTCCAGGGAACCTTGGGATGGACAGAAGTGTGCTAAAACAGGGGTTGTTACTCCTTTCTTCCAGTATTTTGTTTACCTTGATTTTTACGACAGCGAATGCCGTCTGAAAGTCTGTACCAGAGTCTCGTTCATCGTCTGATATTGAATTAGGCCCCTAGGTCTTTTGAGAAAACAAAAACAGTTTTAAGAGACAATACGCGCAATTCTGAGCCAACCTTTAACTCGACCAGGACAAACCGATAACGTGTGCTTAATTAACAATGTTGTGTTCAAAGAACTATGTTACTAATTCATTTTTATGAAATGTATGCCGAACTTCAGAACGAAAAAAAAACTGATTTTATTACTTAATGAGTTAATGTTTAATGATTTAAGTTGTGTATATTTTTGTTTAAGCTTGTTATAAACGAGCATGCTGGTAGAAACTTATTCGCAGCAGTTGTTATTAATTATTTTGTAATCACGAGAATCAAATATAGCTTGTTTGGATATTTTATTTATTTTTGTAAGAAACTAGCTGATGGTTACGGCTTCGCTCCAAATTTTGGTCCCACTCCCGCATTCCATGGGTAGGTTGAGTTCCAGATAAAAAATAGTTTTGTCATTCATCTTACGGAAAATAAAATTTTAAATCAGAGACAATTTGGTTAGGTACCAAAAGAGTGTAGGTACTTCAGATGCCTTAGACACTCTAATTGAGGACATTCTTAAATAATTAAATAATTAAATGATGGAAGCTGGTATTTTATTAGATTTAAGTTCTGCTTTCGATACCGCTAGTCAAATTTTACTTTTAATGAAACTACAACATTATGGTGTAAGAGGAAAGGTTCTTCTTTTTTTAATGTACGTGTAAATTTAAGCTATAGATGAAAAAAGAGCAAGATAATATGCTGTGTTAATTTTGGAGTGCCACAAAGGTCAATTTTGGGAACTACAATATTTATCACAAATAATTTCATTAACGATGCTGCACATAAAAATCCTGACGATAATCTAGTTGTATTTGCTGAAGATAACTAGCGTGATAGTCGCGTAAACTTAAGCACTGGCTGAAGTTTACGCGATAGTAAGTAGTCTATGTATTTTTGTATATAGAACACGTCAATTTGACTTCACCTCGCACCAAGCTGAAAGCTCTCTCAGGAAAGAGGATCACTATAACAGACACCTACGACGTTACAATGATGACTCTTAGCTTGGCGACTTCATCAGATGCTTTTTAACGCCCAATTAGGGGACACGGGACTATAGGCAGGTTCTAAAGTTCCGACTGTAAATTGTGCCTATGCTAAAATGAAGCGACGGACGGTAAACGCACTGGGGTGGTGCGGCTGCAATGCATCTACCCAACATTGTGGTGTACAGTGTTGTACCCGCGATGTCTTCTTTGAATATATTCAAGACAACACCGAATGACTTGTTTCTTTCTTAAAGATACAACAAAGAGAAAATGACATAAGAATGTCTCCTTTGTCGTTCAAAGGATCGGCAGAAACCGCAATATTGGGATAAGCTCGCCTTTGTGCATTAGATTTATTATAATAAAAAACTTCATTTATGTATTCATTTACTTTTTTCATTTTACCTTTAATGAAAGAAAATGTATGTTAGATATAAATTATGCTGGTATTATCTTTGAATGGATTCTGACCTGCTCTTTTATCAAAATTGTATTTATTTTGTTAGAAATGTATCTAAATTGTTGTTACGTATATTCACATTCTTCAACCCCAAACAGTCGAACTTTCTGCCCTAATCCACGCAGTTTTATCTCTCGTTGTTCTGTTTTTCAGTCCAGTTTTTTATAACTTCAATTTTATATTCTGACAAATTTTCACGAAAAAATGCTTAATCGGTATTTAATGGCAGTCATCTTACTAATTTAGCAGCATCAGGAAGTGTTTCATCAAAACAGTGAGATATAGTACATCTACAAATTACATCCTAAGCACCCCTCGACTCCGCCCACTGTGCAATCGGTCACATTGCCTAATGATGCGTGACAACGCCAGGGCAAACATTTTTCTTAGAGCAGTATTCCACGGTATGTACGTGAGTCAGCAGATTGTCTTAACCACGGACAGACAACCACGCACCGTATCAATTGATTTTCACAGTGTCAAGGATCCTATGATACACCGCTATGGACTATTCTGCGCTTCCAGAGGACCAGGTTTCACTTGATAAAAATGCAAAAAATGCACAAAAACAAAATTTACTTATCACGAGTTTTTTCCGAACTGCGAAAAAAAAATAGAGGTAGAGGGGATTTTGCGGTCAAAGTGGGAGCCAGCGAGCCCTGGAAACCACATTTCTTTTCTAAGTACGCGAATACCATTTGGATGAATTACGGATTGGAAAAAGTTGCCGTAGAACACCTAGTGGATCACTTAGGTAATACCCCAATCTGGTATTAGATATCCCAGTTAAAGACTTTTTTTCTGATAGTTATTAGTATTACAATTTTGGGGGGTTAAGGGATCAAACAGTAGTCGCTTCTATAAAAGTCGAATAAGTCAAATCAAAAGCCTGTAAGCAACCCTACTGGCAACTAACCGTAGTTCCTTTTTTCCCCGACTGCCTCTTTTTCTGACCTTTTATTTTGTAGGTAACTCACGTGTGAGTTACACCATTGGTGATATAAGTGTACACAGGCCACATTATCTTAATTAGCGTAAAAGAAATATAATAAAACCTACAAAGTTTTAATACACCTTTCATACATTTTAATTATATGCACATTCAAATCCACGTAAAGTCGTGATATATAAGTGTCATAAAATATAATAATGAACACTATATCAACATATCACGCGACTTAACGTGACTATTAACTTTAGTACCTAATGGTGAACACACACTTACTTATTTAATTTAGATGTATTTTGTTTGACGCTATATATTATACTTTAACTCCTTCATCTTCATCCTTGCGTTAAATCCAGTCGAATCCGAAGGCTTCAGCTTGGAGTCTGGGGTTCGCTTTACCAGTCTAACTGCGAATTTGCCTGAACTTCGATATTAAAATTACTATTATTCATAGACATTATAATGCAGCGATAAATAGCTAACAAGAATGGCTTCGTATTGGAATACGGATAAACGCAGTTACTACAGTTAGGTGGGTATAGATTTTCTTAGATAGATACGTAAACTAAATATTTTATATTTTTCTATTCCGCCACAGAGAGCATCTGATCTCTTCTCGAAAGTAGAATGCAGGCAGATGTCTCCATTTGATAGTAAACATATTAAAAAAATGCCGCACCACTAAGACCTGGAACTCCCTGCCAGCTCACGTGTTTCCTTCTTCCTACAGTCCCGGGTCCTTTAAGCGGGGCGTGAAAAGTCATCTAATGAGGCCGTCAAGCTGAGTGCCACCACTGTTAACATGGTAAATGTTTACGATGGTGACCCTCTTTCCGAGACTTTGCCTTTAGCTTAACATCAAGCGAGGTGAAGTCAAATTGACGTGTACAGCAAAAAAGAAATATAAACTTATGGCAATAGTCTCGCACCTGGCGAAACATTGGCGATAATAAATCTTTCTTCTACAATTCAGTTTGCACCTTAGAGCATGGGGTCCTTAGATAGATAGATAGATAGATAATTCTTTATTGTACACCAATAGATTTTCATTACAACATTTAATGTACAATGGGCGGCCTGATTGCTGGAAGCGATTTCTTCCAGGCAACCTTGGGATGGACAGTAGTGTGCTAAAACAGGGGTTGTTACTCCTTTCTTACATTATTTTGTTTACCTTGATTTTTACGACAGCGAATGCCGTCTGAAAGTCTGTACCAGAGTCTCGTTCATCGTCTGATATTGAATTAGGCCCCTAGGTCTTTTGAAAAAACAAAAACATTTTTAAGAGACAATACGCGCAATTTTGAGCCAACCTTTAACTCGACCAGGACAAACCGATAACGTGTGCTTAATTAACAATGTTGTGTTCAAAGAACTATGTTACTAATTCATTTTTATGAAATGTATGCCGAACTTCAGAACGAAACAAAAAACTGATTTTATTACTTAATGAGTTAATGATTTATGATTTAAGTTGTGTATATTTTTGTTTAAGCTTGTTATAAACGAGCATGCTGGTAGAAACTTATTCGCAGCAGTTGTTATTAATTATTTTGTAATCACGAGAATCAAATATAGCTTGTTTGGATATTTTATTTATTTTTGTAAGAAACTAGCTGATGGTTGCGGCTTCGCTCCGAATTTTGGTCCCACTTCCGCATTCCATGGGTAGGTTGAGTTCCAGATAAAAAATAGTTTTGTCATTCATCTTACGGAAAATAAAATTTTAAATCAGAGACAATTTGGTTAGGTACCAAAAGAGTGTAGGTACTTCAGATGCCTTAGACACTCTAATTGAGGACATTCTTAAATAATTAAATAATTAAATGATGGAAGCTGGTATTTTATTAGATTTAAGTTCTGCTTTCGATACCGCTAGTCAAATTTTACTTTTAATGAAACTACAAAATTATGGTGTAAGAGGAAAGGTTCTTCTTTTTTTAATGTACGTGTAAATTAAAGCTATAGATGAAAAAAGAGCAAGATAATATGCTGTGTTAATTTTGGAGTGCCACAAAGGTCAATTTTGGGAACTACAATATTTATCACAAATAATTTCATTAACGATGCTGCACATAAAAATCCTGACGATAATCTAGTTGTATTTGCTGAAGATAACTAGCGTGATAGTCGCGTAAACTTAAGCACTGGCTGAAGTTTACGCGATAGTAAGTAGTCTATGTATTTTTGTATATAGAACACGTCAATTTGACTTCACCTCGCACCAAGCTGAAAGCTCTCTCAGGAAAGAGGATCACTATAACAGACACCTACGACGTTACAATGATGACTCTTAGCTTGGCGACTTCATCAGATGCTTTTTAACGCCCAATTAGGGGACACGGGACTATAGGCAGGTTCTAAAGTTCCGACTGTAAATTGTGCCTATGCTAAAATGAAGCGACGGACGGTAAACGCACTGGGGTGGTGCGGCTGCAATGCATCTACCCAACATTGTGGTGTACAGTGTTGTACCCGCGATGTCTTCTTTGAATATATTCAAGACAACACCGAATGACTTGTTTCTTTCTTAAAGATACAACAAAGAGAAAATGACATAAGAATGTCTCCTTTGTCGTTCAAAGGATCGGCAGAAACCGCAATATTGGGATAAGCTCGCCTTTGTGCATTAGATTTATTATAATAAAAAACTTCATTTATGTATTCATTTACTTTTTTCATTTTACCTTTAATGAAAGAAAATGTGTGTTAGATATAAATTATGCTGCTATTATCTTTGAATGGATTCTGACCTGCTCTTTTATCAAAATTGTATTTATTTTGTTAGAAATGTATTTAAATTGTTGTTACGTATATTCACATTCTTCAACCCCAAACAGTCGAACTTTCTGCCCTAATCCACGCAGTTTTATCTCTCGTTATTCTGTTTTTCAGTCCAGTTTTTATAACCTCAATTTTATATTCTGACAATTTTTCACGAAAAAATGCTTAATCGGTATTTAATGGCAGTCATCTTACTAATTTAGCAGCATCAGGAAGTGTTTCATCAAAACAGTGAGATATAGTACATCTACAAATTACATCCTAAGCACCCCTCGACTCCGCCCACTGTGCAATCGGTCACATTGCCTAATGATGCGTGACAACGCCAGGGCAAACATTTTTCTTAGAGCAGTATTCCACGGTATGTACGTGAGTGAGCAGCTTGTCTTAACCACGGACAGACAACCACGCACCGTATCAATTGATTTTCACAGTGTCAAGGATCCTATGATACACCGCTATGGACTATTCTGCGCTTCCAGAGGACCAGGTTTCACTTGATAAAAATGCAAAAAATGCACAAACATAAAATTTCTTTATTAGTCTTCTTCTTCATCTTAGCGTTAATCCCAGTCACATCCGAAGCTATCAGCTTGGAGTCTGGGGTCTTTACCAGTCTAACTGCGGATTTGGCTAAACTTTGATATTTTTTGTGAAGTGATGGCCATCTGACCTCCACAACCAAAAGGCGATATCGAAGCATTGCAGCTAGACCAGTTGTTGGAATTATGAGGGCTCCAACTACCCGTAAGGACTGCCATAGATGTTCGTACGGCAACCGGGACCGACGGCTTAACATGCTCTCCGAGGCACGACCAGACCAATGCAAATACCCATATTCATGCATACAAATATTTGCATTGAGCGGGAATCGAACCCGCGCCTCCTGCGTAGCGGCCGCGTTCACTACCGCTCGCTACGCCACGGAGGCTGTCAATTTCTTTACTATCTTTTCAATAAGGGTTTGTTTTTAAAATTCGATATGCAACATCTGTTATATTGACGTTTCGGTTTTTTCAGAAACTTTCTACAGTAGCGGATCCGCACCCGTCTGTATTCACCGTGGGAATCCGCCTTTAGAATATTTAGATGAAAAAACATGTTTATTAATCTATATATATATGTCACTGTAATATATGATATTGAAGTAAACAGAGAACCGGATATGATGTAAATATTCATAGTATATCAAAAGGGATATTTACCATGTTTATTGAGTTTCCGATATTTCGAGTTCTAACCCACAGAATATAAAATGAAGGAAGGGCCCGCAGCTATCACTTATGTGCCATAATGCTGAACAAATATTGAGCATAATTCGCAATTCGATTGGCTACTGACCTTTGACTTTACTTTTAGAATATAGATGTAATTCATTTGTTTATTCCGTCTATTTTCCTACTCTTCTGTTATTTTACATTATTACACTTTTTTTTTACTTTATATTATGTCTTTGTAAAATTCAAACAACGTATGAAAATGGTATAGGTATTCTTATATTGAAACATCCTATAATACTTTAAAAATATTCTTGCTGACTACGATTATTCCAAAGTCTGTGGATGCAGTTCAAAAACTTTCAAAAAGTTAGGGCAGGTCTCCCAACAACATTTTGCTGTAACTCTGCCTTTACTGCCCCGTTTCAAAAATACACCATGTCTTTTATCGTTGTCTAAGTGTTTAGAAATAAAAGTAAAGTAAAGAGGTAAAGTTTGTGAGTTTCTAGTTTTACTGAATCGATTTAGATAATTATTTTACCAAGCGAAAGCCACATCCTTTGCCATTCCTAGTGTCATACATTGGTTATAGATCACCACCTATATCGGGGCGAGCAGTGGGAATGTGATCAGCTGGTCTAACATAAATAATTCTAGGTTCAGTTCAGGATTAAATCATCAAAGAAAAAATCTATAGCCATTCAGAAATAATGGTTAATTAGGTATTACTATACAGTTTACAATGTTACCTATATTTTTGGGAATCAGAAAGTAGCATTTTAGTTTCTTTTTAAATATTATAAAATATATGCGAGTTGCATGACTGGTTCTGTTCAACCACAAACTTACAATGTCTCTGTTTTCAAGGTATTTATGGCAACACCATTTAAATCACCACGTCGATGATGGAAGAAGGTCGTAAATGCCACTGTGTTTTTGGTTACAAAAGGATTATATTACCGTTCTGATATAAAATACAAGTTAAAACATATTTCAAGTACCTGAAGCTGTTTTATTACAATATGTAAGTAATATATGGCATTACTTGTTATAAAGTAAATTAATAAAATAAAGTAATTAAATCAATCGCTCAATTACTCAATTAGTCTCCCAACATTATGTCCAGCAGTGAACTGAATCGTATTTAATTACTTTTCGCAGTCGAAAAGTAATTAAATACAATTCAGTAAATAAAATGTTATTTCAAGTAAATGTGCCAATATACATCATGTGTAATTTAATGTGTATTTTCTTGCAATGAACATAAGATACTGTCACTTCAAGCGTGAAATAATTTTACGCATCATTTTCCCCAGACTTCGAAGTGTATATAGTAAAACCTAACTACACTTGGTGGTCTGTAAGACATTACCACTGTGCAATAAGGCCGTCAATTGTATTTAAGCCATAATAAGCGAAAATAATTCCACCTGCAAATTCTTGTTTTATACTTAGTGAAGAAATGTTATTATTCATTCGAAAATTGTTCGGAGAGAGAGAATAGCGAGTAACACAATACTTTAGGGTTATAATTTATAATTCATCTAAATTTTGAACTTTGGAGTTCATTATTACAGTTTTATTTTATTACTAGCTTTACCCGCGGCCTCGGGTGTGTGTTTGTTGGTTATCGCGACCAGACATAGCCTATGTCCTTACTCAAGATCTAACCTATCCCTATGCAAATTTAATCAAAATCGTTTCAGTGGTTTAGGCGTGAAAGCATAACATACAGACAGACATACAGAGTTACTTTCGCATTTACAATACATAGTATAAAGTATGGATTGTATTTTATTATTGCTGTATCATAAAAAGATATAGATACTTTTACAAATCCTGTAACTGGGTAACGAAGTAGGAAAGATCTGTAAAACGTATAAACGAAAAATAAGAATCAATACGCGAAGATTTTATTCTTGTTTTCCTCACAGACCGTTAGATTTCGGTATCAAAGCTATTCAATAAGAAATGCGCGTAGAATCTCTTCGATTTCTTTCCCTTCACAATGTGTGTTTTCTCCAATTTTGTTACGAAACGCTACACTCACTTCGATATTGAGGACCTGACTTTAAACAATGAATAATTGTCTATTCATAAAATTATAAATTAGTTTTGTCTGCACATTGTATGCTTTAATAATTGAGTTATGCTCAATTATCTATATTGAACTGGAACATTTCTTTTAATTCTGATTAATTTCAGGAATTCATGATGGACGCTAAAACTACTGGACAGATTTTGATGATTTTATTTAAGTAACAATATAAATCAATGCTTTTATTAAAAAGGCCAGGCTCGAAATTTGCTTTGGTTGCAAGTGATAGAGTACAACCAAAAAAATAACAGTAAACTCACGATGGAGCCGCGGACATTAGCTATCTTACTAATTCTACTAATATTATAAACGAAAATTTGTAAGTATTTATGGATGTTTGTTACTGTTTCACGTTTAAACGGCTGGAGCGATTTTAATTAGTTTGGAGTTAGCTGAAACCCTGTATTAACACATAGGCTATGTTTGGTCGCGATAACTGACGTCATCAGCATCAGCTAGTACAGTATAAAAGACATATCTAAATTTAAAACATGCCCTGTAGATACGAATATATTACAATTTCATTGTCCTTTTTCTACTCAATTTAAAATCAAAGACATTTTCTACTCTCATTTCCCAACATTTTGGAGTTCAGGATTTTCACGAATATTTATACATTCCGAGTTCTCGAGCCTTAACCTCACGCTCTATTAATTTCGAGGAGCTTATCGCCGGCAGACTGACCTCGCCTCGGATAAGTACGTAATTATCTGCCATGACCCCAATTACACTGACAAAAAAATTGGATATGTACTTTTTTACTCGTGAACCCGTTTGTGAAGAAAGGGACTTTATATTGTCACTTTTTAGGATTCTCTTTAGTGTTACGGATCAATGCTTTATATGAGTATTTAGCAATATATTCGTAGTCTTTGAGGTCGTAACTTTATTTGAATCCTGAATAATCATCATCATTTTCAAGTTGTTTTAAGACAGTGGAATGGCCTGAAATAAATAAAATCACTTCTTCTTCTTCGTGTCAATGGCTCATCAAATCTTTTAAATGAAACATTGGAAAAACACATTTAAGCCACCATTTCAGACGATACGCGTTTGCGTTTATCATGGCTTTCGAATTTTAGCCCGTATTTTAGAACGAACCCTCAGTACCGAATTTCGATTTATCTGAGTACAGATTTTATAGACAGATTGACTCAGATTTGACAGATTGTCTATACAATCTTAAATAAATCGAGATTCAGACCTTGAGTACCATTCATGAAAACGTGCTCATAAGTCAAATAGCTCTGTTTACTTCGCAGTAAGCACATAATAAAAGGTTTACGCTCTTCGCAGTAACGTAAGTAACAGCACGCACTAAAAGATTAGTCGTGTTAGATTCAGATCATCGTATCGTAAACTGGAGCCTTAAGATCTCGAAGTATTTCAATTAGGATTCAAGGTTCGATATAAAAGCACTTCTTTACAAGCTGTATACCTACACTCGTATTTCACGAGGCTTTTTGTTAGATTTAGCGCTGTAGAACTAGGTTTATAGTTACAGTAAATCTATATATGTATATAAAAATGAACCCCTATTTCCCTTGGTCACGAGATGGCGCCTGATCGGCTGAACCGATTTCGCTAATTCTTTTTTGTTGTGTTCGTTATTGTTAGGAGAAGGTTCTTATGAAAGAAAAAATGAAGAAAATTGCGCGAAAATTAGAAAATTTAAGAATACATAACCACCATATAAAATAGCTGATACGACATACGCCATGTCTAAATTTTGAATTTGGAATACGAATTGGAAAAAAATGTGTTTATTGGGTGAATTTCAACATCTATGAATTTTTAGCTAATTTTGGTGATTTTTTTTATTTCTAGGTATTTAGGTAATCTCTTTCAATATTTAGCTAGAAATACATATTTTATGCCTATTATGTTTGAATAGTCTAATTAGCCCTGGGAATTACTTGTTTATTTTATACACCTGAATTTTCAATACACCGAAATTGGTGTCTAACACCAAAATTGCATATTAACTTATTTTTATTTTTTATTTATTATTACTTATACTATTTCTTTGTTTTTTTTCTAGAATTTGGCACTTAATAGTTACATATAACCCTTAATTTTTACCCTTTTATCACCAACTTCATTTTTATATGGCAAAACCACTTTAGTTGTTAGTAGTATCAGTATAAAAGCAAAACATTTGATTATTCTATCTATCCTTGCTTCTAGCAAGGATTATATTTTACTCTAATGGCGCCAATATTATCGACGAACTTATTCAAGATTGCTGGGAAAAGATTTAGGCAGTTATTCTCAAAGTGGGAGAGGTGGTACTCGGTATGCCTAAGGGTGGATGGAAGATATGCCATGGACACTTGGTAGTGGCAAGACAAGTTGGTAGTGTGATGTCTATTTCTGAACTTACAGGAGTCCTTCAACTAAGTTTCTCACGCGGTGAGCTAATGGGCATTGCGGTTCAAAAGGGTTCCAGAGGTTTACACCATCCGAGACATGTACCACGATTCTGATTCCGTTGTTCGAACCGCTGTTGGCAATATGAGAATCTTCCTTATCACTGTCTCTGTGATCTGTCCTTAGTCCATTCCCAATCAGCGTGGTATTTTGGTCGGATAGCATCAGACAATCACTCCATAACTGCCCATGTATGCTGTTAATATCGGTGGTGGACGCCGATAGATTGGTGCAACATGTGAGGATGTGGATGTAGGAGCTTGAGGACGGTAGAGGTCAGAAGCCTTCTGTGGAGAAGATTGAGTACCTTTTACACGATAGCAAAGTGCTAGCTGCTGGAGCAACATAAGCAGGAGTTGCGTGTTACCTACATCTTCGACTTCATCGCTTTGTTGCGTGGAGTCACGTGCAAAAGATTGCATGAGGCACTCTTGCATCCACCGTAGCTTTCATGTAAGTGAGAAAGCAGAGGAAGAAAAGCCAAATGATGTTGACAGTGGAGAGGAGGGAAGAAGGGTGGGCAGGTTTTAACGGCGTAGGCTTAGTAGTAAAGAGTGAGGCCGCCTTTCATGCCAGTAGAAGCAGGTGACGGAAAAAGCGCACGATGCTCCACCACACCGGCCTGTCCCTACTGCGGCATCAGCTGACTTCACCCAAATACTCGCCCGTCTTTTGTATGGGTAGTTCATATGCTAATGGTTAATCTGAGAGAAAATTAGGAAAGCTTCCGAACAACCCTCAACAGCCAACAACCTCTTTCCCACCTAGGGAGAGAGGCGGTGCTTTCTCCATTGCCCAGGGTATACTACGTAGAGGTCACCTGACCTAGTAGCCCGTCGGACTACGTAGGAGCTTAATCAAATAACTATGAAAACAAATTTTGGTGTAAATATACAATTTTGATGATTAGTAAAACCCCACCAAATTCACCAAAATTGCTCCACCAAAATTAGTTTCACGTCTAAAAAAATTATTTATAAAAATACTATTTAGAATATAGTGGTTACATTACCAAAATTTAATACACATACTGAACCTGTACACTATACTTAAATATTAAAACATACAATGAGAATAAACCGTTTTAAATAATCAACACAAAAATTACAATATTTTTGTCCGATGCTTATGAAACGACCTACTTACGTGTTTGGCAGAAAAACGAAAAGGGACTGGGGACAACTGACACTGGTGCTCATTAACACCCAACTGAACGTTTCCAATGATGATAGTGTCGTCCTTATAGGTACTTTCAATACGACTCCTTCGATGATTTTATAAATCCCACCAAAATTTTACATTTGCCGCGGACGCATCTTATAAATTATTTTTAAGATAAAGTATAGTACTAAATACTACGAATGACAGTATCGAAGATAGCTAAAATAATGCCGAATCGAATTATTATTAAGTATACTCAGTAAACTAATGAAGTTTTGATTAAACTGTGATCATTCCCAAGAAAACAAGTTGTGGACGCGCCACCAAGCTTAGAATTTAGGTGAAAAGACATTTTTTACACAGTCACAAAAATAGTTTCAATAATATAATTTATACGTGCCTATAGAGAAAAACAATATCTTTCTTACAAAAAATAATCGTTAGTTATGTTAACTTTAAGGTATGATTTTCAGTCACGCCGCGAAAATTTTACGTTTGAGAAATTCACCCTATTATTCTAATATTGCTGTATGATATTCTTCTATGTTAGCTGACGTTTGATATAGAATTGACATAATGCGTGCAAATATCGTCAGAGGGTGATTAGTAGACATTCTTCTGAATTAACAAAATGCCCGTTGCTTGGGCCGCGAAAATATTTATGGTGGCTATTTTTTTATTTAGGACGAAAAATTGTTGGTTTATGGTAGTATAAACGCCCTTGAGCGTAGAGGTATATGGTTGTATGGATCCCATAGGTATATAGGCTCCGTAAGTGTAAGTATGGGCCCCAGTGACCTATTTGTGTCGGGAGCTCCGTGGTCGTATGGGGCCCGAATCGAAATGCTTTCCGTTCTCAAAATAATTAGGAGAATTTGATACAGCTAATTGATTCTAATTTCTAAGGCGAGACGAAGTTCGCCGGGACAGCTAGTATTATATAGATGATAGTAAAGTAGATAGGTACGTCTTTATTTTCATGAAAATACTTTTAATACAAATTTATAGCCTCTGTGGCGTAATGGTTGGGCATTCGACTGCTACGCAGGAGCACGGGTTTGATTCCATTTCTTCTTCTATCGTAGCGATGGAGTTTCGGCCTTCAAATTATCTTCTCCCAGTGTGCTGCCACCTGTATGGCGTTCTCGAAGGCGCACGTAAGGTCTTGCGGTGTAAGGAGTCGGCCTAACGATTGAAAGGTCCCGGGTTCGAATCCTGGCCATTACTCTACCGACGTGAACCCACTCCTGCCTAACACAAGCAATTTAACATAGCTGGAGGGGTTAGAGAGAATTTTAGTAATTTTAGGTTTTAATATTCTTTAAAAAAAATTCTACGCATCAATATGCATATTTGCATTGGTCTAAGTCGTATTGCCGTGCCCCGGAGAGTACTTTAAGCTGTTGATCTCAGTTGTCATATAAACATCTATGGTAGTATTTACGGGTAGTCAATGATATTTTATACAAGATATGTTACGTTCATAGTAACTGACTTCTCAAATCTGATCCAACAGTCTGTCAGTGCACAATAGTTGACAATTAGCGTTAAAGTAGTACGAAAGATGGGATAAGCACGTGAGTAAAAAAGATAGCTATAATTCGGAATGATTCGGACGATTGCACTTGTAGGATCGGTTCGAAGCATAGATTATGATTTTGTTGAACAGAAGGGGTATTTCGTTGGTAGGCAAGAAATGAAATTCGATGAAAAAATAATACGTCATTATTTATTTCGGAAAATGATAATAATTCTAAAAGATAATTAGGAAACTTCTCGAAAATAAAACCATAGTGCCGTACTGACGTTATAATCAAAAATTAAACTCCTTCAAATAAATTTAATTTATTTCTTTTCTGCCTCTTAGAAAGTTTTTTATTTTGTGATTATTTTTATGAGCAGAATGAAGCCGAACAGTGGTATATTTGTCAGTTATTTATATTCTTCCTGAGTAATGTTCCTTTTTTCGAAGTATATCTCTCAGTGGCTTCAAAATTATTGCTACAAATTCTGCTGCTTTTTGAAGGTGTCCAGTCAAACTCATTTCTTTGTTCTTTAACAATTGCAATCCACTCTTGAAGTCGAACTTCATTAGTCGGAAACCTTGAAAAAAAGTTTAGGTTATTACAATTATTTAAAGGACAAAAAATAAATAAAACAAAAATTATGTTACTCAATTTTAAATCAATACTAATATTATAAATGTGAAAGTAACTCTGTCTGTCTGTCGGTCTGTCTGTCTGTTACGCTTTCACGCCTAACCCACTGAACCGATTTTAATGAAATTTGGTATAGGAGTAGATTAGACCTTGAGAAAGGACATAGGCTATGTTTGGTCGCGATAACCGACATCCACGCGGGCGGAGCTACGGGCAAAAGCTAGTAACAAATAAAACTGAACAGCAGGTCAAAATTATTACTTTAGTAGGCAGTAAACTGAAAATTACCCTATGTCGCATCTGTACTGATAATCTATGCAAGCAGTGTTGTTGTGTCCTTGTCGTGCTCATATCAAAAAGTATTTCTGTCCTTTTTCTTTGCCGCCATTATTTTAAAAATATTATCAAACTAAATTTAATGAAATACACTAAAAAATCGGTAATATTGTATGTACTTACATGTGATAGAAGGTCCTTCGTGTTTTATTGATTTTAGTGTCGTAATTTGTACATTTTTAAAAATACACGGTGGCATTTTTATTGCCATTTTATTATGCGCTTACATACGTGACATCTCGGCGTTTGCCAGACGTATACTAAATGCGATACGTCCCAATTGGGACGTTTTCGCGTCTTCACCAGGCGCAGTCTAATAACATATCTGCCTCTTTTTTGTATGTAATATCATTGCGGGTAGTTGGAGCCTTAATACATCTGGCATCTGGTCTGGTCTAACTGCAGTTTAGATAGTAGATGCTTCACGGAAAATATCGAAGTTTAACTTTCATGGCAAACTAACGACATGTATCTCGGTTTTATCTGGAAAATTGGTCGTAAAAGTATCCAATAACGATGCAAAACTATTTGAATGGTCCTTGGAATGAAACCAAGATTGCTATGAACCATTTATTTTTTTATGAACCCTTCATATAATATTAGTAAGGATATGCCCACCGCTAGAAATGGGGCGTGACCATATGTATGTACCTAATGTTCGTATGGTCAATACACAAGAATCACGACATGAGTTGAAATTTATAAAAATGACCGCGGGCTTTCCATAAATGAACCAACCCTTATTGTACAATCTATCTAATTTATGGTGTAAGATTTAATGCTATTTTATCGTCGCTTTTCTACACAAAGAATTGTGAAAACATTTTAGAATATCACTGGCATATTTTATATTCTTATATATTTTTATTTTAAGTGTTTATTATTTTAAGTAATATAATAACTATAGAATAGTTTATTTTCAAAATACGTGCCTAAGTTTGCAAATTGCATAGTTAAACAGTCCTCAGGTTAGTTTTAGGATATATGAGTTAGGTTAGGAACACACATTGAGACCCTTATGTGTCTCTTACAGCACGTTAAGCCCAAAAAGAGTGTAACCACTACATTTTAGCTGATCCGTCGGTCCCGATTTCCACTTAAACATCGGTGGCACTCGCTAGGGGTAATTGGAACCAAAAAAAGTTCGACAACCCATTCTAACTACAAATCTTTGACATCGCTAATGGATTGTGGATTGTGGATTGGATTACCTACGCTTCATGAAAAATATTGAAAAAACCGGTTTTTATTGTTTTGAAGGATTTTTTTTTTACAGCATGTATTCGATTTTATTTTTTTATTATTATCCTCTATGGAGTGGCGGTAGTGAACGTGGCCACTACGCAGGAGGCGCGGGTTCGAGCCCCGCTTAGTGCAAATATTTGTATACTATTTGCATTATGGCAGTTGGAGCTTAAATACATCTGGCATCTGGTCTAAGTGCAGTTTAGCTGGTAGATGCTTCACGGAAAATATCGAAGTTTAACTTTTATTGCAAACTAACGACATGTATCTCGGTTTTATCTGGAAAATTGGTCGTAAAAGTATCTAATAACGATGCAGAACTATTTGAATGGTCCTTGGAATGAAACCAAGATTGTTATGAAAACTGTGACCATTTAATTTTTTATGAACCCTCCATATGATATATCCATACTAATATTATAAATGCGAAAGTAACTCTGTCTGCCTGTCTCTCTGTCTGTTACGCTTTCACGCCTAAACCACTGAACCGATTTTGGTGAAATTTGCTATAGGGATAGATTGGACCTTGAGAAAGTACTTAGGCTATGTTTGGTCGCGATAACCGACTTCCACGCGGGCGGAGCCGCGGGCTAGTATTATATATGCCCACCGCTGCGCTGGAAATGAGGCATGACCATAATTATGACCTAATGACCTAATGTTCGTATGGGCAATACACAAGAATCATGACATGGGTTGAAATTTATAAAAATGACCGCGGGCTTTCCATAAATAAACCAACCCTTATTGTAACATCTATCTAATTTACGGTGTAAGATTTAATGCTAATTTATCGTCGCTTTTCTACACAAAGAATTCTGAAAACATTTTAGAATTTCACTGGCTGCTCTCTTTTATATTCTTATATATTTTTATTTTAAGTGTTTGTAACACACGTCATATTCAATGTCTTCAGAAAATAAAGTGTAGTTTTTTTATAAAAAGACACGTCAATATGACATCACTTTGCCTGATGGTAAGCTAAAGGCAAACTCTCGGAAAGAGGAACACCATCGTAACATGTATCATGTTAGCAGTGTTGGCACTCAGCTTGACGGCTTCATCAGATGCC
The DNA here is from genome assembly GCA_914829495.1 of Eilema sororculum. Classification (NCBI taxonomy): domain Eukaryota; kingdom Metazoa; phylum Arthropoda; class Insecta; order Lepidoptera; family Erebidae; genus Eilema; species Eilema sororculum. The sequence goes on from OU618543.1 coordinate 5,906,469, forward strand.
TTTTCTCGCCAAAGGATCCGGACTGCAGGAAGAAGGAGACACGAGTGGTAACAATAGAGTAGTTTATCTTCAAAATCTGGTTCTATTTACGGGTACGTGCTTAAGTAATATCCAAATAAGTTATTATATAGTGCTCAGGTTAGTTTTAGGATAGATGAGTTAGGTAAGGAGCACATATTGAGACCGTCCTGTGTCTCATACAGCACGTTAAGCCCAAAAAGAGTATAATCACTACATTTTAGCTGAGCCGTCGGTCCCGGGTTCCACTGAAACATCGGTGGCATTCGTTAGGGGTAATTGGAACCAAAAAAACGTTCGGCAACCACTCTAACTCTTCTCTAACTACAAATTATTGACATCGCTTATGGATTGTGGAGGTCGGATTACAGACGCTTCATGAAAAATACTGAAAAAAACCGGTTTTTGATTTTTTTATTATTATTATCCTCTGTGGCGTGGCGGTAGTGAACGTGGCCACTACGTAGGAGGCGCGGGTTCGAGCCCCGCTTAGTGCAAATATTTGCATACTATTTGCATTATAGCTATTTGCATTGGTCTTGGTGTTTCTATGTATAATAAGTATTAATGTATTTACAAAAAAAAAGTATCTAAGTATGTTTATCCGCATTCTAGATTCCATAACACAAGCTAGTTAAGCTTACCATGGGTCTAGATAACGTATTATGGAATCCATACTAATATCGCTCCGCCCGCGTGGATATCGGTTATGGCGACCAAACATACCCTGTATCCTTTCTCATGGTCTAATCTACCCCTATACCAAATTTCATCAAAATCGGTTCAGTAGTTGAGGCGTGAAAGCGTAACATACAGACAGACAGACAGACAGCCAGAAAGACAGACAGACAGACAGAGTTACTTTCGCATTTATAATATTAAGTAAGGATATAACCAGGATAGTAGAGAAGAAATTTCCAAACTCCACCTAATCCGACTTCATTTAAACACAAAGTACCTAATGATATTAATAATTTCAGGTCTAAACTATATAAAAGTAACATTAGGCCTCCGGTCTGGGCCCTAACCATTAGCAAATCTCACCTGTTTAATGGGTAAGAATAAATAGTCGGACTGTAATCTGCGTAATTATAATAATTTAAGAGGATTACCAGCAGTAGCCAATAAATTTCATGAAGAAATAAAATTAAAGAGAAGATTTGAGGATGAAATTTCATTTAAAGACATTAAAATGAAATGAAAATATTAGTAGGTATAGGATTGGGTTTTATGTAGGTACGATCGACTACAAAAGTTGATTAACATGTATGAAACATTAACAAACCTTTAAACATTGGAATACAAGTATGAAAAATTAATGTATAAGCACTTTCATGATTTCTAGAGGACCACGTCAATATATTTGATGTTCTGTTCATTATTTTGTGAGAGATTTTCGGGGACGCTAAATCCAGGGTCCGAGTTGAAAAACTTAGTAATCAGAGTGATCAAAAACAAAGAATTTGTCAAGCTACTCTTATCGTTGACTGTCCATTTTTTGTAGCAGTACTTTGCAATAGCGAAATTTTATATAAATTAGTAAAAGGATCACTATTTTATCTCCAAAGTAACAGTAAAGTAATACTCTAACAATAAATACCTGAAGTATTCCAATAAGCCTTCAGAAATAAGCGGAACGGAATAGAAATATATCAAATCACCTTGTAGCAAAAAACCTTTCAGTATTTACAACTCGAGATAAGGAAAAATACATTCAACCTTTTGGAAGATATAAGTGTAGTCTAATATCATTTGTTGGTACATTACAATCGAGTGGATCCAATAAAATGTATCTTTACGTCGCGTAAAGAAGCACGCGATGTAACGTATACAGTGCGATATAAACTGAACAGTATTTGACATAAAAGGCTATGGTGGAAGGTTGTAACTTATATCAGTTTATTGTGAATTTTTTGCTTGATTCGATAGCTTAGTGGAAAAGGAGTCGGTTTTATGATCGAAAGGTTTTGGGTTCCTAGCTAACCAACATGATCCCACATCGAAAACAGAAAATTTAGGGGAATAATTTAGGTTACCTACTAATATAACTTTAAAACACACACACACACACATTTCAAATAGGTTTGTTTTTGTATATGATTAGTAACAAGAATAAGCATGTAATTTATGTAGTTAATTGGATTATAAAGTCTGCAATAGCAATATAGAATGCACGGACTCCACACAAACTCCAGTGTCTTATGGTTTGCTATGACTTATATAATCGTATAATATTGTTGTAGGTATAATATTGTATAATTTATATAATATTGTTGTAAAAAAAACTAATTTTCGCTCTGAAATGACTAATAACTGTAATCTATGAACGCACTCTAAATTGCTCTTTACCTTTGCCATAGCTAAATTCCATCAAATATTGTATGTAATTTAAAATACAAGGTCACAGGCGACGGTTAGTTGGATAATATTGAAATAAACTCATCATATTTTGGTCTTTAAGCGTACCTTTCATAAAGCTGATGAACCGGCAAAGTATCAACAGCACAACAAAGTAACAACAACGTCCGATATCAACACTTTGTCAATGTTCAAAATCTGTCATAGAATGCGGCCGGTGGCGCAGATACAGTTTATCACTCTCTTTGCTGGTGATCAATATATCTTCCTCCCTTTGAACACAATATTGTTGAGATTTAAGCACGCAGTGGCAAAGTTATTTTACATTTACGTCACTTAGGAGCTACAAATCAAATGCACAATCTTAAGGAGCCCACCCACGATCAGTCCGCCTGCACTTTCAGATCGTAACGGGTGGCCTGCAGTCCTAGGCCGACAGCGCCCACACACGAAAGCGATTTAGGCCTGCTGGCCATTCCCTGCTGTCAGTTTTGCGACTACGCACGATCACCCACAATTTGTGATTGTGATGTGTTTATCCGCATTCTAGATTCCATTACACAAGCTAGTTAAGCTATGCTTACCATCGGTCTAGATAGCGTTGTGTGGAATGTTGTGGAATATTTATTTGTGGAATATTAATTCATAATTGTATTAGTTTATATTTGAAAATCAAATTAAAACGAAATTTGAACAAAAATATGTACATAAACTTTTGTCGCGAAAATGTGTTCTCGGTTAAAGTTAATTAATTCTCAGTTAGCAATTTTTCCATCAGGAAATACCTACTAAAAACACCATACCCGCTATAGACACAATATATCAGCACATAATAAAATTCTAACTATGAAAATCAAAACATGGGTTATAACTATAACACAACTTTGCCTATTTCGTACAGGAGTACCTATAAGTATATTTTGTCTACGCCTTCAACAGTCTAGATTTAAATATTTAAAATAAAGAAAAAGCAATTAAATATACAGGACCTGGAACTAATAGTGAGTAAACAGGGAAACTGAAATTCCACTTGCACTCACAGTGGTGAACCAGTGCTGGGAGAACCTAACCTATTGGCAATAACCCTAATCATATTCTGTTCTCCTTGGTAATAACTTTTTAAAGAAAATTGAAAACGTTCTGCCCACTAATAAATACTGCACTCGTCTAAAACAAACCCTACCCTATTATGCAGCATTCATGTATTTTATAGTGGCATCCATTACATTATTGAAGATACAAAAGGTTCATGATTTCACGGAATTGGGATCTTATTTAGAGTTTACGGACGGGGAGCGAATATAGATAGGCTTTAACATGGTTTTGACCAGTTTATATGAAGAATATTTTAAACGCATTGGAATAATTGGCTATGATATTGGATTCCCGGTAAAGTAGAATAGATCTTCCCCATCTCTTCTTGCGGGCGTCGTAGAGGGTGATTAAAGGCATAGGCAGTCCTCCATCCAACAGTGTTTACGATCAGTATCGAAAGAAGGCGAGGGAGGAGGGACGGGAGCCCGAGCCTGAAGAAATTCGGGCCGTGAGTTCCCAGCTCCACCCTGACATGGTAGCTGAGTGGGAGCTACGACTTGGGCGACCAAGCGCTGGGCACGCCGTAATAGTCATGGAGGAATGGCTAGAGAGGCCACACGGCAACCTCTCGTACCAGCTGACGCAGGTGATTACCGGACACGGGTGTTTCGGGAGTTACCTGTGTTGGATGCGGAAAGAGCCAACGTCCGAGTGCCATCACTGTGATGCGAGCGAGGACACAGAGCTGCCCACGCTGACTGAGTGCCCGGCGCGGCGTGGGACACACCGAGGCGGTTCCTAGTGGCGGCTCTGGGGGTGCGAGTCCTCACACTCGCCACATTGCTCACAGTGATGATACGATGTGCGAACGCTTGGGTTGCGGCCGGTCCGGATTAGACTCTGGGCCCGGGAAGCCCACGAAGAGCGAAGGCGAACCGGACGTCGGAGGTTGCAGAACGACCTCCGTCCTCCATGAGGGCTGGCCTGGGGGTGACCGGTGGAGCCGCCTGTCACCCTTGCAGAAGCAGGCCGTGGTGGTGGCGCAAAGTGCGCCTCCCCGGACTCGGGGCTAGTTGGGGACACCGAGGTCCCCACAACCCAAAGGAGACCATCTCGAAAGAAATGGTCCTGGGTCTGCCGGGGTGCGAGAGATATGCTTTCGGCAATCTCACCTCCGGCAACCAAGGACCCAAGATGGCGTGTGTTTTAGACGGTTCAAGTCCAACATAACCGCCTCCACCGGCTACGTGGGTGGGGATTTCGCGCACGACGAAAAAAAAACAGTGTTTACGGTTATATTTTTATATAGCATTAGAAATTGCCCGCTCACCTTATGATACGTTTGACCGAAAATCATAGTTGGCATAATGTGGGTATTAATACGCTTCTGCCTCGGAGATTTGCCTGCGTGATATAGGACTGCTGCATCGGAGTTGATTTTTTTTACTTATAAGAAGTTGTCCAAATTCCGGAAATAATGGTTATCTGTTCGAGCAAGTTACGGGGAGTACGGTGGATGTCACAGACATTCCAATTGTAGCTCATCTAACTTAGTGGTTACTTGTTGTACAGTGTATGGTCTTGCGTTGTCGTAAAGCAGCAGTGGCCTAGAGCAATGGGCCAATCTCAGTTGTTTAGCAGTTAGTTCTTCCTTCATGGTTTGCAGTTGCTGATAATAGATATCTGCCGTAATCGTTTGGCCAGATTTTAGAGAGCTGTAGTGAACGACACCAACGCTAGTTCAGCAAACACTCACAAGTAACTTTTTCTGAGTTCATTTTTGTTTAGGACAGGATTTAGCTGGGTCTTCAGGGTTCCCATTATCGTACAGTATCCACTTTTCATCACAAGTAATGATTCGATTTAGAATCCCTTCATTATTGTGTCGGTTGAGTAAAGAAACACAGCAGTCGACGCGTGTTTGCAAGTTCGATTCACTCAATTCATGAGGTACCCATCGTTCAAGTTTTTTTTACTTTCTTAATTTGCTTCAAGTGAATTAATGCCATTTTGTTACTTACTCCGAAGCCTGCAGCTATCTCTGAAGTGCTTTGTGATGGATCCGCTTCCACAATAGCCTTTAATTCTTCATTTTCCACTTCGGTCTCCGGCTGTCTACGGGGTTGGTTCTGAAGGTCGAAATTTTCAGAACGAAAACGTGGAAACCAAAAACGTACCGAGCTTTCTTTTGCGACGCCAGCGCCGTACACATAATTAATCATTCGAGCTGTTTCCTGCAGCACTGGTGCCACGCTAGAACTCGTACTCGTAAGTATACCACAATTTTATGTTTTCCATGTGTTCCATATGTGACACTAAAGAAAAAAATAATGAGGAAAAAATAAATGAATTACTGTTTTCAAAACTCAAATGTAGTAGCTAAATGAATTTATGAATTTGAATTTGCAATTCTTAACCGAAGAGGAGATATTTTTTTTTTATATACACACGTCAATTTGACTTCACCTCGCCTGATGCCTGATGAAAAGCTAAAGGCAAAGTCTCGGAAAGAGGGTTACCATCGTGAACATTTACCATGTTAACAGTGGTGGCACTCAGCTTGACGGCCTCATTAGATGCCTTTTGACGCCCGCTTAAAGAACCCGGGACTGTAGGAAGAAGGAAACACGTGAGCTGGCAGGGAGTTCCAGGTCTTAGTGGTACGACATAGGAATGAGTCACTGAAACGCTTGGTTCTAGCAGGTATACTCTGCACCGTATATGGATGGCATCTTAGCACTGCACGTGTCATCCTGTGAAGGAAAGGAGAGGGTGGGACTAATTGGAAGAGCTCGTCAGAACATTCACTATGATAGAGACGGTAGAATACTGCAAAAGACGCAACATTTCTACGCATCTGCAAAGGCTCGAGGGTGTTCGTGACCTTAGGATTCCCAATAATGCGGACCGCACGTCGCTGCAACCTGTCGAGAGCATATAGTAAGTACTTTGTGGAGCCGTCCCAGAGATGTGAGCAGTATTCCACGCAGGAACGAATTTGGGTCTTGTATAGAAGACACCGCTGCTCCGGCGTGAAAAAACGTCTCACTCTTTTCAGGACTCCGAGTTTACGCGAGGCTGATTTGATGATGCTCTCGATAAAGTTTTTGTTATTCAGTTTGCAACGAATATCCATACCGAGGATATTGATGTGATCCTGCAGTGGCAGTGGTGTGCTCTGAAGAGTGGGAAGGGGAAGGAAAGGAGATACCTTTGCTGTAAACGCACATTCCTGGGTCTTCTTGGCATTGAACTCGACGATTAAAGTGGCCAATACGACAAAACGCGAATTTCATATGTAAAGGCCTAATATTTATTTGAATCCTGATGCGTCATAAGCAATTTGCTAATAATAATTTTACCGAACTCCTCTCCGAATCCAAAAATAACTTTATTCCGAACATTCATACTTTCTACATTAGTCAATTTGAAATAAACTACACAATAATGAAAGTTTCGCGTTTATAATATTGGCAGAATAGGATGCTGTCAAAAAGTCTGCTGCTACATACTCGTACCTCAAAAAGTATCAATATTGTTGCAAGCAGTGTGATTTAAAAAAATACTCCTAAACTAAATTTTCTCATCGACTAACAAAAAGCTGATGAAATAAACTGCTAAAAAAGAATTGCCAGTGTAAATTTACATGTGATAGCATCGAAAAATTTAAATTTCCAATCTCATTGACTTTAAGTGGAAGTGTCGCGAACAGTGTTGCCCACAAAATAGCAATAAAAAAGGCAAAAGAGTGAGCTTTGTACCGGCATTTCAGCACAGATTTGATGCCATTTTTCAAAGGTTGACTTGTAAACTTTGATGAACAAAGAGTGAATTGGTTTTTAATAAAACGTACAGAAAAAAAAATCCACCAAAGATGTGTTAGGCCGCCAACGGTGTGAGTATTCCTATAGTAAGCGCAGAAATCAGGGGCAGCGGGGGGGTGTTCTTCTTTGCTACCCTATTAGTATGTAATTGAAATAGAGCATTATTTCTTTTGCGACTCAGTTTATAAAGCGTTTACTATAACAGTGAATGCTGTTAAATGCTGCGCAGATGATGATGGTGATGATGAATGGTGAGTGATGATGACCCTAAACATCCCTTAATAGAACAGAAAAAGAACAAAAATTATAATCGTTTCAATTCATTCAGTATTCATAAATAATGCATCACTAGCAATTCCTTCCAAATTCACAATTCTTTAATCATTAACAATACCGTCTGTAGTTATTATTAATAAATTCATCTCAAGCAGTTCATTGATGATTAATATTCCATGTGTTACTCTTTGAAATATGTATTTTCGATATTCTTAGTACAACTTACTGTAAATGTCCTCAAAGGGTAGACAGATATGATTTTTCACCTAAATATTACCAAGTATGTTTTTGTTTTTAGGCACCCGTATTCCAGAAAGATATTTATTTGGGACCCTTTCTACTGTACCATTGGAAACAAACTGTAAACTATTTCATTTAGCCCAAGCAAAATTATTCTATTTGTGTATTTATAGTGCGATCAATTGAACGATGTGGATTTTTAAATCCCATATTAACCTTATATGTTTCCTTTTGTTCGATGGATTTGGAATTAACACACTAAAATTTGTCATATGAGTCAATAAAAACATTGGAAACGAAAATGTAGTCATAGCGAAATAAGTGTGTGAATCAATTCCTACCTACCTCTTCGAGGATTCAGTAGCGTAAATTTGTATGTATGTAATTGTATAGATCTGTTCGATCTTAACAAAAAAGTAAAAAATAGAGTTCCGTACATTATTTTTTTAGCTGTTGTCATCCACAGCGTGTGGGTTGTGAACGAATGCCTAATGGGATGCTTGTTGAGACGTATACCTGTAGACATCTAAGTCTACGTCCTTATTGATTCAGACAGGGTCCTGGTACAGACAGTTCACTCGTTTATTTCGTACTGTGCTATCCAGTCTTAATTTGATTAGGTTTTTTCAGCATCACAGTAATTTGGTTCGAGAATTTTTGCGTTTAATACTTTGGGTGGATTACAGCAGTGAACATTCATTCGATTAGGTTGTATTCTTACGTTTTATGTAATGGAATTAAGATAACGTAGTTTAAGCTTATATTGACCTTCGACAAATTCTTGATGTTATAAGTACCGTGAAGGTGGCAAAGTGCGCCTAGTGGTAACACACAAATATTTCAAAAAACACCTATTGGGTACTAGTAAATGATATCTTAAGTCCATGTTACAAACTAAAATATAGTTTTCGTAATATTTGTGGCAGGCGCACTTGCACGCTGGGCACACTTTGCCACCTTCACAGTACCTACTTATAGCATCAAGAATTTGTCGAAGATCAATATAAGTTCTAAAAAAGATTAGCAATCTAGGCACTGAATTCAACAGTAATCAATGCAAATTAATTTTTCTTTATTCAGTGCTTGTTTTTGATGCTTCTTAGTTTTTGAAGTCGGATTTGTTTTGTTTTTACCCGCGACGGAACGGAGTATATGCGTTTGGGGTGAGAAGATGTTTGTGTGTTTGTTTGTTTGTTTGTTTGTGCAAATCAATGTTGCCATTTTCTCGGAAACTACCAATCCAATTTTGATGCAGCTTTCAGTTTTGTGTTCGGCTTTAATTGAAGCATGTTCTAAGATAGTTGTTACAATGACAACTCACCAGGGGGCGCTACACCAAGCATTTTTAATGCAAATCAATGTTGCCAATTTTCTCCAAAAATACTAATCCGATTTTGATGCAGTTTTCAATTATTGGTTTGCATTTGATTGGTGCATGTTCTTAGATAGGTGTTACGGTGACAACCCAATAGGGGGCGCTGCAGTAAAAAAAATTGAATTATTTTTTAAACGTCGTGGGTTTTTTCAAAATCTTTAATTTTATTACTTGCTCATTAATTATATTATATCAACCAATACAATATAGGCATCGATAATTTGAGTGTAAAAGAACTTATTTTTTTCTAATACTGAAACAAAACCTTTCAAAGTGCCGTTTACATGCGAGCCCGACACCCTCCTCGAGTTTAGTTATCCGACGCCCATCGAAAAGGCGAGATTTAATCCGCAACCATTTATCTTATTCAATATAAGTTCTTGGGCACAAACTGTGTCTGAACACCAGCTGGCACATACCAGGAAGTTACATTTTCTTGAGAAACGGTTGAACACATTTCTTTTTTAAATCCCATCCTCGTCGCCACTAAAATATTTTGCAAATTAAACACTATATTAATTAAAGGTATATTTACTTGCATAACTCCGTGTCACACCAATCGTAGCTACAAAGAGAGAGGGAGAGAGAGAAATGTATATTTCTATCGCGGTCTCACACTATCGTTATCTTTAAATCTTTATACCAACTAACTGTTGCCAGCAGCTCCGTCTGTGTGGTATATCTATAGACAGAAGTTTCTTAAGAACTTTGAATGAAAGAAAATTGGTGAAACAAATTAAATTGACAGTGAATGTGCAACAGTAACAGTCAACCTAGGCGTATAATACAGTCAGCAGCAAAAGTAGCTGTCCAAAAACAGAATGTCAAAACACCTGAATGATTGAATGACTTCACCTCGCCTGATGTTAAGCTAAAGGCAAAGTCTCGGAGACAGGGTCACCATTGCAAACATGTACCATGTTAACAGTGGTGGCACTCAGCTTGACGGCCTCATTAGATGCCTTTTCTCGCCCCGCTTAAAGGACCCGGGACTGTAGGAGGAAGGAAACACGTGAGCTGGCTGGGAGTTCCAGGTCTTAGTCGTGCGGCATAGGAATGAGTCACTGAATCGCTTGGTTTTGTAGAAAATTATAAAAGTAGAAGAAGGGGAAGGTATATAATATGCTGCGACTGTCTCTGCAATAGTGGGACACTATTGCACTACACTCAATAGTGATGATGAGACAAAGATAGAATGGTTAACTAAGGTTGAATATCGCTAGTGAAACTACATTCAACTAAACTACCCGACTATCTCAACTTCAGTAATTACATTCTAGTGAGATACGTCATTAGTAGCTGTGAAGTTATCCATCCGGACATCCCTATTATACTGTGTGCATACTGGCTGCATACGGGAGTAGGAGACGGGAACTAAATGAAGTGTCGGTAGCTGTAATGAATATCTTCTGTGCATCTAAATATCATGTCTTGACTAAGATGAACCAGCTTAATAATATTATGCATTGAATTTACTTTATCTATACTTACTATTAAAGAGGTAAAGTTTATGAGTTTGTGGCGTGGCGGTAGTAATCGCGACTGCTACGCAGGAGGCGCGGGTTCAATCCCCGCTCATTGGAAATAGTTGTATGCATGAATATGGGTATTTACATTGGTCTGGGTGTTTCTATGTATTTACAAAAAAAAATTATCTATGTTTATTCGCATTCTAGATTCCATAAAACAAGCTAGTTAAGCTATGCTCACCATGAGTCTAGACAGCGTTAAAAAAATCCTATCCAAGATCTCTCTTCTCACCAAAACCAAAGAAGTAAGCTAACTATTCGGGCTAGCCAACTTCTTTAGTTACTCAATACACCTACTGATTGACGGACAAGTCCCTGAAGTACGCTTATCTCTCGGGATTGGGAGGACAGATGGTAATCGCTTCCGAAAAATCATCAACAGTCTCTACCATGGGGAATGTTCTGACGAGCTCTTCCAATTAGTCTCACCCTCTCCTTTCCTTCACAGGACGACACGTGCAGGGCTAAGATGCCATCCATATACGGAACCAACCGTTTCAGTGACTCATTCCTATGCCGCACTACTAAGACCTGGAACTCCCTGCCAGCTCACGGGTTTCCTTCTTCCTACAGTCTCGGGTCCTTTAAGCGGGACGTGAAAAGGCATCAAATGAGGCCGTCAAGCTGAGTGCCACCACTGTTAACATGGTAAATGTTTACGATAGTGACCCTCTTTCCGAGACTTTGCTTTTAGCTTAACATCAGGCGAGGTGAAGTCAAATTGAGGTGTCCTGTATAAAAAAAACAATCCTGTACACCACTGAAACAATGCCAGAGAAAACTTACAGTGTATACTGTAACTCTTTGCTACGCACAAGTTCTTTGAGACTTTATTGAAGGTGTTACTTGCTCACTGCTCAAGCTAAACTTTTTGTTATTCAGGCATTTAGTTTCCAATTTATTACCCCATTAATTCTGTCTGCGGTAACAACCGTCTGAGGACTCATTCCCACGACAGGTAACAAATGTATTTTGGCGGGACTTCTGCTGTTGCTATCTCACTAAGAATAGTAATCGTCTTGGCAACGAACCAAAGAGACAGTTTTAACGTTGGCCCTAGGATCTTTCTGGGATCTATAGTCACGCCGCATTCTCAGTGGAGTAGGCACATTTTCCACGTCTTCTACTTACATAATTGTTTTCATACATGCTCACCGGTCGAGTACTCTGGACCTAAATAAAACAATATTGCATACATACCTTTATCCCTGTAGGTTTAGGCATAGCATTACCCACATTTTGCCAATCATTTTATTCAGTCCGCGTAATAGAGGGTGGCCGTATTCCGGGCACTATTTCGATTCGAGCCATAAGATCTCTCTGATGTGATCATCTGAGGCTGAGTCTGGGCTGTATTATATCTGTCTGATGCTAAACAGCCCTATCCCTAAGCCGCCTTGTACGACACCGCATGGGAAGAGATGGGGTGGCCTAAATTCTACTCTGCCGGGGCCGCGAACCATGCGGCTAATTTCTTTTATTTCAAGTATCAAAAATCAATGTTTAATAATGATTGTAACATCATTCATTGGTTCCGATAGTTTGTAAGAATGTCGGTAGATGACTCTACCGTCGCCTTAAAGACGGATAAGAAGGGAAATTTGAATCACATCAGGCGTGTCTCGGTAGCCGAGTTGGTCAAGGCATTCCCCCTGTAAGGGAAAGATCGCGGGTTCGAGTCCCGCTCGAGAAGTTTCTTTTCCCTATGTATTCGATTTGTATAGTTAGCATACTTAATGCTGTAAAATTCATTCAATTTTAAGTATATTTATTTCCAACTCATTTTTATTATTACTCTCAGGTCATAGAAGTTCTTCACAAGTTGTTCACATTGCCATCAAACGAACGTATAACTGAAGGCACTTTCACGCCTCACTGATTTATAATTTTACGCGAGGTTAGTTCGTGATTCACGAAATTACCCACGAGCATACACAGAGCTACACTACTCCAGTGACGTCATAAGTTAAACAAAATGCTAACAACAGAACAATAATAGCTCTTTTAATAATAACACATGAACTGCTTTGCGCATCCTCAAGCTCAGGAATGAACTCCCTGCTGTGGTCATTCTAAGCAACTACAATTTAGGGGATACAATAATAAAAATAGGAATTAACGCGATCATGGTATAGGTACATACGTACCTTTGATTTGCCTGACGTTTCGACCAGGTTACACCGGTCATGGTCCCAGGCTGACTGGTTCAGGTGCACGCCAGCCATCTTCGAGTCCGTGAGTAGGAGCTTCTTCATCTACCCGCACATTCTCTTTATTTTGTTTTCGCCATGTACCGTCACATACCACACTCACAGTGTCCCTATTATGTAAGCTAACTGTCCGCTGTTTATCCGACTGCGCAGAGATTCCCGTTATTTTAACCTCCTAAGTCATTAATGCGGAAGTAACTCTGTCTGTCTGTTACACTTTCATGCCTAAATCACCAAACAGATTTTGATTGCATTTGGTATAGGGGTATATTAGACTTTCAGAAAGGACATAGGCTATGTTTGGTCGCGATAACCGACATCTACGCGGGCAGAGCTGCGGTCAGTAGCTATTATAAATATAAATATCGCTCATATAGTAATAGATATATACGAGCACAATAGTCCTGAGATAAAATCTTGTGAAAACACACATAGCTACATTACGTACGCGAGTACATAATAAAAAAAAGTACATAATATAGATAAGTGTTTGCGAACGTTCAGAGAACGGAAGCATGGTGTCTTAAGTAAGTGTTAACACAGGCACAAAATAAATAGTACCCACAGCGGTGTTAGAGGAGTGACCACGAGCTCTCAGCGATAATTTCGTTCAATATTTTCTGTCATTATAACGTCTGTTAGTTTTCTTTGCAACAATAATAAGTTAGAGCAAGTCAAATAACTATTTTAGGCCTCATGCCCACGAGACGGTTTTAACACGGCCCGGTTTTTTGCCGGCGCCGGGTAGAAACCGCCCGACTGTGCACACTAGACAGTTTGTACACGACCCGGTTTCAAGGAGTTGCCACCTTCATTCGCTCGTTTTATTTCGTGAATTATGAACGTATAAAATGTTGACTGTTAAAAAAGAAAATGTATTATTGCGTGGTGGTACATGTATAAAAAGCTAAAAAAAGACGATAAAAAATGCCAAGACGGTATTGGGTACATCCTATGCTAACAGAAAGACACCTCTTTCGACGCTTCGTATGTGAGACGTTTATTTTTGTAAATTTCCGCAGTCTTGTCCCACAACACTGGCCTCTCTTCTACCAAATTAATTAATAATTCTTGGTTGATCTCCATTGCGTTGGTAGCCCTGTGCACGCGCTGCCCATAGGTCCGGTCTCGTGTGCATGCGCTCACACACTGCCATACTCCACTGCGAGCCGGGCGTACGCGGCTAGCACCGCGCCCGGTTTCACGGCGAGCCGGCTCTAGCGCCGGCGTCGTGTGGATAGCTTCATAGAGTTTCATACACGACTGACGACCGCCCGTAGACCCAGTTTGACGCCGGGCCTAGCTCCGGCGCAAAACCGTCTCGTGGACATGAGGCCTTAGGAGTCATTCAGGCTTTGAAAATTAATAGAAATCATACAAACACGAAGCAACATAATACTTTATATATATTGTTTATCATTTTCAATGATGCGTAGACTAGTATTAATATAGATATTATAAATTCCTTCTGACAGCCACCGTGGCGTAAAAGTGAACGCGGCTACTACGCAGGTGGTGCGGGATTGATCTCCACTCAATGCAAATATTTACATAACATAACATAAACTCACGGCAGAGGTGCTAGCACCCACATTTCACCAGTTTATGTTTTAGGTCCCAATGTAATAGGTGGCGAGCCTATTGCCATTAACCGGGCACTTATAAACCTGCGATAAATACACACAACATAACTTCGAAAAGCATCGAAAAGTCATTGGTGGAATATGGATATTTGCATTGGTCTGGTCGTGTCTCGGAGAGCACGTTAAGCCGTCGGTCCAGGTTGCCATACGAACATCTATGGCAGTCATCACGGGTAGTTGGAGCCCTCAATAATCCAACAACTGGTCTAGCTGCAATGCTTCGATATCGCCTTTGGGTTGTGAAGGTCAGATAAAATATCGAAGTTTAGCCAAATCCGCACTTAGTCTGGTAAAGCGGACTCCAGACTCCAAGCTGAAAGCCACAGATGCGTCTGGAATTAACGCTCAGAATCATCTGAGCGTTCATCAGAAAAAGATTATAAATTCCTTCTAAACCCATTACATTTTAATATAACATGTTGAATATGTGTCTTGCGTACACCGCAATGTTTGCAGACGACCTTTGAACTTCCAACATGTCTCATAAGTAACATAATTAAGAAAATACTCTCTGTGAATAAGAGGACGAGCGTTCGTTGCTTAATAAATATAATTGAAAATAAAGTGCTATTATTGAAACAAATAAATACCATTGAAGTGTAGTTAAAGTGCTTCATTTTGTCAAATTGAAATCATAAGTTTCGATTTCATGGATTAAAATACCGAATGTTTATTTTTTGGATTTTATTCGGTTCAATTACCGGGTGTAGCAATTTACGAAAATCTTTGATGAAATTTCAGTTTTGATTCTTTTTAAAAAGAAAGAAATTTTTCTTGAGTTAAATTAACTATCGCAAAATATTTAGAGTAGGAATTGTTCCGCCCTATATTTTAAAATACATAAATATTCGCACTGAGTGGGAATCGAACCCGCACCCTGCTTTCTATCGATTCACACCACTGGTCCAAAACGACGAATTCAAAGAAGGGCCTTGTGCGATTCACACCGTGGTGCGAACACCTTGTGATGTGAATCGACGAAGTAAACGATCTACCACTTCCACAAAGGCTGTCCATTATTCTGTTTCGAACACTTCCACTGATTATCTCATCCCTATCTAGAACAATAATCGTAGAACATCATTAGATCCCTATTTCTGTGCCTCTGATGCCACATACATCAGTTTGCAACAGGAACTGCTATCTGCTGGGTGTTTACGAGGCAGTTGAAGCGATAACCGCTTCTCAAGGACTTCACACATTCGTAAACAACTAAACCGCTTATTTTATGCGCTATTTCCAACCCTTCAGCCATTAGTGATGTATACCTAGCGACACATATCTTGGAAATACAATCGACGCTATCTACGTAGAAGTGCTAGATGAGTAATTTGCATGTTTTGTTTTCTTGACCTTTAGAACACCCTAACCTATCGATCAGTTTAATAAATCTAAGAAGAAAAATTGAACCTTAAATCGATGCAGGACATTTCCCAACTACAAAATGTACTCCAATTTCCAACGTAGAGCAACAGTAGTGCTCTTTAATTGCCCCAAGGAGGGCCAGACCGCAAGGGATGTGTCTTTTGAAGATAACACGGGGTGTAACAGCGGTGAACAAACTCCTATCACGCCACGGTCATCAAACATAGACTAATACAAAATAATCCGCATTCGCGAGCGCATTGTTTCTCTCGCGACTTAGGTTGGAAATATGTGTCCTGAGGTATACCTATATATAATTCTGCCACTCCTAATTCCGCAGTAAAGAGTTTCTCCTGCAGTTTGAGGTTGTAATTTATTTGATATTACATCAATAGTGTTGTTTGTGTGTCCAGTTTCTGGATGATTGTTACAGCGATAGTATATCGATTTAGGGCCCGATTTAGTAATCGTTTTTAAGACGTATGAATTTATAGTTCTGTAAAAAAGTTTTTTGTAAAATACTATTAAAAAAATGATTCAAAAATAAAAAAACCTGACTGCCACTGAAAAGATCAAAATAAGTTTGATAGCAGGTGGTACCCATTTGCCAATCATAAACTGAAAGAAAATTAATGGGTACTAAAATTTGCCAATCATAAACTGAAAGAAAATTAATGGGTACCGCCTGCTATCAAACTTATTTTGATCTTTTCAGTGGCAGTCGGATTTTTTTATTTTTCAATTTTTTTTTATTTTATACGTTTTAGTTCTAATAATCTCCTTCTAATTTCCTTTATTATGATAGCCTACTCAAATTTATTTTTGACAACATACGTTTTGGTGCCAAAAATCCACCAGCTTTGTTTTCTCGAAATTTTAATGTACCCGGTGACACTTACACAATCATGGCGAATTTAATGACACCTCACGTGTCCAAATCCGTCTAGCCGTTCAGGCTGTAGGCCTTGCCAAATAAATGGACATACATGCATACATATATATATACATAGTCTCGAAAAACATTACCTTCCTTCCTTCGGCAGTCGGGTAAAAATACATGTTCATATAAGTTATCTTACTTTTATATTCATAACTAGCTGTCGCGGCGAACTTCGTACCGCCAATTTTTTCCTACCCTCGTGGCATCAGATCCCGTTCCCGCTGCACCATTTAGGGGGATGAAAAATAGATAATAATTAAATGACGATTGATCATTTTTCTACCGGAAAGAAAAAATTATTAAATTACTAAAATGGCTATTAAAAAATAAGGGTTGATCGTAGAAGGGTGAAAATTAAAGATTGTATGTATTTTTGTATGTTGTATCATAAAAAAATAGAAATTAAAAATTTTGTTTAAAAAATAAAAAAAATAAATTTAGGGGTGGACTACCCCTAATATTTAGGGGGATGAAAAATAGATGTTGGCCGATTCTCAGACCTATTCAATATGCCCACAAAATTTCATCAAAATCGGTCAAGCCGTTTCGGAGGAGTATGGCAACAAAAACTGTGACACGAGAATTTTATATATTAGATAATATTAGCTATGTTAAACGGTATCACCACCCTACTTGACTCTCTACCACCGCATGGCATTGTCCGTTTGTTTTTCTCATTACTCGGCTCCTAAATGTCGTATGTTGTTTGAAGTTTATTATCCTATAACGTTCCTTAAGAACTAGGCTTTTAATTGCAAGAAAAAAATTCAAAACGTACGTGTAATTCCAGAGATTAGCGTATCAAAAAAACTTTTTAACATTATTATTAGTTAGATAGCTAAAGGAATACAATACATGTACGCAAATAATTCCATTTCTTTATTATGTATTTACACTACGTCGTAAATAGGTGTGACTCTTGGTTGTTGGAAAGTATATAGATCTGACAGCCATTATGTACTGACTTCGAGAAACTCGTAAGAACTTTTTCAAAGGAAGTTTATTCGCAAATACATAGCATTCATAGTGATGTCGTACAGTACCTACAACCCTTTATTTCAGCCAATAGATAGAAAATTTCGTATCACAGTGTGTTAAATATGTAGGTATGTAATTATGTATTTTTGGTGATCATCAGCGAATTGATAACTATGAAATACAACGATGCTGACAGACATAGTCACGAGATCACGCGTGAACAGTTTGACCAATTTCGCTAATTCTTTTATTATTGTCTTTGTTGTTATCAGGAGAAGGGGGTTGTTAGATGGAAGTCATGTACGGCTTTAGTCATGTTCTACCTTTGGTCATGAATTTCAACACAAACACTTCTTTCCAACAAACCTTTGGCCTGCCTGCCAGACTGTGTAACTGGGTTGCAAGCTTCCAGCAGGGGCGCCGTATTCGCGTCCTTTATGATGGACGAGCTTCGGAGTTCTTGCAGGTAAATGCTAGCGTGCCGCAGGGTTCCGTCTTATCTCCCACTCTCTTTCTTCTGCATATCAATGACATGCTCTGTAACGGAAACATTCACTGCTATGCAGACGACAGCACCTTACACGGGAGTTATTACGCACAATCTGCGGCCAAGCAGTCTGATATCCTGGAAAAAAAGCAGTTAGATCGTATCCTCGACCACATTTCTCAATGGGGCGCTGAGAACCTGGTCGAGTTCAATGCCAAGAAGACGCAGGCATGTGCGTTTACAACAAAGGTATCTCCTTTCCTTCCTCTTCCCACTCTTAGGAGCACGCCACTGCCACTGCAGGATCACCTAAATATCATTGGTATGGATGTTCGCTGCAAACTGAATAACAAAAACTATATATTATCGAGAGCATCATCAAATCAGCCTCGCGTAAACTTGGAGTACTGAACAGAGTGAGACTTTTTTTCACGCCGGAGCAGCGGTGTCTTCTATACAAGACCCAAATTCGTTCCTGCGTGGAATACTGCTCACATATCTGTGATGGCTCCGCAAATTACTCACTAGATGCTTTTGACAGGTTGCAGCGACGTGCGGTCCTGAGGTCACGAAGATCCTCGAGCCTTTGCAGATGCGTAGAGATGTTGCGTCTTTGGCAGTATTCTACCGTCTCTGCCATGGTGAATGTTCTGACGAGCTCTTTCAATTAGTCCCACCCTCTCACTTCCTTCACAGGACGACACGTGTAGGGCTAAGATTAACTCAAGGCTGAGTTTTCTTCCAGCAAACCCGGGAGTGCACAGAGGAATAGCAATCCAATGAGAGGCAAAAGCCTTGTGTACATTAAATGTCAAGTTTTATACTGAAGGATTTTAATCTTTTGACTTAAAACTACCTCTGAGGTAGAGTTATGATTAAAGAAAATTATAATAATAGGATAAGAAATATAATGTTACAAAAATTTGAGTCATTTCTTCTTATCTTAGAAGCTTTATTATTTACTAGCTTTTGCCCGCGGCTCCGCCCGCGTGGAAGTCGGTTATCGCGACCAAACATAGCCTATGTCCTTTCTCAAGGTCTAACCTGTCCCTATACCAAATTTCATCAAAATCGGTTCATTGGTTTAGGCGTGAAAGCGTAACATACAGACAGACAGACAGAGTTGCTTTCGCATTTATAATATTAGTATGGAAGTATGGATTTCAACTACAACGAGCATTTAGAAACAAATTAAAACACAGCAATAGTATTTATGCTAGTTTTATTTACAATAGTCCCTAACAGTACAGAAATGATAATGCTTAATCTATATCTAGGTCTTGAGATATGTTGCATTCTTGTAACACATCATTGATTACAAAATAACTTCACAACATTCTGTACTTGAAGGCAGGTCAAAAAGCTGTCTTTTTTTGCGGTTTACCAATGTTTCTCCTCAAACCTTCGCATTCCTAGAAATCGCTTGTGTATTTCAGTATATTCCATGGAAAAACAGATGGTACAGCACCTTTTTTCAAGAAATTATGTTGCTTATCAACTCCTAGAATAAGTGATTTACAACATTTTAAATAGGCAGAGAAATATAAAAATATCCACCATATGAACTATTGAAAAGATAATAGGTAGTAAAAGACTTATTCACATGAAGCTCACCCGTGTATTTACTTATTAATTCATCACTTTCAACAAAGTGTTTATCCACATAACCTCATACTTTTTATATTAATCAATTTTTCACGACGGATGGCTTTTAACCATAGTTTAGGTGTTTTTTTCACCGTTCGGTATTTGGTGCGTACCGACTTCAGAGCATTTAGATACCATACAGCGGGTCATTTAACTGTTTGGAATTATTTTCTGAAAATGACTGTAATGTTTTGGGTACCCTGGGTACCAACCATGCTTACGTCACTTTGACAGTTGCCAACCCCAATGGCAGAATGCGTGAATTGACAGAAGAGATTCATCATAGATCAAATTATCGACACTTTACCTATTTTTTGTATTAGTTATTATCAGGACAAGGTTTAATATAAAATATAAAATATAAATTATAAAAAAAACCGAGTGCGCTGTATTAGAGATCAAAACAAGTTTGATAGCAGGCTAAAGCTAGTTTATCAAAGTAAATAACAAGAGTTCTACTACAGTTTCATTTTTTGGACGAGCCTTCAGTAATAGCTAAAGGATAACCTTGGCAAAAGTAATCATTTAATATCACTAAGTAAGATTTGTATTCAGGAAAATTGGAAACATTCTAAAAATTCAAGATAAGCTCCTCCCATCGCTTGATTGGACCTGACGCAGCGCTTAATTAAAATAACTGGTTAGGTTAGTGAGATGTAGCTGGATGGAGTCAACGGTTCCGTATCCATACTAATATTATAAATGCGAAAGTAACTCTGTCTGTCTGTCTGTCTGTCTGACTGTCTGTCTGTATGTTACGTTTACACGCCTAAACCCCTGATCCTTCCTCAAGGTCTACTCTACCCCTATACGAAATTTCATCAAAATCGGTTCTGTACTTTAGGCGTGAAAGCGTAACATACAGACAGACAGACAGAGTTACTTTCGTATTTATAATATTAGTATGGATGTTTACGCTAGTATTATATATATTGAGAACTAGCTTTTGCCCGCGGCTCCGCCCGCGTGGATGTCGGTTATCGCGACCAAATATAGCCTATGTCTTTTCTCATGGTCTAATCTACCCCTATAACAATTTTCATCAAAATCGGTTAAATGGTTTAGGCGTAAAAGCGTAACATACAGAGAGACAGACAGAGTTACTTTCGCATATAAAATACTAGCTTTTGCCCGCGGCTCCGCCCGCGTGGATGTCGGTTATCGCGACGAAACATAGCCTATGTCCTTTCTCATGGTCTAATCTACCCCTATACCAAATTTCATCAAAACCGGTTCAGTAGTTTAGGCGCGAAAGCGTAACATACAGACAGACAGACAGAGTTACTTTCGCATTTATAATATTAGTAAGTATGGATTAGTATGGATTTTAGGATAAATATTTTACCCGCTCCGAGTATGTTCATGCGATTTCGAGTTCATTAAAATTATTGAGCAAAGATTAAAAGAAATATCAAAATTTTGGAGTTGACTAGACTTTTCTCTTGGTTTTTTATGACAATTCGGGATTTGACGTGATAAGAAGAATTACTTACTTACACTGTGATTGTTTAAAAATAACTTGACTATATTTTGTCAAATTATTTTCATTAATAATAATATAATAGTCCTTATGGAGTAAGTATAGTCAATGTCAGGACAATCTCGGCTATAAAGTTTCAAAATGCTCTTAATATCTCTTGATATTATAAGCAAATCAAACTGTCCTGACTAAAGTTGTGTGCCAAATATCAGAACAATTTAGTCAACAGGAATGGGGGAAACAAGGCATTAAGATCATTTTGAGGACTTTGTCCATCAAGATCGATGTGATGCTGACCGTACCTTATAGTTACAAAGCTCCGAATAAGCCTTGATTCTGTTTATACTGTAGATTGATGGCGCTTGGTGGAATCTGCTACACATATTGAATAACACACTTGTACTTTTCCATTGAGTTTACTTTAATTCTGAACCTGACCGGTTTCGCCTTACGGCATTCTCAAAGGTTTACATTGATGTTTTAAAATATATTCTAACTCCCAAACACTACAATATTTGCATATTTTTTTTTCTTGATTCCCCTATCTCTATCCGACTCTTGCTGAGGACCCAAACATTTGCCCCATTGCGTCATTGTTATATGATTTTATTCACCCAAAAAATGACCAAAACGTAAACGTAAAAACGTTTTCACTTTAATAATATGGTTAAAATGATCCCTTAGTTTACGGAACCCTACAAAAATTATTTCATTAAACTTTATCTCAAAAATTTTCAGAAGAAAATGTTGGCGATTTCATTTTTGTTGTAATTAATTCCACGGATTTTCTAAATTTAATCAACATTCATTGAACTCTTTGTATCAATAACTTCAATTTACCATACCTATGGGAATTTCTATGGGAAACCTATCATGTTCCAAATCGAAGTATATTAATAGAATATGTTTCATCTTGGTAATTTAATTTACCAGGAAAGTGTATCTGAAGGGAACAAACCGACTTATTATCGAGATATAGTTAATTTGGAAAATATCTTAGGTAATTTATCATTTCCCGAGGAGGGACAGACCGTAAAGGATGGCCCTGGGTCATCCGAAGTGCGAGGGATATGTCGAACACAACCTCACCTCCGGCCTAGCACTACGACCCTCAGTTGGTATCGTTTTAATCGGTTCGAGGCCGACATAACCTCCCCCTCCAGCTGCGGCGTTGAGGTATCCGAAGGAATTTTCGCACGAAAAAGAAAGGTAAGTCATTATTTACTGCATCTATGTAAATAATAGTGTTAGGATAGAAGTCAATGGTAGGTTACCTCTGTCTACATTAGTTGGAGAAGTCTACGCGTGTTTTATCCTTTGAAGTGAATTTGTAATTCACCTGTTGATAAGTAGTGACAATGTAATCGACGGTGGAGCAGGGGAACACGCTTGCCTAGAAGTACATTCACTCTAATCATGAAAACAGTCTTCCTCCTACAGTCCCGGGTCCTTTAAGTGGGGCGTGAAAAGGCATCTGATGAGGCCATCAAGCATGTTACATGTTTACGATGGTCACCCTCTTTCCGAGACTTTGCCTTTAGCTTACCTTCAGGCGAGGTGAAGTCAAATTGACGTGTCCTTTATATAAAGAAAAACAAAACAATTATATCTATTCTGAAACACAGTTTTGAGCAAAGCATTCTACTTCTTGGCAGCACGATGAACGTATCGCTACATCATTTAGTACGTATGATTTTTTAACACCTTTACTTTACGTTTATTGCTATTATGGTTTTAAAATACAAATACAAATTTTATTGTCACAGACAACACTAGGAGTCCCTGTGACCCTATCCCCGGATACAGTCCCTTTCACTACACTACGACAATAAGCAGATTTGATTATTGAATTAAAGTTTCTTTTTTTGAAAATTGAAAATAAGAATCGAAGCACGCATGCGCGAATGTGCGTGTGTGACTTTTTTTTTTAAACTTAACTCGTATAACATACAATATTTAGTAACACGTTTTTTCAAATATATTTTTATCGTAACCCACCACAGATTTAGTTACCACCCTTTTCACAACATATCGTCAAACACCATCAGCTATCCATTAACCTGTCAAGCTCTGACGCTTATAACTCAAATATAATTAACACGTAAATATAATTCGTCTTTTACCTTCACAAATGTCGTCATAACATTGTTTGTTCAGGGAGGACCTTAATTAATCTGCCGACCCGGCCTACGGATATACAGTGACAAATTTGATTACTGCCTCGCCTTAACGAGGGACAAAAGGCAAAGTGATTGCGACAAGTCGATGGACTGAAGTCACTTTAGTCAGCAATGTGTTAAAAATTTAACTAAATTGACAAAAGAGTTTGTGTAAATTATCGAGGTCAATAATTTGTAGTACCTATCGTATCAAAACTCAAAAAAATGGAATGTCTGTTAATCAATCACGCTCAAACAGCTAATCGAATCTGGCAGAAATTTTATGCAACGGTGGAATTTAACCGGAAAATTACATTATGGTTTGGTCCCAGGAATATTGTCACATAGGCTTTTATCCCTGAAATATCATAGCAAATAGGCTTTTATCCATGGTTTACTGAAACTGAAACAATAGCTGATTATCTTCGTAACCCCTACAGGGAATACTGCGGCTATAACATGTCTGCCAGCAAGTGTATCTGCTAGCAGATGAGGTTGGCCGGGACCTCCAAAATTTTGTGGAAAGATAAAGAAAAAAAGAACTCTAGATTGCTAAAAGATTTCAACCATTTGAGTTTTTCTTTTTTAAAGACGATTAGAAATATAAGAAGCTTTGAACTACACAGAGGACAAGATCTAAATAATTAGCACGTACACACGCTAGATAAGTTTACTAATGAAATTGTCTGCCACACTACAAAAGTTATCCAAGAGAATACAATAGAACGGTCGCGCTAACTTTCTTCTTGAAGCGCAATGACCTGATCCGAAAAATAAACATATTTTTCTCATAATTTTTTTTTTAATACTAAGTGGTGTATCTGCTGTTCTAAAACTTTACATGCTGTTACAACCATGTTGATTATCTGTAAAGTTGATTTTGGCTAGTTCATCTCTTGCCGCGGGTAAGATGACTAAGAGATAAAGTTCTCCATTCGACTAAATATATTGCCCATGACAAATTGCCTGCTTTGCAGCAAATTTCGCCCCTTTTACGTGAGACCGAAAATCATGGTAAAAACAGGCTTGAATAAAATGTTTATTTCATGTTCAAAAATTTTACAATTTAAAAATGAACTCAAGGATTGATTCTTTGTACTTAAATATCGTTTGAAAATTAGTTATGGAGTACCCACTCCATAACTAATTCATAACTAAACACACATAACTAGAGAGAGCAACTTTACTATGCAGCCCTGTCCCCTAAAAGCTATATAGCACATTGAATTTGACTGATGGCAATCTTTGAATAATTATACTAAAAGTGATGGAATCTTCCACTAAACATAAAAGGCTTTCAAAGTGAAAGGATCAAGTTTCAAAGCAAGATATTAAGTTAATTATTCAAGTCTTATAATTCTTAGAAGTTTAAAATTTTAACGAAGGCGATATCGGATCAAGACTTCTATTCGATCGATTACACCCCTGAATATTGATGACCTTTAAAACTTTGTTGTTTAATTTTTTAGAATTGGGTTTCTTTAAAAATATGATTATAGTTCAATAAAAGATTTGAGAGGTTTGAAAGAAATGGGAGCAAAATTATAAAATGAAACATTTAGCAATGCAAGAAATAGGTTTGTTAAATCAGAATTCCACACGTTTGAAGCCACAACCTAAAGTTTAATATTTCTACATACACAATTATGACAGTAACTTCACGCTCTTAATTAACAGAATTTAAAAAGAAAACTCAGAACTTTATTCCGATAAGGGTAGCAGGTCCCAGTCATGGCTCGTCATTACGGGCCCTTCAGAATCGGGTCCTAACGAGCGGGATTACTTTGAAATAAATCATAAATTGCCTCGTTAGTTCTGTGGTCACAAGTGTGGCTGTTTGTACGTAGTTTTTGGTTGATTACGGGCAAGTTGGAGTATTGTTGGATTTTTCTATTAAAGAATTGTCGAACAGATAATTAATTCTGTTGTCTTTATGTTTATACAAAGATTTTTATGTACGCGTGGGTATATTATTCTACTCTCGACTCTTCTCTATACATCCCAGTGGATGATGATGCAGAATAAATTGGCGTTAAAGGTCTTGGCGAAGTCATTAGACCCATGTATTAACATGGAACCTACGCCAAAGTTTTCCCCAAACACCCATCCACATACCCTTGCTGATTGACCGACAAGACCCTGGTGCTAGCATTCCTCTTAGAATTGGGGGTCAAACAATAGTCACTCTCGTAAAAGTATAGT
Organism: Eilema sororculum; assembly: GCA_914829495.1. Taxonomy (NCBI): domain Eukaryota; kingdom Metazoa; phylum Arthropoda; class Insecta; order Lepidoptera; family Erebidae; genus Eilema; species Eilema sororculum. Next base: position 5,932,235 of record OU618543.1, read on the forward strand.
AGTGAAAAGGAAAAGTATAAACATGGACCTCAGGCTGCAAAATGCAATCTTTAGATGCAACCGTGATTTGCGTTTAGGGGCGATTCTACAGATATTTTTTGTACCAATTGTTTTGCAAAAAATACCGGTTAATATTATCAATTTCATGCCAATGTCGGCTTATTACAGGTAACAACTGAATGAAAATAATGTAAAAACCACACGTAAGAAACGAACAAACATTATTATTGAAATATAACCGCACACGGAGGATATTTCTGTTTTCAAACATCCAATTTTCTTTCCGCTCTGACAGTTATGTGTTTTGACCTTGTGAACATTTATTGGAGCCAATAAAGACCTCTGTCAAATCCTTATTTATTTCTTGTCTTTAAACATAACCGTGGGTTCTATAATAACAACGTGAACCTGTGTTAAATAGATAGAAAACTTCAATTATTTTCAATAATATTTCATGAAGTATTGAACGATTTTATTCCTACTAGTGTTTGGAAATTGGTCGTAGTTCATCCTCAATTATTTATTCTAAACTTTGAGGAAAACTTGAGACATAGAAATGAATTTTAAATACTTGAAGTTTATGGACTACCCAGCACGTGTTTCCTTCTGCTTACAGTCACGGGTCCTTGAAGCTGTCAATTTGGGGGCAACCAATGTCTATTTACTCGTATCTACAATAGTGATCCTTATACTTAAGATTTCCCCTTTAGGTGGGAAGATGAATTCATTTTGAAGTCACTCAAATAAAAAATCAACATTAAAAGTAACTATTTGTATATTTTCATTATAAATGCAAACAATAATATTATAGTATGTCCTTCTATTCTATGGAACTTTTGCATTAATAAAAGAAGATTTTATTTTTGTATTGTCTAAATTGCTTTTTAGCAATTTAGCTTTGTCTATTTGAATTTTGTTGTTCAAAAATATAACGAAACTACTTGCGATTTGTTCATACGAAATGTAATTTATTTCGAGCTTAGCGACATCAACAAATCATAGTTTTTTCTTCAGTTGTAAATAACATCGTTTGGTTTATCCTCTTAGAGGCCACTTTGACAACATCTTGTAACAATTATTATTATTAGTATTTTCTGTATTAGAGGTCTGAGTTCCATTGGCCGTAGAAGACGCACTAAGTGGCGGCAATCGCAGAACTATCTCTGTCTTCTATGAACGTGATCTGGGGGTGGCTTTTGGGGCTAGCCGTAGTCCTAGCAGTATGAAACCCAAATATGTTTGTGCGGCGAGTTACTTACCGCGTATACTATTATAGGGGAGGGGGATGTTGATCCCCAATAACTGTCAGTAGTTTATATTGGTGGCCTTACCGGGATCTCTGGAATATCTTTTCTAGGCTATTTGGTTCCCTGGTAACACATGTTACATACGTTTGTTCGTACGTTTTCGAAATATAGGTTAGAAAATAGATATGTGATATCTCAAGAAGACGTTAATGAAATTTGAAAACACGACTTATGTGATGGGGCCGACAGTCTACTATAAGTTACCAGCTTGCGTCAAGTCCACCCCAAGTCTCGGCTCTATTAAAAGTCGATTGAAGCACTGGCTGATCGAGCAAGCTTTTTACTCGGTTGACGAGTTGATAGAGATGAAACCGTCATAAGGACCGGAATTGACATATTGTTATTAATTTTTTTGTTTTTGTAATTGTGTTGTATTATTATTGACATCCTATAGTTTTTATCATCCTATAGATTTATTTACATACTAGCATTTGCCCGCGGTTTAGCACGCGTGGATGTCGGTTATCGCGACCAAACATAGCCTATGTCCTTTCTCATGGTCTAATTTACCCCTATACCAAATTTCATCAAAATCGGTTCAGTGGTTAAGGCGTGAAAGCGTAACATATAGACAGACAAACAGACAGACAGACAGACAGAGTTACTTTCGCATTCATAATATTAGTATAGATGAGTTTATTTTGTTAATTGTATTAATTACTGACTCTGAAAGCCAAACTTTGTGACTGTTTTAAATTTAATTACATGAATGATAATGTTTACAAATTTTTATGATGTAACGGACACTAGCTACAAGAAAAAAAATAATTTACACAAAAAATGAACCCAACTAAATCGCGTTCTAGAGCCCAAATTATAAGCTATGCTTGTTTATAAAAATTATAAGCTATGCTTGTCTATAAAAGGCTGTGTAGTTTGCCTCAAAATATTTATCCGTATTTTTTTTTTCAAATTCTTTCTGTTACGGGACTGTGTAACGCACGGCTGCACCTTCAAATTGGTACAGTTTTTCACATCCTCGCCCACGTAGAGTCGAATATAATATTTCAATATACAGCGTGCATTTGTTGAGCGCGAGTTTCGATATATTCAACTGGACATTTTCATTTTTGCCGTCCCTTTTTGGTTTATAGTCGTTTCATCAAAATTTGGGACTGAACTCAAACGAGGAATTGTATATAAACTACTATGTCGGAAATATCTTAGGTTTACCTTACTGTACAGATTGAAATAAAGCCTTTTTTTTTTTTTTTTTTTCCGTGCGGAAATCCCCTCGGATACCCCCCCTGCCGGAGCCGGAAGGGGAGGTTATGTCGGACTCGAACCGACTAAAACCGCACGCCGACTGTGGGTCTTGGTGCTAGGCCGGAGGTGAGGTTGTCAAAGACATATCCCTCGCACCCCGGCTGACCCAGGGCCATCCCTTACGGTCTGGCCCTCCTCAGGAGGGGGGACAACGGTGTCCCCAACTCGCCCCCGGAATGGGGAGGCGCGCTATTCAGCACGCCGCCGCCGTGGCCTGCTTCTGCTGGGGTGACAGGCGGCTCCACCCGTCACCCCCAGGCCCGCGCTCATGGGGGACGGAGGTCAGTCAGTGCCCTCCGACGCCCGAGTTGCCTGCGCGCGCGGGCGGCGCGATCCGCGAGTCTTTCTCGCTCGCGCCGCCTCTCCCGCTCCGCCGTCTCCTTCACGACCATTACCTGCTCGCTGAAGGAGACGCCGGCCGCCCACGCGTCCGCGCAGCGGACCATTGCTGTGAGCAGGGTGGCGAGGGTGAGAACTCTCACTCCCAGGGCTGCCACTAGCTCCCGTCTCGGTTCGGCCCATGCCGGGCACTCGGTGAGCGTGTGCAGCCCCGTGTCCTCGCTCGCGTCGCAGTGATGGCACTCGGACGTTGGCTCCTTTTCGATCCGACACAGATATCTCCCGAAGCACCCGTGCCCGGTGATAATCTGCGTCAGTCGATACGAGAGGCTGCCATGTGGCCTCTCGAGCCATTCCCCCATGATGGGCCGTACCGCCTCTATGACGGCATGCCCTGCGCGTCGTTGCTCAAGTCGTCGCTCCCACTCCGCCACCATGATCCCGTGGAGCCGGGACCTCTCGGCCCGAATGTCTTCGGGCTCGGGATCGTATCCCCGCTCCCGCGCCTCCTTACGGTACCGATACAGTGCCGCAAGGGATCTCGCTTCCAGAATCCACGGTGGCGATCCGGCTAGGAGACTCGCCGCTTCAAAGGATAAGATTGAAATAAAGCCTAGTATGTTACGCAACTTTGTAAAACTACCGTCCATAGGTCCTGTTCAATTGTCCAACAAATTACAAGCATGAATGCTTGTAATTTGTTGGACAATAAAATTGCTGGCCATTGCTGGCCCTCGATTCTACTAAAGTTAAACCATTGTGGAGCCGCAGTCACTGCAAAAAATGACATTAAATTTTAGATTTTATTGCTATACACCTAAAGTCCAAAAGTAAATGAAAACAGTCTCATTACTCTTTTTCAATTACTCTGCAAAACATATAATTTTGGACTTTAACGGCATCGCTATAAAGTCTATTATCTAATACCGTTTTTTGCAGTAGCAGTGGCACCACTGTGTTTGTGTCTGTGGTTTTGCACCACCATTGGCTTTAGCAGAATCGAGGTTCTGCACGTTAGTTAGCAATTGCACTTTGGTCAACGTTGCCGAACTTCACATTGAATACGGGTAGGTACTAAAACTACCAACGGATTTCCCTAGTGCAGCAATATAATGCGCGAGTATTTTTTTATATAAAGGACACGTCAATTTGACTTCATCTCGCCTGATGGTAAGCTAAAGGCAAAGTCTCGGAAGGAGGGTCACCATCGCAAACATGTACCAGTTTAACAGTGGTGGCACTCAGCTTGACGGCCTCATCAGATACTTTTTCACGCCCCGCTTAAAGGACCCGGGACAAGAATTTCATTTCATTCAAGAATAAACAATAAATGGAACCAGGATTCAATAAAAGCCTCAGAGGACTTAATAAGAGTAGCTAAAAGATGATGAAATGATGATACTGAAATCATGATCTGATTCTATATTCGCCATTAAAGATTCAGATAAAGTTTCCAATTAAAACCTAACGAAGGCTATTTTAGGGCCTACAATTGAATCTAGTCGCAACTAAGACAAATAGATTATTTGTAATAAATGAAAGTTTCGTTCATTGGGCTTGTTTTGACGAGTCTCAATTACATTAAGCCATTAGCCATCTACGAGAATAACTCTATCGGTCTGTCTGTTATTTTTTATGCCTAGACATCTGAACTTATTTTGCTGAGTGTTTTTTGTACGAAAATACCCTACGTATTCTCGCACTACCAACGTGAACCCACTTCTAGCACAAGCAATTTAACTTAGTTGAAGGGGTTAAAGGGAATATTAGTAATTTCGGTTGCTAATATTCTTCTTAGCGATAATCCCTGTTGCATCTGATGCTTTCAGCTTGGATTCTGGGGTCCACTTTACCAGTCTAACTGAAGATTTGGCTAAACTTCGATATTTATTGTGAAGCGATTGCCATCTGACCTCCATAAGCCAAAGGCGATATCGAAGCATTGCAGCTAGACCAGTTGTTGGACTTTTGAGGGCTCCAACTACCCGTAACGACTGCCATAGATGTTCGTTGGCAAAAGGGACCGACAGCTTAACGTGCTCTCCGAAGCACGACCAGACCAATGCAAATATACATATTCATGCATATAAATATTTGCATTGAGCGGGGATCGAACCTGCGCCTCTTACGTAGCGGCCGTGTTCACTACCGCTACGCCACGTAGGCTGTCGTAGGTACTTACTAGGTATATATATATATAGGTACTTAGGTACCTACAACCTAAATATTATAAAAGGGTGAATGAACCCTACACCAGTATAACACTCCACATTTCAGTATAACACCGGAGTAAGTGAATCTCAGCACTCAGCCTATATCTCATCTCTATTCTTCGTAGGACAAACTGTCGAGCACATTATAATCCGAGAGTGTTGCCACATTAGGTGTTTTTTCATATAAAAACGCGGCACATGTAAAGAATTTTAGTCAGTGTCTTGAATTATGGCCGTATGTTTTGTCTTGTGTATGAATAAAGTTTTAATGTTATTTTTATGCTTGGCATAATATACTTCATTCAAGTCGTATTACGATTATAAGTGTAGGTAATATCTCTTTAGATTCTCAGCTATTACACCCTACACACACATAGAATAAGGTTTCAAAATTGTAACAAAATCCATTGTGTAGTTTGGAAGATCTGCGTGTTTATCTTTTTTTTATATTGAATTACTTCTACATCATGCTTTTCTTTCCGAACATAATACTAAAATAAAGGTTTACCGTCTCCTTTCAAAAAGCTTTAATAAATTTAAGTATAACGAGAATGGTTGAAAATATTATTCTACTATAATGAAATTTATTAGAACGCCTTACAGTACCGTTCGCCTCAGGTACAGTCAGGATCAGAAAGATAAATATAGTACCTACTCAAAATAATCTTAATTTTGTTTTTTGACCCCTTTCCAGTTGAGCGTTTATTCTGCTATTTGTTACCTACACACTTTTGGTTTGAACAATAAAACCATATAAATCAATAAAACAGTTTGATTTGCTCTTGACACGAGAGTTTTAAAATCATTTTAAGACTTCGTCTTCAAGATATTTATGACGCTGATTCAACCGTTAGTTAATCACAGATGGCGTTATAATATAGATCATTGCTGGATTACGGTATCGAGATCCTCTGCATTATAAGCAATATATTTTTAAACAATTAGTATCGACCTCCCATTATTTCAACTTTGTAACTTTCCAGCATTCAGTTCTGAAACAAACTATAATAATAATCTGAAGTGTTCCGTTTTAATAGAAAAAGCACTAAAATAATATTGTATCCCTGTTATTTTTATAGTTTCAAGACACTGAGGACGCTAGTCTTAAAGTTCGTAGTTACATTGTCAGACGCTGTTATGAGACAGATCTTGAAGTTACTCAAACTAGGTAACTATTTCAATCTTGTAACATTTTGATGATGAAAGTTTACCACCCAGGTGTTTTAATATAACACCTGGTTTAGTAACTTAGCTATAAAGACACTGTCTCTGCCAAAACGAAGTTCAAGAGAACATTTTTATTACATTACATTTATTTACATTGAAATAAAATTAATTAAAACGGATTCTATGAGGATAGCTATTTGTTGTACGTGTTATTTTATTAGTTACGCTATTACGAATGTTTTGGATGTACAATCATAAAAAAATCATACCTAATAATAATATAATATAATCTAGCCCTGTACCAAAAATATTCTTCAGCTATTGTGAAAGTCCAGATTATGGACAAACAAGCTAAGCAATTATTATTTTTCTTTTTATATAGACTAAAAAAGCGGAACTTTTTGACGGAGTCTTCTCAGACTGGGCCATCAGTCGGATGGTCAATTTGCTAAACAACTCTTTAAAAAGGTATTTCGTATTTCTGACGTTTTGTTCCGTTGTAATGGTCCTTACAGAATATATTAATTATTGTCTTTATCTTTGACTTCATGAGGGTGTCCTGGAGGTTACATAAAATTTGAAGTCTTCAGCAGAAAACATAAAAGTAATGTTACATGGTATTGTACCTAATTGGTTTCATTTTTAACAGCTCAAAAATAAGTTGGTAACTCCCCATAAACGAGATAATAAATTTTCGGGATCACTTATTTCTTAGCTCATAAATTATAGGTTATAACCGTCATAAAATATACCTATGCCATTAAACGAAAATGTAATAATTCATATTGATGTCGTAAAAATATCATTAATATTAGCTTAGTGATGTTTTTATATTGGCCAAAAGGATTGATGGCTACTTACTCGGTATGTACCTAGTATTCTGTTACTAATATTATCGTTATAGTCGGAGAGATGATGGCATTTTGAGTATATACTCATATATATCATTACATTGATTAATTTTCATATATTTCATTTAGTGAATTGATAAATTATTGTGAAGCAGACAACGGTTTAAAAATCTGATATCAAAACATCTCAACGTTCAAATATCAGTACACAAACTTTGACGTAATATTATTAAGACTTAATACTGTGTGTTTTCTGTAGGATATTGTAACACTTTTTAACTAACCAAGGATTCAAATGTTCAAATATACCTATTACCTACAAAAAAATATAATAAACTTTTTTTAAGTTGAATATCGACTTCCTTAGTCACACATCAACATACTTATATAGTGTGAAGTATATTTTTTTGTAACAAAACTGTGTGACAAAAATTGTTTTTTTTTTTTAAATAAAATTAGAAATTGAATGTGAAAAAAAAAGATCTATATAAAATACTGGCATCCGTGATCATGGCGCTTAAAACAGCGTTGAAATACCGGATCCTTGAAAAGTATAAGACATAACATAACATAAACTCACGCCTGTATTCCCCGGGTAGGCAGAGGTGTTAGCACCCACATTTCTCCAGTTTATGTTTAGGTCCTAATAGGTGGCGAGCCTATTGCCATTAACCGGGCACTTATAAACCTGCGATAAATACACACATAACTTCGAAAAGCATCGAAAAGTCATTGGTGTGTACTATGGTAAACCTGGGATCGAACCCGAGACCTCGTCTCAGCAGTCAATTACCCATACCACTAGGCTACCGTAGATAAGTAGCAAAGTATAAGAAACATGTTATATCCCGGCGAGTGTTTTACTATGAATGTAAATGACCATGTCAATCTCAAATCATATCGGTGGAGTAGAATAGGACCTCCCCATCTCTTTCTGTGGGTATTGTAGTAAGCGACTAAAGGATAGGGCTGTTCATCCGACTGTAAACATACACCAACACAAACGTATATTTCTTGGTATTGTAAATTATATAACAATGCTATGGGGGGTGCATGGGCCCCATAAGTAACTGCCATTGACGATCGTACCTGATATATTATACCAGCATCCGTTCCATAACTTAGAATAGGTAAACAGGAAAAATAAATCTACTATTCTCCACTGCTTTATTGTGCTGCTTCAAACACAAATCGCACCCCCAGTGGAAAATAGGCATAAGTGATCTTACTTTGATTCGTCGATTTTATCATATTTGAAAGGTACGTTTAAAGATACATATGCTAAATTTTTTTCATATTTTTCTTGTTAAATTTGACGAATTAAAACAAGAAATTCGTTTTGAGAATTTTGGTTCCATTACATTTTTTCTTACGGATTAGTAGATTATGTGATATAACGCAAAGAATAAATTGAGAAATATGACGTATTACTTATTATTACGTTTATCCCTAATATTTTATGTAGAAAATTAAAAGTAACAATTATTATGATTTAAATGCGTTTGTTTTTTTTACATCGTTAGTCTTGTATACACGATTATTTTTTTATTTGTTATATTAACTAGCTATGGAAGTTATCTTAAATGCGCTTACTTAGCCTAAAAGATAAACTTAGAAAATAATAACAGCTATATGACTGTTTACTTTTTATGAACATAAAATAAATTAGAATAAGAATAAATACTGCTTTCTTCCACTCAAAACTTTTCTATACGCCGAAACATAAGACTACATACTGCGGCGCGGCTGTAAAATAAGAACGATTACTTCTTTCTTTCACTAGAATATTTTCCTTTCACCGAGAAGTAAGAATAGATACTGCGGCGTGGGAGTAGACAGTGCTAACATAAGTGTCAATACATCGATGCGGGGGACGGGGCGGGTGCGTATCCACGCGCTTGACAGTCAGTGCCCATTTCTAGGTCAAGGTAATACCTGCGTTAACGCATTTGCGAAAGCAAAACAACAACAATTGAGTGGTTTTTCTTCTTATTTTAAAGTAAAGTGACCTGAAATGTATAACCGGACGCAGCACAGTAGGGCAAGAAGAATTTTGAAGTTATTAGGTGAGTATAAGCTAAAAAGAGATTATGACACAATGTTTTTTTTATAGGACACGTCAATTTGACTTCACCTCGCCTGATGTTCAGCAAAGGCAAAGTGTCGGAAAGAGGGTCACCATCGGAAACATGTACCATGTTAACAGTGGTCGCACTCAGCTTAAAGCCTCATTAGATGCCTTTTCACGCCCCGCTTAAAGGACCCGGGACTGTAGGAAGAAGGAAACACGTGAGCTGGCAGGGAGTTCTAGGTCTTAATGGTGCGGCATAGGAATGAGTCTCTAAAACGCTTGGTTCTAGCTGGTATACTCTGCACCGTATATGGATGGCATCTTAGCCCTGCACGTCTCGTCCTGTGTAGCAATGGAGAGGGTGGGTGTAATTGGAAGAGCTTGTCAGAACATTCACCATAGTAGAGACGGTAGAATACTGCCAAAGACGCAACATCTCTACGCATCTGCAAAGGCTCGAGGGTGTTCATGACCTCAGGATTCCCAAAAATGCTGCACGTTGCTGCAACCTGTCGAGAGCATCTAGTAAGTACTTTGCGGAGCTGCCCCAGAGATGTGAGCAGTATTCCACGCAGGAACGAATTTGGGTCTTGTATAAAAGACAAAAACCGGCGTGAAAAAACGTCTCACTCTGTTCAGGATTCCGAGTTTACGCGAGGCTGATTTGATGATACTTTCGATATAGTTGTTACTCAGTTTGCAGCGAACATCCATACCGAGGATACTGAGGTGATCCTGCAGTGGCAATGGTGTGCTCTGAAGAGTGGGAAGGGGAACGAAAGGAGATACCTTTGCTGTAAACGCACATGCCTGGGTCTTCTAGGCATTGAACTCGACCAGGTTCCTAGCGCCCCATTGAGAAATGTGGTCCAGGATCCGGTCCAGCTCAGTGACAAGAAGCTGCCTTTTTTCCGCGATATCAGACTGCTTGGCCGCAGGATATGTGTAATAACTCCCGTGTAAGATGCTGTCGTCTGCATAGCAATGAATGCTACCGTTAGCATATCCAGCATTTACCTGCAAGAACTCCGAAGCTCGTCCATCACAAAGGACGCGAATACGGCGCCCCTGCAGGAAGGCAGGCAGGCAAGGGAGGTCTGGGAGGCAGGCCAAAGGCTGGTAGCTTAGAAAGAAGCGATTTATGCCATACCCTATCGAAAGCTTTGGCAATGTCAAGACTAATTGCCAGTGACTCGCCGTGCTTTTCCATAGCCTCACCCCAAAGGTGGGTCACGTACGCCAGAAGATCACCCGTTGACCGTTTCGGTCTAAAGCCGTATTGCCGGTCACTAAGCAAGGAGTGATCCTCTAGGTGGCGCATGAATTGTGTGTTAATAATGTTCTCGAAAACCTTGCACAGCACTGAGGTGACGGCTATGTTGTTCCGAGTTGGCTGGGTCCGAGCGATCCCCCTTCTTGGGGATCGGCTGGACATTCGCCTCCTTCCAAGCCGACGGCACTGTACCTGAACTGTGGGACAGTCGGTACAGCCGCGTTAGCATAGGAGATAGCTCCGCTGCACATTTTTTAAGTACGACCGCTGGAATACCATCAGGACCACTGGTTTTCCGGACATCGAGTGATTGTAGTACTGCACGGACATCGCGTTACCTGATATGGATATCAGACATTGCGTGGTCACCAGTAGGCATTGTCCGTGGTTGCATACCACAATCATCGACTCGGGAATTGGCCGCGAAGAGATTGACCAGCAAATTTGCTTTCTCTTGCGGCTCATGGGCCAGAGATCCATTGGGGTTGCTCAGCGGGAGCAGCGAGGGCTGGCAGAAGTTGGCTTGCATGGCTTTGGCCAGTCGCCAGTAGCCACGGCACGTGAGATGCGCCACTAGCTCTTGGCCCAGCCGTGCTATGCGCTGGGCATCCGCCCTGACGTAAACCCTCTTGCAGACCTTTGTCGCTCTGTTGTACGCCGCCTTGGCCTTGTTGGGATCGCGTGTGACGCGCGCCCGCACCCAAGCGCGGTACGCAGACTGTTTATGCTCAACAGCCTCCGCACACACGCACCCGAACCACTGACGCGCTCTGCGGACTCCGGTGACATCGGTTTATGGGATATAGTATTCCATACCCAAACCAATCTCACCGGCGACAGCAGTAGCGCTCTCAGTTCTTACCCTCAAAGCTGCGTTCAACCCACGGGATGGACGCATAATAGTCGCGTAGTCCATCCCAGTCCGCTGACGAGTAGTGCCAAAGACGCCTCTTCCCCTGCACGGGTCGTGGGGGCGCTACAATGGGCACGGTGGAGCGGACCAGACAGTGGTCGGAGTTACCTAAAGCAGCACTCACCGAGACACTGTACTGGTCCAGGCGACTCGTCAATAGAAGGTCTAGCAGAGAGGGCTCTATGCCGGACTCTCTTGATATCCTGTAATGCTTGATGTTTGTTTATCCTGTCCGGCTGCTCTTGGGGAGTCCGGGGTCCGCTTAAACAATGATTTGTCTGGGTTTATATAGTCTGGTAATTACATTGAAGCGACTATCGTCTGACCTTCGTAACCGGAAAGGCGAACCTTAACAATATTCCACAATTCCACAACATTCTACACAACGCTATCTAGACCCATGGTAAGCTTTTATAGCTTGTGTTATGGAATCTAGAATGCGGATAAACATACTTATATACTTTTTTTTGTAAATACGTACATATTATACATAGAAACACCCAGACCACACCAATAGGATCCTGGTTACATATTAAATATGAATGAATGTGCAGTTTCCTCGCGATGTTTTCGCTTACCGCCGAGCTAGTGGTACAAGTTTAGTATATCATAGCAATCGTTTGGTCTCCAAGTAGGGGAACCCCTGTAATATGAGTACAAGACGATGACTCGTACCACTAGGCTGATGAATGATTCGCAGTCTATTATCATAACATTACCTAATGTCTGTTACTAACGTGTAACATCCTTTTCTATTTTAACTTGTAAAGGGTTCACTATCTATTTGCATAAAAAAATAGCCATAAAATAGGCTTATGTTAATTTATACTAATGATATTAATAAACTCTAAACTAAACTAAACTAGTAGGTGAAGGATAATGCCACCACTCGGGGTGCCTAGCCGTAATAATAACATGTGTAATAACAAAATATGTATTATAACTCGTTACCTTGATTTGTTAATAATTTTTGCTTGTTACCTTTGATTTTTATTGAGAGAACATAAACATTTTGTTGTACGGAGCCAATAAAAACTTATTTAAGTTTAGTCCTAACAAATTATCTACTGATTATTTAAGAGTTTATAAAAAAATCAATAGTGGTAGTAATCCTCACCGAAACTCTACAATTCTGAATATTATTGTGCAATTTTATTGTTGCTAGTACGAACTTTAATTGTTACCAAAATATAATTAGTATTTTGCCTGAAATAAAAAATAGTGAATAAAAAAAAGGCATTTCCTTTTTTCCCTGTAATAAAAAAAAACTAAACTAACTACTACTAACTAAAAAATAATAACTCTAAGTAATATGTCTTAATATGCAGCTAACTTTTCTATAACATATAATGGAATAAGTAATTATTATTGTTTACTTAAGTTATCTTAACAAGCCCTTAAATTGAAAAAAGGGGTAAGTATTGCTTGTGCATTTCAAACATAATTTTTATAAAGGAAATAATGCAGTAATCTTACTTATACTACCATAAATGTTCATATTCACAAGTTCATTACTGCTTTAATATAACATACTTTTTGAAATATATTTTACTTTTCTGGCAAAGTCTGGCATAAATTTTGATACTCAAAATCTTTTATTTTATTGTATTCTGAAAAATAGCATAATAATTTATTTTTACAATTCCTAATAAACTATAAACATTAGCACTAACTTAAATACAACACGAAGTGCAACATTTTTTTCTCCTTTTTTTGATATAAGAATAATTCTTCTACGTTTGGAAATAAAGTAAATATGCCCATAAATTCAGTTTTTTCACCATACTGAAAAATCTGCATTTTCGTCTTATGCCTTTTTTCCACTGAGGGTGCGAAATATTATGATAGGTATACAAAGTGTTAACGTCTTTTTTTGTTTACTAAAAATGAATATAATGTACAGCTCTTTGAGAGCAGGTGAATGACCTATATACTTATAGCCCTCTTCCGCATTTGGGCCATTGACCTTGCCGTACTCTAATTTAGTTACTATTATTTGGTATCAAAACCAAGGTCATCTGCTTGTCGTTACACCTACTGTCGTCTTGTATATCGTATTGTCGATACACCTCTAGAAAAGTGGTAATAAGTATTTTTATTTTTTTAATAAGCAATTTAGCTTAGTTGGAGGGGTTAGAGGGAATATTAGTGACTTCGGTTCTAATATTCTTTTCTTTTTTTTTAAAAAAAGAAGAAAAGTGGAAATTCGCTGGCTGGCGTTTGGTGGAATATAATGACAAATGTATGGGATTTGACGTTAATGACATGCGTCGACTGTCATAGCGTGTTATAAATGTCAAATCCCATACATTCGTCATTCTATTCTACCAAACGCCAACCAGCGAATTTCCACTTATCTAGAGGAGCTAATCACCTGACGAAGCTTTGATATAGGCCTTCCAATTGGGTATTCTACTGACTAATCAAATTAGTTACTTTTTACTAAACGTCAAAACGAGGAATTATATGGTAATTTATATGAAAAAAGATTTAGTGACGTCATAAAATTTAATAGTCAAAGTAGTTACGATTATAGGTTGGTTGGATGATTAAAAATAAATAAAAACTATGAAATAAGAGCCGACGCAATTTTTACTTCTCTTTTACCATTCTTAATTTAATAAACTCGGTTAGATAATTTATTTTAACTATAGGATAATACCCAATTGGGGTCAGGTGTCAGTCCGTCAGTCAAGGCAAGTCAAATCAAAGGGTAAGAGAAAGAACTAGGAACGTTGTAACTGTTTTGCAATTTTTTTTTTGACAAGTTGTAAGTTCCGTTTTAATGGTCTATACAGAAAAAATGATTTTTGACTTTGACTTTGAGATTAACGCCGTGATATTTTTTTAAGCCACCCAGGTGGCAAACAAGCGAAAGCCTACGTGCTGGGAAAGGATTACAGTTGCCAATTGGACCTGTGCAACACTGTTTCGGCCGTGGTGGTAACCAATCTTTCGTAACCAGTTGCGATTGAGGATGCTTTTTCGTAGTACGAAACAAGTATGCAGAATCTTTTCGTACCCAGCTAGGGGCGTCACACTCGTGCTACATTTTAAAGCTGCATATATTTGTACTGTAAATATTGACTTTTAAAGCGCACAATTCAATTGTTCAAGTCATATTTTATTTATAACTAGCTGTGCCCGCGACTTCGTCCCAGTGGAATGTACTTAATAAAAAAAATCAGTTTATTTTTTTTGTTTTTGGCATTTTTTTTTTAGCCTAAGTTACTCCTTATTACATAAGCTATCTGCCAGTGAAAGTCCCGTCCAAATCGGTCCAGCCGTTCCAGAGATTAGCCAAAACAAACAGACAGACAGACAGACAGACAGACAGACAGACAGACAAAAAATTTAAAAATATATATTTTGGTATGTGTACCGTATATACATTCATATGCATGTAGTAGAAAGCGGTTATTTTAATATTACAAACAGACACTCCAATTTTATTTATTTGTATAGACTATATTTTAGCCGATTAGAGGTCAAGAACTTCACTCAGGCGTTCGTAATTTCCTCGGGGAGTCTACGAAGCGTATTATCGATGCTTGTCGCGACTTGGTCTTGTTATTTCATTGAGTAATGTGGTAACACAATATTCTACTCATTGGCAAGCTTTGAATGAATGACATTTAAAATGTCTCGTATTAAAAGCAAAACAAAAATAAATTAAGAAAGATCTTTTTGAGCACTTTTTTCGTCCTTTTGTAAACCGAATACCATTGTAGCTAATAATGTAGTAGCGAATAAAAGTATCATTATCATTCATTCATTCAACATCTTTCTGATGCTGACTGTACCTGCGAGTGTGCACGCGAATTTTTTTTTTTTTCTTTTTTAGTTTTTCCAAAAACTATTTATCAATATAACATCACCAACTTTCTGCCAGCGAAAGACCTACCTTAAGAGGCTCAGCTTTTTCGAAGATACGCCAGAGCAAAGTGACAGGCGGATAATTTTTCATATTTCCGTTTTGTAAGTTCCGATATAATGGTCTATTCAGTATAAATAAATAAATGTGAAATTTGAATTTGTAATTTGAAATTCCGAGTGGGTATTTTTCTTCAATATTATTAGTACCTACTGCAACATGAGCAAAAGCAACTGCACAAAATGTCTTTGATGCCCGTAGTACTCGAAACGTCTACGCCTGCTACGTTGCTACGCGGCCGTAGCAAGACTGTAGCTCATTTTGCTGTTTGAAGGGTTCTTTACCGTAAAAATAATAAACGGAACTTTCATAGTAACACTTACGGCCGCTTCCAATATTCTATATAATAAGATTGTTTTCAATCCCGATTTTTGACAATCGATCGATCGACGCACAATCGGTATTTCAATATGTCGATCTGCCGCCATTACCCTAACAAACATAAGGATCGGTCATTATGTCGACCCTCTTTGATGTGTTGGTTTACGCAAGCTCAGTAAAAATACAAGTGCTTGATAATTTGTAAAAATGTGATTTTTACACAAAAAATTAATTATTATGTGTTTTTTAGTACTAGGTATATTCAGATATTAATTTTAATTACTACAAATTATTCACAAATTAAAAATTTAAACTTCAGCTCGGCTTGTATGAACATAACGTGAAACTGAACGGGAACTACAAACTAAAAAAAAAATCAAATGAACTTTTCTGTTTTCTCACTAAAGACTACATTTGAAAGTTTGCTGTGTGTTGTGTTCAATTATATCTTTATTTGTCTACTCATACTGTTGATTGATAGTACTTGGTAGAATCCTAAATCCATTGTTACACATAATTATTGAGAACACGCTTGTATTTTTTCCACATTATTTATTTATCAAAGGTTCACATTTGAGAATGCCGTAAGGCGAAATCGGTCAGGGTCTATATAATAAATAATGTGGAAAAAGTACAATTGTGTTCTCAATAATTATTTGTCGGGAGCAGACAGACCAGGCTCTGGTGCGCGTGATAGATATTTATATAATATGTTGAGCATATTTACTAACGGTCACAATTTGCAATTAATTGTACTTCGAGAGCGAAGTACTTGTAATATGTTGAACATATTTATTTTATTGACGAGACACAATTTGCAATTAATTGAACTTCGAGAGCGAAGTTCTTATCAGTATGGTCGTGATAGATATATTAATTATAATGTATAGATTATATGACCAATTTATAGATAATATATTACGATGAAATGTAATTCAATAATTTTAGAACCATTTTATAAACTATTTTTATAAGTGGGTAGGTGAAAATCATTCGATGCAATGTGACGTATCAAATGATATAAAAAGGAGACACCGAATGAAATCGGGGCAGTGTATCCCGAGGCGTCGAAGTGTAAGGTACGATATAATTCTGATACGTTTATACTGTTTACTGTGTAATATTATTGTGCTGTAACTATTTGACCATATCGTGTTGGGTATGTAAGATGTACTTACTTAATCTATAATTGTTGTTATAATTTGGTAATATCTGCAGATAGAGATATTATGATTGTTGTTGTCTGTCCAGTAGATGCAAATATTGATTAATTATGCAAAGTATGTTATGATATTACCTGTAATGATATTACTTGATGAGATCTATTATGTATTAACTGGCTACAAGCCTGATAACCTTTGATACAAGAGTCTAATATTGTTATATTGTGTAACTATTATAGTAATGTTTGGTTATAAGCCTAGATTGCCATTATGAATTGTGATAGAAAGACTATAATCATGGTTGGAAGGCAGACAGGTTTTCTTGTTAGTTCTTTCCTGTCTATAAAAGCCTTTTGGGAACTAACGTAGTATAAAAGAATAAAAGAGAACGATATAGTCGAGATTGTTGTTTTATTAATCGTGTGACACCACTAAGTATTCCCCGTTGTATAATATTTGTATTTCCCTAGTACAGATCAATAGTTAAACTTGGTTTCTAGGATATACAACTGGACCATAGTGAACCTCTAGCACTATAAAGTATTTGTGGTTGCTACGCAAGATCCTGACATATCCTATTTATATCTATATTCCAATACAGAGATATATATCTATATTAGATATACATATTAGAAATACATATATACAATAGTTAGATTGACAAATTAAGATACACCCTTAGATTCACTTAGCTACTTTCACATCTATGTTAATCTAACATATTTATGTTAGATTATGTTTATAATTTAGTTAATCTAACACGCGCAGATTATTTTGTAATTATCTATTCTTGGTGAACTCCAAAAATACTTCGACATCATTATCATCACTTGTTACTATTTCTTGCATGCTTTTAATTCAGGTTTCTTATAAACTTACAACAATCCAAAGCAACAATCGGCCAAATTTGAGAGATCGTTTGAAAAGATAGATTCTGCTCAGAAATGGATCTGTCAAACACGGAGATTGCTTTTAGAAAACGCACAACTGTCACTTTGGTACAAACAGCGATCTAAAACTGTCGATCAGTCCTCCCAAAGATCGATTGAAGAAAAGGATCGGTATGTCGATCTTAAGATCGTTTATTGAAATAGTAAAATCAAGAAATGGATTGAATTATCAATCTTGGATTACGAAATATGGATTGAGATCGCATATAGAAAGCGGCCGTTAGTTTACCGTCAGTCTGTTAAAGCAGGAGGAAGGCCAATCCGATAGGGATGGCCCTGGGTCCGCCGAGGTGGGAAGCGGGATACCCTCCGGCCACTTGGATCCCATGTCTATAATCCCATGGGATCCTAGTATAATCTTTTTATGAACAACAACCTCACCTTCGGATTTGCACTTCGACCCACAGATGGCGTACGTTTTAGTCGGTTCAACTCCAATATAACCTCCCCCACCGGTTCCGGCAAGAGGGTATGCGTGAGGATTTTCCGCTCGTAAAAAATAGGGGTTTTTCACAGGCTTATGTGACGGGCGAGGGTCTGGCACATGCTTTTTTCTCAGGGTTATAAGGTTAGATGGCAATCGCAATCGAAAAAAAAAACTTAACGATCTAAAATACTAAGTAGATCTAGGGCAATTAATATGAGAATGATGAATTTTAACGAGCACATTTTTACAGGTTTATACTACATTGTATTTCCTTTTATTCAAACAGTGTCAAATCTTGCCTAATTGAACAGTATTTAATATAGAAAGCAGTACTAACCCTAATTTGAATTTAGCAAATTAGCTCTAATCTTTTTAGGTTTTTTATCATGCGAAAAATCCCCACAGATACCACCCCCAACCGGAGCCGTCGGAGGTGGTTATGTCGGACTCAAACCTACTAAAACGCACGCCGTCTTTGGGTCTTTGGTTGCCGGAGGTGAGAATGCAGGAGCATATCTCTCGCACCCCGGCAGACCCAGAAAATCTGTAAGGGGATGGCGCCTGTAACACAGTTTAATACTAGCACAGACTGGCGTTCACTCTATCTCTGATAATATGTCATAGTTTATAATAAATTGGTGTTTTAATTTTTATTTATCGATGGACATTGAAATAAATAATTTATTTAACACAAAAGTTTTATATGTATAGATAAAAACACATGACATTATAATATTATACCAAGAATAACCCTAATCTCAAGCCACCGATTTTAAGACGTTGACGTTGACGTTTATTGAAATAGTAAAATCAAGAAATGGATTGAAATATCAATCTTGTAAAATCAAGAAATGGATTGAAATATCAATCTTGGATTACGAAATATGGATTGAGATCGCATATAGAAAGCGGACGTTAGTTTACCGTCAGTCTGTTAAAGCAGGAGGAAGGCCAATCCGATAGGGATGGCCCTGGGTCCGCCGAGGTGGGAGGCGGGATACCCTCCGGCCACTTGGATCCCATGTCTATAATCTCATGGGATCCTAGTATATAGGGGTTTTTCACAGGCATATGTGACGGGCGAGGGTCTGGCAGATGCTTTTTTCTCAGGGTTATAAGGTTAGATGGCAATCGCAATCGAAAAAAAAAACTTAACGTTCTAAAATACTAAGTAGATCTAGGGCAATTAATATGAGAATGATGAATTTTAACGAGCACATTTTCACAGGTTTATACTACATTGTATTTCCTTTTATTCAAACAGTGTCAAATCTTGCCTAATTGAACAGTATTTAATATAGAAAGCAGTACTAACCCTAATTTGAATTTAGCAAATTAGCTCTAATCTTTTTAGGTTTTTTATCATGCGAAAAATCCCCACAGATACCACCCCCAACCGGAGCCGTCGGAGGTGGTTATGTCAACTACTCAAACCTACTAAAACGCACGCCGTCTTTGGGTCTTTGGTTGCCGGAGGTGAGAATGCAGGAGCATATCTCTCGCACCCCGGCAGACCCAGGAAATCTGTAAGGGGATGGCGCCTGTAACACAGTTTAATACTAGCACAGACTGACGTTCACTCTATCTCTGATAATATGTCATGGTTTATAATAAATTGGTGTTTTAATTTTTATTTATCGATGGACATTTATATTATGCTTTTATGAAATAAATAATTTATTTAATAAAAAAGTTTTATATGTATAGATAAAAACACAATGATAATATAATGTATACCAAGAATAACCCTAATCTCAAGCCACCGAAACGAAACCACGACATTTGATATCCTTTATTTAGAATAGGATCCTGTTTCAGTGCCGACGACACCTGTCTTGCCTTATGAATCTCGGTAACCGAACCGTCACTTAGAAATGTGAGCTTCCATAATAAATACATTTCGAAAGCCGAGTGATATATACGTCACAGTGATATGTGACCCGATTGACAGGCATATTGTTATAAGTAGGACGTGTGTGTGATGTTTTGTTTTGAGTATATACTTATAGTAGGGCACGCGTAGAGAGAAATTCGGTAGTAATTCGAGCGCGTCAGATTAAGCTAAGGAAGGCTAATTATATATTAGCAAATCCCTCCAGCCGGTAGGCAGCCTCCAATATCAGTGGGTGCGCTAAAAATATCGTTCTACAAATTTACACCTACGCTTCAAGTGTCCAAAAGTGTTACCTAAGGGCGTGGGAAGGCTGCAAAGAAATGTCTGTATTTACTCAAACGCGGTCTTTTTTTATGTTTATTTTAGAGTTAAACAAACCAGAATAACTAACAAACATTGAATAAGACCAATTTAATACAAAATCTCAGTAGCCTAGTTGATCAAGGCATTCCCCCCGTAAGGTTCGAGTCCCGCCTGAGAAGCTTAATTTTTTCCCTATGTATTCGATCCGTTTAGGTATATACGGTAGGTCTTAATACACCTATGATAATATGGAGCGGGAACTCCCAGCAGCGGTGGCAGCGCAATACGCACCCCTCCATACCCGGGGCCAGATTGGGATACCGTAGTCCCCACACCCGAGAGGTCAGCGCTAAAGAGACAGCCCTGGATTGACCGCAGTACGAGAGATATGTCTCCAGCAATCTCAAGTCCGGCAACCAAAGACCCAAAGGAAACGTGCGTTTTAGTCGGTTCGAGACTGAAATACATACGGTGGTAAAAAAAGGATACACCCAGCAGTGGAAAAAATAACGTAACTTTATTATTACAATGTCTTTCTTTAAGTCAAAACGACACAACTAAATCGACACAATCCGTAAGTCCCAAGTTCCTTCATAAAAGACAAAAGTTTCAAACACGTTTTCCTCGCAAACACAATCTATTATAGTTGCGACATTATTTTTATTAGATATTGTTTAATAATGTTATTGTATTGTGTACTTAGCTGTAATTAATGTGTTATAGTAGTTGGTAGGAGTCACGCTGGGAGAGCCTTGAGTTTACGAGATAGATATTCATAATGTTATGATAATAAGTATAAACATGTTATTTAAATGTAATACGGTGGTAATGTGGGAAGCAGTGACGAAGGGTGAAAATTTTCAAAAGGCAAGCAAGTGTAAATGTAAACATTTCTACCACGGTTTCCCTTGCAGACCAAGCTGGCAGGAATCGCGTTGTAGAGATCCGAGGCATTGGTAGGAAGAATTAATTCTATCATGGTATACATACCTATACCTTTACCTAAAGGTATAGGTATGTATACCATGATAGAATTAATTCTCCGAGAACACATGAATATGTCAGTGCTGGTTACCATATGAACATATATCACATTAGCTACGAATAATTGGAGCTCTAAAAACTGAAAGCCGAACTCAACCAAACAAGTATGAGCTACAAGTAAAATATCTTGAGAGACAGACGAATAGATGGACAACGAAAATGATGATGAAAGGGTTCCGAATATTCCCACTAGAGGTACGGAAAAAATATTATTCTAAAGGTGAGCTAAAAACAGCAAACAAACACTTTTTAAACTAGAAGAAACATTTTAAAACCTGTAAAAGTCAATGCGATAAGAGAGTTTTCTTTTTAAATTGTACCCAAATGGGTTGTGTCGGGCACTGTACTCATTAAAACTGCACAGAGAATTAGATCTTCAAGATAAAGATAAGGTTTTAACTAGATAGACACGCTTCTTTATTTTTAAGTTGGCTATAGGAATAAATGTTTTAGATTGATAACATTAGTCTGTTTTTAATGCTGTTTTTTTTTTAATAATTGCAAATGAGTGTAGGCACAATCGACAAAAGAGATACGGTCGCACTTTTTCATATAAAGCGGTATGTAAAGGTGCAAACCGCATCTCCTTTATAAACTGTACTTTTTAATTCTGACTTAAACTTTTTTTTTTTAAATCTGTCTGTTTGTTCCAGATAATTTCAGTTCTCACCATATTTGGTGAACATTTTGAGATTTTGCAACTTAGAAATTGAGATTTGCACATTATGAATGAACGTTTTACAACCACATTTGTTTGGCAACTTGAACTATTTGAACTAAAACGATTTCGACGCGTTACATTTAAAAAAATACCAAGTTCTTAGATCATTCTGTCAATATAGCGGGCATAGCATGCCTGTAAGAGATTGCCACTGTGCGATAAGGCCGCCTATTGTCTATACCTGCAATGTACCTACAAACAACACATGTTTTTTATCCTTGGTGTACACAATAAAGAGATACTTTACTTTACCTATCCAGTATAAAAAATACAAACATATATTTTATATCAAATATTATTTCTCAATATATAAAATATTAAGTAGAATGAATACGCACTGAAAATTCTGTTCTGAACCTTGACGAGCTTAAAATTCATAACACTACAAACATTACCATTCATAAAATGAAGTTTTTTCAACTAAAATATCACCTAGGCATTTCAATATAATAAATTCGCACTATTTTTATTGACAAAGAATACAATAGAAGCCAATTTCGTAAAGTTTAAATCATCTGAGAGTAATTTACAACGAATGATTGTTCGAGAAACGTCCACCGCCATTTTGAACGAGCACGTTTCAACCAATTATTTTTTCTGTCCATATCGATTTTTTTATTTTTTTATGCCATGTACCTGGAGTACTACTAGGGGTTTTCGGCTTCGGGAGTGTTCCCCTTACACCCGGTATATAGGGAAAATTATTCTCATCGGGCGGGACTCGTATTCAGTATTCGGAGCATTCAAATTGCAAAAGCTTCAATAAAAATTGTACGCATTGCAAATATCTCAATATTTGAGTGAATAATTCAATCTAGTGTAACAAATAACTAACATAGAACTTAAGGACCGGGTCCGCGGAGCGCACGACTCAAAATCTGTCAAAATACAGACGCAGCCGTGCACGCACACATCACCGAGATGCACAGTGGGCTGCTAGACGCTCTTTACCAGTTAAAATAATGGTGAAAATTGTCTTACCAATGATGAAAAAACTATTTTAAGCCTTGTGGTTAGAGTGCATTTTTAAGTAATATGATTTATTGTGACGTATTACGTCTGTCAATTACATTTCGTATCTCTTTTCTTCTTATACATTCATCCCTGTCATATTATGTTACGTGACGTCATTGGCACGTCTTTTGTTTCAGTGTCATACATAGCATGTTAAACTTTTCGCAGAGATTATGAGATTTCGAACAAAATAAGGCTAGGGACATACCTACACCTAATTTTTGATATCTGAGGATACTGAAAATACTCATAAAATTAAAATGCCCACTGCGTAGACACCGCGTAGTCGTAGACCATACCTACCGGTTACGTACAAGAAAAACGATATTTAAAATCTCGAATTACAAAATTCCGAAGTTCAAAACTGTACGAAATATCAAACTACGAGATACCGAAGATCACATTCGTTTATATTTTATGTATAGAGCGCGCATATTAATCTAAATGTATAGGAGCCGAGCACGACAATTTTACTTCTCGTCGCCTGACGGTAAGATAGAGGCAAAGTGTCAAGAAAGGGCCACCATTACAAATACGTACTTAGTTAACAATGGTGGCACTCAGCTTGACGACCCTACTAGATGCCGATCCGATTGTCGTTTAGTGGTAGTGGCGTGCTCTGAAGAGTGGAATGGTTTAAGAAAATAAAATACCTTTGCTGTGCCTGCGTCTTCTTATCATTGAACTCCACCAAGTTCTCAGTGCGCCATTGCAAAATGTGGTCCAGGATCCGGTCAATCTCAGCGACAAGAAGCTACCCTTTCTCATCGATATCAGACTGTGTAGCCGCAGGATTTCCGTGATAACTCTCGTGTAAGGTGCTATCATCTGCATAGCAATGAAAGCTAAAGAAAGAGAGTGGGTAATATCCATCACAGAGGACACGAATACGGCGCTCCTGCAGGCTCCTAGCAACCCAATTGCACAGTTTCAGGGTCCGTCTTGCAGCTCTTCTTCCTACATTTCCTCCCCGGCTGGAGCCGGGTGGGGAGGTTATGTCGGACTTGAACCGACTAAAACCGCACGCCGACTGAGGGTTGTGGTGCTAGGCCGGAGGTGAGGTTGTCTTAGGCATATCCCTCGCACCCCGGCTGACCATCAGGGCCATCCCTTGCGGTCTGGCCCTCTTCGGGAGGAGGGACAACCAGGATTCGCCCCAGAGTGGGGAGGCGCGCTTCTTAGCACAGGCGTGTGACAGGCGGCTCTACCCGTCAGCCCCAGGTCCGCGCTCATGAGGGACGGAGGTCAGTCTGTGCCCTCCGACGCCCGAGTTGCCTGCGCACGCGGGTGGTGTGATCTGTAAGTCTCTCTCTCTCTCACGCCGCAACTCCCGTTCCGCCGTCTCCTTCACGACCATTAGAAAAAAAAAAAAAGGAGGACGTAGAAGGAGACGCTGGCCACCCACGCGTCCGCACAGCGGACCATCGATCGCCGTGAGCAAGGTGGCGAGGATGAGAACTCTCACTCCCAATGCCGCGCCGAGCTCCCACCTTGCCGGCCACTCGGTGAGCGTGTTAAGTCACGTGACGTCGCTCGTGGTCGCACTAACTGATACCCGCGACTCCTGCGACTCTAGTGATGCTGCTACATATGAATCAGTATCTTTAATATAACATAAGCCAACGAAACTTTTTTATTACTAATATGTTCGGAAACAGCTACTTTACAATATACATATTATACTTACCTATACAATCATATAAAATAAACCATGAAATTAGTATTTAATAATAGTTTCATTACAACAGAACCTAAAAATATTGTTTGTACAAAAAATATTTTAACTAGGTATATCCCCAACTTTACAGTTCAAACCTTAAAGCAAGTATGTCAAAATCTGAAACATTATGCTATAAATGTACCAACGAAAGTGTGAAATGGCTAAAATCGGAACTATGGTTGTCACTGTAAAATGCATACTATTTTATTGCCGTCCAAATGATTAATGAAGACGGTGGCGCCATTTTTCATTTCATATATTTCTTGGTAGGCCTATTTGTGTATGCATGAACTGTCATCATGCGCCAAAGAGACGTGGTCCTGCTTCGAAGGCCCGTGGGCGACTGACGGGCGATGAGAAAAAATATGGCAGAAAAAAGACACTATTTTACGCGTTTTTCAGTAACTTTGAAGTGATTTTTTAGATTGATTACTAAATGTATCATCAAATAAGTTTTGTCTTCCGTATCAAGAAGTCTTTGACTTTCAAATGTATACCGGTTCATTGCTAAAATCACTCATTTTCAATATGAATTTATTCAAAAACTGGAGCCTATTTCACTTAGCCTATATGGAGAATTTACGTAAAATATATGTAAATTTTAGGGCTTTAAAAGAGGAAGTCCTTGTTTGTAAAGGTACAAAAAACGTACACGCTATATTTTATTGGTTTCTTCAGTAATCAAAAAGTGTTTCTTTTTATCAATTTGTGTTGATTTATTGGGTTAAATCTGAAAAATACGAAGGCATGTTTTTGCACTTTTTCACAATTTTGTGCCTTTGGTTGACGTTTATTATTTAACAACTATTAGGTTTTAAGAGTTTAATATAAGCATACCATATTTTTTGGTCTTTGAATGTAATATATACAAAGTATCATTGATATCAATCATATCTAAATAGGTTAAATATGAAAAATTGTAACACTCTTTTCGGTGATTTTCACGATCTGGCCCCTTAAATTGAAACCACAAAATAGTTGAATTTCTCCCAACTTGTGTACACTTAGGTACATTGATTGAATTGGTCCCAATCGTGTCTGCAATTTAAATAAATATCTTCGATATAGTTTTGGTTATTTAGAATTCAAGGCAAGTAATTCGCTGTAAGTATCGCTTGCTGAAATTTAATTTGCATAGTTTACAGAAATGGCCATTACAATGAATTTTTTTCTTGAATATATAATTTTCTTATCAATATTTATGGTTTTACATAAGACTACTAAATTATAAAGAAGTAAACAGCATCAACCATAACTAAATATTCAAAAAAATTCTTCCAGTTAGCCGGTCTGGTAAATACAAAAAAAAACGTTTTGCCTTATTGAATAACACACTTGTACTTTTCCACTGAGTTTATTTTAGACCTGACCAGTTTCGCCTTACGGCATTCTCAAAGGTTTACATTGATGTGACATCAATAGTGTAGCAGATTCCACCAAGCGCCATCAATCTCCAGTATAAACAGTTTTGCCTTACTTTACTTTTTAGACCAAATATTTGCACAATCGTGTGTTATTATTATTTATAATAAATAAATATTTCCGAACATTCTATACAACGCTATCTAGACCCATGGTAAGCTTAGCTTAACTAGCTTGTGTTATGGAATCTAGAATGCGGATTATTTATACATAGAAACAGCTAACCTATGCATTACACTATAAAACTTATTAAATTGAGATTATGAAGTCAATAGGGTCCCTAAAATTGCCTAGGTTTGTTAAAATACCTGCATAAACTCGATATAAACGAGTGGTTTCTACGCGGTCTTCGTCACGGTAAAGTTCGATTGCAGCTAAGTGTAAACCGCACTAATGGATTAAGCAGAAACCTCAAGCTCTCACAAATAGAAATACAAACATGTATTTGTTTTGAAATACACTCTATTTTATATTCCCGCGTATATATCTTTATTTTATTAGAATTTACAGGCGCGAGTTGTTCATCATATTATTATAGCTCTTTTTTTTGACAGCCTCCATGGCGCGGGTTCGATCCCTGCTCAGTGCAAATATTTGTATACATGATTATGGCATTGATTATGGATTTGCATTAGTCTGGGTGTTTCTAGGTAAGCCCCGGTTGAAATACCTGGGGCTCGTACTCGACGGTCGGTGGAACTTCGGAGAGCACTTCCGAGGTCTGCGCCCCAAACTGTTGGTGACAGCTAACGCGCTGGCGCGGCTGCTGCCCAACCTGAGGGGCCCGGAGGACTCCTGCAGGAGACTCTACGCGGGTGTCGTGCGGTCCATGGCCCTGTACGGGTGCCCCGTGTGGGCGGACGCCCTGCAGGCCAGGTTCGTGCAACTGCTGCATGCGCCGCAGCAAAGGATGGCCTCCAGGGCCATTAGGGGGTACCGCACGATATCCTTTTAAGCGGCGAGTCTCCTAGCCGGATCGCCACCGTTGATCGTGGAAGCGAGATCGCTTGCGGCACTGTATCGGTTCCGTAAGGAGGCGCGGGAGCGGGGATTTTTTTTTTTTTTTTTTTTTTTTTTATCGTGCGATAAATCCCCACGGATACCACCCCCACAGAGCCGGTGGAGGTGGTTATGTCGGACTCGAACCGACTAAAACGCACGCCATCTTGGGTCCTTGGTTGCCGGAGGTGAGATTGCCAAAGGAAAAAGGAGGCGCGGGAGCGGGGATACGATCCCGAGCCCGAAGACATTCGGGCCGAGAGGAGGAGGCCGGGTCGTGAAGGAGACGACGGAACGGGAGAGGCGGCGCGAGCAAGAGAGACTCGCGGATCGCGCCGCCCGCGCGCGCATGCAACTCAGGCACTGACTGACCTCCATCCCCCATGAGCGCGGGCCTGGGAGTGACGGGTGGAGCCGCCTGTCACCCCAGCAGAAGCAGGCCACGGCGGCGGTCGTTGACAACCTCACCTCCGGCCTAGCACCCCGACCCACAGTCGGCGTGCGGTTTTAGTCGGTTCGAGTCCGACATAACCTCCGGAAGGGGGTATCCGAGGGGATTTCCGCACGAAAAAAAAAAAGGTATAATATGTATGTATTTACAAAAATTAAGTATTTAAGTACTTAGATAGTTTACCCGCATTCTAGATTCCATAACACGAGCTAGTTAAGCTTACCATGGGTCTAGATAGCGTTGTGTAAAATGTTGTTGAATATTTTTTTACATTTCATCTATCAAAGAACACTTGGGCGCTGTTTACCTTTAATTTGAGACATTAATTATTGAATTCCGTGTAGTGTTTCAGAAGATATGAGGTAATGGGAAATCTCGTGAAACTGGTGGCGTCTTTGCCTGCCTCGGAAAAAATATCAAGAATAGCCGTGGTCGTATGCCACTTTACCCTAGAATATATTGTTTTGTTAGAATAAATGGCATACGACCACGGCAATCCTTGATATTTTCTTGTTTGTTACATTTTAGAGTGTGATTTTTCAGTAGTCGAGTTTTAGTTTTAAACTTTATTTTTATTTACATTATTTTGGGGCAAGGTAAAGCTAATAATTTATACATATTTGAAATGTGCTTCTTAAGCCCTTTCATTT
The DNA here is from genome assembly GCA_914829495.1 of Eilema sororculum. Lineage (NCBI taxonomy): Eukaryota > Metazoa > Arthropoda > Insecta > Lepidoptera > Erebidae > Eilema > Eilema sororculum. The sequence goes on from OU618543.1 coordinate 5,960,648, forward strand.
ATACCAAACACGGCATATTTATCTCAATTTTTTTTTACACAGTACCTTATGAGCACTAGAGGGCGCCACACAAGATTGAGTGATACGTCATATAGCCTATAACCATCGGACGACAAAGCTGCTTGTAACGATACCTCATTTGTCTAATTCTAATAAGTAGTTGAGGAGCTATGAGGGAACAAATGAACATACATACATACATAGGGCGTAAGTGTTTGATACATTCATATAAAAATGTACCTTGAAAAGTAATGGTACTTTTCTTTGTCTACGTAGATTCAATAAAAAAACATTATACGCGAGTAGTACATTCAGGACCGTGTGATTCCCGGGAAAGTAGTATTTGGACCACCCCATCTCTTCCCATGCGGTGTCATACAAGGCGACTAAGGAATAGTGCTGTGTAACATCAGACAGATATATATAGCCCAGACGACTCAGCCCAGTTGCAAGGCTGAGTTTTGAGTAAACAATAGTGCCTGGAATGTAGTTATAGGCTCACCCCCTATTACGTGGGACCAAATACAATTTTTTTGATGAAATGTGGGGTTTGTGGGTGTTATTTCACCCCTGCCTAACCCTTCCAAGGATAAAGGTTTGATTATATGTTATGTTTGTATCAATTACTCGATGTAAAGTTCTCAATATTTCTTCTTTAATATAGAGCTCTGATCGTTATTTTATCTTTTCAAGTAGGTACAATATCATCTAGGATCATCAATTAATGTCATGTTCATTGATGTGTGATTACATATCGGAGAATCTGGAATTCTTTGATCCTATCTGACGTATGAATAGATAGGCCAGTTCGAAAAAACTCGTCAGCACCCCGACCCGACTTAATGTAGTCTGAATCGAATAGTAAGATCACATCGAATAGAGAAAAAAATATTATTAAGCGACTTTCTTTTTAACTGAAGGACTTTTTTCTATGAAGTCCTTAGCTTTTATTTAACAGAATTAGCAACCGAAATTCCATCTAGTCCCTCCAAATAAGCTAAATTGCTTTTGTTAGGATTGGGTTCACGTCGGTAGTGTAATGATCAAGATTCGAACCGGGGTATATTCTCTCGATCGTAAGTCTTCAATTACGTTTCGCAATGTATTCTTTGATTATCATTAATCAAGAGAGAATTTAGTGACAGACACTTTCGCAAAAAACCTTAACAAAAGTAGGGGAAGATTAAAGATTTCTAGAACAACTACTCAGACACACAAATAGGTAATTATTAGAGATACAGAGACTGTTTTACGCAAATGTAATGTATATTAGATTACATCAACAGTACATTCCCATTTACCTAAGTTTATAACATTGTTAGTGTATCTAAATCCTGATATCAACGCGTACATTGCTTAAACTTGTGATGTGTACACCCAGCTGTCTCCATAATTAGGCGAAGATCCCGCGTCTTGTGAGAGAGAGGTCTTATCATAAGTGGCACTTGTTATACAAAATTGAAGGCGTGAATGTACTAGATTAAGTTTAGATTTAGAGTTTACAGTATTATGTTTATTTTATTACATTTTACTGGAAGTAAATGTTCCTTCCTATTTTTTAAATTACGGATAAGTAAAATGGCTTGCTCCAATTTGACCGTTCGAGTATTTAGGTCTTCGATTTAAAATTAAAGTTCGATTATTTGACAATCGATAGCATAGTACACCTAACTACGGTGAATTGGGACACCACCAAAACCTTTGGAGTCAAGTCAACATCTTAGTTGGGAAGTTAGAGACGCCGACACGGGAGCTGGTGGCGGTCCTGGTAGTGAAAGTTCTCACGCTCGCCACTCTGCTCGCGGCGAGATGGTCCGCTGCGCAGATACGTGAGAGGCCAGCGGAACGGAAACAACTGACCTCCGTCCACCATGAACGCGGTCCGGGGGTGACGGGTGGAGCCATCTGTCACCCCGGCAGAAGCAGGCCACGGCAGTGGCGTGGATGCGCGCCTCCCCATACCAGGGGCGAGTTAGGGACACCGTTGTCTCCCATCCCGAGGAGGGCCAGACCGACAGGGATGGCCCAAGGCCAGTCGAAGTACGAGGGATATGTCGAAGACAACCTCACCATCGGCCTAGCACGACGACCCATAAAAGGTGTACGGTTTTAGTAGGATCGAGTACGTCATAACCACTCCCTCCGGCTCCGGTAGGAGAGGTATGTTTCCACACGTAAAAAAAGGTTGGGAAGTCAAGTAGCAAACGCTGGTCCCTGGTTCCAAAGTGAGAGCTTTAGATATTGGGAAAGGCTCTCGGAAAGAAGATTATGAATTATGAAACAGAATATTAGTAAGACGATTAACTCAATTTCACCAGCAAGCCAGTATCTGCTGATTGGCGGACGAAACTCTGATGCAGACTTTGCTCATGAGATTAGGGATCAGACAGCCGTCTCTTCCATAAAATCAAATGAAATCATAGAAAGAAGGAGATGAAACTTCAAAGTGCCCATTTGCAACTAGTCTTGACGTAAGGAACCATTGGTGTTCAGATACAAAAGACAATAAAACAATAATACAAAAGGCTGCTATAACGATTATAGAAAAACATTATATTAAAAGCGTCGGTAGCTTAGTGGTTAAGGAGTCGGCCTTACGATGTCCCGGAGGTCCCGGGTTCGAATCCTGGCCATTACACTACTGACGTGAACCCACTCCTATCACAAGCAATTTAGCTTAGCTGGAGGGGTTAGAGGGAATATTAGTAACTTCTAATATTCTTTAAAAAAAATATTACCTATTCTTGGTCATCTCAGGAATACTTAACGTAAGATTAAGTTTTACTACGATCTTTATTTGAATGAGTTCATCCTCAGTCGAGCGATGCCGATTACCACGGTTATCGCCCCAAGCTTTGCTAGAGTTTGTGAAGGCTCTGGCTTAAATATAAAGCATATACTATCAAAATTTTATAAGATTCAGAATATTGAAAGTTATTAAAATGCTAATGAGTTAAAGTACAGTCTTAACAATATTCAGAAAGGTCCTTTGATTAAAGGCTTAGAATGTTGGGCACAAAGCCGTATTTGAGAGCTTGGTGCTTTATATAATGGAACGCTTATATATTCGAGAAGAAGAAATATCTATTCTATATAGCATTTGAATAATGTTCAGGGCCTTTGATGAGATATCATTTATTAGGTTTTTTGAATAATAATAATCTGTACTTAAATATTATAAAGCTGAGGAGTTTGTATTTGTTTGAACACTAATCGTAGGAACTAGTGTTTTTTTTTTTTATCATCTTGAAAGAGATGGTCCCCTTCGGATTGTGGGGACCACAGGGTCCCCATCTAGCCCCGGTTACGGGGAAGGGCACTTGGCGCCGCCGCCGCGGCCTGCTTCTGCTAGGGTGACAGGCGGCTCTGCCGGTCACCCCCAGGACAGCGCTCATGGAGGACGGAGGTCGTTCTGCGACCTCCGACGTCGGGTTCGCCTTCGCTCTGCGCGGGCTTCGACCGGCCGCCTCCTTCTCGAGCATTACTTGCTCGCAGAAGGAGGCGGCCGTACCCCAAGCGTTCGCGCATAGCACCATCGCTGTGAGCAATGTGGCGAGTGTGAGGACTCCCACCCCCAGAGCCGCCACTAGGACCCGCCTCGACGTGTCCCACGCCGGGCACTCGGTCAGCGTGTGCAGCTCTGTGTCCTCGCTCGCATCACAGTGATGGCACTCGGACGTTGGCTCCTTCCGGATCCGACACGGGTAACTCCCGAAACACCCGTGTCCGGTAATCACCTGCGTCAGCCGGTACGAGAGGCTGCCGTGTGGCCTCTCTAGCCACTCCTCCATGATGGGTCTTACCGCCGCTATTACGGCGTGGCCTAGTAGGAACTAGTGTACTGACGACTGCCGAACTATTTGTTGTTGGGCAGACCGTATCTGTCTACCCTCTTTTCTAAATTCCAAATCTTGATCCTTGAGAGTACTTAAAAAGTACTCCCAAGGGAGATTTGGAACTTTCTAGAAATTGATTATAATACCTGTGATAAATAGGTTTTCTGAACTCCTTCAAGCCTCTATTGGTGCCAGTGAAATAATGTGAACGTGATAACGTGATACCTATCACATTTCAGTATCCCTTGGAGAATATATAGGATTGTGTATGAATATATATTTACACTAACTTTTGACCGCGTATCCATCCACATATTTGTAAGATAAAAAACTACCCATTAGCATTCTCATCCAGTTTCTACAATTTATAGGAATCTATTTCAGGAAAACTTTCAGAAACCCGTGTAGGTTTGTCTGCAAAACATATTTCAGAACATATTCTAGAATACTTTGTCACTCATTATAACTTATCTTCTTGTACACACAAAACCAGACATCACGTTTTAAAAACCATACACGTTTATCTACACGCCACTCATATTCCCTAAGGCAATTTTTACATTAACTTACCTACAAAGGAACTTAATACACAAGTTTATTTTTATTTCTCCTCAAAGTAAACGTTCGTAAAGCCACTCTTCTACACCCTCGTCATAAGGGCGGGAGTAATAGCCTTTGTGGCTCTTTGTAAGGCTTGGCGCCGAGTTTTGTGAAAACAGCTATAATTAATTTAGTAATTACTAAACTAGAGCTATTACTTTTGTGTTCTGTTATTAAACAAGCCTTTTTACTAACACAATTGGGATTGACTTTTAGTGGAGCTATTATAAATAGGCGAGCTTCGATAAATCTATGTGGAAGTGATTGTTTTAGTTTCGTTCAATACGATTCCCTAAACGAGTGTTAGGGGATCCAAGTGGAATAGTAAAGTCCACTTCGATTCCCCGATTCCTTTTAGATCCCCTGAGGGATCGAAATAGGGGATCCAAACGAGATACCCGATATTTTCAAAACCTTAACGATACACTGGCGATACTAAACTACGCTAACACCTCCCTCTAGAGTACGCAAAGATAATAGCCCTGCTTCTATCCAGAACTTTCTTCAAGAGCTTCTTCTACTTTTCATGCAAGCTCACTGGTTTTGAGTGCCTTGACCTGCCTTTCTTATACTGAAGTGGTAGGCAAGCACATGGAACACACGATGGAAACTGGTTACAGTGGCCTATGGACGTCACCTAAGGTCTGTCGTTCTTTTTTTATTTTCCCTGCATCCTTTACAACGAAATAGTATATCATGTCATTCGTCTTTATGTCTAGAAACTAAAAATGTATTTTTATAGCTGAATATAAAAAAATCTAAGAACTAATACAAATGTAAAATTTATTCAATAAGCAAGCTAGGGATGTTGCCAGCGTAAGGTATTTCTATAAATAAAATAAAATCCTTTAGGTTTGAATATGGAACACGATATAGCTGACAGTAATACCTCAAAATCTACAGTACGATCGATCTCCATCAACAAAGTGCTCAAATTGATCTTAATACCTTGGTTTTCCCCGTCAAACTATTTCTGACGCCGACTAGTTTCAAACAAACGCTCACGCCTAGTCATACCGCATAAGAATGAGGCCAATGAAGATCTTTGGAAACCAAGCCCACTTTACTTGCAAACTGGTATCATGGTATAGGTACATACGTATCAACCTGTGACGTATGTAACAATACCATGATCGCGTTAATTCCCGTTATTATTATTGTATATCATGAAACGCGAGAGTTTAAAAGCTAGTTAGACTGGTATACCTCTTTAATGTGCTTAAACAACAAAGGTTCACCGAGGATAGGGTATGGGATCGAATACAGAGACGTGCGAATGTTTTCAAAATGGAAGCCACTGTGAAAAGAGCTTTCCTCTAGTTTGTCGTCAAGCGCCACCGTGCGAACTTATTGGGAGGTATAGGGTTTTTTTTTTATACAACTTAGGTGGCAGAAAACCACACCGCCCTTCTGATGGAAAGTGGTTACCGTAGCCTATGGACGTATGCAACACCAGGGGAGTCACACTAGTGCTACCGACCCTGCAAGAACAGAAAGTTTCTGTGCCTTCAGTACAGAAGACAAAGCAGAGCAAGCTTTTGATCTTCCTACCGACAGCACAAAAACTCCCCAATGAGCTCTGGCTTCCCTACTCATGGTGACCCTCTCTCAGAGACTTTGCCTTTAGCTTAACATCAGGCGAGTTGAAGTCAAATTGACGTGTCCTAGATAAAAAAAAAACTCAAAGTCGGGAACACAACACAAGGTTATCATGGCCACGGTATTCTGTAGGGCGGAGGTACTTGCCCAATCAGACTGTTCAACTGGGACGAGAATACCGTCCTACCTCCATTGTAAAAAGGACCTCTTGTCCACAGATAACATAATACCTTGGCACTAATGCCTAATCATTCTGGAATAACAAGCATGACTTCTGAGATTACATGTAGGTACATATAATCTTCTAGCTGTTGCCCACCGCTAGCTGTTGCCCACCGCTAGCTGTCGCCCGCTTGCGACCAAATATAGCTTATGTCCTATCTCAAGGTCTAATCTAACCCTATACAAAAATTGCATCGTAATCGGTGCAGTAGTTTAGGCGTGAAAGCATAGCAGACATACAGAGTTCGCATTTATAAGTTTAATATGGTTACGCATATTTACAACATTCTACAAAAGCTGTGAACTTACCTACAATGTGAACAATAGTAGTATTGGAATAGTTTGACGCTGTTACTTCGAAACATCGTTGGTATATGAACTAAATTAGGGTTCGATATGAAAACTCGGAAGGAAGGAAGAAATGGAAAGAATACACCGACTCATATTTTAGCATAAACCGAACCCCTGAGCACTGCTCATTTCGCGTAGTGAAATCTTCTACTATGTGTACTGATTGAATTTGATCATAAAAACAAACCCTACCTCGTTTACGACGGAACATAATAGCATCCCTAGAGAGGCTGTGTCTCTACTAACGCGAAGATGAGCAGCGTATGACGAAGCGGTGTGTGGTGAAAACTGAGAAGATTGTTCTTTTTTAAGTAGGGCAAGTCATTGCGCTTCGGTTCTACTAAAGCTAAATCATTATGGTACCGCAGTAACTGCAAAAAAATGACAGCAAGTTTTAGACTTTATTTCTATACTTCTAAAGTTCAAAATGAAACGAAAACAATTTTATTACACTTTCTTAATTACTTTGTAAAAAGTCATTTAATTTTGAACTTTAATCGCATCGTTTTAAAGTCTATTATTTAATGCTGTTTTTTTTCAATGGCGGTGGCACCACAATGGCTTGGCTTTAGCAGAATCGAGGTCCTGGTTCTCTTACAATCCCTATACTCCGCACGCCGAATGATGATCCCTATGACGTTTCAACTGACAGTTGTATTAGTTATGCGAAACAATTTCGATAAAATACTGTTTTTTCAGGCAAATGTCATGTCATTCAGCCAGGTCATTCAACATAATAAGCAATATTTATTTATTTTGAAAAAAAAACTACGCGCATTGATGGACATAAAACACTAGATAAAAAGTAACAGCCTTATTATATTTTATTTTACTATACTTTAATTTTTATTCAAATTGCATAATTTAAAGAATTTAAAATTCTTTTTGAATTGAATTTTAAAGAATTCATAATTAGCTGGCAATTATGGATTACATGGAAAAGTATTTAAATGGCGGCCATAGACCTACCGTATTTTTTTATTTCAGTCATGTCATGTCTTGTCAGTCTGTTTTGTCTTCTTGTCACACCGCATCACTTCGCGTCATACGAGTGCTCTAACGCCTTGTATGCGCCACGTCTTTCTTTGTTAGCTGAGTTTTGTTTCTGTTTTCGCTGTTTTGTGTTATTTGTTGATTTTCTGTTACCTGTTTGTTGATTTTCGGTTTTGCAAAATGCCGAAAAGACAGCGGAAAACTGTTCTCAACAGTGAAGTTCGCGAGTTTGTAGTTCGTTTGCGAGACTATTTTGCTCGTGAACAACAAAATGGCGGACCCTTGTTACCGCTTGACAATGTTCGCGATCGTGTAGCCGATGCTCTAGGAATCGGAAAGGCTACTGTTTCTCGAATAACAAAGGAAAAATTTGGGGAGTCGTCCATGGAGGACAATAAACTATTAACACCAAAGAAAAAGAAAAGGTTATGTCATATAACAGAACCTGATGAATTTGATTTAGATGCTATACGCAATCATATTTATGGTTACTACCTACGAGGTGAACTACCGACCTGCCAGAAGTTATTATCTTCATTAAAAGCTGCAGAACTCTTCAAAGGCGGTGCTACTTCTCTTAGAATTGTTTTGAAAAAATGTGAAATGGTGTGGAAACTGACAGTCAGATGTTAAAAAAAGAGTTGGTTAGACTGTTGAACTTTCACAAACAACAGACGCACCCATCATATTTTTTGGATGAATTGGCCAAATTAAATGGACACACGGTAATTCGGTTACCGCCCTATCACTGCCAATATAATGCAATCGAGTTGATATGGGCGCAGATCAAAGGTATCTATATTTTTTATTTATATAATATTATGTATATGCATATATTTCTAAAAATAATTACTGAATGTACAAATATTTTCAGGTCATGCAGCTAGGCATAACACAACTCCGCCATTCACGGCAAATAAAATGATGGTTTTATTGGAAGAAGCTTGCGCTCAAGTGACAGCTGACGATTGGCGAAAAGTGGTCGAAAGAACGAAGAAAATTTGCTTACAAGACTGGGATCGAGATGTACAATACGACAATATCATTGACCAACCGTTAATAATAAACGTCACGGATAGCTGCAGTTCAGACTCAGATTTTGAAGATCCGATTGACCCTGTATCAGATTCAGATTGATATAAATAAAATACAAACTCAAAGCATTTGTTTTATATTTCCAACAAATTATCGATATTTTGTTTATCGATGTGTCCCTTCTTAGTCGATAACAGCTTGACGACGTAACTTTTGCAGCACGTACCATGTACATTTGCATTGAGTTTTTTTCTATTATTTCCGAACATTACGTATTAATTTCTTAATATTCATTTTTATAATTTACAATTGTACACAATTATGATTTTTTCGTCTTTTTAATGGACCTCTAAAGGATTTGATGTGATAGGACGTCAGTATGTACAATGTTAAGTGCTAACGAACTGTCATAGGGATCATCATTCGGCGTGCGGATTATAGTCCTAGAGATCGTTAAGGTCACCATTTTAGCATTTCGTTCATCACTTCTGAAATGGTGCCCGTATCTTTTAAACTTCGACCTAGCTTCATACCATACAATGGAATAGCCTTTTTTTTCGTGCGGATTGGAGCCGGAAGGGGATGTTATGTCGGACTCGAACTTACTTAAACCGCACGCCGACTGAGTGTCGTGGTGCTAGGCCGGAGGTGAGGTTGTCTTCGACATATCCCTCGCACCCCGGCTGACCCAGGGCCATCCCTTACGGTCTGGCCCTCCTTGGGAGGGGGGACATCGGTGTCCCCGACTTGACCCTGGAATGGGGAGGTGCGCTTCTCAGAGCGCCGCCGCCGTGGGAATGGAATACAACACAACGGACTAAATATTTAATGGCCGTAGAAAAGACCATACCTACTCTTACTCTTACTTACAGCAGAAGACGCCGCGTGGCCGGACGGGTGATCCGCCCTCTTTGCGTAGGGCCATTTCACTCATTATCCTTAAGAAAAGACCAAAGGTCCTCCTGATCCTGATTTTCAAGCAATATGATTGGTGAGCTCTCGTCTGCTTCTTGTTTCCGCTCATCTCCTTAATGAAAATGCCTATTGTAGTCAGTAGAGTTGAACCACCTGAATATCACTTCAGGTGTACTATTCAGTAAAAATTATATTAAAAAATGTGACTTCAAAACATCTAAAAAATCTAATTGAGAACGCGTGGTTTCCCGGCAGAGTAGAATTTGGGCTATCCCATTACTTCCCATGCGATGTCGTACAAGGCGACTATTTAATATAAGGCTATTTGAAAGAAAGAAAGAAAGAAACATTTATTCAGTGCAAGGTGGTCACACAAACAATTACTTGTAGTAATAACATAATATATCAATAAATAATGCCATAAGTTATACAACAAAACAAACAATACTAAAAACATTCAAAGTTTTGACACACCAATACACCAAATGGCTGTCCAGTTCAGCATGTGCCAGGTAGAAACCTGGCGCTGGTTTTCAACTGGACCCCGATTGGGCAGTGACACACGGACGCTGAACCGTCATCGATGCCGAGTGTAAAACAGTGCCCGTGCAGAGGCAGGTATGTAGAAGCGATGCATATTACAATTACAGGAATGACAATATCTTACACAAAAAAACACCAAAAAGTTGAAAATAAATAATTAAATTTTAATTCAACGGTTGCCATGTCGGGGGACCGTAACTGGTTAAGTACTCCTTTATATCGTAAGGTCCCCCGACATGGCAACCGTTGAATTAAAATTTAATTATTTATTTTCAACTTTTTGGTGTTCTTTTTGTGACGGGGGTTTTTTAAATTTTTAATTTAATTTTTATTTTATACTTTTTAAATTGATCTACTAGTCAAGCTCTTTCATTTGATACCCATATTGAGGGAATTATAAAGAAATTTGTATTCCAACATGTTGTGACAGCGGCCATCTTGGACCGATTTTTTTCAAAAATAGCTAAGAACACTCCCGACTAATATACCTTTCAAACAAAAAAAACTAAATCCAAATCGGTTCATCCGTTTGGGTGCTACGATGCCACAGATAGACACACACACACACACACACACACACACAGACACGTCAAACTTATAACACCCCGTCGTTTTTGCGTCGGGGGTTAATAAAACACAGTACCATCCACACACAATTCCAATCATATAAGACAGATATAAAACAGCCCAAACTCAGCCTCAGGCTTGAGTCAAAATAGTGACTGGATTTACGTGGGATCGAATAGAAAGATTGGTGAAATATGTGTATTTCTGCCTAACCCTGCGAGCATAGAGGCGTGATTATTATGTATGGATGTATGTATTGAAATCGAAACAAAACCCTTTATGCAGCAGTCCGACTGTCGCGAGCATTTTTTTTTCTAAGTGGATTTAAATCACTCGTTTTGATAACGTAGCTTGTCTAGAATATACATATGGGTATTGACAGGTACATCCATACTAATATTATAAATGCGAAAGTAACTCTGTCTGTCTGTCTGTCTGTCTGTCTGTCTGTGTGTTACGCTTTCACGACTCAACCACTGAACCGATTTTGATGAAATTTGGTATAGGGGTATGTTTGGTCGCGATAACCGACATCCACGCGAGTGGAGCCGCGGGCAAAAACTAGTAGAAAATATAGCAAAAAGTTATTTCAAAGATAAAGTTTCTGCATGATTTGCGCCCGTACATTTAGTAGAGACGTTAGGAGACAGGCAGTGTAGACGTCATTGAGATCAAATTCGCCATGTATATATTAATAGACGCTTTGATGTCCTGACATGGAACGTATTGTGTCCCACAGTATCTATATTAATTTCATTTAAGACACCTTTGACGTCCTAACTAACTTTATAAAGGTATTGTCTATGCTATTCTGCACATTGTTATTCTTGTTAGGCTCGTATTCGACAATAGTACTCAATTCTGACTCTCGACTTATATGAGGACAAGCCTGTCAAATCTGTTAATCTGTCCTACATTTTTGCCTGACTGCTTAAAAAATTGGTGGTTGTTGGAAGATTTTCCCGCAAGAAAGAGGGAGGTAGCTATATATCCTGTGCAATATTCCACAACATTTTACACAACGCTATCGAGACCCATGGTAAGCTTAACTAGCTTGTGTTATTGAATCTAGAATGCGGATAAACTTACTTATAATACTTTTTTTTGTAACAATACATAGAAACACCCAGACCGATGCAAATAGCCATATTCATGCATACAAATATTTGCACTGAGCGTGGATCGAGCGAGGATTCTCCTGTGCGTAGCAGTCGCGTTCACTACCGCCACGCTACAGAGGCTGTCAATGGACCAATAGGCCCTATGTAGCTCTATCTCTCTTTCTCATCCGAAACAATAAGAGCGGGCGCACACGATGCGGTGCGGCGCCGTAACGCATCGTGTACCCCCGCTCTTACGCTTTAACACATTAACCCTCAATAAACAGCTATAGAAAAATGATATCTTGTAACATGTTACGGAACCCGTCGCGCACAATATTGGCTCACACTTAACCGTTTTTGTCTGAACAAAACACTTCGCTAAATAAAGTGATGTTGGCCCAAAATTGTATACTTACGTAACAATGTATAGGTAGAACCACTGATAAGGCATAATGACCTGGAAGTTCATTAGCGGTATTAGAATCCTTGAAATATTTTCAAATATTATATCTATGAATAACATAGGTACAGTCAGCATCAGAAAGAGCATAAAAAATAGTAAAGAAATAAGAAATATGGTCTTATAAAATACCTATTATGGCAAAGTTTCCCGCGAAAGTATGGCGGCCTCTTGGCCCCCTATTGTTCATATACTTTGATAATAATAAATTAATAATTTCGCGAACTTATTGAAACAATATAGATAGGAATGGCCAGTATTCCATTTTCACATTTATTTTCTAAATATAATAATAACTGAGTATACATGCAGCATCTTATTTAATCTTTATTCAGTAAAAAATGTTTGTGTTGTCATTACTTTTTCAGTGCAAGCAGAAATCAAGTGTCGACAATTCAGTAAAAAGATTTATGTCTGTTGGTTTGTTAGCATGAAAAGGGTTTTTATTCAAATAAGCCACGTCAGCGTTATTTGTAAAAGATGTCTCCTTCGTATAATGTATCAGTTTACGAGCTTGAAATAAACTTACTTCAAATTTATTCCAATTTTTTCCAAAGCTCCACATTCGCGCTTAATTTTAGAATTAAGCACTCATAAAAAGAAAAAAGAGTTTCGATAGCTGAATAAATAATAAACCTATATTTCCATTGTATAAATAATAGCCCTTTAATATTTAATTTTAGTCTTGGAGCGCTTGGGAACAAAATCGTGGAGCGGACGGGAATAAGCCCTTCTCTCACCTAATATAATGTAATCTGTGCCCATATTCAGTTTTTTTTTTATTTAAGGAATATTAGCAACCGAAATGACTATTAGTGACTAACCCCTTCAGCGTGTCAGTAGTGGGTTCACTTCGATAATGTAATGACCAGGATTCGAACCTGGGATCATAAAGCCGACTCCTAAACCACTAAGCTACCGACGCTCCAGTGAACTCCATGGGTAAAAACATTTCCCATTTCTCCACGCAAACAAAGTCGCTGTTAAAAGTAATATATTCATAAATTGTTTAATTGTTTGGTCTACGGCTATATGAGATCGTAATCCCGGTTAAGTCAAGTCATCCTCGCTCACAACGACATCTATGAAGCACAATGGGTATAACCTATGTCCTTTCTCAAGGTCTAATCTATCTCTGTACCAAATTTCATCAAGATCGGTTAAGTGGTTTAGGCGTGAAAGCGTAACAGACAGACAGAGATACTTTCACAATTAGTATGGAGTATGAATTAGTAAAGTAAATAAAAACATTGAAAGTTTTCAAGTAAATCTTAATAAAATTCTATCCACAGCTCTACCCCTAATAATATACTCTTAAACTATTTTTCAAAGTATCTGACATATTTTAAAATTCCCATTGAGCTCTTTTAGTCTCAAATGATTTAGAATTCAGTCTTTTAAATTCAGCTCCAATAAATCTAACAACATTTCAGATTCCTTCTTTAACCGAAAATATCAAATATTTTATTTGAGCCAACATTTCAGCTACTATCATTTTAATTCTTTTTATTTATTTCTTTAGATGCAGAAAATTGCTACACGATTCCAGTTTCATTTGAAATAATATGATTCTTTTTTCTTTTAATTATTTATTTATCAAATCCCCCCCATAATCCACCCTATATTATTGTCCCTGGCGCAAGTGTACCCAGGATGCTGGCAACATTACCTCGATGAATCGCAATGGCTATCCCTTTTCCCAGAAACGAGTTATCGCCTTGGTCGCCGTATTCAGTGACCAATTTCTTTCAAAAAAAAAAGTGCGTAAGTGTGTGTGAATAATAGTCGAAATCATCTACAAAATAGCGTTCATCCCAGTCGCGTACAAATTTGACAATCATTTATTTTTACTTTTATGAGAGCGTAATCACAATCAGTTTGAATGGAAAAAACCACCCTAAGTCGTTCAAAAATATCTGTGTGTCTGTAGTAGTAACCCTCTTTCCTAAAACCTACAGCTTACTATCAAGTGAGGTGAAGCCATATTGACGTCTCCAATATAAAAAATATCGCTTATGAAATATTTTATTACTAGCTTTTGCCCGCGGCTCCGCCCGCGCGGATGTCGGTTATCGCGACCAAACATAGCTTATGTCCTTTCTCAAGGTCTAATCAACCCTTCTACCAAATTTCATCAAAATCTGTTCAGTGGTTTAGGCGTGAATGCGTAACTTAAAGGCAGACAGCAAGAGTTAGGTACTTTCGCATTTATTAAGTATGGATTTGAAACGTTATTTCTGTTTGACTGATATTGGGCATGTAATGGTGCGTCCACACTTGTGACATTTACGCCGTACAGTACTCCGGATCGTGTCAGACATGCGTGTCAGTTCGTTAGTGTGGACGGGTTTTTGTCATACAAAGGCATAAATGACCTTGCTATTAGAAGGCAGCAATGTATAGATAATAATGGTGACTATTTTGATTAAATAAATTTGTAAAAAAAATTAGCAATTTAAATTTTCGATACTAATTGGCAATATCATAGTTTAACCCCTAAGATATATGTACACACTCTGTATACTTTCAAAGTTTTTGGGGTCGCTGATTGCGAATATATTTTCACCAAAATCGATATGGGTATCGCCTCCCGCCTCCCGCCTCCCGCCTCCCGCCTCCCGCCTCCCGCCTCCCGCCTCCCGCCTCCCGCCTCCCGCCTCCCGCCTCCCGCCTCTCGCCTCCCGCCTCCCGCCTCCCGCCTCCCGCCTCCCGCCTCCCGCCTCCCGCCTCCCGCCTCCCGCCTCCCGCCTCCCGCCTCCCGCCTCCCGCCTCCCGCCTCCCGCCTCCCGCCTCCCGCCTCCCGCCTCCCGCCTCCCGCCTCCCGCCTCCCGCCTCCCGCCTCCCGCCTCCCGCCTCCCGCCTCCCGCCTCCCGCCTCCCGCCTCCCGCCTTCCGCCTCCCGCCTCCCGCATAGATGTTTGGTATTCATATTGAGTAAGACACTTTGTATTTTTCCACTTAATTTTATTTTTCACCTGACCGGTTTCGCCTCACCGCATCCTCAAAGGTATGCTGATGTAAAGTTACATGTAAAGTTCAGAAGTGCCATCAATCAACAATATAAACAGATGTTTGGTATCCAAAAACCCAAATAGGGATTAAATTGAACGATTTCCTTGTAACTAAGGAAGGATTTACTGAAACTTATAACTAAGTATTGACGTAAAAGTTCTAACAGTCTGGATATAAAAGCCTTCAAAATACATCAGAAAGTTTCTACAGCAGTAAATAGCACGTGTTATGGCGACAATAAAACTTCGACAAGAGAAGCCATTAGCGATCCGCACAATTATTATTTTCTAACGGATAAACTTCAAAACTGGCAGAGATTGTCCGTATTTTTTATGTACCGTATAAAATTGCGTGGTAACATGTGAATGACCTTTGGAGCCAAGTCTATCTTACCTTACACCTTACAGCTACACCAAAGTCTCACAACTTTGTTGTAGCTGTTCTCCCGAAGTTGGGATGATCAGACAACAATCACTTCTTCAAAGCCGGATTTTAATAATTTTGTACCTGTATGCGCAAATAAATATTGATTATGATTATGAAGTAGGAGAGTTGAAGAAGAGTAACTCTTTCCTTTGTCGCACCGTTAAGACCTATTTAATCCCTGGCAGCAAACGTGCTTCCTTCTTCCTACCGTCCCGAGTCCTGTAAGCGGGGCGTGAAAAAGTATCTGATAAGGCTGTGAAGCTGGGTCACCCCTGTTAACATGGCACGTGTTGGTAATGGTGACCCTCTTTCCTGGCGCGGTGGAGTCAAATTGATGTGTCCTATGTAAAATAGTTATTGTTGCAGGACTAACGCCGTAATGATGATGACGATAAGCTGTAAGTCTATTGATGTCTAGTGACTCCACAGTACAAGTGGCTCTTCTGTAAGTACTTGAAAAGTAATGTCAGGTAGAGGAGAGCCAAAACAGATGATGTGACTATTCTGCATCACCCGGAATTATGCAGTCGTTTTTGTGCGCACAACTCAACAGAATATGTGATACCAGTATTGTCAGACCCGAGACCCGAATTCAGGAGTCTACGGACGTGCGCAAATATAAGCAAATTCATGGTCCCAGGCCTATGATGCAGTCATTTTTATCAAGCTTACATGCTATTATTTGAATTTCAGCTCGTAAGGCAAGGTCTTCATGCGTAGCGGTAGCGGGGCGAAAGCTACTACTGAAACGGCATGTTGTAATGGTACTTCTTAGGTTTGAGCACAATTTCATCTAACGATGGTAATCTTTGGTGCTTAAACAATATGGCCTTCTATAATATTATAAATTGCAATACCCCGAAGTCCTCTGAGCGGGTGTGAAAGAGCAGGTCATCTTTTGGGACTGTTGACTTGAAAAATATAACGTTAGCATCGGCCATTTAATAGTATCTAAAAAGACGGCCATCATTCTTTAAGCTCATCTATACCTTCTTTCCATCATACAGCCTATTGAAGTTTACTGATGGACATAGGTCACCTCTGATTTCTGCTATCCCAAATTTTTTCACAACATCATTAATCCATATAACATTTGCCGATTTCTACTCCTGCTCCAGGATACGTTTGCTCTCAAAGTTTTCAGACTTGGGATGAATGTGGCCATTTCTAGCTTATTTATTCTTCTACTCTAACATTGCCATGTTGGGTCCCGGTGGAATAGAATAGGACCACTCCAGTTTTTCCTTTGGATGTTGTAAAATGCGACTAAGGGATGGGGCTGTTCTCCATCCGACAGGAAACATACAGCCCAAGACAAATGGCCTGCTAGACAACAATAGGCTCGCCCGTCGTAGGAACGATAATCATAATTGGCTAAACTTGGGTACTAATACACTTCTGCCTACCCCTTCGGAAATTTACAGACGTTAGTATATGTATGTATATATATATACTATAACATTCATTCGTATGGAACTTACATGCCGCTATTACTCATACCACGAATAACATAATACTAAAGACTAAAGTCGTCTCATACATAAACCATCCCCCGCTGCCATTGAGGAAACGGCCTTAATGATAATGGTTACAGATGACAATCGAAAATCACTTCCCGCCATGTCAATCGATGTTCCGGCTGCTATGTTGAAACAGTGAACAAACCTCCGCTTAATGATCCGTTAAAAAGGTATATTAGCAGATTTTCACCTCTATGGATTTGAACCTGTCAAAATAGCCGCCCTTATATCACAAAAATATTTATTTGTACCTACCTGTGAAATGTGATTAAACTAATAATACCCAAGAGGCTAAGAATAAGAATTCAATTTTAAAATCGATGTGAGACTAAGTATTGTCTATCAAAGTTAGCATCAAAGCTGTACATACATGCGAGTTAAATGTGAGTTTAAATATAGGTTTTTTCAATACACCTCTGCCTACCCCTTCGGGGATTTACAGACGTTAGTATATGTATGTATATATATATACTATAACATTCATTCGTATGGAACTTACATGCCGCTATTACTCATACCACGAATAACATAATACTAAAGACTAAAGTCGTCTCATACATAAACCATCCCCCGCTGCCATTGAGGAAACGGCCTTAATGATAATGGTTACAGATGACAATCGAAAATCACCTCCCGCCATGTCAATCGATGTTCCGGCTGCCATGTTGAAACAGTGAACAAACCTCCGCTTAATGATCCGTTAAAAAGGTATATTAGCAGATTTTCACCTCTATGGATTTGAACCTGTCAAAATAGCCGCCTATTTTAGAACTACCGTATTTAAAATGAAGTTCTTAGGTAAATGTGTTTTTGATATTCTTAAAATTGTTATAATACTTCTTATATCACAAAAATATTTATTTGTACCTACCTGTGAAATGTGATTAAACTAATAATACCCAAGAGGCTAAGAATAAGAATTCAATTTTAAAATCGATGTGAGACTAAGTATTGTCTATCAAAGTTAGCATCAAAGCTGTACATACATGCGAGTTAAATGTGAGTTTAAATATAGGTTTTTTTGCACTCAATGCACTTTCAGACGACTTTGACGTAAAGCTTCCCAAAGGAATCACACTTGTTTGAAAGTGTAAAAGAATGAATGTTATGAAAAACAAAATGGTTGCAATCGATCTAAATACTAATGATCAAGATTAGGTACTTATATTTCGAAATTCGAACTAAATTCATAGACATTTGGAGTTTTACCGTTTTTGATATACCAACCTACTTTTTTTATCATTCAATTGTCATAGGTACTCGAGCCTCGTGGAAACCTATTAGATTAGATGATAGGAAGAATAATGGTATATAAAGATTCCACTTTTAGTGGTAGGGGAAGCGTATACATAACATAATAATAAATAGATATCATCCATCTTAATTAATGTTTTATAATTTTTGATCTTATTTCAGTTAATCTGGTTTGTTTAACTCTAAAATAAACATAAAATAGTTCGAGTAAATACATACATTTCTTTGCAAGCTTCCCACGCCCTTAGGTTACGCTTAAATCGTAAGTTATTCAAAATGGACACTTGCTAGCTAGTAAGTCCCCTACCTTGTATTAATCTGACGCGTAGGTGTAAAGTCGTAGAACAATTTTTTTAGTGCACCCAGTGATATTGAAGGCTGCATACCGGCTGGCGGAATTTGTTAAATATATAATTAGCCTCCCGTAGCTGACGCGCTGGAGTTACTACCGAATTTCCCTTTACGCGTGCCCTACTATTATCCACGCGCTACGCTGGTCATGCTTTTTTTTATTAGGTAAGTACTCTACTTTTACTCTTTGTTATTAGCAAGACGTCACACTCATAAACTTAATATGATACTAAGATTATGGTCACACTCGTGCTGCCGACCCTATAAAGGATTTCTCTCTTAGTCTTTAGAACATTATATCCAGATTAAGTATATACTTTCTGAGAATACAAAATATTTATTATCGGGATATAAATCTTTCCCCAAGCTTAGTAGTAAAACTCCCACATAGTCTGTCACTAGTGTTACATTGTAGAAGGCAATCTGTTGCAAACTTTCTCCGAATATCGAATATTGAATATATTCTTCAACTATAGATACAAAGTAATATCGCAAAAGATAGTTCAAGCGGAATTTATTTCGCTCGTATTTCTTGATGACACGTGATAGATTTTACTGTAGCCATGCTTCATTAATTTTGAGCAACAAAGAAATAATATGCTTAAATTGTTGAGTTACCTCCAAACTATCTTAACCAAAGCCTTGAAGTACAATTTCCTCCTTCTTTTGATACAAAACTTATACTTGAATGAATTTTACAGTATTAAGTATGCCAACTATACAAATCGAATACATAGGGAAAAAGAATCGTCTCGGGAGGGGCTCGAAACCGCAGTCTTTCCCTTACAGGGGGAATGCCTTGACCAATTCGGCTACCGAGACAATGAATGTGTTACAATCTTTTTTTTTTTTTTTACTTATACTTCTATACAAGCGAATGCCGTGCGTGACATGGCCTCACTACCATGGACTCCCAAGATCGTGCGAAGTGGAGGAGGAAGAGCCGTATGTAGGTATTTAAGTTTACAGTAAGTATATTCGCATTCTAAACCCCTACTTAAGCGCTGTGTAATATATTTATATTATTACTAGCTAACCCGGCGAACTTCGTACCGCTAGTTTCTTCCGCCCGCGTGGAGTCCATTTCCCGCTGCACCCTCTACTATATTAAGCATGTATTTTACCTAAAAACCTTCTTCTTGAATTATTCTATCTATTAAAAGAAACCGCATCAAAATTGTAGCGTAGTTTTGAAGATATAAGTATACATAGGGATGGACAGACTCGGAAACCGACTTTGCTTTATACTATGTAGTGATGATGAATTTGATTTCATTTGATTTGATGATGATGAAGTACCTACCAAGTAAAAAAAAGTAACACGATAGTATAATAAACCCTTCAAAATTTGCAGAACACAAAGTGCAGTGTAAGTTACATGACGAGTAACACAACAGGTAAACGTCAGTTCACGTAAGTACATCGGGGTAGCAAAACGTCCCCATAGGAAATTGAACGGGCTTCGGTTCATAACGTGATCGTTGGGGACCGTCTATACACGCTCGGCGAATAGATTTTGAATAGCGCTTGGAAAAGCTTCAGTATTATTTTCTACTTTAATTGTTTTAGTCTTGGGATTTGCAAAATTTTAAAACATGTATCAGACTTAAAAACAGATGATGAGATGCGTAGAGATGTTGCGTCTTTGGCAGTTTTCTACCGTCTCTACCATGGTGAATGTTCTGACGAGCTCTTCCAATTAGTCCCACCCTCCCCTTTCCTTCACAGGACGACACGTGCAGGGCTAAGATGTCATCCATTTACGGTGCAGAGTATACCTGCTAGAACCAAGCGTTTCAGTGATTCATTCCTATGCCGCACCACTAAGACCTGGAATTCCCTGCCAGCTCACGTGTTTCCTTCTTCCTACAGTCCCGGGTCCTTTAAGCGGGGCGTGAAAAGGCATCTAATGAGGCCGTCAAGCTGAGTGCCACCACTGTTAACATGGTAAATGTTTACGATGGTGACCCTCTTTCCGAGACTTTGCCTTTAGCTTAACATCAGGCGAGGTGAAGTCAAATTGACGTGTCCTATATAAAAAAAAAAAAAAAAAAAAACAACTTCATTAGGTAACGAATGATTTGAGATTTACATGGTTATTTATATTTTTTGTAAAACACTCACCGGGATATTTACCATGCTTGTTGTTTGGGGAGAAAACAAAAGAAAAAAAAGTGGGAGAGACTGTAACTTTAGGCATTACGATGCCTAAAGTTACAGTCTCTCCCCCTTTTTTTATTCTCACTTTTGTAAATATTGTACAGTTAGTATTTTAGTTGCCATTTATAGTTAAATTATGATAGTACAAAGTGTATCCCATTGAGCTTAATAAATAAATTACTTTGTTTGTTATGATTTTGGAGTACCTAGGTATCCGATATTTTGGCGCTGTTGCAAGCGCCACCATGATCACCTACAATCCTGGGTCCTATAAGCGGGGTGTGAAAAGACATCTGATGAGGCTGTCAAGCTGAGTGCCACCATTGTTAACATGGTACATGTTTATAATGGTGACCCTCTTTCCGAGACTGCCTTCAGCTTCCCATATGTGAAGTCAAATTGACGTGTCCAAAAATACGAATGGATTGGATACTATATTACGTTTGGGGCTAAAAAGGGAATAAAATGTGGGTGGGGCAAATGCGGATATTTTATGTGGGGCAAAACTTCGTGAGACGAACGCGGAACAAATCCTATAATCATAACAAATATAGTAAATATTCCAGGGAGTGTTTATCATTAGGTAGTTTAATTTTTGTTTTCATTATAACATGCTGTGAAGGATGATATGGCTAAGTAGGGAGTGAATGTTGAAATGACACTACCTAAAGATGAATGGAAGAAACACACAATATTGCGCAGACCTCAAATAAACTTGGGATAAGGGCAGGAGGATGATGATTACAACCTGCAGGAAAAGTCACCCTCAAAATTAACTTTACATACCTAATCCTTTACATGCATCCCCTGAGATCTTTCCCCCTGCCCCCGGTACGCTTATGTCAACTTGAACCGACTAAAACCGCACGCCACCACATTTACAATTCTTAATATTTTTTCTTTGGTAGACTATTTAGTCAGTTCCTTATAATCATTTAGTACCTAATCTACTTAAAGCTAGAACAGAATCCACAGTTCTGAATAAATTTATTTAATGTATTACTTGAAAATTGAATTTTAGTGTCTCACTGGAGAGCAACGGGAGCATCTGGTAAAATTTGTATTTCGATTACTTACAGAAGTAATTTGAAGAAAATCTTCAGAATTACTCATTATTTTCAGAATACCCACACTAATATTATAAATGCGAAAGTAACTCTGTCTGTCTGTATGTTACGCTTTCATGCCTAAAGCGCTGAACCGATTTTGATGAAATTTGGTTCAGGGATAGATTAGACCATGAGAAAGGACATAGGCTATGTTTGGTCGCGATAACCGACATCCACACTGGCGGAGCCACGGGCAAAAGCTAGTATATATATAATTTTAAATATTTCTGCTTTTTTTTTATTTCACAACATTCTACACAACGCTATCTAGACCCATGGTAAGCTTTTATAGCTTGTGTTATGGACTCTAGAATGCGGATAAACATACTTATATACTTTTTTTTTGTAAATACATACAAATATACATAGAAACACCCAGACCAATGCCAATAGCCATATTCATGCATACAAATATTTGCACTGAGCGGGAATCGAACCCGCGCCTCCTGCGTGGCAGTCGCGTGCACTACCGCCACGCCACGGAGGCTAATAAACTAAAGCTGTTGTGAACGCGTTCGCTCGCAGGGGCGGTTCATTCCCTGCTCAGAGCAAATATTCGTATGCATGAATATATTAGTACGCATATATATACATAAATATATATTAGTACGCATTAGTATTTCTGTGAAAGTTATATGAATGAATGATTATTGATTATTGATTGATTGATTTGCATTGCTCTAGTCGTTACCTTGGAGAGCACGTTAAGCTGTCGGCCCCGGTTGCCATATGAACATGTATGACAATCGTTATAGAGGAATTGGGTGAAATGGCCACACATAGAAGGGCTGATCACACGTCCGGTCAAATGGCGTCCCCACTGGCAGTTGTAGTAACTACAAATAAGCAATATTACAAGAAAATGATACACAAAAATTAACACTACATGAAAAGCGATATAATTCAATAAAAAACACTTCCAAAAAGTTGAAAATAAATGGAGTTTGCCTTTTAACTTTAACGGTTGCCATGTCGGGGGACCCTAATTGGTTAAGCACTCCGTTATATTATCGGAACAATTCAAGGTCCCCCGACATGGCAACCGTTAAAGTTAAAAGGCAAACTCCATTTATTTTCAACTTTTTGGAAGTGTTTTTTGTGACGGGGGTTTTTTAAATTTTTAATTTAATTTTTATTTTATACTTTTTAAAGTGATGTACTAGTCAAGCTCTTTCATTTGATATCCATATTGAGGGAGTTATGAAGAAATTCGTATTCCGATATGTTGTGGCGGTGGCCATCTTGGACCGATTTTTTCCAAACATAGCTAAGAACACTCCCGACTAATATACCTTTAAAATAAAAAAAACTACATCCAAATCGGTTCATCCGTTTGGGTGCTACGATGCCACAGACAGACACACACACACACACACACACACACACACACACACACACACACACACGCACACAGACACATTAAACTTATAACACCCCGTCGTTTTTGCGTCGGGGGTTAAAAAAATTAGTATTTCAAGTATTTTTAATGTCATATTTGTACATTTAATAGTAGATATATAGGTCGCTTGAACACATATTAGTACTTAGTACCTACAAACCAAACCAATAAACCAAACCTACATGTAAGTTGCTACCTCAAATAGCTATGACATAATTGCTATAACTACGGCATAATGTTTAAATAGGAACGCGAACTTCTTTATTCTTTATTTTTGTTAACTTAGGTTAATTATTTTATTATAAGTTTTTTTTATATACTTTGACACGAGAAATATGTACATTCGTCCATATTTAGTCATAAAAACTTGCTTTTTTGTAAATTGACGTCTATAAAATGCTACAGTGGAGTTTGTTGCGCCGTTTCTTCTCCACTGGTGCCTAGGAAGCAGTGGTAAACTTAGTTTTTAACCCCCGACGCAAAAACGACGGGGTGTTATAAGTTTGACGTGTCTGTGTGTGTGTGTGTGTGTGTGTCTGTCTGTGGCATCGTAGCACCCAAACGGCTGAACCGATTTCGATGCAGTTTTTTTTGTTTGAAAGGTATATTAGTCGAGAGTGTTCTTAGCTATGTTTGAAAAAAATCGGTCCAAGATGGCCGCCGCTACAACATTTTGGAATACATATTTCATCATAACTCCCTCAGTATGGGTATCAAATGAAAGAGCTTGACTAGTAGATCAATTTAAAAAGTATAAAATAAAAATTAAATTAAAAATTTAAAAAACCCCCGTCACAAAAAACACCTCCAAAAAGTTGAAAATAAATTGTGTTTGCCTTTTAACTTTTGATATACCTAGTAATATTTTGATTCATAGGTTGCCATGTCGGGGGGACCTTGAATCGTTCCGATAAAAGAACGGAGTGCTTAACCAGTTAGAGTCCCCCGACATGGCAACCGTTGAATCAAAATATTACTAGGTATATCAAAAGTTAAAAGGCAAACACAATTTATTTTCAACTTTTTGGAGGTGTTTTTTGTGACGGGGGTTTTTTAAATTTTTAATTAAATTTTTAAGCAGAATTTGACGTCAAAAAGCTGTAGTATTGCTACACAATTTTGAATAAATACCTTGAGTTTGAGTTTGATGACTTTTCCAAAAATGAACTACTTGTGCATTACGCTGCATCATCGCAACGTATCAGGATCATTCTTAGACATTTTTAATCAAACAAAATTATGACAAATTCCTATATATTTCTAAAAATGACCCTGCTCCGTTGCGATTACGTAGCGCGACGCATATGTTGAGCATCAGCCTTACTCATAGAGATATCGCTTAACTAACCTAAATATACTACCTAAGTAAATAAGTTATCTACGATTCGAATACATCGGTAAAATGAAATGCTCAAGTGGGACTTGAACCCACGACCTTTCCCTTACAGGGGGAATGCTCTTCCAACTGCGCTGATGTGTTCGAATTTTAAAGTTAGCATAAAAAGTAATCTACGTATACAAAAACATTACACCTACGTAATGTATATCATTACTAAGAATTCAATTAGCATCGAATGAAAGTTAAATTCTCACTTTGTTGACAGTAAACAATGTGACGAATTCAATTACATGACCTCTTGAATATCCCGGGAACGCATCCCGGGAAAACATTCCTCACTCATGTTACACGGGATAGCGTGAACTGGCGTGAACCGTGTGTAATACGCCTCAATCAAACGTCGGTCTAACAAATTAGAAACTTCCATTATTTTGTATACCACCGACGAAAATTATTTGAGTGACGGTTATAAGGTTACTAGCCTTTGCCCGCGGCTCCGCCCGCGTGGATGACGGTTATCGCGACAAAACATAGCCTATGTCCTTTCTCAAGGTCTAATTTACCCTTATACCAAATTTCATCAAAATCGGTTCAGTAGTTTAGGCGTGAAAGCGTAACTTACAGACAGACAGACAGACAGACAGACAGAGTTACTTTCGCATTTATAATATTAGTAAGTAAGTAAGTATGGATTAAAAAGTACTTATTAGGTTTCAATAATGTGATGTTTTCTCTTTAAATACAATAGCTATTGATGATTCGTGATTGAGAGTGATGATGAGTCCTTTAAGCGGGGCGTGAAAAAGCATCTAATGAGGCCGTCAAGCTGAGTTCTTCTTCTTCTTATCGTGTCGTTAGCAAACCTAGATGGTATCGGCCCAAAATTTTGCTACTAAAATCGCATTGTCAGTAGCATTCATTAGATCTTCCTGCGTGCAGTTGTTGGGGCACGCAGGGCATGAAGTCAAGTGTTTCATCGTTTGGGGGGCAGCACCACACTTGCACTCCAAGTTAGAGCCATCTGAGAATCCCCACCTGAACAAGTTCTCCTTACTTCGGCCTACCTGCGTCCGAAGTCTATTTAAAGACTTCCAGGTGGGCCATGGTAATTCATGTCCAGGTGGCGGGCTCTCAGACAGTGGGATGAAAGGGCTAGGAAGATCGACAGTCTCCCGCCACAGCCGGCATCTCTCCTTTGACCGGTCGTTGACTTTAAGAGGGGAGACACACTTCATAAAGCTGTTGCGGCTTTTCAGCCTTTGTGGCACAGGATGGTAATCGAATAGTGGGTGCCGAGTGTCGTCTAGCAATTTGGTCTTTTCGGAAGAGCCTGCCACAGTCCTGCGAACCTCTGGAGGCGCTATTCCAGCTAGCGGATACAGCATTTGTACCGGGGTCGGTTTTAGGCAACCAGTAATGATCCGGCAAGTTTCATTTAATGCTGTATCCACCAACTTTGCATGGGCTGAGCGGCTCCATACTGGGCCTGCGTAATCGCCTGCAGAGAAGGAGATCGCCAGGCCAGTGGTCCGCAGAACATTAGGCGAAGCTCCCCACTTTGAAGCAACCAGTCGACGCAAGAGACCGTTCCTAGAATGCACCTTCTGCTTAATGCTCTCGCAGTTTTTCCTAAAAGTTAGTGACCTATCCATAAAGACGCCCAAATACTTCGGGAAGTCGTTATGCTCAATGGGCACCCCACGCCATTGGATGGTAAGCTTGCGGCCCGCTTCTTTGTTGCGTAGGTGGAATACGCACGTTTGGGTTTTGCTCGGGTTCGGCCTTAAAGAATTTGCGTCATAGTACTCACCCAGGCTTTGCAGGGCATTCGATAAATCGAGTTCGACCTGTTCAAAGCTGGAAGCTTGGGAGGTCAGAGCGAGATCGTCTGCATATAGGAAGCGGGAGGTGTGGGGAGATGACGGTTGGTCGTTGGTATACACGTTAAATAAGATGGGTGCCAAGACGCTGCCTTGAGGCAGACCATTTTTTTGTGTTCTCCAACGACTTTTGTCGGACAGGTAATGGACCTGGAACCGGCGATTGTGCAGGAGTTCGCGAAGTACGTTGACAAATTTACTGTCATTGGTAGTGGACTCCACCTTCCACAGCAATCGTCTCAGGTTGACGGTATCATAAGCTGCAGATAAATCGACGAACACAGCACCTGTAACCATCCCTGCCCTCTTTCCGAGACTTTGCCTTTGCTTAACATCAGGCGAGGTGAAGTCAAATTGACGTGTCCTATATAAAAAAGAATGATCATTGATGAAGTGGGTGGATTGCGGCGACCATAGACAATGAATTTGAAAACAAAACCGTTTCGTCTATGGTCAGAAATGAAAAAAACAATATTTTCATTGTAATCCTTTGAAATACACCGGGAAAAAGAAGAACTCAATCCACTTGAGTAATTCTCTTTTCCGGTGTATATCGAATTTAAAAGTTAGCCTATATTAAATGCTAAAAAAAATTCATTCAAATGTAATCCTTGGTTTTATTATAAAATAATTGCGATGTATACCTACTTACCTAAATACTTTCAAAACGTGAGCTGTGTTTTTTGAAATAAAACACATTTTGTTTCTTCTTTCTTGTGCAGCTCAGATGGTAATCGCTTCACGACAAATATCGAAAATCCCCCAAAATCGCTGACAGACGAGAAAAATGCTGACGCCGAACTCCGAGGTGGAAGCTTCGGATGCATAACATAACATAAACTCACGCCTGTATTCCCCGAAGGGGTAGGCAGAGGTGCTAGGACCCACATTTCGCCAGTTGATGTTTAGGTCCCAATGTTATAGGTGGCGAGCCTATTGCCATTAACCGGGCACTTATAAACCTGCGATAAATACACACATAACTTCGAAAAGCATCGAAAAGTCATTGGTGTGTGCCATGGGTTCTGGGATCGAACCCGAGACCTCGTCTCAGCAGTCCATTACCCATACCACTAGACTACCGCAGCTTCAGATGCGACTGGGATTAACGCTAAGATGAAGAAGTTATTATTAATAACTCTTCGGTTAACTGGTACACCTGCTCACAACATTTGACCATTTTCTTTTTAGACAGTATCAATAACGGTCAGTACAGGGAAAACTCAGAGTTGGTCGGAAAATAATATTCTGGCTAAAGAAACTAAACTAAGTAACAACAAGAACACCAGGCCCTCGATTCTACTAAAGCTAGCTTGCCTTGATGATCCGACCTTTGAGAATATAGCACCCCAAGAAGAGGGAGAAGGAACTATGACAGTATACGCTCTAAGCAGGTACTATAAACTAAGCTAAATCACAACTTGTGTTAGAAGTAAATTAAACAGTCTGTTAGTCTGTTTATATTGTTTATCGATGGGGCTTGGTAGAACTTGCCTCACATAATATTGAATAATAAGTATCTTGTAGGTACTTTTTTAAACCTGACCGGTTCCACGGCTTTCTCCAAGGTTTGTTTTGGCGGTTACGGTTCTAAGTACAATGGAAAAGTACAAATTGTTTTATTTGATAAATATAGATTCTAGTCGGTAATGACCAGAATCGAATCTCGAAAGGACTTCTCGATCGTAAGGCCGACTTTTTAATCACTAATCTACCGACTATTGATTTGAAATATAAATAAATCTTTTAGACTTTAATGTCAAAACAAGTTAGACTAACTAAATATATTTACTACAAAGAAAACTATAAATAGATATACTACTCTTCACTACAAAGCGCTTGAACAGAGTGAACAATGGCGCTCCATTTAAAGGCACATCACTATTCTCACACAGAGCTGATAAAAGGAAGTCAACAAGTCTCATTGAACACAACATATTGTAGATATTTCAGATCGCTGACGCAATACTTCAGGGACTACTTCACAATATCTCAACAGACGTGAGAGCGTGAAATTGGTATCATTTGTAGCAGCACAGCCTCTTGGCTGGCAGCCACTGTACAGTAAAATACAGTAGGTAAGAACCGTGCCGTGTTAGCTCCCGATTAAGTACAACAGTGCCAAAAGTGCGCCTCTCCGTACCCGGGGCTAGGTGGGGCCACTATGGTCCCCACAGCTCGAAGGGGGCCATCTCGAAAGAGGTGGTCCTTGGTCTACCGGGGTGCGAGAGATATGCTTTTAGCAATCTCACCTCCGGCAACCAAAGACCCAAGACGGCGTGTGTTTTAATCGGTTTGAGTACGACATCCGTGGGGATTTTTCGCTAGATAAAAAAAAAGTACATAAGTGCCAATCCATCTCTTCGTGTGGGTGTCGTAAAAGGCGACTAAGGGATAGGGCTGTTCTCCATCCGACAATAAATATACAGCCCAGGACTAAATGCATGCTTGACGGCAATAGGCTCGCTCCCTGTTGGCGAAATGTGGATGCTAATATACATCTGCCTACTCCTTTGAGGGTTTCCGGGGGTATGTAAGAACCTACTTTCATCTTCTTCTTCTATCGTCTCAATGGTTTATTGATTCTTAATGTTTTTTCTCAGTGTGCTACTGGATGGCGTTCTTGGAGAAGCACATGAGTTTCTCCGGTGTTACATTTTTATGGGCATGCATACACATGCAAGAGTATTGTTGCAATGAGTTAGCTGCAATAAATACATATAATTCAAAAGATAATTTTAATATCCCTTTTCACTAATACTGTGCCTAATTTTTTACTCGTCGTTCAATCAAGGTCTGACTAACTTCTTGCATATGAGGTTAGCTTGAGACCCAAGGGTTCGATAGGGTTACATGTTATACATACGAGTATACATCAATTCTATGTATTTAAGACAATAAGTATCTATTTAATACTCATTCTAGAACCTATTTCATAAGCTCGTTCAATTCTACTTAATGTGTTTTGTTGCAAGTTAGACTTCTGAATATATTTTATCTAGCATGCATCCCCCAGGCGTATTACCTACATGGCATTGTGGCAGACACAATCAGTCTGTATTGAACTAAATTGATTCTATTACTGCAATAGTACCACTGAGGATTTGACCAGAGCAAGTCATGTTTTTTTTTTAATTTATATAGTTTTACCTGCTTGTTGGTGGGTCAAAAGTACCTAAATCAATGATATTACATACAAAAAAGAGGAATAAATACCCCCTTCCTGTTGATTGATCGTTGTGATATCCGGTACACTCTTTTTTTTATGACAATACAATTTAAAACCTAAATTATTTTACAAGCTGTTATCTTAACATTACAATCAGTTACAAACAGATGTATTTTTAGTTAGTAAGGAAGAATAAGATGTTTGTTATTCTTTTACCTAAAAACTACTCACTGGATTCCTGTGGATGTACCTAGTAATATAGAAGCGGGCTAGTGTATAACACAGTTCCGGAAGTGAGGCTGCTATGCTCCTACAACAGCCACAATGTTTATGCAACTATAAACACAGTTCCGGAAGTGAGGTTGCTATGCTTCTACAATAGCTACAATATTAGTGCAACTATAAATTTAAACCCTTCTTCGAGTACCTATAACTTCGCCTTGCATCCACACCACAACCACCGCATCCGTTACACTGCTGCAGGCATTAGTACCTTGTTTTATCTGCTAAGTACATTGAAGGAGATGTTCCTCAATGTGGTTCGGATAATGATGAACGCTTCAGACAGACCAAAGACATCCTTTGTATGGTCACCCTCAAGTGCCACAGAGATTAATAAGCCAAAATACACCTCAGGAGAGTGAAGAGCACAGAGTCCACCATCGCCTCCTTTCAGCCCCCTGTGGGAGAGTTTCCCCCTGGACATAACCTTCCTTGAACCAGGTGGAAGATCTTAAGCAGGCTCCGGACAAAGGCAGGTCAAAGCAAAGATGAAAAGCTCTATATGGAGTTAATCAGATGAAATGGATCAGCCTCAGCCTCAGGAGGGACTTTGCCTCGCTGTGTGTTTTCTACCGCATATACAATGGTTTGTGCTCAGATGACATGATGATTTGACATGATGCCCCCAGCTACATTCTATCATCGCACCGCTCGCCTTAGACAGGGAATTCGTCTCCACACATTGCATCTGAAAACGGTGCGCACCGTGCGGTATGAAAGGAACTTCATCCCACGCACGCTCAAGCAGTGGAATGAACTCCCTGCCATGGTTTTCCCAAGCGACTACAATATGGGGTTCTTCAAGAAGGGCATTAGAAGGTTTCGTCAGGGTCGGCAACGCGAGTGTACGCTGTGTGCTTGTCTGCCACCTAAGTGGTATGAAAAAAGGGATCCGCGGCGGTTCAAGTGGGAAATTACTGTGGCCCATCTGTTACAGTAGGTACGCTACTTGCTACACAGATGTACACTGGAAGAACTCATGAACACCTTCTTATTCATCTTAGCGTTAATCCCAGTCGCATCCGAAGCTTTCAGCTTGGAGTCTGGGGTCCGCTTTACCAGACTAACTGCGGATTTGGCTAAACTTCGATATTTTCTGTGAAGCGATTGCCATCGGACCTCCACAACCCAAAAGCGATATCGGAACATTGCAGCTAGACCAGTTTTTGGACTTTTGAGGGCTCCAACTACCCGTAACGAATGCCATAGATGTTCGCATGGCAACCGGGGCCGACATAAAAATGTTAAAAGCAAATTCCTATAATTATGCATACAAATGAAAATGTTTTTTTTTTTTTATTATACAGGACACGTCAATTTGACTTCACCTCGCCTGATGTTTCCTTTTCTGAATTCCAGGTCTTAGTGGTGCGGCATAGGAATGAATCACTGAAACGCTTGATTCTAGCAGGTATACTCTGCACCGTAAATGGATGACATCTTAGCCCTGCACGTGTCGTCCTGT
Source organism: Eilema sororculum (assembly GCA_914829495.1). NCBI lineage: Eukaryota > Metazoa > Arthropoda > Insecta > Lepidoptera > Erebidae > Eilema > Eilema sororculum. Next base: position 5,992,237 of record OU618543.1, read on the forward strand.
GAAGGAAAGGGGAGGGTGGGACTAATTGGAAGAGCTCGTCAGAACATTCACCATGGTAGAGACGGTAAAAAACTGCCAAAGACGCAACATCTCTACGCATCTGCAAAGGCTCGAGGGTGTTCGTGACCTCAGGATCCCCAATAATGCGGACCGCACGTCGCTGCAACCTGTCGAGAGCATCTAATAAGTACTTTGCGGAGCCGTCCCAGAGATGTGAGCAGTATTCCACGCAGGAACGAATTTGGGTCTTGTATAGAAGACACCGCTGCTCCGGCGTGAAAAAACGTCTCACTCTGTTCAGGACTCCGAGTTTACGCGAGGCTGATTTGATGATACTCTCGATATAGTTTTTACCCGACTACCGCGAAGCCAAAAGGAGGGTTATGATTTTGACAGGCTGTGTATGTATGTATGTATGTATGTATGTATGTATGTATGTTCATTTGTTCCCTCATAGCTCCTCAACTACTTACTAGAACTGGACAAATGAGGTATCGTTTCAAGCGGCTTTATCGTCTGATGGTTATAGGCTATATGACATGTCACTCAATCTTGTCTGGCGCCCTCTAGCGCTCATAAGTTACTGTGTTAAAAAAATAATTTGAGATAAATATGCAGTGTTTGGTATCAAATTAAAGGGCGTAATAAGCACATTTCAAATATGTACAAATTATTAGCTTTACTTGGCCCCAAAATTATATAAATAAAAAATAAAGTTTAAAACTAAAACCCGACTACCGAAAAATCACGCTTTAAAAAGTAACAAACACGAAAATATCAAGATAGCCGTGGTCGTATGCCACTTACTCTAACAAAACAATATATTCTAGGGAAAAGTGGCATACGACCACGGCTATCCTTGATATTTTCGTGTTTGTTACTTTTTAAAGTGTGATTTTTCGGTAGTCGGGTTTTATTGTTATTCAGTTTGCAGCGAACATCCATACCGAGGATAGTGAGGTGATCCTGCAGTGGCAGTGGTGTGCTCTGAAGAGTGGGAAGGGGAAGGAAAGGAGATACCTTTGCTGTAAACGCACATGCCTGGGTCTTCTTGGCATTGAACTCGACCAGGTTCCTAGCGCCCCATTGAGAAATGTGGTCCAGGATCCGGTCCAGCTCAGTGACAAGAAGCTGCCTTTTTTCCGCGATATCAGACTGCTTGACCGCAGGATGTGCGTAATAACTCCCGTGTAAGGTGCTGTCGTCTGCATAGCAGTGAATGTTTCCGTTACAGAGCATGTCATTGATATGCAGAAGAAAGAGAGTGGGAGATAAAACGGAACCCTGCGGCACGCCAGCATTTACCTGCAAGAACTCCGAAGCTCGTCCATCACAAAGGACGCGAATACGGCGCCCCTGCAGGAAGCTTGCAACCCAGTTACACAGTCTAGGAGGCAGGCCGAAGGCTGGTAGCTTGGAAAGAAGCGATTTGTGCCATACCCTATCGAAAGCTTTGGCGATGTCAAGCCTAATTGCCAGTGACTCACCGTGCTTCTCCATAGCCTCACCCCAAAGGTGGGTCATGTACGCCAGAAGATCACCCGTTGACCGTTTCGGTCTGAAACCGTATTGCCGGTCACTAAGCAAGGAGTGATCCTCTAGGTGGCGCATGAGCTGTGTGTTAATTATGTGCTCGAACACCTTGCACAGCACTGAGGTGACGGCTATGGGTCGATAGTTGGCTGGGTCCGAGCGATCCCCCTTCTTGGGGATCGGCTGGACATTCGCCTCCTTCCAAGCCGAAGGCACTGTACCCGAACTGTAGGACAGTCGGTACAGCCGCGTTAGCATAGGAGATAACTCCGCTGCACATTTTTTAAGTACAACCGCTGGAATACCATCAGGACCACTGGCTTTCCGGACATCGAGTGATTGCAGTACTGCACGGACATCGCGTTGCCTGATACGTATATCAGGCATTGCGTGGTCACCAGTGGGCATTGTCCGTGGTTGCATACCGCATGACTCGGGAGTTGGCCGCGAAGAGATTGACCAGCAAATTTGCTTTCTCTTGCGGCTCATGGGCCAGAGATCCATCGGGATTGCTCAGCGGGGGCAGCGAGGGCTGGCAGAAGTTGGCTTGTACGGCTTTGGCCAGTTGCCAATAGCCACGGCTACCCGTGGGATGCGCCACTAGCTCTTGGCCCAGCCGTGCTATGCGCTGGGCATCCGCCCTGACGCATGCCCTCTTGCAGACCTTTGTGGCTCTGTTGTACGCCGCCTTGAAGTGACACACGTTGGGATCGCGCGTGGCGCGCGCCCGCACCCAGGCGCGGTACGCAAACTGTTTATGCTCAACAGCTTCCGCGCACTCTCGCCCGAACCACGGACGCGCTCCGCGGACTCCGGTGACATCGGTGTATGGGATATAGTATTCCATACCTAGACCGATCTCACCGGCGACGGCAGTAGCGCTCTCAGATGGGTTCTTACCCTCAAAGCAGCGTTCAACCCACGGGATGGATGCATAATAGTCGCGCAATCCATCCCAGTCCGCTGACGAGTAGTGCCATAGACGCCTCTTCCCCTGCACGGGTCGTAGGAGCGCTACAATGGGCACGGTGGAGCGGACCAGACAGTGTTCGGAGTTACCTAAAGCAGCACTCACCGAGACACTGTACTGGTCCGGGCGACTCGTCAACAGAATCTAGCAGAGAGGGCTCTAGGCCGGACTCTCTTGGTATCCTCGTGACCTTGTGCACCAATTGAGTCAAGTCATGCGCCAGGGCAAATGCGTGAGTGGCTCTTCCCGCATGGTCTGTTTTGGCGAAGCCCAACCAGATCTTGTGGTGGGCGTTAAGGTCCCCCAAAAACACCAATTCGGCGTTCGGAAACCGCTCCTGCGCATCATCTGCCGCCTGACTCAGGTATTCGAATAGTCGAGTTATCTCTGCATCTCCTGTATGGGAACGGTAAAGGCACACATAGATCTGACTCGTGGAGCCATGGTCTACGTGTACCCACAGGATAGAAAAGGATGGGTCCTCTAGACAGCGCAAACGGCGACAACAAATATCCACCCTAACAAACACGCCGGGGAGCCGGGGTCGGCTTTTGCTCGGAAATTTTCCTCGATAACATAGCCGGGGTAAAGCAGGTAGGTCGTGTCGTCAGGGCGGCGTATTTGTGTCTCCGTTAGAAACAGCATCGCTGCTGGTTTCGCCGTCTCCAGGTGTTATTGGACGGCGTTGAGGTTCTTATGGAGCCCACAGATGTTCGTGGACTCCACCTCAAATAGTTGAGAATGAAGAGTTTTCATTTTCATACAAATATTTGCATTGAGCGGGTAGTGAACCCGCGTCTCCTGCGTAGCAGCCGCGTTCACTACCGCTACGCCATGGAATCAGCACACTGGGCAAGAAAAATTGACGAATGACAGGCCATCGACACGAAAGTTGAAAAACAATTTACTATCAAACTATTATTAGGTAGGTATTTCATTAACGTCAACCTAGTGCACACACTTCGGAGCCCTAAGAGACCGTTTTCCTTCTCGTCCTGCATATTATTTGATATATCTTGTCGTTATGAGAGCCCCCAACTAAGTACAAGAACAAAACATGCAATTGAAACAATTTTCAGAATTTGAAAGTGATCTTCTACTTTTGTTGCCGACTCTACCCTGCCTTTGTGCGGAACTGCCGCTTTCGTTTTAATAGTGAAAACACCCTCAAGAGTATTATTATAACAAAGTCTGCACTCTGCACAAAGGCCACAACAATGCTGTTATTATGTTTTCTAATAATTACTTGTTTCATTGTTTCACTGCGGGTTTACCTCCGTTTGATTGTAATATGCATATTTAATCCTTTGGGAACATACGATAATTACACTTTTACATATAACTACATAGCACAGATAAAAACTAAGTACACCTTTTGGATTCTAGAATGTGTAACTTCACCTCGCCTCAAAAACTTCTTTTTCTAGTGGCAAAAATTAACTTTGAACTATTCGGGAATAGAATTCTGCCGACTCAATTGCGCTGTCAGTGACTTTATTTAGATCGTCTATAATACAAGAAAGTACGACTTAAGGGACACGACACCAAGTGCACCATAGACTGCCCAAGAGTCCGCAGTCACATGTGGTTTTTATGTTTTCAGTTTTTATGTATTTACCTTAATTAAATTATACCTAAAAATTGCCCGTCTAACCAAGCAGGTAGGCATGCGTACTTGGTACATAAGTACCTACATACACAACTCAATCGTCCACATTTCCTTCGTCAGAAAATACGTGACGTCTAGCAGCCTTAGGATCTTACTCTACAGTGTCGTAAACGTAAAGTGGTCATGTGCGGTGGGCGTAAGCGGGCTCTTGGTGGTCGATGTCCGTATATAGGCAATGTCGGGAGTCGGTCTCTAGTTTCACCTTTTCCAGCCTACAAGTGACCACCCTTCGTATAGCAGGAGGTGCGATACCTGACGGTGGGAGAAAGGAGCATGTTGAGAGGAGGGGGCTTAAGGTAACCGGTAATTGTGCTGCAGGTGTGTGATTAGCTGATGCAAAGTCTCAGGAAAGGGTTCAGATCCCCTTTATCTTTTTAAATCATAAACTTCTTCTTCATCTTAGCGTTAATCCCAGTCACGTCCGAAGCTTTCAGCTCGGAGTCTAGGGTTTGATTTACCAGTCTAACTGCGGATTTGGCTATACTTCGGTATTTTCTGTAAAGCGACTGCCATCTGACCTTCATAACCCAAAGATATTATCTAAACATTGCAATTAAAACAGTTGTTGAACTTTTGAGGGCTCCAACTACCCGTAACGACTGTCATAGTATAGTCATAGATGTTCGTATGGCAGCTGGGACCGACGGCTTAACGTGCTCTCCGACTTCTCCGAGGCACGACCAGATTAACGCAATTTCATTATAAATTTATGTTCAATTTCATTACAAATAAAGTCCACATTATAAATGGGAAAGCTATCTTATACTTTAACTAGGAAACGCAAGCCAGCGCCAATGATACAGCAATCCGCTGATATACGTATACCGATATCCTTGACATTTTCTAGTTTGATACTTTTTAAAGCGTGATTTTTCGGTAGTCGTGTTTTAGTTTTAAACTTATTTTTTTCCGTGACTGCTATCTGACCTCCACAAGTTAGGTTCCACAGACGCGTAATATGTAAAAACAATAACATTAAGAATCAAAACCCGATTACTGAAAAACACGCTCTAAAAAAATTAAATGACAAGGATAACCGTGGTCGTATGCCACCTAATAAAACAAAACAATACCTACATTTTAGAGAAATGTATCTCCTCCCCCATCTCAGAAATAAGCAATGTCCTAAAAATAATGTATATCTAGCAAACTATTCACTTATAGGTTCATTAAAATTCCATCCCGAGTAAGTTCCCGCCATAACTCAGCTGTATTTCGAGGCCACGGATAAACATTTGCCGAATATCAAAGACCTATGTCTGTAAGGTGAAGTATTGAACAGAAATATTTCAATGATTTATGGCACCTGTTAAATAAGTCAATGGGTGAATCCAATTGACTGACAAGCCATTTTTCGTAACTAAATAGTTACTTACCTGCCCCATAGCCAAGCCTTGAGGCAGAGTAAAGTTTGTGCCTATTACCTATTACTTATTTAGAAAAAAAAATGTGTTAATGTTGTGAGGTGAGGCGGGAATAAATTTTGAATTTCGAATTTGGGACGAGCAGCCAGCAAAGTATAAAACTAAAAAAAATCTTTTCATTTTGTACGACAGCAACGAAATTTTGTCGCTGGTTCACTTAAGTGGTCCATTAGTGGCCCTTGCGATGCCAAATATTTGTTTCGTACAGCTAGTTCAGTTGTGTGTCTACCTATCTACATAGAGGTCACTGGGTTACATTTACAAAATATGAAACCAAGAGGAATACAGCACAGTGGGTTTGATTTGAAATAAAAAAGGTAGATATAGTTACGAGAGGATTTTCGCATAAAAAAAATATTCTAAAGTTACCATTAGAGTCTCTTAATATTGTATATATATACAGGGTGGCCGATTTTCATACCGCCTGGAGGGGAAATACCTACTCGAAATACTATAGATAGAGAATTGCACTCAAAGGAAAAATTCCTTCACTTTTAAAAAGAAACAAAACTGCATTCAATTTTTTTCGAATACTCGGGTTTTAGTCGGTTGGATTACCTCGGTCGGCGTGTGGTTTTAGTCGGTTCGAGTCCGACATAACCTCCCCTTCCGGCTCCTGCAGGGGGGTATCCGAGGGGATTTCCGCACTATAAAAAAAAGGTGTGTCAAGCGAGTTTTCAAAAAACCTTTGAATGCAATTTTTAAGATTGACTATTTTCAGTATTTCGAGTACTACCTACTTCCCGTCTATTTAGGCGGCATGAAAATCTTCCATTAATATTTATATTTGCATTTTTACGTTCCGTTTCACCCACTAATACAACTACTGAACAAGTCAACAATATAATTCTGAAGCACTTGTATCAAACAATTATCTGAAGCAAACAGATTAATATTAAACATCTGCACATGAAGTTCGTTGTCAAAAAGCACTTTAAGCATCACAATAAGACTGTTTCCTGTGACGCGTGACAGCTGACATAAGCAGGTAGGTGTGGTGTATAGTAGTTAATAGCACAAGAAAAATAGCTCAATTATGGGGCGAACCTAGAAAATATTTCTAGTTGCAATTTTCTTTCGGAATTCATTGAGGCTCATAATTTAGATTTGCATGGGATTCGGTCCGTTGCGATCACCGTCATCTTGAATTTAAGGATTTTTTAAGTAACCTGCCTTGACGAATTCCGAAAGAAGATTTTTACTAGGAATTACTTCTTTGTCAAATCCTATCTTTATTGGCATATAAACAGCATAATGAAGGACCGATTCAGTCGAGCTGGATAATATATGTCAACGCCATCTAGCTACAATAGGTGGAATTATTTACTTCACATTCTCACTAGGGTAGAAAATAATTTGGCGTGATTTGGCCACAAAGAACTTCAAGCTATGGCGATTGGCACACTGCGACGCGCGACGCGGCGTCGAGCGTTGTTGCGTCGACGCGGCGTCGCGCTCATCGCCTCTACGGAGCTCATTTTGTATAGAAAAACGCGGGGTCCCACACACTGACAACGCAATCACGCGCGTTGCCGCAGAATACGCGCGTACAAGCAGAAAACGCGAGGTATGGCACACTGAAATCTGCATTCACGCGCGTGTTTATCGAGGGATTTTTAGTCCGAGAGCTGTTAGAAATTTCTGTGTAGGTAATTGAGACGAATTTTAAATTAATATTATTGCAATGCAACATGACTATTTAACGGCAAATTTAGAGCGCTTTCACATCCACTGACGTCCGATATCCAATATCCAATATCCGATATCCGAGATCGGAGGAAATCAAATATCGATGCCCAATATCGGGTATTGGAGCCGACACCACTGTTTTGGCTCGTTATCGGAACACGCAGAGACTGCAAGCGACTTTCAACCTAAATGGCATTTTCTTAGTTATGTCTCTTTTTGCGTTAATAGATGACGCTGATCACGAATATAAGAAAAAAAATTAGTTACTATGCCATGTCAATAAGTCGAAAATAGCTTGCACTTCTAATCATTTTCTTTTCATCTCTAGCGTTCTTAATATAGTCTGGGCTTATTCGTGATCAGCGTCATCTATTAACGCGAAAAGAGACGTAACTAAGAAAATGCTATTTAGGTTGAAAGTCGCTTGCAGTCTCTGCGTGTTCCGATAACGAGCCAAAACAGTGGTGTCGGCTCCAATACCCGATATTGGGCAACGATATTTGACTTCCTCCGATCTCGGATATCGGATATTGGATATCGGACGTCAGTTGATGTGAAAGCGCTCTAAATTTGTCATGTTGCATTGCAATAATATTAATTTAAAATTCGTCTCAATCACCTACACAGAAATTTCTAACAGCTCTCGGACTAAAAATCCCTCGAAAAACACGCGCGTGAATGCAGATTTCAGTGTGCCATACCTCGCGTTTTCTGCTTGTACGCGCGTATTCTGCGGCAACGCGCGTGATTGCGTTGTCAGTGTGTGGGACCCCGCGTTTTTCTATACAAAATGAGCTCCGTAGAGGGGACGAGCGCGACGCCGCGTCGACGCAACAACGCTCGACGCCGCGTCGCGCGTCGCAGTGTGCCAATCGCCAATTGTACATTGGAAGCATGGTATTCAATTTCCAGAAGCTTTAAAGTAAGCTCTTGAATATACCTACTTCACAAAGTTATATAGACACTTAAAACCTAGGTAAGCGCAGACACAATCAACTTCGCACGGTCCTTGGTTTTACGGAATTCACGTTCAACTACGACTTCATGAAGTGAAATTTAGACAAAAAATAACTTTTTACTATAGAAACACCTTTCGCCCTGAACTCGCCATTAGGGTAACTTTAAAATTTCACCTCGCCAGAAGTTCACTTAATGAGATTACTTTGCCCCCACTCTACTAAATCACTCGAAACTTTGCGTTTGTAATAAAAACGAATGCGATATTCACCACCCTGGGTGATTAAAATAATAATCAACTTTATATTGTGCTTTTTTGCAGTTTTACGTCGAATTCAAAAATTCTTGTCCCAAAACTTATTAACAATCGTTTTGGACAGTCACTTATGAAATAAACTAGCTAGAAACCTACTCACATAAGAAGCTTTTACGCCTGCTACCTTTTACTACCTTTGCCCCTAGATATCCCTGGTTCAGCCGGGGTGCGAGGGATATGTCTTTGACAACCTCACCTCCGGCCTAGCACCAAGACCCACAGTCGGCGTGCGGTTTTAGTCGGTTCGAGTCCGACATAACCTCCCCTTCCGGCTCCGGCAGGGGGGGTATCCGAGGGGATTTCCGCACGAAAAAAAAAAAAAAAGCCCCTAGATATCCTGTGAAACTTGAAAAACTGAAAGCCTTGACCAACTTGGTTACCGAGACACGCCCGATGTGATTCAAATTTCCCTTCTATTTTTATCCATCTTATTCCACCGTGGACTCCGAAGAATTTCCCTTCTTAGGGAAAGATCGCGGGTTCGAGTCCCGCCCGAGAAGATTCATTTTTCCCTATATATTTGAAACTTATTTTCGTTATAGTAAATAGGTAGGTATTCAACAAGTGAGATGTTTATTAATATATAGCATAGTATTTCACTGGGATAGAAGCGGACATCTTAACATGCACCATTTCCAAACAGTTCAAAGCAAGTTCAGCATCAGAAAGATGGTAATGAATGAACAAAGTGCTCAAAATGATCTTAATTCCTTAGCTTTCCTCTCTTCCTGTTGACCGATTGTTGTGATATTTGGTATACTTCACTTTTAGTTCAATTGGACAATAATACAGTTTAAATCAATAAAATAGTTTGATATAAGTAATCATAATAGGTACATACCTTTTTTTTTTTTTTTTCGTGCGGAAATCCCCTCGGATACCCCCCCTGCCGGAGCCGGAAGGGGAGGTTATGTCGGACTCGAACCGACTAAAACCGCACGCCGACTGTGGGTCTTGGTGCTAGGCCGGAGGTGAGGTTGTCATAGACATACCCCTCGCAGCTCGGCTGACCCAGGGCCATCCCTTACGGTCTGGCCCTCCTCAGGAGGGGGGACAACGGTGTCCCCAACTCGCCCCCGGAATGGGGAGGCGCGCTATTCAGCGCGCCGCCGCCGTGGCCTGCTTCTGCTGGGGTGACAGGCGGCTCCACCCGTCACCCCCAGGCCTGCGCTCATGGGGGACGGAGGTCAGCAGTGCCCTAATAGGTACATACCTAAGTACCTTAGTTTTAAGACCATTTTGAGACTTTGTAAGTGACCAGATATCTCTGACGCTGATTGTAGATACATAAAGTAGTATTTAATACTGAAACTGAAACTTCCAAAATACTTAGGTTTACTCATTCTTAAGTTCCTTTAGAAAGATAAACTTTGTAGCTAACTAAATTCAATTTGAAAAGAAAAGTTGAGACGTTGTACTGCAAAGTTTTTTTAATTTTCCATTTGGGACCTATACCAAGGTGCTTATCATAAAGTCAGTTTCTTAACAATGAATCTTTTTAGTCAGTCGATCTGTCTGTAACAATAAAAATAAATAATTTATAATGTATCACTATTTGGAAACTCCTAGTGTCATAGATATGACTCATATCACAATATTAAATTCCTTTAGGCTCACAATGACCACTTCCCAAAATGACAAGTTTCAATAAAACCACATTTTAAATTGTCTGTTTCCTAAATAGTCTGTTTCCCATAACGTCTGCTTCTCAAAATGTCTACTTCCCACAAAGTCCGCTCCATCCCATAATGTCCGCATTCCGTAATGTCCGCATTCCGTAATGTCCGCATTCCGTAATGTCCGTTTCTCGTAATTTCCGTTTCTCGTTATCAGCTTAACTTTTGACGATTTTGCAAATAAATACAAATATGAAGCAAATATGTTTGAAGCAAGTTGTAATTTTGACAGGGTATATTTTATTGGACCCTAAAAAATAATCTATATTGTAAAAAATACAGGTTGTTTTGGAAGAATTTTGTAATGGGGTCAACATGCCTTTTTTCCGTGCGGAAATCCCCTCGGATACCCCCTCTGCCGGAGCCGGAAGGGGAGTCGGACTCGAACCGACTAAAACCGCACGCCGACTGTGGGTCTTGGTGCTAGGCCGGAGGTGAGGTTGTCATCGACATATCCCTCGCACCCCGGCTGATCCAGGGCCATCCCTTACGGTCTGGCCCTCCTCAGGAGGGGGGACAACGGTGTCCCCAACTCGCCCCCGGGATGGGGAGGCGCGCTTCTCAGCGCGCCGCCGCCGTGGCCTGCTTCTGCTGGGGTGACAGGCGGCTCCACCCGTCACCCCCAGGCCCGCGCTCATGGGGGACGGAAGTCAGTCAGTGCCCTCCGACGCCCGAGTTGACAGCGCGCGAGGGCGGCGCGATCCGCGAGTCTCTCTCGCTCGCGCCGCCTCTCCCGTTCCACCGTCTCCTTCACGACCATTACCTGCTCGCTGGAGGAGACGCCGGCCGCCCACGCGTCCGCGCAGCGAACCATTGCTGTGCAGGGTGGCGAGGGTGAGAACTCTCACTCCCAGGGCCGCCACTAGCTCCCGCCTCGGTCCGGCCCATGCCGGACACTCGGTGAGCGTGTGCAGCCCCGTGTCCTCGCTCGCGTCGCAATGATGGCACTCGGACGTTGGCTCCTTTTCGATCCGACACAGATATCGCCCGAAGCAGGGGTCAACATATACCGGGAGCTATAATTCCCACAAATACAACATTATAGTAAACCGCGTTCGGACTTTGCCGCAGCGAGCCTCTCGCGGTCGTATTCCCGCTCGATTCTTGTAAGAACATAATCATGTACCTACCTACCTACTAAGTACCAAGTCGGCGCGCGCACACTCTTAAATCATGCGCACCGGTAGCTTGGTCCCTGTACCCGATACCGGTGGGCTACTACATTTTATATTTTTAAATATATTTTTTCCCGCAGTGCCAGTAGTACTACTAAGAAGTACAACTAGTAGTACAAGTGACACACCTTTGTATCTCTAGTACTACCAGTAGTACAAATGACACACCTTTGTATCTCTAGTACTACCAGTAGTACAAATGACACCTTTGTATCTCTAGTACTACCAGTAGTACAAATGACACACCTTTGTATCTCTAGTACTACCAGTAGTACAAATGACACACCTTTGTATCTCTAGTACTACCAGCAATACTAGAAACCTTACACGGCATGCATTGGTAGTACAACTGCACATTTATTTGGGTGATTCTTGAGACTCGGGTACTTGAGTTCGCAATTTTTATTTATGACTAGCTTTTGCCCGCGGCTCCGCCCGCGTGGATGTCGGTTATCGCGACCAAACATAGCCTATGTCCTTTCTCATGGTCTAATCTACCCCTTTACCAAATTTCATATTTCAATTACGAGCAAAGTGATGCACGTGATTCCTTGACCTTTGAATCGTAACTGGCGTTCGCTAAATAAAGTAGTTTCGGAGTTTCCCAATAATAATTTGCAAAATTTCACGTGTGGAAAATTAAGAATTAGGAAATAATCGCTGACACCAACTTTCTAACTAGAGATGATAAGTGTGTACCATAAGAGATATAAGTTTGTACCGCACTTAAGAATTAAAAAGTCGGGTGAATTTACATGTACTGGTCATTTTGGAACTCTAGACGATTTGCAACTATAGTCAAGTTAATATTTTAGACGATATGTACCTGAACGTTTTTTTTACTAGAGATACAAAGGTGTGTCACTTGTTCTACTAGTTGTACATCTTAGTAGTACTACTGGCACTGCGGGCATAAGAGATATAAGTTTGTACCATATGTACTACTAGTTGCACTTAAGAATTAAAAAGTCGGGTGAATTTACATGTATTTTTTATAGTAGTACTAGAGACACAAAGGTGTGTCATTTGTACTACTAGTTGTACTTCTTAGTAGTACTACTTTTTACAATTTATATTTAAAAATGTATTTTGTATGTATGTATAGTAAATAAAGGAAATAATAATAATATTATATAATTAACTATATTTTCGGCATAGCAAAGTTCAGGGCTTGTCTAAACTGAAATGATGCTCCCACACATTCACATTCTCAATTTATTGTTTCATTAACTTGTTCGTCAATTCAATACAAGAGGTGGTGAGAATATTTATTCATTTAATTTTGGATGTCAAGTCTACGTGATCTATCAATAAAGTCTAAAATGAAATGAATGAAATGACACATTTTGCAGGGTCGGTGGTGCTGTTGTGGTTAATAATTAACTGAATTGGGGGCCAGGTCTGAATCTCTTGTGTTAAGATATTATGGAAGAGGTATCCGAAGAACTTTCAGAATTACTCAAACAGATACCTAGAAATATCTACCAGCTCTCGGTATACTAGACAAACCGAAAAAAAGATATACAAAAGAATTTCAATAAAACACCATATAAATTTACTTTTACTCGTATATTGCTACAACAACAAAAAAAAGTACCGAAGTATAAATAAAATAAAGTGGATTTTCTTAATCCTAAACCAAACTACTCTTAGAATAAAATAATATATGTAACTGGGTCACATCGATACTATTAGGTATATTATCTGTATATTGGAGATATTTAAAAATAACCGATTTTGTTATATTATATTAAATTAACGATATGAACGCGAAAAAATTTTTTTGAATTCTTGGCGAACAAACGCGATGGACGCAAAAACCACAGAATGAATTTTGATGCGGTTTTTTGTTCGAAAGGGCTTGGTCAAACGTAAAATTTTACGTTTGCTTGATCGATATTGGTATAATCGGTTGAGTAGAACCCGGAGAAATGAACAATAATAATAGGTTGAATTTCGGTGAATCTGAGATACCGCTTATCCGCTAGATGTAGCTTTTTAGTAGAAATTATTCATATGTTTGGATTTTTATAGCTTATTATATCTGGACAACCATGTAAAAGAATAGTATTTATTGTTACATCGACAACAAAATCTGGAAATAAATACATAAAATCATGAAATTAAAATTTACAATTTAGTTACAAATTCATATAATAGAAGGCGCTGGTTGGCTATTATTATTATATAACAGATTTTTATTTTTGAAAGGCCTTGGTTTGAGTCTTACGTTTGATATGACCCAAAAGTAGCAAAAACCGACATCAGGCGGAGCCGCGGTGGTTGGTAAAGAAATTCATAAATATAACTATTCGTAAGTACGCCTTTTTCGTTTTGGAAGTTTAATTTTGATCCCAAGGCTGTGTTTCAAAAAGCAACATTTTTTCAAAAAATTTATACTACTGATGTCATTATTTTGTAACATTAGGACCAACTTTTTATATTTTTTGTTAAACTTAATGTCAATTACGTCTATTTTTTTTAGGTTTACAAAAAAAGGATCTTTTAATTTTGCAGTCAAAATGTTTAGCTTCTTTTCGTAATTGGACCAAAAAGTAAAACAGATTAGGAGATCGTGGAATGTTAGAATTCAGACGTCGGTGCCAACCTTCCAACGAATTCGTGGTACGATGTCGCTGCAATGCACAACTTAATATTTCTGGATCAAAAGTCTGCATCCATTGTCGGTTAAAATATCTAAAAAAAATATCAATCTCCGGGCTTTTATTTGTTGATTCATATATGAGAGACCATGTCTCCCTAATGTGATTAGCTGGTAGAAGCGGCAGATCGGCGCAAAGTCTTATTGCATTTCTTCCTTCTGAAGTTTTGTTAGTTTCAAATTTTTTTGCGTTCTTCCATATTGATTTATTATAGTGGTAGTAACAACCAGAAATATTCACATTAGGAAATACATTTTTTATACCGTTGATTTGCGCCAGTTCATAATCGCATTTATATGTAGTAATATTTAAATTTAAAGTATGACGAATTAAATTAAAAAATCGTATGTAGGTCTCTGTTTTTTTATCTGGTAACAATCCATAAATTATTGGTATGATATTCGTGCTTTTCGCTGTTGAACCAATATCTAGGTGTATGGTGAACAATTGTTGAAATGGACTTGGTACGCATTGAAATGTGCCGTCACCGTAGTATTTGCCGTTTTTAAATTCGTATGTCTGTATTACTTTTCTTGACAGCGACGTTGCAAATACTAAGATTTTATCGGTGGTGCCATCATCACACACGAGAAAATGAGTTGCCAACGTCTTAGGTATCTGTACATCTTCTAATTTATTAAAAACTAATCGTTTAGCACAAAGAAACTTTTTACGTTGTCTGTACAACGAACTTCTGACAGAGGAAAATTCAGGTATCTCTAAAGAGTTGGACGGATTCTCAATTGACATATTTTCAATATTATTTTCAAATATTTTTTGAATAGGTCTCAAATCAGAACATACATCCTGTTTGCATTTGTGCAATGCTTTAAAAACCTCCATTTTGCTTGCTTCTGTAGGGCACGTATGTACTTTTTCTCGTAGCACAATTGAGGACCGTTTTCACAAAGCAATACATCAAACAAAAATTCAATTTTGTTTTTTTGATCGTTTCCTAGTCAATTCCCATAGCCAAACATGAATATCTTTTCGAATTTTCTGTAAACGGAACATAAGTTATTGAAAAAACACAGCAAAATACCCTAATTTTTTCAAAGTGATACATCTACATAGAACGAAATTCTTCAAAACGATACATCAAACGTCGTTTTCACAAAATCACGTGGTTTGTGCATTATTATTAAAGTTTGTGATAAGCTGTCCCACATTTTTCCTATTCGAGGCCATAGTTTTATGCCTCCTGATAGAGTATTTGGAAGAATTGAGAAGAACTGCTGTCGACGCGAAGTCATTGTATCGCCAAATTAGTACAATTTTATTTAAACATTTTTTTAATTTAAATTTTAAATGAACATGGTCAAGTCAATGAGAGGGGCAAAAATTGGTGTACCTACAATATGAAGGCTAAAGCCAAAGACATGACAAAGGCAAAACTTCCATTTAAAATAAGTCAAACTAGAATAACACATTATAACAAAGTTGGCTCCCGCATTAAAAATGTTGCAGTGAGTGTCCACGACCACAGTCCACGACGCATATTCTGCTGCACCATTAACGGTTGAGGTTAAGAAAAAGCGTTAAATATTTCTCACGTTTTGATAGCCTTCAGTTGCCAAAAACTAACACGGTATCTTCTAAGCAGAAAGCAGATGTTGAAAATTTACTGAAATTCTGTAACATATCTGATGATCCTGACTCTCAAGCATTTTATGCAGATGTGCTTATGGATTGTGCTCTCAAAGATGTCAAAATGCGACGTAACTACGACGATGAAGAACCTGTAATTTAAAACTGCACTACTTCAACAAAATGTACCGCGGTTACGTCAAAACGAGACATCAACAGTAGATGTATCAAAGTTGAAAAAACTCGTAGTTTTTGATCTCATTTTTTAAATATTTCTAATTGTATTTTCTTTTTTTTCATAAGTGTAATAGTATCGCATTATAACAAATACTCAATCAATAGGCAATTTCATTCAAGATACCCTATATAAGCCCTGATATATGAAAAAAATCAATTACTGAAAAAAAAAGTATTTTAAGATGTATCGTTTTGTAAAAACGCTCCTCAATTGAGTTTAATCCTACAGTTATAGTAGCAGAACATTCATCGCGATTCACACAGCGCCATCGAGTAGAGTTCTTATTCGCACTACATTTGTTATACCTCTGTCCATTTCTTATTAAAGTGTCCCCTCCCTTTTGGTTTTTTAAAATTACAATGTTATCCATTACAAAACTATAGGTAGCTCAGTTCAGTTCTTGTATAAACTTGTATAAACTATAGCTCACAATAAAGAATTTTACAGCTTTACTGTCATTGTACATTTCATTTCACATTGTCAAGTGTCAGATAATTTTAAATTATTTATTTTTTAATTTTAAAAGTGGCCATTGCATTTCCACAAAAGAGTATCTATAAGTGTACTAAGCGATGACACAGCGCTCCACACGCTGGTGGAGTGCACGGCGTGGGCGCAACAGCGCCAGGTCCTCGTGGTGGGTCTGGGCGTGGGCACCCTCTCGCTCGAGACCATGGTGCGAGCCATGGTCTCCAGTGGGAGTAAGTGGGACTGCACCGCCTCTTTCTGTGAGCAGGTCATGCTCGGCCCATGACGGCAGCGTGACGTGAGGGATTCACGCACCCCCCCCCCCCCCCCCCCCCCAAGAAGCGGGATAACACCCGAACCCCCCCCCCCCCCATAGACCCATAGACGCGGGATAGCACCCGAACCACCCCCAAGGCGAGGCCGCAATTGTAGCCGTAGGTCTGATGGGAGTCCTGGGACATCCTTCCGAGGGGCTTACCCGGGGCTCCCATCCATAGGCTTCTGGGCGTTACCGTGGGGGTTTTAGTCGGTAGAAGTCATAACATCCATGAAGGATTTTCCCCCACGGTTGAAAAAAAAAATCTATAAAAGTACTATACAGGGTGTATTTTTGAAACGGGGCAGTAAGGGCAAGTACCTTAACCGTTGCAGTTACAGCAAAACGTTCTTAGAAGACCTTCCCTAACTTTTTGACATATTTTGAACTGCATTCACAGATTTTGTAAAAAACTTAGTTGGCAAAAAAAATGCAAAAAGTCCAAAAATTTTTTTTTATGCCTATCGATTCTATTTCATGTGGGGATCAAAAAACTCTGAGACCATTTTAGCTTTCAGTACTAGGAAAGACAGAAATCGCCAAAAACGTTTCCCATACATTTCGGCAACAGAAACAAATTTCTACGATGGTCTAACTTTTTGTTATGGCCAGGAAGTGGGTAGAATTGACTGTAAAGTAAATAAAAAGAATTTTTACCCTCAAATTTCGAATTTGCTTCGAAAATCTGTGTATTATACTTAGTTTCAGCTGAGAAACTTCGTATGAGTTATTAATTAAGGATTTTCGCTAAAATGTCTTCTAATCGTGAAAAAATTGATTTATTAGAAGCGTATTTTGTCAATAATCGAAATGCTCCCGCGTTTCGATTATGTTAAAAAACGCATGTAGTGTTCACGTCTAGAAGGACTTTACATCACTTCTCGACACATTGTTTATGTAATATTTATTCCATATGTAAAGTACAGTTTCGTGAGCCAATAAAAAAGAAATAAAAAAAAAACTTCGTATGAGTTATTAATTAAGGATTTTCGCTAAAATGTCTTCTAATCGTGAAAAACGAGGTGTATAAGACGACGTACGCCAGTGTTCAAGAGCTCAAGGATGCATTAATGACCATTTTACGTAATATTCATCCCAGAACATTATTAGCCGCCATTCGTTCAGTGCAAAAAAGGATAGACTTATGTATTCGTGAAAATGGAAATAATTTTGAGCAATTTATTTCATAAACCAATTTCTTAAATGTTTAAATGATTTTTTTATTTATAAAAGTTCAAAATTTTACCTGACCTATGAGTTTCGAGTTGATTTATCATGGTTCCGTACGAAATGTATGGGAAACGTTTTTGGCGATTTCTGTCTTTTCTAGTACTGAAAGCTAAAATGGTCCCATAGAGTTTTTTGATCCCCACATGAAATAGAATCGACTGGCATAAAAAAAAAATTGAACTTTTTGCATTTTTTTTGCTAACTGTAAGTTTTTTACAAAATCTGTGAATGCAGTTCAAAATGTCCCAAAAAGTTAGGGAAGGTCTTGTAAGAACGTTTTGCTGTAACTGCAACGGTTAAGGTACTTGCCCTTACTGCCCCGTTTCAAAAATACACCCTGTATAGACGATTACCATAAAAGTAGTCATTTCGAAATACGGACGTTCTGGGAACAGGACATATTGGGAAATCGACATTATGGCAGTGAGTCATTACAAGAACGTGTCATTTTGAGTAGCTAGTCATTTTGAAAATAAGTGGTCATTGTGGGAAAAAGACAAATTGACTACAAAAATCAAAAGCGGTCATTTTGGGAAGTCGTCATTCTGAGCCTAAAGGATTAAATTCAGCTCGATTGTATATAGTTAGCATAATAATTTAGTGCTAAAAAATCATTCAAATTAAAAATTCTGATATCACAGCTATTGGATTAAGTGCTAGAGGCACTAGGCAGACCTCCAGTAAGTTTTTATCTATACAAAAAGTAGCGTGAAGTTAAATTAACGTTTCCTTTTATTGAAAAAAAGTTATGAGTGTTATGACGAATTACACTGACGGACTCATAAACTGCATCAAAGTAATAGACGACTTTGAAATAAATATTTTAACCAAGTATGCATACTTTCTATACAGATTTAAATTGAAACCTCTAGATTGGTTCGTGAACTTTAAAACAGCGTAGGGTCATATCTTTAAGTTTAAGTTTATGTACTGGAAAGGACCTTAAGACTTTTTTTGAAGAAAAAACAGAAATTTAAGAAAAATTGGTTTAATTAAAAAATTGGTTTTAACAATAGACACAAACTTTATGCAAGGGTTTATTTGTGTTTTAATAAGGTGTATTACCCCCACGTGCCCTTATTACGGATTCTAATCAGTTCTGCATAGGTTTTTAAAAGATCTTGCGGAATATTGTCCCATTCTTCTGAAAGTGCTGTTCTTAGTGCTGCCACTGTCGTGGGCGAAGGGTTTCTCGCATATACAGCTCTTTTTAAATTGTCCCAAACATGCTCGATGGGATTAAGATCCGGGCTGCGTGCTGGCCAATTCATTGTACGTATCCCAACCTCTTCGCAATAATGTTGAACTTGTGCAGCTGCATGCGGCCGGGCATTATCCTGCATTAAAGTAAAATTTTCGCCTATGAATCCCATGTAAGGCACCACGTGATCTTCTAATATCTCTGTTATGTAGCGATGTGCCGTCAAACCCCCTCTATTACCGTTTTGACGGACCATGTCTATGAACACAAGTTCTGTTCGCCCGTTCATCGATATGCCACCCCAGACCATACATGAACCGCCTCCAAAAGGAACACGCTCCTCAATGCAACTTTGAGCATATCGCTCCCCACGTCGACGATAGACTCTTCTGCGACCATCTGCACCATATAAACATGTCCTACACTCGTCCGTGAACAATACAGAGGCCCACTGCTCTTCTGTCCAATTCAGGTGATGACGCGCAAATCTTAAGCGAGCTTGTCTGTGAGCTGTAGACAACTTTGGACCATTTGCTGGTCTAAAAGGGGTGATATCCGCTTCCTTTAACCTTCTTCTTATTGTTCGTGCACACACGTTTACTCCACGCACTTCATTAAGCTCGGTTTTGATGTTAACTGACGTGAGGAAACGATTTCGCAGGGAAGTTATAACAATAAATCGGTCATCACGACCTGTGGTTGCTCGAGTCCTGCCTGTACCACGTCTCCTCCTGTAAGAACCTGTCTCTACAAACCTTCTGTATATTCTAGAAACCGTAGACTGGTTTACATTTAAATTTCTACCAATCGTTCGTTGATCCAAGCCCTCCCGCACCAATGCTACAATTTGTGCCGCTTGTTCGGACGAAGTATCCATATTATGGTTCAAAAACTCTCGATGTGTTAAAAAGCTAACCCAACAATTATGCTGGTAATAGGGATGCACGTTATGATGCGATTTTTGTGAAGATCGATTCAAGGGAATACGATCTAGCGATTTTTTGAATCGTTTCTCTTCAATACGATCTTCATTTGAATCGATTCAAAAGTACAGTGAATCGAATCCTTTGGATCGTATTACCGACAATGTGTTACTGTGAAGATTTATTATTTTTAATAAACAAAGTTCGATTACAAAGTAATGCCGATACCTTAAATTTATTTATGTTTCGCCATTCGTTTGTAATCCATCTTAGTCATCATAGTCTGCAATGTTTATTTTATGACGGTACGAAGCGAAGCAAGCAAATCGATATGCAAAATATTGAAATATGATGAAGGTAGTTCAGAAAAGTCATCGTTGATTTTACTGTTACTGAAGAAACCGATGGTCTATGGCAATTTCACAATGAATTATTAAGCAAAATGTCAGCTATGTCAGAGGCACATACGTCGACACCGACAGCAGATACACTGGAGTCGTCATTGAAGCAGTACCTCTCTGAAACTTTGCGTGATCGGAAATCTAATCCGCTATCTTACTGGTCAACCAGAAGAATAGTATGGCAGCAGTTGGGTACGATAGCCTTAAGATATTTGGCGATTGTGGCTACCTCCACGCCATCAGAACGCCTTTTCTCTCTCTCTAATATTACCTTTGATGAGAGTCCCAACAGACTGCTGCCGAAAAGGCTTTCTCAATTACTATTTTTAAAAAGTTTGGACGTGGAAGGTTGGCATTTATAAGACCTGATGGTTTTCATGTATTAGTTTATATTTCGTGTGTTTTTAATTGATTGTGTAATAAGTTTTTAATCGTGACCACAACAAGCCATCAAGTGATGATACCTAATGGCTTGTTGTGGTCACAATTCCAACCTAACCTAAATTAGACATTTAGTTCTAAAATTGTACAAATTGGGTGTGCCAGTTAGTATTTTTGATAAGAAATTAAAATTTTAGTTTTATAAATCATAAATACGGCGTATGAATCGCATTTTTGGTGTGAATTTGATAAAAAAGGTCTTCTCATTTATTTTTCTGTTATGCATTCAGTTAATTAGAGGAATTGCCTAGCGCGCTGAAAAATATTCATATTAAGTGCATTTAAATAGGTAATAGGCTCGCCACCTATTACATTGGGACCTAAACATAAACTGGCGAAATGTGGGTGCTAGCACCTCTGCCTACCCCTTCGGGGAATACAGGCGTGAGTTTATGTTATGTTATGTTATGTTAAAATAATGTTTTATTTGTTAAAATTAATGCAAATTTTGATTCGATTTTTGAATCGATTTTCATGAAATCGATTCAAGACAATACGATCCGATCCACGAATCGATTCAAGGGTTTACGATCCATTACGATCCAAAAAATCGATTCAAAGAGAAAAATCGTGCATCCCTAGCTGGTAACAATAATTCAATTGACAAAAAAAAAAAAAACAATGAGAATCAATTTAAAACTTTGCTATAAATAACACGCAAATCTGATACTACAAGTAAATTTTCTTTTCCCGGCTATATTCATTTGTTTTACTGCAGTTCTATTTTTAAATTTAATTTTTTTTTTAAGATTAAGAGCCAGTATTTCCATATATATATATAATTTAATCTAAAAAGTTTGCATACTTATTATAAAAAATCCTTTTAGAGTAAACCTGAACTTTGATGCAGTTTATGAGTCCGTCAGTGTATTATATCACGTTTTGTTATTGCTATCAAGTCACTACCGTCACAAGACATTTTAGAATAATTATCTGTTGTCAATACAATATTTGTGTTGTCACCTTAGAGTATATCAAGAGGTGCCATACCTACGAAAAAAAACTGCCTACCTAAACTTGGATTTTATGAATGAATGGAAAGCAGTATGGCGGCCTAGTAGGGAATCCAGTAAACTGTCGATAACTACTTATCGATATAAAAAGGGCACAGACTAAAAATTTATACATTTGAAAGAAAAAATTAAGTGATTAGCTTAAGTGGATGCCGATTATTTGTATTCTCAGGTTGCAGTGTGCTTATGGCTTTCTGTCAGACTTTCCTTGTGATAGCCGGAGTTTCGAATAATTCGCCCAGAAGGACGTAGAATCTACAAAGATTCTTTACAGTCTTTGAGTAGTAGTACTCCAGGTACATAATACATTGGCACAAAAATAAAATCGATTTGGACAAAAAAAAAAAATTCGAATTTTTATTTAATATTTTTGTTTTTTTTTTTTGTAAAAAATGTTTTAGTATCAGTAATAAAAAGAATAATAAAAAGTCAACGGCATTTCAAAAGTCATTCACTATGTATGGAAAGTGGTCTTCGTTCTTTAAATATTTGGGAAAATATCGATAATTAAAATTCTATCACCGCATCACTAGCAATTTTATTTGACCAATCAGGTGCTACTACACCCCCACTACGTTGGAAAGCAAGATGGAGAATTGGCGTTTTCCTAATATGATTTTATGAATGAATTTCGTAGTAGCTTCACGTCTGTATATTTATTATTATTATTCTCTTTATTCATTTTAAAAAACTTATAAATTATATTTTTAAATACATATAAAAAAAAACATATATTTAAAAATATAAAAAATAGTATCCCACCGGCATCGAGTACAGGGACCAAGCTACCGGTGGTCAGGGCTCCAGAGAGAGGAACTTCCTCACGATGCGCGCCGTATCAAGGAGTACTGCCTTCTGCATCTGGCCCTTGACCCAACCATTCAACCCGAGCCTCTTCAGATGTTGGTCGAGGCTCTTTGCTATCAGTCCGTTGACTGATACGACTATCGGTACAATGATTGCTGAGTCAACATTCCACATGTCGACAACCTCGTGGGCCAAGTCCAAGTATTTAACTTGTTTATCTGTCTCAGCTTTCACGAGATTCTCGTCATGAGGAATGGTGACATCAACAATCAATGCTCGGCGTTCGGATCGGTCTATCACCACAATGTCAGGCTTGTTAGCCACAACAGTCCTATCAGTGATGATAGATCGATCCCAGTACAATGTGATATGACTATTTTCTTGAACTGGCTCAGGAACATACCTATAGTACGGCACCTCAACTTCCACAAGGTTGTATTTCAGAGCAAGTCGCTGATGGATTATCCTGGCTACTTGATTATGTCTGTGCAAGTACTCGCCGTTAGCAAGACGAGAACAACCGGAAGTAATATGCCTGAGGGATTCACCAGGTTGGTGACACGCTCGACAGATGTCAATCGTGCCATCCCTCATGATATACTTCCGGTAGTTATTCGTCTTAATAACTTCATCTGCAATTGCACAGACAAAACCTTCAGTTTCCCCAAAAAGGTCACTGAAACGTAGCCAGGCCACGGACGCTAGTAGATCTACTTCGGGCCTGTGTAGGGCCCGATAGAACCTGCCATGTAGCTCCTTACTCTGCCATACCTCCCTGCGGCTGTCAGTGCTAACTATTGTAGGCCTGCGCCAGTTCTCTTTAGCCAAACCGAGCGGGGTAAGCCCGGTATCTACATTGACTACATCACGATGCATGTCCACGTTCGACTTAAGAAAGTAGTCTCTGAGATTGCACACCTCGCGATTATGAAGGGTCTTAGCATTTAAAAAACCTCGACCCCCACATTTTCGCGGGATGTACAATCTCATGACTGACGACCGTGGGTGGTGCATTCGAAATGCAGTCAACTGAGTCCGGACTTTCCTATCGATGGTATCGAGTTCAGTCTGAGTCCACTTGAGTATGCCAAAAGAGTACATCAAGAGTGGCATGACCCAACTGTTACAGGCACGCACCTTGTTACCACCTGACAAAAGACTGTTAAGTACCTTTTTCAGGCGGCCAAAGAAACGTTCCTGTAACAGTTGTTTCATGTCGACTTCATTGATGCATAACGCCTGTGACATACCCAAGTATTTATAGGTCTCGGTTACGAGGAGTGATCTTAGGTTAGTGGAATCAGAGAGCTGTATACCCTCCGACTCCACCACCCGCCCTCGCTTTACATGAATGACTGCACATTTGTCCACACCAAACGCCATTTTATTAGAATTACTGAATGTTTCTGTTACCTTCAGTAAAGCTATTAATTGAGGATTGGTGTGGGCAAATAGCTTTAAATCATCCATGTAAAAGAGGTGGGATACCACTTGACCCTCTCTTCGTAGCCTATAACCTAACCCTGAATTCACTAGTAAAGCACTAAGTGGATTCAGGGCTAAGCAGAACCAAAGGGGACTCAGACTATCCCCCTGAAAAATACCCCGCTCTATTGTTATCGGCACGCCGCCACCCAAAGCCTGACGACACCCTGGATAGAAAAGAACCGTCCTCCATTGCCGCATACACGACCTTAAGAAGGTACATAGAGTTGTATTCACTTTATACAACTCCAGCACCCTCAAAAGCCATGTATGTGGCACGGAGTCAAACGCTTTCTTGTAATCGATCCAGCATGCTGTCAGATCTTTACGATTGCGGCGAGCTTGTTGGCTAATAGCCATATCAATCAGGAGGAGCTCCTTAGTACCCCGGGCCCCATTCCTACATCCATTCTGAGAGGCACACATAATAGAATTATTGTTTATGTGATTGTTAATCTTAGCTCTCAGGATGGATGTAAGAAGTTTATAGACCGTTGGGAGACATGTAATCGGTCTATAATTATTGGGCTCCAGGGTACTACCAGTTTTATGGAGCAGGTGAGTAACTCCTGTCGTCATAAAAGCTGGTAGCGTCCCAGATTCTATAGCGGATTGAAATTGTGAGGCCAAAACAACATGCGAACTCCGTAGCCACTTTAGCCAGAAATTGTGCAATCCATCCGGTCCCGGAGATTTCCAGTTAGACAGCGAACGGACTGCACAATCTACATCAGTGGCATCAATGTAGATTTCTTCCATTTCTGGAATGGTTTCGCATGCTCTTTCGACCTCACGCATCCAATCGCCTTCAGTGTGACTAACGGGCACCGACCAAATGCTGCGCCAGAAAGCATTTGTGGCTTCAGCATCCGGCCGCCGCACGTCATCCACACTCTCATCTGTTCGCTCCCAGCTTCTATATACCCACCTTTGGTCTCTTTGGAACATACGGTTGACGGTATATCGATCAACTCGTTTTTTATATCTCCGAATACGGTTTGCCCATGCACAGACTTTCTGCTTCAGGAAGTCAATACGCTCTGTGACCCGAGACGTATAATCCTGGGGACTAATATCAGTTCCCGCAAACGCTCGGGTCACATAGCGCATCACTCTTGGGCGAGTATTGCCCGACCTGAAGCAGATTAGTTTACCGATGAGCACCCTTGCCTCGGCCACACGTCGTTCAATTCTGCATTGCCATGCTGGTATGGTAAACTTAGGTCGTATGGCAGGATCTTTAATGGGAAATTTAGCACCTGCCATACGACATGCCGCCACAGCAGTACAATACAGAATTGAGTGGGTGTCACCGAGGTTTTCACTATTTTCTAGATATCTAGGTAATAATGAATCAAGGGCACTCACCAGCGCTATATTACGTCTATGTATGGGCAACCGCGGGAGACGTGGCCTGACATGTACGGGCATTGATCGATATTCCCGCAATGCACATTCCAAAGCCTCCTTAATCTCTTCATTGTACTGAATACTTACTGGAATAGGTGTGTCATCCGGCGCAACACGAGTATCATCGTTTCTTTCTGCTGTAGAAGCAGGAGCAGGAGCCGGGGCGGGGGTGACACAGATATTTCGCAAGCATTCTAGCCGTAGAGTCTCAAGTACGGTTTCATTCAACATGCGATTGCGTTGAATGACCCGCACTTGGTCCGATAGTCGTTGTGCCGACGTGTTGATGGAAGGTTCAAGCGCCTGAAACAGAGGAAGCATCCGAGTACGGTACGCACTGAGGTTAGTTCCCCCCTCTGTAGCCGCAAAATATGCCCGCATGACATTTTCATTTATGGAAGTAGTCCATCGCATGCGGTGCACATCACCACCGGTAGCGGGGGCCCCACTCGAAGCCGGAGGGCGTCGGGGTCCCAAGCAGGTCGGTGGCCGGCCTCTCCCCGGCCGACGTACAGGTGTTGGCGACGTCGGCGGGGAGAAGAACTCGTCGCTCGAAGAGGAGCTCGACGCCGCTGGTTCCACTGCTGGAGGTTGCGCGGCGGAGCTTAGCGACGAGTCCGGAGATGTTGTTGGTGCATTCCTGTGTCTCTTGGCTTGTGCACGAGTCAGCATTTGCTCAACATTTAATTTTATTTGTTAAATTTTGTTGGTGACAGCTGTCATCACGGGTCGGCATTCTTCTAGTATTTATGTATTTTACTTATTGGATTACACTTATTACCGGAAATTTCGGGCTTAGTGGGGCTTAGGGTTTTCCTTTTGCCAGCTAGTGGGTGAAATCACTTTAAAAAAAAAAATTGCCTAAAAATTAAATTTAAAGAAATTAAAATGGAGCAAAAATAAATTTGACTTCGGCGTTGTAGGGTTGCCATTATTATTATTATACTTAATCAGGCAGCAGTTGATTCAACTGATAACGCCTATATCCTATATCTATTTCTGTCTATGGTTGTCACTTGTCAGTTCTGTTGTCAGTGTCACAAGCACTTGTCAGTTTGTAGGATTAGCACTGTTTTTTATCTGGATGTTTTAAATAGTTTCCTGTAATAAACCTTGTTATTATTCCGAAGAATTGTTATTAACGTAATAAAAGGATGATGTCTGCCCAAAACTCGCCGGTGAAGGCGTCAAGATCGCCTAGTGTTATTGAGACAGCAGATGATTTTGATAACCAGGTATCAATTCATTACTACGCCTACTTTCTTTCTCGTGATTTAAATAATTAATTTCCTTGTGTTTTACGCAGGACACTTTGTTAAAACACGTCGATATATCAATAGTGGAGTCTGAGAAACGTGCTAATGGAACACTGCATGTTCGTGATCATTATACAGTATATCTAATCGATCTAAAGTAAGTGGTGTCTTCTATTGTTTTCTTTCGAAATTAGCCGTCCATTATGTGCCAATTAGGCTTATTATTTGTGCTCGCGTCGCTCTCAATTGTAGCTAGTAATGAAGATACATTCTTCGACTGATTAGCTTGTTATATTCATTGAATTATTCAAGTCTGGCACAGTCAGGCTGTGTCATTACTCACTACCTGCCTCGTGAATTATTTCACAATAGTATTATCGCTATTGGCCAAGTTTTTCTGTACTTTTAAGATAATTTTATTTGTCACTGTATTTGAATGTTGAATAAATAGAGGATATTTACATTTGAATGTGAAATGTAAATGTTTCGTTTTCCGTTCTGTAGAAGTTAAATATATTTAAATTTGCACTGAAACATATCAACCTCTATGCGATAGCAATAGAGTAGACAGTTCTGTTGTTTATCAGTCTTGGTAACAAAGTTTTAGAAATCATTTGACTTTTATATTGAAATTTAGGATTGAATACTACTCAACAGTAGCTGTGTTATTTATTGTCCTGTACACCTGGGATAACCTCTGGGAGAGTCTAAAAAGAAAGCAGCCTAACAGTGGGAGGGCCTAACACATCAAGAATCTCTCAAAGCAACTGCTTATGGTCTAACCTGAAACTGATCGCATGTTTTGAACAAAATAAGAAAAAAAAAAAAATTCCTGCACATTCCTAGGCAGCCTCTGTGGAGTGGCCGCTACGCAGGAGGTGCGGATTCAATTCCCGCTCAGTGCAAATAATGCAAATATTTGTATGCATGAATACGAATATTACATTAGGTCTGGTCATGCCACGGAGAGCATGTTAAGTTGTCGGTCCCGGTTGCCATACCTACACATCTATGGCAGTCGTAGCTCCAATGCTTCGATATCGCCTTTGAGTTGTAAAGGTCAGATGGCAATTGCTTCACAGCAAACATCGCAGTTTAGCCAAATCCGCAATGAGACTGGTAAAGCGGACCCCAGACTCCAAGCTGAATGCTTCGGATACGACTGGGATTAACGCTAAGATGAAAAAGACAGGTCATGGTAACCTTTCCCATCAGTTTTATCATGTCGGCTCTTATCATGTCGGCTGTGTGTCGTCCGCCACCTAAATAGTATAAAAAAAAGATGTTATTTACTACTGTTTAAAACATTTTAATTTTCTTTCAGAGTTACAGATGCAGATTATAAACTGGTACAATCGAAGATCAGTACGATATGGAGGCGATATACAGAGTTTGAGCAGATACATGACTATCTACAGGTCACATACCCACATGTTATAATACCACCGTTACCTGAGAAAAGAGTGAGTATATAACACTATTTATATTAGGTATATACAGCATCGTACAGCAGTCAATACTCATGTTCCTTATGCCACCTATAAGACAGCCTCTGTGGTGTGGCCGTAGTTAACGTGGCCGCTATGCGAGAGGAGCGGGTTCGATCCCCGCTCTGTGCAAATACTTGCATTGGTCTGGCCGTGCCTCGGAAAGCATGTACAGCTATCGGTCCCGGTTGCCATATGAACATGTATGGCAGTCGTTATAGAGGAATTGGGTGAAATGGCCACACATAGAAGGGCTGATCACCCGTCCGGTCAATCGGCGTCCCCAATGGCAGTAGTGGTTTGCCACCTATAAAATACTCATTTCAGGTATGCTACTATTAGTCTAATTGCCTTTGCCTTCACCTACCATTATGCAAGGTGAAGTCATGATGATTAAATTGATGTGTAAAAATGAAAATCATATTCAGTATCTAACCAAAGGGCTGTTCATTTTATCTCTATTTATTTTTGGAAAATGAAAAAACCTAATCCATACTAATATTATAAATGCGAAAGTAACTTTACGCCTAAACACGCCTAAACCACTGAACCGATTTTGATGAAATTTGGAATAGGGGTAGATAAAACCATGAGAATGGACATAGGCTATGTTTGGTCGCGATAACCGACATCCACGCGGGCGGAGCCGCGGGCAAAAGCTAGTAAGAATAAAACCCAAAATCATGAAATATAAAGTGATGAATCACAATGCTAGTGCTGTGTTCTGATTGATATTTAAAACAACAACAATCATCAAAAAACAATATCCAATAAATTTTGCTAGATCTGTTGGTTATCAGGTTGGGTTTTTCTTAAAAATTTCCATTTTTGCATGTATGTTTAGAATCAGTTTCTTTCAGTAAATAGTATATTTCCATTGCTACATATTAATCCATTGTATTAGTTTACTCTGAAACTGTTTATACAACCGGTTTGTACAGCCAGCAACAAAAGATGCTGAACACACTTTTGTAGTTGATTGTGCAAACCTTATTTGTATTATTAACTAGCTTTTGCCTGCGGCTCCGCCCGCGTGGATGTCGGTTCCCGGTAACTATTCGAATTTTTCTTGCTGTAAAAACCATCCTTGAACTTCAACGAACATTAAAAAAAAGAAGTGACCTAATTGGTCCAGGCGTTGAGTTATGCGCTTACCAACGCATTTAGCGATTCATTTTTATATTATAGATATAAAAATAAGTGTTCATATCACTTCATTGACATGTAACATTATGTAATACATATTTCTAACTAACAATATGTATTATGCCTTTTATTACAATCGATAATATATTATTATGAATGACTACAATAGTTAAGTAATTTCTCGTGAAAGTAAACTTGAACATTCTTATGAAATACCAGCTGTTGCCCGCGGCTCCGCCCGCTTCGATGTCGGTTATCGCCGAACGGTTTAAAATTGACAAAGTTTCATACAAACTTACTTTCCCTATTTTATCCCCTTGGGGTAGAATTAATCAAAATCCTTTCTTAGCGGATGCCTACGTTATAACACCTACCTGCATGACAAATTTCAGCCCGATCCGTCCAGTGGTTTGGGCTGTGCGTTAATAGATCAGTCAGTCAGTCACCTTTGAGTTATATATATTTAGATGATAAAATTGTTTTATACTAGGATGCATGTTATGTATGTAGATTCATGCATATTTAT
The DNA here is from genome assembly GCA_914829495.1 of Eilema sororculum. Taxonomy (NCBI): domain Eukaryota; kingdom Metazoa; phylum Arthropoda; class Insecta; order Lepidoptera; family Erebidae; genus Eilema; species Eilema sororculum. The sequence continues at coordinate 6,022,244 of OU618543.1, forward strand.
CCTATAGCCTGAACCATATATCTTGGACCTAAACTGTGCTCTTTACGCGCGCAGTACACGTTTCTTGGATCTATTTCGAAGATATCACTGGGTGCTACTGCGTCGGACGAGCTCAAATTCACCGGGAATATTACAAAACAGTCCGCGCGTGGCAGGGCCCTTTATATTTCGAGATTTAGGCCCAAGATATACGGTTCAACCTATAGAAGGAGCAGATTAAAAAATGGTAAAACATTCAGGTGTAGGTGTGCTGTAGGTACAGATAATATCAACCAGCAAATAAACAAAAGAAAAGAAATTTGCAAAGAAAACATTCACATATTTTGTTGTGAATTTGTGATAAATTCATTGATCTCAATTTAGCGACTCTATCTGAAAACCGGCGCTGCATATACTACTTGTGACCTGAGACCGATTTGGGGTCCGTACAATGTAAAAATTAAAAATGAAATAAAAACCAATGTACTTATTTAAAACCTAAAATCATGTCTCTGTCTCATGCATTGTATGTTGTCCCAAATAAAAAAAAATCTTTCTTTCTTTCCATTTATAAACTATGAATAAATATGCTACGTAAGATGGTAGTGCTGACAATGTCAGTGCCAACTCAACGCTTATACACGAAAACGATATAATTATTTTCGTAACATATCATGCACAAAGAGATTTTCTGCTTCCTACTCTTGATGCATTATATTTATGCGATATGTATTTATGCGTCATAATTATGTCTTTGTTGAACATATCTATAGCGAATCTATATTAAATACCACTCACTGATTAACCACGAAATCTCAGGAACTATAACACAAACAAACTTGAAATTTGGCAGGTAGGTTCCACTAAGAATGGATTTTACAAAACTTTCCGAAACTAACGAAACCAAAGGGGGTAAAACGGGGGTCGGAAGTCTGTATGAAAGTCCTAAGTTTTTGAAGTAATAGCCTTGTTATTTAAAATGTTATGCTCTATGATGGTGTAGAGAAATACTAATTTTAGTTAAGTTTCCTTAAAATTCAACCCCCTTTTGGTGTTAAAACAATGGATGAAAAAAATAAAAACAAAAAAAAAGATCGTAGTTTATAATCTCACTCCACGGGTACGATGTTGGAGGCGGTCGTTTCCTTACTAAGAAAGGGGTTCCCATAAATCCTGGCCAACTTCATCTGCAAGCAGGTATACTTGCTGCTTGAAGGACGACACTCTGGCAAAGGCGCGCAGGCGTTCAGGGTTCCCAGATTGAGGGGTCAAAATGGAGGCGGTCGCTAAAAGATAAAATAAACAAAATTATGGAAGGTAGGATGAAACGGCTGTCGTTGCAACTGAAATGTGCTTAAATTTTCGGTACTGAGATATTGCATAGTTTAAGACATTTTAGGTAGGGCAGTCCGACTGGGGCAGTAAAATAATAAAATACCACGGCCATAATAATCTCTTGTTGTGTTCCCGGCGGTGAGTAGGATAGTCAGAGCTCCCTGGAGTAATTTTGTGCTGTCAGTGGGAAGACCAACGGCTTGTCCTGCTCTGTCTTCTGCACTGATGGCACAGAAACTCTCTGTTCTAACAGGGTCGGCAGCGCGAGTTTGACTCCCCTGGTGTTGCACATGCCCATAGGTTACGATAACCACTTGCCCATCACGTGGTCGTGTGCTCGTCTGCAACCCCAGTGCTATAAAAACGTAATTTTTCGTCACTTATATTATATTTCACAACATTCTACACAACGCTATCTAGACCCTTTTTTTTTTTTTTTTTTTTTTTTTTTGTTTTTTTTTTTACGTGGTGGAATGCTTTTAAGCACTTCACTCACCCCAGGGAGCAGGGAGCGGGCTTCGTGTGGGGCTCCTAGCCTCGAAGGAGGCCAGACTACCCACTAAACCACCACGGTGTCCGTCGTCACCACATATCGACGATGGCGGGAACAACATCTTCCGCCATCGTCGTGTGGGTCGCCCACCGCTGATCTACGGCAGGCCCATCTCTGGTGCGGCAGAAGAGGAGTCCTTCTGTCACCCGCCTAGGCAAGGCACACGCGACACGACGTGCGCCTTCAACCTCGAGGCCTATGTAAGGGCAGCAGACGCCCCCGCGTCTACTGCCCGGCCCGGTTAGGGGGGGAGGAGTTGGTGGTACCGCCTCCTCCGAGCCCCGGTTCTCTTGCGGCGCTGTGGGAGGGAAAGGGGGTCACATTCCCTCTCCCTCTCCGCCGCCTCCTTCTGCGAGATAACCGTCTCGCAGAAGGTCTGAACCGCTGCCCAACGCTATCTAGACCCATGATAAGCTTAACTAGCTTGTGTCATGAAATTTAGAATGCAGATAAACATACATAGATAGTATTTTTTTTGTAAATACATACATATTATGCATAGAAACACCCTGACCAATGCATATAGCCATAATCATGCATACAAATATTTACACTGAGCGGGGATCGGACCCGCGCCTCCTGAGCGGCACTACCGCCACGCCACAGAGGCTGTTATTCAACACTAGCGCTTAGGAAAGATGCCTAATTTAATAAAACACAACTTCGTTGACTGATTTTACTATATTTTCAACATTGCAGGTGCTTTACGCATGGAGGAAGTCAGACACCACAAATCCCGAGTTCGTAGAACGTCGAAGGGCGGGACTCGAGAACTTTCTGCTGCGTGTCGCGTCGCACCCGCGGCTGTGCTTCGACGACCAGTTCATCAACTTCCTCCAACAAGAGCACGGCTGGCGGGAAACTATCACTGACAGTGGTTAGTAGTGTTAAGTGTTACTTAAGTAAAGCCAACAAGACGAGAGAAAAAAGGTAAATAAAGCGACCATTACTGAGTTACGTTGCGTTAACTAGCGATTATGTGCTCTGTCCTGGTCGCACATGTCACACGTACGTGACAATGGCCGAGCGAGAACTGTCTTTTTTTTTTTCTATGGCGTTCCCATTGATTCCGCCAACGACTCAGTTTTTATATATTGATCGAAATAACGCGTGAAAGTACAAGTGTAAAATTCTTCCATACAAACGGTTGATTTTGAAGGGAGGCCAAAAGATTTATAGTGTGTTGAAGTACATGTACAGAAAAGACAACATTAAAGCAAACACAAAGTTATGTGGTAGTGCAAACGAAACGAACAAAGTTTTAAAGGCTAATATTGTTAAGATCTATAAAATGACATAACATATAAATTAGTGGGGAATTCACATAAGTCAGGAGGGTGTTAAAGTTGGCTGGAAGAGGGATATTGTTAGGAGGTAGGAAATCATACAGGGATCCGTTCAACCTAGTACCGACAACTGTCGTTGCGTGTTTCGTAGTACAGGAAAGCTGTCAGCACAGCGGTTCTAAACTGTCAGATCCGCCATCTTAAGAGTAATTTCATTCCTGTCTGGAATGCACTTGAAGTGATGCGTAATAATTTTCAAATAAAAATGTTTGGAACCGCTGAAACTTTGTTTACCTTTTTTCTCTCGCTTCGTTGGCTTTACTTTAAATCCTTTATATAGGGATTATTTCAGAGTAGAATCGAACATTAGTGGTTGTTGAATGTAATTGATTACTTCCAGCGGGGGACGCCGTTGACCGGACGGGTGACCTGACCTTTTGTCTGGGCCATTTCAATCAGCCCATGGTGTTTGTACAACAAACCTTATTTAGGTAAAATTACAGCCAACTAAATGGGCCACGTACAATCCGTAATATTTATGTTGTACAGATTTAATTACAAAAAAAAATACCTATACAAATTCAGAAATTATTTTTTCTAGTGGCCTGTCCCGTTCTAAATACCAAATTTAAAATTCATTCCCGCTTCAACTCTTTGAACCGTGTCTCAATTTTTAACCGACTTAAAAAAGGAGGAGGTTCGTAATTAGGTTTTTTTTTCGTTCTTATCAGTTTGTCCACTCTAAACATAAAATACGAATACAAAATGGAACCTGCTAACAAAAGCCAACTAATCGAATAATTTTCGTGTCACCCACGCGTGATTGAGTACCATAAGTGACACCATCCATTCTATTAAACAATAAAATCTAATGAAATTACTGTTTCAATCGGTCGCCGTGTCTAGACCAGTAGGGTCAGAGCGGTGAACCATTAATTAGTAGGTATAAATGGACGCTAAAAAGTGGAGTCATACTTGTAGTATTCACAATGTGTCGAATACGGTGTTCGGTAAGTGAAGGATTTTAGGGTCTGTTCCAGTAATACTTTTTGGAAAATAAATTAGTTTTTCGAAATACATCGGGAAAAAGAAGAACTCAGGTGGGACTTGAACCCACGACCTTTCCCTTACAGGGGAATGCTCAACTGAGCTATTGAGTCACACCTGAATCACTTCAAATTTCCTTTCGTTTCTTTAAGGGCGACAGTGGAGCCATCTACCAACATTCTGACGTACTGTTAGAACGAATCAATGATTTTTCAAACATTTTTAAATATTGATTTTTGATGACTCCGCCCAAATATTAGAATGAAACTTTTATAGCATTTATTACGCTAACTTTTTTAAAATTCGAAATACATCGGGAAAAAAAAATGAAATAGCAGTTAATATAAAGTTAGTCTGTGCCCTCCGACGCCAAAGTCGCCTGCGCTACTTAAGGCGGTCAACGGCTTTAGTCCCGTATTGCAATCAATAATAAAAATCAATTAGCACAAAAAACTTTCATTTTATTGATTCCTTTTTGTTATGTAGAGAAACCAATGTAACTCTTCATCTGAAGGGACCATTATCTATCATATCACGTACTTATCTCATACAGGCTTTCAAATTACTCAGTTTACTGAAAGACATGATGGCACTTGGATGTTTAAGTCCTCCACAATTGACAAAAAGTAAATTTCAATTAATAATTATTTTTAATGATCTTTCTTTCAGGTTATATTCTACAGGCTGAAAACAAACTGAAATCATTATCAGTATCAATCAGACTAAAAAAGCCCGATCCAGAGATTGAGAGTGTTAAAAATTATGGGAAGCAATTAGAAACTAATTTAGGAAATTTTCTATATACTAGGTAAGCATTCACACAGATAAACTAGATATATGTTGAGCAAAAAGTTTTCTCTAGTACGACGACGCCAGAACTCACAACATCAAATTTGTAATTTTACCTGATTACGGCGAAACCAAAGGAGTGTGTCACGGGCAGTCCCATACTCGCAGGCGTGTGGAACCTCTTAACCTCAGGAGGGACTTTGCCTCGCTGTGTGTTTTCTACCGCCTGTACAATGGTTTGTACTCAGATGAATTATTTGACATGATGCCCACAGCTACATTCTATCATCGCACCACTCGCCATAGGCAGGGAGTTCATCCCCACACATTGCATTCGAAAACGTGCGCTCCGTGCGGTATGAAAGGAACTTCATCCCACGCACGCTCAAGCTGTGGAATGAACTCCCTGCCGTGGTTTTCCCAAGCGACTACAATATGGGGTTCTTCAAGAAGAGCATTAGAAGGTTTTTCAGGGTAGGCTGCACGAGTGCAACGCCCCTGGTGTTGCATACGTCCATAGGCCGCGATAACTACTTTCCAACAGGTGGGTCGTGTGCTTGCCTGCTACCTAAGTGGTATAAAAAAAATATGTTGTTAATTTTTCGTGGATTAAGCAATCGTATCCTATTCTGTTGTAGGCCGATTGTCTGCGCGCATATCTCTATAGGGGAGTGAGGATTTTGAACTCCAACAGGCAACAACTCGTCCGCTGACCAAGGCTGGTTGGGGTCTCTGGGATATATTTTCTAGGACACACCAGATTTCCAGACCTCACGGTGTACAGTCAGCATCAAAAATAACTGGACGACGAAGTCTCAAAATGATCTTCACTTAGATTTGCTAAGATCAAATCTTGCTGTTTTTTTTATTTAAATTGTATTATTGTCCGAACTAAAGGTTTGTACCATATATCAGAACAATCAGTCAACTGGAAGGGGGTAAAAAAAGAAATTGAGATAATTTTGAACACTTTGTTCGTCAACATCTTTCTGATACTGACTGTACAAGTCTGATATATCCACCTCATCATTCACTTCGGCGAGGGGACTTTGCACGCAACGCATGAATTAGTCTTAAAAAATATGTTTTGCGCTGGATATTTCATCACAGAGAACACACGAGACGACAATACATATCGAATACATAGGGAAAAAGAAGAATGATCGGGCGGGACTCGAACCCGCAGTCTTTCCCTTACAGGGGGAATGCCTTGACCAATTCAGCTACCGAGACACGCCCGATGCTTTTTCCCTATGTATTCGATTTGTATAGTTTATATAAAATTCATTCAAATACCTTTACATTTTCATATTTAATTCCTTGAATTGCAGATCTAAAATAATAGAAAAGAATTACGCGCTATGCAAATTGCACGCTAACTACGGCAAATTGTTTAGCGAGTGGAGCGTCATCGAAAAGGACATGGGAGACGGGCTGCAGAAGGCTGGACATTACTTTGGTACGTTCCAACTACTCACCATCCTCTGAGTCTTTTACCAATTCATTTGGGGGTATTAATAAACTGCCACTGCGTTGGCAAAGATGCATTAGCATGGGTGATTACTTCGTTTAATACAAATGAAAAATACATGAAAAAAAATTGGGGCTTTCAATCTAACCACGAATAGGCCGAAATTTGATATTTTCCGTAAAGCGACTGCCACCTATCCTTCACTTTTAGAGATCCCTATCCAAAAGGGTAAAAACGGCACCCTATTACTAAGACTTCGCTATTTGTTTGTCACCAGATTGTATCTCATAAACCGTGACGTCTAGACAGTTGAAAATTTCACAGGTCATATATTTCTGTTACCATTATAACAATAAATACTAAAAACAATGGTGCGCGACCTATCGAGCGCAAGTTCGACTCGCACTGGCCGGTTTTTGGTTCTCAGATTTATGTTATCTATAGAAGCAACATCTGAAATAGCATTCCTTACCGTGTGGCTCTCGGCAGAGTAGAATTCGGGCCACCCCATCTCTTCCTATGTGGTGTCGTACAAGGCGACTAAGGGCTGTTTTACATCAGACAGATATATACAGCCCAGACTCAGCCTCAGATGCATGGCTCGAGTCAATAATAGTGCCCGGAATGAGCAATAGGCTCACACCCTATTACGTGGGACCAAATACAATGATTGGTGAAAAGTGGGTGTTAAGTCACTAACCCTTCGGGGATAAAGGCGTGATTATATGTATGTGTATGTATGTTACCTGTAGATTCAATAGCAGACAGCATAGACTCCGTGGCAGAAGACGAAGAACAGCTAGCAGACCAACTCAAGGAGTATTTGTTCTACGCGGGCGCGCTACAGCAGCTGTGTTCCAACCACGAGACGTTACAACGAGCGCTTGAGAATGCACAGGACACGCTCAATAATAGGTAAAGTATGTATGAGTATAAAGTGTGTGATGTAGATTCCTTTGAGGCAAACACAGCGAGGTGTTTTAATTAAATTTTCCTATAACAGAACACGGGACAGTTGTACGGGGGTAAGTTTGTGGTTAAAAGGAGTTTTACACCGCATTTGATCTTGGAGAACCTTTTGATTCTCTAGACATGGTTAATACAGCTCCTCTTGTCTTAATTTTTCATCCTTCGGGTATAAAATACAGGGATAATGACAATAGCAATAAACATTGTCAAGAATTATCTCCGAGAGCACTTTAAATTAATGCTTCAAGTAGCAATTATTCAAGAGTAGCTCAAGGGAGTATACTGGGTCCAAGAAATTATTTTGTCAGTCCACACAATTTAGATCTGTTGTAGTGTCTGCTGTCACAAAGTAATTTAAATTTTATGTATGATAATTTGTAATTAAATATTAATAATTTTGTCACAAAATATTGTATGCCAATATGGCTGAACATGCTGATCAAATTATGTAAACGACCATCTTTGTACCTACCTATGTTTCACAATAAATCATTTGAATTGAATTGAATTGAAAGTATCCTGTAATGAAGCCAGTATTATTGCTAATGCTAGTCTAGCTGCTTATAGTGCGAATAGTGAGAAGAAAGAGACTATAAAAAATAAGTAGTCAAAGATTTGTTGTAGGAAAGATAGTTCTTAATTCTCTCGTTATATTTCAGGATATCAGAAAGAAGTCGTGCTGCAGCCGGCAAGTCGGGCCTGATGTCGCGTCTGTTCGGGACCACGGACCCTGACATAGTGCGGGACCAGAGTACGCGTGCTCTCGACACGAAGATCGTCACAGACAAGGATAATATCGAGAAAGCGAAGACTGACCTCGAGTAAGCGATTACACTATAATGCTACCCTCAGTATATGCTAATTTTTTTTATGAAAACCACCGGTTTAATGTGTTCCTAATTTAAAAATCTTTTGTTGACAGGGATTTCACCAAAAAGGCGTTAGCAGAAATTGAATATTTCCAAAAACAGAAAGACAAAGACCTACACGAGTCACTCGTCAGTTTTATCACCCTCCAAGTCAAGGCAGCGAAAAAGGTATATAATAGTAGATTATTGCATCGAGCCCAAAGTAGTTTATTATTGCACCGAGTGCCTGATTTAGAGCCTAATTAACAGGCACGAGTTCTAATCTAACAGGCACGAGGGCAATATAAATTACTTAAGTCGAGGTGCATAATCTGCTTTTCTTTCAACTATTACCTATAGGAATAGTAGATAAAAGAAACTCACACTTTATCGTTTCCAAAAATATTGTCAAGCAAAATTAACAAAGTTCCCGCCACATCACTTTTTTAAATTTCTTTCATTTTTAAATCAGAGATAGCAGCAATCATTTTTTAAATTTGGAACAAGTAGGATAGAAACGAATAATACGTACGTAAAAAAAAGTATTGATATCGGCTGGCTGAATAGAGCTAATCCATTGAGATTGGCAGCTTTTGGTGGTAGACTGTGCAATAATGAAATCTCATACATTTTTATTGCTCTCTAGAGCATTAAAGACTCGCTTTGTACTGAGTTTTTAGTGTGATTGTGATGAAATTAAAGCATAGTTGGAAGAAAAAATATAAAAAGTAACTCTTAAATACAAAAACATTCTTATTATTATTAGTGGTAAAGGTATATTTACCATGTTGTCTATTGCGGGAGTGAATAAAGATACCACAGTTGGGGTTATCGTGTTTATTCGCCGACTCTACTTATGTCTTTACAATGGGGTATTATCCTACAGTTGAAATAAATTATCTAACCGAGCTTATTAAATTACGAATTGTAAAAGAGCGGTAAAAATTGTATTCTACTGACTAGTCAAATTAGTTGTAACTTATATAAAAAAAATTCAGTGACGTCATAAAATTTAATAGTCATATCATTTACTATTATAGGTTGAGTGAATTATTAAAAATAAATAAAAACTATAAAATAAGATCCAACGTAATTTTTACCACTCTTTCACAAATTATAATTTAATGAGCTCGGGTAGATAATTTATTTTAACTACAGGAAAATACCCAATTATAAAAACCTCCTCTCTGTGGTTGCTCTGAGATGCCTATATCTCTTTCCTTTGTCACATCATTGGGTTTTACTTATCTACACGACGTGTTCCTTCTTCCTACAACCTTCTGATGAGGCCGTCAAGTTAAAGGCCTCCTAGCGTTGTTGATATTTAATATAGTAACCCTAACTTATGAGACATCATTCTTAGCATAAATACATACAGTCATGTCTCCTCAATGGAGTAGGCAGAGACTACAGTGACTGGAAACCGTTTCGAACCGGTGGTCCATTTACTAAACTTTATTTTATAGTGACGTTTTGTAAGTTCTGAATTACTGGTCTGTGCAGATTATATGATTTATGACTTTCGTTCGCTTCTTCTACTTTAATTTAATAATTATTTCTTTCTCTTTGTACGTGCTAATAAGTATGCTCGGTTTTTTTTTGTTTCAGAATTTACAAGCATGGATGCAGATCAAAGAATGTTTGCAGAACATGCCGTGAGCCACCTAGCACTTTTATACCAAATATACCGACCGCGCTGTACGTAACCGCTTTAGTTATAGATTAGATACGTTTTATTTCGTGTTTAAGTAGAAATATATCTTATTCTAAAAGGACGTACATATAATGACTGACTATAGGCCGTGCCCACGACAGAAGTAACGGTGATGCCCCACTGATATTAATTCTCCTAATAAAAACGCGTCGCCAAATGCGGGTGGGAAGAGAGACGCGCGGGGTGTCAAAAGTCGAAGGATTTACTGACGAAATGTTTTAATTTCCTATCTGTACAATTTGTACACACTTGTACCGCACAATTCATTCATAAATCAGGTGAAAGCTATTTTATTGTTGAACTTTACACCGGTCGTAAGGTCAACAAACTTTATTCTCAATCCATTCAGCACCATTTATAGAAATAATGCAAAATTTGTTTTTTGAAACGGTAAGCCTAAATATCTTAGTTACATTTTATTTTATAATGCTCCCAATTCTGTTGTTACATCTCTAAACTTAAATTTCTCTAAAAAATCTAATTGCATCTGTTTCTTTCATGATTAGATAAAAAACGACATGATTTTATTTTAAACTTGTCAAATTAAGACAGGGCCTTGTTCGTGCGTAGTAAGTTAAGTCGCATGTCCGTAGATGTCGACTAAAATTGAAGGGTACCGTCAAGGCGCCGACTTGATTTGACAGGTGTTCACTAAAATAAATCATCGGTCCTTTCCTATTTGATAATGCAAGAAACAGATGCAATTAGAAAATTTTAGATAATTTTAAGTTTAGAGATGTAACAACAGAATTAGCAGCAATATCAGTGAAAGCTAGCTAGAAAAGTCGCGTCTAGTATTATAATATATTTAGAATGATATTATACACACTGACTAACGCCTGCTCTCTCTGTTTGCTCTGTGAGTAGGCAGTATTGTGTGTAATAAATAAAATTTAAGTACATATCTGCTTGTAACGTTAAAATAAAAGCTTTTTAATTAATGTATGCCACGATAACAATGTGCAATTTAAAAAAATGTTGTCTGCTTATCTGTAGTTTAAAACGGGTAATCACCAAAACGGCTAGATCAATTCTGACAACATTTTACTGTAGATAGTTGATGGTATAGTGCAATTTACGCTACTTTGATTTGATAAAAAAATGGAGGATCCGCGCAATGAAATTAAAACGATAATTAAACGATCGAAGTTTGATATAACTACACCCTTAAAACTATTTTTTAAAGAGAATATTAGCAACCGCAATTACTAATATTCCCTCTAACCGCTCCAACTAAGCTAAATTGCTTGTGCTAGGAGTGGGTTCACGTCGGTAGTGTAATGGCCAGGATCGAACCCGGGACATCTCGATCGTAAGGCCGACCTTACCACTAAGCTACCGACGCTTTGTAGGACAGTCACGTATGTATGTCTTTTTAAAATGATCTCTATGTATATATTTTTATCTCTAATTATGTGGTTTATACATACACATTTGTAAACTTTTCATCTTATGTTTTATTACAAAATATGTATGTAATTATTATAACATAACATAACATAACATAACATAAACTCACGCCTGTATTCCCCGAAGGGGTAGGCAGAGGTGCTAGCACCCACATTTCGCCAGTTTATGTTTAGGTCCCAATGTAATAGGTGGCGAGCCTATTGCCATTAACCGGGCACTTATAAACCTGCGATAAATACACACATAACTTCGAAAAGCATCGAAAAGTCATTGGTGTGTGGCATGGTAAACCTGGGATCGAACCCGAGACCTCGTCTCAGCAGTCCATTACCTATACCACTAGGCTACCGCAGATTTATTATGTTATGTTATGTAAATATTCAAAAACATTTTTTGGATTTCATTAATTTAAATAATAGGGTGCTATCAAGTGATTTTATTTTATTGTCAAATATTTACGCATGTTAATTTAATTGGGTATTATCCTATAGTTAAAATAAATTATCTAACCGAGCTTATTAAACTAAGAAGGGTAAAAGAGCGGTAAAAATTACGTCGGTTCTTATTTTATAGTGTTTATTTATTTTTAATCATCCACCCAACCTATAATAGTAACTGATTTGACTATTAAATTTTATGACGTCATTAGATCTTTTTTCATACAAGTTACCTTTAACTTATCGTTTTGACGTTTAGTAAAAAGGAACTAATTTGAGTAGTCAGTAGAATACCCAATTAAATTACTATTGCGATTTATTTTTGTACCTAGTCCTGTATTTCTTGACTTTTCGTTTATATCTTGAAATGTTAAATTATTTTAATGATTGAATATTTAAAATAATGCAATAAAAAAATTCATAACATCGTTTCAACAGCTCTATCAATGTTTTTACAAAATACCTTATTATTTAACTCGATGAAATTACAAATTATTTTTACAGATGTAATAAAACTATATTCGAGAAACGTCTTTACATATTAAAAAGCAATAATAAGAATATGTAATCCATTCCATATCATAAATATGTTTGTTTATCATATATTTATAGATATAGATAATAATTTATATGAATATAATTTGTTATGTGCAGCCATCACCTATGTTTTAATTTTATATGTAATTATAGATATCGGTAAACATCTTGAACAAAAATGCCGTTAATATAACATAACTTAAATATTTTTTCGAATAACTCCAATGAACAGATACAACCACTTTTACAATTATATAATAACTAGCTTTTGCTCGCGGTTTTGCCCGCGTGGAGGTCGGTTATCGCGACAAAACATTTCTCAAAAGACGTAGGTGTACGAAGTTTCATGCTTCTAACTTTGAAAATGACGAACTTTCCATACAAAAGTTTATCACCTATTGCCCGCGTGGCGTCCGATCCCGTTCCCGCTGCACCCTCTACTATATTAAGTATGTATTATACATATAAACCTTCTTCTTGAATCACTCTATCTCTTGAAAGAAACCGCATCAAAACCTGTAGCGTAGTTTTGAAGATATAAGCATACATAGGGTCAGACAGACGTGGAAAGCGAGTTTGCTTTATACTCTCTAGTGATAGAGATTAATAACCACTACTCCAAACAGACCTAAAGAATATTTCTGCTCAGCTACAGTACATTTCCTAGTTCAGTCGGGGTACTTACACCCCAGGGTCAGCCGGAGCCCTGAGGGTGAGCGGTGGAGCCGCTTGTCACCCTAGCAGAAGCAGGCCACAGCGGCGGGGCAAAGTGCGCCTCTCCGTACCCGGGGCTAGACGGGGGCACTATGGTTCCCACAACCCGCAGGGGGCCATCTCGAAAGAGATGGTCCTGGGTCTGCCGGGGTGCGAGAGATATGCTTTTAGCAATCTCACCTCCGGCAACCAAAGACCCAAGACGGCATGCGTTTTAGTTTCGAGTCCGACATAACCACCTCCACCGGCTCCGGCGGGGTGGTATCCGAGGGGATTTTTCGAAGGATATGCCAGTAGCAATTTAACCTCCGGCAACAACTAACCCAAGATGGCGTGCTAATTTACTCGGCTAATTTAGTGCTAATTTAGCAGTGGGTGTTCGTGGGGATTTAAAAAAGCTTAAGTGCATTGTCAAGATGTTTTCCGGTCACTATAACACCTAAATGTTCAAAACTTAAATACTAGGGGCCATTATGATAATCTGGCCAGAGACAACATAAGCAATAACACCTTCGTGATTCGTACACACTTTAAATGTAAGAATATAAACTTCTAGTTTTTCTTTACACTTATGAACTGACTTCCAAAAAGGAAATGTTATTGTAGTATTCTTAAGCTTTTTTGATAACGTTCATAAATAAAAACGTACATTTTATAAAGATATAGTTTGCTCAGAGACGAGCTTAACTATTTTTTTAATGAGAGGGAAAATCCTTCATGGATGCTATGCATAACTCTTACCCGCGTTTCTTTAAGTAGTTAGTTTCCCATTAATGTTACCTATTTTTTTCCCTATAAAAGAGTCGATAAAAGAGACTCAAATTTTTGGCCACCCTTCTTACCACAGAATTAAATAAGTATACTTAGTCTCAGGGTTAAAATCATTACTCAGTTCCTAGAAAAGTATATTTATATAAAACTAGTGATGTCTCGGATCGTTAAAAAGTAATGTCCGCGAATACCTATCCGAATACGGATATTTGGCGCCAAGATCCGCGGATACGTTTTCGAATCCGGATATTTCCTGTAAAGAAGAGAAGAAGATAAATAAATAAATAAATAATTTCATTTCAGTATAATTAAGTTTGGCGCATAGTCCAAACGCCTTACAGAAAACATCCAAGCCTGTGCAGCTCTATGTTAATGTGCAATGCTTTTTAAATAGATTTAGGTTTTAATAACTAAGTATATTACCTTATCTATTTGTTAATTTATGTTCGAAGGCCACTATATCATACACTAAATACCTTAAAACCAATCAAGTGTGAGCCAGACTTACACACGGAGGGTTGCGTACCGACGAGTTCATACTTTCTAAGTACTATTATAGTGTACAATTTCTACACACAAAAAGAAAATGGTTCGAGCATGGGGTCCTATAAACGTGATATTACTATGGATATTAATTTAAGCAATGTATGTATTTTAATTAATTTTTACCAGAGCCCTATTTTTTGTTTATAAATATAAAATAAATAATATTGAAATGAGACGTATTATAACTATTATTCCTTGAGTGGACCTCAGATAGAAACCAAAGGTTGATTGTTCATAAAAATTATATGTATGTACTTCCTTATGTAAGGCAGAAATTAAGTGCGATTCGTGCCTATAGTTCAAGAGCTTAACATCGAAAAATTATCCGATTTTATTAAACTACCTACATAAGTTTCAAAATAGTCCGATAAAGAAACTCACCTGCTAAGACCCTAAAAAGACGATGTACAGTCGACAAAGTATATAAAGTATACAACAATGTATAAGGTATACAACTTTGCATGAAAAGGCTACTTGTATCCTTAATCAACAATACCTATTAATTACTTATTGTAAAAATGTAAACTTAACCTGTATATTTATTATTATATTAAATACTTTGTGTAGCTAAATATTACATTAATTATGTTCATTTGTTGATTTCAAGAGTCAAGATTAGATTTTAATAAACTTCAACACTTTTGAAATATTTTCGTTTTTCTTTTACCCATATTTTTATCTAAATATTGCATTTTGAAGCCTCTTTAGACCCTAGTCTAAAAAGGCCACTTTATTAGAATCGTATTACGATAATATTTCGTCTTTTACATGATATTTACATGAAATTAGAATCGCTTAATAAATGAATTGTTGTGATTATACTTTTTTATAGGAATCTACTGGAAATTCAAAAGCTACTCGTTTTTAGCAGTATTGCTCAATGTGGCAATTTTTAGCCGCTGATCTACTTTTTCTAGGCTTATTTTAGTAATCCTGATAGTTTTAAGCCGTGCGCTGACCCTGAAAAGGTTGGTCTCAGACTAACCTTACTACCAAGCGTTTCCACCAGTGAGAAGGTTACATCTAATCAGGAGTAGCCTTCCCACTGATGCAAATCAGGAAAAACCTTCCCACTGGTGGGTACGTTGGTAGTAAGGTTGGTCCGAGAGGAAAAGGTTACAGTAAACTAACCATAACTGTGATCAAAGGCCTGAAATACAAAGATTGCCAGTCAAATAAATCAAATATACCTAGGTAAATGCCGTGAGATCTTCACCACGCGTTGGTAGCCAGCTGTCAGTTCACACATACATAATATACTACCTACATCATTATTTCTGAACTAAGTTTTATAGACTTATCGATCTCATATGTTGAAAACATTTTGTAAGTTTTGATCTAGGTGTATTTTTTATAGAATATTAAAACCGAAGTTACTAATATTCCCTCTAACCCCTCCAACTAAGTTAATTGCTTGTGCTAGAAGTGGGTTCACGTCGGTAGTGTATAGGTCAGTCAAATCAATGACTTCTATGTAGGACAGTATAGGTAGGTACAACTACAGTGTGGGCTATATAAGTGCCTGAACAATTTGATACTAAAATTGTATGAAGTGAAGTACGAGTAGATACTGGCAGACAGTATCTACTTGGTTTTAAAGTTAATAGGTACGTAATACGTTAATCCTTATCCATACTTCCATTTCCATACTAATATTATAAATGCGAAAGTAACTCTGTCTGTCTATCTGTCTGTCTGTATGTTGCGTTTCACGCAAACCGCTGAACCGATTTTGATGAAATTTGGTACATGGTTAGTTTAGACCTTGAGAAAGGAGATAGACTATGTTTGGTCGCGATAACTGACATCCACGCGGGTGGAGCCGTGGGCAAAAGCTAGTACGTAAATAAATTAACCTAGGAGGATGTCAAAGTATTATAGACCTTAAGGTAGAGAGGGTATTATGAACCCGACTGTACATAAGTAAATAGGTGCCTATCTAATATTATGCAGCCGCTCAAGATTCTCTCAAGGTATTCAGCCTGCTGGTAAATCCGTCATTGGAGTCAGATATGATATGTAGTTGAATGCATATTTGTCTCAATTTGTCAAGATCTGAAAAAAGTTAGTAGCAAGATCGCCTATAATAGCTTACGCTTATTTATTCTGTCTACCACTTCAGTGCAATATGGGTGCGATGATATAAAAATGTAGATATCCATACTAATATTATAAATGCGAAAGTAACTCTGTCTGCCTGTCTGCCTGTCTGTCTGTATGTTACGCTTTCACTCCTTAACCACTGAACCGATTTTGATGAAATTTGGTATAGGGTAGATTAGACCATGAGAAAGGACATAGGCTATGTTTGGTCGCGATAACCGACATCCACGCGGGCGGAGCCGCGGGCAAAAGCTAGTACCTAATATACTTTACTATGATAACATGTTGACGACTTCTGTTTGCATCAATTATTTCTATGGCCACGTATTCACTAGATCGATTTCGAATTGGGTCACTATCATAAACACCACTGTTTCCGACTGACCAACATATTACGTCCTCAGTTAACCATCTGTAACTAAGCCTAAATATTTAGATAACATGAAATACTAAGCGCGAAATTTTTCAAATATTTGGAAAAGGAACGTGTCATTTTGTTCCAAATTCAAATTTTGAGGTGATATAGTGGATAATCAACTAGCACTAAGCTTGAAAATGAAGCACCAGCAAGTGAGCGTCGATTATTGGGCGATGGCGAGGACCATGTTGACCTATGGGGTCCTGACTGTTCTTGGATGGTTCATGTTCAGACTGTTCAACGCTGTATTCATGCTGCCACGACGGTTGAGGACGCAACAGCAAAACATACAGGACACTTTGAAGGAATTTCAGGTACGTACCTACTTTAAATATAAAATAGTTACCTACTTAAAAGGATTTTTGCTCTGAAATGGCTTTTTAATATACGGTAAAGTTTAAAGAAAAGAAGACCACCATTTATGACGCTCACAATCACTCAGTAGCAAAATGGCGGGCCTCAATTTGACAACCACAATGGTGTCCTTTCTTGCCTCGCTTTGATTACTTTAGGGAGAGCATTCCCCCTGTAAGGGAAAGGTCGTGGGTTCAAGCCCCACATGAGTAATTCCTTTTTCCTGATGTAAACGAATCCAGGAAAGTTCTTTTTGACAATCCTGAATTAAGACCCTAACTTCGACTACTTCGAGTACCTACTTACTTAGCCCAGTTCGAGTTGGGTTGACCCATCTCCGAATATTCAAGATATGGTTCTCCACCTAGCTGTATAGTAAGGTCATTTTATTGACATTTTTTATTTTGTTTTCTTGCATTGCATTCGTTCTCTTCATGAGTGTGTTTGTTTATTGGTTAAATACGCAAAAACGACTGCAGTTCTCTGAAATAGCAAAAAAAAAAGATCTAAAGACGCTGAAGGTTGCATTTGTTTACAAACTTAGGTAGTGCCTAGGGTAAAGAAACGTCAATCACGTAATCTTAGCCTACCGCAGTCCATCTGGGCATATTAGGTCCCTCCGGATGTTGGAATCCTTTGGACTATTGTTTCCACGCTGACCAGAAAGGTTGGTACAGGGTTTTATTTTGCGTTTTCACATGATTCTAAACCTTCAAGAAAAGAGCGTACTCTCTTTTAAAAGGTAGGTAACGCACTTGTGACTCCTCTGGTGTTGCGGGTGTCCATGGTCGGCGTGATCGCTTACCAACGGGCGATCCATCTGCTCGTTTGCCTCCCTATTCCATAAAAAAGAGATGAGATGTGACCTACCTACTTGTATTCCTTATCTGTCAGGCGTCAGCACACGGATAAGCAATAATGTACGAACTTATTTATAACACTTTTATAGAGTAGGTAACGTACTGGTAAATACATACCCGCTTAATGTTACAAAGCATACTCTTAACTCATTTCAGAGGAGATGTCCAGATCTAAACATAACAGAAGAAGACTTGAAAGAAGCTGAGAAGGAATTCGAAGAGTGGGCCAAAGAGGCAGACCAGAAACTGAAAGATAATGGCAAGCCAGAAACTGCACCGGAAGGAACTTCAGTTGACGAGAAATCTGAGACAACCACTAGTGTTGAAAAGAAAAAGTCGATATAAAATAGGTCTCTTTTTTCTTCGGGATTTATTCTATTCAGTGTTAATTAAATTTTAAAAATTTTGTGTAGTTGCTTACCTAATATGATTATTATCAATCGTTGCCAATTCATTCATTTTTAAATAGTAGGTATAGGTACTTATTTATTGTATAGTGAGGTTAGTCCCGGTGGCATCCGAGGTCTTCGGTTCAAAGTCTGAGATTCCCTTACCAGCTTTTACTTCTGCACTTGGCACGGTATTGGTCATCTATAGTGTTTAGCCCATGGGTAGGTACAGTCAGTGTCATAAAATATCTTGACGATAAGATCTCAAAATGATCTTAAAACTTTCGTATTAGGAGCAAATCAAACAGTTTTATTGATTTACTAGCTTTTGCCCGCGGCTCCGCTTGCGTGGATGTCGGTTCCCGGCAATTATTAGTTTTTCCTCGCCGTAAAAACCATCCTTGAACTTCAGCGAACATTTTAAATAAGATTTGGCCAAATTGGTTCAAGCGTTGTTGAGTTATGCGCTGGGCCAACACATTTAGCGATTCATTATTATATTGATTTATATGTAGGTATTGTCCGAACTAAAGGTGTGTACCAAACATCAGAACACAATCAGTCAACTGGAAGGGGTCAAAAAACTAAATTAAGATCATTTTGAGTACTTCAACACCTTTCCGATGCTGACTGTACGCATATTACTCTCTACAACGCCATGTCAGCACAGTAAAAATGTGAGAAAATCGATTTAGATATTAAAAAAACAGCTCAGGCCTATTTAATCGATTTGAATAGTTAGCAATAAATGCTTTAAAAATTTCATTCTAGTGTGGGAAAAGTATTAGGTTAGATTTACGTTTAAAAGTATTAGTATTTCGGCTTTAATAACAAATGAACACATATTTTTCCGTGGTCTAATAGCCACTACAAATAAGAGGTCCAATGGAGTATTTTTATTTGATTTAATTTTGAAGGTCCAGTGGGCACTTAAAAAGAGGTCGAGTGGGCACATTAATTATTATATTTTGAAGGAGGTCCAGTGGGACCTAAAAGTGAGGTCCAGTGGGTACTTTTGTGAGAGGGTAGAACCATCGGAACTATATAAACATCTAAGAGTAACCAAAATGCACGTCCTAGCGAAATCAAAAGACGAAATCGTGCAAGCTCTTCCAAAAGACCAAAGTACTAAAGAGCTCGAGTCGCGCCTCCAATTCCATAAAAAATTCATGATAGGCTCGCAGACTGGTAGGGTAGGTTTGGGTAATACTAGGAGGCAGTCAGACAAAGACATAACAAAATCTTTTCTTCAAGTAGATGAAAATAATACCTACAAAGTGCACGCAATGAACCTAGAAATACAAAACGAATGGTTAACACTAGGTGAATTTTGTATTCCCATAGCCTTAAAATGGCGTACCTTAATATACGACTGGTCACCGGCTCTCCTTAAATTCTATCTCAATGCATTCCAGTTGACCCTCCCCGACCAAAGCAATCTTGTCAGATGGGGAAAAGCCACAGATAAAACATGTAACTCATGTGGTGAAGCAATTGGTACTGCTAGGCACCTACTGGTGGGTTGTAGGACGCTATTAGACCGGGGTCATTACTCGCGCCGACATGATAAGGTATTAGAAATCGTACGTGAGGCGGTAAGTTTGGCGGTAGCTAGAGCGAAAAAGGGTTTAACCACAAACCAAAGAAATGACGTCGCGTTTGTAAAGGAAGGCTGCTCAAAAAAGACAAATCAAAAGCCGTACTCAATTTTGATAGCAGCCGCTGATTGGACATTACTCGCGGATTCGTATGAGAAACACTATAAAATACCGGAGGATGTTTGTGCCTCGTCATCCAGACCCGATATATTCCTATTTTCAAAACAGCAAAAGCGTGCAGTACTAGTAGAACTCACAGTACCGTGGGAAACTAACATACCTAAAGACCACGCTATAAAAATAAACAAATACTTTGACTTGACCAACGAGTTAACCAAAAATGGCTATGTGGTTAAACTCTACGCCGTGGAAGTGGGAGCAAGGGGAATTCCAGCTAAATCCCTGTATAACTTATTTAAAGACCTCGGATTGCCAAGAGCTTCAGTAAGCTCTTTACTCAAACGAATATCTAAAACGGCGTTGATAGGATCTTACCAAATTTGGATAGGTAGAGGGGGGAACACGACTGACGGTGGAGGTGAGCGCTGATGCATCACAAGGTGGCCACCCTAAACCTACACCTGGGTCGCAAGTCCCAGGCGCCGTCGCAGTGTTCCTCTCTGTACCACGCCATGGACCCGGCGACCGCACGGTGAATCCATGGAATGCTAAGAACCGGATCTCTTGGAGGTCGAGCGGGTACGTAGCCTTCGCCAGGCTTAGTTGCCGACAATAGGCATACCTACGTTACGACGCTTTATCTAGAGAACAGTTTTGCGAAATGTTTTCAGTTTCCACTCAAGGATAACCTAACTTGAGTATTTAAGAACACCTAAATTCATTGTAACGTATTGTCTTCTCCCCTGTCTCCCTATGATTCGTATCACCATTCTCTGAGTCTTTTACCACTCAGTGCTTCGATATTTTCTGTGAAGCGACTGCCATCCAAGCAACCTCCACACCAACTGGCGATATTGAAGTTCTACAGTAAGACTAGTCGGATTTTTGAGAGCTCCAAGTACACGTAACGACTGCTGATATTTGTATGACAATCGGGACCAACGGCTTAACGTGTTCTCGGAGACATGACCACACCAATGTAAATAGCTTTAAACCATGACTACTGCGTAGCAGTCGCGTTCACTGCCGCCATGTCACAGAGGTTGTTGTTGGCTGATGTATCGTATAATAATAATTATTAAATAATTTGGATTCACATATATGAAACATGGGAGTAGACAGCTTGACAGTCTCAGTGGCGTACAGGCGTAACGGTAGAGCATTCCACTGCTACACAGATCTCGGGGGTTCTATTCTCGCTTGATGCAAATATTTGTAGGTATACTTGACCCGTCTGTTTCTAAGTATAATATGTATATAAATAACTATGTTTATGTACCACAAGCTACTTAAGTCATGCTTACTTTGAGCGCAGTGTATTCTTCACTGGTAAAGTATAATTTATTAATCATAATTTTGTTGCGATACTATTTACTGTCGTTAACGAGGCACTTTCATAATTATAAGCTGCTAGTTAGAACATTGCATGTAGAAGTTACCTACATAACAATTTGCCCGATCCAGGAATGGTACCCAGGAACATAGTTATTAGTGGGGGATTTAAAAAAAATAGTGTTTAATTTATTTTTAAACGATAAAACAATAAAAAATATTGTGATGTGTGCTTTTATTTGTTGAAAGTAAAAAAAATATTGTGGAAATATTAAAATTTATACTGTGGCCTTATACTTTTCCACACTATTTTATTTTTTAACTTTTTTACACACAATCAGTTTAGACCCAACTATGATATTTGCTTTTTTAGGCTATTAATATCTACGGTTGATTGATGGCACTTTGTGAAATCCATTGTTATACATATCCATACATATTGAGAACACATTTGTACATTTTCTACAGTATTTATTACATAGAACCTGACCGGTTTAGCCTTTGATAAAAATGAACGGTTTCGAAACCTTTGAGAATGCCGTAAGGTTCTATATCTTCTATATAAGTATATAAAAATGAATCCCTATTTCCCTTGGTCACGACATCACGCGTGAACGGCTAGGCCGATTTCACTAATTCTTTTTTTGTTGTGTTCGTTATTGTTAGGAGAAGGTTCTTATGACAGAAAAAATGAAGAAAATTGTGCGGAAAATTAAAAAAAATTAAGAATACATAACCACCATATAAAATAGCTGATCCCACATTACGCCATGTCTAAATTTTGAATTTGGAATACGAATTGGAAAAAAATGTGTTTATTATTATAATACTTACTGCTGTATGATATTCTTCTATGTTATCTGACGTTTGATATAGAATTGACATAATGCGTGCAAATATCGTCAGAGGGTGATTATAGGTATATAGGCTCCGTAGGTGTAAGTATGGGCCCCGGTGACCTATTAGTGTCGGGAGCTCCGTGGGCGTATGGGGCCCGAATCGAAATGCTTTCCGTTCTCAAAATAATTAGGAGAATTTGATACAGCTAATTGATTCTAATTTCTAAGACGAAACGAAGTTAGCCGGGACAGCTAGTAATAAACACTATGGAAAACGTACAAGTGTGTTCTCAATAAAATATATGCTTTTTTCCTCTTGATTACTCCTCGTGACTACCTGCCCCACAACCTGAAAGAAATGCTTGCATCACTTCGTCTATTGGTAAGCACTCAGCTAGTGTACTGGTTAGGTGGGTTTAGGCTCCGTGATCCCAAAAGTGACCTCGTATCTAGATAGAGGCTTCTAGTTAGCAGTCTTTGACCGATAATTTTTGCCGAAATCTAGACTGCACGCGAATTAACTTTTTTGCTAGACAAGCCGCATAGCGGTACTTCTCGCCAAACTAGTTTTTTCTAATAGATTTTATAGACCCAGCGCTATCATTCTTTTTTAGTACTTATGATGTATGATAGATACAAATAAAATCTAATTAAAAAAAAAGACAATCTTACCAATGTCAGAATGTCACCCAAAAGCGTAGGCCTGAGGGTCAGAGGTGGAGCCGCCTGGCACCTTGTACGAGCAGGCCAGATCGGGGTGGCGGGATGCGACTCTCCGCGGCAAGATGGAGACACGGTGGTTTCAAAACCGAAGAAGGCCATGGGTCAGTCGGAATGTAAGAAAAATAAATGCCTTAGGCTACCTGACACCCCAGCATCTGAAATCTTAGATGGTTTGTGGTTATAATTGGTTCGAGCCCGAAATGATGTATCCGTAGGGATTGCCGCGAGTCATACTGCTGCTGATTCACAGATGACTAGGAACTTGTAACTAGAAACATTTTATCCCCAACCAGATATCTTAAGACAGCCTCTGTGGCGTGTCGGTCATGAACGCAACTGCCACGCAGGAGGTGCGGATTCGATCCCCGCTCAGTTCAAATATTTGTACTTATTTTTTTTTATTTTTTTTCTTACACAACACAGATTACAATTATGATAATAATAAAAATAAGATTATACAATCAAAGTCTGAATTGCAATCCAAAAAACTTGTGTAAACAAAAAGACCAAGAAAGATTAGTTAACCCTAAGTAATAAGTAATCACTATTGAAAGAAATACCAATACATAGATGATTACATTACATTAGGTAAATTTCACAGTTGGGTGTGGACGTGTGGAATAAAGGACACCCTTGAGTGAACCAATATACGTTGTGAATTTAGCGAATATATCAAGTCCAGAGTTATTTGCATCGGCCTGATCGTGCTTCGGAAAACACGTTATGCCGTCGTCGGTCCCGGTTGCCATAGGAACATCATTCTGTAGACACAACGCTATCTAGTCCCATGGTAAGCTTAACTAGCTTGTGATATGGAATCTAGAACGCTACTTTTTTTTTGTATTTTTACTGATACTTTTTTTTTATAAATATGTATATAAATATTATAGATGAAAGATCCAGACCGATGCAAATAGCCATATTAATGCATACAAATATTTGCACTGAGCGGGGATTTGTTAATAAGTTTTGGACGTTTATTGTTCAATTACACTTAATGGCTGACGGGCTCTGGCTGAAATTTGACATAGTCAACAGGAGATATGGTTGCACCTTTATCTACACAGGACTATAGTATCCGCAATACGAACTGGCACGTTGGGCCATAAGTCATCGGATTCATGCCATCTCTTTCGCACCTACACAGTCATAAGGAGCGGGACTCGCACCCATAGTGCTGTGCAGATAATCTTTTACGTATTCCATAATAGTATCGACAAAAGTAATGTAAACAAAAATTTTAATATGATTTATTTATTTTTATATCAGCATTGCTTTATTAAGACAAATGTATTAAATTAAATAAATATATTAAAATAAGTAGGTTGAGTAGGTGAATTACTAACTAAAAAAATACAAATTTACATAGCTCTCATCAAAATAATATTAAAACTAATTTAAAAAATCAATAAACTATCAGGTATGGCTTTAATACTCGTCTTCACTATCACTGTCGTCTTGTAGATTTATAATAAGACGGTGTGAATGTCAATGAAGTGAGCTTTAGCCAGGTCTTCATTCTGGAGATTTTCAGCGTGGCGAACACATTATAGCTTCATGCAAACTTCTGGGGTGGAATTTTTAGTAGAAACTTCTCCTTTGATTTGAGCCCATATTATCTCTATAGGGTTATACTGGCAGTGGGTAGGGGGGTAGTCGAATCACTTCATGACCGTATTCATTTGCCAGTTGATCGACTACGTATATTTTTTTTGGGTTACTTAACTTCACTCTTTCTAAGAGTTTCTACAAAATCCGTTGCTAAGAACTCAATTTCCTTTTTGTTCAACCACTGTTGAATATCTTTTTTCAGCCATGTTCCATTAAGGATCGGGTGTAATACTTTTGTGTGATAGCTGGCATTATCTAATATAATTACCGAGGGCTCTCCCAATAATTTTAAAAATCCTTCAAACCACTTCATGTACGTTTCTGCGTTCATTTCTGAATGGTAATCAGCATTCGTCGATTTAATGGCTTTGAATATTAATTTGGCTTCTGGAATAAATTCCGTTTTGGCTGATCCACTATGACACACAATTAATCTTCCACCTTTCCCAACTGGGGTATTAAATCCTCCGTTGTCTTTACTGTCTTGCCACATTCGCTTGCGAGAGTGATTTTGGTTGATCCAAGTTTCGTCTAAATAAAAACGCAGTATATGTCTACCCTCACATTATTTGTTATTTGTTGTTGTTGTTGCTAATTATTTAAGAAATTCTTATTCAATATTAATATCATATTTACAACTAAAAGCAAATTACCTACTTAATATCAGATTACGTCATATCGACAAATTCTTAAATATTTTATCGACATGGTTAAACCCCTACAGTAAGTGCCTAAAGTGCCAGTTCGTATTGCGGATACTATAACTGAAAAAGTGCGACCGTATCTCATTTGTCGACTATACAGTGTACAGGTTGAATGACAGGTGGTTGTAGTCTTAAATAACACATAGGAAAATTATCCCAATAATAGGTTCACAGTGGTAGCGAATGAAGCCTCAGGCATCACGTGTGCCTAAGCTATGTAGGTAGTTATTACAAAATGGCTTGCGTTACGCTCGCGGCCGCGCCATAATGACTAGACAAGCCAGACTGAAAGCGAATCAACTTTTTAGCTAGACAGGTAATTTAGCCTTAAGTAAAAGCAACGCAACTTGTTAGACTTCTTTAGAAGTTTCAGTTAATTATCGTGGCTTTTAGGGTTCCACATGGTGATGTCGTCATCGCAGGTCCCGATTGCCACACAAACCTCTATGGCATAGTGCCTTCGACTGGTATGTCGGAGATTGCAGGTTCGATTACCGCTCAGTGCAAATATGTGTATGCATTAATATAGGTACCTATCTATTTGCATCTGTCTGGGTGTTTCCATGTACATTAATATGTCGAAAACGAAAATGTATTTAGTTCTGTTCTGTAGTTCAGCGCTATGGCATGGCCGCATCCCCGCTCAGTGCAAATAATTGTATGCATGAATATAGGTATTCGCATTGGTCTGGGTGTTTCAATGTACCTATAAGTATGTTTGTATTTACAAAACTAAAATATCTAAGTATGTTTATCCGCATAGATAAACACAAGCTAATTAAGCTATGCTTACCATGGGTCTAGATAGCGTTGTGTAAAATGTTGTGGAAAAAACTGTAGGTAGGTATATCCGTATTCTAAAACCTATAACACAAGCTGCAGGTCAAAAAAGCGACTTTATTTGAATCGTATTATGAAGTATTTCTTGTCTTTTACAACGATACTTACCTACACGAAATTAGGGTCTACTTAGGAAATGAATTTGTTTTGATTCAGCTCATATAAGAGACTATATTACGAATTTAACAGAATCTAGTATTTAACAGAATCGCTAGATGAAATAAGGTCGAATGGAATTCGTTGTTTGACAGAGGGTCTAATGGGCACTAAAGTAAAAACGAAAACCAAGATTGAGGGTCCAATTCTAACATGGAGGTCCAATGGATCATATTTATAGATGAGGTCGAATTTTGAGGGTCCAGTGGGTACGTAGCCGCATTTTTAGCCCTGCTGGGTCAAGTTATGCTTAAAAGTACCTACCTAATTTGCGTTTAGATGGCGTATTGTAGAATGTTCGAAAATGAGAAAAAATGTGTGTAAAGGCTCCGAAGATGGCTCTTGTTGTGGGTACCTGAACAAATAACAATATCCATATCAATAGAGGTTTACATGTATGTTAGTACAGTACTATGAGACAACCTTGGCAGTCTAAAAATATAATAAAGAATGAAATTATACAAGCGAGATTTGCACACTTATTTTACAGATTATATATTATCTAATATCTACATTTCGCTAATGCAACACTACTTACACTACTTATGCATAATATATTATTACTATTGAGGTATATGGGTTTCCTGCAAAGTATCCAGGTCCAAATCAAACTCACCAGCAAGCCGTTAGGTAGGTACACCTGCTGACTGACAGACGAGGCTCTGGCAGGATTTCGGCTTCCCTCTCTGACGTCACGTCGAGAACAAGCAGGTATAGCAGATGCTCCTATTAAAGTCATAGAAGTCACACCAAATAGCCCGTGGTCAGAGGAAAAGCTTCAAGTGTAACCGAGAACATCTTTTTTTTTTTTTTTTTTTCGTGCGGAAATCCCCTCGGATACCCCCCCTGCCGGAGCCGGAAGGGGAGGTTATGTCGGACTCGAACCGACTAAAACCGCACGCCGAGTGTGGGTCTTGGTGCTAGGCCGGAGGTGAGGTTATCATAGACATATCCCTCGCACCCCGGCTGACCCAGGGCCATCCCTTACGGTCTGGCCCTCCTCAGGAGGGGGACAACGTTGTCCCCAACTCGCCCCCGGAATGGGGAGGCGCGCTATGTAGCGTACCGCCGCCGTGGCCTGCTTCTGCTGGGGTGACAGGCGGCTCCACCAGTCAGCTTTCCGCGTCCCTATGTCCCTCTGTATGCTTATACTTATCTTCAAAACTACGCATTTTTTTTTCTATTACTTTATTTCTATTATACGCTATTAATATTGATGCGGTTTCTTTTAATAGATAGAGTAATTCAAGAAGAAGGTGTACATGTATAATAAATACTTAATAAAATAGAGGGTGCAGCGGGAACGGAATCGGACGCCACGCGGGTAGTAAAAAAGTGGCGGTACGAAGTTCGCCGGGTCCGCTAGTTGAATATAGGTAGAGAGATATCTATTAAAATACATTGTACCAAATCGAGGATTAGGATCTGACCGTGACCTTCATATTGTTATATTTTTGTATGACAAAAACATATTTTTATACTAGCTGTGCCCGCGACTTCGTCCGCGTGGAATGTACTTAATAAAAAAAATCAGTTTATTTTTTTTTGTTTTTGGCATTTTTTTTTTAGCCTAAGTTACTCCTTATTACATAAGCTATCTGCCAGTGAAAGTTCCGTCCAAATCGGTCCAGCCGTTCCAGAGATTAGCCAAAACAAACAGACAGACAGACAGACAGACAGACAGACAAAAAATTTAAAAATATATATTTTGGTATGTGTACCGTATATACATTCATATGCATGTAGTAGAAAGCGGTTATTTTAATATTACAAACAGACACTCCAATTTTATTTATTTGTATATTGTATATTAATAAAAAAAATCAGTTTATTTTTTTTTGTTTTTGGCATTTTTTTTTTTAGCCTAAGTTACTCCTTATTACATAAGCTATCTGCCAGTGAAAGTTCCGTCCAAATCGGTCCAGCCGTTCCAGAGATTAGCCAAAACAAACAGACAGACAGACAGACAGACAGACAGACAGACAGACAAACAATTTAAAAATATATATTTTGGTATGTGTACCGTATATACATTCATATGCATGTAGTAGAAAGCGGTTATTTTAATATTACAAACAGACACTCCAATTTTATTTATTTGTATATATATAGATTTACAAACCTATTTACATTTTCCTCAGTCAACAGGAAAACATGTAAATATAAATATATTTGTAAATTGAAATGGAAAATCCTTTAGTGATTTTGTGATAGTTAGCTTATTAGGCAAGTATACTATAACTATTTTTAAATGCAAAAAAAAACATTACGAACCATTTCAGTTTTAAATGCAAGAAACATTACTATTTAGGTACTACTATTTTAGTAATACTTACAACTTGAGTAATAATTAACTCAAAATCAAAAAGAATAACAGATACCAGAAATGGGATCACTCCTCAATTTTTATTTAAATATACGATAAAAACAACTCTATAAATTAAAGTTCAAGTACCCACCGGTAGATGGCATAAAGTTAAATAAAATAAAAGCTCGCGAAACCGGCCCGGAGGCGTGGTGCGAGCTTTCACCCCAGCTAAAATTTTATTGATCGCCGAAGTATGAATGCAATAGTAAATACACGTCGTATTCGGCGTGTTTTTGTTATCGTTTTCGGTCGATAGTATAAAGAATATGTCCCCGATGTGTAGATAAGTTATCAAATCACCATTCGCAAGCAGTAAATAGTCATATTATTCAGTCGTATCTTCAGTGTGTTCGACGTAAGGCGTGTCATTTGCTCAACAAAGTATTAATATTGTAGTGATTGTGATGTTGTGACCGGTCTGCTGGTGTGAAAATGACGAGGTCCAGCTATCGGCCACTAGTCCCGAGGTCTTCTAATGCCTCTATAAATAACCGGGATAATGGGTAAGTTATAATTTTATTGTTTTATAATGATTTACTCACCAATGTGTGTTAAACGAGTTTATGGATACGGTAGTGTGCGAGATGTTTAATAATTTAATATTCTATTACCTCAACACTTTACAATACGACAGGTTTTAGTAATAAATTGTTGTATCTTAGCGTCAGATATTACGATTTACTTCGGTAAAACATCAATTTATAACTATACAATTGTATATATTATGTACCTAATTATCCGATCAAGGACCATTATGGAGAGAATATTAGATAAAAATAAAAAATACCTACATCATATTTTTCAAGATATCCATCGAATAATGTTACTTCTGTAAAATCTTTACTTAGGAAAGTGATTTGAAGTGGGTCATAAAGAAAACTTAACTATTTTCTTCAACATCTAAAAATACTTATTATTCTTTTACATGAACATCATGAAATTCAAGCATTATTAAATTTGGGTAATTTTAGCGACAAAAAAACAAAAATGTGATTTCAGTTCATAAATCACATCACTCAGATGTAACTTTATACTAGGTACGCATAGATCGATTTATATTGCTTACAGCTTAAACATCCTTTATTATCTACCCACATGGCTATTTGAGATGCCAAAGCTGCAAACGTTAAAATAAACATTATTTAAATCGTTATTGTCGAAATCTGGAACAATAAAGTGAACGCAGATCACCCACTTTATGGGCACTGACAGGTTACAGTTACAGGAATTCAAATACTTACGAGAATTTTTAAATCAATACATTCAAGAACCAAATCTGCATAAAATGAAATCTCTTTTTGATTATAAAATAGTGCTCTTCTAAATTCAGTGTTGATCTAACGCTTATCCCAAATGTCAATTTTATTTATTGACCAATTTTGACATTTGGGATTAGCGTTAGATCAACACTGAATTTGAACATCTTTTTATTGCGGGAATTGGCTATTCTACTGACTAGTGAAATTATTTACTTTTTACTAAACGTCAAAACGATAAGTTATAAGGTAACTTGTATGAAAAAAGATTGTGACGTTATAAAATTGAATAGTCAAATCAGTTGGGTGGATGATTAAAAATAAATAAAAATTATAAAATAAGAACCGACGCAATTTTTACCGCTCTTTTACCATTCTTAATTTAATAAGCTCGGTTAGATAATTTATTTTAACTAAGTACCTATAGGATAATACCCAATTGGCCTACTGTTTGCAGTTTTCTCAACATACACTCCCTTTCTGGACATACCTTATTATATTACCTTACCCGTGGTGTTTCATTCCCCTCGTTTTTATCTACAAGCTCTAATTACTTTCCTCCCCTGCTCCCTTAAATCGTGGGATACTGACACCCCACATAGCTAGCTTGAAATCGAAATTATTTTGTCCTCGTATCATTGGTTTGTTTTTCGCGCGTGGTTACCGGCAGAGTAGAATTTGGGCCACCCCATCTCCTCCCATGTGGTGTCGTACAAGACGACTTAGGAATAGGGCTGTTTAACATAAATATATACAGTCCAGGCTCAGCCTCAGATGCTTGGCTCGAGTCAACAATAGTGCTAAAATACGGAAATGGGCTAAATTACGTGGGACCAAATAAGTACAATGATTGGTGAAATGTGGGTTTTAATTAATCTCTGGCTAAAGGCGTGATTATATGTACCTGTGTTTTTTTCTTAAATACTCATTGTTTTTATTTCGTCTGTAATAATCAGATTTTCAGAATAATTTCTGTGTAAATAAAGCAAGCAAGAAAATATTATTCTACTTATTTATAGATAAACCACCGGTATACCGAATAGCTATATATACCTCCATACCGTATAATAATTATAGTAATTAGATACCATAGTCTGCACAGAAGGAATCACACCTATTGTAAAGGTATTTACGAAAGTACCTACTAGGAATTATTTTAATTAATAAGAGGAGGTTTTCCGGTTTTATTTTGGGAATTCCATAAGGGGTCAGGTAAGTATATAGAAAGTAGGTAGGGAGGTATTGACCCGTTCACTTGCGAAACAGGTCAGCTGTATGAGTTTGGTTTTAACAACCCAGTTATTTTTCACGTAGGTGACGGGATTTCAACCGACTTCAAAAAAGAGAGGTTCTCAATTTGGAATGTGTGTTCGGATGCGAACATAACTCTGTAGTAATTCCAACAATATCTGCCAGACCCTATTACGTTACCCTATTACCCTATGGTACCATTTCTGGACGCGAAAGAGGGATGGAGCTTATATGGGGTATTAGTGTATAGTTCCATCTATCTCGCTCAGAAAACGTTTTTAGCACGTCAGGGTAGCCCATATTGACAGCCTCCGTGGCGTAGCGGTAGTAAACGCGGCCGCAACGCAGGAGGTGCGGATTCGATCCCCGCTCAGTGCAAATATTTGTATGCATGAATAGGTATGAGGATGACAGGTGGAGCCGCCTGTCACCTCAGCAGAAGCAGGCCACAGCGGCGGCGCGCTGGTATTCGAGGGGATTTACGCACGAAAAAGAGAATGAATATGGGTATTTGCATTGGTCTTGGTCATTGGTGCCTCGGAGAGCACGTTAAGCCCGGTTGCTATACGACTATCTATGGCAGTCGTTACGGGTAGTTGGAGCCCTCAAAAGTCCAACAACTGGTCTAGCTGCAATGCTTCTATATCGCCTTTAGGTCGTGGAGGCCAGTTGGCAGATCACTTCACAGAAAATATCGAAGTATGGCCAAATCCGCAGTTGGTCTGGTAAAGCCGACCTCAGACTCCAAGCTGAAAGCTTCGGACGAGACTGGGATTAACGCTAAGAGTAAGAAGAAGAAGAGTAACCCATAGTTGTAGTAATTACGACTCGTGAAAAGTGGATATTGGGTATTTTATTCTTACCTATAAAAAGCACTTTTCTCACATGTCGTAGAGAAAAGTAATGTTTCACACGAGATTAATTTATTTAAGCCTAATAAATCTGTTGCGAAAGAATTTTGGCCACCCCATCTCTTCCCATGCGGTGTCGTACAAGGCGACTAAGGGATAGGGCTGATTAACATCAGACAGATATACCTATACAGCCCAGACTCACCTCAGATATAGGCTAGGCTAGATATAGGCGAGCCTAACCCTTAAGGGGTAAAGCCGCGATACAGAAAGTTGAATTCCTAAAATGTTGAATTTGCAAAAAGTTGAATTTGCAGTATGTTGAATCCTAAAAAGTTGAATTTGCATAAAGTTGAATTCCTAAAATTTCGAGTAACCATTTTTACCTCTTATTGATTCGTGATCATTGACCCACGGTTCAAAGTATCAAAATTATTTATACTACAACAGAGAAGTATCACGTTGTAATTATCCAAGGGTCAATGGCCACTAGGACTTTGTAACACGAGTAGGTACAATAACATCGCTTGATATCCAATATTTATTCCGCCATCTTTGAAGTAAAAGTTTTGTGATATAATATCCCTTGAAGAAAACCGAAGAAGGCACTATAACCGATATACTTCACTGACTTTAGGGTTACCATAAAAATATTCTTATTTTGTTTTCTACTACTTCAAATAATATCTAAATTCAAAGAATATTCAGTGCTAACTCTTCGTGAACTCCATTTATATAATTCAGTAAGTAGTATAATGAGAAAGGTACGTCAGGGTTCATCGCTCATAAATTTAATCAATATCAGGTGATGGACTGAGATAGAACCATGTTTAATATTCAAAAGAGATGCCAAACATAAATTAACATATTTGGCGAAATATGGATGTTAATACACCTCTGCCTACCCCTTCGGGGGTTTACATGCAAGAGTATTATGAACAGTATATATGCCTTTAGAAAATACAAGAGTGTGATATATTGGCAGTGTTGAAATACTAAAGAGGTTCTTCAAGCGGGGCGTGAAAAGGCATTTATCAAGGCCGTCAAGTTAGGGACCACCATTTTACGTCCAATGGCACCGGGAATGGTGGTCTGTATCTTCTGGACTGCACGTCAACTTTATTGCCATCTAGCGGGGAGCAGTCAATTGACGGACCAAATTTAAAAAAAGCCTACCCGATTTGTGACAATAATATATTATCCCCGTCTCCTAAAACTTATTATAATAATATTGCCTCTAGCCTCTATCAGGGATATACAGATAGGTGCAGACGTAGGCATATAAAAATAATTTGAATATCCCCAAAAGTAGTAAAAAGGGACATGTCCGATAAAACCCCGACATCATGTACAACGTATCGAGGCAGATGTAATAATGCTGAAACGTTTCTACCCTCACTTTTCTATTTTATACGAGTTTCATTGATTTCCTCTCTCCTATTGAAATCGAGAGCCTTGTTTGTTTGTAAAACATTCTGACATAATATTTGCGCCCTTGGAGAATAACCTTGAGTTTGGCAAACACGAGATGATGCAATCAGCCCTGAATCAGGATAGTTTGAGATCGTCTTTCGAACGCCCTTTGGAACATTGACGTCACACGAATATCAAAAAATAACTGCCATCATAATTTTGTGGGTTAGGGGACATTCGGCCCACGATGGAACTGGCCCGAGGACCAGTTGCCTCTCTCAAAATTTGATAATGGATAATTTGTTTCGTTTGGTCGCGTTTGGTCCAATTTGACGTCAAAAATTGTTGTTGGCATTTCGCTTTTTGTCACTAATTACTTGTTACCTGGAGCTAATTGCGACAGTTATTATGATACTAGTCATCATGACCAGCTTTAAATTTCCTTAGGGTATACCCAAGGAACTTGCATACCTACTACTCGTGAAGGAATATCTTGTAAGGTTTAGTAGAATCGGTTCTGATATAGTCGAAGGAAGTACCTAATAGTCTCGAAGAAGCAATAGAACACTAAAGCTAAATTTATGTTAAGAATTTAGTGACATAAAATTAATGTGAGCGACAATTACTGTCGCTCACATTAATTTTATTCAACAATAACTTCATGTGTAAACGTCAAGTTGAATGCATATTTGCAAGTAAGCTTAAATAATTCGCAAACGATAGTTAAATTAAAATAAATCAATGAAAAATTTGATTTACAACTAATTTTATATTTTTCAGAGGGTAAATTTAACACTTTTCTACTAAAAAGTAGAAATGTGTTAAATTTTCCCTATCCTTCAAAAAGTAAATGAGTTCACAAAATTCTTTCAAACACAAAATGTCTCAAACCAAATTGTAGAGCTATGATCGTCGGTAACCTAATGTGCTAAGCTCATACCGATGACTGTAGGTACCTAAAGATGCATCAAACTAAAATCATAACGGCGCAGGTAATAATATGAATCATCAAGGTACATTATGATGTACTAAAATGTTTAGATTAAAATACAGTGTCGTGATTAGCACGAGGCGATGATGCAAATACGAAGGATGCGTAATGCAATGCAATGCAATGCGTTAATATACTTTGGTAATAATAAGTCGTAGTAGATGTGCTAAATCATGCACAAAGTTTAAAGACATAGGTGCATTCAACGACCAATCTTATCATCAAATCATCAGAATCCTTGCCTAAGTCCCGGTCCCATCTGAGGTCCGCTTTTCACAGTCAAGCTACTGTCATCTAACCTCCACAACCCCTTGGCGATATTGAAGTTCTATAGTTTAACCAGCTGTCTTTTTAGGGCTCCTACTATCTACCCGTAACGACTGCTGAACATGGTAAATATCCCGGTGAGTGTTACACTATTTAAGTTAATGACCATGTCAATCTCAAAAAATCACACATTGCTATAGATATGATGATGTTCGTTTGGCAACCCGGAACCATCAGTGCTGTTATCATTAACGTGCTCCTCCAGCACGGAGGTGTCTCAATGTCTTAAGAATAGTCACCCATACTAAGGCTTAGACTTGACTAGTCCTGTTACTGTTACTTAACCTTTACGAGTCCGACTTTGAACATTTTTGATACCACGAAATGTAGAAAACGAGAAACGTCTTAGGTTTGGAACCTCTTCATCACTGGGTTAGTGGCATTGGTCCCGGTTGTAGGTATCCTAACACCCGGGAATCCGGGGTCACTCTTCTAGTCTTTCTCTTTACCTGATTACTATAATATTTTACTTTTAAAAAGCCCCCAACCCACAGACAAAGCGTATGCCAAAACCGTGATATTTTTACAACCGCATAGAGTAGATAAAACACGTGTGCTTAGGAAATTATGACAAATCATAGACTAGTAGGTAATAATTAGTAATACATTAGGTAGATCGATGTGCAAAGTATTATTTTGTAATACAAACACATAAAACGTGCTTCGATAGATTCAATGTTTTTATTTATTTTTTCCATAAAATACTACATACATACATACATAAACTCACGCCTATATTCCCCGAAGGGGTAGGCAGTAGGCAGAGGTGCTAGCACCCACATTTCGCCTGTTTATGTTTAGGTCCCAATGTAATAGGTGGTGAGCCTATTGCAATTAACCGGGCACTTATAAACCTGCTATAAATACACACATAACTTCGAAAAGTCATTGGTGTGCTGTGTGCCATGGTAAACCTGGGATCGAACCCGAGACCTCGTCTCAGCAGTCCATTACCCTTGCCATCACCATAAAATCGTAATATATCATAAATTGGATCATCACTCACCTTGGAGCCCAAAGGTTTCTCCCCATTTCGAGCGTCCTTTTTTTAAGTGAGCAAATTCCCATACATACCTTCCCCTCGCTGGAATCAACAGGAGTGGCTATGTCCATCTCGAATAGACTAAAACCGCGCCGTCTTGGGTTAAAAGTTGTCGAGAATGAGAATGACACTGCGCCTGCACATCGCTAAATCGTTTTTTTTTTTCAAATTAGCTACATGAAATTAGTTGCCATTATTTGCAAAAAACAGGTGCCCGTATCCGTGCACACGCACGACGCAGCGGAGGCACTAATACATATCATTATCGAAGAAGAACCGTCCTGATTCAGATTTAAACTCAGACCACTGGTCGCTCAAGTTAAAGGTCAATGACATCACTAATGGGAGCAGTACTCTGCATTGTGGAAAGATTTTCGCTAAACACGGGGATTATGCAGGTAATGGGGGAATGAAATAGCAGTTTAAAGTGCTATCGTTAGGAAGGTTGATAACCTCCTATAATGGGCAGAGAGATAGTAGATTTACATTTTTTTTAGTAAATTATACATCTTACGGCGCTCCCAGTTGCATTTCTCGGAGTCTTCTCAGGTCTGGGCCGCGTTTCGAACCGGGCGGTGGTCCATTTGCTAAACTACTGTTTAATATTTACTTTATGTTGACGTTTTGTAAGTTCCGATTTAATTGTCTATGCAGAATAAACTATCTTTGATTTTGATTTTTTGATTTTGATTTGGGGTTATAGCTTGGAATCATGGTTCCACTTACTCTTTCACCTCAAAGACTTTAACTTGAAGTCCGGGATCTTTATTCTTTTTCCTCCTATAAATTTGGCTTGTGCCGCTTCCAAAGGTGTTGGATAGCAGTAATCTAACATCCAAAAAGGGCAAAAGGGCCTCGTCCATCAATAAACAAATGTACCAACTTGCAAGTGAGCTATGGGCTTCAGCCCTGAAGGTCTTGGTAGGGGCCCCAAAAACACCGAAAATACTGACGGGCTTTCATGAAACGTTTTGATGGGTAAGGAACAAAAACACTCGAATACTATAGCGGTAGCTCATTATGTATGTAAGGACGGTAACATATCAAAATACCGACGCTCATAACCAGAACCAGTTACCATCGGTAACGTAACGAAATTAAATTTTCGGGAATTTCAAGTTCAGGATTTTGAACTTTCGGGATTCTGAATTTCGGGATTTTGAACTTCGGTATATCGTACTTCGGTATTTTGAAATCCGGATTTATGACCTTCGGAATTTTGTTATTCGGAATTTTGAATTTCGGTATATTGATACGTAAGGACTGGTAAGGACAGAAGCAGATGGCGGGTTGTAGTCTCTGCCTACCCCGGAGAGTGTGTTTATGTTACTTTTCACACATGGTCAGCTATAATTATGATCTTTACACCATCGGCATAACTTCGATAATGAATATTTGCGAAGTGCTCTAACAGATACGCTCTTGATTAGATATCGTTCGCACCTCGTGTGACATGTGGCATAATTAGTACATACCTAACAGCTTTAGATAACTTGAAACATCGCTGTATGTTAAATAAACGTCGAAATACTAAAATAAATAGTCTTTGATTAGTCAAAACAAATGCGTAGATCTTCTCTATGACAAAGGGAGTAAGTATCTACGCATCTTGTGCATGATTGACAATTCAAAACATTACGTAAAAGTATCTGTATGCTTGTACAGTCAGCGTCATAAATATCTTGACGATAAAGTCTCAAAATGAACTTAAAACTCTTGTATCAAGAGCAAATCAAACTGTTTTATTGATTTAAATGGTATTATTGTCCTAACTAAAGGCGTGTACCAAATGTCAGAACAATCATTCAACTGGAAGAGGTAAAAAGACGAAATTAAGATCATATTAACATAAATAAATTAACATAAATTTAAGAAATTGCCCTATTGCATGTATGTTAATATAAATGGTACATAACAATCAAAATATGTCAATCATGGAAGGAGTGGGACCTGGTGACCTGAAATATAGGCTGCGAGCCTAGCTTAGGCACCAGTCACCTACAATTTAATTACTATGAATATTACCTACTTTGTAACCAAGCATTTAAACTGTGATATGTATGTTTATTGTGGTGAGAAATAAAAATATATTCATTCATATTCAATATATTCACTCATATTCATATTGAGTACTTTGTACGTCCAAAAACCGATCTTGATGAACAAAGTACCCTTTCTGTTGACCGATTGTTCTGATATTTGGAATAAACCTTTAGTTCAGACAATAATACAATTTGAATCAATAACAGTTT
Source organism: Eilema sororculum (assembly GCA_914829495.1). Lineage (NCBI taxonomy): Eukaryota > Metazoa > Arthropoda > Insecta > Lepidoptera > Erebidae > Eilema > Eilema sororculum. The sequence goes on from OU618543.1 coordinate 6,060,448, forward strand.
GATTTGCCCCTAATACCTTGGTTTTAAAATCATTTTGAGACTTTGTAGTCGAGATATTTCTGATGCTGTCCGTACTGATTGAACCGATTCTAGCATCATAGCTCTACGTCACCTCTAGCAGATTACTAAATTGGGTATTCTACTGACTCGTCAAATCAGTTACTTGAAACGTCAAAACGATAAAGTTATAAGGTATGAAAAAATATTTAGTGACGTGACAAAAAATTTACAGTCAAAGCAGTTTAGGGTGGGTGGATGATAAAATAAAAATTAAATTAAAAATTTAAAAAACCCCCGTCACAAAAAACACCAAAAAGTTGAAAATAAATGAATAAATTTTAATTCGACGGTTGCCATGTCGGGGGACCGTAACTGGTTAAGTACTCCTTTATATCGTAAGGTCCCCCGACATGGCAACCGTTGAATTAAAATTTATTCATTTATTTTCAACTTTTTGGTGTTTTTTTTGACGGGGGTTTTTTAAATTTTTAATTTAATTTTTATTTTATACTTTTTAAATTGATCTACTAGTCAAGCTCTTTCATTTGATACCCATATTGAGGGAATTATAAAGAAATTTGTATTCCAACATGTTGTGGCGGCGGCCATCTTGGACCGATTTTTTTCAAACATAGCTAAGAACACTCCCGACTAATATACCTTTCAAACAAAAAAACTGCATCCAAATCGGTTCATCCGTTTGGGTGCTACGATGCCACAGACAGACACACACACACACACACACAGACACGTCAAACTTATAACACCCCGTCGTTTTTGCGTCGGGGGTTAAAAACTATAAAATAAGAACCAACGCAATTTTTACCGCTCTTTTACCATTCTTAATTTAAAAAGTTCGGTTAGATAATTTATTTTAACTATAGGGTAATACCGGCCATAATCTTGTGGTCGGTTATTTATTCATTCTCTTATTAAACTGAACTTCATTATAGTACTTCCGTAGGCGTTAAATTTCTCAGTTCAGAAACTTGCCATTATTCTTTTTTGATTTTAGAATAGAGAATTTCTTTTTTTTTTTTTTCTAATTGTTTAATATTTTTTAGAACGTGTTTAGAGGAAACTTATATATATCATTAAAAAATCGAATGTAACTTTTTGCAATGACGTTATAATTCATTGTATTCGAAATGTATTTTGCGGTTAACGTATGGACTTTATAACACAGACAAAAACATCAACAAATCATTAATCATGGTCATTTCATATCAACAACTTACATCGTGTTAAAGAATTATATATTTTCTTATTTTTTATAAGGGCATAACGCTTTATAATGAAAAGGGGTAGGCAGATACAATATATTCTTAGTCATCATCATCTTGGTGATAATCTCGGTTGCTTAAGAAGCTTGAGCTGCAGAAGTCCCCTTTTCAACAGTGCGTAATGGCTTTAAAAGGTAGACAGACATCTTTAGAGGTATTACGTACAGTCGATTAGTCGTAGACACGTAGGCAGTGTTACGGGCAGGGCCTCGATTCTGCTAAAGCCAAACCACAGTGGAATCACCACCACTGCAAAAAAACGGCTAAATAATAGACTTTAAAGCGATGAGGTTAGTTCAAAATATAATGACTTTTGCAGAGTAATTGAAAAATTGTAATGAAATTGTTCATTTCATCTTAGACTTTAGGGGTATAGAAATAAAGTCTAAAATTTGATGTCATTTTTTGCAGTGAGTAGAGCATCTCAGTGGTTTAGTTAACAATCGAGGGCCAGTAGCTAGTTCATGATAAAATGTAAACAAAACATTAATTTATCTTTTACAATTATTATTAATTAGGTCCATGTTTATGTTTTGCATTATTATCTTCTGTTATCATTTATGTTAATAATAGATAGGGTCAGTAGCGTATGTATGGTAATTAATCATATTGAAGGTAGCGAGACAAAAGGGCACAAGCGACAACAACTGTTGATAGGAATATAGCTGGTTTTGTAAATTGTTATAGGATTTGAATGAAATTTTTATAGCACTTATTATGTTAACTTTAGGAAAAAGAAGCGCTCAAGTGGGACTTGAACCCAAGACCTTTCCGTTACAGGGGGAATGCTCTTCCAACTGAGCTATTAAGCCCCGCCTGAATCACTTCAAATTTTCCTTTTTTTTATATCCGTCTTGATGGTGGAGCCATCTACCAACTTTCTTATGTGTTATAAGATGTTTTCTTTTGGCAAAGTAAAATACATTATCCCGATGTTTCTGGAGCTTTTCATTAGTCATGGGGTAATAAATTACTAATTTACATAAGTACATTCATCACGCCTTTATCGCCGGATCGCCGGAGGGTAAGGCTAAGGCAGAGGCAGAGGTGAATTATCACCCACATTTCACCAATCAATGTATTCGGTCCCTCGTAATAGGGGGTGAGATATTGCCGTATTCCGGGCACTATTGTTGTTTCAAGCCATGAATCTGAGGCTGAGTTTGGGCCATATTATCTGCCTGAAGTTAAGCAGCGCTATCCCTTAGTCACCTTATACGACACCGCATGGGAAGAGATTGGATGGCTAAATTTCTATTCTGCCGGGTTTTTTCTTAAAAAAGGTATCAAACGTCCACATTATAGAATCCAGTGATAAAAACACTAAAACCTTACAACATTGTACTGTCCAAAACTGACGTAGTGAGTGTAGTGTGTCGCCAGTAGAGGATTCGATCCGGTCTTCGGGATCCCGGGATCCCGATTATATTTTAGTCCCGAAATTTTCGGGATTAAATTCAATGAATCCCGGGATTTTCGGGACATATATTTTTATATAAGTCAATAAAGTTGGAGACTGATTGTGATGTAAAGGATTTATTTTCAAGTCCAAGCAAGACGACTATAAAAAAAAACAGATTATTTGGTTAACTGGGAAAAATTGAAAATAGTGATAATGAAGAAAATTACATGAACATTGAACCCACGCAGACAACTAGTAAAACTGATTTAAAATTAAAAGAAAAGCTTCAGAACGAAATAGAAAACAGTATGAAAACTATAAATCCTGAAGCATATAAAGAAACGTATCTTTCTAAGATCATTAAACAAGAAATGAATCTCTATGAGGCTAGTTCCACACGAGGTTATAATTTGCAGAAGGCTTTTGCCCGCGGCTCCACCCGCGTGGATGTCGGTTATCGCGACAAAACATAGCCTATGTCCTTTCTCAAGGCCTAATCTACCCCTATACCAAATTTCATCAAAATCGGTTCAGTGGTTTAGGCGTGAAAGCGTAACATACAGACAGACAGACAGACAGACAGAGTTACTTTCGCGTTTATAATATTAGTATGGATATGGATATGGATTATTGACGATTCCTCCAACTTCCATGGAGCCTGAACGCGCGTTTTCCGTTGCTTCATATTTGTGCAACAAATTAAGAAGTATGCTTTCGGGTGAGACGTTGGATGCGTTGTTATTTCTTGGATTTTATTTTCGTGGCTTAGATAAGTAAATTATAGTTTCTAGTCTATTTGATTTAAAATATGAGTCCTATTGACATTGATCTCTTTTGACAAATTTTAAGAAGATGATTGTGTTAAGTTTATTGTAAAATAAAATAAACAAACTAAGCAAAAATTCATTAAACTACTTTATAAGGACCTAGTTTGTTAATTTATTGGAAGAAATTATAATTTTGTTTTATTTTTGAAGATTTAAGTAAGTACCACTTTCTATTACCAATATAATCCCGGGACTATCCCGGGATCCCGGTTAACTGTTGATAATCTCGAATCCCGGGACTAGAAATATCGACCGGGATCGAATCCTCTAGTCGCCAGCCTTACTTTAATTCGTAGTAATGGAGGGTAGACGCACAAAAAATGTTCTGCGCGCACCGCTTGACTCTCGCCGGCCAGTCAAGTCATGACCACGGGTACAGGATCGCACCCGAAACGTTGGCAAAAGTAAGTCAAAATTTTTTTATCGCGTGAAGTCCCGAATAGTTATAAATAACCATATAGAATCCATACAAACAGCTATACGAAAACATTTTATATACCTATTGGGCAAAATTTTATCTGCCAAGCGTAATTGAACTTTATCACATGATTTGGTAGGTCGAATTTACATAATCATTATGTAGTGCGCATTGTGTCCGCTTTACCAGTCTTTATTATTTGCTTTACCCGGGATTCTGGGCTCAAAGAGATACCGCATTTGGACTTTATATTCCGGTACAGTATATTGAGCGGATTAAAGTATTTCTGTTATAACTATCCCTTCGTACCTGGGAAATAGAGGTTATTTTCACGGTAAATAAACAAGCGCTATTACTGGGGTTATTATGGGCCACCTGGAAATAAATTGACCATCTGGAAATAAATGGGCAACCTGGAAATCCTTAAATAGATTGAGGTCTCAGGTCGGCTGTTGTAGGGCGAACCGGGTAAAATGGGGTTACCCGGACGCAGGGGATGGTGGCTGCGACTGTGGTGCACCTCTGCAGCCGATGGACCACCTCTTGTCGTGCCCACTGTGCCCCTACACCTGCACAGTTGCCGACCTAAATGAAGCTACGGAAGATGCGGTCAAAGTCGGCGAGTTTTGGGTTGGGCGTATCTACGTATTTAAATTGTTGCCACTGACACGAAGAAGAAGAACTGGGATTTTTCAGCAACCCCATTTATTATATACCTCGAGACACATATTTTGAACCTAAGTCGCGAAACCAACGAACGAGACCCTGGCGCGCGTGGATTGTTTTGATGAATTTGAGCTTGTCCACCGCTGTTTCACCCTCCGCTATCCTCAAACTATAGATGACATTTCGAGCTTATCTTAGGTCTAAAATTCAAAATCATTTATTCTGCATAGACCATTAAATCGGAACTTAGAAAACATTGATGTAAAAATAAATATTAAAGACTAGTTTAAACAAATGCACTACGGTAAGAAACTCAGCTGGCATTTTTTTGGTCTTTTTTTTATCGGGACATATTCTGCGGGATATTTCTATATTTTGGATAAATTAAACGTCAAATGCTCATCGTCTGGTGTGACGCCCGCAGCCAACATCAGTTTCAACGGTCATTCTCCGATTCAGCGTTCTTTGTCTAATTACCGTAACCTTTTTTATTTTTCATTGATTTGACTCAAACACATTAAAATATGAAACTTTAATTTAATAATTAATGTGGCATGTAAAAATTACTAATAGTTTTTCAGATACTAAGACTTAAAAAAAATTATGAGTATGGTAATTAGAAAAATAATATTTAATGTAACGGTAATTAGAAAAAATCACGAGGTCTATGTAAAATAGGATATAATGAAATTATAATAACACATATTAATAATTGGTTCACATATAATCATAATAAAATTAAAGCACAAGAATTAATAAATAAGTAGGATAGAACTTACAATAACATAAAATCTTCTTGGATAATATCTAGCTTAAAGCTACTCACAGCTCTTTTAAGTTTTGCTTATATTAATATCACTGAGTACTTTTACCTATTTAATAAAGAATCATCATAATTGGACTTATAGACTAGTATGTCATAAATTTTAATCAGTCTTGTATTATAGTTTTTTCTATTTAACAATATAAAACAATAAAAAATATCAATATGTAAAAAATAGATTCGTCAGAATCAGACAAATTTTTAAAAGTGCCTCTAATCTTCTTATCCTTAATACTATTATTTTGAGCATTTGTCATTGTTTTGAAGGAAGGTATTGTAAGACTAAAATCAACAGGAGACACAGGAGCCCAAAAACTATCTGTGTCAGATAAATTAAAGCTACTTTCCGCTTTTTCAAACTTCTCAAACCTCTTAGACATTTCACATTTGGAAATAAGAGACTTCGAAGACCCAGGAAACACATCAGCTGGCTTTACTAGCTGATTAGATAAAATTTTAGGTTTATCTGAAGATTTCTTAGCACCAATGGACCGTGATGTATCGCAATTATATTTGTTTTTGGCACGTGCAGATAAAATAAATTTGGAAGGTGGAGAAGGTCCAGCCTCTTCTGCCTTTTCCAGATTCAAAGAGTAAAATCCATGATTTCTACCATGCTCACATTCAATAGCTTGATACATACACTGTTGGTCATTACAGCTTAACTTACGCATTGCAAGTAGGTTCGGTTTTGATGAATTCCAAACGACTTGATGGACTTTCATTGTGCCCTTATACTCTCGTATCTCTTTAGGGATCAACAGATCTTTTTGAAGAATATCTGCTTCTTGTACAATATCTGTAATGACTCCCTTGACAGCAGCTTTCAATTTTTCAGAAAGAGTTTCGATATCAACAATATCGCAGCCCTGAGCCACGATCCTATCTGTAGTTCGTTTTATCGTTGCTCCTACGCCATCTGCTGAGCTTTTGCCATGACCAGCCTCTGTATAGTTCCAGGCAATCACTCTTAGATTAGAAAAGTGCCACTGGAGTTGAGAGATAATATAAAAAAAAAAATATATTTCGATATTGGCCAGTCGGAGAATCTGATATAAAATGGATGACATTTATATGAGGAGCTTCATTTTCAATGAAATTTAAGATAGGTATAAGATGACTCCAAACTGCAACTGCGTCATGTCGGAGTGAAGAACTCAATGTGCAAAACGACTGAGTCCGCAATACTCCACTTTTCTTGAAATAAATAACAGACGTGTGCAATGTAATTTGCTTACGGCTGCCACCAAAATGGAATGATTGAATTTCATCTGTGTATTTTGTATTATAATTTTCACTAGAATCAACGTTGAATACACAGTCATTTTCAGGTAAATTTTGTTTTAAAGGTTTAATGTAACTATTTTGAGAAACTTTATTAGCACAATGGTTCTGTTCGATTGGACTTTTCAAACTTTTCGGTTGTTTCTTTAGGGCTAGCTGTAATTTTCTCCTTGACCGTTTGATTACTGGTTTTCTCTTTCCCATCTTTAATGTAAGTTACCTGTTTTGTTATCCAGTGGTAGTAAAAAATCTGCTTTGCATTATCGAATTCTTTATAATGAATATTCCTATTTGCGCAATCTATACATGTTCTTGAAAGACACTCCGTACTTTAAGAAACACAGCATAACGATGATAGAACTTTGTGAGCGGAGCTTTCATCGATTAGGTCAAATCGTTTGAGTGACGCTATGATCAAGTCCATATTAGTGTGGGTCTTACACATGCAAGTCTCTCTTGCTGGTGAATCTGGAATTACAACTCAAAATGGTCGCATCTTGCAAAATGTAGAGTAGCTGATTTTATAGGTGTGAAACTGAAGAAATTTAGTGTGAAGATATTGTTACGAATGTGACGTAACATGTCAAAGCATCGGAACGATAAATTCGAACTTAATGTCAATAGCAGCTGTGACTGAGCGGTTTAGACCTCGCCTGCCAAAAAGAAGGTCGACGGATCGAATCCCGGTGACACGATATGTGGTTTTTGTGATTTTCTAATTTATTTAAATCTTTATTTGGTAAACGTAACAGAAGATTCTATATTTAAAATCTTCTAGTTATTAGCAGAACATTCTGGAAGAATGAAAATGAGAAACGAAATGAAGATCGAAATTATAGTTTAGCTCTTCTGGGAGATCATAGAAAATTCTGGAGAAATAATAAAATGAATATCGAAAAGACGATCGAAATTCAGGGTATAAAAGGAGCTGTCAGAGCCGTGAAAGGACAGTTAAGTTTGGGAGTTCAAAGTGAACAGAAGAAGAGAAAGAAGGGAAAAGGAAGAAAAGAGAAGAAAATAGTGAAAAGTGCAGTAATTGTGCAGTCGCGCCGTGAAGTGTCGTGTTCGAGATTTGGCTGTTGGGGTGTGAAAATAAAGCGGTCTCAAATACGAAGTTGTTTGTTTCCAATCCCGTTACCCGTCTCCCGTAACAATATAATAAAGTGTCTGTCAAGAAACGTTTTTGCTTTTTTGTTGTTTTTCTTGAAATGTATTCTCTCTTGCCAGAACAAATGCGACTGTTCTCATCTTGTTCTAAAAAAATTTGGACGTCTTGTTTGATTTTCTTTTTGATTTTGATTTTCTCTTTATTATTATTATGTAAATACTTTGGTTCATTTTCGTTATAATGACTTTTATTTGATTTTGCATGAAGTGTGTTTACATATTTCAGTCTTAATGCTTGCTTCCTATACTTTTCTTTTGCTCTTTTTAACTCCTCTATTTTTTTCTCATGTATGATATTTCTTTATTTGTTTTATATACATGTCTTCTTAATAACAATAAGGGTGAGATTTTTTTCCGTTTTGGTTTCTCAACAATTCTCTTCGAAGATAGTGAAGTTGGTGTTGAACACATAGAAGACGCGCATTCCGTAATATTGAAACTTGTATCTTTTTTTTCTGTCAATTGCTCATTATTGCTTAATAATAACATACTTTGAGTAGAAGATGATGATAGAGCACTAGAGGGACGTGGCGTTGATGTGATTAAGGTAGGTTTAAAATTTAATCTCTTCTTCAAGGGAACTAATTTTTTTTCAAATGAAGTCGACGGTGGACAAGTTTCGTCTTGCTGATTATCTAAAGATATTCTTCCAGTGTCATTTTTTGAGCGCAGCGAGTATGATAAATTATGATGTAGTGGTGTTGATAGAGTTTCAAGAGGATCTGTTATATTGTTATCAACCACATCTAGATCTACGATCACTTCTTCCTGAATTGTTTCCAGTTTTCCCTTTTCCTTTTGTCTTTTATAGTAAGCTCTGAAATTTTCTCTATTTTTTTTTGAGTTTTCTTACGATTTTTTGGTGACATTTCACAGATTGGAAGTATTTTTTTATCTGTTTTTCTTTTATTATGCCTTTCTTTCTCTTTTTCTTTTGATTGCTGATATAAAACAGGGTCATTTTTAATTCGTTATCGGCGTTGTCGTGCGGCGAGTCTTCTCTTTTCTTTAACTTCCTCTTTGATCTTTTTAGGTTTTCCCATCCTAAAAATTAAATAGTTTGATGAATGATAAGCATAATAGTATAGACATATTTACGGACAATGATAAAAATAATAACAATCTACAATAACCACGGGAAAACTTTCCATTTGTACAACATCGCGGCTAACAATTAGTAAACAAGTATTAATTTTTCATACAACGGTAATTAGAAACATATGGTAATTAGACATACGGTAATTAGAAAACGATATATTTTCTTAAAAATGTCGAAAACCGATGCAGTGTGCAAATATTAGTTTAATACAACGTACAGAGGTCAAAGTACCGTCTCCATTTACATGATCAACTTGGTCTAACTTAAAAAAATCAAGTATTAAAATAAGTAGAACGGTAATTAGAAAATATTTTAACCAAAGCTACGGTAATTATATACTCACGAGTTTCATTGGCGGTACACTAACGTTAGAGACGTGTAACTGCTGATCGATCACGGCACACACTGAGGAGATGCGAAGCGTACGGTAGTGATGTGCCAAATGCTGTTATTTAGGGATGTGCACCCGAGAATAGAAACTGTCACGGCAATTATGACTTTCGACTGGACATGCGGTTACTTAATTATAATTATTTTTAGACTGGTTCTATTGGGTCGATATTTTGTTATGCGATACTCTTCACTTAATATCGTTTAAAACATTGAATGGATCAAAGTAAATCTGTACGTTATAAAAAATACAATCAAGTTTTAACATTAAGTTGGTGTGCGGACACGCCACGGTAATTAGAGAATAGATGTTTTTTGAACATAATTAAATTAATTTAATCTTAACTACTTAAAACAGAAGCCTGTGTTTTTGTTTACGGCTCGATACGGATGCTATCTAACATATAAAAAAATTGCATGATTGAATATGATAATATTACGGATTTTGCAAGCCCGGACATGTAAAACTTGCTAATCGGAGAATGGCCGTCAATCAGGTTCACTGAGTTTTCCATTTGCCGCCACATTGCTTAAACCATGTACCTACCAACAAGCACGGATAAGCAGACTAAGATCCGATCTATATTGCCTCATGTTTCTAAAAATAAATTGCTTCTAGCTAGAACATAGGGACGTACTTATAACGTGATTAGGTATACCTATGTTTATGCCTTTATCAAATTATTAAAAATAAATTATCAAATTATCTATACAAATAAATAAAATTGGAGTGTCTGTTTGTAATATTAAAATAACCGCTTTCTACTACATGCATATGAATGTATATACGGTACACATACCAAAATATATATTTTTAAATTTTTTGTCTGTCTGTCTGTCTGTCTGTCTGTCTGTCTGTCTGTCTGTTTGTTTTGGCTAATCTCTGGAACGGCTGGACCGATTTGGACGGGACTTTCACTGGCAGATAGCTTATGTAATAAGGAGTAACTTAGGCTAAAAAAATGCCAAAAAAAGAACTGATTTTTTTTATTAAGTACATTCCACGCGGACGAAGTCGCGGGCACAGCTAGTTAAAAATAAAAACCTGACTGCTGAAAAGATCTAAACAGGTTTTCTTAGCGGTTAGCGGCTTTCTTCCGGTTTATGATTTTCAAATGCAGAATGATTTTTGAATTTAGAATAGGATGTAGGTACTCAAACTATCCCTGATCCCGTTCGCAATCTTTTCAGCACCGACATAGCAACGCGCACGTGTAACAGAAACACAGGCGCACTGCTATGAATGCTATCTTATTTGTATAATAAAAGAAAAGGTATTCAGCATCTTTTGTCGTAATAATAACATAATAATACTTACAATCACAACGATAAGATACGAGATAGCTAGTAGTACATTTATTTTGTCGGAAGTTTACCAAATATTTACACAGTGGAAAAGTAGCTGTGTTTGATTGACAAAGAAAACTACGAGAACATTCTGTACGATTTTGTTTCGAAGGACAAGGTCACTTCACAATATTTGTATTCTCGCTGTTTCAACAAATAATAATGGATTGTTTCAACGCCCTTGGTAGCAGGCGTGTTCTAGTGAGGCTGGCGAACAATTTATTATCACTATCAATAGGAGAATAATAGGTTCACCAAGGACGGTATCTACGTATTGGGATCAAATTAAGGCACTTCCCCGAGCAAACGTCCTTGAGGATATATTTCCTCTTTGACGCAAGAGTCTGAGCTTCATTAATATCTTAAATAGAAATTAATTTTCAGTTATTTCTTAGTCTTTTTAAATATTCTTTTTTGTTCATTGAACAATATTTATAAAGTGTCGGTAGCTTAATGGTTAAGGAGTCGGCCTTACGATTGATAGGTCCCGGGTTCAAATCCTGGCCATTAAACTACCGACGTGAACCCACTCCTAACACAAGCAATTTAGCTTAGCTGGAGGGGTTAGTGGGAATATTAGTAATTTCAGTTCTAATATTCTTTTTTAAAAAAACTCACAGTCAATCTCTATTGTTTCAATAAAAGAACTTGACCTTTACCTAGATGGCTTGATGGAACTTATGAATCTCGAAAAATCACTGCTGACTGGACCAACAATGCGCTACTTTTAGCAACTGTCGTGCAAATCTAGTCAGATAAATGTCAAAACTCATTACAGTTTCTGGTACACGTCACATGTACACTGTACATCGCAGGACTTTATATGCGCGTCCAAGAACGCCATACAGGTGGCAGCACATTGGGAGAAGATAATTTGAGGGCCGAGGCGCTATCCCCACGATGGTACAGAAAAAGAAGTGTCTAGTTTCTGTATCCCATTCCAAAAGCTATCCTTCTAAACCCTGTGAGAACTACAGTGTAGGTAGGGTGTAGCCATCTTACCCTCGGAAAGCCCCCAGCATTTCATTCCTACTATGCCAGAAAACATGATACAATTTTAGTTCTGAACAGCTATCTCTGAAATTCGCTAATTACTTACATTAAAACTGTGATTAAAACACGTTTCCAAACTAAATATCGCCTCTGAAAGTTCAATCTAACTGTCAAATTAGGTTAATAATACCCCTATTATTTTCAGAGATATCAACGATCTGAACTTAATATCGAGTTTTCCTTTGCCGATAAATTTCAAAGTAGGTAATCCTCAGTCCAAACTTGGGCCCATAAAGACATTGACCTGTCGCAAAACCTGCCCTGGTTTCCTGTTTTCTGATACCATTAGGGTCAACACCAATATTGGATTGTGGCGCGAAGTTTTGATCGCCCTAATAAAAAAGTTGTTGGGTATAAAACTTCGGCCTACACACTACCGTGGTGTGGTGATAGGTCAACTTTCACTTATATTCATCATACACCTACTAGCTGGCCCGGCGAACTTCGTACTGCCAATTTTTTCGGCCCGCGCGGCGTCCGATCCCCTTCCCGTTGCACCCTCTACTATATTAAGCATATATTATACATATAAACCTTCTTCGTGAATTACTCTATCTATTAAAAGACACCGCATCAAAATCGGTAGCGTACTTTTGAAGATATAAGCATACATACATTGACAGCCTCTGTGGCGTGGCGGTAGTGCACGCGACTGCCACGCAGGAGGCGCGGGTGGCGGGGGTTCGATCCCCGCTCAGTGTTCTTCTTTCTTCTTTCATAACACAAGCTAATTAAGCTTACCATAGGTCTAGATAACGTTGTGTAAAATGTTGTGGAATATTTATTTATTACATAGGGAAGGACAGACGCGGAAAGCGGCTTTGCTTTTAACTATGTAGTGATTAGGTTCACTTATAATCCCTCCTGAGGAGGACCCTCCTGAGGAGGGCCAGACCGTAAGGGATGGCCCTGGGTCAGCCGGGGTGCGAGGGATATGTCTATAACAACCTCACCTTCGGCCTAGCACCAAGACCCACAGTCGGCGTGCGGTTTTAGTCGGTTCGAGTCCGACATAACCTCCCCTTCCGGCTCCGGCAGGGGGGGTATCCGAGGGGATTTCCGCACGAAAAAAAAAAAAAAAAAGGTTCACTTATAATTCATATCGGTTCATAGAAGCTAACATGTGTTCTAGGAATAATGGACTATTAGACATATTGCGCGAATCTGTCTGCGTGATATATTGGTCCCGTTCCGAATCAATTTTCTGGATAGTATAAACTGGCCTATGCGATGTTCCATGTGGCTTTTTTTATTTATTATCGTGCGAAAAATCTCCACGGAGCCGGTGGAGGTGGTTATGTCGGACACGAATCGACTAAAACGCACGCCGTGTTGGGTCTTTGGTTGCCGGAGCTGAGATTGCCGAAAGCATATCTCTCGCACCCCGGCAGACCCAGGACCATCTCTTTCAAGATGGCCCTCTTCGGATTGTGGGGACCATAGTGTCCCCATCTGGCGTGTTGAAGTATCAAATATCCATCCATTCAAACTTTTTACTTTATAATAAGTAGGTAGTCGTAAGATTTCTGCACAAACAACGCTATCACAGAATGGTTTCAAGTTTTCAAGTACTGAAATTGTACTCCTTTGATCTTGATTTCCCTATCAATATTTTATTAGCGTACGAAATAAACCGCGCGTAATTCACAATCAGTACTTACGTACCGAAGTGAAGTGTAGCTCAGGGAAATTAGGTACAACAAATTTTATGTTGGCTTCACAAGAATAAATACCAGCCAGAACCAGATAGAGTTAGTTTTCAGTGTACTTTTTTAAGGATTCCTTCGAGTAAAGATGTGGTAGACTATGACAAACCTACTTACTAACCTGGCCCTCGATTCTACTAAAGCTAAACCATTGTGGTGCCGCGGTCACTGCAAAAAATGACATACAATTTTAGACTTTATTTCTATACACCTAAAGTCCAAAATGAAATGAAAACAGTTTCATTACACTTTTTCAATTACTCTGCAAAAAAGTCATTTAATTTTGAACTTTTAACGGCATCGCTTTAAAGTCTATTATTTAATGCCGATTTTTGCAGTGGCGCTGGCACCACAATGGTTCTGCTTTAGCAGAATCGAGGCCCTGTGCGGTTAGCATTGGTTTACACTGGTCCGCGAAAGAACTTATCAGAGGATGCAATCAAGCTAGCGGTACACTGAGTAAGAAAAAATAATCGTTCAATGATATGCGGATGACAGGATGATGGTGCAATCGATAGTACCGCAATCCAGGCGGTTCAGTTTCTTTCCTTATCCCATGATTCCCTTCTTCCTACAATTCTGGGTTTCAGCGGGACGGAATCTATCAAAGTCCGGACCATTCTAGTGACAACAACTGGTATGGCGGCGTCGACTTTTTGGACTTTACCTTAGCTTATAATCAGGGGGCCAAGTCTGCTAAGTTATGTTAACGTACAAGTTTTGACGACACCATTGATATTACAATGAGATTGACATTATGAGCGGTGCGATGAGTCGTGTCATTGTGGTCTCACAATCGTCTCATCGTTGTTTCAAAGTCGAGTTCTTTCGTTTGTTTAGCCAAGATTGCCATATCAATGAAATATTAATGTCAATTTGAAATAAATTTAAAATGCATTTAGTTTTTTAATTTCTTCCATAAAATAACTCTTAATAAACGTATTTATTGATACAAATGTACAAACGTGGCACTCTAATTCGAGAAACTATAGGTTAATTCGTGTAGTTTTGAAAATTACTTACCTAGTTATTCCCTTAATACTTATTTATGTACCTACCTGCCTATTGATTTTACAGTAATAATGATTAGACATAATTTTAAGGAAATTCAATGTAGATAAATAATGTACAAGCATGCTGCGCATTCCGAGGGGGGGGGGCATGGGGGACATGACCCTCCTCCCTCGGCCTCTAGTCGCGCCTTTAAAGGTAGCATCAGATGGGGCAGAAAGGTCTGAAACTCCACCACCCCCTTGGAAACTGCCCCAGGAGCCGGCGAGGGCTGTTATGTCGGACTCGAACCAACTAAATCCGTACACTGTCTTGGGTCATCATTTGACCCAGGGCCACCTCTGATTTCAAGATGGCCCCCTCGGGTGTGGGATCCACGGTGCCGAGTAGGGAGGGGCGCGCCCCAGCCTGCTTCTGCTAGGATGACCGCTGAATCTGTCACCCCCTAAGCCCGAGCATAAGAAGAACGGAAGTCGTCGAACGACCTCCGACGCCTGAGTCGTATCCGCCATTCACGAGCTGTCCCATCCGGCCCTGCTCCCACGCATCCTTCTCGAACACCACTAATAAGTGGGTAAACAAGTGATGAACGGTGAACGTATGAAAGGCGACAAATAGGCCTCAAACACCTACCCATTTCTTACTATACGGGGTGCTTGTGGTATTCTTGAAGAATCATCTTTTCTCAAAAAAATAATGGAACAAACGCCCATCTTGAGGTCAAATGTAACAAAGCATAAACCTTGTTACATATTTTGACCTATTAAAACACAAGTGGGTTGAAAAGATATTAATTTATTTTACATTGTCCATAAACCATACTACCACCGACAATAGATTTATAACAGAGAATAGTATGTATGTTTATATTTGTACATATTACTTATTGGTACTTTCTACTCCACTATGCAACAAAATAATAAATAATCCAATAACAGAATCAGAAAACAATTAACTACATGTCTATGATAATAACCTACTATAACTTTAGGTACTAGGAATGCCTAAATACTGCATAAAATTGAATTGTTTTACATTTCGAAGACTTTTAGTAAAAAGTATCAGCAAGCATTTCATTTTTTTTTAAATGAACAATAATAAATATCTTATATATACAATTATAATTAAATTCTTAGCAATGACTTCTCTAATAAAACAAAACCCTACATCCGCATGGTGATACATACAATTTTCTGAAAGTTTCTGTGCACTCTGATTAACATTAAACAATGTTATTGGCACCTTATTGTTTCTACCGACTAATTCAAACAATAATTTCTTTAAGAAAATGGTCTTATGGGCCTGTGTAGAATTTCTGTCTATAAATCAGTTGCCCAATTAGCATCAACAAAAATAACCATATAAACTTTTTAGGTAGTTTTATCACTAAGTACATTAAAAATGCTGAAGTATTTGCATGTTTTATACACTGTGCATTCATTGAGATGGCCATTGAGGAAAGCAAAGTCACATCATCCAAATGAGTTATATTCAAGTCAAGTTAACACTAATAGCACAGATGTTTAAGTTATATAATTCTTATAGAAAACAACTATTTTAATGTAGAATACTTTAGAACAGAAGAAAATGTATTTATAGTAAATCCCCTTTAGTTGGGTTTTTACCCTTTAACAAGTCTTGCTCTGTTTAACACTGAATTATCACTAGGTATTTAGTTTATTTTTAAAGACCCACTAGGTTTGTTCACTGAGTCCCATGCACTATTTTCTTGGAATGATTTCAACTCTTCTTCCATGCATAGGCACCACTCGTTCGCTTTGTACTTTTCATTAGTTCTTCTTAAGTTAAATTGTTGTCACATTTGTTCATGATAATAACCATACATGTTTTTCAATAGGCAATTTCTCACATGCTTCTCTTCGTTCACATTAAGGTACTCTTAAGATCTTCTAGTTCATTACTTGACAGATTGTTACAGAAATCCTCTGAATGTGAACTCTATGTAGAACTAGAAAAAATTATTCCATTATTTCTATTCCAACTCTGATGGAAAAATATTACTGATGATATCCTCTGTAATATCCCTTATTAGGTTGTGAGCTTGAACGTTAATATTTAATTGAATTGAAATCCGTAAGTACTAGCTTGAGATTGAGAGAAGTGATAGAATTTATTTGACACAAAACTTTTATCGAGCTCGACCAAACTTTAAACTTTAAATAATAAACAAACATGGCCGACTTTAACATTCAATTTCATTGGTGATTGCTGCAAAGTCTGCTATAACTTGGGATATATATCTTGGACGTAAAATGTACTACTATCTATACGAACAATACGTGTTTCTTAGTGAAAGAGGTCCAAGATATGTGTCACGAGGTATAAGTAGTGTTCATTCCGAAACCACACCACAACCACACTATTGTCATTGACATAAAAATGGTAGTCTGCTAACTTAAATTCACTGTGGTAATATTATCGCAGTGGTGTGGTCTCGGTGTGGTAGACACCATCGATGTCAGTTCACGGAATATACTGCCAAAATTGCCATATCAATGAAAATCAAAAATGCAAATTTCATCAATTCAAAACGCGCTTAGTTTTTTTTATTTTCTCCCTTAATTTGGCTCTTCTAAACGTAATTGGTACGAATGTACAAACGTGGTAACAACTACTTAATTCACCCATAATTCACTGTAACATTGAAAATAAATAGGCTGTATGTACTTGCCACTATAAAAAACCAGTGACCTGACAAAATATGACATTACTGAGTAAAAGTAAAATTACCTAATTAATCATTTTAAGTACTATAATATACGATTTCTTATATAAATAAGAAATCGTATTGTGATCATGATCAGTAAAAAATAATAAACTTTTCAGTGTATCTTTTACTCAGACACTCCCGCCAATAAACCATGACTAGGCAGCATGGTCATAGCACCTTAGCCTGTTCTGAAAGGAACAAAATAATGAAAAAAATTACGAGATGCTCTGTGTGCTTGTCATCAAATGTCATCTTTGCTTTGTTTGTTTACATTTTAATTTTATTCTTTCAATTCGTTATTATTATGCTAGTTGAACAATTTTGTAGTTGAATTTATTCGTAACATAAAATTGATCCCAGGGAAAAGTATGTACCAATGAAGGCATCAAAATATTGCTGTGTTCTGACATGTGAAAACAATTCACAAACACGCTTAAACAATGTTTTTGTACCTAGTACCTAGCTCGGCTAAATACGAGTGATGTAAATCGCTGTGTTGGATGGCAATGACAAATATGTGAAGTACATCTTAACGTGAGTATCACTTACCAGTATTACTTTAATTTGAGAGCATTAACAGATATTGATACGCATAACCTTCAGTGTATTTAATAAGTTGACTAAGTTTTATCACCATCTAATGAACAATACAAAAAATATGGACAAACAAAATTTTTATGTGTTCATCAGATTTTGATGTATTATATAGAATCCATTGCAGGCATACCCTAACCCCCTTTATTGCTTATTACCTAATGATTTGAAATGTATTTATTTGTTTCAGTTGAAAGAAAATATTGAAAATTATTAATATTGGACTACTACGACTGACTGAACCTGAGCCTAGTACATCATTTTCTTCATCTTTTCTCCTGAAAATGGATAAGGGGACAAATTATGAATTCCCAACCCAATAGATGCAACAGAGACATTCAAGTGAAGCCTAAGATAACAGACAGAACTACATGTTTTATGTCGTACAAAAAGTATAGGCCCAATGTAGAAAATGCATTTATAAAATTCATAAATGCATATTCTACATTGGGCCTATCATATTTGTTTCATTTAATGAAATTATACTTGGTGAAGAAGCACTACCTTCAATATAAGGAAGTAGTAAACTACAATTTCAAATAAAAGAATAAATAACATCATTAATGTATTTTTATTTTCCACTACCTATCTAAAATTGTTTGAGTAGGCACATAAATAATTTACGCAAAAATCTTCAGCAGAAGTTAACATAATTCATAACATATTAGTCTTCATATTGTACCCAGTACTTATGTGATACCTTTGCTCAAAAGTAGGGAAAGCTATACAAGGGTCCTTTTTGACTTGTTTGCACATACATTTACAATATAATTTGAGCTTTATATTTGTCTTGCAGTTGTATGTCTTTTACATAATTTTTCATGGTTATTTGGCTTGTTTCTCTGGATCCTTTGGCTGAGTGCTCCAGGCATAAAGGCATCAACACACAATGTTCAGATGAGTTTCACATACCTGTAATTGGTTAAATAACTTTACATTAATATTGAATGTTTAAGTAGGTTTATCGGCATTCTAGGTCCAATAACACAAGCGAGTTAAGATATGCTTCCTTTGGGTCCAGATATGAGTAGTGCCATAGTACAACAAGAATAGTGTTATGATAACACTGTGCTGAATGTTATAGAAAATTAATTTATTGATAAATATTGACAGCCTCGGTGCAAATATTTATATGCACATTGGTCTGGTTATACTTCGGAGAGCATGTTAAGCCATTGGTCCCAGTTGTCATACAAACATCTATGGCATTCATTATGGGTAGTTGGAGCTCATAAGTCTGACCCCAGACTCCAAGTTCAAAAGCTTCAATGCGACTGGGATTAACGCTAGGATGAAAAAGATTATTTATTTACTAAATATGAACCTAATTAATAAGCTATTGATTGATGAATTAATAAATACATGAATATAAATACTTATAATATTAATATAAAATAGTACTTACTTAATGAAAATAGGCCAGTACAGGCACTGATCTAAGTACTAACATAGGTACTCTGTCATCACATACTGGGATATATATAATATTCAATCGAGTGCTTACTTACATATAGGTAGGTACATATTAAATATCATACTAATATGTAGTAAAGTATATATTATATCTATACCTACTAATAGTTAGTTTAAATATAGTAAGTAACTAGTATATAATATGAATACTTAGGTAGGTATGTTAATTAATCACTTGGTATTAATGTCATTCTTAATATATAATTTTCTGCTCTGATGGAATAATATTTTAAAATCCTCTGCAATTTCTCTCGCGTGGGCTTTTTGTGAGCATAAAATATGTTGTAGTAAATTCCGCTTTAGGCAGGCGTATATCGAAAACATTACTACGCTTCAAAATATCATATCACAAGCACAGTGGCGATTTCTGACACATTCGCGTCGAAGATCTTCGTCATAGGTAGCTTCTAGCATTTGCCACCGTAAGTATTTAAGTTTTGAAGGTAAACATTGTTTAGCTAGACCTAAACACAACGTGAACACATAGGAAAAAGGTGTGGCTGCATTGTGGCGTTAGAATCTCTTCAGTACGGTGGAATTTCTACTTTGACAGTTGTCAAATAATAGTAGACTACCATTATGCAAACTATTACGAACATATTGAAACACTATTATGTTAGCAGACTACCAATTTGTATTTTGACAACAATTCGTGACCACGTGACCTGTAAAAGTGAGAAATTACTCGATCACAAGACCACAATGACGCGATTCTCACGTCGACCACTGACAAGCGATCGGTCTTATATTTTAGCGGACTACGAAATGGGTAAAATTATGTCGACACCATACCATTGCGACTCTATTACAACGAATTTAATTAGCAGACTTGGCCCCCAGGTGGGATGCAGGGAAATTGACGAAAAAAAACTGTCTAGTTTCTGTATCCCATTCCAAAAGCTATCCTTCTAAACCCTGTGAGAACTACAGTGTAGGTAGGGTGTAGCCATCTTACCCTCGGAAAGCCCCCAGCATTTCATTCCTACTATGCCAGAAAACATGATACAATTTTCGTTCTGAACAGCTATCTCTGAAATTCGCTAATTACTTACATTAAAACTGTGATTAAAACACGTTTCCAAACTAAATATCGCCTCTGAAAGTTCAATCTAACTGTCAAATTAGGTTAATAATACACCTATTATTTTCAGAGATATCAACGATCTGAACTTAATATCGAGTTTTCCGTTGCCGATAAATTTCAAAGTAGGTAATCCTCAGTCCAAACTTGGGCCCATAAAGACATTGACCTGTCGCAAAACCTGCCCTGGTTTCCTGTTTTCTGATACCATTAGGGTCAACACCAATATTGGATTGTGGCGCGAAGTTTTGATCGCCCTAATAAAAAAGTTGTTGGGTATAAAACTTCGGCCTACACACTACCGTGGTGTGGTGATAGGTCAACTTTCACTTATATTCATCATACACCTACTAGCTGACCCAGCGAACTTCGTACTGCCAATTTTTTCGGCCCGCGTGGCGTGCACCCTCTACTATATTAAGCATATATTATACATATAAACCTTCTTCGTGAATTACTCTATCTATTAAAAGACACCGCATCAAAATCGGTAGCGTACTTTTGAAGATATAAGCATACATACATTGACAGCCTCTGTGGCGTGGCGGTAGTGCACGCGACTGCCACGCAGGAGGCGCGGGTGGCGGGGGTTCGATCCCCGTTCAGTGTTCTTCTTTCATAACACAAGCTAATTAAGCTTACCATGGGTCTAGATAACGTTGTGTATAATATTGTGGAATATTTATTTATTACTTATGGACGGACAGACGCGGAAAGCGGCTTTGCTTTAAACTATGTAGTGATTAGGTTCACTTATAATCCCTCCTGAGGAGGGCCAGACCGTAAGGGATGGCCCTGGGTCAGCCGGGGTGCGAGGGATATGTCTATAACAACCTCACCTTCGGCCTAGCACCAAGACCCACAGTCGGCGTGCGGTTTTAGTCGGTTCGAGTCCGACATAACCTCCCCTTCCGGCTCCGGCAGGGGGGGTATCCGAGGGGATTTCCGCACGAAAAAAAAAAAAAAGGTTCACTTATAATTCATATCGGTTCATAGAAGCTAACATGTGTTCTAGGAATAATGGACTACTAGACATATTGCGCGAATCTGTCTGCGTGATATACTGGTCCCGTTCCGAATCAATTTTCGGGATAGTATAAACTGGCCTATGTGATGTTCCATTTGACTTTTTTTATTTATTATCGTGCGAACAATCTCCACGGAGCCGGTGGAGGTGGTTATGTCGGACTCGAATCGACTAAAACGCACGTCGTCTTGGGTCTTTGGCTGCCGGAGCTGAGATTTCCGAAAGCATATCTCTCGCACCCCGGCAGACCCAGGACCATCTCTTTCAAGATGGCCCCCTTCGGATTGTGGGGACCATAGTGTCCCCATCTGGCGTGTTGAAGTATAGCCTATGAAGCGGTGTTAAACTTAGTTATAAGCAGAATTTGACGTCAAAAAGCTGTAGTAGTGCTACACAATTTTGAATAAATACCTTGGAGTTTGAGTTTGAGTTTATCAAATATCCATCCATTCAAACTTTTTACTTTATAATAAGTAGTCGTAAGATTTCTGCACAAACAACACTATCACAGAATGGTTTCAAGTTTTCAAGTACTGAAATTGTACTCCTTTGATCTTGATTTCCCTATCAATATTTTATTAGCGTACGAAATAAACCGCGCGCAATTCACAATCAGTACTTACGTACCGAAGTGAAGTGTAGCTCAGGGAAATTAGGTACAACAAATTTTATGTTGGCTTCACAAGAGTATATGCCAGTCTTTTAGTGTACTGTTTTAGTTTAAGGATTCCATCGAGTAAAGATATGGTAGACTCTGACCCACCCACTTACTAACCTGTGCTGTTTGCACTAGATTACACTGATCCAAGAAAGAACTCATGAGCACCTCTGAGAACTCAATCAAAGTGGTAGCAGCACACCTGGTAAATAAAATTTGACCAATGATGTGCGGTCGACAGGGTGATGCAATCAATACTGCCGCGAACGGCGGTTCACAAATTCCCTTCTTCCTAACATCCCGGGTTGTTTATGTGGACGTAGGAAAGGATCTTTACATCTATTCTAGACTACTATTCTAGAGAAAACGTCTACAATGGCGGCCATTACTTTTTGGGCTTCAAGTTTGCTTATAATCCAGCAGGATGTAGAGAATTGGCGAATAAAGAATAATTGAGTATAGTTAAGGGCTGTCCTTTTCACCTTAGCGTAAAGGCTACCACCCTTAAGTAAACAAAAATACAGTTATGACTAATGACTGAATGATGATACCGCATAATTATTACCCCAAGTAAAGAAGATTAATAGCAAAATTTAATCCGCGGCTTAAAAAGAAAACGCTGCGATGTTACGAAGTCATATCTTTTATAGCAATTGCGCATTATTGCCAGATAAAAAATTATCTTCGCTGACAGGATGATGAGTTGTAAAAAATAAAAACACTTTAAAAGTGTCAACAATTATATCTTTGCTTTTTTTGACATCATGTTAGATAACGATTTGTTTATAAATATTTATTTATGGATGCTGTAGTTTTCCGTTCATGCTGCGAGGTGCTGATACTATCTAAACCTGAGTTATCATCATCGTCTTAGCGAAGTTTTCTGTTGCATCTGAGGCTTATACTTCGGTGCTCGGAGTTGGTTACTCCATATCCTCTTCTTGGTTTGACTCATACGGCATGAGCGACTGCCATATGACTACTCGACTCCTAGATTAAATTCTGAGCTAGAACCTCATCCGTCGGGCAAACAGGTATGTACCGACTTGCAGGTACAGCTATCTAAAATCCTGAATATCTTGGTGGATCCAAAAACACTAACTGACTTTTCTTATAAATTTCCTTTAATTTAATTTACCAGTTTGTTAGACAGATTAGATTTTTTTTTTTTTATTTATTTATAGGACACGTCAATTTGACTTATGATTGCCACTATTGAATGAAGTCATAAATATAAAAATACAGGATGTGATTTTTTCGGCTTTTAGTTGGTTCGATTACCGGGTGTGTCAAGCGTATTTTCGGAAATCTTTGAATGCAGTTTTATTTCTTTTTAAAAATAAAGGCATGTTTCCTTTGAGTGAAATTCTCAAGCTCCAGTATTTCAAGCACTTCCCCTCCAGGGGACATGAAAATCTTCCACCCTACATATCTTATAAATAGCCTCTTGCATATATGCAAGCAACAAGTAAAAATCTATGGGAATCTCCGAAAAAAGTAGGCATAGAACATAACCATTACACAGTCTAATCTAAATGATGTTGAAATTTTCTGCTGTTGTACTCATTACTAGGTTCTGACCCAGACAGACTGACTACTACA
This sequence comes from Eilema sororculum, assembly GCA_914829495.1. Classification (NCBI taxonomy): domain Eukaryota; kingdom Metazoa; phylum Arthropoda; class Insecta; order Lepidoptera; family Erebidae; genus Eilema; species Eilema sororculum. The sequence continues at coordinate 6,084,090 of OU618543.1, forward strand.
CGCATTTAATTATAAAAATCTAGATTACATAGCGGTTACATAGTCTAAAATATGGCCAATATGGCGGTCAGGGTCGTTTCCGTTTGTGAACGTGTTCAGAGAAATTATAATAGCACCATTTCTGTTTAAGTCGAATCATTATTATCACCATAGCATCTTTAAATTGGTATTTACAGGTTTGATTGCCACCTGACACCCTAATCCTAGGAGAAAAGACTATGTCATACCAGAGCCACAGCCTCAATTTGTATGATTGAATTGTCTTTGAAGATGGTGGTAGAATCCAAACACCCGATTTCATACCACCATGTTTTTGTATTTAGTATGAGTTTATGAATGTTGATTATGCCGCGTAGTTCCCCTAAAGTAGAATTTTGGCCACCTTATCTCTTCCCATGCGGTGTCGTACAAGGCGACTAAGGGATAGAGCTGTTTAACATCAGACAGAATTTTATACAGCCCAGACTTCTCGAGACAACAATGGTGCCCGGAATATTATGGCAATAGGCTCACCCCCTATTATATGGGACCGAATACAATTATTGGTGAAATGTGGGTGTTAATTCACCTTTGCCTAACCCTTCGGGGATAAAGGCGTGATTATATGTATGTAAGTAAATCTGTTTTTGAGTAACCATTTTTACCTCTTATTGATTCGAAATCATTAACCCACGGTTCAAAGTATCAAAATTATTTATATCACAACAGAGCAATAGACTCACTCCTGATTATGTGGTACCAAATAACATGATTGGTGAAATGTAGGTGTTAACTCGCCTCTGCCTAACCCTCCGGGGCTAAACACGTGATTATATGTATGTATGTCTGGTTATAATTAGTACATATTTATGAGTTACGATTGCATGAGCACCTAATCGTGCGTTATATAACACTGTATTGGGCTATAAATTACGGCCTTTGTGTGTCAAACTCGTTTAGTGTAAAGCTAGGAAGTAAACAGTTTGGATTGGAGGTTGTATAATCATTTATCTGTTAACAAACGATTAAGAAAGTTGCTACTCCCACACCAGACTATGCCTCTCTATACATATTGAAACTACGAGACAGGCAGCTTAGAATCTTAGAACAAAACCAGCTGTCCCGGCGAACTTCGTACCGCCAATTTTTTCCTGCCCTCGTGGCGTCAGATTCCGTTCCCGCTGCACCATTTAGGGGGATGAAAAATAGATGTTGGCCGATTCTCAGACCTACTCAATATTCACACAAAATTTCATGAGAATCGGTCAAGCCGTTTCGGAGGAGTACGGGAACGAACATTGTGACACGAGAATTTTATAGGTATATAAGATTTGTGTCACGATTTCTGGGTGAGGTGAGAATGCATTTTGTATTTAGAATAGGAAATGATATAAATAGGTGTATTAAGTATTAACACTTCGGTACTTTTCATCAACTATGATTTTCGGTGCCGCGTAGTAGAGGGTAAGCCTATAGCCGTCAAGTGGGCACTTTGTTATGGACTGTATGTTTACTATCAGAGGAAGGGAAGAGATGTCGCATACATATAGTGGCGTGACCCGTGACGTATAGCTGACAGCCGAGTGACACTGACATTCAGAGAACTGTCAGACTTCTCGTCAGCATACGTCACTTAGTCTTTTTAGTCGTTTTTTTTCCTCTGTCGATAATAGTTTTATTTGTGTATTTTGTGTGCCATTTTGCGCTGTTTCCCAATAAATGAGTTTTCTTTCTTTTCTTTCTTTCTTTCAGAAGAGTTAAATGACTTAAAGAATTAACTATTTTCAAGAAAGTGGTAATTTTAAGACAGTGGTCCTTTCAGAAACGTAGCCATTTTCGGAATCAAAGGTGGTTGTTTCCGGAAAGTGGTCACTAACAACCTAAACGATTATTATTTATGGTCACCTGGGAACCCAGGACCACAGTCCCGGTCCCTAAAGCCTCCCTACCCTTAAGTAACGCGTGCCTAATGTCATTTCTTATAAGAGAAGTTGCTCATTATTGATAGATTAATGATTTTTCCCGATACCAATTTCTGTACCGTACCACATGTACCAGTCATTACTCAACCATTTTAGTCAAGTATGCCGTGTTTAAATTTAATTTATGAGCTATTTAAAAACAGTCAAGTGCCAGCTACCTAATAAAACCTTAGCGCCTTCAGCTTACTACAATAGAGAAAGGACAAATAAACCTTTTAGTACTGCACTTGCCACTTTATCTCACGTTGTAAAATCGGAGAACACGTAAAGATTCTGGACTTAATGAAAGATTTTCTAAAGCACGTACTAAACGCGTACTTGGGAATTATGAACTCAACTCATAAAGATCCCCTACTATGAGTTTCCTTATTCAGCGTTTTTTATAACCAGTTGTAAATGTCAGGAAGAAAGGAAATCTTTTATTTTTACGGTGGTGTGGCCAGATTTATTTACATTTGAATGTAACAACGAATATTACTGAAATAAAGGGCCACATTTCTTATACGTTAAAGGATTGTTTTGTGTCGGCTGTTTCTTTTTTTCTTTCTTTACAATCTATCATTTTTTAATTGATGACGAAGAAGAAATTTTTACTTTGTTTATGAGTTTATTTAAAATAAAAAACGGTATATTTTATGTGGAATATGGATTCGGCGATTATTGTTCCGATAGTCGTGTCGGTTCACGGACTGATTGCCAAGAGCCTCGACCAACACCTCAAGAGGCTCGCGTTAGACAGTTGGGTCAAGGGCCTGATGCAGAAGGCGGTACTCCTCGACACGGCACGCATTGTGAGGAGGTTCCTCTCCTTGGAGCCCTAACCACCGATAGCTTGGTCCCTGTACCCGATGCCGGTGGGGTACCTACTATTTTTTATATTTTTAAATACCTACCTAGATGTTTTTTTTTTATATATATATGTATTTAAAAATATAATTTATAAGTTATGTTAAATGAATAAAGGAGATAATAATAATAAATATTCCACAACATTCTACACAACGCTATATAGACCCATGGTAAACTTTTATAGCTTGTGTTATGGAATCTAGAATGCGGATAAACATACATATATACTTTTTTTTTGTAAATACATACATATTATACATAGAAACACCCAGACCAATGCAAATAGCCATATTCATGCATACAAAATGAATCGAACCCGCGCCTTGCGAAAAATGTATTATTGAAATGGCCTATGTCCAGCTGTGGACTGCGATGGGCTAATTGATTGATGGAGTTGATATGAATATACGCCCTTTTGGTTCTCCAGAATTATACTACCCGCATATCCATTTAAGAAACCTTATTCAGCTTTAGGCAGCAGTCCCAAAAGGTCTCATCAACATAATATCTGAGCATAATATCAGATATGCTTCGATATAATAGGGCTTAACTCAGTCTATTAATCCCTTTAAGGCATACGAACGTAATCTGACCTTTTAAACGTGATTCCAGATATAATTGAAGCCTGTAAAACTGCAAGGGTGTATAATATATCCAGCTCCTCCTTTTATTCGTTTATTTTGGCCATATACTAGATCTAATCATCTACCTATGAATCTGTCTTCCGCAGGATGAAAGAATAATATATGATTAGATCTAGCTCTGGCCTGCGCCATCGAGTAGAGATATTGTGTCTTCCGTGGGCCATGGAGTAGAGATATCCTACTGTGGTTTTGGCTTTGGAAAGCGGCTGCTGTTGGACCTCTAACGCCTAACCCTTAAAGGAAAGCTTGCATCAGAGCCAGATCAACCGATAAACCAGAGAGACTAGTGAATTTGCTCCTGCAGGTGAAGTTGCCTTGGGCTCCAAATATCTTGATAGGGCCGCCATTTTGACGATCAGCAACACCTAAAAGAAATTACAGTCATTTCTGTTTATTGATTACATCATATTTTCAATATTTGAACTTAGATAACTATTGTATGTGGCATTGCGTCTGTCTATGAACTAAATAAAGCAACTCCGATAACTTGCGGGGTAAACGAACGCACGCAATCACAAACAACTCTGGCTTAAATGTTAGGAAACAGTAACATTGAGTGAAATATTACTGTATCTATATCGTACAATGAAATATTTTACATGTATGTCCTCAGCTAGAGGAAAATAATGTAAATAAAGCCAAGTCAAGCCAATATTTTAGACTAGCTTTTGTCTGCGGCTCTGCCCGCGTGGATGTCTACCTAGCCTATGTCCTTTCTCAAAGTCTAATCTACAGACTCCTCTTCCAAATTTCATCAAAATTGGTTCAGTGGTTTAGGCGTGAAAGCGTTACATACACACAGACAGAGAAATAAAGTTACTTTCGCATTCATAAAATTAGAATGGATCAACCATTCAATCACATTTTGTACGTCCCGATCCCGACTGAGGAAAAGATATACTTGAATAAGGATATTTGGTTATACGCGTTTTTTGCGTAGAGGCCGCGTTCACTACTGCTACGCCAGAGGCTGTCGAAAAAAATTCTAATAATAGCTAAACTATGTATGTATAGCACAACATAGAGTACCAAGATCTTTTCAAGAATTCTCTGACAGAAATCCTAATAACACTGCTGATTCGAGGTCAACTCTCTTAGATCTCACATGCAAAGTAGTTTAATTTGCCATTGATGCAGCATAATCAAAGGTTAGCAAATTACATGACCTTTTCAAGAGCTCGTCACACAAAAAACGTCCTTCATATAAATTATGAAGGACTTTTTTGTTCAAGCACCGGGTCAAAAGTCTATCGTTTAGGTGCTACAAGAAATGCCGAAGTGTCGACGATATTTAACTATCGACTATCTGGTGATAATTTGCAGTGTGGCAGTTTTAGCAGGATTTTATCAATCGCATACACATACACTCTCTGCTCTTCACTTACTACATTTGCACTTATAATTTTATTGAAATAAAACCACTTTTTACGGATTCTATCGCGATATATTTGTTATTATTACTTTTTTACCCGACATTTCGGCTGCTTTGCAGCAGCCATTTTCGCGGTGTGAACCACGAAAAGTGGTTTTATTTCAATGAGTGACATTCGCGTAAACTTCAGAAAATATCACTTATAATTTTAGTCAATATTTATTGATCTGCAAGCGTGCAGACATAAGACTAGTCATGTTGCGTGTTTCGTAGTACAGGAAAGCTGTCATCACAGCGGTTCTAAACTGTCAGATCCGCCATCTTATGAGCAATTTCATTCCTGCCTGGAATGCGCTTGAAGTGATAAGTTTGGAACCGCTGAAACTTTGTTTACCTTTTTTCTCTCGCTTCGTTGGCCTTACTTTAGTAATAGGATACTTGGCGGACATATAAGTTAATGCTATGAACATATGGAACAATACAGACCAATGCAAGTAGATAGCTACAGGAATTATAATATTCTTACACACAAATATTTGCACTGAGCGGGCATTGAACCCACGACCCCAGACGTCAACCGCAACGCGCCACGCGGCAAGCAGTTCGACGTCATCAACAAAAAAGATAATTAATGGAAAAATTGGAATAGTGAAAGAAGAATCAAAGAACGATTTTATTAGGATTGTCAAAATCATTCACTTTGTCACAACATTATTTTTATTTCATCAAAAACTTAAGCGCGCGAGAGTTCTTCCTATATCTATGTCAAAAACTGCCAACAAAGTAAACGTCAGCGGACTTTGTCTTATAAAAAATCGACTATAGGTAACGGTAAGGCGTAAGGCTTTTTTTTTTTTTTAACCGTGGGGGAAAATCCTTCATGGATGTTATGCCGGACTCCTACCGACTAAAAACCCCCACGGTAACGCCCAGAAGCCTATGCGGCCTCGCCTTGGGGGTGGTTCGGGTGCTATCCCGCGTCTATGTGGGGTTTTCGGGTGTTATCCCGCTTCTTAGGGGGTGGGGGGGCGTGCGTGAATCCCTCACGTCACGCTGCCGTCATGGGCCTGCTTCTGTAAGGACGGTGAGCAGCCAACTCACCGTCCTCAGGCTCCCGTTCATGGAGGCCGATGGTCTTCGGCGAAGACACGTCGGCGGCGCCCAAGGCTTGTAAGGTATAATCAAAGTAAAATAACATGGGCGCCTTATCCATGCCACGTCTTCCCCTACCCTCTCTATAAATCTGCTTGAGTCGATATTGTATTGTAGAGCGCTCACTACATATATGTACCTACCTTATGTTTTATTGTATAATGGTATAAAGTAAGTAAAGGATCTATGATATAATAAACCACTCTACATTATATCTGATTTGTTTTTGTCCTTGTTGTACATACTTTATAGAGATAGATATATTTATTATTATACGATCCAGAAGCGCCGAGGTCTTTGATAGCAATTATCTCGAAATAAACCTATGTTTATCTCACACGACTTGCGTGAACGACTTATTCATTACTTGTGATAACTTATCTTATCGTATTAAGTGTTTTAACGTTGTGAAGAAACGTGTAGGTACTTAGGTACTTTACTATTTATTTTGATATGGAACTGGCATTGGATACCTACGTAAAATTGCAGTGTTCTTGGGATCCTTCCTAGATCTTCGGGGTCCTATAGTTAGTATGACAGATAGGGTCGTGCAGCGGGCTATAGCTTCTCAGGAATGCGGATGGGGCTCGAAGGCCTATCCGGCCCACCAACTCGGCCACGTCAGTCGATCCGTTTGCGATATTAAATAAAAGAGAAAGATCTGCAGCTTTTCTTCGTTCTTGTAGAGGAAGAAGGTAAAATTTTCTGCAGTGATTATAATGATCGGGTAAATATGTTTGAAATTTGTACTGTTTATACCTTAAAAATCTTCTCTGGACTTGTTCTAATCGATCAATGGATTAATCGATCGATCAATGGTTACTTATAGATTGGGTTCCATACCTATTCGAGGGGACTACGGACATACGTGCAGTACGAAATTTTGATTGTTTTGATATTTTTAAAATCTGCTGAGAATCTAAAAATGACGCCTAAAGTTAAATTAGTCTGGCTAAAACGAACCCCAGAGTCCAAGCTGGAAGCCTCTGAAGCGACGCTAAGATGAAAAGAAGACTCGGAAGTGATAGCCGTAAATTCAAAATAAAATAACAGTAAAAAATACCGCTAATAATATGATATTTATTAGTAAAATCTACCAAAACCTTGTATCTAGTTCATTTATTATCTCCTATATACATTATATATATCTTTTATAGGTCGCCAGACCAAAAGTTAATCATAATAGTGATAATACAATCAGGGCCAGTCCTTATCACTTTATGATACAAATGCAACACTTTGAGGGCCTACATTAAATCAAATTATACCTACGTTTTGTGATCAAAATGTATCACAAGGTTAAAACCCCCGTCACAAAAAACATCTCCAAAAAGTTGGAAATAAATGAAGTTTGCCTTTTAACTTTAACGGTTGCCATGTCGGGGGACCCTAAGTGGTTAAGCACTCCGTTATATTATCGGAACAATTCAAGGTCCCGTCCCCCGACATGGCAACCGTTAAAGTTAAAAGGCAAACTCCATTTATTTTCAACTATTTGGAGGTGTTTTTTGTGACAGGGGTTTTTTAAATTTATAATTTAATTTTTATTTATACTTTTTATAAAGTGATCTGCTAGTCAAGCTCTTTCATTTGATACCCATATTGAGGGAGTTATGAAGAAATATGTATTTCGACATGTTGTGGCGGCGGCCATCTTGGACCGATTTTTTTCAAACACTAAGAACACTCCCGACTAAAATACCTTTCAAACAAAAAACTACATCCAAATCGGTTCATCCGTTTGGGTGCTACGATGCCACAGACAGACACACACACACACACAGACACGTCAAACTTATAAAACCCCGTCGTTTTTGCGTCGGGGCTTAAAAATTAATTGCACACAATGCGTAATACGTACAGATGGTGGCTAGGTTCTAACCTAGCCACCATCTGTACTAAGCATTGTCACATCTATGTGACTAAGTAGATGGCCTACAATGACGTGTCTTAAGCATTTGTTTTCTGGACGGAGAAGAGGATGTATATTGTTTATAGCTCCATCCTCTGGTATCATCCAGTACACGTTCATAGCACGTCATGGTAAGCCCTAGTGGAGAAGGGTGAACATTTTCAAAAGGGAAGCCGGTGAAAAAGAAATGTTGTAGCGAATTCTAGGTGTTCTAATTTGAGATCCTGAATTCCATATACCTACGTAGCTACTGAATTCAGTTACTATAAATTGAAAATTGCCACGGTTTCTCTTTGTAAAGCGAAGCGGCAGGAATCGGGTTATAGGAACCCCTTGCCACTGCCACAGATTACCTAATGGTAAGCCCACAGACTCAGTTTATTACCACAGATGTTTAGAACAAAAATTACATCGAAATTACGCATTGTGTGCAACAGTGAGACAGGGTGGGCGGGGTACAGCACACATAGATCAGTAATGAGTTATTAAATTTTCACGCTTCTCTCTGAACTTGAAGTAAAATGATTTCTATAAACTATAGGAACCTGCTTTCGCATACGACTTCACAACGGAACCTACCCAAAACTATCAAAACCACTAAATGCCGGTGGCTGACAATGTAACTGTTAACCTGCCGCACCATTCCTGCGGTCTACTAAATAATTATACGGAGTTTTAGTGGGTGGTACGCCTTAATGTTGCCAGGTTGTTAATTTCAACGGCTGGCTCCCTGCCAGGGCTTCGTTACGCGTATTGTCTCTAGTACATATTAAAAAAGTTGGCGCACGAAAATTGGTTGGGTGTATTTTGCTTGTAAATATCGGTAAATAATGTCGATTTCAAACCAATAAAACGTTAAATTGTACCTATCCGTTGTGCAACTGGAAACTTTGCGCACAATGAGGTATGAAAGGAACTTCAATCCACGCACACTCAGGTTGTAGAATGATCTCTCCATCATTATCTACATATAGACGTCATCCTGATTGCATCCGAGGACGAGATACCCTCGGAGCTCAGGGTCCGCCTTCCGGCTCTTCCTCCTCCACTTCGCACGACCGTTTGCATGTATGTCACCCTTCACGACCACCCTCTCTCTGCTGTGGTTTTCCAAACTACCACAATAATGAGTTCTTCAAGGAAGACATTAAATGTCGACAGCACGAGTATCTAAGTAAGTAAGTAAGTAATCGAAGGTATGAAATGGATCAGTAACGCGCAAATGACACATTTATTGTTGCAAATGTTTGGTATAAACATCGATAACGTATCAGTAGACAGTCAGTCTACTAGCACAAAAAGTAGGGTTTCAGAGAAAATGGAATAACTCATCAAAATTACTTTCAAACTTGATATCTAATCTCGATACTCCTTATGTATATATCGGAACTGTTTTGATCAAAGTTTCATATAATGCTATTTTATACTGTTCATTGATGGCACTTGGTGGAATATGGATCTGACGCAATAAATACCCTGGAAAAAGTACAAGTATCCCAATATGTGTGAAATATTATGAATGAAGTCAAATAAATCGCAATATGTCTATTTATTATTGTCTACTGACACGGATGTCTCAGTAGACAATAATATGATGGTCTCTGTTGCGCCAGAAGGCGTGAAATCGATTCCCGCTCAGTACAAATCTTTGTACATTCTGCTAAATGTGGTTTGTAAAGATTTTTGTTATTCAATTGAACTGATGTTACTAAAATCTGTTACAGGAATAGATAATAATTTTATCCCGGGAATAAATTACTGTGGGTTGCGGAAATGGGTTCGGAATTTATTTATTTATTTACACTTTATGCACGTTGTACATAGGCGGGCTTAATGCCGTAGGAATTCCACGTAGGTATGCGATGCCACGGCGAACAGATAGTGAATTATATTTTTGTGATGGGATCCCGGATGAGAAAAGAAGAAAGAGCATATTCCAGGCGATAAGCAGGGATGAAAATACAATACTATAGAGTGAATATTGATTCTTTATAACAATAATAAATAAATAAATATACAACAGGTGGATTTTGTTTAAGTACAGGTTATGTGGTAGACAATTATTGGCGGCCGAAGGAGCGGGCGGGAGAAGGATACAGATGAAGAGATTTGGGGCAGTTGGTGTACATAGATATTAAATATTATAGTGTAGAAGATTACATAAATGTGATGAGTACCTAGAGAAAGATATATTACATAATCAAATGTACATACCAATAATATTTCGATAGAATTCGGTTATAAATATAATGGACAGTAAATACTTACATAGACTTACATATTCACATATTAGGGGACACAGTAGAGATATAGTTTGGTAAGACAAAGAGGAAGGGTAAAATAAGTACTTATATGCTAAATCCCTGTTTCATCATCCTTGTTTATCGCCTGAAATACGAACTATCTAACATGTCATATAAACCTCTCAGTTACATTTTAATTAAGTAATCTTATTTCTCGAGCTTCATTTTAAGCAAATAGCTACAAACATTAGTCCCCTCTCAGAAGATAATCTCCGAATTAGATTTTCCGCTTTCAAGATGCAATCATTGTGGAAAATTTTCATCTCGGGTTTATGGTAAATGTGTAATGGTATATGCACCTTATAATTATATATTATTAGGGTACACGTTCATTACAGAGTTTGCTACGAATTGAGAGATTATTTTTTTAACCTACCACTTTCGTGGCAGATAAACACACGGCCCAACTGATGGAGAGTTGTTTTAGATCATATTCTTCATTGCAATACAATAAACCTCTTTACGTTTTTTATAATTCGCCATAAAAGTAGCCAGACAACATTGGCAAAGGTTTCTACTCTATGTTGTGAGGACTAACGACTGTTTTTCTGAATAAAACGAAATGCCCTTTTTTACTTTAATTTCTTGTTCGTTTTTTAACTATAATTGCTAAAGGTGACAGACGAGGCTCTAGCCCATGTTTCGGTCCTGTAATAGCAATCTGGACTCACGCTGTTGTGATAATAATAATAAATAAATTCTTATCTAGCTATCTGATTTCTAACAAAGCTAAAACAAAGACGTTATGAACAATATTCTTGAGCAGGTAAATGACATTGTAATTGTTTCTAAGAATAAATCAAGAACTTGTTTTGTTTCATCCACAAACGCTGCGTCATACAAGCCTGACAGGAAATGTTACAATCACGGTGTAATCCTGAACGTGATTACAAATCTAGACTTAATTAAGCTATAACTAGCTTACCATCAGGCGAGGTGAAGTCAATTTGACGTGTCCTTTTATAAAAAAAACGTAGTAGTTGCTTCAAAATTGATAAATATACCATTTTGATAGCCACTGTATTCTGTGTAAAGACACAGAATATATAATGTACCTACCAGTAAAGATGTAGAAGCCGACGACCGTAATATTTCGTAAGATAAGACCTAATTACGTGTGTGTCAATATTGTGTTTGCAAAGTAAATAAACCGGTGATAAGTAATGTTGCTATGTATACTATAATTATAACGGGAATTAACGCGATCATGGTATAGGTACATTAGGTACCTACATACGTTTGATTTGCCTGACGTTTCGACCAGGTTACACCGGCCGTGGTCACAGGCTGACTGGCGCAGTAGAGCACACCCGCCGCCTTCGAGTCCGTGAGGTAGTAGGTTCTTCATCTACCCGCACTTTCTCAATATATTGCTTTCGCCACATACCACACTCACAGTGTCCCTATTCTGTAAGCCAACTGTCCGTTGTTTATCCGACTGCGCAGAAAAGTACTACTGCACCAGTCAGCCTGTGACCACGGCCGGTGTAACCTGGTCGAAACGTCAGGCAAATCAAAGGTATGTACCTATACCATGATCACGTTAATTCCCGTTATAATTATAGTATATTATGGAACGCGACAGTTTAAAAGTTAATGTTGCTATGTGTTTTGCGTCGCGGGTAATATTAGTAGGTAATGCGAAGAAGTCGTTGTCAGGGGCTTTTTTTTTTTTTTCCGTGCGGAAATCCCCTCGGATACCCCCCCTGCCGGAGCCGGAAGGGGAGGTTATGTCGGACTCGAACCGACTAAAACCGCACGCCGACTGTGGGTCTTGGTGCTAGGCCGGAGGTGAGGTTGTTATAGACATATCCCTCGCACCCCGGCTGACCCAGGGCCATCCCTTACGGTCTGGCCCTCCTCAGGAGGGGGGACAACGGTGTCCCCAACTCGCCCCCGGAATGGGGAGGCGTGCTATTTAGCGCGCCGCCGCCGTGGCCTGCTTCTGCTGGGGTGACAGGCGGCTCCACCCGTCACCCCCAGGCCCGCGCTCATGGGGGACGGAGGTCAGTCAGTGCCCTCCGACGCCCGAGTTGCCTGCGCGCGCGGGCGGCGCGATCCGCGAGTCTTTCTCGCTCGCGCCGCCTCTCCCGCTCCGCCGTCTCCTTCACGACCATTACCTGCTCGCTGAAGGAGACGCCGGCCGCCCACGCGTCCGCGCAGCGGACCATTGCTGTGAGCAGGGTGGCGAGGGTGCGTTGTCAGGGGCTAGGTTATCAACAATGATGTGCTGCCTACCCTTGAGGGATATAGGCCTGAGCATATGTACATTATGTACCTACAGTCAGCATCAGAAAGAATTTGATGAACAAAGTGCTCGAAATGATCTTATTTCCTTTGGTTTTCCACCCTTACTGTTGACGGATTGTTCTGATATTGGTACACACCTTTAGTTTCGAAAATCCCAGGTAGAAGGAGTAGACCCAAGAAGTGCTAGCTTACCGTCGTGGAGGATGACATGCGTGCAAACGGTCTCACTACCTTGAACGCTCAAGATCGTGCGAAGTGGAGGAGGAAGAGCCGGAAGGCGGACCCTGAGCTCCGAGGGCACCGTGGCCTCGGATGCAATCAGGATTAATGTCTTTATGTGGATGATGATGATGAGTTTTGACAATAACAAAATTTAAATTTAAATCAATAAAACACTTTGACTTGCTCTTAATACCTACCTTAGTTTTAGGATCATTTTGAGACTTTGTAGATATTTCTGACGCTGACTGTACTAGTAGCCGAATCTACTGATATTCCTCCTAACAAGAGTTTTAAGTGGGTTCATGACGGTAGTGCCCATGATTCGAACTCGAGGCCCCTCGAGCTCCATAATCACTAAGTTGCCGATAACTTAGTGATTATGGAGCTGGTTTTACGATCGAGGGGCCTCGAGTACCATCAAACCCCTCTTTAAGACCTCCTCAAAACTATACGAATCACTTGAAAACTCATAATCGTCGAGGTCGAGGTGAACTCGGAGAAGGAACTTTCCTCCTCAACTTCGCACTGTCTAGGGCATCCATGGTCGTGAGACTATTGGCACACACCCTCTACGACGTTCTTTAAGTATGAACGACTATTACACACTATTGATACTGTTGATTGATGACACTTGGTGGAATTCATTGTTACACATATTGAAAACACTTGTACTGTAACATCCAAAATGTAAACGTCGAAAGCTTAGTGGTTAAGGAGTCCGCCTTACGATCGAGAGGTCCCGGGAATCCTGGCCATTACACTGCCGACATTAACCCACTCCTAGCACAATTAAGCTTGGAGGGGTTAGAGGGAATATTAGTAACTTCAGTTTTTATATTCTTTAAAAAAAAAGAATGCCGTAAGGCGAAACCGGACAGGTTTAATAGAATAAATACTGTGGAAAAAGTACAAGTGTTCTCAATACGTGTGACTATTACACAGTTAACAAATCGCCAACAATTTGAGGTATCCAATTGATGTGATGATATACATCCCATTGTACAGTCAACGCCATAAGTTGATTAACACTAAAATATTTTACAAATCTTTTTTATATTGGAATGCATCTGTCTATAGTACATGTAGTGTTATGATTCCCAGAAGACAAACTTAATTTACATATTCAATGTTTTTTTTTCACAATTTTATGTAAGATTTAAGGGCCACAGTGTTCAATAAATTAGAATTTGTTAAGCTACTTTTGTAGTTGACTGTACTTAAGTCGATAGTGGTCACAGCTTCCCGTATCGCCGCAAGTAAAACGACCTTGGCAAATCATCCAATTCGCACTTATTGAGATCACCTCTACTAGGGATTGAGTCCCCCCTCCGGGCACGCTGCTGGATGTGGGCAATAATAGTTAACTTGGTGGCTATTTTTAGCTTAGTTTGTGATTTTAACGTACGTATAGGATAGAGAGTAGTTACGTGTAGACTGTCTGTCGTACAACTCACGTTAGTAAATCAAACTTGATCCTACAAGTCCTACTTACGTAAAGGTTTATGGGATAATATTATAATAAGCATCAAAATACAACATTTTACACCATGGTACCCCAGAAATGAACTCCTAGAGACCCCAACCAGCTACGGTCGGTTTAGTATTTATTAGCAATGGACTCAAAAACTACTTAACAGATTTTTTATTTTTATGCGGTTATTTTCATTAAAAAGGTCTGGTTCAGACTTAAATACTGCCACATAATAATAATAACTGGAATTGATGCGATGAGCCTGTGACCACGGCCGGTGTAACCTGGTCGAAACGTCAGGGAAATCAAAGGTATGTATGTACTTATACCATGATCGCGTTAATTCGCGTTATTATTATTGGATATCATGGAACGCGAGAGTTTTGCCATATGTTTTATTTCAATTGGTTATATAGAATTGGAGATAAATCAAAAATTAAAATTTATATCCACGTGGCATTGGCAAGTGTTATCAAATGTAGACTTTTGATTACTCACGGAATGAAGCATCTAAAACACCTTTTGAACGTTGAAATGAGACTTGAAGATGTAAGAAAGTGAACTAGGTTGTGTCAACGGCTCACTGAAAGGAATTAGGTCGGGTTCGGGGATTCTACTTGCTTATGAGAGGCGTGTACTCGTCTGATATACAGCTTTGAAAATGCAAATACTGTAAGTTACATTTTTGAAGTTATGTGAAAATGGCAATTGAAGTAATTGGATTTGGAACTTAATTATACGCAGAAATATGTTTGTGGTTTTTTTATTTCTGTTGGCTGTGAATGTATACCGTAAGGGATGGCCCTGGGTCAGCCGGGGTGCGAGGGATATGTCGATGACAACCTCACCTCCGGCCTAGCACCACGACACTATGGCGGCGTGCGGTTTTAGTCAGTTCGAGTACGATATAACCTCCCCTTCCGGCTCCGACGGGGGTACCCTCCGAGGGGATTTACGCACGAAACAAAAAAGTTTGTGATTATAATATATTTTAGGGATATACATACTTATTTACACCTAAAGTTCAAATCGTATCAAAACTATTTCATAGCTGATGCTCGACATTCAGTCGAACCACGTTTTTGAAACCCATGATACACTTTGAAGCTTAGTGTCCGCTCTCCGTACTACTACTATCTTGGCTTTTATGGGACTGACTACCATGTGACCCTAAATCACGTGAAGGAAGCCAGCACCAGAGCCTCGCTCGTCAATCAGAAAAGCTTACAGGTGGAGTTAAATCCGAAAATCCAACTCTTGATGGTGTACCATTACCCTAACAATACATATTCAGTGTGACCAGATTTGAATTCTACAATTAGCTGTGTTGCTATTCTAAAAACTTCTGAAACGTGCTAATATACCTCACTGCTAAAATTCGCAATACAATACAATTATGCAACCAAACCTGTCAACGCATAAATCTGTTACGTGTGATAAATAAATAGATAAAAAATCAGTATCCAATTCTGTGATATGTGTTTGTCAATGAATACGGGTAAAATCAGAGGATGCCACTAAATCTGGTTATATACCCCTATTCCATAATTATTTATTTTGTGTCTAGATGGCGCTGCATGAAATATGTGTAGATTTATTAGTTACATGCAACGGAAGAGCGTGTCCCATTTGCAAGGTCTTGATAATGAATTGACTTTGCAGTCTTTGTGATATTTTCTAATATGGATATTTTACGTATCTACCCGCTAGATGGGGACACCATGGTTCCCACACTCGAGAGGGTTATCTCGAAACCTTTAGGATAGTCGAGATACGAGGGAATGCCTCACGGGCCACCTTAATCCCTTCTGAAGATGGCGCGGCCGTTTTTAATCAGTTCAAGTCCGACATTACCGCCGCCGCCGGCTGATGGATATCCGTGTGGATTTACGCACAAATAAGGTGTCTTCCCCAATTCCCCTTATCTAAGCTATATTCTAGCGTCCGTATCTATAAAATTCGAATTAGAGACCTCTCAATCGTAAGGAAGATTCCTTATCCACGAGGATACTGACGCATGTCTTAGGTTTATAATTAACTCCATGCAACGGAAGTAATTAGTAGCAGTATGTTCTGTTTGCAAGGTCTTGATAGCGACTCTTAGTCTTTGTTTGATAGCCAACCTAGATAGATTGTAAAATATACATTATTATACACAATATCAGTAAGTACCTACATTCAATATGACAATAGATTTCAATTAATCAATAAGTGCAATGGACGGGCCGGTCTTATCGCCAGTAGCGATAACAATAAACGATGCTTTATCTATCTATGCAAGTGGCAGAGTGCAAAAATACAAGTCAGGCACACAGGAGGCGACTGGTACAAAGTGCTCAAAATGATCTTAATTCCTTGGTTTTCGTCTCTTGCTGTCGATGGATTGTTGTAATATTTGGCATACAGCTTTAGTTTGGAGAATGACACAATTTAAATCAATAAAACAGCCATCCACACGGTGGAATCCATACCATCTCGCACTAAACGGTTTGGGGGCTCTTTCCTCTGCCGCACGATAAAGAGCTGGAATGCTCTGCCCGCATACGTGTTTCCCTCTTCTTACAGTCCCGGGTTCTTCAAGCGGGGCGTGAAAAGGCATCTATCAAGGCCATCAAGTTAGGGACCACCATTTTACGTCCAATTGGCACCGGGAATGGTGGTCTGTATCTTCTGGACTGCACTTCAGCTTTGTTGCCATCTAGCGGGGTGCAGTCAATTGACGGAACAAATATAAAAAAAAAAAAAAAAAAAATATCGTACCTTGGTTTTAAGACAATCTTGAGACTTTGTAGTCAAGATATTTTTTAGATTTTTGACGCTGACTGTACCGTTTGTAATATTGCAGACTATTTGGGACACTTTTGACCCCCTCATACATTTATTACAGAAATTGCTATTGTTATTAAGTTGATCCATTATCTCATAATATTTTACTAAACATTTTATATTTATTAATTTCTGTTTTCTTTTTTATTTTCAGGTAAGTGTCTTAGTGGCAGAAAATTTATGAAATACATGGTAAAGTGATTAAAATTTTCTTAATTTCTTTTTAACTAGCTAAACTAAACTCAACTTAATTAAAGCCAGTTTCCGACAAAGAACGAGCTAAGTTTCCTCTCCTAGTGCTAAGTGTGCCAAGTCCCACCTCTAAGTTTGTCAGCTAAGCTAATTTGTATGAGAAAATTGAACGGCGAAGTTAATAAAATTTAACTTAACTTTCAGTTTTGTAACTAAAGTTCAAAAGATAACTATACAAGTTAGTAGGAAATAAGACTACTTTACATCCCCGATGGGCGATGGGGCAGGAAGAAGACCATGAGCGCGGGCCCCCATGAGCCCGGCCCTTGGGGTGACGGGTGGAGCCGCCTGTTACCCCAGCACGGGGGCGGCGCGCTCAGAAGTGCACCTCCATATACTGGGGGCGAGTTGTGGATACCGTTGTCCCCTCCTCCTGAGGAGGACAAGACCGTGAGGGAAGACTCTGGGTCAGCCGGGGTGCCAGGGATATATTAAAAACAACCTCACCTCCGGCCTAGCACTTCGACCCACAGACGGCATGCGATTTTGATCGGTTCGCGTCCGACATAACCTCCCTCTCCGGCTTCGGGGGAGAGGGGAGGTATCCGTAGGGATTTCCGCAGGAATAAAAAAGAAATGTAGTGGTAGAAACAGACCAATCCGTCGTCGAGGAAGGGATCGTCTATGTTGGTGGTCAGGGCCGGTGAGGTCTCTGGGATGTCCTATCTAGTGCACACCAGATTCCCCGTCCATATAGGCAAACGTGACAGTACATAAACATTTTCAACTACTAATTATTTACATATCTACATTATGTAAACCTAAGGACATTCGTTATCCATCATAAATTAATGAGCAAAAAAGTAATAAAAACAACTAATATTTCAGTTAATCACTTTTTATGACAAATTAATGACTTTCTTATCTTTCGTGAAACATAATAAATATTTTTAATGGCCAACGTGGCGACAATTAGCACTCCTCGATAAGGCACTGTGCAAACAAAAAGGTTTAAAAACAGCCACACCAATAATATTGATTCATGATATCAAAGCGTTCAAACAGCATTTTAATAGTTTGTACCAAAAGCTATATTTTAGACTATAAATAAAACCCTATAACCTAAACGCAGCAAATGTGATTTCACCGCAACGTTAAAAATTACTCCGATATAATGTGACTTAAACATACATCCCATGATCACATATAGACAGTTTAAAGAACATCTCAATTAATAATAATCATTTTATTAATGGCAATTTGTTAGTAACAATGTTTTTCTTATCTTAAGATAGGAAAAATTTAATTGGTTTCAGGTGGGATTCGAAGCCGCGATCTTTCTCTTACAGGTAAAATGCTTTGAACTATCGTAGCTCAGAGGTCAGAGCATTCTGCATGTAAGAGAAAGATTACGGGTTCGAGTCCCGCCTGAACCGATTATTTTTTTCCTATTTTAATCGATTTGAATAGTTAGCATACTAAATGCTTTAAATTTCTTTCAACTAACAATAACAAGGAATTTTTGAACAGACAGACAGATAGACGGAAAGACTTTTATCACCCCTCTCTTTGCGTCAGGGTTAATAAAATAACATTAGCTTAGGTACTCATACAAGACGCTGTTTTCACTACTTTTTTATGATGCATTTTGTTAGCACGGCTACGTCTATACAGTATATGATCTAAGAATTTGGAATAGAGATGAAGTCGTTCCTGATATTACACAACTTATGCAAATGAAGTAAGCCGTGCCGCGATACTTTCCACTTGGAACTAATGGAAATTCTGAAGCGGCTTTCGCTTGAATGTTTACGACTTGTTTATGGATAGTAAACAGAGATCTTATCATCACTGTTAGTGGGTTCATGTTCCGGGTGAGACAGAGGGATGGACCTTGTATAGACTGTAGAATAATGCATACGTCTTATAATATCAGCTATCGACTAGTGAAAAGCCTGTCGAAATTAGCGAAGGCGTTCCAGAGATTGGTCAAGTCAAACAAACGGTAAAACGGATAGATTTATTTTCTTCTCTATATTAAGAACTAGATAGGTACTAAATTAGACGTGGTCCTATAAGAAATGTAAAAAATTGTTGAATAATATACAACCGATATTCACGTGCAACAGTGCGACTGAATGAAATAAATAATATTATAAAAATAAAAGATTTATTTTCCTCACCACATAATAATTTGGAGTAAACATTTAGTTAAAGTTCACTTAATCTATAAAAAAATAGATTAGATTAGAATAGATTAAGCACCTATTGTCAATACCCACGATGTACGACCAAATAACGCATTTTTATATCCTTGGTGTGCACAATAAAGATACTATACTAAGAATATATTTGCCTTAAAATAATATGTAGGTCATAGACATTAACTATATCAATGATTTTATAACCAGGTGGAAGCCATAACCGTCAGGTCTGGGAACGGAAGGTCAACATTTTAATCAAACTCCGATCTTAACGATGTTTATCAATTTTTATCATTGAGATGTTCCAATATTTTCATTTATTTATAATGTAGAGCCACCAGCGGTACTAACATTTAGTTACCGACCGCCACTTTATAATTTGGGATGCCCCAGGGATGGCCCTGGGTCAGCCGGGGTGCGAGGGATATGTCGATGATAACCTTACCTCCGGCCTAGCACCACGACCATCAGTCGACGTGCGCTTTTAGTCGGTTCGAGTCCGACATAACCTCCCCTTCCGTCTCCGGCAGGGGGGGTATCCGAGGGGATTTCCGCACGGAAAAAAAATAGTATTCCATGCAAAAAGTTGGTACTTTTTACAAAAAGTTGGCCTCATAGAAATACTTACTCCGTGATGATCTGTGATCACGACCTACAGGAATTCATTTCCGGGATAAAGTCCTATTTAATCCTATCTACGTCTCCTGGTTCTAAGCTATATCTCCAACAATTTTCAACCAAATTTAACCCGTTTTAAGTTATAAATAGTGTAACTAACACGACTTTCTTTGCAAAGTCTCAGCCCAATCGGTTTAAAATTGACAAAGTTTGGTACAAACTTTCATCCCCTATTTTATACCCTTGGGGGTAGAATTAATCAAAATCCTTTCTTAATACGGATGCCTACGTCATAACATCTACCTGCATGCCAAATTCCAGCCCGATCCGTCTGGACGGATGGTGGTTTGGGCTGTATGTTGATAGATCACTATGTCAGTCAGTCACCTTTGAGCTATAAATATATTTAAATTCCCGCGACATTAGGATTAACGCAGGTGAAACCACGGTACGATTCTAGTAATACCTACAACATTTATCTGAGTATGTTGACCGCACGTGACAATAGAGCGATTAAACGCTTACGTAACCCACACGTACTTTGCTCTTTGACTCGAGCACAATACGCTTGGCATTGGATCATGAATATTTATATGTGCGATAATACATACATATACTCACGCTTGTGAACTATTGAAGGGGTAGGTACAGATGTGTTTATCATCAAGTGTTATTTATATAGCCTAGTGGTATGGGTAATGGACTGCTGAGACGAGGTCTCGGGTTCGATCCCAGGTTTACCATGGCACACACCAATGACTTTTCGATGCTTTTCGAAGTTATGTGTGTATTTATCGCACGTTTATAAGAGCCCGGTCAATGGCAATAGGCTCGCCACCTATTACATTGGGACCTAAACATAAACTGGCGAAATGTGGGTGCTAGCACCTCTGCCTACCCCTTCGGGGAATACAGGCGTGAGTTTATGTTATATGTATGTTATTTTTTTAATAAATATTTCACAACATTCTACACAATGCTATCTAGACCCATGGTAAGCATAGCTTAACTAGCTTGTGTTATGGAATCTAAAATGCGGATAAACATACTAAGATACTTTTTTTTTGTAAATACATACATATTATACATAGAAACACCCAGACCAATGCAAATAGCCATATTCATGCATACAAATATTTGCACTAAGCGGGAATCGAACCCGCGCCTCGTGCGTAGCAGTCGCGTTCACTACCACCACCACCCATATTGTAGTCGCTTGGGAAAACCATAGAATAGTCAATTTTAGCAAAAATACATTTACATCCCAATTACATCCCAAGCGCTTGTGCCAGTGGTTTTGCGTCGGTAGGGTAATAGCCAGAATCCGAACCCGGAACATTTCGATCGTAAGGCCGACTGCTTAACCACCAAGCTACCAACGTATACGTATTGAGTTACGTGAGAGGTTCCCCAACCGATTCGCACCATTCCAGCTTGAAAAGCCTAGCTCTACAGCCTTTTAGATGCCATCAATTTAATCTACATTTTAATTGCTTGAAACTCCACCCATTGCAGTGTTTGTATAATTAAAGGCCTTGCAATAATCTTGTTAAGCATCTGGGACCGTGCCAAAGGCCGCGGTACTCTGCACCTGATATATACAAGGTGACTTTACAACCACTATTTGGACTACGATGTTTGGTGCAATCCTTACTTCCATACTAATATAATACATATATGCTAAAGTAACTCTGTCTGTCTGTATGTTAAGCTTTCACGCCATGAATTGCAAACCTCATGCTTTTGAAGTCGGGTAAAATGTACACAATATAATTCAAACTCATGAAACTAGCCTTAACACAGACTTAGCCTCTCCCACCAAAATTAATGGCTTGTCAAGATCGGGTCAACCGCATCGTTTCAAAGGGATTCGAACTTGTGACCTTTAAGCTCATATTGCAACCAAGCAGTTTTGCAGCACAAGTTTATTTTACTTTTAAATGAATATTGCAAAGAAGTGACTGACCTTAAAATGCATTTAGGCTGTGTGTACAGATTAAAAAACTTTTTAAATAAATAATAATGTAGAAAATATCAAGTTTTGTATTTTTAACAGAGTTTAAAAATGTTTTTTTTTTTATTAATAAGGCCTTGGTACGACTTAAAACGGGCCATTATGTTTAATAGCAACTTTGATTATATCCCAGATTTACCATGGCACACACCAATGACTTTTCGGTGCTTTTCGAAGTTATGTGTGTATTTATCGCAGGTTTATAAGTGTTAGTTAATGGCAATAGGCTCGCCACCTATTACATTGGGACCTAAACATAAACTGGCGAAATGTGGATGCTAGCACCTCTGCCTATCCCTTCGGGGAATACAGGCATGAGTTTATGTAAGTTTATATATACGTATAGGTACCTTGGTATAGCTAATGACTTTTTGTTAGAACAAAATTCATGACAAAATTCTACTCGAAATACGCTTGTATGAGCTAATATCAATTGTCAATTTATGCATGTTATGAGATACTAGCTGTTGCCCTCAGCTCCGCCCGCGTGGATTTGGATTATCGCGACCAAACATAGCCTATGTCCTTTCTCAAAGTCTAATCTACCCTTATACCAAATTTCATCAAAACCGGTTCAATGGTTTAGGCGTGAAAGCTAACATATAGACAGACAGAAAGACAGAGTTATTTTCGCATTTGTAAATATTAGTATGGATATACCTAGTATGGCTATCATAGGGCTAATTGTTTTTTATTCTTCTTTGTAAACACACGAGTAAATTACATTGATAGAAACTCAATTGCAATTAGTTGAGTAGAACCAGAGATTTGACCAACACAAACAATCGCGAAACCGCAATATCCACGCAGGCGGAGCCACGTAATTTTATTTATATATCCAATCTGATGGAAAACCCCAGATAAAATTTAACTAGTCGATATAAAAACACATAGTTTGGTCCATTTTACGACTTTGTTTGGACCATTATCTATTTTGTTTAGTATCGCGGCCAAATTTAATCGCACGCGGTAAAAATAGAGACAAGCGCTTACAAGTATTAAACCCGAAGTTTGAGAGTCGCAGAGTTGTAACGTGTGTAATTCGTAGATTGTATGATACATACATGCATACATAAATTCATGCCTCTTTTGTGTTGGGGTGAGTAGAGGCAACCTGTTTACATTTGCTACGATCCGCAATTCCGCATACATCACACCTAGGCCCAATCTAAGCCATTAAGATACTTCAATTTTATTTATTCACTAGCTTTTGCCGGCTCCGCTCGCGTGGATGTCGGTTATCGCCACCAAACATAGCCCACGTCCTTGCTCATGGTCTAATCTACCCCTATACCAAATTTCATCAAAATCGGTTGAATATTTTAGGCGTGAAAGTGTAACATACAGACAGATAAACAGACACACATAGAGACAGAGTTACTTTCGCATTTATAATATTAGTATGGATATAGATGCTAACTTTTGCCCGCGACTCCACCTGTCTGGATGTCGATTATTGTGATGAAACATACAGCCTATATTCACTTCCAAGATCTAAACTATGTCTGTACCAAATTTTATAGAAATTGCTTTACATACAGACAAAGTTACTTTCGCATTCATAATATTAGTATAGATAGTTCATATGGTTGGTTCCCTTTATGTCGAGTCCCGTTATGTCGAGCCAAAAACCTTGTCTCGCTTTTATTCCCTCTATGTCGAGTCTACGTATAATAGTAGGTACATTTATTGACTGTTCATTTTACCGAGTAGCTGAAGTGATGTTGAAATAAATATAAACTTTGTTTTCCAACTATTACAACATTATAATAATAACATTCACTAACACACAGTTTTCCGCCGAACATCTTATCATAATAAACAAAATCCCTTATTTCTGAAAATCTTTAACATTATCTACCGTTTACCTGACTCATTTAGCCTCCCAACATTGGAAGAGGCCTATGACCAGCCGTGGATTACAATTGTGGAATGCACTACCCACCCTCTCCTTTCCTTCACAGGACAACACGTGCAGGGCTAAGATGCCATCCGTATACTCCGCACCATTAAAACCTGGAACTCCCTGCCCGCTCACGTGTTTCCTTCTTCCTACTACAGTCCCGAGTCCTTTAAGCGGGGCGTGAAAAGGCATCTGATGAGGCCGTCAAGCTGAGTGCCACCACTGTTCATCATCAGTGTACATGTTTACGATGGTGACCGTCTTTCAGAGACTTTACCTTCAGCTTACCATCAGTCAAATTGATGTGTTGTTTATAAAAAAAAGAATACCAGACTCATATCAACATCATTTGACAATCTATATGTGTGGGGCAGTGTTGAAGGTGGAAAATTTCCGAACGGGAAGCCAGTGACAAAACACTTATCTTGACCTGGTGTCTCACGCACCATGCGACACATCGGGAAGCCGGCAGGAGTCGTGTTATAAGGATCCCTCTTCACTAGTATAGTGACCTTTAGACCCGAAGATCGACTCTCTATTATTAACTTGACTTTGACGGGAACAAAAAGCTAAAAGTAAAGTCTCAGAAATAAGGGGTAACATTACAGTTACCTTCTTCTTTCGTGCGGAAATCCCGACGGATACCTCCCCTGCCGGAGCCGGAAGGGGAGGTTATGTCGGACTCGAGCCGACTAAACCCGCACGCCGACTGAGGGTAGTAGTGCTAGGCCGGAGGTGAGGTTGTCTTCGACATATCCCTCACACCCCGGCTGACCCATGGCCATCCCTGAAATGAGAATCACCATTATAGATACCAACAATGTTTCAATGTTTCAATCTGCGGTAGCCTAGTGGTATGGGTAATGGACTGCTGAGACGAGGTCTCAGGTTTGATCCCAGGTTTACCATGGCACACACCAATGACATTTCGATGCTTTTCGAAGTTATGTGTGTATTTATCACAGGTTTATAAGTGCCCGGTTAATGGCAATAGGCTCGCCACCTATTACATTGGGACCTAAACATAAACTGGCGAAATGTGGGTGCTAGCACCTCTGCCTACCCCTTCGGGGAATACAGGCGTGAGTTTATGTTTATGTTATGTTACAATGTTTCATAGTGGTGCTCAGCTTGAACGCCTCGTCATATGTCTTTTCACGCCCCGCTTTAAGAACCCGGGACTGTGGTAGAAGGAAACACATAATTATCTCTTGAATCAATTTTACAGCATTAAGTATGCTAACTATACAAATCAAATACATAGGGAAAAGACGGATAAAAGTAGAAGGGAAATTTGAATCACATCGGGCGTGTCTCGGTACCCGAGTTGGTCATGGCATTCCCCCTGTAAGGGAAAGATCGCGAGTTCGAGTCCCGCCCGAGAAGATTCATTTTTCACCATGTATTTCATCTGCTGGTATTTTTGCCGCGGTTACGAAAAGGGTTATTATTGGACAGAGTTTCGTACAATATATAAAACTTTGTCACCGAAGTTTCGGGAGGCCACTTCATTCGCAAATTCTTTCACATTAATTATTGTTTAAAAGCTTTTCGTTGAATGAATTTTGTTTTTGAAATTCTTATAAGTGATTCGTTTTAACATTAAAAGCACAAAATAATTTAGCAAAATTTTAGAATGACATGAAAATTATATTTTTTTTTTTTTACAAAAGAATATTAGAACCAAAGTTACTAATATTCCCTCAGACCCCTCCAACTAAGCTAAATTGCTTGTGCTAGGAGTGGGTTCACGTCGGTAGTGTAATGGCCAGGATCGAACCCGGGACCTCTCGTTCGTAAGGCCGACTCCTTAACCACTAAGCTACCGACGCTCCATATACCTATATTAAAAATGCGAAACTAACTCGTCTGTCTATCTGTCAGTGTGTATGTTACGCATTCACGCCTAAACCACTGAACCGATTTAGATGAAAATTTTTAACGGGTAGATTAAACCTCGAAAAAGGACATAGGCTATGTTTGGTCGCGATAACCGACACACACGCGGGCAAAGCCACGGGCAACACCTAGTCTAAATCTCTGAGACTTTTTCTCAACTCATTTTGAACTTGAAAAAGCTTTCTAGTCTAACTAAGATGTGGCTGGGCTTCGATATTTTCCGTGAAGCGACTGCCACCTGACCTCCACAACCAATTGGCGACATCGAAAGACGAAATATTTGTCTGTATGTTAGTTGGAAATGCCGAATCTACCTCTTATCATAATTAAATCTTCAGATGATTAACAACTCTAAAAAAGCTGGCCAAGTGCGAGTAGTACTCGCGCACCGAGGGTTCTATTAAGCTACGTAAACTACAATATATTTTGATTGCGTCGACATAGAAGTTTGATTTTAGTACAGCTTCAAGACGTTATAGACATGTGTTTGTGGTATGAATTTTAACTTGATACCTCCTCCTCCACGCATGCCTGAGAAAAAGGAGTTGACAGACAGACGGACAAACAGACAGACAGACAGACAACGAAGTGATCCTGTAAGGGTTCCGTTTTTACCCGACTGCCGAAGGAAGGAGGGTAATGTTTTTCGAGAATATGTATGTATGTATGTATGTACGAGTATGTCCATTTATTTGGCACGGCCTACAGCCTGAACGGTTTGATGGATTTGGAGATGTGAAGTGTCATTTGATTCGCCGTGATAGTGTGAGTGACACCAGGTAAATTAAAATTTCGAGAAAATCAGAATGGCTGATTATTGGCGCCAAAACGTATGTCGTCAAAAATATTTTTGACTCAAACTTAAGGAATAGGCTATCAAAATGAAGGAAAACAACGAAATAAGTTTGATAGCAGGCGGTACCCATTTATTTTCTTTCGGTTTATGTTTGGCAAATGGGTACCGCCTGCTATGAAACTTATTTCGATATTTTCAGTGGCAGTCGGGTTTTTTTATTTTTCAATCATTTGTTTTATTTTCTCTTGAGGTACGGTACCCTAATAATGGTGAAAACAGAGCTAAAGTTTGTAGCCAAGTCAAATGCGTTATGCTATTATACCTAATCATCGACATCTTTAGATACTAGTCACCTAGGACTGGTTTACCTGCCGGTACCTGCGTGCCAGGCTACCTATTACACTGCAGTCATGAGTCATGACTCATGTCTTAGAAGGTCCTTTGAAAGGATACAAGAGGCCATACCATAACACATAATTATTTAGTCATTTTGTAAATAGTTTATGATTATATTTTTACCTACCATTATCAACACAGTGTTTTACTGTATGTTCGTGATAGATGCAAAAACTATTGAACTGATGTTGACGCTGTTTTAGTTATTTAGGTCTTGCTCAGTCTCAAAAACTGCTATATGATTTTTTTTGTACCAGTTAGGTGGCACAAGTACACGACCTGATGGAAAGTGGTTACCGTGACCTATGAACGTGTGTAACAGGGAGTTGTGACTCCCTCAGTCATGATTGGTTGAGTAGAACCGAAAATTTGACTAAGTACATGCCTAATTGGTTGAGTTTGCGGAAGATATGACCAAAAAAATAATTATCTGTCCTATCAGTTCGTTAGTTGTAGAATACAATGATAAATGTATCGAATTGATACATCACTATCCATACTAATATTGTAAATGCGAAAGTAACTCTGTCTGTCTGTCTGTCTGTCTGTCTGTATGTTACGCTTTCACGCCACTGAACCGATTTTGATGAAATTTGGTATAGGGGTAGATTAGACCATGAGAAAGGTCATAGGCTATGTTTGGTCGCGATAACCGACATCCACGCGGGCGGAGCCGCGGGCAAAAGCTAGTGTAGTATAAAATAAAGTTGCTGTCGCTATCTGTCCATCCCTATGTAAGCTTAAATCTTAAAAACTGCGCAACGGATTTTGAAATGGTTTTTTTATAGTTAGAGTGGTTAAAGAGGAAGGTTTATATATATAATATAAGAGGGTTTACATGCATTAACATGCTTAATATAAAAGAGGGTGCAGCAGGAACGGGATCAGGCACCACGCGGGCGAAAAAAATAGGCGGTACGAAGTTCACTGGTTCAGCTAGTATTTTAATATTTATGACGGTCCTCAACGTATGTTAACCCTATACATTGATTAATCTATTCTTTTACAAACTTATTGACATTTTAAAGGGGCTGGTAGCATTAACCAAAAACCACGCGGGCAAAATCACATGCTTTATTTTATGTGTTATCAAAGAAAGGGAAATGTAATAAAATAAAACAGGAAAATATTCTCTCGAATCGATGACAAAGTTTCTAAGAATGCCCACAATTTGTTGAACATTTCTTGTTATCACTATTTGGCACAAAACCAGCATTTTCCTTCGGGAACGGTATTCTGATACACATCGTCATTGCTCTGAAATTACGTATATCTTTGAAATTTCTTCTTATTCATTTTCGTTTGGAAATCTATGAGTAATGTTATGAAATATTTTAATGAGGATTTTGACTGCTTTTTGAGTTCATCATCATCATCATCGTCGTTATGGAGACGTATTAATTCCTGATTGCATCCCGAGGAGGCTAAAGTGACCTCGGGGCTCGGGCACCGCTGGTTTTTCCACCTTCAGTTCACACGGCACATTGGTGGTGGACGGCTCCGGTGGTGATGAAACCATATTTAGTAGTTTTTGGGTTTATTAGAAATTATAAACATAAATTTAAGTAACACTGAAAACACTTGTACTTTTTAAACATAAATTTAAGTAACACTGAAAACACTTGTACTTTTTAAACATAAATTTAAGTAACACTGAAAACACTTGTACTTTTTAAACATCAATTTAAGTAACACTGAAAACACTTGTACTTTTTAAACATAAATTTAAGTAACACTGAAAACACTTGTACTTTTTCCACTGTATTTATTCTATTACACCTGACCGGTTAATAGATGTAATAGAATAAATACAGTGGAAAAAGTACAAGTGTTCTCAATATGTGTAACAATGAATTCCACCAAGTGCCGTCAATCAACAGTATAAATAATATTAAGTATACTCCGTCCATTATATTATTGTATTTTAGACAGCTCATTGACAGTAGTCGGTATAACTTTGTTCTAGCGTGATCACCTGAAAACCCTAACAAAAATTAGGCGCCAATACGTCATTTTTCATTGACAACGTCACGTCAGCCAGAAAGCAATTTTAGGGATGTAGTTAGTCCATCGACTGTGTTTTTATTATAATTACCTACTTGAAAATGTCCAAATCGATATCGACTACAGAAAATAATTCTTCTAACAAATATTACATAACTGGCGGTTTTTAACCGATTTCTAAACAACAATTAGGATGTTTATAATTTTTAATATTTGTATGATTTTTACGGAAAAATGATTTTTGTAACTGCGTCATTATGTAGACGGATTGCCAAATTTCTTTTTTATTTG
This sequence comes from Eilema sororculum, assembly GCA_914829495.1. NCBI lineage: Eukaryota > Metazoa > Arthropoda > Insecta > Lepidoptera > Erebidae > Eilema > Eilema sororculum. Next base: position 6,113,369 of record OU618543.1, read on the forward strand.
AAAGAGGTTTATTCCAAAATGGTCCCATTTAAATTACATAAAAATCTGATGATGGGTTTCAGACACAGACCACGGAACTCTTCAATAAATACCAGGAAACCAGCATGTTGGAATATTCTTCTATAAGCCAGTTGTTTTGCTTTGCAGATTAGCGTGTGCGTTATGGCCCACAATCGTTTTAATACATTTGTAAATTGTAGGTATAGACACGAAATATCTTCTGCTTTATTATTATGTATAGAAAGATAATAGATTATAATTCCACATGAAATCATATATATTTATCATAATATTTTCATTTATGGATTAATTGTTTTTTTAATCAAGGTGTTTAACTTTGTCGATATTTTAAATTTTCATGCAATCACTACTTCCATCTGTCTAAAATACAATAATATGATGGACAGGGTATAGGTATCATTATTTGTTTAATTATTTATTCAAATAAACAAACAAACGGCTCGCAGCCGAGTGCCACTACTGTTAACATGATACATGTTTACGATGGTGACCCTCTTTCCGAGGCTTCAGGCGAGGTGAAGTCAAATGGACGTGTACTTAATAAAAATAATAAGAAGATTTCGCCATAACAAATAAATGGTCAACTTTGGAGGAAACTAAATGGCCATTATGGGGGTTATAAGGAGGTCACAAAATAGTTCTTTCGCGATTTGAAGAAAAAAATAGTAAAAGACCTCAATCGATTTAGTAAGTAGTTGTCAGGTGTCACACACACGCAGATACAAAATCATCAAAAGTCACTGGTCTTGACGATTCAAGCAAAAACATTGCTCAGTGACTAACATTTATGTTGTGATCATTTTAAATAACAGAATGAATCATTACACAGTTAAAATAATCATCAACTATTATTACAGATTGCATTACTAAGTATGTATTCAATGGACATAGTACAAAAATATGTAGATAAACTGGTTTTGTTTTTTAATCCTACTAATATTATCCTACTTATATAACATAACATAACATAACATAAACTCACGCCTGTAATCCCCGAAGGGGTAGGCAGAGGTGCTAGCACCCACATTTCGCCATTTTATGTTTTGGTCCCAATGTAATAGGTGGCGAGCCTATTGCCATTAACCGGGCACTATAAACCTGCGATAAATACACACATAACTTCGAAAAGCATCGAAAAGTCATTGGTGTGTGCCAAGGTAAACCTGGGATCGAACCCGAGACCTCGTCTCAGCAGTCCATTACCCATACCATCACCATAGAGTCGTAATATATCATAAATTGGATCATCACTCACCTTGGAGCCCAAAGGTTTCTCCCCATTTCGAGCATTCTTTTTTTAAGTGAGGCAATTCCCACACATACTTCCCCTTGCTGGATTCAACAGGAGTGGTTATGTCCATCTCGAATAGACTAAAACCGCTCCGTCTTGGGTTATAAGTTGTCGAGGGTGAGAATGACACTGCGCCGGCACATCGCAAAATTGCCACTAGGCTAATATTATCCTACTACTATTATAAATATGAAAGTTTGCAAAGATGTTTGGATATCTGTTATTCAGTTATACTCTAAAGGACCTGGCTGAAATTGGGCACAGGTTTTTACCGCAAAATAAGTTTTCATAGATTGCGAAACGGTGGTGTCAGAGAAAGAATACAAGTAGCTTAGATTATGCCCTATGTATTTGATTTGTCATAGATTATTGACAAATCAAATACATAGGGAAAAAGAATCTTCTCGGGCGGGACTCGAACCCGCAGTCTTTCCCTTACAGGGGGAATGCCTGACCAATTCGGCTACCGAGACACGCCCGATATGATTCAAATTTCCCATCTTATACGTCTTTAAGGCGACGTGGCGTCATCTACCGATTTTCTTACGAACTATCGGTATTTGATTTGTATAGTTAGCATACTTAATGCTGTAAAAAAAATTCCTTCAATCTATGACAAGTAGGTATCATCTCATCCAAAGGGTGTCATAATAGGCAACTGATGGAAAAAACGCCAGCGATATCAATACGAGATAAGGAAAACGAACTAACGGTAAGCTTAGTGGTTAAGGTGTCGGCCTTACGATTGAGAGGTCCCGGGTTCGAATCCTGGCCATTACTTACACTACTGACGTAAACCCAATCCTATTACAAGTAATTAAGCTTGGCTAGAGGGGTTAGAGGGAATATTAGTGACTTCAGTTCTAATATTCTTTTAAAAAACCCTGTACCAACCTGCCTGGACATCTAGGTAACAGTAAAACAAAGCCTCCCAGGGTTGGGAAAGGCCTATGAGGTTGCGGGATTGCGGGAACGGGATCATAGATTCAACAGTTTGTCCAATCTAAAATGAATGGTATATAGGTAATATACACCTAGTTTTAAGAGTATATTCATTTTAATCAATTGATATATATTCAAACGCATGTGCAAGCGTGCCGTTGCCAAAACGTGTTCGCAACAATTATCGAATTTTACAACATGAAATGTCTAACATTAGGCTACCATCCAACTAAACTGGCTAAATTACTGTACAAAACTGTTTGTTGTTTATCAAACTGTAGGAAAAAACCGTCTCGAAAAATAAGCTGAAACTACTGAGCTCGAAAATATCGAAATTAGAGTGCAAGGCGATCCCAACTCAATTGAGGAAAGGCCCGAAGGATAATCCATAGTATCCATACTAATATTATATATGCGAAAGTAACTCTGTCTGTCTGTCTGTCTGTCTGTATGTAACGCTTTCACGCCTCAACCACTGAATCGATTGTGATGAATTTAGGTATAGAGGTAGATTAGACCACGAGAAAGGACATAGGCTATGTTTGGTCGTGATAACCGACATCCACGCGGGCGGAGCCGCGGGCCCTCTTGTTAGCAATAGCCTCATCCCTACGTGGGACCGAAAATCATGGCTGGCGAAATGTGGGTGTTAATTCACCTCTGCCTACCCTTTCAGAGGCGTAATTATTATGTATGTATACTAGAAAAACATTATTGTATCCTTAAGAAAAGAATTTGAAGACAATTAGAAGGCTTTTCTATTAAAAGCTTGTTATTATTCCATCGATGAAATGATAAGTAAATTGATATTTAACGGCAATAGGCTCGTCCCCTATTACGTGGGACCGACGAACATCTTTATTTGACTTCACCTCGCCTGATGGTAACCTAAAATCAAATTCTCGGAAAGAGGGTCACCATCGTAAACATGTACCATGTTAACAGTGGCGGCACTCAGCTTGACGGCCTCATTAGATGTTTTTTCACGCCCCGCTTAAAGGACCCGGGACTGTAGAAGGAAAGACGTGAGCTGGCAGGGAGTTCCAGGTCTTAGTGGTGTGGCACAGGAATGAGTCACAAACGCTTGATTCTAGAAGTTATATTCTGCGCCGTATATGGATGGCATCTTAGCCCTGCACGTGTTGTCCTGTGAAGGAAAGGAGAGGTTGGGTATTACGGCGAAGTGTAGGTGTTAAAACACCTCTGCCTACCCCTTCGGGGATTTATAGGTGTGAATTTAGAAAACCTTTCCGCTATGTACCAGCACTCTATAATCTTGGGTGATTTCAACACCTGTCTGGTCAAGGATGATGTGCGCAGTCGGAAACTCCAGTCTCTGGTCTCCTCTGTGAACATGCACATTCTCCCATTAAATGTGACTCACCGCGCTCCTCATTGTTCTCCTTCTCTCCTAGACCTTATTATTGTGTCCGACCGGGATAAAGTTGTTACTCATGGTCAACTATCTGCTCCTTTCTCATACCATGATTTAATATACCTCTCCTACAAAATTCGTACGCCGAAACCGAAACCTAAATTTCTCTTGCTCCGGAGTTTTAAAACCATAGACTGGGATAGCTTAAGAACCGATGTGAGGGATATTGACTTTTCTCTGGTGTACAGCACCAACGACATCGATGTAAAAGTGGACAGCTTCAATAAAATACTCTTGGGTATTTATGACAAGCATGCTCCATTGAAAAAGGTTAGGGTAAAGCATCTGCCCGCGCCTTGGCTTTCAGAGGATATTAAAACGGCTATGTCTAAACGAGATAAAGCCAAAAGACGTTACAACCGTAATCCATCTGATGAAAACTGGGCTGCCTATAAAATAATCCGGAATCGCTGCAGTCGTCTGTGTAGGGATGCGAAAAGGCGCCACATTCACGACTCCGTTAACAACTGTAACACATCTCAGGTATGGCAATTTTTGAGGTCTCTCGGCATCGGTAAAGCCCCCAGCGACCTCATAAATAATATAAATCTAAATGCACTGAATGCACACTTTTCCACGCCTCCAAGTTTGGTAGATGACGCATATAAAACTGCTACTCTTAGTTGCATTACCAGTCTTCCCATGCCTGAATGTGCCTCTTCTTTTGTTTTCAACCCGGTTGCGGAGGACGATGTAAGGAAGCAAATCACTTCTATATCAACTAAAGCTATGGGTAACGATGGCATTCAACTACAAATGCTGTTACCAATTCTAAGTGAACTCCTTCCAGCCATTACACACATCATTAATTTTTCACTTGACAACAGCTCTTTTCCATCAGCTTGGAAAAAAGCACTTGTCATTCCTTTGCCCAAAACCACCAATCCCACCTCAGCATCCCAGTTTCGTCCAATTTCAATCCTACCAATTCTTTCCAAAGTCCTCGAGAACACGGTGCGAAATCAACTAGCTTCTTACCTTTCCTCTCATGGTCTACTGAGTCCATACCAGTCTGGCTTTCGTTCAGGCCACAGTACAGTCACGGCACTGGTTAAAATATCTGATGATATAAGACTGGCCATGGAGAACAAACTCCTGACAGTAATGGTTTTGCTGGATTTCAGTAGCGCCTTTAACTCTGTTGATTTCGACATTCTCCTGTGCATCCTATCATCATTAAATATATCGTCCTCTGTAATCGCCTGGTTTAACTCCTATCTTCGTGGTCGCTCGCAGCGGGTTCGCTCTGATGAGGCATCCTCTGACTGGTGCGACCTTACTGCGGGCGTCCCACAAGGCGCCGTCCTCTCTCCTCTTCTTTTCTCAATTTTCATCAATACTATTAACAAAGCTATATCATCCAACTTTCATCTCTATGCAGATGATTTGCAGCTATATCGCCACTTTGGGACTGGCGACAGGATTGAGGCCATTACTGCCATCAATAATGACCTTAATAGCATTAGTGCTTGGGCAAAATCGTTCGGACTGCTTGTCAATCCCGCTAAATCGCAGGCACTTATTGTAGGTGGCAGGTACCTCTACAATAATCTGGACCTTGCCTCGCTTCCTCCGGTCTATTATAACAACACTGTAATACCGTATACTACGGTCGTTAAAAATCTAGGAGTCCATTTCGATTGCAATCTGTCGTGGACTAGGCATATCACCGAGGTCAGCAGAAAAATTTTCGGTACGTACCACTCTCTTAAGCGTCTTCAGTATTTTCTTCCTTTTAAGACCAGAATCTGTCTTGCTCAATCTCTTCTCCTTCCTCTGTTAGACTATGCTGATGTCGTCTTTCTCGACGCAACCGAAGAACTCTGGAACAAGCTGGAGCGGATGCAAAACTTATGTATCCGGTTCATATTTGGACTACGAAAGTACGACCACGTTTCAGAGTTCCGAAAGCAACTGAAATGGTTGCCAATCCGGCGGCGTCGAGATGTTCACATTCTTTCCTTACTCTTTTCTGTTCTCCATAATCCTCAATCTCCTATTTATCTTCGTGAGCGTTTTGAGTTTCTTGTCCCCAGAGGTAAGCCCTGTCGCACCATATCTTCTCTATTGCTACGAACTCCCTCCCATAGTTCTTCTTACTTTGACAACTCCTTTACAGTTTCTGCAGTGCGGCTGTGGAATTCCCTTCCTCATTCCATTCGTGACAGCCCTTCTTTAAACACCTTCAAAAAAAGAACAATCGACTATTTTCTTTCTCTACAATAACAGACATAATATGTATTGATATGTATGTTAATGTATGTATAGTAAGTAATATATTTATATTATATATATAATATATATATATATATATATATATATAATATTGCTTAGTCTGTCTATATGTGAATATATAATGTATGTATATGTAGTGTAGGTCTATGATGGATATTTAGGTATGTATGTATGTTTTTATGTTATGCCATTTGTTAGGGGTTTATACCTATGTATACCTCCTCACATTATTATAATTTTATATTAAGGTACACGAGACTGCCTCCTTTTCTATTGCTTTTCCTCTGTGCTGTGGGTTTGCTGGAAGAGAACTCAACTTTGAGTTAAGCTCGCCTTTGTATATAACATGTCACTTATTTTGTAAGAATATCAAAGTGTACAATAAAGAATAAATAAATAAATAAATAAATGTATGTAAACTGACAACATAGGTAGTTATATAATTTTAAAATTTATTTTATTAATATTTCTAACTATCTATTATGTCATAATGTTTTGATTGCTTTTATTTCGTTTTTATTATTATTATTTTATATACAACGTACAAACACAATGTAAAATGTACAAGAATAAAATACTGAGTGCATACAAATTTGCATGAGACGCTCCGTACTCTAACATCGGGTCAATGAACTCTGAAAATAGCTGAAAAGGTTATCCACGGATTACCCCCTCTGTAATATGTGTGGGGTAATCTGTAGTACAATCTAATGATACTTTCAATGGGTGGGGGAATTCTGAAGTTCAAATACAGGATACGTTGAAAAGATTGCTTTATTTATATAAGAGCAGCTCTTTTTAGAAGCTAAAATTCAAATACGCTCTGATAGTTTGATAATTTTCTAGAGCAGTTAAAACCGTTTATTCATTTAAACTGTTATTATAATTGGGTATATCGTGTAGTTAAAATAAATTATCTAACCAAGCTTATTAAATTAAGAATGGTAAAAGAGCGGTAAAAATTGCGTTCGGTTCTTATTTTTTAGTTTTTATTTATTTTTAATCTTCCACCTAACCTATAATAGTATGTACCTAACTGATTTGCCTATTTATTTTTGTGACGTCACTAATTCTTTTAGAGCCGGTTCGACCAAACGCGAGTAAAGTTTATTCCTCGAATAAACAGTCAATATCACCCCCATATTGGGTGTTTATTCTATGAATAAAATTTAAGAAAGTTACCTTATAAGTTTATCTTATCGTTTTGACGTTAAGTAAAAAGTAAGTAATTTGACTAGTCAGTACCCAATTATAAAGTGGTCGTGTTTGTACTTTGGAAGTAAATATTTAAAAAAACTTGGCTTATATCAACATTAAACTGTTTTTTTTAATCCCTGCCTTTGTTTGTCGGGGATCGCCGCAAAAACTAGGTACTGTACGGAGTTTACTGAATGCAATTTTTAACTAGAAAGGTCTTGGTTAGACGTAAAATCTTACGTAAGTTTGATCGAAATCGGTTCAGTTGAACCGTAGATATGACTAAAGCTGCTAAAACCGAGGTTTTAACTTCTGTCCGTATTTTTCTGTATTAGGTATTTAAGCCTAAATATTTTCTATGTTGAGCAGATCACAGTCCACTACAGGACTCCGGTTTATGACTTACTAGCTTTTGCCCGCTCGCGTGTATGTCAGTTATCGCGACCAAGCATAGCCGATGTCCTTTCTCATGGTCTAATCTACCCCTATACCAAATTTCATCAAAATTGGTTCAGTTGTTTAGGTGTGAAAGCGTAACATACAGACAGACAGACAGAGAGACAGGCAGACAGAGTTACTTTCGCATTTATAATATTAGTAAGGATATTGGACAGATCAGTCCACTACTGGACACACGTCTATGGCCTATATCCAGTAGTGAATTGCGTTAGGCTAATCGATTGATTTAGGATATACATAGAGCAGATAATAGTTGTCAACGAGTCTATATTTATGTGCGTTGTCTGAATCTGACCTTCCGTACCCATCTTATTTGTGCTCGTAGTCAAGGATTATTTGTTATAAATTTCCCTTCCAGCCGCGTATCTTCTCATAAACCTATTTTTGTTACGAGTCGTCAGTTTTCGACGAAATTTCTTGTGGCACAGATGACGAATTTTTTAGTTAGAGTATTTCCAGTAAAGAAATACTACAAATTACAATTATAATTTATCACACAGTGCCCTCTCTATATAGAATGCATTTTTTGAATATCATTTTTAATATAAATATGAAATATTCTAAAGCAGTTTTCGTCCATCCCAAAACTATCCTTATTCTTGTGTGTGCGTTTACTGCTTCCGTAACAATAAACTGAAACCTATAATTTTCTTTTACCAGCATGTGTTTAACACCCTGATTGTAACATGTTGGTAACACCTAAACGCATCTAAGCTCCAGTTTATTTTTATGCGCCTATTCGTGGATAGCAATAATGCGTTTCAACACTTATGCAATTGTGAAAATATCACTACATAGTGTAAAGCCAAGTCGCTTTCAGCGTCTGTCCGTCCCTATGTATGCTTATATCTTCAAAACTACGCTACAGATTTTGATGCGGTTCCTTTTGATAGAGTAATTCAAGAAAAAGGTTTACATGCATAATACAACATAGTAGAGGGTGCAGCAGGATCGGGAGCAGACGCCTCGCGGGCGGAAAAATTTTTCGACGAACAAATGTCTACAATTTTTTGAAATATCGTGCTTTTTTGAAATAGTATTTTTTATGAAATTAGCGTTTCATTTAGCTTTACTAACACGATAGAGTAAACAATGCAAAATAAAAAATAAAAAAATGGGAATGGATTTTTTGATAATGCCAATGTGTTATATACCAGGAGTGCTACTAGGGGTTTTCGGCTTCCGGAGCGTTCCCCTTACACCCGGTATATGAAACTCTAAGTTAAGGCGGGGTCTCTGAGACCCCGCGTCCACGATGAAGGTTAAATTATACATTTTTTTTTCGAAAAACATTGGAAAAAATGAAATGCTCAAGTGAGACTCGAACTCACGACCTTTCGCTTACAGGGGGACTGCTCTGACTGAGAAAGACTGCGAAAGGTCGTGAGTTCGAGTCTCACTTGAGCATTTCATTTTTTCCAATGTTTTTCGAACTTAACAGTTAGCATAATAAATGCTATAAAAAAATTCATTCAAACATTTTTTTTTGTTCAATAAATTTTTGCTCGATAAATGCTAAATGTTGTTTCTTACTCCTACTTCTGTCTGTCATCATCATCATCTCCAAAAACGTCTCACCTGGCGTGTAATATTACACGTGTCCTTACTTATAAATAAACGTACACAAACATTTCCCTTGAGACCGACCCACTTCTAAATCTACACAGTACCTAGGTACAGTCAGCATCAGAAATATCTTGACTACAAAGTCTCAAAAAGATCGAAACACCAAGGTATTAAAAGCAAATCAAAGTGTTTTATTGATTTAAATTGTATTATTGTCCGAATGAAGAGTGCAACAAATATCAGAACAATCAGTCAACAGGAAGAGGGGGGAACCAAGGCATTTAGATCAGTTTTGTATTGTACTGTATTTTATGAGTCACTGGCCCTTTTTCGAGGGTCAATCCCTCGAAAAAGGGCCCGTGACTCATAAAATACAGTGAATAAAACGCTCTTTTTTCACTGAGTGAAAAAAAAATAATTTGGTACATACGTAAATATATGGATTAGGTATAGTTAGAAAAAAAATAAACAAAAAGACGTTGCACACTCTCCGTGACACGTATGTAAAAACCAGCAAAAAAACTGAACACGCTGTATGGAATACGGCTCAGTTTAATATTTCAAATTAAGAAACATTTATTTATAATCAGAGAGTAATTATTTTCTCGTAGTCAATGATAAAAAGTTGAGTACCTAACACGTGAAAAAATAATTCATCTCGGTTCTTGTTTACCTCGATCCGCTCAGATTTCTAATCCTCTCGGGATACAACTTAGTGCCTCGAAAGGAATTCACCTTTTTTTTCACTTGTTGGGTAATCTACTATTTGAGTACTTTCGGCTAGATCGATCAGATGCCGACTGTACCTACGTCGATGTTGACGAAAACATATTATCTACAAGTTTCAGAAGCAAAGTTTGTTCTGTGTGCTTTATAAACTTGATACTGCAAATATATTCTGATTTAGATGTGTTGAGAACTTGTGTAAGGAAACATTAATATATAGAGCGTTGACTTCCTTTGAATTGAAAATGATATACTGATATAAGTTTTCTTAGAAGCTATTTCATATTCTGCCCGGTTCCTTGAATTATAAGTAATCTAAACTTATATTATAAAGCTGAAGAGATTGTTTGTTTGGTTAGTTGAACGCGCTAATCTCAAGAACTACTGGTGTGTAATAATAAATATTTTTGTGCTGAATAGCCCGTTTATCAAAGAAGGTTTTTAGGCTATAATTATTCATGGTTTTTCATGTTTACGAAAATAATCTCAGATACAGTTCTATTGTATTTCTAAAGAACCTTTCCTAGATTTAATATGCGCGCTCATGCTTCCCTCCCTAATCTTATTTTGCACAAAAATATGAATACCATACCATAGCTGTCGGGTGCAAAAACAAAACACAACATGTAACCTTATTCCGGTCAGCATTTATTCTAAGGGGCAGTGCATACAATATCAAGGTCGTGTATCGATTTTTTAATATATTTTAATTATTAGCTGGTGCCCGCGACTTGATCTGCACAGGATTAGTATTTCGAGTAAGTAGCTTATATTATTAGAGTGGCAACAGAAATAACCACACTGTCACTTCTGCGGCCACCAATGCCGGCCGATTTTGTTGACATTAATGATCACTGCTCCGTTATTTTGAGTAGTAGCGTGATGATATATATTCTATGTGTTATTCTGATGCATAAGCTATATTATTGTAAAGTTTCATGAAAATCCATTCAGCAGTTTTGACGTGAAAGAGTATAGAAATTAAAAAATATGCATATGTATGAAAACTGTTACTATTAAGAATAGATTTAATTGACAAATATGTTGTTTAGTGAATGTTCTATGACGCGTACCTAATATATGAATAAATGAGTAATGACTAATGAATGAATCATTCGCATGACATGAATGTTTAGGTTATTTTCTTATTTTATTTATGCATATACCATAATTTATGGCCGAAAAAAAAATTTATTTCACGTCAGCTTTCAAATAAAGAACTGATTTAAAATCGATCCATCCATTTAGAAGATATAATACCATAACAGATTCACAAATCCTTCAATTTTTTTTTTTTTTTTTTCGTCGAGAGTTAATAAATACTGCCTTGCTATCCAAATGTGTACAGGGGTGCTGGGTAGGACAACCTCCGCGTGGTGCACCCTGGTAACGTGGGCGACGATGTGAGCTTCTCGCGAGGCGCACGTCGTCGCCCATGGCAAATAGTCCACCAAGGAGGGAGGGCCTTTATGGCCGGTTTCGAGTTCTCCGCATGCGCTCTGCTAAGCAGAGCGTACCTAGTGGAGAACTCTCAGGGCGACGAGTACTTTGCCACTGAGCGCACAGTGGTGAAGTACACGGTCCCATAGGGACCATCGATCGGCCGAGCCGTACTCCTGTCTGGCAACAGACGGGCACGGTGGCTCTTAGGAGGTGCGAGGAAGAAAACCTCTATAAAAAATCACCCCGAACCCCACGCTCTGACGCCTGGCAATGGGATGCATCACTGAGGGGAACTCAGTGCCTAGGGCGTCACTTACTCCCACCTTCCCACTCTTCCCATCCTCATATACACTCCCAACCTCCCTACTCCTACCTCAACGTCGTCGGCGGACATTAATCGCGAAACAATGGCTATGGAAATGAATAAAGATAAATCTACCCATGAGGGTACCCGGACTCCGTCCGGGGAATCCCTTGCTGTGACTGGTGGTCGAATGGACACCCATTCGGCGACCAGCCATGGCGACCCCCGCCCGGGTTCATCCCGGATGGTATATGGGAGGGGTCACCACAGTCCCACAGGCCCATGGGTGTGCCTCAAAACCACCCAAAAAGGCGACGCGGAAGACGTGTCGACTCGTGCTGGCTCGGAGATGGAGTCGGCCGCCGGCGTGGGTGGCGGGACCGAGGATACCCTCGGTGTCGGTATCCATGCCGACGTAGGTAGGAAGAGACCCAGGTCGAGCGGACCCGGCAATGGCCTGTTCCGTCGGCCTGGGTCTGAGTCTAACAGCGAGGAGGATCTTCCTAGTAAGAGGAAGATTGTGGCTACCACCGCGGGTAGAGGCCGGAAAGCCGACCTCTACAGAGCGAAAGGGAGGGTAGCAGAGCCGCCAGCGGTTGTGTCCCCGCTACCAAGCGGAAAGGTCACGGAGGTGCCAGCGGCGCAGAACATCCTGGCGGCTCTTTCCCGCATTTCTGGCGCCGTAAAAGGCCAGAAAAATATTGCGGGAAAGAAGAGGGTCGTGGCGGACGCGGTAACGGGTGCCGCCAAAGCGCTGGAGGAGCTCCTGGAAAGGAGCGTCTCCAGCGAGGAGGAGAAACTCCGGGCTCGGGTTGCGAGCCTGGAGACGGAGCTTGCCGACTCCCGCAAGCAGCAACAGCTGATGCGGGAGGAAATCGGTCAGCTAACGCAGCTGATCCAGGGGGCAGGGGAGGCTCGGGGTGCGAAAACCCCCGCTCCCCGTGCTCCATCTAAGGTGACACCTACGGTGGTCCAGCTGCTCGAGGCAATCGAGCGACGCCTCAGCGTCCTCGAGGACCGGGCATACCGCCCGCCGCTGGCGGCACCCGTCGTCGCGTCTTATGCGACGAAGGCTGCACCCAATGGGGCTCCTGGTCCCAAGCCGAGGGCCTCCGCCCCCTCCACCCCTAAGAAGACGGCACCTAGGGGAGGTGGCAACCCTGCCTCCACAAGCAGTACAGCCAATGCTCCCGTTGCATCCCAGAATCTCTCCAGTGAGGGGGTCTGGGAGGTGGTGGGAGCAAAGAAGAAGGCGGCCAATGCCACCAAAAAGGCGACGAAGGCCGCCAGGAAGGCGGCAAAAGCCGCCGCAAAAGCGGCAAAGGCCGCCGCGGTGAAGGCGCCAAAGAGGCTTCGCGTTCCCCGTACCTCTGCCGTCGTCATTACGGTGACGACAGAAGGCAGGGCGAGGGGCGTGGGGTATACCGAGGTCCTGAGACAGGCGAGGGCCTCGGTGGACCTTAAAGCCCTCGAAATAGAGGAAGGCCTCCGGTCCAAGGTGACGCGGACCGGAGCACGCCTCCTTGTGGTCTCTGGCGCCACCAGTGGCCCCAAAGCAGATGCCCTAGCGGCAAAGCTAAGGGAGTCGCTGGACACGGGTGACGTCCGCGTCACCAGACCCAACAAATGCGCGAGTCTGCGCATTTCGGGTCTGGATGACGCGGCCACGACGGAAGAGATAATCTCCGCCGTCGTGGAGGCGAGCGGCTGCCCTCGTGATCAGGTGAGGTCAGGTGAAATCCGCTTTGGCCCTTTCGGTCACGGGTCGGCAGTCGTGAGCTGCCCCGTCGCGGCGGCCCAAAAAGTGGCGGACGGACGGAGCCTCCTTATCGGTGGCTTCCTGAGGGCACAGGCGCATCTCCTGCAGCCACGCGAAGCCAGGTGCTTTAGGTGCCTGGTCGTGGGGCATGTGGGAGTGCAGTGCACGGCGGAAGTCACCGTGGGTGACCGGTGCTACCGCTGTAGTAAGCCCGGTCACGTGGCCCTTGCCTGTGACGCTCCGCCACGCTGCTTTAAATGCGTGGCGGAGGACAAGGAGGCCGACCACTGGGTGGGCAGTAAGGCCTGCACTGCCTCAAGGCCAAAGCCCCGTCCGTCCACACGGGGAGGTGAGGGTGCACTCTCGCGGCAGGGTGCGGAAATGGACATCCATTAATGGGCACCCATATCCGCATCCTGCAGGTGAACCTGAACCACTGCGCTGGTGCTCAGGACCTTCTGTACCAGAGCATCAGGCAGTGGTCCATTAACGTGGTGGTCGTCGCCGAGCCGTACTGGGTTCACCCGGGAAGCCCAGTGGATCTGCACGGCCTGGCGACTGTCTTTGGGGGGACCGCCGCGGACGACTCGCGCCTAGCGCTTATCGCTAGGGGCCCGGGTTGTGTCGCGGCGGAATATGAGGGGGTGGCTGTCGTGGCCGTTTACATCTCGCCAAGCCTCGACCAGCATCAGTTTGAGCTATGGCTCCCTGAGCTGGACGTCGTTCTCGCTGCATGCCGGCCTCGCCCTGTCCTGATCCTGGGAGATTTCAATGCCTGGTCGCAGGCTTGGGGCTCCCGGGAAACCAGAGACAGGGGGAGGATACTTCAGGACTGGGTCACAACACGTGGCCTAGTCATCCTGAACCGGGGGAATGTCGCAACCTGGACGCGGCGGGGGCTCAGCTCGGTCATAGACGTTTCGTTTGCGACCCCTGAGCTCGCCCGCCGTGTCCAGGGATGGCGTGTGGTGGAGGAGGAGGAGACGTCATCAGATCACCGATATATTCGGTTCGACGTCTCCCCTGCACCTAACCTGCCGCCAGCTATTGCGAATCCCCCGGAACCGCGTTGGGCACTCCATCGCCTGGATCCGGAGGCTCTTCTGGAGGCGGCCATAGTGCAGGCCTGGATCCCGATAGCGGACAGACCTGCCAATATTGATGCCGAGGTGGAGTGGTTCGGGAGAGCCATGTCGCATATCTGCGATGTGGCGATGCCTAGGGCTAGGCCCAGACCGGCGAGAAGACAGGTGTACTGGTGGACGCCGGAAATCGCGCAGTTGCGCGCGGAGTGCGTTACCGCGCGCCGCCGGTACACCAGATTCCGCCGGAGGCGTCGCCGCCCAGACGATGCGGCAGCCCGAGAGACGGAGCTCTATGATGGGTACAAGGGGGCCAAGAGGGCCCTCCAGACGGCCATCAAGCGGTCCAAAAAGGTGGGCCGCGAGGAGCTGATGGAGACCTTGGAGCGGAACCCGTGGGGGCGCCCGTACCTCATGGTAAGGGGCAAATTACGCCCCAAGGCGCCCCCATTAACCCAGAGTCTCCAGCCGGAGCGGCTGGAGGGGGTCCTGGACTCCTTATTCCCATCAAGAGCGGAGGAACACATTCCTCCGCGCATGGCTCCGTCTCAGGCGCCCAACGCGGAAGGCAGCGAGAACGACGTGCCCGCAGTCACGGAGGGTGAGCTAGGGGCGGCTGTACTGCGGCTTAAATCCCGCAAAAACACCGCCCCTGGACCCGACGGCATTCCAGGCCGAGCATGGGTCCTGGCTCTCGAAGAACTTGGGCCTCGACTTATAGGGCTCTTTAGCGCATGCCTCGAAAAAGGCCAGTTCCCCAAGGTCTGGAAGACAGGGAAACTGGTCTTAATCCGAAAGGCGGGGCGGCCGGCAAATTCCCCATCAGGGTACCGGCCGATCGTGTTGCTCGACGAGGTGTGCAAGCTTTTTGAGCGCATTATTGCACAACGCCTCGTCAAGCATCTCATACGCGTGGGGCCTGATCTGTCGGATAGTCAGTTTGGCTTCCGTCAGGGGCGCTCCACCGTAGACGCGATCATGCGCATTAGAGGCCTGACGGAGGAAGCAGTCTCACAGGGTGAGGTGGTGGTGGCGGTGTCTCTTGACATCGCCAACGCCTTCAACACCCTGCCCTGGAGTTGCATTAGGGAGGCGCTTATCTACCATGGAGTGCCTCCTTACCTCCGTCGAATTGTCGGGGCCTATCTCTCAGAGAGGGCCATTACTTACCCGAGTTGGCTAGGGCTGGGTCGGCGGGATGTGTCGTGCGGTGTTCCACAGGGATCGGTATTAGGGCCACTCCTGTGGAACATCGGCTACGATTGGGTGCTGCGTGGTCCGTTGCTCAGAGGGGTCACCGTAACGTGTTACGCCGATGACACCCTCGTTACGGCGCGGGGAGCAACGCACCGAGATGCAGCACTAAAGGCCACGGCAGGGGTTGCTCAAGTCGTGGGTCGGATACGGCGGCTGGGTCTCGAGGTCGCCCTTCACAAGTCCGAGGCTCTGTGCTTCCACGGACCTCGGATGGGGCCACCTGCGGGATCCAGCCTACAGGTAGGGGGCGTCAGCATCGGCATCGAGCCCTCGATGAAGTATCTGGGACTCGTGCTCGATGGCCGGTGGAACTTCGGACATCACTTCCGAAGTTTGGTCCCAAAACTGAGGGGGGCGTCAGCCGCACTCGCGCGGCTGATGCCCAATATCAGGGGACCCAACGCCCCCTGCAGGAGACTGTACCTGGGGATCGTGCGAAGTATGGCCCTATACGGGGCCCCCGTATGGGCAGAGAACCTGACGGCCAGTAATGTGGCTAGATTGCTGAGCCCACAGAGGGCGATGGCCGTCAGGGTGATAAGGGGATACCGCACGATCTCAGGTGAGGCGGCATGCCTCCTAGCCGGGACCCCTCCATGGGACCTGGAAGCGAGAGCCCTTGCGTCTCTATTTATATGGCGCAAGGAGGCGCTGGAGCGGGGCCAATGGCCTGCGTCTCGAGAAATCGAGGCCCAGCGGTCCCAGCTCTACCAGGAAGCCGTGGAGACATGGAAGGTGCGACTTGAGCAACCAAAGGGGGGATTCGCCACAATTGCGGCCGTCAGACCGGTCATGGACGAGTGGCTGGAGAGGAGACACGGTGCTCTCTCCTACCGGTTGTCACAGATACTTACCGGGCATGGTAGCTTCGGTAGGTATCTGTGGCGAAGACACCGGGAAACCACGGCCGAGTGTCAGCACTGCGAGGAGCGCAGCGACGACACAGCGCTCCACACGCTGGTGGAGTGCACGGCGTGGGCGCAACAGCGCCAGGTCCTCGTGGTGGGTCTGGGCGTGGGCACTCTCTCGCTCTATACCATGGTGCGAGCCATGGTCTCCAGCGGGAGTAAGTGGGACTGCGCCGTCTCTTTCTGTGAGCAGGTCATGCTCGTGAAAGAGGCGGCGGGGCGAGAGCGGGAGAAAACTCTCCCACCCGAGTTCCGCAGTCGGCGGCTTGGGCGCCGCCGACGTGTCTTCGCCGAAGACCATCGGCCTCCATGACCGGGGGCCTGAGGACGGTGAGTTGCTCACCGTCTTTACAGAAGCAAGCCCATGACGGCAGCGTGACGTGAGGGATTCACGCCCCCCCCCCCCCCTTAAGAAGCGGGATAACACCCGAAAACCCCCCCATAGACGCGGGATAGCACCCGAACCACACCCAAGGCGAGGCCGCAATTGTAGCCGTAGGTCTGATGGGAGTCCTGGGACATCCTTCCGAGGGCTTACCCGGAGCTTCCATCCATAGGCTTCTGGGCGTTACCGTGGGGGTTTTTAGTCGGTAGGAGTCCGGCATAACATCCATGAAGGATTTTCCCCCACGGTTATAAAAAAAAAAAAAAAAATCCAAATGTGTACAATCTTCCTTAGTTTGCAGCGACCCTGGCTATCTTACACAAAGCCTTCCAGCTGTTTATTTCGCTGATACAATCCCCAGCCTCGAACCCTGAACCCTCATTAATTTACATACATTACCGTTCTACAAACATAAGGCACATACGCAACCGTTGTGTTTTACAGATGAACCAACTGAGATGAAATGATAGTACGTCCCGTCATTTACATACAAATATTTGGACCTTCATTTTATATCAAATGTCTTCGCAAATAACTTAGTGAATAAAAATTTAATTAAAAATTTAAAAAACCCCCGTCACAAAAAACACCAAAAAGTTGAAAATAAATGAATAAATTTTAATTCAACGGTTGCCATGTCGGGGGACCGTAACTGGTTAAGTACTCCTTTATATCGTAAGGTCCCCCGACATGGCAACCGTTGAATTAAAATTTATTCATTTATTTTCAACTTTTTGGTGTTTTTTGTGACGGGGGTTTTTTAAATTTTTAATTAAATTTTTATTTTATGCTTTTTAAATTGATCGACTAGTCAAGCTCTTTCATTTGATAGCCATATTGAGGGAATTATAAAGAAATATGTATTCCAACATGTAGTGGCGGCGGCCATCTTGGACCGATTTTTTTCAAACATAGCTAAGAACACTCCCGACTAATATACCTTTCAAACAAAAAAAATTAAATCCAAATCGGTTCATCCGTTTGGGTGCTACGATGCCACAGACAGACACACACACACACACACACACACACACACACACACACACACACAGACACGTCAAACTTATAACACCCCGTCTTTTTGCGTCGGGGGTTAAAAACACTTTTTACTCACGACGGAACGGAGACGGTATACATATGCGTTTGGGGTGAGAGGATGTTTGTGTGTTTGCTTGTTTGTGCAAATCCATGTTGCATTTTCTCCGAAACTACCAATCCGATTTTGATGCAGTTTTTAGTTTTGGGTTCGGCTTTAATTGGAGCATGTTCTTAGATAGTTAGCATGTTCTTAGTTACAATGACAACTCAACAGGGGGCGCTACAGCAAGCATTTTTAATGCAAATCAATGTTACCAATTTTCTCCAAAAATACTAGTCCGATTTTGATTGATTTTTGATTTCAATTATTGGTTTGGGTTTGATAGGTGCATGTTCTAAGATAGGTGTTACGGTAACAACCCACTAGGGGGCGCTGCAGTAAAAAAAATTTTAATTATTTTTTATACGTCGTGGGTTTTTTCAAAATTTTTAATCTTATTACTTGTTCAGGAGTAATGTTTGAAACTTACGAAGACAATGTGTTGTTCGAAAACATATTTATTTACTTTTGTTTATCATTCGGTAAAATTATTTTGTAGTCGTATGTGGAAGTTTGCTGGACTTAGTTTGACCTGCTTGTTGGTAGGTCAAAATAATTAAAAGTTTACCCTCTTCCTGTTGACTGATTGATCTGATATTTGGTACACGCCTTTATCTTCTATAATATAAAAATGAATCGCTAAATGTGTTAGTAAGCGCATAACTCAACAACGCCTGGACCAATTTGGCCAATTCTGTTTTCTAAATGTTCGTTGAAGTTCAAGGATGGTTTTTACGGCGAGAAAAAATCAAAAATTGCCGGGAACCGACATCCATGCGGGCGGAGCCGAGGGTAAAAACTAGTATTAGATAAAAATACAATATTGACCCCTTTAACTTAGAACTTTTTTTAAGCATTCCTTGCTTATTATTGAGCACAATTATGCAATTTTTAGTAGATTTAACTGGGGTAAAGGAGACGTTTCTCTAACCGCCAGCACGTCATCATTTTGTCCTGATTCTAATGTATTCTGGGCATTTTGAACCTTCCCTAATTCTTTAAGCGTTGTTCTCGAGTTTCTTAAGGGCATGATTTGGATGTAGCCAGGATTGGAGCGCGAATAATTTTGATGTTACGTAAAGTATTCTAACTATTCTAAGTATATTTATGAGCATATGAGTACATTATTAGTTCATGTGGCAACAATGCTCCCATAATATGTTATAAAACGCTTTATGCAAGAAAATATTATTTCCTCATATTCAAACACCTATAGTTTTTTATTTAGAAATAATTCAATCGGTAGTTAGTTATAAAATCTTGATGTCATGCCGAAAATACGTTTATTGACGAGAAAAATCTTGATGCGTATCTATTATTTTACATTGACATCGCCTGCCAAGATACTGCACAAGAACTGCATATTTCTTTAATAAAAATAGTGTCTTCTAGAATTTATAACCTTGGAGAAGTCAATGACATTTCGATTCGATGAAATATTTACATAAAAATATATTCTGTCATTTATGCTGATTTAATGAATTATTCTGGTTTTGCATGTATGGAATTCTGATTCCATTCCTGAAATCAATTTATATCCAAATATTTCTAGCAAAAAATACAAAAAATAATAGTTTCCCTTTAATTAGGCTAACATCTTATTGAACCATGCATATTTTTCTGTAACAAACTAAGATATTAAAATTAGAGGTACTTATTCTTTCTGCGCACGTTTAAGCTTTGGAATGATCTCTCTACTATGATTTTCCCACAAACTACCCATAGACTACAAAATGGGGTTCTTCAAGAAGGGAAATAGATGATTCATACACGTCATAGGCCACGGTAACCACTTTCCATCGGGTAAGCCGTGTGCTTGCCTGCCAGGTAATTAGTATAAAAAGTATTGGACGAGCATATCAACATCCCTATTGAGAAATTGAAGATGAGTCTCATCTCTTTCCATTCCCATTCGTCTCTTACACCCTAATTACGGTGTAGTCTACTTAGAGCACCCAGTTGAATAGCACCTGAATGAATAGCATCTAGCCATATCCACGAAGAGCAAAAGTTCCTTCCATAGTATATAGGTAGCTGCGCGTAATATCAGTTATGTTCTAAATTGGGGTCACGACAACAAGTGTTATGAGTCAGCATGCACCCTATACATCCCAGCACTAGCCTAGGTGCTCTTCGTGGACAAAATTGTAAAAATAAATTAGTATCCACGCCTAGCACATGCCAAAAAATTTGATAGGTGCTCTTCGTGGACATGGCTAGATGTTATTCGCTCAGGTGCTATTCAGCTGGGTGCTCTAAGTGGACTACATCATTTCACGCATACAGTTTCGCGCCATGCTTTACTGTAGTACAGAAACTATTATGTGGATGTAGATGAGACTCAACTTATTTTTTTTTATTCTAGAACTGGCCAGTAATCTGCATTTTCGGGGATTACGGAATGTAATTGTCATGAACGATTACAAATTCGCAATTAGAATCTTGGCATCTGTCAGAAAATCCTCAATGTCGTAGTAACTAACTCGCTTTCATTCCTCAGCTAATATTAGTTGTCTGTTCTGACGCCAAACCCGTGAGCTGTTGGACCTGGGTTTGTAAGAAAAAATCGAGTCAACGGCACCATTCGTCATTTCTGTGAGCCCTGCCAACATTGATGGCAAAGAGCTTTGATAAATTGGATACTTTTCTATAATTAAAATAATTCTTAATATACTAATTCATAATGTAATATTTGTGTGTATTGTATACTTTCTGATTCTATTTCGAATACATCGGGAAAATGAAATGCTCAGGTGGGATTTGAACCAACGACCTTTCCCTTACAGGGGGAATGTTCCAACTGAGCTATTGAGCCACACCTGAATCACTTCAAATTTCCATTCTCTTTATATCCGTCTTTAAGGGCGACGGTGGAGCCATCTACCAACTTACTAAAAAATGTATTTAATATATAATATAATTTTAAAGTTAGCATAATAAATGCAATAAAAAATTCATTCAAAAATTTCTGATTCCATTTAAGAAATGAGCGATCTTCGATATCTTGCGTGAAGCGAGTATCATCTGACATCTACAACCCACTGACTATATAGATTTTTTAAACCATGCATCGCGGCGTATACTCATAGTTTAAAATAGTTCGGGACTTACGCGTAAAGTTTGGAAAACTTATTTTTCGAATACATATGGAAAAATGAAAATTCTTGGGCGGGACCCGAACCCGCAATCTTTCCCTTACAGGGGGAATGCCTTGACCAAATAGGCTACCGAGACACGCCGGATGTTAATCAAATATCCCTTCTATTTTTATCCGTCTTTAAGGCGACGGTTTTTCGATTTCGACGATACGATTTGTATAGTTAGCTTAATGCTATAAAATTCGCCGACGAAATTTTGCCGACGTGAAGTAGTGACCACGGGTGCTGTAACGCATCTGAAACGTCGGCAAAACAAATTAATGAGATCTGGATAGAATACCGCACTCAAACGTTCGGAGCGATTGATGTAAAAGCAATCGCATCAAAAGGCACTCTCGAAGCTCGATTGAACCATCCGGAATATCCCCGCAAGGCCTGCGGCGTTCGACTCACTATAAACTGATGAATTTCCTTCTGGCCATGATTGTAGATTGGGGAAGGTACTTACATGTGTGGACAGATTTCTAAACCTTATGCTTTATGCAGTATTAATCAAACGAAATAGGGCTTGCATGAAAGATAATGACAATAGAGAAAACTCGTGAGGACACGTCAATTGGACTTCACCTCGCCTGATGGTAAGCTAAAGGCAAAGTCTCGGACAGAGGGTCACCATTATAAACATGTGCCATGTTAACAGTGGTGGCACTCAGCTTGACGGCCTCGTTAGATGCCTTTTCACGCCCCGCTTAAAGGACCCGGGACTGTAGGAAGAAGTAAACACGTGAGCTGGCAGGGAGCTCCAGGTCATAATGGTGCGGTATAGGAATGAGTCACCCAACTGCTTGGTTTTTGGAATATTTGCACCGTATATATCTAAGCCTTGCACGTTTTGTCCTATGTAGGAAAGGAGAGGGTCTAATTGGAAGAGCTCATTAGAACATTCGCTATGCTAGAGACGGTAAAATACTTATAACCTATTTGAAAGACCGCACTGCGTCTAACATAGTTCCTATAAGTATTTTCTAGTAATAACATAGTTTACCTCACCCCGAGCCCATCATCGGCAGAGCAGTGGCCTGGAAAATTGCTTGACGTTCTAAAACACCCTGACATTTTTCATTTCGTTCGGAAAACACGAAAAATTTGTTAACACGGTCCCGTCTCTGTGTTGACGTTCCGCCATTTTCTGACAATGCTATTTCCGTAAATGTTATTCGTTTTATGACAAAAGGGGTTCCCAGAATTATTTCGATTCGAAGAGAAATTGAATTTAAATGCAGAAGGTTTTGTTTGTGAATAAATATGTGTGAGCTGATATTAAACTGTAGGTAATATGACATGACAGTCTCTGTGGCGTGGCGGCAGTGCACGCGACTGCCACGCAGGAGGCGCGGGTTCGATCCCAGCTCAGTGCAAGTATTTGTATGCATGAATATGGCTATTTGCATTGATCTGGGTGTTTCAATGTATAATATGTACGTTTTTATAAAACAAAAAAAGTATCTAAGTATGTTTATCCGCATTCTGGATTCCATAACACAAGCTTACTATGGGTCTAGATAGCGTTGTGAAAATGTTGTAGAATATTGTGGAATATAAATTCGATACGGTACGATAAAATCTATCTATATCTATTAGAAGTTCATCCACAGTAACCAATTTACCGCTTTGAAATACTTTTTTTTTCGTGCGGAAGTGCCGGAGCCGAAAGGGGAGATTATGTCGGACTCGATCCGACTAAAACCGCACGCTGACTGTGGGTCGTGGTGCTAGGCTGGAGGTGAGGTTGTCATCGACATATCCCTCGCACCCCGGCTGACCCAGGGAATCAAGTATATACTGCGTGTACAAGGGCCGGCCGGTTCGATGAACGCGAGTAAAGTTTATTCCTAGAATAAACAGCCAATATGTGGGTGATATGGCCTGTTTATTCTAGGAATAAACTAATCGCGTTCGATCGAATGTACCATTAGGCAGATAAACCAAAACCACATAGACTTTTAACTTTTCAGTAAGTGGTCAATTTTCAAAATTTAAATTTAGAAGCGGTATAACAAGTAACAATATCAATGGTACGAGTATATAAATATAACAGCCAGTTGCTGTTACTCAACGCCCGCATGGATTTCGGTACTTTATGCATATAAACCTTCCTCTAGAATCACTCTCTCTTCTCTATCTTAGCGTTAATCTCAGTCCCATCCGATGCTTTCAGCTTGGAGTCTGGAGTCCGCTTTACCAGTCTAACTACGGATTTGGCTAAACTTCGATATTTTCTGTGAAGCGATTGCCATCTGACCTCCACAGTCCAAAGGCGATATCGAAGCATTGCAGCTAGACCAGTTGTTGGACTTTTGAGGGCTCCAACTGCTATTACGGGACCGACGGCTTCACGTGCTCTCTGAGGCACGATCAGACAAATGCAAATACCCATATTCATGCATACAAATATTTGCATTGAGCGGGGATCGAATCCGCGCCTCTTGCGTAGCGGCCGCGTTCACTAACGCTACGCCAAGACTGACAATCACTCTATCCATTGCTAAAAACTGCACCCATTGAATAGTTTAGAAGACAGACAGCGAAAGCGACTTCATATTATTATACGGTACCATACGGTAAGTAAAAGAAAATATCGTTTGGTATCAGAACGTCCCATTCCCAGGTCACGCTGTTTCAGATGGTCCCATTCCCGGATGGTCCTATTCCCAGATCGTCCCATTCCCTGGTGGTGCTATTCCCAGATTGTCCCATTCCCAGATGATCCCATGGATGGTAACGCATGACGCAGTTTTAATAATAGGGGTATGAATAAAAAATACCTACTACTGTTATTATCTACAACATAATCGGTTCTATCTCTATTTGAGTTCACTGTTCTACGTCATTCACCACATTATTCGATACTGAATCGAAACTAACAACATCGATACTGTTGACCCGATACATCGATAATTTGTAAACTGATCTTGGAATTGGAACATAACGCATACTCGTACTTGCATTGTTACATTGTTTCGGTTTCAAAACGAACTTATAGGTATACAAACTATATAGTTTCAGGTTAGAGTAAATTGTATATCGAATATGATGAGTAACGGCTTTCATTGTTGACAGAATTGTTTATAGATTTTTATAATGAAAGAAACGAAGTTGTTTATCTCGAAAACAACAATAGTTAAAAGATGTGTATCATTAATTATTTTGCTTTTAGAAGATTGATGATTAAGATTTATTAGAGGGTGAGTTCTGGGGTTACATGTTTAGATAGTTCTAGGGTTCTGCACATTGGAATGGAAAAGCTACTCCGGTGACTAGGTACCTTTTCTATTTTTATAGGCATGCTGTAGGAATGCTTTACAGATATCACCTATCTTGGAATTTAACAAATTTAAAAGTCTTATTAAGTGTCGGTAGCTTAGTGGTTAAGGAGTCGGCCTTACGATCGAGTGGTCCCAGATTCAGATCCTACACTACTGTTATGTGGTGCAAACAAAACTAGTCTTTTCAAAACTGTATTTATTTATAACTAGGAAATAGTACAATTACAACTAGACTTATATTGATTATAATTAGACTTAAATTGATTATAATTAGATTTAGTAATTAGAAGATGTAGATACAGCGAATGTAGGAAATAGAATGTGTCGGGAGAGCCGGGATTTGGATATTTATGGGACCCGAATCAGAGTGGGGATGTATACATGTTTGTGTTAGTGGGGTACAAGTTAAAGGTCTATACAAAGTGAACAAAAAAGAGTATCAAGATAAGGTACGTTAAGTTTTAAGACTTATGGATAAGGAACGACTAAGATAAAGAACCGATAAATTATGTCAAGTTATTATGATTATGGTTGAGTAACAATTGAGATAAAGAACTAATAAAGTATGCTAAGTTATGCTTATAGTTAAGTGAGAAATAAGACAAAGTGTGTTAAGATAATTTATGCTTATAGATACGAGTATGTAACAGTTAAGATAATAAACTAAGTATATTTAGGTATGCATATATAACAATGAAGTATATTTAGGTATGCATATATAACACCTCCCCCCTTAGAACAAAGATTGGGCCGTGTTGCCCGATTTTTGAGTGCTGGTAGTTGGGCGGGCGATGTCGATGTCCTCTTCTTCTTCATCTTCAGTGACACAGGATGTAGTCGTGTGAGTATTCAACGGCACCATAGGTATTTGAATATGTTGACGTCGTTGCGATCGGTCAAAGCAATTATTGAATATTTGGATACATCCGTCGCTGTGATGTGCGGCCGGTGTTTTTCGGTAATAGTTTTTAAAAGGATTTATGTTGCAGCATCTTAGGCAAATGAGGGTCAGCATTACCAATCCAGTTATGAAGGATATTGTGGAAAAACTGGAAATCTTCTTTTCTGTATGGTTCTTGTTATCTTGTAGCCTTTCATGGTGGATCTTGATTTCTTCTTTTATTGTTCTCAATGAATCTAATGGGATATCATTGATTTTGATGGGTTTGAGGTTTGGTGCGTTTGCGATTTCTATGCGATTTTCGAGGCATGAGGTTGTCAGGTCTACCGTTACTATTGGGTGACTTATGTTAACGGTCATGCCCTCCTCTGCGTACAGTGTCGCTAGGGCGGTATAGAGTCTACAGCCTTGCTCCAACGAAATTATTCCAGTGCCAGACATCTCGCCATGGGTGATTTTGTTCTGGCAGTCTAGAGAGTATGGGGTATTACTGTTTAATATGAAGATCCACTTGTTTGATTGTAATTTCTGGAAGGTGTTTATATTGGCTGAAAATGTAGTAATTTCACAGTTTTTTGGAACATTCTTTAAAGTCGTCGTCAGCACTGAGGTCTCGCACGTCGGCCTTGAGTTGACGTTGTACACGATGAATTTGCAGACTGCAATGTTGGGTGCAAACGTCTTGCAGCTGTCCAGAGAGTTTGTCGCAATGTATTGTTGTCTGTTGGAACTAGTGGCAAGATATGTTTGCTCCGGAAGGATGGTAGAATATAGGGTAGACTCGGGATGGGGTATTGGGATCGAATATAAATGATATAGTGTGAAAATGTCGGGTCTGACTAAAGGAAATTCTAGTACATAGATAAGCTTCTTCATATAGATATATGAGGTAATAGATGCGCATTCTAAAATTTTATGAATATTGTTCAAAGTTATTGGAGCCACGAGGTCTCTATTAGACCTTGCTGAACGAGTGGAGAGTAACTCCTCATATAAGCGAGTATAGGAGATTATAGAAGGATGAATTACATCAGCTTTTATAAAGACTGTGCTGCTGATTAAGTCATCGATATCTCTTTCTAAAGAGGTTACGGCTTCGAGAATTTGGATTTCTAATGTTGAGATTTCTTCAATTATTGTGAGGTTGAACAAAATTCTGTTAGTGGAATTGAAGTAGTTATAAATTTTTACGATGTTCTCGTTTATCTGATGCTCGTCGTATGATATTTTTAAGATGGTCTCGTTAAAATTTGTAATAGTTGACGAAATGATTTGGATTTGTTGTTTTAAAATTTGGTTTATTGAAATTTGTTTATTTTCGAGAAGTTCAATGTATTCATCGTAACGTTGCGCATCTTTTGCATCGGGTGTACCGATGAGCCATTTTAAAATAGAACCAAGCCCATTGAAAAGTTCTCGTTTGGTTCTTACATTGCTTGTGTACAGAGTGAGTTCATCAAGCCTGTCATCTATTTTGTCTAAGTTGACTTTAATGTATGAGTTAGTTGTTATGACACTAGGAAAATTAGAATAAAGAGATACGAGTGTTTGGAAATTATAAACGAGTCGTTTAAGGGAATCTCGGGCAATAAGTAGAGGTCTTAAGTCGCGATAAATAACTAATTTCCATGCATCGTCCGATATTAGAATGTCACTTTCATTTTCAAAATATAATCCTGAATTGGAAGGAATTGGACTAATAATTCAAAATATAATCCTGAATTGGAAGGAATTGGACTAATAATAGTTGTGTTACCATGGACAGGTGTCATGTACATCATGTACCTGGAATAACGAATTTTATTGATTAATTTTGGTTTGTAAGATTTATAGAGATTTTTAAAGTAGATGTAGGCTTTGTATACGATTATATTATTATAAAACATGGTAATATCGTGATAGACCAATGAAACTGAGTAATAAAATTGACACAGGGTTTGTTTATGAAGTTTTTCAAGTAATTGTTCGATATAGTAATACTATTGATTTAGGGTATTAATTTAATTGATATAAGGTATTAATTAATTGGTATTAATATTATAGGATGTGACATAGATTTGGTCACCCGGAAAATGGATTAAAACTAGAGTTTATTCTAAGATAAAAAGAGACTTATTTTAAACTAACCTAAATTAGAATTTAAGAGGGAGATTCGTGTACCGGTCGTAGGCGATTGGCATGCACTAATTGGTTTTTCCCCGATCTTTGAATGATATAATTCTCATTAAATCCTATTCTAACTATGCTATAGGGTCCTTCCCATTTACTGTCTAAGTTGTTGGGATTAGGCACTTTGAGCATTACTTTATCACTTACATTAAATCTGGCCACGTTCCTAATGTTATTATCATAACGTTCTTTAGCTTTCTCCTTCATGACGTCTAAATTGCGGCGAGCTATGTCACGTGAGACTTTCAGTTTTTCATTTAAGTCTCGTAGGTAATCGTGCGTAGTGTAATCGCTTTGTTCCTTAAGGGAATATAATGATCGAGGTTTATAACCGAAGAGTAACTCGTGAGGTGTAAATCCTGTAGATTGGTTGACGGATGTATTATGACACATCACGGCAAATGGTATGATTTGATCCCAATTAGAATGGTTTCGTTTGTGATACATCCTAATATGGTCACGAAGGGTTGCATGAAAACGTTCTAAAGACCCGTTTGTTTGAGGATGATAGGCAGTACTAACAGTATGATTAGAACCTAGAAGTTTCATTAATTGTTTCATGACATTATTTACGAATTCGGTGCCTTGGTCGGAGTGAAATCTTTTTGGTACACCGTAATGTTGGCAGTAGGTGAGGAGACATTTGGCTATCGTATTAGCCTGTTTATCCAGAATAGGGTATGCTTGTACGAATCTAGTGAGATCATCTTGTGCAGTTAGGATATATTTGTTTGATTCAGTGGTAACGTCAGAGTATGAAACTAAATCAATTGTTACGCGTTCAAAGGGTTCTGTGGAAGAGGATGTTATGACCATTGGTGCTTTGTACGTTTTTCGCTGGATTTTGTTGCGTTGGCAGATTTGACACTTGTCTATGTAGTCTTTGATTACATCACTCATGCCTTTCCAAAAATATTCATTTCTGATTTTGCGAGTGGTTTCTACAATACCGCGATGGCCTGATAATGGATCATCGTGGTATGTTTTTAGAATTTGGGGAATTTCGTCTGGATGCGGTGTCTTAACTCTATTTTCACAAATTATTATTTTGCAGTTAAATGTGTCAGCTAGGTAGGCTGTGATGTGAAGTTGTTCGTTACCATTAAGTTTGCAAGTGTTGTCGTTTTTAAGGTCTGGAATGTAGAGTGTTTCGAGAATATTATTTTGTAAACAACTTAGCAGGGCTTTAAAATAGCTTTCGGAATCCCAGGGATCGAAGTGAGTAGGTCTTGAGTACCCGAATATAATCTTTTGGTTTTTGGTAGAGATAAGTATATCAGTATCGTAAAGTGCATGTTGTTTATCAAGATACGGGCCTACTTGGGGACATTTGACGATTGCTTCGTTGTAAAGATCGTTCTTATCAGTGGGTTCGCACGAGATAGGGATGAAAATGTTTTTATGACGATCGTCTAAGAGGCAATCAGGAGAGATTTGTAAGTTTGGAGTGTCGAAGCTATATTGGGAATTTTCTGAGAAGTGTTGGTAATTAAGTTGTAGATAGTTATCGGGTAAATGAGAGTTTGAGTTAGTGGATTCGTTATCGCCCGTGAGATTAACAATATTCGTGTTACAGATTGGAGTTCGCGAGAGTGCATCGGCATTAGTGTTATTTTTACCAGCTTTGTAGATGATTTCGTATTCGAATTCCTCGAGTTTTAAACGCCATCGGACTAAGCGACTACCTGGATCTTTTATAGAGAATAACCATGTGAGGGGTTTGTGGTCTGTAACTATTTTGAACTTTCTTCCGAATAAGTAAGGTCGGAAGTGTTTTACAGCCCAGACTATGGCGAGTAATTCGCGTTCTATAGTTGAATAGTTTGATTCGGCTTGATTTAATGTTCTAGATGCGTAGGCGATGGGTAGATCTTTACCTATTTCTCCTTGAGATAAAACAGCACCTATAGCGTGTATTGAGGCGTCGGTTGTTAGAATGAATTCTTTAGTGAAATCGGGGTATTGTAGAATAGGAGGATTAGTAAGTAGGTGTTTGCATTCGTCAAACGCTTTTTGTTGGGATTGGCCCCATATGAAGGGAACATCCTTTTTAAGTAAACTAGTAAGAGGTTTAGTGATTCTACTAAAATTTGATATGAAGCGACGATAGTAACCGGTTAAACCAAGGAATGATTTTATGTCTTTGCATGATTTAGGGATTGGAAATTCTTTTACAGCTCTTACTTTATCGGGGTTTGGTTTGACGCCTTCGTTTGATATTATATGACCTAAGTAAGCTACTTCGCGCCTGAGGAATTCACATTTGTCGGGTTGGACTTTAAGGTTATACTGTCGGAGTCGTGAGAAAACTTCACAAAGTTTCTGATGGTGTTCTTGAAGACTGGAAGCAAAAATGACTATGTCATCTAGGTATACGAAACATCTTTCGCCTTGAAGTCCACACAGAATAGAATCCATGGCACGTTGAAATGTACTGGGCCCTGACTTGAGCCCGAAACTCATCCTTTTATACTCCCAGTGCCCATATTTTGTGCTGAAAGCAGTTTTAGGTATATCCTTAGGGTCAACTTCGATTTGATGAAATCCAGATGCAAGATCGAGTGTTGTGAAATATTGTGAATGACCTAATTTATCTAGGATATCGGTGATATTCGGAAGAGGATAGCTGTCGCCTATAGTGATTTCGTTCAGTTTACGATAGTCGACCACCAGACGCCATTTGCGTTGGCCTGAGGCGTCAAGCTTTTTTGGTACAACCCAGATTGGGCTATTCCATGGGGAAGAGCTCGGTCTAATTATATCTTGATCTAGCATTTTCTGAACCTGAGTATTGACTTCGTTTTCATGAACTTGTGGTAATCGATATGTCTTTGTATGAATAGGAATATCGGTTGTGGTATTTATTTTATGTTTTGTATGACTGCTAAACGTTAACGCGTCACCTTCGAGGAAAAATATATCGGAATATTCGGATATGATTTTATCTAATGATATTGACTCTTCCTGGTTCAAATGTTCTCGCCTTATTGAAGAAAGGACTCTGTTTTGCCTATCAGTTAAGGATATGCTGTTAAGATTATTTAGCAAATGCTCGTTGGTGTTATCTACATGTTCATTAGGATCAAAGGGGCTAAGATCAAAGCTTGGAATATTGATGATTTCGTCTGATTTATTTGTGTTCATACAAGTAATTAAAAATGAATTATTTTCGACGTTTACTAATGCGTGGGGGACAACAATACCATCGGCTAGTGATTGTTTTTCAATTAATGCTGTTCCAGAAATAATATTATTGGCATGGCATCGTATTACTGTTTCAGAGCGACTACTAAGTATTTGTTCGTTTAGATTTTGATCTTGTTTAGGACTTTCGTTAAGAAAATGTAGATTGTAGGTTTTGTTACGTAGTCTCATTGTTTTTGACTGAACATAAAGTTGACAATTAAATTTAGACATAAAGTCGTTACCTAATATGCCATCTGCTTTAATGTTTAGGTCAGCAACGTGGAATTCGTACTTGGGCATATCGTCTAAGGATACTTCGGTAGTACCTGAAGTCAAAGTGGATGATTGCGTACTTGATATTCCTACAATGGACACGATTTTAGATTTGTTCAGAGGAGAAGATCCTATCTTGTCCCTTTTTATAACGGAAATTCCTGCACCAGTATCAATTAACAGAGTCACAGGGTTTCCATCAATGTGGAAAATGCAGTGTAAAAGATTTTCAGATGGAACATCGTTCAAAGATGAGATTGTAAATGATTCTATTTTGGATTTAATATGTTTAGGGTTCGATTTGGAGTATGATGATGATTCTATTTCGGTTTTGGATTTAATAGGTTTAGGTTTCGATTTGGAGTACTTAATGCTTGATTTAGTAGATTTAGAAATTGATTTATTCTTCGACTTGGTAGACTTAGATTTTGATATAGTAGATTTATTAGAGTTTGAATTATAAGACTTAGTAACATTTGATGGGGCAGAACCAAGAGTTTGGGGCTGGCTACCCTGTTCGTATGATTCGCTTACCATCGATTCAGTGGAGATAGAAAGGGTTTGTACAGATGCGTCTTTAAACTGTTTCTTATGATCAATTAGATTTGATTTAGGCGTTCTGTAAGCGTTATTACATGTATGGGGTGATTGGTTTACAGTTGAAGGTTGCTGAGGTCTTCGGTCAACGTTTGTGAAGGCGAGCAATGAACGGTGGCGATCTCCAACGGGCTGCTCATTTCGTTGGTCGCCTTGGAGTTTAAATTATTTATGTGTGTACCTGCTGGAGGTGCTGGAAGAGCTAATTGAGGAATTCTCGAATTGTTATACGCCCGTTTTCGGCATTCCGTTATCAAATGACCCGGGTTTTTACAATAATTACATATTTTAGAAGTGTTATTAGGTAGAATTTGACGAGGTTGGTTAGGTTGAGAGCTAGATGGGCGAAATTGATTTGGTTGTTGTAAACGATTATTTGTATTAAACGTATTACTCCGCGGTTGAGCGATTCTTATAGGACTCTTATAGGGATTGGTATTAAAAGGCTGTGGGGCTGTAAGTCTAAACATGGACTGCCGCGCATTATTCATAGCACGTATCTTTTCCTCCTGGGAAGCGAATCGCCCAGCCTCGTTTAAGGTGGTGAATCCCTTCGTTCGGAGCATTGCTCCTATGTCGGAACTGAGTCCGTTTACAAAAACGTTCAACGCCGTTTCTTCGGTCGTTGCGATACGACCTGCTAAAGTGTTGTCTGAGATGTCCGCATTTAATTTTTCTATAATTTTGCTTCGACACAAGTCGACACGATGGAGATATTCGATGATTCCTTCGTTTGGCTTTTGGAATAACGATTGCAACTCTAAGTTGAGATGAGAAATTGTTTTTGTGTTGGAAAACCTATCAATAAGAAACCTCCGTAGGTTTTCCCACGAAGAATATTGTTTACAATGAACATCAGATGCACCAGAACCCGTTATGTTATTTAATGCGAATATAAGGAGCACTGATTTTTGATCCGCGGTGGCTAATTGAAAGGCTGAATCACAGGATCGGACAAATCTATATATTTGGCCATTATTGTCTGTGTCGAATGATGGTACAAGTTTTAAAAGGGTCGCGATATCTAGAGTCATGTTAAACTTGGAATAATACGAAGTTGCGAAAAACGAGGATAGATTAGTGTAAAGTTGGGATGTCTCGTTTTTTATTTCTTTTTGCATTTAGGAAGGCCGAAAAAATAGATATAAAATAGATATATAAGATATAAAATAGATATATAAACAGGAAATTACACAGGAAATCAGAGCAGACAAGTTGTGCCACTTACCACACAAACAGCAAAAACTGGACTCGCATTCTGGTTCGGCGAAGTTCTTTAAAAGCCTGCAGCTACCACGTCGTAGTTCTTCGTTCTCGACGATGAGTTTTCGACACGTTTCACTTCGTCTTTATTAGCACTGTTATTGCGATATCCTACCGACTGCGCCAATTTGTTATGTGGTGCAAACAAAACTAGTCTTTTCAAAACTGTATTTATTTATAACTAGGAAATAGTACAATTACAACTAGACTTATATTGATTATAATTAGACTTAAATTGATTATAATTAGATTTAGTAATTAGAAGATGTAGATACAGCGAATGTAGGAAATAGAATGTGTCGGGAGAGCCGGGATTTGGATATTTATGGGACCCGAATCAGAGTGGGGATGTATACATGTTTGTGTTAGTGGGGTACAAGTTAAAGGTCTATACAAAGTGAACAAAAAGGAGTATCAAGATAAGGTACGTTAAGTTTTAACACTTATGGATAAGGAACGACTAAGATAAAGAACCGATAAATTATGTCAAGTTATTATGATTATGGTTGAGTAACAATTGAGATAAAGAACTAATAAAGTATGCTAAGTTATGCTTATAGTTAAGTGAGAAATAAGACAAAGTGTGTTAAGATAATTTATGCTTATAGATACGAGTATGTAACAGTGATAATAAACTAAGTATATTTAGGTATGCATATATAACAATGAAGTATATTTAGGTATGCATATATAACACTACCGATGTGAACCCACTCCTAGCACAAGCTATTCAGCTTAGTTGGAGGGTTTTTTTTTTATCGTGCTATAAATCCCCACGGATACCACCCCCACGGAGCCGGTGGAGGTGGTTATGTCGGACTCGAACCGACTAAAACGCACGCCGTCTTGGGTCCTTGGTTGCCGGAGGTGAGATTGCCAAAAGCATATCTCTCGCACCCCGGCAGACCCAGGACCATCTCTTTCGAGATGGCCCCCTTCGGGTTGTGGGGACCACAGGGTCCCCATCTAGCCCCGGTTACGGGGAAGCGCACTTGGCGCCTCCGCCGCGGCCTGCTTCTGCTAGGGTGACAGGCGGCTCCACCGGTCACCCCCAGGCCAGCGCTCATGGAGGACGGAGGTCGTTCTGCGTAGTTGGAGGGGTTAGAGGGAATAATAGTAATTAAATTGCGGTTGCAAATATTCTATATTAAAATGCACGAGTTTTCGTTATCGGATATTTTTATACTAGGAATGGAGACCCCAGGAACCCGGTAGGCTATAAGATGGTCTAGGAATTTGGGGGCAACCCCTTCTTTGTTCAAAGGGCCTGACGCGGTATATATGACACCAGCAACTTGGCCCTGCTTCCACTAGAGCGACGAGCTGCCCATAATACGAGTATATGAATCTGCGAAAAAAGCTTGTACGTCACCAAAGAAACTCAGGACGCCCAAACTCGAGCATATGCGACCCATCAGAAAATGCCCAAGACCACGCAAGAATTATTCCTCTCTGTCTGCGCTGACCGTAAAACATGTACAGTTTATAAAAACTGTGACATTTGACCGTGTATCTCTTGTGTGCATACGCGATATTTTTCAATATCCATCTGCCTCCCGCGTTGATTCACAAACAAGGTATCGCATAACAAGCAAGACGTAAGACGAGGAGTTATTATCTGTGATGTTTTAGACCTGTAAAGGTGTTTGTAACTTGCATCTACGGTTGCATCTTATCTGGCGCCGTTTACATGAAATAATTTGTGCAAGCATACATTTTCTACAAGATTTCTAGTTCCATGTTTGAACTCGCACTAATAATTCATTAATCTATTAGAGATATTTCTTCAAACATAAAGATATAGGCCTGCCGGAGCCGGAAGGGAAGGTTATGTCGGACTCGAACCAACTAAAACCACACGCCGACTGTGGGTCTTGGTGCTAGGCCGGAGGTGAGGTTGTCATCGACATATCCCTCGCACCCCGGCTTGCCCAGGGCCATCCCTTACGGTCTGGCCCTCCTCGGGAGGGGGGACAAAGGTGTCCCCGACTCGCCCCAGGAATGGGGAGGCGAGTTTTCCAGCGCGCCGTCGCCGAGGCCTGCTTTTGCTGTGGCCTGCTTGCCTGATAGCTACATGATATTTACATCTAAATGTCTAGAATATATACTTACGTATGTACTCGTAGATTTATTTTCGTTGACACTTGCGTCTGAAAATTCCCACCAATCTGACTTTAAAAAACGGTTATTCATTGCAACGTACACAAAAGAAAGTCAAGTTTCTAATCTTTGATAATTAAGTGTCAACTGCGGTGTCAGTCAAAATGTCTCTCGTTTTGAATGATTACACACTGACTGGATCGTCTAAACATCTGACCTGCATTTTAACATAAGTTGAAAACTATGAAATAATAGCCGCGTGGTTCCTGGCAGAGTAGAATTTGGGCCACCAGTGGGCCACAAGGCCACTAAGGGGTAGGGCTATTTAACGTCAGACAACGTCAGCCTCAGATGCATCGCTCCAGTCAACAATAGTGCTCGGAATACGGCAATAGCCTCACCCCGTATTACGTGGGAGCTAATACAATTATTGCTGAAATGTGGGTGTTAATTCACCTCTGCATAACCCTCCAGGGTTAAAGGCGTGATTATATTTATGTATGAAAAATATGGGGTGGGCGATTGGAGGCTCTACCAACACCTTTAGCGCGTTCAAACCAACTTTGCCACCTAGACTATGGAGCAGGCTTTCTTCTCGAGTTGGGGAGTCAGACGGTGGTCACTCGAACAAAAGCCAAAACAACCCAAATCTAAATAACAACTGGGAGTGGAACCCAAACTCCAAAATGAAAGCATTTGCATGTATTTGTGACATTACGTACCTACCTATCTCATTACCATCATCCACATAAAGACGTTAATCCTGATTGCATCCGAGGCC
Source organism: Eilema sororculum (assembly GCA_914829495.1). Lineage (NCBI taxonomy): Eukaryota > Metazoa > Arthropoda > Insecta > Lepidoptera > Erebidae > Eilema > Eilema sororculum. The sequence goes on from OU618543.1 coordinate 6,149,211, forward strand.
ACGGTGTCCTCGGAGCTCAGGGCCAACCTTCCGGCTCTTCCTCCTCCACTTCGCACGACCTTGGGCGTCCAAGGTAGCGAGACCGTTTGCACGCATGGCACCTTCCACGACGCTAAGCCAACACTTCTTAGGCCTACCCCTTCAACCTGGACTCGGTGGTGGCGCCATTGCCAGGCATTTGTTACCCACGTAGCCTATACCTACCTCATATAGGTAGGTAGATATAGTTTACCTCAACACACCTTACCCATATTTAGTCATGACACTTTTTCCACCTACCGCAAGCCAATTAGTGTAGAATTTCTATCTGAAATGAACGCTAAACATCAAGTACAGTCAGCATAAGAAAGATGTTGACGAACAAAGTACTCAAAATGATCTTAATTTCGTTTTTTGAACCCCTCGCAGTTGACCAATTGTTCTGATATTTGGTACACACCTCTAGTTTAGACCATAATAGCATACAAATCAATAAAACAGTTTGATTTGCTCTTAGTACGAGAGTTTTAAGATCATTTTGAGACTTCGTCGTCAAATATTTATGATGCTGACTGTACCTAATTGGCTTCATGCGTCGTCATGGCGTGTAATAGGTAGATAAATAAACAAATAATGGTAGAACGCCCTCATTTCACGACCTCATAAATTAAGGATGTTTGCGTAGCCATTGCCAGATTTGATGTTAAGTGACCTCTCAACCCGAAATAGATACCTCATTTCATGATCGATAATCATATCGATAACGAATGATACAAATAAACACAAGAACTTCGGTTTTGTTCTGAGTTTTGTGTTTGTTTTAATATATTTTTCTTCATCTATTACGTTCCGTCAAAAAAATATATTATGACTGATGCATTTTTAATTACACCCAGTAGAATACGAACAGCTCATTATTTTATCACAGACTTCAAAAACAGACCCGCCATCATTTTTCATCAAGTTTCTCCGCCAAATTTTTCTGCCAAAAATAGACCTATTAATAAACAATTGAATAGGCGTCCACTTGTCTGTAGTGGTCTTGTCCAAATGACTGAAGTATTTTTCTTTCATATCATATTTGACTAAAAAAATAATTTGGGACATTGACTACCTATTGCATTGTTCCTAGTTAGAAAATTAAAAAAAAAAACATCGAAAAATTAGATGCCTAGATACGTTTGAGGAATTTTTAACGTTCGGAAACCCAGAGGCTTCACCTCACCGGAGTTCTCGCGTCAGTTGGAGAACCAGGGTGTGTCATGGAAAGGAAAACTAATCGGCTTACACTATGAATCTTGTTAAGGATATAGTGTATCAAGTCATTCTCCCTTATAGATAAATTATGACGACTTGTATTGTGAAGCGATAGAGCCTTCTATTTTTTACTATAAAAGGACACGTCAATTTTACTTCACCTCACCTGATGTAAGCAAAAGGCTCGGAAAGAGGGTCACCAGCGTATAAATGTACCATGTTAACAATGGTGGCGCTCAGCTTGACTTGATGAGATGTCTTTTCACGCCCCGCTTAAAGGACCCGGGACTGTAGGAAGGAGGAAACACGTGAGCTGGCAGAGAGTTCCAGGTCTTCATGGTGCGGCATAGGAATGGTTATTCAACCAGAGATCAATAGTTGGATTCTGCCCTGAGTAAATATGTGTATGCATGTTTTTTTTTATAGAAGCTAGAATTTATGACGAATTTTGAATTTCTAGCTTTCCCCCTAACCTTCAAACTAAATTTGCACGCATTGTAGAGCTCATAACACAAACTAGTTACGCTATGCATACTTTTGGGTCTAGAGAGCTCTGTATAGAATATCCTAGATTAAATTCTAGGCCCTATAGGTTAAGACTTAGCTATATTCATATATTATAGGACCTAGAGTATACGAATAGGCCTTATAATACTATACTCTACTTCAAAATTTGAATAATTTGATTTAGTATCTATGTAGAGATGTCATTGTAGAGTCAGAGATTATCTCGTGGAACTTAAAGACTACGCCTCGTATCCGTATGTGAGACGTTCGTCGCCCTACCTCATGTTTCATAGGGGTGGGGACATCTCGCCTCCTCTCCCCCACTTCCGCGGCCGCCGGGCTAACTCTACAGATTAGACAGTACAACCGGTTCTGAGAATCTTGTGATACTAATAGATCTACTTTCGTTTTTATTTCAATCTCGTGTTTATTACTAACAACATGCATTTTACTTGTTACAGGTAACGTCTTCAAATAACCAAAAACCTGATTTTATAACAGACGGAATCGTATCTGGTAACTTTGGCCCGCTTTAAATATAAATCAAATTTGAATTTGGAATATCGCATTATGTAACGAATGTTTTTGAATTTATTATCTATGGTAATTTCGATGACTTCTCCGAGATTGACATTTGTTCTAAATTCAAATTTACCGTCACGAACAAGCCACTAAGTTTTTAATTGAGCTTTTAATTCTAAATTACGTTGTATTATCATTTTATGACAGAAAGTTATTCTGAATTTAGGTTTCGCATGATAAAATCTGTAACCTACTAAATTATTTACGTATTTTGTTTACAAAATGTGGTCGTGGCTTCCTTCTTCGCATTACATTATTTAATCATGAAACAGATGCGACACTGACCGCATTACAGTTCAGCCTGCAGCATCCAACACGGGGAAATGCACCTACTTTCTTTCCCCTGCATCTAGCGGGCTTTGGCATGGATACAATCACCGGGTTACTCATACACACAAAACAACGCATATTTTTTTATCAACATCTTTGTTATCAACTATATTTTTATTGCGATAGAGTTTAATTTCGATTGTGAGATTTTCATTTAGGCCCTGTATACACTGCGCACAATCCCGTTTATTTTTCCGTGGCGAGATGGATATAGTCTCGGTTAGGTTAGTCGCTCGCAAACCACGGCGCGGGTGGGTCGCGTCCGCGAGTGTCAGTGAACCTAACGATAATCTGTGCACCATTCATTAATTGGAACATGTGCTGTGTTTGATAGAAGATGACCGGTGAAATTTGTTGCAGCCAAAAATGGTATGCGTTAGTTTGTGAGTGTGACTGAAGAGAGGGATGCACTGTGGTGTTCTTATCTCGCAACGGACAACTGCCGGCATGAAGGGCCAACCGGTTTGGTGAGATCTCTTACCAATCCAAATCATCTGTAGAATAGAAAGCCCCTTTAGCTTTGACCATTATTTACATGTCGTACAGTTTATGTTCAGTTGTGTTTTGCTTATCTGTGACTCATACACGCATTGTTTTTTAGTTTAGTGTGTGAAATACATAGCTTAATTTGTCTTTCTTAGATAATCGCAATATTTTCGTTGCTGTTTTTTAAAGATCATTATCATTATATAATTTTAGTCGTTCATAATGATTTAAAGACGTCAGTTTGACTAGTGTTGTGGTTAACAATTCGCATTGGTTTGAAACGCGTTTTGAATGTATGATTGCGAGCATTATTCATCAAAACTGTCGAACATATAATAAAAATGTAAATGAAAGTTACTTTAAAAAATGTAGACAGACCATTAATATTCTAGACACTTTTTAATTTATGTCTCATTGTTCCTGTCTCGGAAGTTTGCACAAACGTGATCTTGCGTGAGATCGTTAGGTCTGGGTTCGATTCCCGCAGTGTGTTTTTGTGTTTTTATATTAGAAAATGTCCACTAAGTAGGTAATTTGTAAAATCTAGACGGCAATAGGGATAAAGCTAACTAATATTATGTGAAACCAAAAAATATACAGTACTATGTCAGCGTCATAAATATCTTGACGACAAAGTCTCAAAATGTTCTTAAAACTCTCGTATTAGAAGCAAATCAAACTACTTTATTGATTTATATGGTACTAGCTTTTGCCCGCGGCTCTGCCCGCGTGGATGTCGGTTATCGCTACAAAACATTTCTCAAAAGACGTAGGTATTCAAATTTTCACGCTTCTAACTTTGAAAATGACGATCTTTCATACACACTTTCAACCCCTATTACCCCCCGTTAACTCCCCTTTTTCGCGCCCAAACATAGCCTATGTCCTTTCTCAAGGTCTAATCTACCCCTATACCAAATTTCATCAAAATCGGTTCAGTGGTTTAGGCGTGAAAGTGTAACATACAGACAGACAGACAGACAGAGTTACTTTCGCATTTATAATATTAGTATGGATGGATTAATGTCCGCTCCTCTACCTACCCCTTCGGGGAATACAGGCGTGAGTTTATGTTATGTTATGTAATGTCCGTACTAAAGGTGTATGCTAAATATATGAACAATCGGTCAACTGAAAAGAAATTATATTAAATATTAAATTAAGATAATTTTGAGCACATTGTTCTACAACATCTTTCTGATGCTGACTGTACTATGGCCCTTAGCGGGAGTAAAAAAACATTACCCTCCTTCCTTCGGCACTCGGGTAAAAAAAAACAGTAATTGTAAACAAGAATAATGTGTTATCTGTCTGTTAATACCTTGTATGGAAGGAAATAAAGAACTTCAAGAAATGTCCTTAAAAGCAAATAGGTAGTTTAATAGTCATTAGTACGGAAACTAGTGGTGCCAATCTCTCCCATTAAGGCTTTAAAACCGACTAGCTTTTGCCCGCGGCTCCGCCCGCATGGATGTCGGTTATCGCGACCAAACATAGCCTATATCCTTTCTCAACCTATCCCTATATTTCATCAAAATCGGTACTGTGGTTTAGGCGTAAAAGCTAACATACAGACAGACAGAGTTACTTTCGCATTTATAATATTAGCAGGTATGGATTGGTGTGAATCACAACAGTTATGTGTTTGGTACCTAATAAAATTGAACCAAGAATAACTCTCAAAATAAATGTGATTTGGTAGACAAAACAACAGTCTGATACAGTTACAACACGTAGGTTAGACGTAAACTACACCTTCCTCAGTATTCCAGAACACTTAGATACTTACATAATTTTAATGTGTGTAAAGATTACATATTATAAATAAGCACAAACAACTTCAAAAGACAGTTTTATACACACAAATACATATTTGCACAGAACGGGAATGAAACTCACGATATCCGCCGCCGCACTCGAACCTTATAAATGTTTTAGTCACCTTCAGATAACGTTTTTTATTACTATAGAAGTTTTTACTGCTAAGGTGATCGGTCATATGCCTACTGTTGTAGGTACCTTGTAGCTTAACAATTAATGATTGTACTGCACCGCATAAAATAACAATTAATTAGTACCAAGACACCCATACCACAGCCTTTATCTTTGTGCTAATTATTTGTTAATAGATGCTTGAGAAGACAATCGGCTATAACAGGGGTTAGTAGCGATTCATCACAAAAATTGTGTAGAAATAGCGTTTTAACAAGTAATAAAAAAATTCGGGAGAAATTTAGAATAGAGAGAATCGCGTAGGGGGAATTCCATATCTATGGCGCAATTTTTTTTCGATACAGGGGCTCAATTCACTAACTTACGTACTTAGTTGCGTAAATTTACTTATGATTTTACTGACGTAAATATACGCAACGTGCAATTTCGGTGAGTAACCTATGTCAGTTTCCGGTACAGAATACCAAGTAAATATACGTGACATTTTATGTCATATGACATATGACATTTATGAAAATAATGCCAGACTAAAAATATAACTTGAATTGACAATTTTTTTTTTCAATAAATTCTTATTATTAATTTTTTCAATCTCATACATAAATCTTATGTATGGAATTGTTTTGAACTATGATTTAATTAATATTAGTCTTCTTCTTTTCGTGTCAACGATTCACTTTTATGAATAATTACACTATTCGGGAATAGAATTATGCTATCTTAATCGCGCTGTCATAATATTAGTAGGTACTTATAACTATTATTCTTATTTATGTGCTACAAAAAAATCTATTTATGTTTAGATGAATATGGGATATATTTTTTATCATTATTGCACTACAGTTTAATAAAATACAATTATTGTAATCCATAAGTCATTTGTATTTTTATTTGACCTTAGAAATAAGTTATACAACTATACACAGCAGGCTGCTAAAATTGCAACATTATAATACTAACTGATCGAATAGTGATATATCCAAGAAGAAATAAGAAAATCTTAAGAAAACGAAGTTGTTTTGTGGTCTATGGTACCTATGATAAACAATTTTCTTACGTTCTGAACATTCATTAGGTAAAAACTTTTTATAGCGGAGCGGTATTGCATTTCTACCAACATAGCATCTATTTAAAGGATACCAAATATTCCTATTGTTGTACATATTAGTAATCATCGAAACAAATTTTGGTTGTACTATTTGTTCGGCTTTTTCTACAATATATATATTATATTATATGTAATTCAGTCAAGAAACTCGTGTTGATTGAGGGTGGCGCTGCGGTGCGCTCGACAGTTACGCAGATGGCGGGTTAGGCCCGTTATGGAACATAATAAAAAAAAGAAGAACCAAAGAGTGAATTTCCTTTATTCAGTTCAGGCACTTACAGAGCACATTTGAATGTCTTTTTTTTCTTCGTTTTTTTCGTGCGGAAATCCCCACGGATATCCGCCGGAGCCGGAGGGGGAGGTTGTGTCGGACTCAAACCGACTAAAATCACACGCCGTCTGTGGGTCGGAGTGCTAGGCCAAAGGTGAGGTTGTCATCGATAGCCCTTGCACCTGGGCTGACCCAGGGTCTCCTCAAGAAGGAGGGACGACGGTGTCCCTAACTCGCCCCCGGTATGGAGAGCCACGCTTCTTAGCGCCCCGCCGCCTTGGCCTGCTTCTGTTAGGGTGACAAGCAGCTCCACCTGTCACCCCAGGCCCGCGCTTATGGGGGACGGAGGTCGGTTTGTGCATCCGCCGTCCATGTTGCCTTCGCCCGCGGGTAGCGCGGTTTGCGAGTCCCTTTCCGCCGTCTCCTTCTTGAGCATTACTTGCTCCCAGGAGGCGCCGGCCTCCCATGCATCCGCGCAGCGGAACATCGCCGCGAGTAGGGTGGCGAGCGTGAGAACTCTCACTCCCAGGGCCGCCACCAGCTCCCGTCTCGGCGTCTCCCACGCCGAATACTCGGGGAGCGTGTGCAGCCCTGAGTCCTCGCTTGCGTCGCAGTGATAGCACCCGGATGATGGCTCCTTAACGATCAGACGCAGATACCACCCGAAGCACCCGTGCCCGGTGATAATCTGCGTTAGTCGATACGAGGGGCTGCCATGTGCCCTCTCTAGCCTCTCTCCCAATGATTGGTACACTGCGGCAGCGTGCTCTGCGCGTAATTACTTAAGTCGTCGCTCCTACTCCACCACCATATCCCTGTGAGGCCCGAATATATTCAGGCTCGGGATTGTATCCCCGCTTCCGCGCCTCCTTTCGGAACCGATATAGCACTGAAAGGGTCCTCGATTGTAGGATCCTCGAGACTCGCCACAACGAAGGGTATCGTGCAGTACCTAAATCAAAGTTGTTTCGATATTTTCAGCATAATTTTTTAAATATTATGGTTAAAGTTTATAATATTTTTACTTCTCTCATGTTCGATAAGTAGGTTCTTATAACCTCCAAATGAGATAAGCCCTAGGGCGGTAAGTAATTAAAAAAAACACTTCTTTCCTTAAAAAAGTTCGCGTACATCTAACCATCATACTGGCAATAGACATCATGCATTCAGCCCAAAGACCAAAGAGGTCGCTTTGCTATTCAGCCTTGTCTTCGTGTGCGTATAATAGTCATCTATTTTAAATATCGAAAAGCGAAACTCAATTTCATTCTTGAAAAAAAATATTAAAAGTTCTTTACTTGATTCTTTTTAATGAAAAAAGGCGGGAATAGAAAACTTTTACTTTAAATATTTTTTGTTTTTGGAATTTTTTTTTTAAACATCTCAAACTATTAATATACCCAAAAAACATCTGTCCTTAAAATTTGAAAATTGTTCTCATTTCACTATAAACATTCACGCGCAAACTTATCGTGCGAGCACTCTATGTGGAAAGATTATGGTTGACGTACTGATGACACCGGTGATCTCCGCAAAACGACGTTTGGGGGATCACCTGTTTCTGGTACAGAAGGACCCCGACTGAGTGCTATTACTGTGCGACCGAGGACTCAGGCGGCGCACGGCGTAACATAGGAGGTAGCTCAATGACCTCTGTCCTGCAGGACCGTAGACTTGGTGTGTGACAATGGTAGCCGCCTGTCACCATAGCAGAAAAGCGGCCCAGGGATGCCAATGCGATGCGCAAAGATCGACATTGAGTAGCGAAGTACTCAAAATGATCTCATTATTGCTTGAGACATATATCTGGGACCTAAAATGTGCTCTATACACGCAGTACACGTTTCTTGGATGAATTTTGACGATAGCATGGGGTGCTGCTGCGGTAGACGAGCTTCGCTTCAGTTCACCAAGACAATTATATATTATTACAAAATAATCCGCACGCCCCAGGGCCTTTTATATCTCGCGATTTGAGTCACTGGCAATTAGTATTGACATCGCCACAGCTTAGGGTTCGATAGGGTATGGCACACATCGCTGCTTTCCAAGCTACCAACCTTTGGCCTGCCTCCCAGATCGTGCAACTGGGTTGCAAACGTCCTGCAGGAGCACCGTATTCGCGTCTTTTGTGATGGACGGGCTTCGGAGTTCTTGCAGGTGAATGCTGGCGCGCCGCAGGGTTCCGTCTTATCTCCCAATCTCTTTCTTCTGCATATCAATGACATGCTTTCTAACGGTAGCATTAATTGCTATGCAAACGACAGCATCTTACACGGGAGTTATCACGCACATCCTGCGGCTAAGCAGTGTGAAATCGCGGAAAAAAGGCAGCTTCTTGTCACTGAGCCGGACTCAGAGCACACGACTGCCACTGCAGGATAACCTCAATATCCTCGGTATGGATGTTCACTGCAAACTAAATAACAAAAACTTTATCGAGAGCATCATCAAAACAGCCTAGCGTAAGCTCGGAGCTCGGAGCAGCGGCGTCTTCATACAAGACTCAAATTCGTTCCTACGTGGAATAGGTACTGCTTGCAGCCCTGGGATGGCTACGCAAAGTACTTACTAGATGGTCTCGACAGGTCGCTGCAACGTGCGGTCCGCATCATTGGGAATCCTGAGGTCACGAACTTCCTCGAGCTTTTGCAGATGCGTAGAGATGTTGCGTCTTTGGCAGTATTCTACCGTCTCTACTACGGTGAATATTCTGATGAGCTCTTCTAATCAGTCCCACCCTCTCCTTTACTTCACAGGATCCTACAGTCCCGGGGCCTTTAAGCGGGGCGTGAAAAGGCATCTGACAAGGCCGTCAAGCTGAGTGCCCCCACTGTTAACATGGTACATGTTTACGATGGTGACCCCCTTTCCGAGACTTTGCTTTTAGCTTACCATCAGGAGGTGAAGTGAAATTGACGTGTCCTTGATATAAAAAAAAATAGGTCTAAGATATATGGCCCGAGCTATACCTTGACATTATGACCATTTTGTGCACCTTGCATGCTCACTGTACATACATGGTGGTATTGATTTACGGCGGCGCGGCGCGCTGGAAAGCGCGCCTCCCCATTCCGGGGGCGAGTCGGGGACCTGGGTCAGCCGTGGTGCGAGGGATATGTCGATGACAACCTCACCTCCGGCCTAGCACCACGACCCTCAGTCGGCGTGCGGTTTTAGTCGGTTCGAGTCCCACATAACCCCTTTCGGCTCCGGCGGGGGAGGTATCCGAGGTTTTCGCAGGCCAAAAAAAAGGTGGGATTGATTTATGAGAAAAAGTTAAATACTATGTTTATCCGCATTCTAAATCACGAAACACAAGTTAGTTAATCCTTGTTTTATTTAGGTCTGGATAGCGCAATGAAGATTATCGTATAATATTTATCGTGAACTAGCTTTTGCTCGCGGCTCCACCCGCGTGGATGTCGGTTATCGCGACCAAACATAGCCTATGTCCTTTCTCAAGGTTTAATCTACCCTCATACCAAATTTCATCAAAATCGATTCAGTGGTTTAGGCGTGAAAGCTAACATACAGACAGACAGACAGAGTTACTTTCGCATTTATAATATTAGTATGGATTTATTCAACGAGAAATTTTAGCAATCATTGTAATTCAAATGTAAATAAATACTTACCGAATGATTTTCCTATGATAAAAAAACATTTAAACTTTTATAATTTTTGTAAACGTATCTACGTATTACAAATCGAGCAGAACATTGTCATCGAGTTCAGAACCATGATTTAACGCTTAAACCATAATTTTGACTTTGACAGATGTTACTGAATACCAGGTTATTAAGTTATCGATTTCCATAATCACATGTATGCGATACGTGGTGTTAGTATATTATGACGTTTGAGCCATTTGTATGGGTGACGTAAGTTGTCAAAATGATAAAAACCTAAGTATTTGTAAACTTATGCTATGACAGATCGTACAGAATACCAGGTTATCGAAACGAAACTCACAAACTCACAAATACGTGATACGTGGCGATAGTGAATCGAGCCCCAGCTATGGGATAAATTGGTCAATTTGAGGATCAGTAACTTTTCTTAACAAATTGAGACCCCTAAGTCGGTCCCGGTTTCCAAAAAATATCCGTGGTATCGTTAGAATCGGTAGTCCTAAAAATCCAACAGCGTTCGAGTTAATTATAAATCAATGTCCGTACTAATATGTAAATGAACTCCGTTTATTTATCGTTGGTAAGGCTTATCAACCTATTGTTTAATTAGGTTGATAACATTAGCATACAACGAATCATCTTTATTGCGTAGATTGTTTAAATCTTAGCTCCTGCGTTTTAAATAACGGGCGTATAGCTTCGTCCCTCTCCCTTTAAATCGGGGCCCATAACCTGACCACTTAGGCAAAGTCTCCGTACGTGGAAATATTGAATTTGCACTAAATATCGATATTATGTGTGAGGGTGGATATTGGGTACCTTAGCGGTCAAAGGCACCTATTCATGATGGAAAAAGCGTGTCTATACTTACCATTTAAGTATTTGTATTATAATATTGTTTAGTAAATGGGGAGTAACCTCGCTGTTGTCGTGGCCACTTCTATTTTATTGGGTGTCGTATAAATGAAGCGACTAACATTACTTATATTTATAAAATATTAGCATTTGCCCGCAACTCCACTCGCATACGAGTAGCCTATGTGTTAATTCAGGGTGTAAGCTAATTCATACCAAATTTCATTAAAATTCCACAGAGTAGTTTTGAAGTGAAAGAGAAAAATAAATATAGTATTTGTACATTATGTTATACATAAGTAATTTTAATAATATTATTTGTAATTGTACACTGTGAGGACCGAAAATAAAATATTTTTCTTTCTTTCTTAACATCCATTATACTAGCTGACCCGGCAAACTTCGTACCGCCATTTTTTTTCTGCCTGCGTGGCGGCTGATCCCGTTTGCGCTGCACCGTCAACTAATCCAGCATGTATCCATACTAATATTATAAATGTGAAAGTAAAGCTATGTTTTGTCGCGATAACCGACATCCACGCGGGCGGAGCCCCGGGTAAAAACTAGTTATACATATATACCTTCCTCTTGAATCACTCTATCTATTAAAGAAACCGCATCAAAATCTGTAGCGTAGTTTTGAAGATATAAGCATACATAGGGACGGACAGACAGCGACGGCAACTTTGTTTTATACTATGTAGTGATTTAGTCTGATTGATTGCACCCTGCTAGATAGTAAAAAGCTGAAATGCAGTCCAGAAAATACAAGTCACTATTGCAGATGCTGTTGACCTTTAAAATGGCGGTCTTATAAAGTAGGTAATTTAAATTCATTTCAGTTGAATTGTTCGTAGTACTTATTATTGAAAACCGCTCTAAGGGATTTTACAATATACCTCTATAAGGTAAATGTACCAGTACTTGATACTAGAGTGAGAAAAAAACACGTTTTCTTTCATAACAATGTATTTAAATGATCAACAATTTTCAGAGTAAGATACAAATATTAATCAATCTTCCATCTATCTTACATTGAACTTAATTATAGAATATTATAAGTGTTGTTTATTTTATTGTAGATTTTATCCGAGAGGCTTAAAAATGTACCAGTAATTGATTGGTAAATTCTTATGTGTCCCAGTAATTGACTATGACTTTTTTAAACTAGTGACCCAGTACTTGACAAGCATATTCTTTATAAAACTACGATAAATTAAAAAAAATCACAGTAAGTACTTATTTTTCTTGCTTCTATCCTTAAATCACAAGTATAATAACCTAGATTCAGTATAAATAAATATTCCACAACATTCTACACAACGCTATCTAAACCAGCAATGGTAAGCTTAACTAGCTTGTCTTATGGAATCTAAAATGCGAATAAACATACTTAGATATTTTTTTTTGTAAATCATCATCAAATAGCCATATTCATACATACAAATATTTGCACTGAGCGGGGATCGAACCCGCGCCTCCTCCCCCCACGTCACAGAAGCTTACACACTTGACAAACTGTAAATTACTTCACGTTCACACATAATCTACTATACAATAGCCCGCCCGTAAGACGAGGTCCTTTGAAACTCCCTAATTCAACAGTCTTAGGAGCTTGTTGACTTGACGAGGGCTTTAGATTAGTTTGCACATCCAATATAGGGGGCGCTCTTAACGCTGAGGTGTTGATTACATTCGTCAGCTTTCGTGTTGGGACGTGCGAAGTGTTTTAATTTGCATCGTATATTTTGACATGTACCGTACTAGCTAAAATTAAAACGCTTTTTTGCAGTTACGTAAACACCTGGTGTAGGTAGGTAAGTACAGTCAGCTACAGATCGATCTTAATGCACGTTGCTCACGTGCTCAAAATGATTCTATAGTCAAAATAAATTATCGAACCGAGCTTATTAAATTAAGAATGGTAAAAGAGCGGTAAAAATTGCGTCGGTTCTTATTTTATAGTTTTATTTATTTTCAATCGTCCAAGCAACCTATAATAGTAACTGATTTGACTATTAAATTTTATGACGTCACTAAATCTTTTTACATACATGTTATAATTTATCGTTTTGACGTTTAGTAAAAAGTAAGTAATTTGATTAGTCAGCAGAATAAAAAAAAAGGTTCCTGTTGATAAAACAGTTTGATTTGCTCTTAATACCTATAAGATCATTTTGATACTTTGTATTTAATGTCATTGTAAACCAAATTAAGGGCCATTGGCTTAGTTGCATTCAATCAAGAACTGAAAGTGACTGATGAGTAGTCGATTCCAATTACGCCAATAATACTGATCCTCGGCTCAAAAGAACCTATTTAATCCCAGGATAATAAGTAGTCTTCTATTCCAGAGAATAATCTATATCTATACGAAGTCCAATCTAGATCTGTTTAACCCTTTTTGCGGGACAAAATAACAAACATTCATGCCAATTCTGTTTCTGCATCTCACTAAACTATCTTTTGATTTTTCGTCATCTTTCCAACAGAATTTAGACTTTAAATAGACGTACCCAAGGGTGATTTTTTATAGACCTGCATTGCGTTACGTTACTTTGTTTTAACAGTACTATATAGAATTTCAGCAATATTTAGTCTAGTTTAGATAGTTTTGCAACAGCAGAATCGGCATAAAGATTGATTGTTTTATAAACAACTTTCGCAGAGTTGAGTACTTTTGAGTTTTTCTTGGCTTCACTAATTACTTTATGGTATCGGCCACAGAGTATACAATACGTAGATCCGGTATATTTCTCTATTATTCATGAAAACTTTTTTTTTTTTTTATATAGGACACGTCAATTTGACTTCACCTCGCCTGATGTTAAGCTAAAGGCAAAGTCTCGAAAAGAGGGTCACCATCGTAAACATGTACCATGTTGACAGTGGTGGCACTCAGCTTGACGGCCTCATTAGATGCCTTTTCACGCCCCGCTTAAAGGACCCGGGACTGTAGGAAGAAGGAAACACGTGAGCTGGCAGGGAATTCCAGGTCTTAGTGGTGCGGCTTATAATTTTCTCTTTAAAACAAAACTAGCTGACCCGGCGAACTTCGTGCCGCCAATTTCTTTCCGCCCGTGTGGTGTCTGATCTCGTTCCCGCTGCACCCTCTACTTTATTAAGCATGTATTATACATATAAACCTTCCTCTTGAATCACTCTATCTGTTAAAGAAAACCGCATCAAAATCCGTTGCGTAGTTTCAAAGATTTAAGCATACATAGGTATATAAGGACAGAGAAAGCGACTTTGCTTTATACTATTTAAAGATCCCCCCCTAAGAAGCGGGATAACACCCGAAAACCCCCGATAGACGCGGGATAGCACCCGAACCACCCCCGAGACGAGGCCGCAATCGTAGCCGTAGGTCTGATGGGAGTCCTGGGACATCCTTCCGAGGGCTTACCCGGGGCTCCCATCCATTGGCTTCTGGACGTTACCGTGGGGGTTTTTAGTCGGTAGGAGTCCGGCATAACATCCATGAAGGATTTTCCCCCACAGTTAAAAAAAAAAAAAACTATTTAGAGATACTCGAAGAGAGTTGAGAAAAAAGATGCTGAACTTTGTGATTTTCTTTTGAGTTTTTTTTTATACGGGACACGTCAATTTGTCTTCACCTCGCCTGATGTTAAGCTAAAGGCAAAGTCTCGGAAAGAGGGTCACCATCGTAAACATGTACCATGTTGACAGTGGTGGCACTCAGCTTGACGGCCTCATTAGATGCCTTTTCACGCCCCGCTTAAAGAACCCGAGACTATAGGAAGAAGGAAACACGTGAGCTGGAAGGGAGTTCCAGGTCTTAGTCACTGAAACGCTTGGTTCTAGCATGTTGATATGATGCAAGATGGTAGATCAGGGGGGACATAGACTCTTCATCTTCGCCATAACAGATACATGCACCTGTGTATTCCCAAAGTGGACAGCAGAGGTGTATCAACAAACACTATTAAAAGCTATTTCTGACTGTAAGGAGTGGGCGAACGAGAAGTCACAGGTTCTAATCCAGACCTTTACACTACTAACGCGAACTTACGCCTCGCTAAAGCAATTCAACTTAACTTGAGGAGTTATCAGGAATACTATCTAGTTATTTCGGATTCTTAGTAAAAAAATCTGTCTGTGGCAAAGTGTATCCAGATTTGAAATACATCGGGAAAAAGAAGCGCTCAAGTGGGACTCGACCCCACGACCTTTCCCTTACAGGAAGAACCTCCAACTGAGCTATTACTATAACTGGGGCTCAATAGCTCAGTCGCAAGAGCATTCCAACTGAGCTCAGTTCCAACTGAGCTATTACTATAACTGGGGCTCAATAGCTCAGTTGCAAGAGCATTCCCCCTGTAAGGAATAGGTTGTGGGTTCGAGTCCCACTTGAGTGCTTCTTTTTCCCGATGTATTTCGAACTTAAAAAGTTAGCATAATAAATGCTATAAAGATTCCATTCAAATGTATCCAGATTCCTTCTGTCGTTGCGGTATGAATGAGTAAGAATATCCCATCTAAAGGAAAGCAGCTATGTCTAATCAATAATACCAGACTAAAAAATGTTGCAGAACGAACCCGAACGAATGAGCTACGTAAACCAGATTTACTGATTGTTTATCTCAATTTCATCACTAGATAAATGTTGTTAGGGAACTAAATGATAGGTACCATCAAATTCAAAATACACTCATATGACGGGTGATGAAAAACACAGGAAAACTTATAGTGAATGTAATATTGAACATGATGTGTTGGATATGCAATATTTTGAGACAAGAACCGCCATGGTACCTAGTATTTTACTTAAATTCACGCCTGTGAATCATTAAAGGGGTAAGCACCCGTAGTATTTTAGGCCTAATAACATCGTGAACCTTTTTTACCCGACTACGGTGGAGCCAAAAGGAGGGTTATTACCCGACTACAGTGGAGCCAAAAGGAGGGTTATTACTCGACTACGGTGGAGCCAAAAGGAGGGTTATGATTTTGACAGGCTATGTATGTATGTATGTATGTATATTCATTTGTTCCCTCATAGCTCCTCAGCTACTTATTAGAACTGGGCAAATGAGGTATCGTTACAAGCGACTTGATCGTCCGATGGTTATAGGCTATATGACGTGTCACTCAATCTAGTGTGGCGCCCTCTAGCGCTGATAAGGTAGTGTGTTAAAAAAAATTGAGACAAATATGCCGTGTTTGGTATCAAATAAAGTGCTTAATGAGTACATTTCAAATATATAAATTATTAGCTTCACCTTGCCCCAAAATAATTAAAATAAAAAATAAGTAAAACTAAAACCCGACTACCGAAAAATCACGCTCTAAAAAGTGACAAACAAGAAAATATCAAACATAGCCGTGGTCGTATGCCACTTACTCTAACAAAACAATATATTCTAGGGAAAAGTGGCATACGACCACGGCTATCCTTGATATTTTCTTGTTTGTCACTTTTTAGAGCGTGATTTTACGGTAGTCGCGTTAGTTTTAAACTTTTTTTTTAATGTTTATAATTGTTTAACAAACAATATGTTTTATCTTTAAATTACTCATTCTGTTAGGTATGGTTCCTTGTTGCATCCAAGGCTTTTCACCTTAGAGCAAAAGTTGGTTTACTCCTTCTGCTTTTGGTCTCTCAATCCCGAGGATATCCTGCATCAGAGCCTCGTTGGCTTGCAGCTGATGTTGGCTTGAGCCCCAGCGATTTTAATGGTGCACCAATGCACTCCAATCCATACTAATATTATAAATGCGAAAGTAACTCTGTCTGTCTGTATGTTATCTACGCTTTCACGGTTCCCGGTGCACTCTCTATTACATTAAGCATGCGTTCTTCTTGAATTACTCTATCTATTAAAAAAACCGCATCAAAATCTATAGCATAGTTTTGAAGAAGCATACATTTTTTTTTTTTTGACCGTGTGGGAAATCCTTCATGGATGTTATGCCGGACTCCTACCGACTAAAACCCCCACGGTATCGCCCAGCAGCCTATAGTTGGGAGCCCCGGGTAAGCCCTCGGAAGGATGTCCTAGGGCTCCCAACAGACCCACGGCTTTAATGCGGCCTCGTCTAGGGGGTGGTTCGGGTGCTATCCCGCGTCTATGGGGGGTTTTCGGGTATCATCCCGCTTAATAGGAGGGGGGAGGCGTGCGTGAGTCCGTCACGTCACGCTGCCGTCATGGGCCTGCTTCTGTAAGGACGATGAGCAGCCAACTCACCGTCCTCAGGCCCCCGGTCATGGAGGCCGATGGTCTTCGGCGAAGACACGGCGGCGGCGCCCAAGCCGCCGACTGCGGAACTCGGGTGGGAGAGTTCTCTCCCGCTCCCGCCCCGCCGCCTCCTTCACGAGCATGACCTGCTCGCAGAAAGAGGCGGCGCAGTCCCACTTACTCCCGCTGGAGACCATGGCTCCCACCATGGTCTCGAGTGAGAGAGTGTCCACGCCCAAAGAAGAAGCATACATAAAAGCGACTGTGCTTTATACTATGTAGTGATGATCATATAGATTTTTGAACACAAACTACTGTTGTATTGATAACATAGATTAGATTATGACTGTTGATAATGTTGTTGTATAATTAAATAATGGTCGCTAACTAATTATTCAGAGTGTGTCAAGTATATTAGTTAGCTGTTAGACCCTTCAGTACCTACCTAATGTTATTTGCGATTTAGATAAAGGACTAATGTCATTAGTTCTAATGTAGGTGCAAACTGTCATGGGGTTTATGATATTGCACTAATGACTTCCATTTTCATACCTCATGTATTCAGTATATATGTAAACAAGTTGTTTAAAACAATGAATAAGATAGGAATGCATTTTGAATTTGGAACCGGACACAAAACTATATAGGTAAGTGACGTAATGAATTTTGAATTACGAATTTGGAACGGTACGATTAAACCAGAAATGAGATGAGTGAGTGAATGAATTTTGACACCTATCTGTATTGGATCGCGCCTTTTGCAATGTCATCTGTATGACAGGTAAAAAAAATGTTGCGCATTATTTCTGATAGTGGTTTTTCACGATATCATTTTTGTTCTATACAGCCTATTTTTTAATTTAGAATAAATCATAGATGCTATAAAATATGGTCGCTTAACCACAGATTAAATAAATAAGTCTATAATCAAATCATATTCCCGAATTTCATTTACCCGAATATTTGTTTGCCCTAGACGACATAATGACATACTTTTAATAAAATTGCCCGAAACTTAGATACCATAAGATACGAGTGCCATACGTTGGGTACTGACCCTACGTATTGTTTTTCATATTTTTAATAGTCATTATAATTATTAGACATAGGTAATATTTAAACGCCATAATAATCATTACATTACTAATATAGCAACTAAGAGTAGGGCAAATGAATTTTACGTCATATAATATTATGGATTTTGACTATTACGGCAGTAAAATTCTAACAAACGGTGGCATACTATAAGTCTTCTCTAATATTGATCCCAATGAGGTTTGAAACGAGAGTAAAACCGTAATGGAAGTCATGGGTGTCATTGTTTGCTATAAAATGTCACCTTCCACCCTATCACAGGCAACTCACCGCAGAAACACGTGCGCGCGACACCGTGCAATAGTCACGCGGTTTATAAATAAAGCAATAAACGCACGAGTTGCTATTAGCGTAGCGGTTATATAAGGAACAAATACCTTTGTGATGTAGTGCCGATAGAACAGAAGATTCCTAGATTCGTAGTTTCAAACAATGACGTATATAGACAAGGCATGAAGGAATATTGCAGCTCTGTAGCAAAATCTGCGCAAACTCTTAAAAATCTTTATTATGATAAAAATCAGTCACTTATATAACACCATAAGGGTTACCTGTTGTCTGTGGTTAGAGGAAGATGAATAGGTAGAAGATGTCTTTAGTGACGTTTTTTGTTGCCATTTTAGAGTGCAGACAACGCATCTATAGTTTATCTCTACATAATATAAAGCAAAATCGCTTTCCGCGTCTGTCTGTCTGTCCCTATGTATGAAATCTTAAAAACTACGCAAAGGACTTTAATAATGTTTTTTTTAATAGATAGAGTAAATCAAGAGGAAATTTTATAAGTATAATACATGCTTAATATAGTAGAGAGTGCAGCGGGAACGGGATCTGGCGGGAAAAGTTCGCCGAGTCAGCTAGTAATATAATTTGATCACTGGGTTCAAGAACATAGCTGTCAAAAGAGTTATTTTTTTAAATTTGCTATCTAATTTTCAAATTGAAATTTCGAATAGGAACAGACGAGTAGAGTTATAAAGTACAGTATAACATACCATAGATTATAAAAGGTCCATCTCTTAGCATTAAGTAATACAGAATATGATTAACGAAATTACAACACAAATATTGATTTGAATGAAACTTTTTAATGAGGCATTGTATAAATGGCTAAGTTCTCACGTAATATCTCCCCCATACTTATAACTTATAATAAAAATAAAAATAATACATCATCATTAAAGCGTTAGTTCCGGTTGCGTACAAAGCTATTTCGCGCACGGGATCCGCTCTCCTTCTCTTTCTCTAGTCTTAGCTTTTACGGGAGCGAGAGCCCTCTGACCCTCCCAATCCCCCAGAGAAAAGCTTGCTTCAAAATCTCGCCCATCTATCAGCAGGTACTACTAGCTAGCAGAGCAGGTGAGGTGTGGGCTTGTGCCAATCTCTTTTTTAAAAAAAATTGTCACTCACACACTCCCCGGATCCCACACTAGGATTCCTGTGTCGTGGGACCCTGTCCCCCTTCACTCTACTATGACAATAATGGCATCCTCACACAGCCATCTGTATTATTATTTCGTACAATATTCGCAACGTACATTTGACGCAATTCCAACAGCATTTTTTAAATGTTGCCAATGAAAATACAAGTAGATCAGCTGTTGTTACAAGTGTTGCCATAAATCCGTTACGTCCGTCGTCGGCCGTACGTTTTTCCGTCATACAAACTTGTAAGATTGCCAATATTCTTACTTTCTTTTGAGCACGATTCGTATTGCAAATTCTTTTGTCTCTGCGAAGTGCGTACACAATAGTAAAATAGAAGGTATGTCGTTAAACTTTTTATACCTACTGTTTTAAAAAAATCGTAATTCGAAATTCGAATAAAAAACATGAAAGTTTATAGGAATGCCTAATCCCACAAACAGTATATATATTAATCTATGCCAACCCAAGTGGCATCAAAAGCCGATATTCTGGATACTCTGGTACTCCTGCTTTTTCTATTATTGGATCTTATCCTTCCATCAATAGGAGTGAGGTTAGCTACACCCAAAAAAAAAATGTAGAGATTTTAGATAAAATTGCTATCCATTTTGCACTCAATATTATCTCTTTCACGTAAAACAGCTGTGGAAGATAGCTGTAATAAGTGCAAAATCATGAAAAGTCCTTATACTTAAGTATAATTCTCAAAAGAAATTATTTTAAATATACAGTCAGCATTGACAAGCAAAGTATTTAAAAAGATATTAATGCCATGGTATTGATAATGAGTCTCAACCTCTAACTTCTATTTACCCATTTTCCCCATACAGAGGTCATGAAACTCATCTGATCCCTCTATTTCGACGTAAACACATTTCTTTCTCAAGAAATGCCTCAATTATAAGCCGTAGAGATATGTAATTACAGTCATCAAGTACTTAGTGCCAGGAAGGAGGCACGGAGACGCCGAGTCCCTCTCTGACTCAACTTTACAGTTGCCTGCTCTCATTAAAATTGTCCATTGTTCGCTACAATGCTCTTGTGAAATGCCACACAATTACACAGCCCATTATTTTTATTCTGTGTAAGCTGTGGTACATTTTCGAGACAGTTATGGTATGTGACTTTTTAGCGGCAAGAATGTTTCGTTTAGAAATTTGTTAAGGATACTTTTTTGTATGACATAACATAACGTTTTGCAACGAACTTTTGCAAAACTACTTTTCTATTCTAAATTTGAAAATGCATTCCTCGGTTTTTATTTTGAGCTATCATTTATTTAAATTATTATCATATCACATAGATACTTACTTTGGTTATCTGTTAGAGAACACACTACATACAGTGTTGTCTCTTTGAGCTAGCCTTATAACAATAGGTATACAAAACTTAAGATTTATTTTTATTTCGGAAAAAAGCAGGCACGGGCCATCAACTAGTTAGATATGGCCGTAACTAAAGTAACAAATAAGTTATATATACATTTATTTAATAACCTAACTAATTTATCTCCATATCTCACAAAGAAAAATCACGTCTCTAGCATAACCATAAAAATAAACGCATCAAACTAAATGGATCATCTACTTACTTGGCTACAGACTAATAAACAAATACGTTCGTAAATATGTGAAGCAAGCTAAACTTTTCATATCAACCTCATTAAACAACGCCTTTACTCATAATACTAAAATAAGAAGCAGGTTAAATATCGTTATGATTTACGCTTTTATACATTAAATAAATTCATAAGTAGGGTAGGCAGAATGATGTGAGGGTCTTCATCGTTTATATAATCATTTTAGGCTAAGGCTACACTGGTCCGCAAACTGATGTGAACGATTTGCAACAGGTAGGTAAGCGATGTCTTAATATTCCACACAAAATGTACTGTAAAGACGCTAGGAATTAGGGCTCCAATTCCATATCTAATTAAAAGTCAGCTTAGCTTTAATGCAACTGTACCGATTTGATTTAACTTTAGACAATTTTTACGACTTCGAATCAGCAAAATTCATCAGATTATTTGACGGTTGCGCGACTAGTTCAAGAGTAATAAAGTATAGAGTAAGTAAATATCTGGGTGTTTACATAGAAACGTAATCTATTTTATTAGCAAATAATAAAACTGCGTCATCGCTGGTTAGGGATATCATCTTGCAGCCTATAAATGTAGTTTATGTAGCCAATAATCTCGTTCCGCTCGCTCTGTTGCTTATTGCTGTATTGTGTAGCCTCAGCCTTAACGTTGTGGCATTTTTAATCATTTAACCTTTATCTTTGTTACTCGGTGCACATTTAATTAATGACGTAAGCATTAGGGTAAATGGGTGAAATGGCCCTACGCTAGAGGGCGGATCATCCGTCCAGATGCGGCGTCCCTTGCGGGCAGTAGCAGGCAGTAGTAACTAGTAAGCATAATTTTTCTATCGCGTCCTTTCTATCGCACAGTGCATCTACAACTTTATATATTTCTAGAGTAGTTAAAACCAAAACTAACCAACTCTAATATTGTATAAAAACAAACAAACAGCTGTAGGGGAACTAGGGGCATGATGGGGTAGCGAGGTAAGACGGGGACACGCACACATAGCAGAACTAAAAGCAATCGCGAGGTGGCAGTTTAGCCAATGAGAGGCCGTTTTGGAACAATACTCAGTGCGGCCATGACAGTCGGCGAAAGTGCGTGCGTTCTTTGTTTACAATCAAATTTTTGTTAACGTGCATGTTTGATGTAATATTTTGTGTTTCTTAACAACTTCAGAAACAGGTAAGAAATAGTATTGAAATGATGATTTATTTTTGATTTGTATTACGTTTTCCTTACAGTAGATAGGCATAATTCAAAAGTGTAATGGTTCTAACCGTGTATTTTTGAAATATTATTTTCTTTAAAAACAGTGACTGGGGCAAGATGGTGTAAATCGTACGGGGCATAACGGGGTACCACACTATGCCCCACACAATGCTCTATTGTCAATAGTTTCCGCAGATTCACCATCATTTTAGCATGTATCCCGGCTGTGCTCTCACGTGTGAGAACCCGGGGTCCGCTTTGACCATGATCCAAGGTTCGGCAGATCAGGTAATTACAGTGGAGCGACTGCCACCCAACCTTCGTGACCCTGCTAGCAGGGGAACCTGACCAGATTGGATCATGTTTACACATTAAGTCTCCTGAATGTGCAGGTTTCCTCACGATGTTTTCCCACACCGTAAGAGCAATGGTTAGATGTACATAACTCATTGGTCATACTTAACCAAATAAGTCATTGGTACATGGCAATGATACAAACCACACTTACCTTAAATCTACCGAAAATTGGGTACAATGTCAGCTTTGTGGGCGATGGGCACATACTGCATGCGCAGGGGTGGCTGATGGAAACTTAGAAGAAGTGCTCATATGCATTTTCTGTGAAGATAAATGAGAATCCTATCTTGCCCCTTAACCCCATCATGCCCCATTTATCATTCCCCATCTTACCCCACATACGGGGCAAGACGGTTTTTTTATGTATACTTAAAAAAATATTATTATTAGAAATTTGTGATAACATTTTTGTCCAAAGACTATGCCAATTAGTAGTTGATTAAGTTACTATAGTGTCATAAATAAATGAAAACATTATGTTGATTTTTCATGTAGTTTTTTATAATTTTCCCTTAGCGTCCCCGTCATGCCCCTAGTTCCCCTAATGGGTATCAAACTGTCGTTTCTGTTAATGGTGAAATACACTCCAAATTGTATCATGTTTGAATTAGGCAGTATCAAACTAAATTATGTTATTAAATTAATAAGTGTTAATTTAATATTAAACTTAAAAATACACGCCCACATGGTTCCACAAAAAAAGTCGTTCTTGCACCAACTAAGTCAGCACCAATACTTACAGCTTTTATCGATACTCCTCAAAATCGAACAGCACTCCACCACGGAATCGACTCAAAAACTGCTCGATAATCTTATCAAAATACAATTTAAATGCAAATATGTATCATCATAAATATGTACGACATTTGGTGTCATACTGTCGCGACGTCGTCGGCGAATAATCGAATAGATAGCAAGATTCGAGACGCCAACGAACGCGAACGGTGACAATTAATCGATTCTCATTTTCCCATAGACTAATATCGTTACGTTGTTTATCATATCGCTGTAATAATCTTACTTTATTTGGGAGATGTTCTAAGGCTATAAATAGGGGGAGAGCTTATTGCATAAATATAAGCGTTATATCTTTTACATTAACAATTTTTTTGGTGTACAGCTTGGAAATTGCACACTGCATACATAGTTCTAAAGAACGTCTCCTGCGGTGTATCAACCCCGAACGAAGTTAAATAGGTAAATCACTTGTCAATAAACTTTTGCTGCATTCACTCCCAGAAGGATGTTGAATGTTGAACTCGTAATTATGTGGTGTGTGTTCATTTTAGTGAACCAATAAAAAACACCCTTAATAACTTGAGATCATCCTGACTTTTCTGTCGTAAATATCTATGAAATAATATGTCAATGATTAAGTAATTGACATAATTAAAACTAAGAATCTGACGTTAGATGTCATCTATGACGTTTGACATATTTATTAATTTTAGTTTATTTTAGATAGGCTCACATAACCCCGTTTTACTCGGTCTGTGACCGACTTTTTATCGAATAGGGTTGAGGGTGTTTACTAGTCTTTTTTTCTGCAGAGAAAAAAAGATTTTTATAGTGAAAGAACAAACAGTTGCCAGCCATAACCCTGTTATATATTGGCTACAAACTCTATGGAAATATCACATATTCTAGTATGAGATCATAAACTTCCTTTCGAGAAAAAAGGATAGAAGAATATTAAGACTAATATATTTACACATAGTAACGTTATATCAAGGCTATATTAATAGGGGGCAATCTTTTACTAGGCAATCCACCACCATCTTTGTCAAAAACAAAATGGCCGACAAGTAAATTGGGTGACTTTTATCGCTCTGGTGAATTGAACCCGTTAATCTACGGTTAACCCAGAGCTTCCTTGGACGAAAGGTAGTCTCCAATGACCGCTAAAATCGAAATCTTTTTACGTGATGCAAAGCATGGTTTTATTTTAATACAAAATAACTTTTAAAGTTATTTTTATAATGGGATAAATTCGTTCGGAGACGTTCTTGTATATTTTAAACTAACTTACACCTGTATCAATCAAAACATAATGCCATGAGCACATAATAATTATAATATTTAGATTTTTTGTCAATATGCTTTAGGGATAACTTATATTAATACCTTCTTAGGTATAGAAGAGATGGGGTGGCCCAAATTCTACTCTGCCGGGAACCACGTGGCTTACTTACATAAATATTACAATACATTCTCTATTACCTTATTATTTACCAAAATGTTACTATGTTTGAAACTACTGAAAATAGGGACGATAAACGATAGAAGTCATACGATACTAAACAGTGAAATAAAACATTTAGAATGTAAATAATGTTAACAACCTTTGACCATTTGTTTACCTCATTGGCCTCTATGCCTCCGTCAATGCCTTACTCCATTTAAAAAATAATCTACTCAGGGAACAATTGTCTATTGATGAATGACTGAAATAGTTCACTCTTTTATTCAGGTGAACTATTTGAAATTCAAAAAGGTCAACGTAACGATAGTGTGTTAATAGACGTGACCGCTTTCCTCACATAAATAAAAAGCCTATGCCTATTCATCATCATAGTTCATGTCGTTCATTCTTTTGGAATTTTCAAATACCTATCACTTGACTGTAATTTTGCTGATATATCGGTAGACATTTCTTTCATATTTTACGATATCTCGTAGATCTTTATGATTATCACATTTCTATATTTTCAATTTTAAAATTACACAACAAATACAACATTTTTGATGTTTTAAGTAGGTATAGTTTTAAAGAGCCTGTTTGAAATTTAAATGAAACTTATTAACTGCACTGCAATTATCATATTAAAGAGTGTTATGTGAATTTCAACTTGATACCTTCAAGCCTTCCTGTGGTCTTGACAGACATACAGACGGATAAAGAAGAGATGGAATCCTAAAAACACTTTTCAAAAATAAAATATGTAATATGGCGACTATACGATAACAGATAGAATTTCTTTAATGCAATGATTAGATACCTATTTATCAAGTTGCATGTCAAAACTCGAAACTTTATACGAACAGTAACATTTATATTATTTTTATAAAATATTAGGTATCATTTACTTCAAAAATATCTCGTTCCCGTTACGAGCCGTCCTAAAAAGAATATAGCACCTCGGTTTCATTTTAACCCAAAGCGCAAAGATCGCATAAATCATTCAGCCAAATTTATTTAGTCTGTTGCCAATAGCTATAGATATCGAATAACGATAAAGTATAACACAAGTTCATTCGTTCATTCATCCAATTAGCCGCTCGGGTGAATAGAGACAAAAAATTTCAAGATTAAAACCATCTGTGCAAACAACAAATACTTGAAACTAAATTAAAAGGGCTTTATTTGAGGACCATATATCACCACTAAAATGATACTTAATTCACTAGATTTTACATTAATGTAATACTAGATAAGTCTGTAATATTCTTTTACATTTCAAGAATTGGGAGAAATGTCCAGAAAAGTATATTCAACCAAAGTCCTGAAATGATGAACTAAGTAAATGATATTGGGTTTCGGATTCAATCAATTAATCAATCAATCATGGCGTGTCAACGGCAATCTCTGCCTAAACTGGGAGGGTAAAGGCCGAAGCATATGTACCTATGTACCTACCTATATAAAACAAAAATATTTTTGGTACCTAGAAACTTTTCTTTAATAACTTTTAAAGCCAAATTTAATGACAGAGAAATCGTACGACATACCTACATATCGGTGAATTCTAGTTACACGTCGAATATTATAACCCTCTACCTTTTTAATTTGGTTTAAAATCGAATGAAAGTAGGTATGTATTACCAAAATGATTACCGTTGCTTTCTATCAAAATTCACCGTTACTAACAAAAAAATGCAGTATCAAAAATGTTACTAACCGTCTTGCCGCTACGCTAGTATAAAAATATAACTGATTATAAACTAACACACATATTGCATACTCTGTGGTCTGTGGTAAACTATTCAAATAATTCTAACCGCGCACAGGTTAAAAAACGCCAACCAGGCCGCCATTATAGAGACACATTTCCCTCAAAAAATGGAGCGAGGTCTAATAAGATCAACAACAGAAGTAAAAAAAAATTTAAAAGTGTTGATCTGATGTTAATTAGTAAATAATTAGTATTATATTAAAATATTCTCGCACACTTCCCAGTTCCACATCTGTGGGAAAAAATATGAACGAAAAACAATAATAACTAGTGTGTCAGCTGACTTCCTTCCCGCGTAAAATATTTCAATTAAAAATGTAACATACTTGTATAATTTGTGTTAGTATGATTCATGGGAGTAATGACCACGGCCACACTCGTGCCATAAAGTAACCTGACATTCTAAACTTGTTATGGAGTTTTAAAGAGTCCTAAAGTAGGGCAGAGTGGTCTAAAAAATAATTGACAATATGGGGACGTTTTAATTGTAGAATAAATAGGTATAACCAGTATAAAATCTTTTTTTTGTCATGTTGTAAGTGATATTTAATTGACATAAAATCATTCGTTTGAGTGTTAATTGTGATAATAGAGATGTAACACTAAAAAAAAAACAAAAAATACGTGCTTTAACAAAACGATTAATCGTTTCCGATTATGTTAATTATTCGAACGAGAAAAACTAACAATGTTAATTGTTAACAAAGAAATGAGAATAGGTCGGCGAGCTAATTACAAGTCGAGACAACGGTATTTTGTGACTCACATTTATGTCGGAGTCATAATTCAAGTACACGCCATGGATGCGAGACAATCGCAAACATAATGTAGTTCAAAGTTCATTGACAAGTTTTTTAAACAAGCTACGCAAATTATCACAAAGAAACCACAATGGAGTACAAAATTTGACAAAGTATACGTTTTAAACTAGTACAAAACTAGAACTTGGATGTTTACACACACGTCATATTCACTCTAACAAAGATACCGTTTTCCATGTGCGAAAATATTAAAACGGAACCACGCTGATTGAGATTTCTAGGTCGTTTTAAGTGCTAATTAAACAGCTATCAGTTTTCAACATTGCTCAGTCAATTAAAAAGTTAGTCTATTAGAGATTTCCTGTCGTAAAATGAGTAGAGCTAAGCCTTTTGGCTATATTTTATTTGTTTAATTACCCCAAGCAGATTATATAGTCCATGTTTTCTGTCACTTGTGTATAAGGTGTATAATAAAAATAATACTGGGGGACACTTCACTAGTTTTATCTAATCTTTTTTTTATATAGGACACGTCAATTTGACTTCGCCTCGCCTGATTTTAATCTAAAGGCAAAGTCTTGGAAAGAGGGTCACCATTGTAAACATGTACCATGTTAACAGTGGCGGCTCTCAGCTTGACGGCCTCATTAGATGGCTTTTTACGCCCCGCTTAAAGGACCCGGGACTGTAGGAAGAAGGAAACACATGAGCTGGCAGGGAGTTCCAGGTCTTAGTGGTGCGGCATAGGAATGAGTCACTGAAACGCTTGGTTCTAGCAGGTATACTCTGCACCGTATATGGATGGCATCTTAGCCCTGCACATGTCGTCCTGTGAAGGAAAGGAGAGGATGGGACTAATTGGAAGAGCTCGTCAGTCTTTTCTTTCATAAATGTTCAGTCAGAATCTTTTATAATTTGAGAATATATGGTATCTCAGGGGCCTTACTCCGAAAAACGAACGAACGTTCGAACGAACGAACGACGACCCGAACGATCCATTAAAGTTACTCCGAAAACCTTTCCTTGACGACTGACGGATTCCGCCGTTTTCGTAATCATAGACAAACGTTCGAATCTAGATAAATAGTTTGGACCAATATACTTTAAAAATCTAAAAACCGTTAACAAATGAAACATCAAAAAATATAGTTGTATTCTTATGAAAACAGCGTCCAATTAAAATATGTATGAGATTTTGGTTCCAAAGTTACCGTTAGATCACCAAAATGAATTTTTTCAAGGATTTACGTGATTTAATGTGAACGAACTTAAAAACCCTTGTGCCATATTGTTCTATGGTTTTGGTCCAACAATAAAAATCTCGCCATTTTATTCGATTAAAATTCAACTCCAAAAGTCTTACGATAGTTATATTGGCGCTCACCCCTTTAAGTCTGTCAAAATGCAATGTAGCAACACGAAACGCCGAGTGAGATACGCGGGTTAGAGACCTCTAACAGATTGGGATGCAAACGGCCAGTCAACGCATGTCATGCGATTGTAAAGTGCGTTTTTTTTATTGTGGCCGTACTGATGTAATTTTTGGTTAAGTGGTGTTGTTGGTAAGTTAAGAACTATGGTTGTTAATTAGTTTTTACTTTTACTTTTCTGACAGTAAAACTGCAATTTTGTGATAATAAAATAAATTTTCAATAAGTGGGTATGGTTTCTTTTTATTTTAAAATTATTTATAAAACGACCGTTTGGGGTTTTACCGCTCAGCCGAATGCCATTACTCCGTAGTGACTTATTATACAAGAAAGTTCTTCGGAGAGTTAGGACGAAGACGACTGTGATGACGAAATGAATGCAGACGATAAAAATTATAACAAATGTATTATGTGCGTGGAATTCAGAAAAAAATAACGAGTTGTGGTATCGCTGCACCATCTGCGGACTGGGGGCTTAATAATTAATGCCAATTTGTTATTGTAGGCTTTACTTTTACTGTATAAAAAAGTAAAAGGTTGATCTCATTAATATATTTATTAAAATGCACCTAACATAATACATTCTAAAAAACATGTTAGTAAACATCACTCATAACTCTGAGCGGCATTACCCAAAAGGCAGGGGCAATGCTGCTCAAACGTGTTTTTTTTTTAAGTTTTGCTACTACTAGTAGGTAAAAGATATATGTTTTTGTTGTTGAAATGTTGATTCCTCGATAGTTAAAGACTTTGTTACATTTCTTAATTATGATTTTTAATAGATATTTTAAAAAATATACCGTGTTTGCCATAAGTGAACGCCATTCCCCCTGCTTACCCTAATAATTCGCAAGATTACTTGTCAAACAACGACTGACAACGACTACGAAAACGTCAAATGTATTTTGGGAGTAGGTACACTGACTACGATCGACAACGTTAATGTCAAACGTACGAAGACGGATTCGAAGCCCGACACGAAACACTTTCGGGGTAGCTAAATGACAGAAACGTCAACGGATACGAATAGTTTCGTTTTTCGGAGTAAGCCCCCAGCGCCTTGGAACTACACCTAATGGATACTCAGCTTAGACATGCAAAGGATAAAAGCGACCCATGAATAAATAGGACACCCTATTATCACCATAGCAATCCAAGCCTCATATGTAGCTCAGGATCAACTTTATAGAGTACTCTAATAAATATTGAGAGTTATGTCTAAAATCCCTTTGCTTACAATATGCAGGACTTTTGAAGGAGACGCAAGAATGTCATTAGAAGTATTTTCGGAGTGCTTCTCATACACGGGTCTCGCTTCATCTGTAATGATAATGATATTAAATGTTTTCAGATTTATTTCATTTACGTAATGCAGGTATTCAAGTTACAATTTGTAATTTAAAAAGCCCACTTTTATTTCTTCGATGTTGTTTTTATTTCAAATGAATACATTATATTCGTCTTGCAGACATATCATTTAGAATAATTTATGACCATATATTCATGCAACTATATTATTATTGTAGACAAGACTATAAAGAAAAGAAATAATATTTCATAAGAATATGATTGAATTGTGTCTGTTATTTCATAATAGGTATATGTACTAAAGCGTACCCAAAACAAAATGATACAAAACGAGGGTACTCGTAAATAAATAATGTCGGTTACAACACCTGCCGTTTCGTCTCACTTACATAGTAAAAGATCCAATTGAAATTCAATTTATTTTGGACATCTGCCTCCGACCAGGGATGTCACTTACGACCCTGTTACAGGTATTTGAGAACATTTACTGTAGGAATATGAGTAATATTAACTGAATTTATTTTCTGTTAGAGAGAGAGAGAGTCAACCAATCCGCACTAGGCTAGCAACTGTGGCTAACAATGTGACTTAAGTTAAAACCAAGCTTATACCATTTGTAAATATTCCAAATCCTGGATATCTAGACAGAATTATGAATTATTGTGGAAAATTAAAAGAATAAATAAAATAAAGAGTCCAGGAATGTTAAATTTTGTTAAAATTGTCATATTGAAAGCAGAATAGATTGAGAGAGAGAATGCAGAACAGCACCTATAGCCTGCAATTGGAAATTGGCAGGACCCCTTATTAGCCAAAATAGAACTAATTTAGATTTTACCAAATACTCGATTACAATCTTATTGCTATAAAATTCAAAAAAAGAACTCGATCACAACATTAAAATCTGATGATGTTATAAAAAGTTATCAAGCTAATAAAAATACCCGATAGGTATCTCCTGTGAATAATTATTTTATTAAAGAAACTAGATTTTATAATAGACTCAATCATAGACTAAGTTCGATGAACTATTTTTCGTCGCTTACAATCTAGTTTTTTTTTTCTTATAAAGACATCTGGCAAAAGTTCTGCGTTCAAAGACGAAGTAGACGCTTAGCAATTTTAAGAACTTTATTTTTATTTTTCAATATTGAGTTAAAGCTTTTGTATAGGTCAATGCACTAAGAGTTCACGGAAATTATAATGTCTAGGACAAGATGTATCGACCGGTTTATAGCAATAGGCAATAGTTTATATATTGATTCAATGTTTCTTTTACTTAAACAAAAATATTATGATATCGTTTTTAAACTGTCGACCTTCCTGTACCCGCCAAAATTTTTGCGGTCCCGGATTCGCCTTTTAAATTTAATTATTATTTTTGACATTTGCTAAGGTTGGATTTCACTTTAAATAGGTCATTGCCGTGAACATACTGACATAGTGTAATTTAATTTGATCGCGATACCTTTGGTGATATTGGTTCTTAAACCAATTTCACCTTAAACAATAGGTAGTTCACTACCTTATAATAACCATAATAGGTTGGGATTATTATTGAAACCAGAATACGATCTGGATCAAAGTGCGCTGATGTTTTGTTTGACATTCATGAGTAAAGAATTGGCGTGTTGTCATCTCTACGCATATAATTTAGGATAAGAGCCAAAAGTAAAACGTGTGACAAACCGACCGACCGACGACCGACGACCGACACAGATACACTTGCATCCCTCGTGCTAGCTTACAAGAGCACTGTGCGAAGAAATCTTGGCCTTCATAAATCACGAAGGCAAAGGCGGCAGGTTAAGGTTGCACTACGCCTTAACCTTCTAACCTAATTTTTTTAGCTGTACCTATCTATGTAACTAACGGGATATATTTGGATTCTAATTTAATTCCGCAGGATGCTAATACTTTTACAAAAAATAGTTAACTAAATAGTTTAACTAAATAGTTATAACAATCATCATTTATCTACAGTAAAATAAAATTCCCGCCTAAAATTTTTAACTCAAAATAGTTTAGCTTATATATGATGCAACGAAGAACAGAGTTTCCAGCTGTTCCCACTCCTGTGCTCCTGTATAGCTCCAAATTATCGGATCTGACCATTGTGTCTGTACAATTATTGAGGTCAATTGTGAGTATACAAGTACAATAAGGAAATTATGTAATATGCAAAGCAAAAAATACTCACTTCCGGAGAAAAAATTGATCACATGATCGCACAGTTTATCGCACAATGCAATGTTACATTTTTTTCGTTCAAATTCTCTTTACAAAATATGGGGCACAATCTCTGGAGAGGAGACATGGTGCTCTCTCCTACCGGTTGTCACAGATGCTTACCGGGCACGGTAGCTTCGGTAGGTACCTGTGGCGAAGACTCCGGGAAACCACGGCCGGTTGTCAGCACTGCGGGGACCGCAGCGATGACACAGCGCTCCACACGCTGGTGGAGTGCACGGCGTGGGCGCAACAGCGCCAGGTCCTCGTAGTGGGTTTGGGCGTGGACACTCTCTCGCTCGAGACCATGGTGGGAGCCATGGTCTCCAGCGGGAGTAAGTGGGACTGCGCCGCCTCTTTCTGCGAGCAGGTCATGCTCGTGAAGGAGGCGGCGGGGCGGGAGCGGGAGAGAACTCTCCCACCCGAGTTCCGCAGTCGGCGGCTTGGGCACCGCCGGCGTGTCTTCGCCGAAGACCATCGGCCTCCATGACTGGGGGCCTGAGGACGGTGAGTTGGCTGCATGACGGCAGCGTGACGTGACGGACTCACGTACGCCTCCCCCCTCCTATGAAGCGGGATGATACCCGAAAACCCCCCATAGACGCGGGATAGCACCCGAACCACCCCCTAAACGAGGCCGCATTAAAGCCGTGGGTCTGTTGGGAGCCCTGGGACATCCTTCCGAGGGCTTACCCGGGGCTCCCAACTATAGGCTGCTGGGCGATACCGTGAAGGTTTTAGTCAGTAGGAGTCCGGCATAACATCCAAGAAGGATTTCCCCCACGGCCAAAAAAAAAAAAATGGGGCACAATCTTATTCCAGACCATTACCATTATTAGTTTTCTTCATGGTGCTAACTCTATTTCGCTATTTCTCTATTCTAAATTAAGCACTATTCTAGACCAAACTGAATAATCTTAGTTACCCAAAAAATTTAGCCAAGTACTAATTCTTAAAAAACTGTGTTGGACGATGTGCTTACATGCTTTTCTGAGGAAAATATCAATAAAACCCACAATATTACCGAAGAAAAATGTAGAACTGCCTACTGAGTAAATATCCCCCTGCCTGACGTTTCAGGATTTATGAAGCCGAATGTACAGCGCAGCCTTGTGTATGAAAAAAAAAACAATTAAAGAAACGTAAAACTACATACCTACGAATAATTAAGAGTTCATTGACATTGCGTCGAACAAAATTAACTTATATAGATATTATAATCATTGTATTATATGTAAATTTAATAGATTACCATTATAAAACTACTAGCTTTTGCCCGCGGCTCCACCCGCGTGGATGTCGGTTATCGCGACCAAACATAGCCTATGTCCTTTCTCATGGTGTAATCTACCCTTATACCAAATTTCATAAAAATCGGTTCAGTGGTTTAGGCGTGAAAGCGTAACATACAGACAGACAGAGTTACTTTCGCATTTATAATATTAGAATGGATTAATATATTGTTCAAGGATTTAACAAACTTGCTAGTTTTGATGAAAAATATAATCTAAAAACTAACATAACGGTAGCCCAAAAAATAATTGCGGGTGAAATGGCGGGTAACCGCTAATGTCTTCTAAATTTAGAACGAGACCATAGACACCGATACAAGTCCAATTTACGTGAGAAATAGACGAATAAGTTACAGTCGTCTGTCACGCGACTGTCTCCATTACTTCTAGTAAACAGGTTTCTACCATCAAATTATCGTAAATAAATAAATTGGAATGGGCACACTTTTACCTTAATTTCTCCTGATTCAATATAAATAAATAGGTAGGTACTAGGTAGTTACTATGGACTGGAATTGATTACTATTTTGGCATCGAAGCCCGCTCTGTGCAAACATAAATAAAAAATAAAAAAATAAAAATAGCAGACGTCAAGCTAAAGCCCTTTTATTTGCTATGTATATGCTTACAAAGTCTAGACACAAAATGTCCAGTAAGAACTTAATACCTATGCTAGACAAGAGCTATTATGATGTAGGTACAGTCAGCATCAGAAAGATGTTGACGAACAAAGTACTCAAAATGATCTTAAAGTCCTTTCGTCATTCCCTTCCAGTTAACCGATTGTTCTGATATTTGGTCTACACCTTTATTTCGGACAATAATAAAAAGAGTTTGGTTTGCTCTTAATGACAGGCTCCGTGGCGTGGTGGTAGTGCACGCGACTGCCACACAGGAGGCGCGGGTTCGATTCCCGCTCGGTGCAAATATTTGTATGCATGAATATGGCTATTTGCATTGGTCTGGGTGTTTCTATGTATAGTATGTATATATTTACAAAAAAAAGTATATAAGTATGTTTATCCGCATTCTAGATTCCATAACACAAGCTATAAAAGCTTACCATGGGTCTAGATAGCGTTGTGTAGAATGTTGTGGAATATTTATTATTATTATTTATTATAATACGTGAGTGACTGTATCTGCTCTTACAGTCTACCTTTACTAATCAACTATTTGTGATCGAAAAAACAATATTAAACTCATACCCATTAATTGGAACATAAAAACGAAAAGCAATTTGATTGATAGCACGATAGTGTATCTACTGTGTTTGTGCAGGTACCTATAGGACTGCTGAATCAATTTAGATAAATAAATACGTATCTTTAGGTAACAGAAGGTCAACTGAAGAAAAAAATATTGACGAACTTAAAAGTTAGCATAATAAATGCTATAAAAAATTCATTCAAATATTTGGGCGCAGTCATCAAAATTCAATATTTAAAAATGATTGAAAAATCATTCATTGTTTCCAACAGTTCGTAAGAATGTTGGTAGATGGCTGCACCGTCGCCCTTATAGACGGATAAAAAGAGAAGGAAAATTTGGAATGGTTCAAGTGTGGCTCAATAGCTCAGTTGGAAGAGCAGTCCCCCTGTAAGGGAAAGGTTGTGAGTTGGAGTCTCACTTGAGCATTTTATTTTTTCCAATGTTTTTCGAACTTAAAAGTTAGCATAATAAATGCTATAAAATAAAAAAACATTCAAATATTGACGTACTAGTAGTCAACTGAAAAAAAAAATATTGACGCCAATTCTAATTCTGTCCCTGTACTTATTAATATTCATGACACCCAGTAATGCACGTCAATATGTCCATATTTATCATTCATAAATAATCGGTGAACCTGCCCTTTTTTTCAATAAATTATTAATATGATTGTGTTGTGTGATGTTCTGTGATGTCGAACTCTGACTGCCTGCTCACTTAGGTACAGTCAACATCAGAAAGTTCTTGATGCACAATGTGCTCAAAATGATCCTTGGGTTCCCACCCTTCCTATTGACGGACAATAATACAATTTAAATCAATAAAACAGTTTTATTTGCTCTTATTACATTAGTTTTAAGATATCTTGGCGACTTTGTAGTCATATATTTCTGACCACATGCCACATGGTATACCATATCTAGAGTGTGATTCTTTTCGTAGTATAAAGGTAGCGGTACTTATAAAATAAAATATTCAGGATCAGGATATTATCAGAAAGCTTGATCAAAATTTAGATGACTTTAGTCCTGCCCTAACACTCATGCAACTTACCTCTCTATGTAATCTTTTTCTAAAACGTCAAGAAAAAGAAGGTCTTTCTTCATTTGAGTAACTTTGAACACTTGTTATTACTATTTCCATAACATGTAATCTGAATGTGTTAATTTTATTCGATCAATCGATATCTATATTCGAAAGTTTTAATTTGGAATAGAACTATGTTACTTATACCTACATTTGAATAGTTGATTTATAATTGCGTGATCTCCCCTGTGGCCGTAAAACGCTATACGCAGACAATTTAATAGACTCTTCTATATAATTTATGAAAGCCTTCATAGACAGTCATCACATTTCACTCACACAGTCAGCATCAGAAAAAATGTAGATAAACAAAGTGATCAAAATGATCTTGATTCTTTGGTTTCCCACCCTTCCTGTTAACGGATTGTTGTGATATTTGGTACCCATCTTTCGTTCGGACAATAATACAATTTAAATCAATAAAACGGAGTGATTTGCGCTTGATACCTTAGTTTTAAGATCATTTTGAGACTTTGAACTCAAGATATTTCTAACGGTTACCGTACGAATTTGCGTGCTACGTCTTGATCTATAGCTTTTACCTTACAATTTTATCCTCATTACTATTCTAAGAGACGATTTCATAGAAAGGAGCATCATTTCTTCGTAATTATATTAGGAATCTAATAATATGTAGGTAAATAGGAAAAAACTACGATTTTCCGGAAAACCAAACTCTAAGTATAGGCAAAGAGACAGATTTTAAAGTCTGGACTGTAGAATAGCTCATGATTACTTTATTCCCGGGAATAGGCTCCTTTAGGTCTCAGAACGCCATCAGTATTTCACCAAGTTGTTTTTAAATTCACAAATCTTAAGCGCATCTAATTCACCAACAGTCTTTGTCTTCTTGCAGTAC
This sequence comes from Eilema sororculum, assembly GCA_914829495.1. Lineage (NCBI taxonomy): Eukaryota > Metazoa > Arthropoda > Insecta > Lepidoptera > Erebidae > Eilema > Eilema sororculum. The sequence goes on from OU618543.1 coordinate 6,186,184, forward strand.
CTTATTATTGAGAACACGCGTGTAAGAAAATGGCGGGAAACCGTTGAAATAATCGCGTGTAATGAAACGCAGTGAAATCTGCCCTTTGTACACTGTAGCGCAGTATCAAAACATCGCAATGCGGCCTCTTCACGCCGCATTTTAATCGTTCGTTCACGGTTCATTTACATATTATTATGTAATTAAATTTCGTGCAATTGTTTGTATGTATTCGATATTTCTTTAGGTGGTATAGACTCCATCAACATCTTTGAAGTTGAAGCTGAGGATTTACTGAATAATGGACGAAGCTCTGGCGAAAACTTTTATTTTGGGGTTGGGGGTTAGGTTTTTAGGGTATCTTCTCATCTTATTCTAGCGTTAAGTCCTAAATCGCCAAATATTTGTTAAGTTTGATCATGACATTGATGACATTAAAGCATTGATTTGATTGTTAGAATTTAGAAGTATGACGTCACACTTATTTATTGTTAAATAATTAACTATTAGTGGGTGAATGGATTAAAAAGCAAGGGATGCATTTTTATCACTTTTTTACAATTCTTTATTTAGACGTTCAGTTAGGTAATTTTTTTGTATCGGAGCTAAGAGGATAAACATGCTTAAAATTAAAAAAGGCGAACCACATACTATGTATACCATATGGTCACCAGGCAAGGAGTGAATTAGTTTATGATGAACATTCCACGACCGTCGGCATTCCACAGATTATATTTATTTCTTTTTATGCCGTCAGACCAAAATAACCCCCCTTACGCAACCCGAGAGCGACAACGGGACAGTAAGTTGAATATTTGGAACACAAAATATTATTGAACCCTATTTTTTTTCTCTTCCAAATGCCAACTGCTCAAACGATAGGTAGGTACCTACTCAAGTTTTGAAACTACTACACACAGTTATGTGAGGTATTCCACGAAGCGCACCCAAACGAAGCGCACCCAGACGAAGCGCACCTAGAGTATGCCACGTAGCGCACCCATAGGTTTAATTTATAATAATTAATTTATATCTGTTAATAATAAATTTTGAATAAGAAAATATGCTGAAGACTGAATTGCATTTTTTTTTGCTAAAATTTATGAGATGCTTGCCGATGACTGTTGAAAGCACCCTATGCTTATTCATCATCACTGCATAGTATAAAGCAAAGTCGCTTTCAGCGTCTGTCCGTCCCTATGTATGCTTATATCTTCAAAATTACACAACAGATTTTGATGGATTCATTCATTTTGATATCCTACTCGATAAGTTTGAGACAAAAATATTTTTGACAACATACGTTTTGGCGCCAAAAATCCGCCATTTTGATTTTCTCGAAATTTTAATACTTTTTTTTTTTTTCGTGCGGAAATCCCCTCGGATACCCCCCCTGCCGGAGCCGGAAGGGGAGGTTATGTCGGACTCGAACCGACTAAAACCGCACGCCGACTGTGGGTCTTGGTGCTAGGCTGGAGGTTAGGTTATCATAGACATATCCCTCGCACCCCGGCTGACCCAGGGGCACCCCGGCTGTCCCAGGACACCCCGGCTGACCCAGGTCGAAATTTGCACTCACAGAATCATGGCGAATCAAATGATACATCACATGCCCAAATCCGTCAAGCCGTTCAGGCTGTAGGCCGTGCCAAATAAATGGACATACATACATACATACATAGTCTCGAAAAACATTACCCTCCTTCCTTCGGCAGTCGGGTAAATATTGAATTATTTTCGTATTCTGAATTGCTTCGAATCATTATTCAAACATATGAACAATAGGAACTATTCTGACGTGACAATTGTGACCTACTGATGAAAGACCAGATTATAGGCAGTTAATTGATGCAAAGTTTCTCACGAACGAACATCGAGATTATCTGCATCTAATTTACAATTCACTGGTTAAACCGCGACGCGATAGTTAGAAGCTCTACGAAGAGAAACTGGCTTTGAATCTCATAGAAATATTACCTCTTTCATTAATAGCTACGCCTACGTCTACGTAGATGTTATATTTACAATTTCATGGACTTTGCATTGAACCCTAACTCTTTTTCCGAAATAAAAGGAAATCTAAGTTATGTACGGTTATACCTGTAATGTCAGACAATGCCAGTGAAATTCTTGCCCAGCCCCTTCAAAGGTCGAAACGGCCCTGTGGTGTCAATTTTTCAATGTGAATTTACCACACGGACTGTGGCTCACCTACATAATATGAAATAAGAGTAGGTATACTGCGTACGTTATGGAGGAGCTATAACTTGCACTTTTTAATTTTAAAATTAAAGCAAGTATTTTATGACAGAGTTGTGATATTTTTATTGTATTTTAAAGAAGACATGTTCCGATTATGTATGGAATAAAATATCCGGCATTTTCATGAAATTTTCCATGGCTTTTGCACAGAGATGTGGCTGTATCTCACCGATGACGCGTTGGATTTTCGATTTGCGCTCAGGAATTATTTCGGGTTTATTCGCACAAACCCGAGATTTCACAAAACCCCGAAGAAAAAATTGCACGGCGTTAAATCGCACGATCTTGGTGGCCAGTTGACATCAGAATTTCGTGAGATAACGTGTTCTGGAAATCGTTGCTGCAATAAATCGATTGTTTTGTAATGAGTTTTTACAATTTTAACGGGTTGTTCTTTCGAAAAGCGCTCCATTTTTAATAATCATCAATAAACTGAGGTGACAACTGTAAAGGAGACTGAAATGATTACATACAATCTTGGGCCTAGTTGTAAGAAGATGAAAGTGGTGTCAATTAATAGCTTATATATTATCAACCTTTCACTGAAAATTCTGCGGATTTTGTCAATCTGAGAACAGAGATATAAGAGATTATGTAAAAGTGAGGTTATGTTACAATCTTTATCTAACAGCTGATTCCTGAAGTGCAAAATGTGTTCTTTTGCACTAATAGTTATTATATTTACTAGAAAATGTTTGAAAAATCATATGAATGAACGTCAACGACTTCAAGCGATAGGTATGTAGGTAACAGGTAAGGAGATAGGGAAAGGACGTCTAAAATAAAATAAAAAATCATTGAATATAGTGTTTTATTCACCTTCTATTAAACACATTTTACATTTTAAACCTGCCAGGATGGTAGCTGGTTAGATGAGGTTACAGGTATTTACTTACAGACTGAGGTGCAAGCCATTGCCGAATCACTGACAGAATTGTTTCATCGTGTAAGGGCCGTCGGCCCAGTGTATTGCAGTGACCAGTGGATATACCACAATTCACACAGCGATCCATAGTTTCAATAATATCCAATCCACAAGCTGGCGGTAAAATGCAGAATAACAATTCCAAGTCAAACGTGTGTGCGATCTTCGGTGTCCAAGGTGAAAGCAAGGGTCGTACAAGGTAGGCAGGGTCAGAATCCGTAAAATACAAAGCAGTTGTCGTAAAAAATGACGAATAATCGGGAAAGCACTCAAAACGCATCGGAAAACACGAAACGATGAGCAAATAAAAACAGTCAACAACTGTCTAGTGTCAATGTTAGTCAGCTGCCATGTCAGTGACATAGACCACAAATATAAGAGAGATTTGAATCGATATGAAATCGATAATCATTAATATTGGTTTTTCAGTAATTAATTGATATTTGATTTAATAATATGACTGTAATTGTATGCACTATAATGCATGTAAGTATATATAGTGCATTTAATTACTTTGAGTTAATTATTTACAGCAAATATTTTAGTGTAATCGATTACTCAATTGATGATCTCACGAAAACTATTTTCTCATATTTCTCCGCATCCAGATTGAGAATTGAGGTGATTTTTCATATTCTAAGATAGAAAAATATGACTAATTTTTATTTTTTTTTATATTTAATTTTTTTAGATCATATCTCAACTTATTACATTTGGGCCCACCATTTTCCATCTCCTTTCAGAGTTACCACTTGCATGAAAAAAATATATTCCAATTTTAAAAAGTGCACTCTTACTGGGACAGCCTATATCTAAGCGCCACGAAAACGCAAGCGCACTGAGCAAAACAAAAAATTGACAGATGACGTCATGCCATCGACAAGATAGAAAAATAAGAATACATTCGTCAATACTTACATTATTTATTTATTCTGTGTTAGGAACAACAAGAATATTATAGATTGATTAAGTAGCTATCATATTAAACATTGTGTCTTAAAATTAATTACTTTATAGTATACTAGCTATTGCCCGCGGCTCCGTCCGCGTGGATGTTGATTATCGCGACCAAACTTAGCCTATGTCGTTTCACAAGGTATAATCTACCCCTATACCAAATTTCATCAAAATCGGTTCAGTGGTTTAGTCGTGAAAGCGTAACATACATACAGACAGACAGAGTTTCTTTCGCATTTATAATATTAAGTATGGATAATAGATTGACCTTGGCATTCTTCAGAAATGTAGGAAAGTCGTAAACCTATGTATAAATTCTAAATATTTATTCGCTTTATTCCGTTTCCGCTACAACTGTGTGAAATGCAATCAGCCAACCATCAAAGGAAAGACTTTATTTACAAATAAACATCCGCAACTATATGAAGTCTTAGACCACTCTAGTTTTTAGATTAAAACTCCCATAAAATCTAAGACCATAAAAATTATTTTTGATTGAAATATTTGAAGTTTCTCTCCCATAGTTTGATATAAATTGTATAACTAAGTCTAGTTATTGACTGCAATGATGTTTTATAAACTGTAGATACGTCGTCATGCAGGAACATGGTCGCTTTCAAAAATGGCGCAAACACTAGGTACCTACATTAAAAAAATATAGCTTCTAAATAATTATACGTCAATGTTATTAATTTAAGTGATTTATATGATTATTATGTATTTTGATAATATATATTATAATTTATTTTCTTTTTAACATATAAATTTTATCGAATTCAATAAACATTGAATGTTACAATTTATTAATAATCAATGATATATTATTACTAATTAATTTATTGAAAACGTTTTTTGGGCATTGTCGCGTCTCTGATTGGTGGAAGAAATGGTGACCATTTGGTGGTAATTTTTTTGTTGACATTTTAGAGTGTGAACAACATATCTATAGTTTATAAAATATTATTTACTGACTGACGTTCAACTGACTGTGCCCTCCTAGCCTATGGAGGAGACTCAGGCACAGTCCGGTGGCAGATCTATCCCAACAAATGCAAACTCTTATACATAATATCCAATCCACGCCTGTTAACCCTCGAAGGGGTAGGCAGAGAGGTATTAACATGACCTATTGATTGATGGAGTGACCCTATTCTATTCTACCGGAAACCAACACGACTCCTATTGAACAGTGATACATATCTAATACCAATAATAATACTAAGTACCTATTACCGCAATAACAGTATTACAGTATCCGGTAACGTGAATACTTACCCGTTATCTTCACGCTACCCTATATTAAGAATGACGATTGCAATAGCAGACCATTTACAGACTTACCATGTATGGAAAGTAAGATGGCCGCCTCTGACAAGTCCCTATAAGCATCATAAACTGTAGAGACTTGCATAGAATAATATTAAATATCAATATACTTAACTGAATACTTTTCATGCCTGTCCTGGCTCCACACGTGAAATTTTCCTAAAAAAATATTTTAACCAATTGACCCTTATTTTATTTTTATAAAATTAATGTCACCTAAATTATGTCATTTGTATACTTAATACCATCTCTTGATTCACGGCGAGACATCTCGAAGGTATTTTTGGCATCCCATAATATGGGTTCTGCCTGGAAAATCTTCAATAAAAGTCTATTCTAATTCGTTATTCCACACAGTAATGAAATGATCTCCAAAATTTGAAAAAAACCTTCTTCACTGATTGTAAGTCCGCTACCGATGCGGGAACAGGCGAGCGTGAGATCGAGACGGGCGAGCAATAGATCACATTGATGCTGCTCGGGTGTTCACGGGGGTTCTTGCCGCGAATCTGTATGAGGCTAAATAAGTCTTTACACGTATGGTTACGCCTTTTAACATAAGCAGCGACAATCAAGTGAAAATGCCCATATATTCAGAGATCTGCCAATTCAAACACAGCCTTAATTCTCAAAAAATGATATTTTAGAACATCGTAGGTAATACAACCACTTCAATTTTATTTTGTATAAATCAAATCGGCAGTTCAACCAAATCCGCAGTTGACTGGTAAAGCGGACCCCCCCAGAGAACAAGCCAAAAGCTCGGAATGGGAGCTACGACTTGGGTGACCAAGCGCAGGGCACGCCGTAATAGCGGCGGTAAGACCCATCATGGAGGAGTGGCTAGAGAGGCCACACGGCAGCCTCTCGTACCGGCTGACGCAGGTGATTACCGGACACGGGTGTTTCGGGAGTTACCTGTGTCGGATCCGGAAGGAGCCAACGTCCGAGTGCCATCACTGTGATGCGAGCGAGGACACGGAGCTGCACACGCTGGCCGAGTGCCCGGCGTGGGACACGCCGAGGCGGGTCCTAGTGGCGGCTCTAGGGGTGGCAGTCCTCACACTCGTCACAATGCTCACAGCGATGGTACGATGCGCAAAAGCTTGGGGTGCGGCCGCCTCCTTCTGCGAGCAAGTAATGCTCGGGAAGGAGGCGGCCGGTCGGGTCCGGACCAGACTCCGGGCCCGGGAAGCCCGTGCAGAGCGAAGGCGAACCGGAAGTCGGAGGTCGCAGAACGACCTCCGTCCTCCATGAGCGCTGGCCTGGGGGTGACCGGTGGAGCCGCCTGTCACCCTAGCAGAAGCAGGCCGCGGCGGCGGCGCAAAGTGCGCCTCCCCGTAACCGGGGCTAGATGGGGACATTTTGGTCCCCACAACCCGAAGGGGGCCATCTCGAAAGAGATGGTCCTGGGTCTGCCGGGGTGCGAGAGATATGCTTTTGGCAATCTCACCTCCGGCAGCCAAGGACCCAAGACGGCGTGCGTTTTAGTCGGTTCGAGTCCGACATAACCGCCTCAACCGGCTCCGTGAAGGTGGTATCCGTGGGGATTTTTAGCACGATAAAAAAAAAAAAAACCAAAAGCTTCGGATGCGAGTGGGATTAACGCAAAGATGAAGAAGAAGAATTGTCCAAATATACTGCTAGAACTTCTCTTATCCTAATGGACAAACATGTAATAATAAAATTATTGAAGTAGCTATAAGCATTAGCTGTTATATGCGTCCTATTTATGATAACTGCTTGCGTATCAACATTAACACGGTTTGCTATTTCTCTGATGGACTATATGAGTCATATTTTCATATTAAAACATTTGATATTACCTAGTGTTAAAAATACACACAGCTGATGATTAGTGATGGCCTGAAAAAGGGTAGGTAACTGTGATAGATATCGCGAGCAAAGGCAACTTTACTCCCAATTTTATTTTATACAAAATACTTAGTTAAAATCAAAGGAATCCAGTTCGCAACGCAAATGGGTTTACGAGGATTTACGAAATTAAAATTACGATAGTAGATCAAAAACGTAATAAAAGTTGTAATGAGAATTTAATTCAATTCATTTTAGTATTAAACCTTTTTGTTAAATAAACCCCTAATAGTTATGCCCAAAATGTCCAAAGAGGTTCTAAACAAGTAAACAACAAAATTGCTTATAAGCAAAGGCTATGTCGCCGACTGCCACGATTCTGACCTTCATACACTATAACCACGGTCATGGCTTTCTCGCAACCTTGCTAATTTGAGAAAACCTTCCACCCGCAGTACTTCCTCGAAACAACATGCCTTCCCAACTCGCCCGCCTAATGTTTGCAGAACATGAAAAATATCTAACGCTGCTACTACGAAAAGTCGAAACGATTTAGCATCTGAAGAAATAAATGTTCAGTTTTACATTTAACAGACGTGGTGATTACGAGTAACGAATAAAATATACGATCTACGATCGATGAATCCGGTTACGTCAATTTATTTATATCGAGTGAAAATCATTCTTTGTTTACCTACGTCTCGTCTCGATTCTCGAATATTCGCTACATCAAACAAATGATTGACAGGTGTGGTAAAATTACAAGAGATGTTTCGAATTATTTGACGACTGAAAGCTTTAGTGTGTAACATAATATATCAATTTGAATTGAGATTTTTCTTCCTACAGACTTATTTATCACCTGTCAGTGAAAATGACGTGTGAGACTGTATCTAAGTGCGACGTATAATAAAAGAGAAATTTAGACTAGCATGCAACTATAATCTAGAATTTACCTCGTGAAAATACTATTTAAGCAATCTCCATTTCGAAGTACAACACATGCACAAACAAACGTCTTGCTTAGCTGGTTTACAAATTCCTTTTTTATACGGGACACGTCAATTTGACTTCACCTCGCCTGATGTTAAGCTAAAGGCAAAGTCTCGGCAAGACAGTAATTGTATTTCACAAATTACTTAACGTAAAAATAAGTAGACTAAAATCTACATCTTAGCTACTATTTTTTTAACATTTAAAACATCAGTCTAGAAACTTTCATTCGAAATGGTATACCATTACTGACTAATAAATATAGCTTTAAAAACCGAACAGCTGTGACCTAAAATACAAGTTTTTAAGACTTCACTACCATAAAATACAAATAAAATCTAGATCAGAATATTTTAAAACGATTTATTATCGAGAACCAATAGGTAGTAGTTAGTTTCGCATGGTAATTTTACCGCCCAACTTTAATAAGATCTAATCACGGGAAACATGACCCTGAACGATATTGCCGAATGAGTTAAACGAGCTTTCTTTTATTAATCGTTCAACGTGACGTTGCAGGGTTGACGCGTGACGCCTATAGACGTCTAGAAGACTCAGACTAATGAAATCCCGCCATTTTATAATTTGGTAATTGGATAATCGTTTTGAAGTAAAACAGTGTGTGTTAAGGTAGAAAATGAGACTAAAAATTTAATTTATATCAAGTTAGAGTACCTAATTTAAAAGTTCAATTGCAATTGCTGGACATAAGCCTCTCCCAATGTTGGGAGGCTGTGGCCTACTGTGTCCACGCTGGCCAGACGGGTTGAAACAGGGTTTTATCTCGAGGTTTCCTTCTCGCAGTGATATCGTCTGCGTATTTTTTCGTTAGTCGCTTTTTACGACAACCTACGGACCTTTCTCCGTCTCCATACGGATGAAAATTATCATAAACGTAAAATCTAAACAAGTAGGTATAATATTTATTATCGAAAGCTAATAAGTAGGTAGTTTTATTTTTTATTATCGCCCAACTTTAATAACATCTAATCACGGCAAACATGACCCTGAATGGCGAATGCGATAAACAAGCTTTCTTTTATTAATCGTTTAACGTGACTTTGCGGAGTCGACGCCTACAGACGTCAGACTAATGAATAGGGCCGCTAATTTGGTAATTGGATGAAATATGTGATCGGTAGATGATTGTTGTGTGAAGCCTTTTGAAGCTAGAAAGAAGTGGAGTATTAGTAATAATATGTTAATCTGCTTAGATCAAGTCTGTTTTCATTTAAAAGGATGGACATGTGATTATATTAAATATGTGGAATATACATTATACAATTAACAATAAAACTAAAAGTAAAATAACTATTATACAAATTAAAATTTCTTCGCAAGTCTGTTAAACATATCATAAAAAAGTTCAAAAGTGTATGCTTCAAAAGAACCTAATTATAACCACCGAGACCATTTTCAGATTCATGCCCTGCCGGCCGAGCCGGTAAAATTGAACATTCTGTCCTTACCTTACCTATTTCTTTTGTATCACGTCCTATTGCAGGCTGATTCAGTAGGTATAATGACAATGTTTTAAAATATACCTACAGTTAAAATTTTACAGTAGATACATTTATTTGTTCTACTTTTAGTATTCAGTATATTTTTTCAAAGTGAAACAAATCTAAAAAGCTGTATCAACTATCTGCTCAAACTATTTTTATTAAACGTGAAACTTCTCTATATGAGGCTAGTAGGTACTAAATACTTCAATAAAAGTATGCTAAAAGCATTTTTCTATGGGGCGTCCCCCGACGTCACTGTTTTTAATATACCCGCCTTCTGACGTCAGAGGCATCTGAATAGAGAGAACAATTTCAAACTGCCCAACTGGAGTGCACTTTTGTGCTATGCTCTACATTTTAATTCAAAATAGACGGGTTTGCCCTACATTTGGAACCCTGAGGAACATGCTAAGTTATTTATAAATTTCATTAAAACCGTTAGGTATACTAAATCATCATTATACAATATTATGATGTGTTGTGAGTTCTAAAATTAATACAAATTTGTAATATTTCGTTTATATTTATAACAACTCGTGTTTTCGGTCTTGAAACACATTTTATAGTTTTAACTAGCCGACAGATCCCACCTCTGCAATGGGAATTATTCGTTATAAAATTTATTCACCCGTTTAGGAGGTATAATGCCACAAATCTGTGTATCTGGAAAGATATAGGTCAAACTCCTCGTTTTTTATCAGGCTTTTAAAAAGGTCCTAACCTGTTCTGCCATCGGGTAGAATATAGCACACTGATAACCTTCGCGCTAGTTGACAAAGTTTTATTGCAATCGGAAGAACGTTACGGCAGCCCATAAAATATGAACAAATAACATTGAAGCGGAGGTACTGTCCTCATTTTACTAGCTATGTCTTTGTCACCACGTACATAATTAGGGGGCAAGCCTATCGCGGGTCTTAGACTATGTTTATAGACGTTTTTCTGGTAGGTACTGTTTTTTTCTTACATAAAATTTTAAAATAACTTCCTGCCAATCGAATTCAAGACTTCGCGACTACAAGAAAAGTAGAACGATTAAAAAAAAAAACTATGAATCTGTCAAAATCATTCTCTTCAGAGCTCTTCTTTCTCTTTCGGTTTGTCTTATTCCTACAGTTTTATAGGAATAACCTATCAACTGCGAAGGGAAAGCCTGCACCCGTGCCTCTTCTGTCAATCAGTAGATGTAGGTTTATTGTCTATAAAAAATCTAAAATACATCAAGTCAATAATATATAACAATAACAGAGTGATTGCCAAACGCCTCGGCCCATATCTGACAGAAGAGGCTCACGTTATGCGGTTGGGTCAAGGGCTTCTAATGTGTAAACAAAAAAGTTTGATACATGATTCAGAAGTATTCATATATATAACAACCTAGAATTTGTAACAAATGTAAAACTACAAGACTACTACATATTTCTTCTGTGGTAGAACTGCGCCATCTAATTAAGCAAATATAACAACACATACAAGGACAAATTCTGAATTAATATTGCAGATTTGCAGAAAGTAATATCCAATATTAATACCTAACAATGTGATAACCCAAACCATTTTTTGTATGGTTTAGACAAAAAATGCGTTAAATGGGTCAAAAATGAACTTGGTTATGATACAGAATTATGCAAAAATAAGGGCACTTTTAAAGGTTTCTAAATGTATTTAGAAAACCTTTTAAGCATCGGTCAAATTCAGTTCAATCGAACATCGATTCTGTCTTGGCCAATGCCCTTGAGGCTAAGATTTAAATGGGGTAGTCATTCGCAGTGCTGTTCAAATACTGCCTTACTCTTCGGTTCCACGTCCATGATTATGGAAATCAGAAATTGTTCCACGCTCTCCGGTAGTCGGTGCATCTTCTTCGGGATGGGAGAGCACTATTTATCTCCCTTTTTCCTTTCCTTTGTTTCTGTAGCGTAGCGTACATCACTCGCATCAAAGAGTCATTCATAAATCCACAGACCTCATTGTTTCTCCTAATCTGAAGTTTAAACAGACAAACAGTTCGCTACTCGCGCGTCGAAAAATTAAGTCTGACGTCACATCCTTAAAAATTAGAATGTTAACCAGGTTACCTACACCACGAGGAAGTTTCTAGACGAACAAGCCGTAAACCCGGTGACTAATACACCTACCGTCTTGAAATCAACACTATCACGTATAATTTTCATAATAAACGTCACGTTATTTCACTTCATTTTTCACAATATTTAGTATTTTCAAGTTTACCTCTGTCGTGTCGTCGTAATCACGCACACACAGTACACGCGTGACCTCGTCTCGACCAAGACCCTGGTAGGGCTTCTGTGACTCTTGTAATGAACCGCTAATACCCTTCCATTTAGCATCCTTATCTAAATAAGCGGATTTTGTATTCACGTGTTTAGCTACGATGGATATTGACATCTGCAGTTTACGAATCTGGCTTCGGTATGATGTGTAGATTCAGCTAATCTACACATCATACTGAAGCCAGATTCTGTGTAATTTACGCTTTTTATTCCATTATTAGATTATACAGATTATTTATGAAGGTTCAATTATGACTTCCCGCCACGGGAAGGTTATATTTTATGCCTGTGGTATAAGTGCGTGGCGTTCTTATATTATTCATTTAAAAATGGAACAAGATAGAAAAAAAAAACGAAAAAAAAACTGCTTCTCAATTCAATAGCTATACAATGATTTATGTTAAATAGCTCTTCGTGGACTGGGCTAGCTGCTATTCGTCCAGGTTATTCAAGTTTAGGCTATTCAGCTGGGTTCTATGTGGACTACACCAAATGCTGGGGCCCAACTAGCAACCTACTTTAATTTTTAGGAAAGCAAAAAACATTAATAACTTTAAATAGCGTAGTTATGTGTAACCGGGGAAAGTTTCAGACAAGTTATACAGTTATAACGGGCATATTAATCATCCAACATGTCATCCAACTTTGACATTGTATTTGTAAATAGTAGAATGACGTTAGCAGGAATTAAAGTCAAAATATAACTGCTACATACCTACTTAGAGTAGGCATTAGTAAGTTTGTACCTGCACGAACTGGTAAAAATAAACTTCATGATTTTTTTATAAGATTATGTCAACATTGTACGACAGAAAAACATAACAGGAAGTCTCGAGTGCCGATTGCTTTTCTAAATTCAAACAAAAATTGAATAGGTAGAATTTCTGAACGCTACGAAGACCATAGAGCAAACACCTTTTGACGTCTCTCTCGTTTCAAGTTTTAATTTAGTAAAATTCTTTTGATTATATATGTCTATTACTTAAAAAAAGTGCATAATATGAATGATCACTTCACATTTCACCTGTTATATTGAAGGAAATAGATGAGTTATCGCGAATGCTCAATCATGTTTTTACTTTCTGCTTAATTTTTGCAATCTGCAATTACTTGGGTTCGGTTCATATTATAACCCATAATTTGTGGTGATGAGTAATAAGTATGACACAAAGAATACTTAGTTAGGTATTTGAACACAATTTTCATATATTCCATTTAAAAATAATTACCACAACTTATAACCATTTATATTTATCGGTCTGTGGATATCACAAACTATATTATTGTTAATTTCTGTGCGTGTTGTACAGTAATTTGTTTAAAAGGCAAGTTTTATTAAAGCTTATAAAATTTTAATATATCTGGGGAACGTTATAAACGCATTAGACTTTTCAAAGACAATGATTTTCTGTTGACCTTCCCGGCTCTGTATCCGTTACGATATGGTAAAATATCTATAGTATTAATAATCGTTTTCTGTTTCAGGTACGTATTCTGAACATGGCGGAACAGCTTCTATGGTTTCTATGGGTAATATATTAAGCTGTAAGTCTACTTTCCGCTTCACCATATGATGACTAGTAGGTATTTAATAGTAAATTGAAATACTAATCTTAATACAATAAAACAAAACGTTGTATGTTGGTCTGGTAGTACGGAACGCTTCATGTGTATTCCGATTCACGCTTGACCGGTATTTTGTAGGTTTCATGCCGTGTTGCCAGTGCTAAGTCAAGGCTCTGTAAGGTCAAGTAATTTACCTACGTAATAGCGTAAATTATATCATATAATATTATTGTAATGGTGGCAAATCACAGCACTGCTTGTCACCTTGAGTAGTTTGAAATTCTGACCATGCGTGGGTCCATCCGCGTGAAATACTAAGTTTATTCTGTTCTCGCTACCCACAGAAATTAACGGGATAAATAGTTATTTATATAAGTGCTGTCAGACTAAGACTATTTCTGTGTTTTTGCTTGAAAGAGTACCAAACATCCGCCTGTCTATTAAACTTTCACATTTTTATTCCCGGGAATAGAGGTCGCGGAAACGGGATCAGTTTCCCTGCCATGTGCTGTAAAACTCAGTAAAAGTCGTGTTTTGGCTGAGCAAGAGGGATGAGGGAGGCAATAACTCAATATAGGTCCATCCCTCTTCTGCATACGGAACACGACGTTGCAAACACATCATGATAAAGTTTTAGCTTGTTAGAAATACATTAAAAAAATAATAAATTTTAAATATTTACATGTACCTACGCAGTATAGGTATGTAATGTTCTTTTTTATTAATTTTAATTTGTTTGATACAAATACCAAAACAAATAAAATTAAATAAGTAAAACATTCATTTATCCAATGTCAAAGCGAACAGTGAACAATTTAAAAAAGGACGACCACTAACGTTGTACTTTTTGACAAAAAATACTCCTTGATAAAATAATTTCATTATCGTTTAAACTTAAAAAAGAATAAATAATATTCGAATTTCAAACACGCCACTATCCAGTGTTATTTACCGCGTAGGTACATAAATATGGCCGCCCTCGGACAGTACATTTGATGATCAGACGCACCGGCTTCATTAATTAGGCGGAAGCTGTTATTAACGTGGCCTGGAGAACCATTACATCAACGGATGGGCCGTGCATGATGTGTTGGGACGTGTGAATAGTTATAACTAGACACAAGGCTCCCATCACGAAATAAATACGTAAACACTGGCTTAACGTAACTCCTGTGAAAATTAAGAGAAAAAATAGGGCAAAGTTATTTTCTCAAAATCAACAAGACGTTAAAGAAGTTGCAGTCGTTCCATAGGAACCAAGATGAATGGAATTTCCAAATAAGCAGTAAACACAACGTGCAAGCTATTTTTGCAACCGGTACTCTCACAAGAGTATGATGAGTTTCCAATCGATTCACAATTATGGTCGGAAAATATCCTATATACATTTTATATGAATAAAATCAATATGAAGCATATTAGATATTTTATTATAGTTAGTTCGATTGCTGGACCTGTGAACCAAGTTACCTCGGCCGTAGGTATATTCTGACTCAATTAAAAATCATGATACTAACATTATACCTGCTCGGCAGCTAGAAAGTTTCGAAGCTGCCTCAATAATCTAGCATGTCTAGACGAGTATCGAAAATGAGCTCAATGCAATATAAACATCAAATTTATTAACTAGCCGAGCTCGTGACGGCGCCCGCGTGGGCTTTGGATTAAGAGGGGGTATAAAGGAAAATTGCCGATCTTTGATTTGATTTTTATACCCGAAAGTGTGCCTCAAATGAGCTTGTTTTTTTTAAATAGAAAATACGTTATATCTGAGAGGTACTCAATTTGGTGAAAACATAAAATAATGATATTTTGTCGATAAAATAAGATCACAAAGTTAGGCCTAATTTTTGATTATAATTAATTTATTGTCAAGATTATTCCATATAACTAAGTCAATTTTTATGTACAAAGTATAAAATTATAAAACCTAGTGACTCAATTTTTCACTTTGTTAAAATTATCTGGCATTTACGAGTAATTAAAAAAAAACTAATTCGGCGCTTACGACGTTCTTATTCCGCGCATAACGGTCTCTTGCTATCGCACCTGACGCGAGGTGCCGGCCATCTGTTGTTTCACCAATTAGTCGGGGTCGCCCCGTTGAGACAAGAGGACTGTTTTTCTGTTTTCCGTCGAAAAAGTTCGTCGAAATTATGGGAAATAAAAAAAATCAAAAGATAAACTCTTAAGGAGAATCTAAAAGACTAAGAATTCCACTCTTGGCTAATTGTCGAAAGTAATATTTCTTTATTTTCTTTACTTAGTTACTAAGTACAGTTTTTGTATCAACCGTTGCCAGGGAGCCCGGGTATAGTATATGAAAATCTAATAGATGTCTTAGACCACATCACGTTTGAAGTATGTAACTAATGTTATTTTTTATAGCAGTAATATAATTATATTTTGCGAATGTACTTATACATTGTATTATCAATTTTAATGCTTTTCAGAGTTGCTTCAGCTCGTAATAATAATAATAAAGATTTATTTCAGGCAAGCCCATATTTTTGTTAGTTACATTGCTCTTATGATCTAGTGTTAAAAATAGAAATAAAATAATCAAAAATCTTAAAATCTCCACTTGTAATATAACATAAGCTGATGAATCCGATCCAGTCGCATCGCTTAGTAAAAACTGTAACTTGTAAGCTTATTGCAATTTTTTTTCTCACATTCAGTAAACATTTAAGATTCTATTCACTAAATAGAATAAAAAAATATGCAACGTTGTAAAATCTAGACACGCAGTAGCGTGTAAGCTAAGTTCAAGCAAAGGAACTGGCTAGCCAGCGCCGAGTGTAATAAAAACAAGTAGAGTGGTTTGAGATTCACATGGTCATTCACATTAGTTATGTACATCCCGACTAGTACTGTTTATAAAAAAATATATTAGATAAGTGAGTTTCAAAATCTCACTACATAATAAGCCATTTCCTTTGCTTTGGTTAAACATTCATTTATATAAATCAAGCAAATCAAATATAAAACAAGTACTAGAAAAAATCGACCACATGGAACACGGACGACCGCCCGTGGAAGGCTAGCTCAGAGTAAGAGCACTGGAACGCCAGGGTTCACGGCTCTGGCGTTGAAGTCCCATTGTGGTTTGAATTTTTCGAAAAATTTGTCCAAATTGAATATTTTTAGTTTCATATTCTGTATGAACTAGTTAAAAGTAATACACTCAAGTAATAGATAGTTTTGAGGAAAATACGTAGTAAGTTTTTCATACTGTTTAGCCGTCAAAACAATAAGTAATAGGTCATTTCCTAAACCTTTTCCACAAAAATTCACAAATAGGCGTAGGTTTCAGGTAGAATAATCAAAATCATGTAATAAAAATAAGTAAATACCGTACCTAGCTCATTTTCTCATTAATATTTGAGATAAACTTTCTTATTTATTAATTTAAACTCGAATTAATACAGTTTTTAACTATGAAATCACATTTCTAAAATCACATGTGTCGAGCAAAATGACAATATTTCGAAAACGGCCTCGTAATATCCACATTATTGACGTCATATGCATAGAATAGCTTCAACTCTTTTTGTATTTCCAATTATAGATTAAACAGATATTTTTTCAAATTAAATTTCTACCGTGATCGTCTACTTTTATGAACTGAAAGTAATATCTTTAGGCGTCTTGAACCAATTTCAGTATGAAATATACATTTATTTACCTTATTCTTATCTTCTCATAACAAAATTACAAGTATATTACATGTAAGCATTTTGTAATTATTATTGAAATAAATATTTCTATAACTTACTTTTTCGTATTATTTATGCACTACCTGTAAAATTATTCAGCGAATCGTCAGAGTTCTTAGGGTGATTTTATCTAAAACACAACAAATTATAGTAATACAGTGAAAATTTATTAAAATTTATATCGTGATAAAACTGTCTTAGTATAAATATTTGACGATTTCAAAAAATATGCATTCATTTTTTGACCACTATATTTTAAGCTGTTTATTAAAGCTAAGCTGCTTATGTTTATTTTACAAATCGCACTCATTTTATCTATCACCAAAATAAATTTATATATATATATATATTCCTAGAATGATCCACGAGGCTATTGAAATTAAAAAACACCCAAATTTTATTAGAGAGGATGGATGTAACGTACCACCAGCTTGGGACCCAGTCATCCACTTAATCAAACCCAGTAAGCAGCAAAATCCAGCAAGACTTAACAACACAGTGAGCTCATTCTGCGTAAATTTGCAGCAGCCGAAACGTCGGTTTAAAAAGTAAATAATAACAAATATACGCGATAGAATCCGTAAAAAGTGGTTTTATTTCAATGCTTATGTTTATTTTACAAATCCCACTAATTTTATCTATCACCAAAAATAAAATTATTGTGTGTTCAAAGTATACCTTATATAGATAATGATCCAGCTCGTACTTTGCCAAATTTTATCTGATTATTTTGGGTATACTGTGCGCCTGCGTACTAAACACAGCGGTTAGCTGCCACACAAAATACTGCGGGGCGACAGACGTGTGGACAGACGAGAGCGGGACGTATGAAGTGTGCGGGTGAAATCTGACTTTTTTCTAGCTTTATGCGCGCTCTTAAAGTATCCATAGCCCACAACATTACAGCCCAATACATTAATGGGTATAAGCAACTTTGGAGATTACCTAGAATAAACAGTAGAAATACAGAAAAACAGATAGTAATTTTTTTTAAAGAAAATTGTATTATAGGTACACATGCATTCATAAATTGATTACCAGGCGCTGGGGATTTCCGCACGAAAAAAAAGCATGTTAATATTACAAACAGACGCTTAAATTTTATTTTATTTGTATAGATTTCGTAGCTCAATTTTAGTTGCAAACAAGCTAAAGCGATCACAGAGTCGAGTCACGCAGTACCGGAAATCATAAAATATCAACGTCAATATTTGTGATTGATGGAACATATTGTCAGTCAAGTAGTTTGCGACTTGTGTACATAATTAAATAAATCCATGTACAGTGTACACTGTGTACTTACAATTTCAATCAAAGAATCAATCAAATGATCCATTTCTTTTTTATGGAATAGGGAGGCAAACGAGCAGACGGATCGCCTGATGGTAAGCGATCACCGCCTCCCGTTTATTCAGTATAGGCACATAGAGAGCTTTTAGGAAAGTTAAAATTTTACATTAATGTCAGAAATTTCAAGAATAATAAACAAAATAAATCATTAGGTTTTTTCATCAAAAGCGGGCTCGTGACTCCTTTGAGCATTTTTCCCTATCCTTATTTCTTGCACAGAAAACGATAAGCGTTCGTTTTCTGTGCAAGAAATAAGGATAGAGCTATATACAGGGTGAATTTTTCAAAAGTTATTGGATGGTAGGCCCACTGTTCGCTAGGTTCCATTAAATAATTGCGTAAAATATCGACAAATATTCTTCCACAGTCACGTTTCAAGAAGTCAACATTCGGCGCCATAGAGCGACTTGATTTAACATGACTCCGCCCATCAAATTATTTGTCTAACTAAGGAGCTTAGTAAATATTGACACGCAGATAGATTCACAGTTTATGTACCTACAAACTGGTTTTTTACAATAAATAAGTAAAACCAATGTATGCAACTAGACTGGTTTTATAGAACAAAAAAATTTGGTAGGTAGGTATAGCAAAAAAAATCTAAACGCATCTTTTTGTAGCTATACAGAGGACGTTTTAAAAAGACGCGCTACACTTTAGTAATCTATGGAACTAAATATGGAATTTAAAAAAAAAACATTTTGATTTTCCTGTTCTTGGGGAAGGTTAGGTTAGGTTAGGTTAGCCCACGCTTCGATTTTCATGATACAATATACATTATAGGATAAAAGTATATTTGTATCGTAAGATATCAATTTTACGCTATAAAAGGAGCGGCTAGTTTTAATAAAAATACATGTCGTACAAGAAGTTTATCACTAAATCCATTCTGAAAGCCAAAGTCACTGAATGTGACTGCGAATAATCGTAACAGGCTATAAAAGTGCTGTTTATGTGCGAATCTGGCACTCCAGACACGACCGAGAATTATGGCCTAAGAGCCCGCGACAATCACACTTACGTAAATTTATAAAAGCTGAAAATCGCTCAGAGATTCCACATATTAGAGATTACTATTAGAGATAGTGGTATATTTGCGAATTGCGATAAATAAGCGCTGTTCATAACACCATGATCACGGAAGATCGCAGAGGTACAGTTCCTACGTGATCATGGTACTTGCAACAGCCCAAACAATACATGGTGAGGTAAATATCCCAATATCTCTGATGGTAATGTGAGCGACCATTATAGTTTTTTAAATACCTATATTGTGTCGAATAGTCCCTACTTCATACATACTTACTTACAGGTTGTTCTTACCTGTACCTATTAGGTGGTTGATCTGAGAAACTTTAAGCTTTTATAAAATGACGTCAGCCTGGCTGCCGTGGGCTCCTACACTATAAGCAAACTGAATCAAGCTCAATGTTATGTAAGGTAGATATTAGAAAGTTTCACAATCTCACTGAAACTGATATATCAGATATTTTCGAATCAAATATCTCGTAACTGAATTTCATTTGCGAACAAATATAGAGATTGTACTCAAGCCGATTGCGTTTGTATTGTTCTACGTTGTGAAACATTTATTGAACTTCAGATTTAAGGCGGAATTTACTGATGAACGTTCCACAGTAATCACGTTTTACTAAATTACTTTCATGGCCTTAATCGATGTAGACAGATTTAAGATTTATAATTTTAGTTATACTTATTCGTGATTGCGTAGATTAGATTATCAACTTGTTAGATTCGTGGACTAGTACTCTTGGACTCAACGGATTCGCCACACAGCAGTCTGCAGAAGTACAGTTGGAAATAAAATAGCAAGTAAAACCAAAAATAGGCCTCTTTTTTGTGTATTTTTTCTTTTTTTTTCATTACAACCAATTGAAGAGCTTAATTTTATCATGAACGTACAGATTACCATTTTGTATGATTGTATAGAATGTGGGTCATACGTGAGGTTAATTTAAACAGCGATTCAAACGTTTTTTTTTTTAATTTTCATCAAACGCGCCAAATTGAGCGGTTGACATTTGATAAGTTTTATATCCTAAATTCGATATGTCATCAGCCAGTCACGATTTCATGAGACTCTCGTTAATATAACATGTGGGAATTGATTGATATGTCATGTCACGTGCAGAATAATGTGATTAAACCTGAAGATTAAACCTACACTTGTATTTATGACTTTTGCTTTTATCATTATTATTACAGAACGTGAACAAACAATAATATTAAATGTAAAACTCTTTTTTCGGTTTGCCACTATGGTAATAAATAAAGAAAATCAAGGACTAAACTGCATTGAACTAGTAATAATAATAGTTATAAGTTATTGATTTTTTTCAATAACATGAACCCAGTTTAGCTAAACTTGAACGCAATTATTTTCTGTCATGAAATCCAACTTGAGGTCTTCATTCTTTCTGTATTGTTTATCTTTATATTATGTCATGGTAAATAAACATTACTTCGATTAGTATTCTTTATTAGATTTATTTTACGTTATATATTTACATATTTGATTTACAATACATTATTTAATGAATAGTGCGAAGGATTTTGTGGAGGTTATGTTTGCATAGAGTTTAGCGTAACTCTAAAATATAAATCACTGCTACAGTCTACGTATTTTTATCCCTGCTTACGTCAGAGTAACTTTATATTAGAAAATGATACACTTTAAACGTCAATGATTGCGCATTGATTCTTCTAATCACGATGTAGGTAGTATGATACGCTGTAAAACAATTCCCACTAAGGCTTACCTCCTTAACATTTCCTACTCCTCCTCAATACAAAAATGGCGGTCAGAAGCACTTTTAAGGTTCAATGACAATATAGGAAGCTAGTGAAGTATGTAAATACGTTCGGGGTAGGCAGATGACGGGCTTTTCTCTCTGCCTACCCCGGACAGAGACAGTTGGGAATGTATGAATTGAAATATTTTTTTTAATGGCCTATTATGTTATTATTATTATTTGATGTAACCTACATAGTTGTACAATGCTGTTTTTTAATGCTAGCGAACTTTAAAGCACAGATAATATAATATAATATAATTCTTATCTTTATAGACACAATAGGATCCTAATTAAAGTTTCATCGCAATCGGATGAATGGTTTAGGAACGCTCAAACAAACAAACATTAATAACTATCTGTACTCCCAAAGATACAGTTAAAGGCAGGTGTTAACGCTGGTCACACATCACTAATACTACCGACGTGGGTGGGTGTGAACGCACGATCTCTCGATGCCAAGTCCGACGTCTTAACCTTGACGCTATCGCCGCTTATACACTCGGTGAGTATCTCACTCAATGAGAGGGTAAGCTTAAAATTCCATACTAATGACTGCTCGAGTCTGATGTGTTTGATAAATCACTCATTTCATTCATTCTAACTGCAGTCGGACTGAAAGTAATCCAATAAAATTATTCTAAATTGCATAATGATAGAAAATTCTGTTACCATGTCATCATCATCATCATCAGCCACACATAGTCCACTGCTGAACATAGGCCTCTCCCATAGACCTCCAGAATGACCGATCTGAAGCAGCCCGCATCCAGCGCTTCCCGGCGACCTTGATGAGGTCGTCCTTCCACCTGGCCGTTGGGCGTGCTACACTACGCTTGCCCGTATCGGCCATCTGTTCTCTTCAATACTTTTACAGAAGTGACTACCAGCTCTCAACTATGAGAGGATAACCCACATCGATTTCGTCCGTTAATCAGCAGGTGGTTGCCTTGGACACCAAAGATCCATACACCTAAAATGACTGAGCTACCTTAACCTATATACCAGATGAAATTATCATTAATCGATGTGTATCGAAGTTTTGTGTGCTGTCGAAGTATCGAAGTCACATTAAACGCAGTTTTCTTTCTATTCTTTTCTTTCTTTCAAAACGAAAACAGCAGAGAAAGATGGCGTATGTCACCAGCATTGTCATAAACCCCAGGGATTCCAATAAAATATTTAGAAGGCTCTAAACTTTTAGAGCTCATTGAAGATTTCCTGTTATGCCATAACGGCAATACGTATAAACTTCAGGTATTTTAGACGAAGCACAAGATCTTAAGGGATCAAAAGTTACGTAAAATAACCATTTTCTTTTAGTATTCTGAACGAAAAGGTACAAAGCTTGAAACAAATTGTAGTTTGTACTAAAAGAAACGAGTTAGGAGCTCGCTCCGACTTCAAGATGTGTGTTTATATTTACTGTTCTCAGATGTCGTTTAATGGCGATCGTTCTTTATTCAAATTAAAGATATTTTTTGTGGTTGTTATTCTGTTTCCGAATTCGAATTTATAAGTTACATTGTCTCTGTCTGTCTCTGTGATTGAATTTTGAAACAATCATTTTTATTTCACATCTTTTAATGAATTTGTTTTGATAAATACGATCTTAAGATAAAAGCAGGACGAAGAATTTTTCAGCTAACATAACGCACAGCTACGGTATTAGGGCTATTTTTCTATAACATAACAAGTTAACAGGAATTACCGTTATTATTAATAATATTTCACGTCACAAAAGCCTGTCATACACCATACTCGGCCATAAAAATGGATGAATCACCGGTACTCCGAGCTACGACATCTACGGCCTCGCGTAGACTTCTGGTCTAACCACATTTGGATGGGCGACTACCACATTAGACATTATGTGTAATATCCGTATAAATTTTATAAAAACCCACGCGATAATCTGATTGTTTTTAAATATTCTGTCTTTCAATTAAATGGTCCCGCAGCTGGATGGCACTAAGCTACGATGAAGTCAAGTAACGGGCTAAGGGCCGGTTTTTTGATCCGTAGTTAAGTATACAATTGCTTAAATAATGTAAGAAATGGTTAAACTTCTGATAAATTGGTTTTTTGATCCATAGTTACATCAACCTGTAGTTAAATATGTAAAGTCAAATATTGGTAGCCAATGATTGATGGATCTAAAGTGTTGACAATAAAAATGACTCCCTACTGAAATATCGGGTATCTCTATGTTCATTACAATGGCAACATAGTTAACCATTTGTCACAATTACAATTAGTAAAATCCTGTTGAAAAATCGGAATCTTGTTTCAACAATTGGTTAATGCATAACAAATGGTCACCAATTCACCATAACAAATGGTCAAACTACGAATCAAAAAACTGACCCTAAGGTACGGGCTAACATTCCAGGTGCTATCTAACCTAAAAATGGAGCTCCGTACCTTGACGGCCCCAATAGATACTTAATCACGCCCCGCTTCAAGAACCCGTTATTATAAGAAGAAGGGAGGCTTTCCAGGCTTCCGCTAACCTCACAGAAAAAACCAACAATAGAAGTAGCAATAGCAAAATTGATATTGGTAGTTCTTTATCCAAGAATGGTACCAAAACTTGGGACCAGAGTAAAGTACTTTGGTCCCTTTTTTTTTTCGTGCGGAAATCCCCTCGGGTACCCCCCCCTGCCGAAGCCGGAAGGGGAGGTTATGTCGGACTCGAACCGACTAAAACCGCACGCCGACTGTGGGTCTTGGTGCTAGGCCGGAGGTGAGGTTGCCATAGACATATCCCTCGCACCCCGGGTGACCCAGGGCCATCCCTTACGGTCTGGCCCTCCTCAGGAGGGGGGACAACGATGTCCCCAACTCACCCCCGGAATGGGGAGGCGCGCTATTCAGCGCTTATGCTGGGGTGACAGGCGGCTCCACCCGTCACCCCCAGGCCCGAGTACTTTGGTCCCAAGCTTGGACCAAAGTACTTTACTTTGTTATTTGTTTGACCAACGTTTGGCATTGTCAAAGGGCCGTCCATAGAGCTGAGTTTCACCAATCTAAAACAATGGACGGACACATCGTAAACAAAAACTTGGAATAATTACTGAGGAGTTGTGTAACATCTTGTAGACGGTGACTCACCAAGAATAACTTATGTAATCCAATTTCATAAATTAGTAGGCAAGGAACCTACCACAGACAATAAGCTTGTACTTTTTCTTCATAATCCTACGTCACCTTTTCATAGATTTACTTTTCATTGTACGCTATAATTTCTTATTAGGCTTAACGAATTATTATCAGAACTAACAAGAAAATATTTGTCCCTTACGTTTTCGTATAATAAGGTTCTTTGAAAATGTTTTTTGTTCCTTGAAAATCTCTTAGATTTAGTAGAATTGTGGTACTGCTAGCAAAATCTTGTTATTATTGATACGTTTGAACCAACTGTTACGAGTATGATTATGATGAACGCACGGACAAATAAATAGATGGTAAGCGGTTAGCATATCTTGCAATATCAAATGCGACAGTGGGGTCAACTTTTCATACAAAGCTTCTTGTTCTGGTTTCGATAAGTTGTACCATAAAAATACCAAACGCAAGTAGCCAATATGTAGGTTATATTGCTTGTATAATCAAGGAATAAACTTTACTCGCGTTTGGTCGAATGTACCATAAGAAACATAAAAAAATAAGATACAGAGTGATTTATTCAAAAAGCTATAAAATATTTGAAAATATTTATAGTATCCATAGATTACAATGACCGCTTTGATATGAGTAGCAACTGAGCAACAGATTAAAAAAGTCGTATAAATTTAATGAAAAAAAAAACTTTTGAATATTGAAATCATAATTACAAAAGTTTTACACCATATTCTAATAAAAATGTAATCACAAAGCACATTCAATTAAACCCACAGAGCTTATTAACCGCGCTAGTAAGCAAAAGGCTTTATCAGGATCTTTTGATCCCTAAATGTACCCTATCTCAGCGTACACAGATTATAGCTATTAAAGCTAGTTGAAATAAATGATGCTGTCGACCTATGGTCTCAAGAACAACAAAATGCGTTTTATAAACTTAAAATTGGATATTAGCAAGCGAGGTAGCGAAAGGAATTTGACTTTGAACAATAGATTGACTTTCTGAATAGTCTTGGATTAGGGGCAGAGGCGGGTCCAGCATACAAGTCAGTGGGGTCATGCAGTCAAAGTCTGAAAAGGATATGCATCTGATAATATCCCATATGAAATAATCGTCAATTGGGTATTATCCTATAGTAAAAATAAATTATCTAACCGAGCTTATTAAATTAAGAATGGTAAAAGAGCGGTACAAATTGCGTCGGTTCTTATTTTATCGTTTTTTAGTTTTTATTTATTTTTAATCATCCACCCAACCTATAGTAGTAACTGATTTGACTATTAAATTTTATGACGTCACTAAATCTTTTTTCATACAAGTTTTGACATTTAGTAAAAAGTAACTCATTTGACTAGTCAGTTGAATACCTAATTGAAGTAGCAATTGCAATGGCCCTAGTTGGCCAAGGGACAATTGCAATTCGGAATTGAGCACAAAACCTGTCAAAAATTTACTCGCAACACGTAAGTTACTTACACAAGTAATGTTTTCTTAAACAAACAATTTTGACCCATACGTCCGGCCTTGACTTTTGGTACCCGAGAAAGCTATAAATCTTCCCCATTTATTATGTTACGTAATTAAAAGAAATACCTCTGTAGCACTCAGCTGATAAATCAGTTATAATAAAACAATGTTTATTGAGCTACTTACATGGCTTATTTACGACCTACAATTAGAGTTTTACGGTTGCAGGTCTACCATGAAATAAGTACCTACTAAGTAGGTAGTCTACGACATTACATAAAGCTCCAAAGTATGTGTGTAATGGGTTTTAGAATGCTGTTAAATATACTTTTAAAATACATACATTTTATACATGAATGGAACTGGATACTTGGACATTATTTTTATTTCATCAAGAACTGACAACGCAGTAAACGTCAGCGGACATTGTCTAATTAAAAATTCGACTATAGACCACTACCGGGTTGCCCTAAGGCCTACGTAACTACTGGACCCTCAAAATTTGACCTCATCTAAAAATATGATCCATTGGATTGGATTATGTTAGAATTGGACCCTCAATCTTGGATTTCATTTTTACTTTAGTGCCCATTAGACCCTCTGTTTTACAACGAGTTCCATTCGACCTCATTTGCACATCTTCATTTGTAAAAGTTAAAATACAATCACGCACAAAAGTGATACCGTGGCGTGGCGGTAGTGCACGCGACTGCCACACAGGAGGCGCGGGTTCGATTCCCGCTCAGTGCAAATATTTGTATGCATCAATATGGCTATTTGCATTGGTCCGGGTGTTTCTATGTATAATATGTATGTATTTACAAAAAAAAAGTATATAATTATGTTTATCCACATTCTAGATTCCATAACACAAGCTATAAAAGCTTACCATGGGTCTAGATAGCGCTGTGTGTTGTGTAGAATGTTGTGGAATATTTATTGTGGAATATTTAAACTTTGAAGCCGAGTAGGTACGTACCCGGAGAAAGACATATGTACCTATGTATGTTTGTATTATTACTTTCTGCGATCTACAACGGTACACTTTGACATTTCTGTAAACAACATACAGCTTAACACAATAAAACCACTGAACAGTGTTCACATTTGCAAACAAACACGTTTATGATTTTTGTAAACAACGGTCCCATCTGTTGGCGATCATTTTTGTCTAGCCACTGCTGTTTACTCGGCGTAAATCAATATTGTAGGACATTATTATAGGGAGTCCGTTTGTCGGCAATAGGCTCGTCCCCTAAATAAAAAATAAATCAAATCTCACCTCTGCCTATCCCTTCGGCGTGCTTCTGGGGTCCAGCTCCATCGTAATGGCCCAAAAAGATCTCACTTGCTAGCATACCTGCCAATTAACGGACCAGTTCCTGGGTAGGTTTTGCTCTCATTAATCAATCAGAATTAAAGAATTAACTCATATAGATGACTTCTAGAGTCTAGTCACTTCTTCCATTCTAAATTCAAAAGTCAAAATCCTTTTCCGACTAACCCAGGAAGAAGCGTGACATTTTTTTTTTCTAAACAGCAGAGAAAACCGAGGCCTTGACGCGGAAATTGTTTTGATATTGAGTTCATCCGCTCCCGCCCCGTGCTTTTTTTCATAGAAGTCCACGTTAATTTGACTTCACCTCGCCTGATGCTAAGCTAAAGGCTATCTCGTAAAGATAACAAACACGTACCATCATGCTAACAATGGTGGCACTCAGCTTGACGGCCTAATGAGATGCTTTTTCACACCCCGCTTAAAGGACCCGGGACTGTAGGAAGAAGAAGTTTTAGGACATCACGGGGCGCATAATAGAGTAAATTTTGTAACGTCACTAGGGTCAAGACATATACCGGTAACTGTATTATACGTCATATAGGTAATTGCCGCGTGGTTGCCGGCGAAGTAGAATTAGGGCCACCCATCTCTTCACATAAATGGTGTCGTAAATGGCGACTAAAGGACTCAGCCTCAAATGCATGGCTCGAGTTAACAATAGTGCCCGGAATACGGCAATAGGCTCACCCCCTATTACACCGACCGAGTATGATAGTGAAATGTAAGTGTTAAATTCACCTCCGCCTAACAACATTACTTTGTGGTAACAAGTAGTTAGAACGTGGCGTGCGCGTGCGCCGCCATGCTCACGACCGGGACAGAACGGGACAGGGGCATTGACCCCGTCTGGTTTCCACGTCGCCGGTTCCGCACGTCCGACTGCACGGCTCACTTGTCACACGATTATCAACCTTATGTTTTTTACCACTGATTTTACACCTGTTCAAGTTTATACTCATGGCTGAATAATTCAGGTGGGTAAGTAGATTATCATGTTATACTTTGGGACACATATCTTGGACCTCAGGTTATTACTGTTAATGTTTAAACATGGCCATCCAAAGGTTGCCTGTAAGAGATCGCTCTTAGCGATAAGACCGCCATTTGAATCATACATTTCATACATTGTCGATACATTTACTGTATTATTAGTGTACAATAAAGATTTATCTAACCTAATCCGTCACATAGACCGGCTCGGAGAGCATCGGCCCGCTTTTTTTTTTCATACAGACTGGATCGTATACGTTTGGAGTTGGCCTGAGTGGAGCCGCGAACCATTTCACGTCACGAAGAGAAAGAGCGTCTGCCGGTCGGCTCCTCTTATTATTTCACACACAGCGCGTCCAAGCATTCTTAAGAACAAGAAAAGTGCACATGTAAAAATAAATTTTACCACAATAATTATTCAAAACTCTGTTTCCAACATCTCCGAGCCGGTCTGTGTGAACGGATCCTAAGTCGTGAGACAAACGAAGCCCTGGCGCAGGTTGTTCTGTACCTAACTGTCTATGGTAGGTGAATTAAAGCTCGTCTACCGCCGTGGTACTCCGTGCCATCCTCAGAAATGGGTATCTCTAGAAACGTGTAAGTAGGTAGGTAAGTACTGCGTGTACCTATAGAGTACATTTTAAATCCAAGATATATGTCACGATTAGCTGTGTCGATTCCGAATCAGGCACAATACTATCGGGATTCTGTGAGAAGATTTTTAGACAGAATCTGGAAAAGTAAAATATTCATTCGATAAATATTTAAGCTGAGTGGGAATCGAACCCGCGCCCTCTAACTACCCAAACATTGTGTTATTTATTTAGTGTTGTACTTTCTTGTTGTTGAGTCTGTCTGTAACTAATTAATACAGTTGTTATTGGCACGTGTGTATAACATGTGTTGATAACAACAGAACTGTTCAACGTATCTACGCAATCAGATCAATGATACAGCAATACACAAGACAAAGAAAGAATATCCTATCTTACAATAATAATATAAGAGTTCAAATTCAGCGTCCGAAATATCTTCACTACAAAGTCTCAAAACGATCTTAAATCTAAGAGCAAATCAAACTGTTTTATTGATTTAATTTATATTATTATTAAAATTAAAGGTGGGTACCAAATATCAGAACAATCTGTCAACAGGAAGAACCGAAGAATCTAGTCTTTTGTATTTCATTAATTATCGGATAAACCTCACTGCGAATACTAAATGATACTGTTATATCTCCAATCTTCAGGGAGTAATTTATCCACCTTTGAAAGATAAAGCATTTTCCAAACTAAATATGTACAAAGTTACCTAATCTTTCAAAATACCGTTCGTCTTTGTTTATATTGAATTTCAGATAAGAAGCTTAACAAGGTAATGAACCGAACTACGCGCTCATTGCTAGTTAAGAAATAATTATAATTACTAAACATTATTTGAAATTGGAATCCTTGTTAACTGTCAATTAGTACAGATGCCCTTCCACCGGCTGATAAATTGGTCAGTAAATGGGAAACCTTACACGTACCTACTATAGTTTTTTTCTTAACTATTGAGGACGCAAACCATAAGGTCTGTCCAAACACTAAACAGCTGAAGCCATTTTTGAGGCGTTATGTGATTAATTTATCTATCTATAATAATTATTCATTAAGTGGATACTTACAATAGAACTTAATCAAACGCCTACTGAACACCCAAAAAAAAACGAGCGTAAAAGTTAACCACAGAACAGAAAAATGTGAAGTTAACCAAAAGACAATCATTCCATAACAGTCGTGATTTTCAGTACAAAAAATACTAGAATTTCAAAACGTTCGTTTTTGAAACCTTAAGTAGCGACTTCCACATACGTATTAGTAGTACTAGTACGGATAAAACATTGATATTATATTTTTCTATTGATTACACAAGTCACGTTTCAATCGCACCACACATTCTTACCCTTATTGGTACATTCACCGGTGGGCGTTCCTAATTCGAATTCAGATAACGCAGAAAGTTCCGCTCATAAAGGAAATCAGTACAATGGTATTGTGTTGTGTATCCGTTCAGTTTAGACTATAATTTGTGTTTAATTAACACTCTCTTCCTCTTTATGGCGAGGCTTTAGTCTATATATAACATTGGTTTATTCGTATCATTCATTCAATGAATATTCAATGTTAAGTTCTATTCAATGAAATTTTAACGCAATTAATATTCTAACTGTTCCGATAGATTTAGATTTAGATTCAGATCGTTTAGAACTGTTCCTATAGAAATAGCGAACATTCAAGACGGGATTTAATCCCGCCACCATCCCTTACCTCGTCACCCTGGTCTCTCCAAGACACATGTATTTATAGGAAAATTTCGAATTACGAATCCATATAGTTTAGTTTGTGAGGCCGTCCTTCATGGAAGGGACTGGTATTTGGGTCAGTCCAGTATGTTCACTTTTTTCGATCTCATATTAGAATTCTATATTTAATTTTTTTTGATATTCAAAATAGAATTTCGATGCGTTCATAAAATAATTATATGCCTATAATTTTACAATTTAGAAACATTTGCAACTCATATGTGCCTATTTACATCACTCTAACGAATTTATTGTTTCTTTCAACTTTATTATTGAGTAACGTTAGCGGTTCTTTCATCTCGAAACATCGTGAAATCTTGTGAGATAAAATAATTTGTATGGTACCTACGCAGACGCTGTAACTCGAAGAACATGCATAAGGAAGTAATAAAGTATTTCGTCAAACTTTTGAAAGATGAATGTGCTAACTAAATAATAATGATTGATGAATCGTCGTCCTTCTTGATATGTTAGAAATCCTGACACATACGTCCATCGAAAGTAAGTATGGTTCCCGGCATATTGTCTTGACCATAGTCACGTAACAAAATGTAGGTAGGTACTCTTTATGCACATTGTACAGGTACTAATTTTTTTATAATATATTAATAATACTAATAGGCCTATGCGTATTTGGGTGTCTTTTGAGGACGTGCTTTCCTCAAAAGACTGCTGTGCTACGGCGGCGGGGAAGGAGCTTCAATCCACCAATCATAGTTTTCTCTCGCGTTAGATATGTGTTAGATCGCGTTAGTATGAACTATACACGAACTAAGGAAATGTGTGCCGTCAGATTCAATCATTATAACACAAACCTATAATGATTGATTTTGGTAAATATACGTCATGGAGATAACAACTTTGCAAATATTGACATTTACTGTAGTTGGTTTTAACAATACCTACACCTAGTTTAAGATGTCAAATTTTCCACATTCCTTTGGTCACATTCCTTCAAAGTTTAATATAAAATATCTGGTTTTTTTTTATAAATTTTCTAAAAATGAATCCTAGCTAGATCGATTTATCGCCCCCGAAATCCCCTGTATACTAAATTTCATGAAAATCGTTGGAGCCGATTCCGAGATTCCAATTATGTAGGATATATATACCTACAAGAATTGCTCATTTAAAGGTATAAGATTGCTATAATACTTTAGTTTACAATAATATTTTTCTTTCTGTTGAAAATATTTTATGCTACGCTTCACGTAACTAAAACATTTAGTAGGGACAGGTACATACCGACATACCTCAATGGCAAGAACAGGTAAACAGAAAACCTTTTACTATCTATCACTGGCCACCACTTTAGCCGACTTTAGTGCTGTAGCGACGGAAATTTATAAGATGAGAACACTTTGTCAATGGAAAGTGAATAAACCTTTCAGACTCGGCACACTGTATAAAGCAATTCCTTTGATATTCGAAAAGCTTTTTATAAATCATGACTAACGCTATTTTCACTCGGATTCTTGCAGAAATTGTCCGAGAAGCTTCGATTTCTAGTCGCCATTCCATTTATGCCCCTTACCCAAAACAAATATCCTTTTTATAGCACAAAATTCATACTAAAACTCCCTAAGTCACTATAAAAATACTTTAAAAGAAGGAAGGAAGTGTATTGAAATTTTTTATTCCGCTTGAGCTCATTGTCCTCTTATTAGGACATCGATTTTTTGTATTAAACTAAAATTATAACATTTTAACTGCCTTATATGAACGGGTTAAATTAAAGGTCAATGACTTATAAAGTAGTTAATAAAATAGATTTTCATTTACAATTTCAATGGGGTATTCGCACGCATGCTAGGTAGCCAGCTAGCCACAAAGCGTGGTAAATAGACCTGCACAAAGAGACGCACCTACTATTATCATTTACAACGTACATAGTTATAACGCCCAGAGGATCTCAAACGGCACACGCATGCAATAATGTGCGAATATTAACTATAGTAAGATGTTATTAAGGTGTTATTTCCTTGGAAGTTTTCATTGTTCTTTGTTGAGAAAGTTTGCGGTAGACGTATTATTGAAAAGCCATTATAAACTCTAAAGTTTAATTAATTACTTTTGAGTTACTATTGTTATTGAGTGTCGGTTAAATTTCAGCTGAATTCACAAGGTTACCTTAATAACCGTCGCCATTTTGGAAGCCTGTTCAGATCTTATACGATATCTTATCCAACGTCAAACTAACGCAGAAAGATTTAATATACTTAGCTATTTTTAGTTTATTAACAGAATTCCAGGAATGTTTCAGCTATTTAAGTCGGTACGTCTAAAGAAAGATGTTTATAATGGCCTAAATATTATAATTGGGTCAGAAAATCCATTTCGACGTAACCCAAAAGATAATGGGTACCTTTATAGCGTTTAGGTAGGTACTTTCTATCAAATTAGACCCTCTTTTAAAGTAAAAGGGTATTAAAATGATCGAGAAAATTGTACGTTTGTTGATATTAAAGAATGTTTTTGGCTTGAATTGCTAGTATTCCTGCTAACCCCAAATTAATTGTGTTAGGAGTGAGTTCACAACTTCGGTACTTGGTAGTGTAATGCCCAGGATTCAGACCTGGGACCTCTTGATCATTCGGACAACTCACGCTTTGACTTGATTTCATTCTTGATTAACAAAGTATTTTTGATATTTTCTATAGGTATAACGAAATTATGAGGTTATACCAAACTGCTCACTCATATCGGCCTACTGCAGTCCACTGCTAGATTTGGCCTACGTCCAGAAATAGTAAATTGGGATAATCATGATAATCCTAATTTACGCACCGGATCCGGTCTTCCTTCATTCAATATTACAGAGCATCGCTAATATTATTATAAAGCTTATATAAAACAATATTCTTGCGATAAATCTCGAACGGATTTACTGAAATATTTTCTTTTATAACAATAATACGTAATGTTCTTCACTCAAATAATACTGTATGTATTTTTTCTGTTGCTACCCAGTCCGTATTTTTTTTTCTTTTGTGGTAGCGCGTTAAGCTTCACAACATGTCCGAGCTTAGGGCTAAGACCGCAATCTTCCGGCCTATGCGGAGGGATCTATTTTTATTACTGCCTGAATGGAGTATTTAAGTCACACAGACCAGTAAAGAGCTTAGGCAATGTTTTATTCTATTCCTATTTTTATCTGGTGATTTAAACACAATATATCTGTTTTTATTTCCTTTACCTATCTAAAGATGCTGTTGCCTTTGCCCACGGCGTCTCCCGACCATTATGTCGGTTATTGCTACCAATTGTCTAGCCTATGTCCTTTCATGTTTGTAAAAAAAATACCGAATTTTATGAAAAAACAATTCAGTGGTTTAGATTTAGTATACAGTATCTATTGATTCCATTTTAACAGAGCGTCGGATGTTACCTCTTTGATTAACCGTTTACCGATTATATCTCG
Source organism: Eilema sororculum (assembly GCA_914829495.1). Lineage (NCBI taxonomy): Eukaryota > Metazoa > Arthropoda > Insecta > Lepidoptera > Erebidae > Eilema > Eilema sororculum. The sequence goes on from OU618543.1 coordinate 6,220,373, forward strand.
GCCCTATCATCATTGCAGACTCACAGTATAAAATTGCTAAAGCACAGCACTAAATCTCGTGCGTATCATCTATGGGTTTTTTTTAATACAAGGACGCAAACATTCTGCAAACATTTTTCCCTGAACAGAAGAAGTTGTTGATGATGATAAACCAATGTATCATGTAACTGTAACGATAACGTCATCATCTAAACCTAGCAATCTAGCTCTTGACCGATTACTTAAAATTATACCGTACCTATCTTGACTGATTATGATTAGAGATTTTAAAACACAAACATTCGCTCTTAAAACAACGTAAAATTTATTCGAAGAAGATATTACCGCGAATGTTAAGAAAAAGTTTAAAAATAGAATAAACAGTTAGTATTGTCATTTATCGTGACAATGCTATCTGTCTTTTGGCCCTCTGGGTACGTTGCCAAGTACGTGAGTGAGAGGATTGAGTACGAAAAGTAGTGGATGAAAATTGGCACAGAGATTATAGAGCAGAGTGGCGATTCTTTATCCCGGTGGCGGCGGAATATAGGTAACAAATATATCAATATTATCATCGATATTAAGTACGACGGTAATTTATAAAATTTTATGTATACTAAGTACCTATTATGCTGTTGAAATATGCATAGGTAGGTACTAGTTAGATAAATATGTAACAACTACAACTAAACTACTTTTAACTTGAGACCACTTTGTTGATTTTATTTATCCTTTCTCAACGTGTTCCCACCGGGTGGCATTCGTGGGAGATTATTTAATAATAATAAACTCCTACACATACGAAAATAGATTCTAATCTAAAATAAAAGTTAGCTATTTGAAACCACAAGCTAAAGAACTTGTCTGTCAATGCTACCATAGAATATATTGTTTTATCTGTGGTTTTATTATTAATAGTGTAGTGTAGTTAAATTAAGTAACTTATTTCCAGTTTAGGTATTATGCAAAGATTAGTAAAAGAGCAGTTATTCCATTATTATTTTACCATATTTTACTTTGAAATCGCGTAAAGTATCCTGTAAGCCTGTAAGAGATCGCTCTTAGCGATAAGGTCGCCATTTGTACATAATGTCATGTATTGTCCATACATTTACTGTATTACTGGTGTACAATAAAGATTTATCTATCTATCTAAAGTATATCATTAAGTAGGTATATGAAATAAGTGTGATTCAATTTAACCGACACGTTTAATAAAATGAAACTGATATGACTTCACAGTTAATTACTATCTCTAATTGTGGATAAGTTCCTAAGTATATTGAAATTTGAGATATAGTAGGTATGTTGTAATGCTATATTAGTATTACCCATCACTTAGACACCGATAATATTACCTTATACCTCACCTCCAGAATGTGATAGGCGCACTCCAATTTCAACCGTGTCGGCAGCGATCTATTAGATGGAGGTTTTTTCTTGAGAAATTCCGAATTGAACATTTATTGGTGTAGCAATTTCTACTCGTATCTAGTGCTGATCTAAAGGTGGTGATAGATTGGAGCGTGTTGTACGCTCGCAAAAAGTAAACGAGAGTAATTATATAGCGAGCATTCTAGTTCAGATAACTTTTGTTTCCAGCTTTTAGCCGAGCTGAGCAATTTTGTCATTGCATTACTGTAATCTAATATTTACTATAACGAATGGTTGTGGAAATTTTCATAGTGTTCCAAACAGTGCCATAGACTGAGCGACCACTAGGCAGGTCTTCTGTGAGCCAGTGACAATTAGGTAAAATCCTATAATTAAAATAAATTATCTAACCGAGCTTATTAAACTAAGAATGGTAAAAGAGCGGTAAAAATAGCATCGGTTCTTATTTTAGAAATAATATTTATTTATTTTTATTAATCATCCCCCCAACCTATATTAGTAACTGATTTGACTATTAAATTTTATGACGTCACTAAATCTTTTGTCATACTAGTTACCTTTTAACTTATCGTTTTGACGTTTAGTAAAAAGTAACTAATTTGACTAGTCACTAGTCAGTAGAATAACCCAGTTGAGAGACCACTATACCTGCCTCACATGATAGTCGTAGTTGCTGTAATAAAATTGTTCGTTGCTCAGTTCGACAAATTGTAAACCGGAGAATGCTCGATGTTCTGTTACAAGTAAACGATCAAGTCTATCAGTGGCTTAAGTTAGATATCCACCAATATATATTTTCAATAATACGGTTAAAGTAATTTATTTATGTAACTGTTTCCTTCCACTATAATTATGAAGAAATATGAACGCAACGCGGAGACATAAATGTATTACAACTACATTTCGCTACCATTTGCTTCTGTAACTTATTTCCTTAGTTACTTTAATACCCACGTAAATACCTATAGATGGGGTGATTCATATATTCTACCTCCCTAGCAAGCATCATCTCAGCGCAGTTTCCAGTTGCATCCCAAAATCGGACGCATCCCCTCCGACCATGAGGTCCTCTTAATTATTAATCCTTCTCCATTTAATGTGGATCATACGGATGGGTACCGACTGCCATCTGGACTCTCAACCTCGAGAAAACCGTACCGGTACCGCACCCGCTTACAGATGAGGTTTACTCAGCTCTGAAGATCTTAGTATAGCTTTATACACCCCCGTTCGCCGGAATCATATAATATGATCATATTTATGTAATAAGAATAAGATGGGCTTATAAAATTACTAATAAACCTCGTTAAAAAAAAAGCACATGGTACTTATTCCGAAAAGAAACAAGATGGAGCCTTTTAAAATGTCATAAATCTTGTTTTATCATTTCACTGATACAAATGGCGTAGTAATCGCTTCACATTCGCGCGAAATAGTTTTACTACGGTTTAAAAATGGACGAGTTTAGAATCTAGATTGATGGCTGTTATTTTTTTTATTTTATTTATTACGCAATTTTTGCAAACGCTACTTGTTCTGTACTATTTTAAGATGGCGGGTGTACATATCTGCTTTAGATGTGTAAAGTCATAAACGGCATACTGACTTAGCATTTGGGGAGATACACACCAAAGATTTGCTGCGCAAACGGTATGCTGTTTTGGTATCCTACATTGACGAAGAAAATGCTTCTTGACATCTTGTTGCTTCGTCTATATAGTAGGTAATAAATGGTTCCTTGGAAGCTTGCGTGTACGCCAGAAATGCTGCTTGTGTGTGCCCTATAAGTTTTTGAAAGTTCGTAGTAACAGTATCATGTTATTGGTGTTTAAAATGTGAAGGACCAAGTAAGAGTACCTTCTGCCTACATGCCATGTATGGAACCCTACTTCAAATTACCTCAAGTATAAACTTAACTCACTCTCGCCAGATTTTATTATACAGGTTCTATTATAGATCTTGGTATGTCTATAGCTATATATAGTGCGTCATAAAAACCGCAGACACGAGACCAGACCACACAGTGCACTAAGATTGCATGATATTATTACCTACTGATCTACACTCCGATTTCCTTACCATCTGAGACGATTGCATCTTATCCAGTCTATTTCTAGTTTCCTTATTAGACTTTGTTATGGATACCAGCTTGCCCGGAAACATATTCTAGATTTCAACATTCGTGATTACGAGTACATTCAATCCTGCTCTATGATTCTTTTTTCGAATATGACAATTAAGTCAGAATATTTTGGCGGGACCATCAGAAATAGCGATCGTGTCTCTGTTGAATTTATTTTTAATTTCTATGCCAAATGCGAGAGTTTACCTCGATTGAAGCGAATTGAACTACTTAACGCTTATATTCGATTAATTTCACACTATATAAAAGTAGCAATGCAGTTTTGTGAAACAGATTTTTACTGGTTAAAACCTCTGATAGTTTGTTAGTATCATATTGTGATATGTAAATTAAATGATAACTGCGTATACCTACTTCGAAATTTAGTAATGTAGGTATTTAGCTACCGTTTAGGTCCTTTATGTACCGTCAAGGACGTGTAAAAGGAAAGAATATACCTACCTATGGCAAATCTCAGTGGCACAAAGTGGAATATATCACAAAGATTTCAACCAAAGGACTAAAATCCACGTCAGTAAATAAACCAAAAAAAATATGCAGAAGTATTATTGTCCCCAAAATTGACAGCTCCAGACTTGTATGTTGTAAGTGGGTAGGCATAAAAATAAACCAAGTACAGTAACATTATAACCAGGTAGGTTTTGAGCCAAGTGCGTCAATGAGCAGACTTTTTTTTCAGTTAACTGTAGACATCTAACAGGGTACCTACACCGTAACGGATGCGACATTTTTTGGCTACTCAATATTTATTAGCTGATAAATATTGAGTAGCCAAAAGTTGCTACTAAATGTCTTTAGTATTTATCCTCTAACGTCACAACCTATCTCTATGTCAACTTTTTTTTCCTTTTTCTATTACGGATGACTTGTCTTAGAACGTATTGACTCGTTATGTTTTAGATACGTAGTTATTTAATGAATATCTGACGTATTTCATCAAATGGCTATACGAATTAAAGGCTAGGAGAATTTAAGGAGCTGATAACAGCTTCCAGTTCGGTTTTAACTCAGACCTCCATGCTCTTCAACCTGACTATGTAAGTACCTCAGACTAAAAGAACATAAACTTAACGTATACAACTAGATAGTGAAGCCGCATAAAGTACCTAATCCTAAAGTAGTGCGGTTTCGCTCGCAAACCTGCGTGCCCACAAAGAGTGCGAGCGAAATAGTACTACTTCAGTATTACTTTATGCGGCTACATACATTTTACTCACATTTTTTTTTTGAACTTCAAGGTTTTTGCAATATGATATTTCTGCACTTAGCTTCCATATCGGCTATCTACCTACAGGATGCGTTCGTCCGGCGTCCACTCATTGTGTGGGGCCGTACCGTGACTATTTCTGTTCGCGCCAGTTAATGACACCGAATTGCCCCCCGCATCTACCAGAATAAACTAAAGGAACAAAAATAAACGTTGCGTGAAGCCATGTCACGCGTTTAAATGTTTATATCACTAACAATTAAAATTATCTGTTTGATCTAAATTGGAACTAATTAGATAGCTACATATTATATTATTAATAGAACTATTAAACACAAAAATACGACCCGATAGCTCCATTGCATAAGTACCTAATTGACGAATACGGCTTGATCAAAATTTTCATTATGTAACTACTTACAAACAATTCTGTCCCATCATGTCCCATACAATATTTGGTCATTAACCTTAGGCACGGAAATAGATCGAAATATTTTAGTTCTAAGAGTGAAATTCTAACAGGATGTTGAAGTGACGTAAAAAATTACAAAATCAAATGAAAAATGACGAAAATTTTAGTTCTCACATATAATTCAGTGGGATTTGCACAAGCCATAAATCATCTGATATTGGCTTACTGTCAGTGAACATGTAGGTACGGAATTCATCATAATGGTGAGTTTTGTCCTCGGCCACTGAGTCGGAAACCATGGTTAATTTGTCGTCGTCGATCCGGAACCACCGTTAACGTTAGCGTTCCCGCCTATTCTTCTGCTGTCATTGTCATAACGCTGCAATGGCCGCCAATTGATTTCAACATTTTCAAATATGGAACATGAGACCATAGATATTTTGTTTTTTTTTATGGAATAGGGAGGCAAACGAGCAGACGGATCGTCTGATGTTATAATAGGTTTTTTTTGTGACTAGAGCTCACTCATTGGTCAAAATTCGTACTGTTTTTTATTACATTACTAAATGTAACTAATTTTGAACCATTTTGTATTTAATATTGCATCCTGCAAGGTAGGTATTGGACCTCATTGAAGACCATTGCCTCGGTCACTTTAAACTGACGTCAAGTTGAAATCGAATCCTCATTTTACTCTCTTTATACACAATAAAAAGGGGATCATGTTTCCATTTCAGTAAATCAATTAGTATTTAATATTTGGTTAATAAGTATCATAATATAATGGGTAGGCAGATGGGTATGCGTATTAACACTCACATAAACTCCCATTAAACCGCGTCCGCACGCTTGCCAAACCTAAACAAGCCGTCACAAATTCAAACGTGTGGATAAGGCGTTTGATTTGGTTTGTGTAGGTTTGCAAGCGCTTGTTGCCGATCCGCCAAGTGTCGGTTTTTTGTCATGCCGGGTTTACACGCTTGCCAAGCCTTGGCAAGTCTCGACAATCACAAGCGTGTAATGCCGGGTTTACACGCTTGCCAAGCCTTGGCAAACGGCAAACAGCCCCAAGGCATCACAAATCTCGTTTGGCGTTTGGAAAGCGTTTACACGCTTGTAAATGGATCAGTCTGCAACCTACCTCCAAGCATGGCGGACACCGAACTTGTCACGGCAATTGCATTTGGTTTAACGTACTTTTATTTGAAATTTTATTTTTAAATGCTTCACTGGCCTTCCGATAAGTTTAACAAGACGAATCCATGCATCTGCTTGTTTCTTCTTATCTTTACCTATGATTTGCATCTTTCTCCAGAAACGAAAGACTCTCCTCATTCGACCAGCCACTCATTTTTAGGGTTCCATAGCCAAATGGCAAAAACAGAACCCTTATAGATTCATCATGTCTGTCTGTCTGTCTGTCCGTCCGTACAGCCACTTTTCTCTGAAACTATAAGGCCTATTCTGTTGAAACTTGGTACGTAGATGTATTCTGTGAACTGCATTAAGAATTTCATACAAAAATAGAAAAAAAGCAATCAATTTTGGGGGTCCCCATACTTAGAACTGAAAGTCAAAAAATTTTTTTTCATTAAACCCATGCGTGTGGGGTATTTATAGATAGGTCTTCAAAAATGCTATTGAGGTTTCCAACATGGTTTTTTTCTAATGGTATACATTGCTATGCAAACTTCCAACGAAAATTGGTTTGAACGAGATCTAGTAAGTAGTTTTTTTAATACGTCATAAACCGCAATTTTCGCCTTTCATTCAACTTAATATAACATAAACATAAACTCACACCTGTATTCCCCGAAGGGGTGGGCAGAGGTGCTAGCACACACATTTCGCCAGTTTATGTTTAGGTCCCAATGTAATAGATGGCGAGCCTATTGCCATTAACCGGGCACTTATAAACCTGCGATAAATACACACATAACTTCGAAAAGCATCGAAAAGTCATTGGTGTGTGAGATGGTAAACCTGGGATCGAACCCGAGACCTCGTCTCAGCAGTCCATTACCCATACCACTAAGGCTCCTTCAATTAACTCAAAAAATTCTAAAAACAAAACATTTAATGAACTACAAGAATTTTTATATTATATTACTTAATGCTGCGGAACCCTTTATGGCCGAGTCCGACTCGCACTTGGCCGGTTTTTATTTTTTTAGCATGAGCAAAAATAAATTATTAGGCTTGCGTGAGCTTGTCGGCAAGCGCCGACAAGCTCACGCAAGCCAAGCCAAACGCCTTCTTTACACGCTTGTGATTGTCGAGACTTGCCAAGGCTTGGCAAGCGTGTAAACCCGGCATAAAGAAGGCGTTTGGCTTGGCTTGCGTGAGCTTGTCGGCGCTTGCCGACAAGCTCACGCAAGCCTATAATTTATTAAGTTTGCTCATGCTAAAAAAATAAAAACCGGCCAAGTGCGAGTCGGACTCGCCCATAAAGGGTTCCGCAGCATTAAGTAATATAATATAAAAATTCTTGTAGTTCATTAAATGTTTTGTTTTTAGAATTTTTTGAGTTAATTGAATGAGCCTAGTGGTATGGGTAATGGACTGCTGAGACGAGGTCTCGGGTTCGATCCCAGGTTTACCATCTGACACACCAATGACTTTTCGATGCTTTTCGAAGTTATGTGTGTATTTATCGCAGGTTTTAAGTGCCCGGTTAATGGCAATAGGCTCGCCATCTATTACATTGGGACCTAAACATAAACTGGCGAAATGTGTGTGCTAGCACCTCTGCCCACCCCTCCGGGGAATACAGGTGTGAGTTTATGTTTATGTTATGTTAAATTGAATGAAAGGCGAAAATTGCGGTTTATGACGTATTAAAAAAACTACTTACTAGATCTCGTTCAAACCAATTTTCGTTGGAAGTTTGCATAGCAATGTATACCATTAGAAAAAAACCATGTTAGAAACCTCAATAGCATTTTTGAAGACCTATCTATAAATACCCCACACGCATGGGTTTAATGAAAAAAAATTATTTGACTTTCAGTTCTAAGTATGGGGACCCCCAAAATTGATTGCTTTTTTTTCTATTTTTATATGAAATTCTTAATGCAGTTCACAGAATACATCTACGTACCAAGTTTCAACAGAATAGGCCTTATAGTTTCAGAGAAAAGTGGCTGTACGGACGGACAGACAGACAGACAGACATGATGAATCTATAAGGGTTCTGTTTTTGCCATTTGGCTATGGAACCCTAAAAATGAGTGGCTGGTAGAATGAGGAGAGTTTTTCGTTTCTGGAGAAAGATGCAAATCATAGGTAAAGATAAGAAGAAACAAGCAGATGCATGGATTCGTCTTGTTAAACTTATCGGAAGGCCAGTGAAGCATTTAAAAAATAAAAAAGTACTTTTCGCTAGCACTTTCCTTTTGCTTGCATTTCAAATAAAAGTACGTTAAACCAAATGCAATTGCGGTGACAAGTTCGGTGTCTGCCATGCTTGGAGGTAGGTTGCAGACTGATCCATTCACAAGCGTGTAAACGCTTTCCAAACGCCAAACGAGATTTGTGATGCCTTGGGGCTGTTTGCCGTTTGCCAAGGCTTGGCAAGCGTGTAAACCCGGCATCACAAATCAAAGGAATTTGCCGCAAGCGCTTGCGACTCGTCCACACGTTTGCGTACACTCAGTCTCGATTGTGTACTGGCGGCGTACAGACGTATGGGTCGTCTTGAGTACAAATATGAGTGACTGGTCAAATGGTCAAATGAAAACATTTTGAACTTCCTGGAATGTTACCAGGCAGAACCATGCATTTGGGACCCGGGAAATACTGATCGCAAGGACAAAAAAAGTAGCTGATGCATGGTGTCGCCTTAGTGCAATCCATACCTACTAATATCCATACTAATATTATAAATGCGAAAGTAACTCTGTCTGTCTGTCTGTCTGCCTGTCTGTCTGTCTGTATGTTACGCTTTCACGCCTAAACCACTACACCGATTTTGATGAAATTTGGTATAGAGGTAGATTAGATCATAAGAAAGGACATAGGCTATGTTTGGTCGCGATAACCGATATCCACGCGGGCGGAGCCGCGGGCAAAAGCTAGTATTTAATAAGCCAGTTAAGGAACTGAAAAGTAAGAAGGAAATTCTTATTTTTTTTATTTTTCGTTTCCTTTCAAGAAAATACTTGTATTTATAATAAAAATAACTTCAGCCAAATTATATTGCCGCAATCTCAACGTCCGTCATGCTTGCTTCTTCAGAACACAATGTCTCACTCGCAAGCACTCGCAAGCACTCGCAAGCGTGTGGTGGTCTGTCAAATCAAGCCAAACGTTTGTAGAGGTTTGGAGTTTGCGGCAAGCGGCAAGCGTGCGGACGCGGCTTTACACTATAAGTATATTAGGTTTCACGTTATTAAGGACAAGTCTTTTGCCGTCAACATTTTCTGCTTTAATCATAAAGCCGCGTCCGCACGCTTGCCAAACCTAAACAAGCCGTCACAAATTCAAACGTGTGGATAAGGCGTTTGATTTGGTTTGTGTAGGTTTGCAAGCGCTTGTAGCCGATCCGTCAAGTGTCGGTTTTTAAGTCACAAATCAAAGGAATTTGCCGCAAGCGCTTGCGACTCGTCCACACGTTTGCGTACACTCAGTCTCGATTGTGTACTGGCGGCGTACAGACGTATGGGTCGTCTTGAGTACAAATATGAGTGACTGGTCAAATGGTCAAATGAAAACATTTTGAACTTCCTGGAATGTTACCAGGCAGAACCATGCATTTGGGACCCGGGAAATAGTGATCACAAGGTCAAAAAAAAGTAGCTGATGCATGGTGTCGCCTTAGTGCAATCCATACCTACTAATATACATACTAATATTATAAATGCGAAAGTAACTCTGTCTGTCTGTCTGTCTGTCTGTCTGTCTGTCTGTCTGTATGTTACGCTTTCACACCTAAACCACTGCACCGATTTTGATGAAATTTGGTATAGGGGTAGATTAGACCATAAGAAAGGACATAGGCTATGTTTGGTCGCGATAACCGACATCCACGCGGGCGGAGCCGCGGGCAAAAGCTAGTATTTAACTAGCCAGTTAAGAAACTGAAAAGTAAGAAAGAAATTCTTATGGTCACCTTTAGGAAGAATTTTTTTATTTTTCGTTTCCTTTCATTTATTTTCTTGTATTTATAATAAAAATAAATTAAGCCAAATGATATTGCCGCAATCTCAACGTCCGTCATGCTTGCTTCTTCAGAACACAATGTCTCACTCGCAAGCACTCGCAAGCGTGTGGTGGTCTGTCAAATCAAGCCAAACGTTTGTAGAGGTTTGGAGTTTGCGGCAAGCGACAAGCGTGCGGACGCGGTATAATAAATTATGATTAAAAGTTCTATGCGTTACTAAAATACCCTGTCCCAGTCATCATAAAAAAGTTTTCTGCAACATTCATAATATTGAATTTAGAACGTGATTCGCATTTTGAACCAATTCAGAACGGAAGTGACGTAGGTGGCGTATAACATTATTCAGCGTCCTACCGCCTACGTCAGTATTGTTCCTCAAATGGAAAGACATCTACGACTACAGTGGCGAAGGAATGAAATAGAACACTTAATTTTCATCTACACATTCATACTGGTTTCAATTAATGGTTTGTAATTATTATTCTTAAAAGGCTAGCCAATTGGCGATATCGAATATCTGTAGTTAGACTAACAGAACCACATTTTAAATATCTAGTGCCAACTCGCGGCCGTCCGCGAGTTTGATGAATTATGTTATCTGTGACCGCGAGTTGATGGATGACCCGTATTTTAGTCCTGTTGTACTATGAACTAACTGTGGAACTTTATAGGGCTCCAACCGATAATGACTGTTACATAAACAACATTAAAAAATGTTATTTCACAGCGTAATTATGCGTTATTTCATTTGTTAATAAACCATTAATAGCAGTGAAATCATTGAAATGTGTGAGGATTTGTTGAACTCGCAACGAAAATTGATAATTACAAGCCTTTACTTACTTGCAATGCAATGTTTTATGATAGCCTGTGAAGGTCAAATCTTGCAAGATGAATTAGAACCACTTGTGTACTTTCTACCATATAGCAAGGTATACCTGGAACCAAACTTAATTGTGGCTCAGAAGTTCGTAAGAGTGTGGATTCTTGTCTGAAACGCCATTGCATTGGTCTGAACCCGCACTCTTACGAATATCCGAGCCGGCATTAATTTGGTTCGGTTAATTTGGTTGGTATACCTAGATGTGCAGTTCGTAGCAGCTTAGCAAATAGCAATTTGCTGCAATCGCATATTATTTACCAATTTACATTATGGATATAAAAAGAAGACATATCACGCCCAACTAAAGTCCTACGACTCGTAGATTTTGTTAATCTTGTTGTCATGACTTATTTATGGATTCTTGATATTATATTCCCACGATCTCATGACATGACACATGACAGACTTACATCAAGTAAACATTTGTAGAATATCCTTAAAACAATTTACGTGTATCCAGTCTCTGTTGTTGTGACATTTTTTCCTATTGTAATAAAACAGCAGAGTATGTTGTCAGTTCATATATTAGGTACTATGTCTATTACAATTAATTCTCTTCGGGTACAAGTATTGAAAACCAATTATCATCTAACTTTTACCATCGACGGCTCAATCCCCAATTCCCGCCAAAAACTTCCACCGAGCCTATCTCCACTTTTTTTTTTAAGCCGGCTCCACCGACAACTCTGTTGTCAGTGTTTCCGGCCAGCACAATAAATACATTTTACAAAATGTCACAATTACGCTATAAACTATTTTTATAATTCTATTTATTTATTTTTATTATGCCTAATAACTAAACCTTACACTCGTCCATCCTGACAGCGTGTATGTCCTCATACGCGCACCCAATTGGGCACTTCCCTGTTCAGTCACATTTGTCAATTCCTATTAAACCTCAAATTAATAAGTTCTAAAAACTGATATGAAATAAAAAGTTATTTTTACTACAGGAAAGTACCCATCTTACCTTACACTCGGCCTCATTACTTAATTATACTTACATAATCAAACGTATAGTGTAATTAAACGATGTTATTCACAAATTATGGTGTCATAGACTTGTTTGTACAATGTTAGAATGAATACAAGTTTAAACTTAAAACTAAACATGTCCTTATTTCCTGAAATATATTATAGTTTTCCAGATATAAATAAACTTAGAAGGCCCTTTGACATTTCCAACTTTTGGAATAACCTACTTGCTCCTACTTTTAGGGTCTCTTACTTGCTCCAACTTTTGGAGACTTCTACTTGCTCCAACTTTTGGAGTCTCCTGCTTGCTCCAACTTTTGGAGACTTCTACTTGCACCAACTTTTGGAGTCTCCTACTTGCTCCAACTTTTGGAGACTTCTACTTGCTCCAACTTTTGGAGTCTCCTACTTGCTCCAACTTTTGGAGACTTCTACTTGCTCCAACTTTTGGAGTCTGCTACTTGCTCCAACTTTTGGAGACTTCTAGTTGCTCCAACTTTTGGAATCTCCTAGCTGCTCCAACTTTTGGAGACTTCTACTTGCTCCAACTTTTGGAGTCTCCTACTTGCTCCAACTTTTGGAGACTTCTACTTGCTCCAACTTTTGGAGTCTTCTACTTGCTCCAACTTTTGGAGTCTCCTACTTGCTCCAACTTTTGGAGACTTCTAGTTTCTCCAACTTTTGGAATCTCCTAGCTGCTCCAACTTTTGGAGTCTCTTAACTGGCTCAACTTTTGGACATTATTTGTTACGAGTCATTGTTGGTTATATATACTTTTACATTATATCTATAAATTTATTTGCTAAGAATAGACGCATTATAGAGATTTGTCAATTCTTCTAACATTGATAGAAAGCAAAACCACATTCCTAGCTCGTATAACTTCAAATAAATAAGTAATAATAATAAGTTTTTGACAATATTTCATAGAAATCATTATATTTAGCATCAAAATTATTAAAAAAAACTAGCTTTAATTAGAAGCGGTTCTACCAAGCCCATCACTGAAGCCCTTCCGCTTAGGATCACGTCATTGGGTACAATCAAACTAACCACGCTATTCATATCCGTATGAACTTGTGAATATGGGCATTTCGCTATTAACATTCAAAAAGTCTAAAGTTGTGGCAGTTTTGTGTACGATAATATGAAGCTGTTCAGTGAAGTTTTGACCGATCAGAACTGGAACGTCTAAGAATATCATCGACTACGCGGAAAAGATGTTTGCTGGTACAACATCAACAGATATATTCACGTTAACATTTCCTAGTGAACGCACCAATTCATGAACATTCTGGCGGATATCGAAGTCTACGAAGGACCGTACTAGGACTTGTATGCAAATTCTAATTTCCTAAATACACACAGTCTTACTCACTTCTTCAGATTTTGTATTATAGGTACAGTCCTGAGTATTATGCCCTACCTTATTACACTTCGTACACCTTTTGAGAGGCTTCGGACATTTTAAGAAAGTATGCCCTTTCTCCTTACAATTGAAACAATGATAAGGCATGTTCATTCGGTCCGACGACGTGTAATTGGTGTTAGTGTTTATGTGTAAATTATCTCCTGATCTATTTTTAGAAATTATTGAATGCTCTGAAAAAGCAGGACCCTCTTTATTACTCATTAAGAATAGTAATAATTGATCGGGGTGAGTACACCGTAGTGCTAGAGCACTAGATTTCATTGTTTTATCAGTAATACCATGGATTATACAATCTACAGCGCGTTTATCTTTGATGTCGCACTGACTTAATAGAGCAAGTTTCTCATAGAAGTAGTTTTCTATGGGTTCATTGTATATACTTTTGCGCTTCAACATCTCCTCCAGGGCTTGGCCATAGTTCAGCTCACATGGGAACGCACTTAAGAGCTTTTCTTGCCACTCGGACCAAGTAAATAAAATAGAGTTTAAACTTTCGTACCAGGTTTTGGCCAGGCCCTGCAGTTTTTGAAAAGCAAAATGTACGGTGGTTCTTTCGTCCCAGCCATATACAGCAGAACACTCATTTACCTTCTTTATCCAAATGTCAATACGTTGATTTTTCAAAGAGGGATTAAAATCCGGTAATATATTTTTAAAGTCATTACGAGCTGTTGTTGGTGCAATTGTAGCTGTAGATGGCAGTGATGTAAGTTGTTTCATAGAACTCAACAAACCAACTATGTCCCTAGTAGAAAAAGAAACGCTTTTTGATCTCCTAGGTTGATATCCTTCGTCGGTGCTATTATTATTGGTGTTGCGCACACCTCTACGATGGTTGCTAGGTGCTATAGGTACTGCATGCTGCGGCAGATGCGGCGAGATTGGTGGTGTGTGCGAAACTCGACGTTGAGACGAAAGGTATCCGCGTGCTTTTCTCACCTCACTTTCCATAATTCGGAGACGCTCACGTATGCTCGAAGCACGACGCTCTCGAGACCGCTGACACCCTCGATGACAGCTGCGGCTACGGCTGCGAACGTGGTCATTATTGCGGCTGCGCAGACGGCTACGGCTGCGATGGCGGCTATGCCTCGCGCTGCTATTTCTCATATCTTCTACGTGGTGTGTTTGGCGGCGACTTGAGCTGCGATGTTGGCTACACAGACGACTACGGCTGTGGTGGCGGCTCTGCCTCGCGCTGCTACTTCTCATATCTTCTACGTGGTGTGGTTGGCGGTGAACGGAGCTGCGATGGTGACTACGCAGACGACTACGGCTATGGTGGCGGCTCTGCCTCACGCTGCTACTTCTCACATCATCCACATGACGTGATCGACGATCAACGGGCGTCCGTAATCGCCGGGATGTGATCTCATCGTCGCGCGGCATGATCTGGAAACTCGGTATATAAACAAAATATATTAGAACCTGCTGTATAAAACTATTAGTTGAACTAAAAAAAATAACAAGAACAATCAAAATATCTCAGAAACTGAGTCGTAGCTCAAAAATAACCAAATATACATCCCCCTTTTAGACAACTGGTTTCTTTTTGAGATCATCGCAAAAGTTAATAAAAGAAGTTATAATTGCTTAACAAACTATGAAATAGTACTTTGTACCTACCTAACTGTCCAGTAATAATAATAGTACCTACTATGTAAAATAAATATACCTAGGTAAGCTCTCATTAATGTACCACATAACAGTTTTTCAAAATATTGTATGCAAATACCCATGGCAAAAGACCACGACTATATGTATTCTTTTGCTATATGCCACAGACCTATGTTGATTTGAGTTTGAATTCAAACCTGAGTTGGTATTCTATTAAAGTGCAAAGCTAAATCCCACCATTGTTGCTAAATGAATGCTTTGGCAATTACATACACTATACCTACTTGCATTATGGTACTTTGCATGAATCTTACATAAATGTATCGGAAACATAGACATAAATTTAAAAGGCGTGTACTTACCACTTCTGAACTGTAATAAAACAGCAGAGTATGTTGTCAGTTCATATATTAGGTACTATGTCTATTACAATTAATTCTCTTCGGGTACAAGTATTGAAAACCAATTATCATCTAACTTTTACCATCGACGGCTCAATCCCCAATTCCCGCCAAAAACTTCCACCGAGCCTATCTCCACTTTTTTTTTTAAGCCGGCTCCACCGACAACTCTGTTGTCAGTGTTTCCGGCCAGCACAATAAATACATTTTACAAAATGTCACAATTACGCTATAAACTATTTTTATAATTCTATTTATTTATTTTTATTATGCCTAATAACTAAACCTTACACTATATTACCAATTACCAATTTAGAAAAATATTGAAATTACAAACTTTAAAAAAGATAATTGTAATTTTTTATAGTGGTTTTCTGGTTGCTGGGTTCCTCCTTTTTGTTTGGCTTATGCGTTTAGCTGAGTGTAATAGCTGTCTGACCCCCAACCAAGAAAGTTCGATAGCGTAACAGTTGTAATATATAGAGTCGAGATTTTATTTGCATATTAGGTACGGCTTTTGAAACTGTAATTTTAAAGACTTTCAACAAATGTGAATAAAAACTTTTCAAATTGAATTTCAACAGGGAAGGTATCTTATAAGGAACTATGAAAGTAAAAGTGAGTTACTGATAATTATGGGGAAAAAACTACCTTCGCACTGAAAATTTTCGTACCATACTCACCACTTAGGGGGTAAAATTCTCCAAAACCCTGCCTTATTCGATATTTACACATAAAATATAGGCATATTATTATCGCAATTTCAAGTACGTAGCCTCAACTGTTAGGCTCTGCATTGATGAATCAGCTCGGATAAATAGATAGTTTTGATATGCAAATACATAGAAGATTTAAAATAAAAGCAAAAACATTTACTACGGTAAATAAAAAATAATGAGGTTAATAGATGTATATTACCTATTTTTAGATAATAAGCAAGCACAGCACAGAGCGTGCTCAAGTTACGGTATAAAGTAACCCGACATAACGGTACCTGACAGCTAGAAGCGTCTTGTCTTGATAGGCTGAGAAGAAGATAAAAAATGACACATGATCGTGCTACTCAGATTTAAAAAATGGAACTTATTAAAAACTATAATCAGTAGCTGACCGGGCTAACGTTGTTTTGCCGCTGTTTAAAAAATATTGATTGATATTGATAGTATGTAGAAGAGTAAAAATTAAATTAAAAATTTTAAATAACCCCCGTCACAAAAAACACCAAAAAGTAGAAAATAAATGAATAAATTTTAATTCAACGATTGCCATGTCGGGGGACCGTAACTGGTTAAGTACTCCTTTATATCGTAAGGTCCCCCGACATGGCAACCGTTGAATTAAAATTTATTCATTTATTTTCTATTTTTGGTGTTTTTTGTGACGGGGGTTATTAAAATTTTTAATTTAATTTTTATTTTATACTTTTTAAATTGATCTACTAGTCAAGCTCTTTCATTTGATACCCATATTGAGGGAATTATAAAGAAATATGTATTCCAACATGTTGTGGCGGCGGCCATCTTGGACCGATTTTTTTCAAACATAGCTAAGAACACTCCCGACTAATATACCTTTAAAACAAAAAAACTATACCTGACTTATTAAAAACAACTACAAATAAATAATAAATATAAAAAAACATACGTTTTCCTTAAGGTCTTCAAATATTTAAATTGACCAATGCACTTCGTAAACAGCCTTGTTTATAATTTTTTCTTACATAGGTATCGATTGTACAATAGATACGCCCAGGCCACTGCAATTTTATTATTTACTTATAACGGATATCGAACTAGCGACCTCTGACATAGCAATCAAATGTCTCTACGGTACAAAGTTATACTTAAAATCCGAAAGTAGTTATACAGTTAGTCGTTACCGCCACCGATAAACTAAAACACCGAAATACCCAACAAATGCCCACATTATGTCGTTCTATTAAGTACTGCAAGTATTTTCACACATTATTGGCACTGCCGCGACCCTTGACATTTAGCTAAGCTGGTAATTCGAGTGACTTTTATTGTGTTCGAGTGCCCAAGTTAGTAGAACACCGGTGCCAAATATACTAGTATCTGATATTTCGGTGCCAAATGTACCTAAACTATACCTACAACGTTAGGAGAATAGATTTAATCAATGTATTGGATTGAGTTTTTCTTAGATATTACCTACCTACTTCTAATTTTTGTAATGATTAGGTATCACTATCACTACATAGTATAAAACAAAGTCGCTGTCACTGTCTGTCCGTCCCTATGTATGCTTAAATCTTCAAAACTATGGGATAAACGGATTTTGAAGTGGTTTATTTTTAACCCCCGACGCAAAAACGACGGGGTGTTATAAGTTTGACGTGTCTGTGTGTGTGTGTGTGTCTGTCTGTGGCATCGTAGCACCCAAACGGATGAACCGATTTGGATGTAGTTTTTTTTGTTTGAAAGGTATATTAGTCGGGAATGTTCTTAGCTATGTTTGAAAAAAATCGGTCCAAGATGGCCACCACCACAACATGTCGGAATACATATTTCTTCACAACTCCCTCAATATGGGTATCAAATGAAAGAGCTTGACTAGTAGATCACTTTAAAATGTATAAAATAAAAATTAAATTAAAAATTTAAAAAACCCCCGTCACAAAAAACACCTCCAAAAAGTTGAAAATAAGTGGAGTTTGCCTTTTAACTTTAACGGTTGCCATGTCGGGGGACCTTGAATTGTTCCGATAATATAACGGAGTGCTAACCAGTTAGGGTCCCCCGACATGGCAACCGTTAAAGTTAAAAGGCAAACTCCACTTATTTTCAACTTTTTGGAGGTGTTTTTTGTGACGGGGGTTTTTAATAGATAGAGTGATTCAAGAGGAAGGTTTTTATGTATAATACATTATAGTAGAGGGTGCAGCGGGAAAGGGATCAAATTTAATGTAATTTTTTGCAGTGACTGCGGCACCACAATGGTTTAAAAAATGGTTTCTTTTTTTATTGTCACAACCAAGTGTACAATTCAATTGCTCCCTGGATGCCAAACTAGGATTCCCTGTGTCGCGGTACCCAGTCCCCTTCACTCCATTATGATAACAATAGTTAAGCTTTAGTAGAATCGAGGGCCTGATATCCTTCTTTTAGAACCCCATATTATTACAGCGCTTTTGCGTTATATGGCTAATTAAACCGTTATCATATTGAATAACACACTTTCAGTAGCAGATTCCACCAAGTGCCATCAATCTCCAATATAGACAGTCTAAACCGTTATCATAGGTCGGAATTATGTAGAGTTATATAAGTAGGTACTTACACTGGTTTCTTGCCTCGAATCTCGAAATTAATACATTAAAGGACAGAAAAAGTCCGTGATTTATTAACAATGGTTTCTGCGTTATGTTGTTGTGTTTTAATGAGTCATACTACTTTTTCACGTGTTCATTGCATCTGGCTGAAGTTTACGAGATTTACATAAAGTCGTAACCTGAAAAACTGATAAAATCGTGTTTCTTTTATTATTCTTTGGTCGTATTGTTGAATACCGTAAGTATTGTGGTTGTACTTCTATTTTTATGCATCGATGGGCTTTTGATAATGAAAAATTAACTAAGCCACTGAACGGGGATTTTGCTGTCGTTTAGCCTCTAATTATTTACGTATAGCTATTTATGTAATCTGTGGCATAGCCTAACCAAGACTTGCGAGGCAATCAACTTTACCTGCAAGCCGGTTAACCTGCTGGGTACTAGTACTGACCTCGGAGTTGGGACGTCAGACGACAGTCAGTCCTATAAAAGCCTCATAAACCGAATCAAGAAGAGTCGAAGAGACCCAGGGTAGTATAAGCCTCGGATGCAACCAGGAACAATGCACATATATGATGACGAAATCTTAAAGACATCAAGTGACCAAAAGAAACTGTGGTCAACAAACTTAGTCATTGTAATTACCGTAAGCAGAGCCTAAAATATCGTGAACCCTGGACTACGAGCTTCAAGGTGAAGCCAAGATTACATTGAACAGTTCTTTGCGCGCCAAAAAACCGTTTGTTTAGCTGAACATTAATGAGTGACAAAGTCATCTGCTCGTCTCCAACGCCTGTTGTTCTTTTAATAGATGAACAATTTTTATCTAGACTTGTTTACTTAGAATGTTCTCGTTTAATCTGCAATATATAGGTACTCTAATAATATACTCTAATAATAATAGTAATCTTTAGGGCGTAGGATAAGCTTATAAACCATATTTAAAAAAAGAAGGATAATCGAGTTCACTGAGTTTGTTGCTGGTATCTTCTCACAAGAACCAACCTACCGAACCAGCGAAATAATCATGTTCCAATTATTTATTTTATTTATTATTCCTGTGATTCCTGACATTATTGTAAAATTCTGACGTTCATTTGTGCTCTTTATGTGCCTATACTGAATAAATGAAATTGATTCTTTGATTCTTGAATCAGCGGGTACAACATCTGATTGACTTCTCTCTCCAAGTTAGGGAGTCAGTCGACAGTCACGCTCTTCTTTGAAAAGAAAGTACGCTTCCTTTACACAATTTGGTTTTTCTAGGCCTAATGAGGCATGGGGACTCTTCTAGAGTACCTACAATTACCTACGCGTTATCGGTTCCTAGATGACTTGGCGTAGACTGATTAGCAGTCGAATGTATAAGAATATTGCTTTGGACAATCTTAAATTATAAGCAACACCTCATATCTGTTAATAAAAAAATCATTTACGGAATTTTCAGCCTTTGAAAATAAAAATTAAACAGACTTCCGTCTTCCTATCAATAAGATTTGAAAGCAGACTAAACTTTTTTTTTCTTTGTCAACAGGACCACGTCGCCTCCCGGTGAGCCTTTAGTGCGGGCTCCGGTGGGCAAGCCAAGATGTCCGCCAGCGATATCAAGACTTCGCGTGGAGAAGGTGGAAGGTGGACTGGCAGTGGCCGGCGTGGTGGTCGCAGCCAACTGCCAGATAGTGCTGCCAATATTCGGATTCCTATTTATGCTAGTTGGATGTGTTTTGACAGGTGAGTAGTGTGGTAACTATTCCTAACGATTTCTATTCGAGTAAGTGAATGTCTATGGTAGGACAGACCGTAAAAGATGGCCTTGGGTCATCCGGGGTGCGAGGGATGTGTCGAAGGCATCCTCACCTCCGGCCTAGCACCACGACCCTCAGGCGGCGTGCGATTTTAGTCGGTTCGAGTCCGACATAACCTCCCCTTCCGGCTCCGGCGGGGGAGGTATCAGAGGGGATTTCCGCACGAAAAAAAATGGCAGGATTTGAACCTTACAGGAGGACTGCTTTGATCAATTCAGCTAAATACCTACATGAAAACATCTAGGTTATTGGAAATTCACCTATACATTTCGGGTGATTTTGGAGCCATCTACCGAGATTCTTACATTTCTTATTTGTTTAATTTCCCTACTGCGCAATATTTTCTGTTAAAGTTGTTTAAGTTTTCAATAAAATCGATGGTAGAGTTTCTTCTGCTTCTTGCTAAATGCAATATATATGGGCAAGGGCAAAGAGAAGAATTCAAATAAGACAAGAGAAGGGCAAGGCCTTCGTACCAAATTCCTGCTCTCAAGTTTATTAGATAGATAAGTATTAAATGGAAACCGGCCGCGGCCTCTGGAAAATAATTTTCTCTCGTACAATGCCTACAATTAATATTTTCTGCTAAATTTACCTAATTAAGTACTAAGCTTATCCTGTTTATACGCCTATTAATTATCTTGAGAATAATATTTACTCCACAATCGCGTAGTTAAGAGGAAATTTCGGCAAACTCTCGCTCCAAATTTATACGATGAAGCTATCTATTGCGTGTAAATATTAGCTTGTTTTATTTCTATTAGTCACACCACACAACTATTCTCACATAATTACCACACAGGTAGATAGTGTACACTACACTATTACTAAGTAACAGTAGTTATATTTTATGTAGGGTGAAGGTGGCAAATTGCGCCTGCCGTGCAAATGCGCCTATCAACAAGTATTTCGAAAACTACCTATTGGATACTACTAATGACATGCTACGTCTATGCTACAAACTGAATAATATAGTTTGTATTATTTGTTGGTAGGCGCACTTGCACGGTAGGCGCACTTTACTACCTTCATCCTATCATCCTAAACTTAACGAAGCCAAACTTAGAATGGCCTTATTAGCACATAGAACCATGTCCGTTCTTAGGGTATAATAGCCTAAAATAAAAGAAACATAAAGAGAATCGAACGAAGCTAAAGTTAAAGTGATTATGATAATCTTACAGATGATAACTTAAATATTTTTCTGTTTTATTAATCGACCACAGATGTTTTTCGTTAGCTCTACTGTATAGCATACTGCTCCAAGTAAAGAATATGCTAGTGTTATATTAATTATAATTAATTATTATTTATCATGGAATGCTCATTCTAATATACAATTTTATGTTCGCGTTGAACAGATAGTAAATGGTTTTACAAATTTAAAATTTGAGTTAATTTTATTTAGATTCAACTATGTACGTATACAGAGCAGTTAATATATCATTACGCGGGAAATTATTGCTGTCACATAAAGTACCATAAAACGTGGGAGGTATATGGATGGGTTCATAAAAATAAAGAATTAAAGTTTCTTCTCTCTAACATTGAACAGAAGAATGAAGTAAACAATATAATATTATGAGAAGTCCGTGACGCAATCTCATAATTCCAATAGCCGTCTTCGCTCATAAGAATACGCCCACCTCTTCCCGGCGATGGTTAGTAAAGTAACCAGATATCAAAAATTCGGTCTCGCCAATCTCCCAAAAGTCAAAATTGATCTTTATTTTAATGAAAAGTGAGCCCGTTCTCGTAATTAACTAGTGTTTATTGTTGTCTATGTTTGTAGAAAGCTATAAACTGGAAATATTTAAGTCTAGAGTGAACATTTGGCTTCTAAGCAAGCGTATTACATTGTTGATCACTTCATCCCTGTAAATAATAAATATGATAAAAATAATAATATCTGTGGCGGTAGTGAACGCAACTACCACGCAGGAGGCGCGGCTTCGATCCCCGGCCCCGCTCAGTGTAAATATTTGTCTGTATGAAATGTCACGTCGCCTCAAAGACGTATAAGATGGGAAATTTGAATCATATCGGGCGTGTCTCGGTAGCCGAATTGGTCAGGCATTCCCCCTGTAAGGGAAAGACTGCGGGTTCGAGTCCCGCCCGAGAAGATTCTTTTTCCCTATGTATTTAATAGTATCTAACAAAAATAAATAGTATCTAAGGATGTTTATCCGAATTCTAGATTTCATAACACAAGCTAGTTAAGCTTACCTACCATGGGTCTAGATAGCGTCGTTGTGTAGAATGTTGTGGAATATTTATTTATTTAAGTCCTTAAAGTCTATCACAATACTACAATATCGATATGAACCACAAAACTCAATATACAAACGTATATACTTACGTATTCGCTCCTATATGCAAATAAAGTCCTACTAACAACTTTACGTGGTTATCTAATAATATAATCAACAACATATATGATTTCTTCTAAACACTACTACTCTCGTTTCAAAGGAAATGTGTTCTTAATGAGATGTGTTTTCCATCAATACGATGTCAGACTGTTGTGTAAGAAATCTCCCAACAAAAGCAAATCGTGTGCAGCATCCACGCGGATGTGGATGCTGTTGTATAATATAATGTTGTTTTAATAATATTAGCGAGAAATGTAAGGGCTTTCTCTTAGTTAGGCGAATAATTTGTGGCTGACTGTAACGTAAACACTATCATCAAACTTATTAAAGTTTGGTGAGAGATGTTCCGTTTTGAGAACATTTCTATGTATGACTCTATTGATTCGATATTTCTGTTGTTTCGTTACCATTGTCGCTGTATCTCTCTTAGTCCCACTTAGAATAATTATCCTCCGAGTTTTTTTGCAACTCATTAAGTGAGTTGGGATAAAGCGACTTTTCAGTCTATCTAGCTAAGAGGCCACTGCCATTTCACCTTTATAATCTACTAGCGATATCGAATTCTGTACTTCTGTAGTTAGACCAACTGTCAGACTTTTTAGGGTTCCAACTTCCCAAAACGACTGTACTAGATACCTATTTGTATGACAACTGGGAACTACGGCTTGATATATTCTCCGAAATGTTCTGCCTCAATTTCAAAATTCTAAATTCAAAATCATTTATTCTGCATAGACCATTAAATCGGCACTCACAAAACGTCAATATAAAAATAAATTGAAACGCGGGCCAGACCTGAGAAGACTCCAGCAAGAAAATTAGCAGGAATTTTTTCTGGTATATTTACAACTATTCACTAAGTCTAATAGTCTAGATACAGTGATTTGCTTGAGTAAGATGTGTTAAGAATGGTCACTTATCCTAAGACTAACCTATCTGGTATAGTTTCACTTTGGAATCTTTCTAACCAACTCTTATACCATTTAACTGACTAAGCCACCGCCTCTCACCAAGAATATTTTGTATAAACTATGAAATATGAAAGATCTAGCAAATTTCTACGCCAAATGCGAACAAAGCCTAACAAAATGACAGTGGGAACTTAAAAACTTAAAATAATGACTTATAATTTTTTTTAATTACAGCGGCGTCGTACCGTGGCTGCGGTGAGAACGAGGAGCCAGACCATTATGCGGCGCGGATAGCATTCACTGGCAACTCCAGGGTGCTCGGCCCCGTGTGCATCGTCGCTGGAGCCCTGATGACCATTGCTGGTAGGTATTGTCTTTCTATACAGGTAGGTTTGTTTTAAACAGATTTACTCTTGTGGTTTAGTAGTCTTTCTTTCTTTCTTTTCGTGTCAACAATTCACTTTTATATGACTAGACTATTCGGGAATAAAATTCTGCCATCTTAATGGTAGGGTATTGTGGGTAGTCAAACCAAGTGAACAACTCTGCATGCAAGGGGGAAAAATACATGAGCAGTTTTCCGCTTGGACTGTATTGAACCTTAACACCCCATATACATGGCGTCCCATTAAGTAGGATTGATCTTTTTTTATTTGAAGATTATTAGTATCCGAAATCTATAGATACAAATATAAAATTACTGGTCCCGACTAACTGATTGACTGATTCATCAAGGCAAAGAGCCTAAACCGCTGGACCTACAAACTTGAAATTTTGACAGATATATTTTATAATGTAAGCGTCCACTAAGAAAGGATTATTGGAAATAAAGGGGTAAAATAAAGGATGGAAGTTTGTATGAAAGTCCGAGCAAGTGTATGAAAGTCATTTTCAGAGCTAGATGCACTAAATTTCATAAACCTGTGTGTTTTAAAAAATAAATGAACAAGTGTATCAGTTTAAAAAAAAATTAACTACTAATAGAGTAAAATAGGTGATAAATGTTTGTATGCAAAGTTCTTCATTATGGAATACGAAATTTGCCTTGGGTCCCCATACCACAGGCCAATAATTTATTAATGTAATGATATTCATGAAATAATATTATGGATGGATGATAAAATTTTCTCAATGTAGGTAACCATACTTAAGTAGATACATTCCGGTCGTGTATACGCATTCGTTCTGATAAAAGCATGACGAAGCAGCCATAGAAAATTAGTATAATGTTGCTAGTAGTACCTATATTTATTAATTTCATAAATTAAAATAATAATGTTTTAAGTAGGTACCTACATAAACTAATGTTTGCAAATTATTACAGCAAACATGTCGACAGATATGTCGAATAGAAGTCAGTATAAAATTAAGTAGATCGTTACTTGTTACGTATACCTACTAGTCATAACCGCCTCAAAAACTGCGCTCCTCATCCATCATAGTCACCACCGTCATTAACACACCGTTTATCAAAATTAACAATTAACAGTTCATGAACGTTCTCATAACTTATCTTATTCCGCACACTACAGATCAGAGCATGCTCGACATCACTTCAAACTTTCCCAAAGAAAGTTACATACAAGACCTTTCGAGGGTTTCTTGAGCGATTCTAGTATGTGTGGAGCATAGATTTAGGTGATGCTAGATACCACACATGCATTAAATATCAACAAAAAACACGTCACAAAGTAACATTAATTTATTTAATTGAAGCGTCAGTCGGTAGCTTAATGGTTAAGGAGTAGGCCTTTCGATCGAGAGGTCCCGGGCTCAATCCTGGCCATTATACTACCGACTTGAACCCACTCCTAACACAAGCAATTTAGCTTAGTTGGGGGGATACATGGAATATTAGTAATTTGGTTGCTGAAAAAAATCATCTTCCGAGACTCATTGAACGAAACGGCTAAACATTTTTATCAAGACTGCCATCTGCCATACTACAACTCACTGGAGATATCGAAGTTATGTTGAGGGTTCCATTCCAACCATGGCAAGCCAGGCAACCAACCAAATAACCAATGCCATGGATATGGCAACCGGGACCGACAGCATAACGTGCTCTTCAAGGCACAGACGAGTCTAAGGCCCGTATTCTAAAATAACAGTCAGCCTGAATAGCGATTTATTTGAGGACAGATTATATCCATATCCATACTTAATATTATAAATGCGAAAGTAACTCTGTCTGTCTGTCTATATGTTACGCTTTCACGCTTAAACCACTGAACCGATTTTGATGAAATTTGGTATAGGGGTAGATTAGACCTTGAGAAAGGACATAGGCTATTTAGTCGCGATAACCGACATCCACGCGGGCGGAGCTGCGGGCAAAAGCTAGTAGGCAATATGTCGAATCCATCAATCTGTCTGTACCTACAATCTGTCCTCAGATAAATCGTGATTCAGGCTGACTGTCCTCAATAACAATACTGACAACAATACGGACCTCAATGTATTAAGGATACGTACCACCGCTAACATCACAAATATAAATCAATCGGCTCATTTCGGCATGATTTATTTTGGCAGATTGACTTTAGTTTACATTGAACAGCAAAGTCGCGAAAGCGTGGAAAGTCTCATCTGTTTGGCGACCAGCTGCTATCTCATAGATAGCTTGCGGTTCTACTCTACCCTAAATCTGTGGCCTGGTGTGGAGTGTTGTGAAGGGCTCTCTGCATAAAGGTCGAGATACAAATCTCATACATTACACATCGGATGCGGTGCTTGAGACAATGTCAAAGTTATTGGCCTGTTAACTTCACGTCATTTTAAAGAGGGGTAGGTTATCCAAAATGTTACACCATGTTATCCGACTGCTGCGTAGCCAAAAAAGAAGGGTTATGATTTTGACCGGTATGTATGTATGAGTTCATCTCTCTCATTCCCTGACTACCTACTGAAAGCCCAAAAAATGGGTTTTAATTATTAAGTTTGTATGTAGGTGTGTCTATGTTTCCTCGTAATTACTAAATGACTGAACCGATTTTGATGAGTAATAATGTTGTTAGATTTCTTTTTCTTGCATGAGTACCAATGACCTCATTGCCTCACTTCATTCACCCTTTCGGTAGGATTACACAATCGCAGGTTTAGTTCTTTCTTGAGGTGAATTTATGTATGTATGGGTTTCCAAGCGAGTACAATATGGGGTTCTTCAAGAAGGGCATTAGAAGGTTGCTACAGAGTTGGTAGCACGAGTGTGACGCCCCTGGTGTGACACACACATACACGGTAACCACTTCCTACCTATCAGGTGGGTCATATGCTTACCTGTCCACTAAGTGTTATAGAAATGTAGACAAAAACCACACCACGAAAAAAGATTGTTCGGTCACCTCAGTTGTTCGGTCGTGAAAGCACAAGCTCATTAAATATTCATTAGAACCGACGGCGATATCTTATTTTATACTTGGCGTGTCCCCCAACCGACGCGGTAAGTTTGGGCGAAGTCCAAAAAATAAGACCACCATTCCAGATTCAACAAAACAATTCTAAAATAACTGTTTTCAGTTCGACAGCTTTGAGAGCATGTACCTATAGTTTTTCGCTGAAGTCTGTGCACTTACTCCCCCTTACCTTGGGGATTGCGTTATCGGCAACTTTTATGGGAGTAACTGAGGTCTGATTCCTGTACGCTGAAGGAAAGCCTACATCTGTAGGTAAGGTTGACTTGTGTCCCGATGATCTTGGTATGCAAAAAAGGCTTCTAGAAAATGAAAAACTACGTGTAAAGAAACATTTTTTAAATGTTAAGTGTGTATGTTGCTTACTGGTTAAGGACTCAGCCTTGAACAAAACGAACTTGAACAGCCGTGAATCTCTCTTAAAAAAAGGAATTCAGCTTAACTGAAAGGTTTGCGGGAACAAGTACAACCTATCTCAGACGAAGGAATTATTACTCTCTGAAATCCATACTATCCATACTAATATTATAAATGCGAAAGTAACTCTGTCTGTCTGTCTGTCTGTATGTTACGCTTTCACGCCTAAACCGCTGAACCGATTTTGATGAAATTTGGTATAGGGGTAGATTAGACCATGAGAAAGGACATAGGCTATATTTGGTCGCGATAACCGACATCCACGCGGGCGGAGCCGCGGGCAAAAGCTAGTATTATATAAACCAAAGGTTAAATTCTCGATCTAATCTCAATCTGCCAAATATCAAAAACTATCAATTTTGGATATTGTGTCACGAAATACTGTTTTTGACATGTAAGTAGACTAGATTGAAACTGAATTTAGAACTGACTACAAGAATTGTCCCTCAGGATGTCACAGGACTACGTCCTCGTACTCGCAATGTCGTTAGTAATGATCTTTGTTGTATTCCAGGGATCGTGTTGTGTATACTAATGCGGGCGGCACAAAGGCGGCAGCGGAGGCTCGCATTCCACTGCCCTATTCACGGAGACTTCTACCCACTGAGTCCTCAAAACAGCAGAAAATATTCCCGTAAGTATTGTATACAATAGAAACCGCTTAGAAAAGATATTTATTTCAGACTTGAGTCCATACGGTGTTAGTAACAATTTCCCTTACAATCTAATGTTAGTAATCAGGCAGATATCACAAAGAGTCTCTAAAAAAAAACATATGAAGAAGGTAGAGACAGATTAATACCTTTATGGCATGAATCTGTAGCCACCTCCTTAGCAAAGGTGAGTCCCACGTCGCCGCAAATACTTTTAGGAGCGTGTTCGGGCTGCCGCGGAGGCGCTAGAGGGACAACATGCAGCGTTTGCGCATAATGCACGTAAAGCTGTTCACTTTGTGGTTCGCGAACATACCAGATTCGCTGCATCTTCACGGTAGCCCCATCACTGCCCTGAAGCCGTTATTATACTAGACCCGGAGGTCGCCATATGCCCGCTGCGTAAAGTTCACCCACAGGCTACAACTGCTTATTATGACGTATTAGCACAGCGAGTTTAAAAATCCTTTATAACCAAGTCTGTACATACTGCACGTACATTACTCATCGACACCGGCAAGGAGAAGGATCCTTTGGTATCATCTCCAAGAAAACATCATGTCAATGCATAGATTCCGATAGTGCCGATGAATGCCAAATGATTAAGTATTTTCATTACCGATCGATTTTGCTTTTTATCTTAGCGTTTTTACCGGCTTGCAGGCTTTCACCTTTAAGCCCTGAGTCCATTTACCCCGCCTTTTTGTTTATCTGACTCCCCAACCCTGTGAGTGAAACCGTGTGCCAGAGCATCATACGTCAATGAGTAGGCGTACGTGACGGACAAAGTTCCAGCGCGGGCATTCCTTCCGGGGTTGGGTGTTTAGACGGCAGTCCCTTCCTTAAATGACCAGATAAACCAATAAAGAGGAAGACGTTTAATCTTTATATATAAAGAAAGTCGTGTTACACTATTTATAAGTCGAGAACGGCTGAACCGATTTGGCTGAAAAATTGGTGGGGATGTAGCTTAAAACCAGAGGATGAACAGAGGATACTTTTCATCCCCATTTTATCCCGGGTATAGGTTCATGTGGGTCGCGGTCACGGGGTCAGTATTTCTGGTACTTTTTTTTTTTTTTTTTATTTATTACCATTAAAACAAAACAATGAAAGAACAATTAGTGATAGCACAAAAAACCACTAAGGTTTAGACATGTGCTATTGAAAGTCGTCACATTAACAAAACATTATCAAAATACCTACTCAACATTCGCCAATATGTGACTATTACAATTTTATTTTGATAGCATATAATAATATAGAACGATACATATGAATCTCTTTCTACCTACAGTAACTCTAACAAATATTGTTTGAGTTTAGTTTTTACACCTGACACAGTGTTACATTTTTGTATATTAGGCGGTAGATTATTGATAAGCCTAGGGACAATATAGCCGGTAGTGCGCTCGCCATACGTATTATTGGCACGTTGTGTGCGAAGCCGACCCCCAGAAACTGCCCGAGTGCGTACAGGATGCTCCATGATTTGCCTTAATGTATTATTAAAAAATTGTTCCTTTAATAGTGATAGATGAACTTGCATGTGTACTGGCAATACGTTACAATATTTGAAGAGACTGTTTTCATTGTTGTGAAATTGATTTGCACGAAGGGCCAAGCTCACAGAAACTTTGAGGAACTTTATCTTTGTCGCGGGAACGGGAGCAGTGTGCCCTTTCTTTCGAACTTAACGCGGACGAAGTCGCGGACAAAAGCTAATGTTTTATAAGTGCCGTTTTACTTGTCTAATACAAAATAAAAAGATAAGTAATTCGGGGATTTACAGACCGGAGTATATATATGTACTTATGTACTATCTATCTAAGAAGATGTAATAGAAGATAATTAAGATGGACGATGACCTTTAATCAAGCTACAGCACAGTTATAAACCTAAATCGTCGTAACTGCGTAACGTCGCGACTGGATGGCATTTAATTAGTTTTCTCTTCAAACGTCTCTGCGACTCGATGACCCGTAATCACCTTTAGTATTTCGTCCATGAACCTGATAAAGCTCTTCACAGGTTCATGGGGTTCAATTTTATGGCTTTCTTTCATATTACTGAAGCTAACATTATAAACTTAAAAGTTTGTTTTTACCCACGACGGAACGGAGACGGTATATGCGGTTGGGGTGAGAGGATGGTTGTGTGTTTGTTCGTGCAAATCCATGTTGCCATTTTCTCCGAAACTACCAATCCAATTTTGATGCAGTTTTCGGTTTGTTTTCGGCTTTAATTGGAGCATGTTCTTAGATAGGTGTTACAATGACAACTCAACAGGGGGCGCTACATCAAGCGTTTTTAATGCAAATCAATGTTGCCAATTTTCTCCAAAAGTACTAGTCCGATTTTGATGCAGTTTTCAATTATTGGTTTGGGTTTGATTGGTGCATGTTCTTAGATAGATGTTATGGTGACAACCCACTTGGGGGGGGGGCCTTCAGTAAACATTTTTTAAATTATTTTTTATACGTCGTGGGTTTTTCGTCTTTTTTTTTTATTTCGAATTATTTATTTGTTTCGAATGGCTACATTTATAGATCTTAAATCTAGTAAGTACCTACAGTATATTCTGCTCCATTAGAGCATACGAGTTTTAATGTCAATACAGATCAAAGATACATGGATGGATGGAAGTGATTTCATTCAAAAACTTCAAACGAATCTGGGCAAGATTTTATACAGAGATACTTAGATGGTTTAGTATAGAACATGGGCCACTTTTATCCCGGGAATAGGTTCCTTTAGGTCACAGAAAGGGATCAATATTTCACGCGGGCAAAGCTGGGATCAACAGCTAGTCAATTTCTAAACTTGTTGAACTCCTTTGTCAGGGTCAAGGGAACAAGGTTTTATAGCTTTTTGTATATGGCCCTAAGACTAATGAGTTTATATTACTGTCGTCAGAAATCCTTACTTGTAAACAATGCTGTATTTAAAAGGATATCTACTGTTTAACAAAATGTTTTGGGAACGTATCGCGCTATAACTTCAATCATTTACGTCTTGATTTAGGACAATTCACCTTCGTCACCTTCTTTATGCGATTCAATGTACCTACGACAATGGTGGTAGCACAGGTTGGTACAGTTAGCGTCATAAATATCTTGTCGACGAAGTTAACAAAAAATAGTAGCTTAGTCAATTTTAATTATTGAACACCTTTTGAACAAGTGACAATTTTTATTTTGTTAAGACTCTTGCCGAAACTGGTATCATCTCAAGATGCTTTTTTCTTCTACCGCACCTATAGTTTTCATCTCTCGAGCGTATGGTATTAATTAACGTGCCCGAAGAATTCCAATTTTACATTGGAATTCGAATGTTAAGAAACGTTTTTCGGCGACTGTGCATTGAAAACTTTTGTTTATATTAGCATGTATAACCTCATGAAATATTCAAATAGTGAACCAAAAAATATCAAAATGCTGAACACGAACAAACTTCGTGGTGAGCTAAAGTTAGCCGGTCTCTAAAACCGCGAAAGATCATGTTCAATAGCGTTCTTTTTTATTTAAAAAAAGTACGATTCGTTCCGGAAATCCGGGTACCGTCGTCGTTGTCAGGGTTGCAATAAGGTCACTCGACAGCTCGAGTTAGAAAACGTTAATGGTCACTTCCGATTCTTCTTATTAGCTGCATCGCCTTTTTTAACACGCTTTATTTTACCTATGTAAACAAATATTCATATACAACAACATTTCATGCATTTTTACTATGATGAACGGTTAAATGTTGTTATTAATAACTTATTTTAAAGAGCCCCATATAGATGTACATTTGATTTGATGACGAGGTTGATGAATAGTCGGGTATGGTTCATCAACTTTTACCAATAAACCCTTCTACACTAACCCGTGTAACCTCCCCACCCCAAGAGGGAAGCCTGAAGCCTGTGCCAGAGACTCGTCCGTTATTTACCATGTGCACCACTTTTATAACCTGTCTGTTCGCCATCGACACAAAAGCGGAATTGTACACGAATTTTTTTTCTGGACATATAAAGACCTTTCATTAAAATTAAAATCTTACGTATGATTGATCATTGGGTGAGTGGAACTGGAGATATCGCCAGAAATGCGGTAACAGACATCCATGCGGACGGAGAAGCTGATACCCAGCTATTTTTATCAATATTCAATTGGCCTATCGTAGTCCACTGCTGGACATGGGACTCTCCCAATGTTGGGACACTTTGGCCTACTGTTTCTACGCTGGTCAGACGGGTTAGAACAGGGTTTTATTTCGAGCTTTCGTTCTCTCGCAGTGATATCGTCTGCGTATATTTTCGTTAACCGCCTCTTACGATACCTTTCGGATGGGATGATGATACTTGTATACTTTCTCCGTCACCACGCAAATATTCGCGTAATCTACCACTGGTATTCTAAAATCTCCCCTCTCTTTACAGGTAGCCCGTCCGGCATGTGGCGCTGGATGCGCAGCTGGCTGGGCCTGGTGGAGGAGGGCGAGGCGGCTCGCTGCCCGCGTTCTGCGGAGCCAGCCTCACCAGCACGAGCTGATGCCCCGTGCCCGCCGCCTTTACCTTTCCTTGTACCTTCGGATTCCGTTGTGTAAGTATTACATTTACCCTATAATACCACGGGTATAGGTGTAAAATGGTTCCGTGGCAGGACGTGTACATCATGAGAGTCACCTGTTACATTCGTATTGCTGACCCTCTAAGAACGGAGAGTTTCTGTGCTGTCAGTGCAGAAGACAAAGATAAATAAATATACGATAGGATGGAGATTCGATTAATTGTTGTTTTTGCTTGACAGTTTTAATGCTATTTGATTGGTTAAAAAGAGTCGAGACAGATAATTTTTGTCGCCATGCTGAGGCTGTGTCCTGTCATTGGAAGGTCGTTACTGTCGTTGGTTAGGCATCTACTGATCATACACTATCGTAAGCTTTACAATAATTGTGTCTTGCTATTCCAGAGGTATGGCGTCAGTACTCGGAGCCCCTCTGAGCCCAGAGCAAACGTTCGGCTCGATCAAGTCCCTCGCGATATCGCGGGAGGTAGCAAGCTTCCCTCTTTCTCGCTCGCCGACACCGCCACCAATGAGGTAAGAGCAAAAAATTCAACTACTCCATATACCATTTTGATATAAAAATAACTTGAATAAATAATACCTACCATTTCATGTGCTGGTAGCTTGCAGTCGGCCATGCACATCATTCTCTTCTGTCTTATGTGGCCTTATGTTTCGAGTGGTTATTTTGTGATTAGGGTTTTGGCTTTTAGGTCGGAAGATCGTCACTCCTTCTTCCTAACTCAGAGAAGAAAATCTTGGCCACGGCCTCATCCGTCAATCAATAGATGTTTCTACCGGCTTGCAAGTGAAGTCAGCTTAGACCCTGACTACCGACATAATAGTTTTCTATGAATATTCGTACAAAATTGACATTCAATTTCTTTCCACAGCTGTCCACCATACATCAAAGAGGAGCAAAAAGGTCTCGAGGACATTCCGAACGCCGTAATCATACGTCCAGACTTCGACTGCGGCTCTCCAACATGCAACTATCGCATTGTAGAGTGTAAACTCACCACGACAGACGAAATACATCGCAGTGGCACCGTCCACACAGTTCCCGCGGTTCCCACACACACTAGTGCACATACAGAACACAAACAACACAGACCTAATTCGGTTTCTATAACGATACCGGACGAAGGGAAAGGTTAACATTGTCTTTAATATTAGATAATTTTTTAATTAATGTTGTTCAAAGTGAGTTAGAACGCTGTATTCGAAATATTTGGCGTAAATAAATCGACCGCATTGGGCGTGTTGTGGCGGGAAAATTAAAGTGTTGCCGCAAAAAAAATAGATCTCCTAGTTTATTCTTTTGGTTCTATAATTGGAGTATTTCTTGGAAACTAAACTGGATGGAAAAATAAGTTATATGGTTGCAACACTGATTTAAAGTTATATCCACTGACGTTTCTTTATTGAGCCACGATGTGCCTGACATGGCCGTACCTTAACCGGTGTACATAACTTTTATTTAAGGATTCACATAATAATATTATTTCCACATCTGCTCAAAAGATCACAATTTGTCTTCCGCTACTGCTCATAATGATTGAACACTCAAAATAATTTCCGCAAAAAGTTTTCTACCAAAAAAGTCGAATAATAAACCAGCAGTTCAGTGTTTTCTCGCTAAAAATATAAACGCATCTTAGAGAAAGAATAAGTAATATCTATTCTCTGTTTACGAAAAGCATGGAAACCTTTTTTAATGATTTGGGTTGCCCGTCTTCATTAAAAAAAACTACTAAATATTAAAGTACAGCTACCCTCAAAAATAGGTTAGCTTTATACTCTCATTCACGGATAATATTTCTTAATTTATTCCAATCTAAAGATTTTTTAGTAGGTATTCAGTAACTACTGAGGGATACTGTTTCACTACTGAACTGCAAATCTAGTCTTTGCAAGTCCTTGCTATCACAGCAAAAATTTCACTGCGTTTACTTCTTATGCAGTTTTACACAATGCAATGTATCGTAGAATTAAATTGATCTTCTATCATGAATCAAAGTATCTTGGCGAGTAAGTTGAGCAATTTGTCCTGAGGTTATAAGATACATTACACAATATACTTTTAGCTATATATTGCGCCAAATAATGAATGAGAGTTTGGATGACATCAATGTGAAATGTTTTTGTGAGTTATTTAGATAAATAATACCTATCGCTTCCATAGTTTAGATGATCTATTTCATCAAGCATGTTCAATTGTACAGGTCTCATTAACGTGAAAAATGAATAATTGTAAAACCATAGTTTCGTACCAGGAAATAGTAGGTATCTATGTGTACTACAAATAAATTATATTATGAGTATTTATAGCCACGATTGTAAAAAAATACTAAAAGTATCCCATGGAGCTTACATTGCGTGTCTGTAAGAGAAAAAATTAAGAATTTAATGTCTTCCTAATGTTTTTTTGATGGTCAAACACAATTGGCTTTAAGTTGACCTTTTAACTAGCATCAGTCAGTAATGCCATGTCAATTATGTCAATTTAAATTCAACGTGGAATCAAGGACAAAACTTTAATTGTATCTACCTATCGTAATCTGTCCGTTTTGTAGTACACGCAGAATCTATTAATTCCTTTATATACACCTTTATCTTTTATGAAGTCTGCACTAGTTCAGGGGTGGTGCTTCATTAATCACACTCGAGAATTGCTGCATTTCATACCAAATCTAGTTTGTAGGCACATATAGGCTATGAATCATCTCATGATTTTTGTTTAAAAGTTATTGTAAGAGTTAATTAAGATACCTTGTATGGTTTATTCAATGTGTACTTTGTCGGCTGTAACTATAAGCGCGGAGAACAACGTAGTTGTATAACTTTGAAGTGAGTCTCATTCTAGAGATGAACAAAAACAAAATGGGAAATGACGTAAATGAATCTTCATGTGTATGGTCGAGTCAAGGAGGACCAATGTGGTTATCAAAAGACTTCAAAAAATTAACGGATAACTTTGAATGTTCAAAGTTATCTGCGCTTCTAGTGGTAACTTTAACCATTATCACGTATGTAAGGCAATAGTGTTTAACATCAACGCTCATTGTGTCGGCATTCTAGTCTTATCGTACTATCTATATATTTTGATGGTTTAACAAATATACCTACTCATATACGCGGTAGAAGAAATGTATTGGCTCAGTAGGATTACCGTTCCTTATATTATATTTGTAGGAATTTGTCCATTAATTTGTTTACACGTAATATTAGTATAAGTATAATTATGTAAGAGTACATACAAAAACACGTGCCCTAGATTGTAGTTCCGATTGTGATATTTTTTAATTTTTAACATTCTTTTATCTATTTTAAACAGCAGACACCTCGGAGCAGAACAGTTTTAAATATGTACCTATACAATATTGTGTTACAGAGAACTACAGATAAAATCTAAAAAAAATATTGTATACAACGTTTGTTTTGCGTAATCTAGTGTACATATTGCATATTGTTTAAAATATATATGTTAAAAATTTCGGTGTTCATATTCATTGTTTTGGTGTATGAGCCAAAAGGAAGATGCCAAATTACACACGTTAATCACGTCCATCTTTGTGTGATCATTTGATTTCACATTCAAATAACATTGTGCTCAGTAAAAGACAATTTTGTAGGAAGCAAGGATGTAGATAAAAGTTGTAGTCCACGTATATTATTTAGTAAACTAATGGTACGTACGACGTTAAGTATGTTATCACTCGTAAGTTTTGTGATGGAGGCATTTATTGGCCAATTTATTCGAAATTATATGGAGCGTAATTTTTTATAATCCGTAGTTAAGTGCCACGCCTAAAATAATCTAATAATATTATATACTTAAATTAAGCTTATTTAATATTGTTATAGATATAAGAATTAAATGAAATTACAAATTTGAGTTAAAAATGAGTTGATTTCTTTTTTTAATGCTTTATTCACATGACCCTCCCTACCAACTGATGCTAACGGTAAAATAGGTGCGTCGAATGGAAATAAACATGCTCAGTAGTCAAGTCCGTGCTCAAGTAGGTATGTATACTTTCCACGGAGTGAAAGATGACTAATCTTTGACATTCACCTTCCACCTGACGTAAACATCGTCACTTCTTGAGAGCGTCTCTGACGAGGGTGGAAAACGTTCTGCACCACTAGAGTCGCGACATCATTAGTTACTGAGTAGATACTAGCATATTTAGCACTAAACTTGCTCCAACAGATATATTTCCACCAATAAATAATATCTTTAGTGTGATTATTTTATCTTCCAAAGAAAAAAAAAGCTGATGTAAACCTGACAGAATATACGCAGAGCAAATCTATTATAATTAATGATGTAGGCATTAAACTGCCAAGTCAAAACCTCTGTGACGTGGCGCTAGTGAACGCGACCGTTACGTAGGAGGCGCGGGTTCGATCCCCGCTCAGTGCAAATATTTGTATAATCCATACTAATATTATAAATGCGAAAGTAACTCTGTCTGTCTGTCTGTCTGTCTGTCTATCTGTATGTTACGCTTTCACGCCTAAACCACTGAACCGATTTTGATGAAATTTGGTACAGGGGTAGATTAGACCCGGAGGAAGGACATAGGCTATGTTTGGTCGCGATAACCGACATCCACGCGGGTGGAGCCGCGGGCAAAAGTTAGTTGAATATATATTTACATTGGTCTGGTCGTCTTAAAGTTTGGGGTCTTATGGCGTCGCTTCACGGAAAATATTGAAGTTCAGCCAAACCCGTACTTAGACTGGAAAAAGCGGACCCCAGTCTCCGAGGTGAAAGCTTCGGATGCGACTGTAATTAACACTAAGATTATTATGAAGTACTTGTATTATACAGTAAAAAGGCTCAAAGAGCGGGGAAAAACAGAAGCAGCAGACTGTTGTATTTGCCTATGTCGAAGTTGGAAAGGTAACTCTAACAAATATTAATAATTTCTCAAATAATCGTTTAGCTGGATATTATAAACAGATCGATATTTAAAAACGGGCGTTTATAACAGTTACGGTTATATGCAAAACTTGACAAAGATTTCCTTTTAAACTTGACTGAATCTACCAAAATAGTAGTAAAATATTGAAATGGGCAACACCTGCTGCACCTTGTATTGCCAGATACTATATTTGAGAATTGGAATATTTAAAAAAAAAACTATCTTGCTTTATTTAAAAACTTTTTGTAAAGCTCCCGAAGACGTTAAGTAACAATAAAAAAGTAACCGGTTCGGTTCTAATTCTATGCACGAGAAAAAAGAAAATTTTATGGTGTGTTGTAATAATATTGTCAAACTTTATTGAAACTGGATTTAATACTTTTAAACGAAAATGCATGTTCATTGATAGGTATGATATGAAATAATTCAAAACTGTAAGATGGCTGAATTTAATACAAATACTTATAAACTTTTTTCATACTGGCAGTTGCACTTCCTTTGTTACATGGAAATGCAGCAAATGTCGGCCATCTTGAACCAAATTTCATTATGGCATGTGTCTTTCCAAATATCAAGTGATAGCAAATATAGCAATTGAATAAATAATTAAAAGTCACCATAAAAAATTTGCATATTTATAAATTAGTTTCAGTTTATTTTTAAATGGTTTTACATCAATTAAAAAATTAAAAAGATCTCCAATAAAACAAATCAGCTGTTATCCGTCAATCGATGTCAACAAAATTACATAATTTTGTTTAGAAAAACAGTGCAGCCTCCGTTTTTGAGTGTCATTTTGAAATTACAAAACATGAAGATTCGATGAAATGTTTCAAGGGACAAATTGAATAAGTAAATGTACCTAGCGGCTCGCAACATTCGCGACTTTGTGATTTTTGTATAATGTAATCCAATATAAATAATTTTAGTTATGGATCCAAACATTATAATTGAGTGCGGTGGATTTTATTTCATTCATAATTTTGACTCTGGAAATCTTGGTCATGTAGAACGAGTGCCTACGGAGTTAATAGGTGAGCGGGAATTTCTATAATTGCCATGAAATTGCGAAGTCCTACGCTTGTTACAATGCCGTGTATAGTTGCCAAATCCATGCCCTTTTGACGGACGGCTGGCTCGAAACATTAAAATTTCCTGAAATGAGTCTAAATACTGTAATCTAATATACTATGACACTGTTCCACACTATATTAGATTAAAATATTTATATTTATTAGTCAATATTTACTTGACACAGATAAGGTAAGGTAACACCAACAGCACTGTAAATAAAGATATCGCGCTAAATGAAGATATCTAGTGTACAACTGGTTTTAAATGTTCCTGAAATAACCAGTAACATTTTGAAGGGGACCTTTATCATTGACTTTTTAAATGACCTGTTGTTAAAGACATGACATGCATATAGATTGCTAAGATTTGTATAAAAACCAACACACTTTCTCTTTTTTACTTTTCACAAATCAGTCTGATTAGAAGACAATTATAAATAAAATGCCTTGCTAATGTTTATTCTTATTAGATTATTCTACATTGTTTGTTAGTTTAAAACAATTTATCGTTAAGTTTTTTTTTACTGTCCATAGATGTTGTTGCAATTATGTTAATCATTCGGCAATTTTATGTAAAATTAAAATTGGAATGTGCACAGTAAGTTTTGATACACATAGAAATTTTTCAAATAAAATTCTATCACATTTTTTAATTTATTTACACTGATTCCAACATTGTAGTGCACAAGATAAATTGTGATAGACTTCAATTAGTTAAGTTATGT
Source organism: Eilema sororculum (assembly GCA_914829495.1). Taxonomy (NCBI): domain Eukaryota; kingdom Metazoa; phylum Arthropoda; class Insecta; order Lepidoptera; family Erebidae; genus Eilema; species Eilema sororculum. The sequence goes on from OU618543.1 coordinate 6,260,120, forward strand.
AATCTTTTCATAAATTTTAGGATATCTTACAGCTCTTATACTAAAATGTATTTTCCATGTTTTTATCCTTATAGCTCCAAGCTTGAATTCAAAGGGGAATGCTGCGGAGACTCCCGATTATGAGTTTAACTTGTGGACCCGGCCAGATTGTGCTGGTACTGAATTTGAAAATGGCAATCGCACCTGGTTTTATTTCGGGGTGCAAGCCAGTGAACCGAATACACAGGTAAAAGTAATTACAAAAATCAATAACCAAATTGTCTTACTCTAAATGAACCAGAAAAATAAACACATGCAACAGTTTCTTAGTAACTGGGTAGTTCACAATTGGGTAGTCTACTACCCAGGATGTTGTGACTGCCACTTCAGTGAACAATTTCAAAAACAGACTGGACCACTGGTTAGAAAAAACCTTTATATCTATGGGCACAATCAATTGTAGTTAATAAGTTGAACTGTTCTTCAACAAGTGTGAACTGTGACATAGACACATCAGCTCAATGCTGCTCGTCTATAATCAAATAAATAAATAAATTCAGATTTATGACCATTATTTGTTCCTTGAATAGTATCCACTGGTATATAACTAGCTTTAAAAATCTAGCTACTGCCTGTGGCTACACCTGACTGGAATCCTGATACCATTACTACAATCCATGGAAGCTTATTTATCCTAAAAAGTCAGTCTTCCAAAAATATTATTTAACAGGTACGGCTGAACCTGATAAATCTAAACAAACAAGGCAAGATGTACAACCAAGGCATGGCGCCCGTCACCAGGACACTACCAGGCAAGCCACAGTGGGAACGGATAAGGGATCGTCCTATACATACAGTAAGTGCTTATAGATACATATAGGATGTACAACATAAAAAATAGCCTATGTTTTGATTTTTTTTTTTTAAACACTCTTTGTCATTTCAATTTTGTATTTGGGTAGTTTTACTTTGTGAGCAATAATGACTCATCTAGTTCCAACATTTTATAGACAAGCTATTTCTTGAAGGAATGTAAAAATATTTTTTTCTAAATGTGTAGTATCACAGAAAACATGCAATAAAAAAATTACAAAATAATTGATTGTGTGACATTGCGATTTGAATATATTGGCGGTAATGGCATAGCTCTACAATAAGATGTCTTTTAGTACAGCTTCAATAAAATGGCCTGCATGAGTCACGGATGGATCATCCGTCTGACAGTGAAGTAGAGCTTTATTTTGAATACATCGGGAAAAATGAAATGCCCAAGTGGGACTTGAACCCACAACCTTTCTCTTGCAGGGAGAATGCTCTTCCAACTGAGTTTTTTTTTTTTTAACCGTGGGGGAAAATCCTCCATGGATGTTATGCCGGACTCCTACCAACTAAAAACCCCCACGGTAACGCCCAGAAGTCTATGGTTGGGAGCCCCGGGTAAGCCCTCGGAAGGATGTCCCAGGACTCCCATCAGACCTACGGCTACAATTGCGGCCTCGCCTAGGGGGTGGATCGGGTGCTATCCCGCGTCTATGGGGGGGGGTTCGGGTGTTATCCTGCTTCTTAGGGGGGGGGGGAATCCCTCACCTCGCGCTGCTGTCATGGGCCTGCTTCTGTAAAGACGGCGCTGTCCCACTTACTCCCGCTGGAGACCATGGCTCCCACCATGGTCTCGAGCGAGAGAGTGTCCACGCCCAGACCCACCATGAGGACCTGGCGCTATTGCGCCCACGCCGTGCTTCCAACTGAGCTATTGAGCCACACCTAAATCACTTCGAATCTCCCTTCTCTTTATATACGTCTTTAAGAGCGGCGGTGGAGCCATCTACTAACTTTCTCACGAACTGTTGATTTTTAAACATTTGATGTTTGATGACACCGTCCAAATATTTGATTGAATTTTTTAAAGCATTTAATAAGCTAACTTTAAAATTCGAATACATCGGGAAAAATTAAATGCCCAAGTGGGACTTTAATCCACGACCTTTCCCATGGAATGCTCTTCCAACTGAGCTAGTGAGCCACACCTGAATCACCTCAAATTTCCCCTATCTTTATAACCATCTTCGTTCGTCGTCCATTCGTTCCCCGTGTAAGGAAGACGAGGTCGTGGGTTCAAGTGCCACTTGGGCACTTAATTTTTCCCAATGTTTTCGAATTTTTAAGTTAGCATAATAAGTTTTATGTTATTTCTTTAATATTTTGTCAGATTGTCTTCTGTGCAATGTAATCCTTATAAGAATGAAAGAGACTAGTATCTCACAACACAGGGAATCCTAGTGTGGGATCTAGGGCTACAACCCATGTATTTCATTGATTTCTTGAGACAATAAACAAACATTAAATTAAACAAGTGCTATAAAAAAAATCATTAAAAAAGAGCTTAATTTATTACACTAAACATTTAATTCTAGACGGACGACAACACCTTCACACTGAGCTTCAGGTACCGCACATCAGATAACTTGAAAGCCACAACATTCTTCGCGTTCACCTACCCGTTCTCGTTCGCCGAGTTACAGATAGCTCTCAACTCCATAGACCTGAAGATGCTGCCACTGCCTAAGAAACCGCAGTCGCCTGATGAAATTTATTATTACAGAGAGTGTCTCATTTACTCTTTAGAAGGTAATTATCTGTTAATTTTATCTTACAAAACGGTTGGCGCGTTAGCCCTTACTCATAGACCATATTACTACATATGCGTGAACACGCATAAGGCATGCTGTAAGTCTTGAAATACATCTGGTACCACCAAATCGCACTTTCCCATACCTCTATCCTTTTCTATTACTCTGAACTTTCATTTACTAGAGCGAGAAAGAGACCGCAAGGAGGTATTAATGAGGCAGTCTAGTAGTTAATTGATACATATAGTGACTCCGCCCATATTAAATATAGATGTATTTCCCGCGTTTCACATTAACTTATTTTATCCAGATCAGTGTCGCCATTTTGGCACAATTTACTAACAAAACGTTCATATGAAATTTCGTATTTCGTGTTAATAATTAACAGGTAAGTATATTTTTATAGATATTATTACTGTGTCTTGAATATATGTCAAAACTCCCGCCAAACCTAAAGATTCTAACAAGAGTTGAATTATAAAGAAAAAAACACGTTTGTCTTTGAACAGGAAGACGAGTGGATTTATTAACGATTACTTCCCACCACGGCATCACGACAGAACGTGAGGAAAGACTAAAGAACTTGTTCCCCGATAACCAGGACCGGCCGTTCAAGTTCCTGAATAAAAAAGTTAGTCTGTTTAATATCTCTGTAAATCTAGGCCGCCATGTTTGTACAAAAAAAAAGATAGAATATAGTTTTTGGTCTACAATAGTGATCTTAAAATTAAGATGTAATTTTTTGTCAACAATATTAGGTACCATCACTCGTTTCCAAACTAAGCTGATACCTGAAAAAGAAGCGTCCGTAGTTTGGTGGATAAAGAGTCGATCGGGAGGTCCCACATTCGAATCGTATCCATTTCACTACCGACGTGATTTTGTGATTTTTACTCCATTTTTATGCTAGATATGTGCGTGTAGATCTGGGAATTTCGGATATTTTTTAGAAAATGTTGCTGCACAGCGCCATCTAGACCCGAAGTAGGCATAGCTTGGGTTCTCCATATTAGAAACACCCATACCAATTCGAACAGACATGTTGATGCCAACATTCTTTTCATTTTGACAGCAGTGAACACTGACGTCATTGTCCTTTCATACGACCTTCCATAGAACTTTTATGCCCAGCTCAAATATTCAATTGTTTTGCTAAAAGATGACAGAGATTTATTTTTACATTTCACGACACAAAAGTATCCCTATAAACATTACAGTGATGAATAAGGGGAATTAGGCATGTCAAAGGTAGTAACTAAGTACACCACGATCGCGCTAATTCCTGTTAAAATTATTCTATACAAGGTGACTTTATAGTAGTTTCGGCAAAAAAGAATTTGGGCAAAGTTTCGTTAGCAAAATCATCTGGAAGTATTACTTTGGGGAAAGAAAAAAAAATCTTTTTGATAATGTATGGAAATAATGTTCAGGTGAAAGGAAAAATTTATGGGGGTTGTAATTTTTTTTTTATTAGTTCTCCAAATTAATACTTCCAGATGATTTTGCTGGTTTAGTCGCATAACGTCCCATTCGCAAATGTCCCACGTAAAAAAACGTCCTATTCGTAAAACGTCCCATTCGCACAATGTCCCATTCTCAAAACGTCCCATTCGCAAATTGTCCCATGTATCGTGGCTGGTGGTAAACAAATTAAAAATGTTTTTTTTTTTACATATTATACCTATAATAATAGTGTGTTCAACACAATAAAATTCTATGGAAACAGTGCACAAATTCTTTTTTTCCGAGACGACTATAAAATCACTATTATAGTGACCGTCTCAATTTACATCCAACCTCCTTAGGTAGTGTCACTAACCCACGACTCGGAACTCTGTTTCTACGTAATTTTTTGTGAAAGTACTAATATACTCTTTTTACAGGTAATCTTTGTATCAGCCAGAGTACATCCAGGCGAGACCCCCTCAAGTTTCGTATTCAACGGGTTTCTCAATCTCCTGTTAACCCAAACTGACCCCATCGCGGTACAACTACGAAGGTTGTACGTGTTCAAAATGATCCCTTTTTTGAACCCGGACGGTGTTGCAAGGGGTCATTATAGAACGGACACTAGGGGGGTTAACTTGAATAGGGTGTATTTGAACCCCTCGTTAACCCTGCATCCGACGGTTTATGCGTCAAGAGCGTTGATTAGGTGAGTTGACATTTCGTTTCACACCTTCTTTCATGCTACAATTTTGTTTTTCTTTGCTTCTTTCTTCGAACAGCAGGCATATGCTGTAAGAACATTTCGAAAACGTTTAGGCCTCCGCCAAAAAAAACGGACTCCACCAAAGCGGTAATGTGTGCAGTGTGCTGCGTTCTGTGCGAGAAGAGATGTTTTTCAGCTCGGGAGACTCCACCAAAGCGGAGAGGTGTGCTATGCGAGAAGAGATGTGCGGTGTGTTGAGTCCCCACTCAACACACCGCACATCTCTTCCGCGCGCGGGGCACTGTGGGTGACTGGTGGGCGAGAGGGGGGAGGGTGCCATCGCTCACAGCACGCCGCTCACATCTCTCGTTTACGCTGCGCGTCGTCCGCGTCCAGCTTACATCTCCGCTTCTATCGCGGCATACAAATATTCCACATCTCCGCATAGCGATCTTCACTGAAGCTAAGCGGGAGGAGATGTATCAATAACGCATTTCTATTGGTTGTTTAAAAAACATCTCTCCGCTCGTCTCGTCTTTGCTTTGGTGGAGTCCCGGCCTTATTGATAAACCTACCTTAGAAATAAGACTAAAACTGCACCTTCTTATAACTTTCTTTTGGTGACGTCACAAGTCAGTAAAAATACAAAAAAAAACCATTTAAAGTGAAACTTACTTAAAATCATTTCCCTTATAGGTACTACCACTACGGCCATGAGAAAGAGGACCTGTTTGAAGAAACCAAGAGCTTCACTTCGCGCAGTATTCAGAACATTTGCGATGGTTCTGAGGTAGGTACCTATTTATAATCTTTAAATCGATAATTACTACTTACCTAAATGACCACTTTCCTGAAATAATTATTGATATGACCACTGGCAAATCATTCGTCGACCTAAAGAGTAAATAACAGTTTAGCTATTGAGAACTCTTTCTTTTCAACTTTCTTTAAAATAAAAAATGTATCAAGTTTTGTTTATACTGTAGATTGATGGCGCTTGGTGGAATCGTATAGTACAAGTGTGTTATTCAATATGTATCAAGTTTTATTTTGGCTTTTACGGTACTGCTCCACCGCCCTCAAAGATTCTATTGCAAACCAGAACATACAAGGCAATAATAATTATACAATGACCCATTTATTATTCCTAAATTGGTATTAGTGACACAAAAACTATACTGCAGTTTTCCCAAGCAACTACGACGACTACTCCGTGGCGCAGCGGTAGTGAACGCGACTGCTATGCACGAGGCGCGGGTTCGATTACCGCTCAGTGCAAATATTTGTGTGCATGAATATGGCTATTTGCATTGGTCTGGGTGTTTCTATGTATAGTATGTATGTATTTACAAAAAAAGTATCTAAGTATGTTTATCCGCATTCTAGATTCCATAACACAAGCTAGTTAAGTTATGCTTACCATGGGTCTAGATAGCGTTGTGTGGAATGTTTTGGAATATTTATTTATAAATTTATATTATTATTATTATGGGGTTCTTCATGACCCTACTTGATACCCTTATCTTGAAAGTTCCTTCAGTGTCAGTATCAGTGTTGCACACGTCCACAGGCTAAGTTAACCTCTTCCCATAAGCTTGTGAGTTGTGTTATAAAAAAATACTTATTTAAATTAAATAACTTCCACCATAGAGTCTAACTATCGAGCCTAAAAAGAAAAAGGAGCTCGCCACTTCGCCGTACAAGAGCAGTGAGGGATATAGGCGCGAGAAGCCCATCAAGACGTTCGCCACCAAGTCTTCTACCACGATTAAGCCACCTGGATCGTCCACTACAGAGAGCAGCACCCGGAAGGAGATAAAACCATTAAGCGGAGAGGCTGCACATTTGGCTGATCAGGTATGTGGTTTATTTGTTATTTTCTAGCTTTGAAAAATGTCGAAGTTCAGATAAACACGCAGTTTGAATGAAAAAAAAAATGGATTCCGGTCTCCGAGATCAAAGATTTATTTTTACTAGTGGTCGCCCGGTGGTCGAAATTCGACCATAAATAATTAAAAATTAAAAGTTTTAACATTATTAACGTTTATAACATATTGAGATTTTTTTTCAAAAAGAGCGGTATTTCAGTATATAAGACTATAGACAAATAATAACTATATCATGTCTGAAGTTGACTACATAATAATAGAGGTTTGGAAAATATCGTATTCTCCGTCCACGCAATTTTCGTAAAAACTGACACAAAGTGTTAACTTCACCCTGCTTCGCCTATTAATCAATAATAGTATTAATTTATAACTCCTTACAAATTTTTTTGTAACTCTTTTTTTATTCGTCAGCTGTGAATATTTCAAATAGGTATAGGACTGTGCGTATTACCAAAGCTTTAAAAAAAAGTATGAACACTTGAGTAAAAGTTGACCACAGACTAACAATAATTAAAGTTTTGGGGAATTGCATACTTCTCCGTTCGCGCAATTTTCGTAAAAAGAGATGCAAAGTTACCTATTTATTTATCAATATAATATATATTAAGTTAAAACCTCCTTACTATTTTTTATATTATTTTTTTTATGTCGTCAGCTTTCAACATTTCAAATAAGTACGGGTTTTTTTTTGGCCGGAAAGCGTAGAGGACTCATCGCGGTATTATTTTATTTTCCGAAATTGGTGTGAATTCAAGTTTTTATGTATAAAAATGGTGAATTTTTAGCCTGAATGACTTTGACAACGCACGTGTAGGAAAGTGGCATATTACAGTGAATAGTGATTATACGCGTTCAATCCAAATCCTGGGGAGATTTGGATTGCTTTTAGTAAAGTCCCCACAACGTTACTAAGGCATGAATTATCTATTTATCATTCACCATCATCATCATCATCATCATCATTATCATCATCATCATCATCAACATCACCATCACCATCACCATCTCACCATCATTAATATCATCCACTGTTATTTCAATGAAGAAAATATTTGTAACTGATGATAAGGCAGCGTGGTCATAGTACCTTAGCCTGTTCCGAGAGGAACTAAAGAAACAAAAAAAATCAAATAGTTATGGAACTGTTGTGATGATTTACCTATGCCTAAAAAAAAAATAACTGTATGTACACGTAAGTGACATGCGTATGTGTGTGTGAAAATTGGCTATAGTGTGCGTAACGTTTATTTTAATAAAAATAAGGTATTTTAATGCATTATTATAAAAAAATATTAATCTTATGCACTTCTCTTCGGTATGAACTATCAATATGCCAAATCTTACCCTCCTACGTACCCGCAATTTTCGTAAAAAGGGATCCAAAAATTTTCCTTCACGTATTAATATATAGATATGTAACCAGGATTAACGCAAGGATGAAAAAGTTTCGGAAGGAATGTTGACTGCATTACCATAACCCATGGGAATCTATTCCTGGGATAAAAAGTGACCTTTGTGTTATTTCATGCTATAGTCTATTCCTGTACCAGATGTCAGATACCTTGAGCCGTTAGAGCGTGATTGAATAACATTACATCTTCCACAAATGTTCAGATTTATAATATTAGTAGGATAGGATTTAATGCGCGGAAGACTTATAGATTTGTGATCAGTTTAGAGCTTCCTCTGTCCTCTTTAGATTTGGTTTATATGGCTTTTTTGCGAGCAAATCCCGTGGGGTGCTATGACGCTCTTTGGAGATTGGTCTATGTGCGGCATTGGATAGTTTTCAAACATGAATTAATAATGTTTTCGATATGATTATTTAAGAAAATCCAGCTTTGATACCTTCTTGCCTAAAGCAAAGCAGAGTAGATTACATTTTCCATGATATTGAGGTTTTAATACTTGTCCGATGGTCCATTTGCTAAATTGGTCTTGAATATTCGTTTTATATTGACGTTTTGTAAGTTCCGATATAATGGTCTATGCAAAATAAACGATTTTGACTTTGACTGCCTACCACTGACCTACCTAAATATTACTGATAGGGTTATCAGAAATATTCAGGTAAATAAAATGGTTTTCAGTACAGATATTTCTTTAATCAAAAAGCTATAAAAGAAGGCATCGCTTTGAATGCTTTGATGTTTGCAGTTTGTTTCAGCAAACATTTGATTCAAAACAAACAATTAACCTATTTCTTTTCGTAAACTATTGCCTGACATAAACCATTCCTGTAAATTGCGAATGATACAGGGTGACTTTCCGTCAGTATAATTTTGTTCGACCAATGTTTGTGTTTTCTTTTGTTTGATTCCTCTATCTATGTAACTACAGCTCAAGCCAACAACAAACTAAAAAGAAACGGATTTTTTTTTCGTGCGGAAATTCCCACGGATACCTTCCCCGCCGGAGGTTATGTTGGACTCGAACCGACTAAAACCGCATACCGACTGAGGGTCATGGTGCTCCTATCGACATATACCTACCTATTTTCACATTCAAAAATTAAATATTACATACTGCTGTTTTTTTAAATATAACCATTTTCACTCGGAATGATTAATTGTAACGACACCCTATACAACTAATCTGTTCAAGCATATAAAAGTTACTGGTATAGTATTATGCACATATGCCGTGAAAAGATCACAAACTTGTAAAATGAAAAAAAAATGGAGTAATGCCCGTGCCCTATAAAAAGGAAAACAAGTACGATTTTTTTAGGAACAAATATCGGTCATGACCATTCGAACAATCAACCACATCATCGCATGACTTAAAATATTGGCATAAATTCATACACACCCTGTATAAATACTGCGGTTCCAAAAACTTTTGCCAACAGTCATTATGTGCATAAATTCGAAATTTTCAACATTTGGGTAAAAGTCTTTTATCACTATTGTATAAAAGTGATATTAATGTGTTTATCGCGTGAGCGCGTCCCATCTATAATTATTTTTAACACAACGTTGGTTGTATTCAATTTGAGTGGTACCAAGAACCAAACCAACTGTTTATTGTTATAAATTAAAGATGAATAAATAAAATTAAGTTTAACGACAGAAAATGGCAACATCTTCGTTTCTTTAAGTGATAAAACCGTAATTGATTAGTATCGTACTATATACAGTCAGTGAAATGTAGCCGATATTTACATATTTACGATTTTGCGGCTTCAATTAACTACCTGGTTTTTTACTTTGTTGACTCGACCTAGGGTTATATACAACTCTACTATATTATTCGATCTGGTGTGTGGGCCGAGTTGACCACCTTACTTTACCTTGATGGTCGACTCGACCTATGATCGATTCACACCGTTTCTCGACAGTATTGTTGGTGGACCCTGAGCTTCAAGTTCACCTTAGCGTCGAATGCAATCAGAAAAATACATCTCCATGAATCAACTGTTTTGGCATTTGGGTTAACCCATCTAAAACATTAAAATGTATGTTTTCATAATAACAATTAATATCTTTCATTTTTTATTTATTATTTGATGAACAGTTTTAGAACTCATGTTTTCAACAGCAATATAGGTGAATTAACCTTCTATCTATGCATCGCCCTTGTATAGTTCCTAATTAATTTTACGTGTACTGAACCGTATATCTACTTGATACATTATCGATATAATATGAAACGAAATAAGCCATGCGTTGCTGATCGTACTAGTTAAGCCCTCAAATTTTAATCTGAATCATGAAACAGTTATCTAGATTGTAGGTTCCAAGAAATATAATACTGTAATTAGCGACAATGAAAATTTGTATGAATGAATATAATCCTACTATGATAAATAGTTCAATACCCTGATGATAACAGTTGGACACTTGATCGTAGTGGTTTAGTATGTCTGAAAATTGAGAATTGCAACACAATTTGTTGGATTCTAAGGGTATGGCAGAAACAGCAAATACAGTTAATAAAATATGGTCTTTTAACTTTTAAACTCTCGCGATCCATGACAGCCGGTGTAAACTCGTCGAAAAGTCAGGCAAATCAAAGGTATGTACCTATACCATGATCGCGTTAATTCCCGTTATAATTATTGTATATAAAAAAATGGCCTTAACAATAGATTAGTTACAAACTTTTTTTTTCATAATAATGTGATAATAATGCTCCCAATTCTGTAGTTACATCTCTAAACTTAAAATTCTCTAAAAGTTCAAATTAAGTCGCATGTTCGTAGATGTCGACTAAAATTGAAGCGTACCGTCAAGGCGTCGACTTAATTTGACAGGTGTTCACTAAAATAAATCATCTGTCCTTTTCTATCTGATAATGAAAGAAACAGATGCAATTAGAAAATTTTAGAGAATTTTAAGTTTAGAGATGTAACAACAAAATTAGCAGCAATATAGTATTTTAAAGACAATAAGGTGTATGGGGCCCACCAATACCTTTAGAACCCCATCTCCAAACCAGAGACTCTGACACGGGCTTTCCTCGGAACGACAAGAGGTTCGTGAGGATAATCGTTCCTTCCCAGCTTATAGTCAAAGAAAAAGTATATGATGGTGGTAATGAAAACTAACTTACTCAACAGGTATGCGACATGAAACTACAAGAAATGCCCTCACAACTGGCATCACAATTAAGTGAAGTCTCATCAAAGTCGAACGATAACACCGAGGAATCGAACACGCCATCTTTACTTAACGACAGTATTCTTCGGGCGTGCCTGGGTTCAGACGTTCACTTGAGCACTAGTGAAGAACTCAACATCCAAGGGTCGAACCCACTACAGCCGTTGAGAGACACGCTGAAGAATAGTATAAGTTTGCTTATGGAGTCTCATTCATCAGTTGGGGGGTAAGTTTTTTTTTAACATGTCGTCATCTAGATCCAGACTAAGAAAGCTGTTTTTCGAGTAAACATAATAAATTGAAACACCTTGCTCAATGCAAATACAAAAACACACAAACATTTGTACTGAAGGGGATACGAACCTGCAAGCCCGCAACCTCTAACTTAGCGCCCAAACACTCTACCGCTACCCCACAGACATAGTCATGATGTAACTAAATGATAATCCGTCAAAAGTAAATGAACTAAAACTTACTATGTGAAGTCGAAACGCGAGGCAATTCAAAGATATTTATACACCTTTACTATTTTCGCGTTAATTCCCTTTAACATTATTGTAGTTTATTATTAAGAATTATTCTTTTGTTGTTCTAGCGACAGCTTAATAGGCAGCGCCGATGTAAGACAATCTAAGATGCAGATGGGTTGGTGCTCAGAATGCCGTCAAGCTGTGTCCAAACTGGAAGATACCATGCCAGGCATCACGAGCATGGTACCAGGATATAATGTATCATTGGTATGTGTTTTGAACTTTTTCCCTACGATTATAATAAGAAGTAGTCGTTAGATGATAAATAATATTTGAGTTGACTATGTTTTTCTTTTAGTAAACGCCAAAGCATTTCCCATACGTTTAGCATGTTTTTGGCGATTTCTATAATTTCTAGTACTCACCTTAAATGGCCTCATTGAGTCTTCCAATCCTTAAAAGAAATATAATTCCAATCCTGAAAAAAAATATTTTAAATTTTTTCTTGCTGACTATACGATTTTTCAAAATCTGTAAAGGTAGTTCAGAATATTCTCAAAAATATCCTAAGATCCTTTTGCTGAAACTATAATGGTTAAAGTACCTGTCCTTACTGCCCCGTCTCGAAAGTACACTCTAACCGGTATCCAGTATATCCTGATGTAAACTTCTTCCATGGCCAGAATCGATCCGAAACACTCACTTACCACTCCATTGACGAGTACAGAGAACATCAGAAACAACAGTTTGACGAAGCAAGTTTGAAAAAGGAGCAAGAAGTAATTATTTTACTTGCTGTACATGTAGATTTTTGTAGAAATATTCATACATACTTGGAGGGTTTTAAAAAAACCACTTTACCAGCGTGTGTATTAAAACAACAGCATTAGCACATAAGCTATTTCTAAATTGGACTTTAAATAAAACTACAGAAACTTGTACAAAAATTTAATAAATCCTCTGATTTTTAGACAATACCTAGTTTTCATGTGTCACTTGCTTAGCCTGGTGTGGTAGGCTCTCATATCAGTGGGAATTATTCTTAGTAATCAATGCATACAATGCAAAAGTAAACTTCATATGTTAGGTTCAGTATAATTTAGTTCCCGCCATCTTCGATAGATGTCACCACACTCACTACATCCGCATAAACCATGTACGCACTAATAGTAGTATAGTGCTGTAGTGTACACTAAACTTAAAACTATAATAGCAATGTACATTTTCCACAGTCTGCCGAGCAACTACCTCCGAAAGAAGACACGTTATACTTCTGCACCAACTGTTTCAAGAAATATATTCTAACACCTAACAACAAGGAAATCGTACGTAATTTTCTGTTAAATGACATCCGAATATAATTTGTAGAAAATAAGTGTGTAATATGCTGGTAGGTAATTATTGTACTTGGATAGAAAACTAGGCTTGGGTAGCGAACTTTTGTAATCTGTAAGTTACCACTAGGCCCAGAGCCGACATAGACTCTGACAAATCCATCATGTCCTTTACTGTGTGGACCACCCGCCCGCGGACTGCGTTCCCTAACAGAGGGTCGAGTCAACCAATCCAATAACTGACAGTGTTCAACTGAACTAACTTTTAAACTCTCGCGTTCCATGATATATAATAACACTAACGGGAATTAACGCGATCATGGTATACTAATCACTGGATTGAGTTCCACCATACGCAAGTCCTCTCCACCGAACGTCACTTCTATTCAAGAACTGTACGTGAAGCGATTGAAATCAAGAAACATAAAAATTTCAATCGGGAAGATGGGTTTAAATTATCTGCAACATGGAATCCAGTGATAAAAAACATGCAGCCTCGCTTTTCTGTGCAGTCGGATAAAGACCGGACAGTTTGCTTACAGAATAGGGACACTGTGAGTGTGGTATGTGACGGTACATGGCGAAAACAAAATATCGAGAATGTGCGGGTAGATGAAGAACCTACTACCTCACGGACTCGAAGACGGCGGGCGTGCACTACTGCGCCAGTCAGCCTGTGACCACGGCCGGTGTAACCTGGTCGAAACGTCAGGTAGTGTTCAACTGAGCCTGCGGGCTGAGTTACCTAAAAGTCGGTCGAGTCAACTGCTCCAAAAATTGGCAGTGGTCAACTGAGCCTGTGGCTGAGATACCTAAAAGTGTGTCAAAGATTTTTATTCAACATTGACCAACACTCATGTTTATTATCCACGTCAATACTAATTCTACTTAACACTAGTTTACCACCGCTTCCAAGGCGCTGGTGGAGAAGAAACGGTGCAACAGGTTCGAGTCGAGTCTACCACTAAAATAGGGTCGAGTCAACCACTAAAATAGGGTCGAGTCGACCAATAAAATAGGGTCGAGTCAACCACTAAAATAGGGTCGAGTCAACTTCTAAAATTGATGTTCTTTTTTTGAACAGAAGCTTCACGACCATGCGTCAACGACTTCCGTGGCAGTGTCGGCGGGCGACAACGGAGACGTTCGCGCCGAGCCTGACACTCAGTCGATGTTCGGCGGCAGCACCGGCGATATGGCCGTGCCTTCGGTTAGTGTTGCCACTTGATAAAAAGGTGTAGTGACGAAAAATCTAAAGTAAAGCCAACGAAGCGAGAGAAAAAAGATAAACAACGTTTCAGCGGTCCCAAACATTTTCATTTCAAAACTAGCTTTTGCCCGTGGCTCCGCCCGCGTGGTTGTCGGTTCCTGGCAATTATTCGAATATTTCTCTACGTACAAACCTTCCCTCGACTTCCACGAATAATTCCAGACCAAAATTAGCCAAATCGGTAAAGGCGTTGTTGAGTTATAACATTACAACGAAAAGTGGCATTTATTTTTATACATATAGATTATTACGTATCACTTCAAGCACATTCCAGACAGGAATGAAATTGCTCATAAGATGGCGAATCTGAGAGTTTAGAACCGCTGTCACCGCTGTACTGACAACTTTTCTGTACTACGAAACACGCAACGACGGCTGTCGCTCGGCCATTGTCGCGTACGTGTGATATGTGCGACAAGGACAAAAAATCGCTGGTTATCGCAACGTAACTCAGTAATGGTCGCTTTGTTTACGTTTTTTTTCTCGTCTCGTTGGCTTAGATAGTACGATAGTAGTATTTTTTCTGGGAGTTTTGACGGGAAAGCGTAGAGGACGCATCGCGGTATTATTTTATTTTCCGAAATTGGTGTGAATTCGAGTTTTTATGTATAAAAATGTTTAAACATAACGTCTTGGACAACTCACACGCGTGTAGGAAAGTGGCATATTGCAGTGAATTGTGACTCTATGTGTTCAGTTCAAATCTCCCCAGGAAGCTTTTAGTAAAGTCCCCACAACTTTACTGAGGCAGCAATCACTCATTCGTCGTCATTATCTTCACCATCAGCATCATTAACCCATTATCATCATCGTCATCAATCATTTTAACTAAAGTTATATCATACAAAATAAGACTTGACATACAGGTCTAGCTGCCATTGTCATAAAATCATTAAAAAAAAATTTTTCTTTATTATATTTAAATTAAATAGCTACTGAAAACCCGCGGTAGCCTAGTGGTATGGGTAATGGACTGCTGAGACGAGGTCTCGGGTTCGATCGCAGGTTTACCATGGCACACACCAACGACTTTTCGAAGTTATGTGTGTATTTATCGCAGGTTTATAAGTGCCCGGTTAATGGCAATAGGCTCGCCATCTATTACATTGGGACCGTGTAAACTGGCGAAACTTGGGTGCTAGCACCTCTGCCTACCCCTTCGGGGAATACGGGCGTGAGTTTATGTTATGTTATGTTATGTTATGCAACTGCATTAATGACTTCTAGCCCCCGCCCAAGCCTAAACCAGAGAAGCCGAAATCCGCCACGATCCCCCGCCCCGACAGGCCGGCCAGGAAGAAGCCCGTCACCCCCACACCCACCACCGTCGCACACGCCGCCACTGTCGTCAAGTGCCCCTGCGCGCCCAAGGAGCCAGAGTCTGGCCTCTACCTGTATATAGACTTACATGGACACGCTTCGAAGAAAGGTACGATATCCATATCCATACTAATATTATAAATGCGAATGTAAGTCTGTCTGTATGTTCGCTTTCACACCTAAACCACTGAACCGATTTTGATGAAATTTGGTATAAGGGTAGATTAGACCTTGAGAAAGGACACAGGCTATGTTTGGTCGCGATAACCGACATCCAGGGGTGTGGAGCCGTGGGCAAAAGCTAGTTATTTAATAATTACCTCTATCCACAACCCAAGCTTAAACCAGAGAAGTCGGAATCCACCACTTTCTTCCGATAAGTCGGCCAGGAAGAAGCCCGTCATACCGGGTTTGCACACCCAAGGAACCTGGATCTGGCCTTTATTTATATATAGACCTGCATGGACACACTTCGAATAAAGGCGAGGGTTTGAACTATCAATCTATAATAATTAATCTTGTGTTGATATCCTTAAAAATCTTTGTATGGTACTAGTAGTTTCTCGTAACTTCCACAGCTAGGCTAAAATGCTTGAGCTAAGAGCGGCTTCACCTCGGTATGTAGTTGCCTGGTTTGTACCCGGGACATCGATTGAATAGGTTCAGTGATATATAATAAAGAGTCAGACCGACAGTAGGTCTAGCAATGGCTAGGGCTCCCTTCAACACGATTCCTACTGGCTTGTTCTGCAATTGAAAGCCGTGGCAGAAATGTTTACACTCCAAAATTTCCAACGGCTTGCCTTTTGAAAGTTTTCACGCTACGCCACTTAAGTCTAGTAGTTTCTAGTATTCAGGCACTATAGAACTTAAACGCTCACATTGCAAGACCTAGGCCAATAAGATTAATTTTGCCAAAACTAGTAGAATTTGTAATCTTACACTTATTTACCATTTTGACATTCCAAATTAACAAATGGTAAGACATATTAGATCACGACATTTTCAAAGCAAATCTTTTTAAATTGTAGTAAGCAGAAACCGGCCAGATTCAATGATTAATATTGTGCAAAAAATATAAGTGGTTTAATTCAATATGTGTAGTAAGTTACACCCAGTGCCATCAGATATGTGTAGTAAGTTACACCAAGTGCCATCAGTCAACAGTTAATATAAATAAGTAGTCTTCGCGAGAAAACTGGTTGAGTATTTCTTCTACAACTGTAGCTCTTGTTCCAGGTATCTTCATGTACGGGAACCATTTTGACGACCTGGAGAGCTGCGTGGAGTGCATGCTGCTGCCTCGCATCATGTCTCTCAACAACCTGCACTTCCACTTCTCTTCGTGCAACTTCACGGAGAGGAACATGTATCTCAAGTTAGTCGCCCTACTAATATTATGAGTATTGACACGTCAATTTGACTTCACCTCGCCCGATGTTAAGCTAAAGGCAAAGTCTCGGAAAGAGGGTTACCATCGTAAACATGTACCATGTACCACAGTGTTGGCACTCAGCTTGACGAACGCATTAGATGCCTTTTCCCGCCCCGCTTAAAGGACCCGGGACTGTAGGAAGAAGGAAACACATGAGCTGGCAGGGAGTTCCAGGACTTACGTGGGCTTAGGAAAGATGAAATTCTTAGGATCGGTAGTATAGTATAAACTTAGAAGAAAAAGAAAGGAATGAATTCTCGCGAAGGGACCCTACAATACGATTTCTCCTAGCTTGCTCTACAAAAGGAAGCCGTGGTAGAGATGTTTACATTTACACTCCAATATTTCCACCGGCTTGCCTTTTGAAAACTTTCAGCCTTCGCCACTGAAGCAGGGCCCTCGAATTATAGGGACGACAATGCTAGGGAGTACTTAAGACTTTGGCTCTAATTCGATGGACCAAAATGTAAGGTTTGGTAAATTACATTTTGGTTTTTAGTCCAATAGTTTTCAAGTCCGAATATCTCCTTTATTTTCGTTAGTTTTTGAAAATCTTGACACCACTTAAAACACAATACTCTAACTGGTTGAAAATAATCGATGATCAACCAATGAGCGTCCAGTATTCGACACGTGTTACGAGTTTGACAAACATACAAGAAACTGGGGTAAGTTTAACTCAATATGACACTTTACTAGAAAACACGAATGACATACTATTGTCTCTTTTATACTACACTGCTTTGCCATAAGATAGAATAGTCTACTTTTAACAACGTGCCCCACCTTAAACTTTGAAAAACATCGGAAATAATGAAACGCTTATCTAAGACTTACCTTACAGGGGGAATGCTCTTCCATCCGAGCTATTGAGCCACACCTGAATTACTTTAAATTTCCCTTCTCTTTATATCCTTCTTTAAGGGTGACGGTGGAGCCATCTATCAACTTTCTTACGAACAGTTAGAACTAATGAATAATTTTTGAACCATTTTAAAGTTAGCACAATAAATGCTATAAAAAATTCATTCAAATATTTGGGCGGAGTCATCAAAATTTTCTTTTTATATAGGAAACGTCAATTTGACTTCACCTTCATGTTAAGCAAAGGCAAAGTCTCAGAAAGAGGGTCACCATCATAAACATGTACCATGTTAACAGTGGTGGCACTCAACTTGACGGCCTCATTATATTCCTTTTCACGCCCCGCTTAAAGGACCCGGGACTGTAGGAATTCCTACCAAAAACCTAACCTTCCAATTCGTTTTCCAGAGACCGTCGGGACGGCATGTCCCGCGAGGGTTCAGGCCGCGTGGCCGTGTTCAAGGCGACCGGCCTGGTGCGCTCGTACACGCTGGAGTGTAACTACAACACGGGCCGCCTCGTCAACGTGCTCCCCCCCACCGTGCGGGAGGGCCCGGCCGCCGCCCTCCTGGCCAGCGCCCCCCCTCCGCCGAAGTACACGCCGCATATATTTGAAGAGGTAAACCCGTTTCAGGTTTGTGAGCAAAGTGAATGTTCACTTGTAGAGTTGGTGGTTTGGAGTAGTTCGTGACACTGTGAGAACTTCCAAAATTTATTTGATGAGCTGACGAAAATTGGGCTCAATTAGGTGGTAATAGGTTAGCGTATTGCCAGGTCAAGCAATACTAGTACAGTCCTACCATGAACTCTTAAAACAGGTCAGTAATTGAACGGCTATCATAATACCAACTGCATAAATAACTTTGTAATCATATATTAATATATAGGATTACAAAGGTACATTTGCAGTTGGTACTATGACAGCCGTTCAATTTATTGACTTGTTTTAGAGTTTCTGGTACGGAATCAGGTCATTATGGATGAGTGAACATTCTTAACACGAATAGACCTCTCCGTATTTAGGAGAGTACGGTAACTTGTCGGTACCAGTTGCCATATGAACCTCTGTGACATTAATTTGTGGGCCGTTAGAGCCCTACACCTAACTACATAACTTCGATATCGCCAGTGGGTTGTAGAACTTCACAGATGGCTTTTTTTCGTGCGGAAATCCCCACGGATACCTCCCCCGCCGGAGCCGGAAAGGGAGGTTATGTCGGAGTCGAACCGACTAAAACCGCACCCCGACTGAGGAGCGTGGTGCTAGGCCGGAGCTGAGGTTGTCATCGACATATCTCTCGCACCCCGGCTGACCCTGGGCCATTCCTTGCGGTCTGGCCTGGGGGGTGGGGATAACGGTGTCCCCGACACTTAACAGATGGCAGTCGTTTCACGGCAAATATCGATATTTAGCCGCTTTATAGACTGAAAGCCCATCTGAGTAGTGTAAAGCCTAGAAGGCTGAAATCCAAGAAACAGAAACTTACACTATTAAAAAATCCCACAACTTTGAGAACAACGAAGTCTTCTCTCAGTGTCAGTCGTTGGCGTTGAGTATTGTAGGTTATAGCAGCATTAAACTTAAACTCATCACACGCAGCCAACTGTAGTTAGTCACACGTTTTAGATATAACACGCCTTGCCAAAAAAAAGTACTTCCACTTTGCCCCACCAAGCGTCCCCACTGGTGGGGCAAAGTGTAATGTTGAAAAAATGTATATACACTTTTCCCCACTATTTTTTTTATATGGTAAAAAATATACCCGTTTAAATTCCTGGTGCAATCGCCCCTACTAGGGCCTAAAGTGGAGGTACCCCAATAAATGTGTACCTTTTTTTTTCCCGTGCGGAAATCCCTTCGTATACCCCCCCTTCCGGAGTCGGAAGAGGAGGTTATTTCGGACTCGAACCGACTAAAACCGCACGCCGACTGTGGGGTCGTGGTGCTAGGCCGGAGGTGAGGTTGTCATCGACATATCCCTCGCACCCCGGCTGACCCAGGGCCATCCCTTACGGTCTGGCCCTCCTCAGGAGGGGGGACAACGGTGTCCCCCAACTCGCCCCCGGAATGGAGAGGCGCGCTGTTTAGCGCGTCGCCGCCGTGGCCTGCTTCTGCTGGGGTGACAGGCGGCTCCACCCGTCACCCCCAGGCCCGCGCTCATGGGGAACGGAGGTCAGTCAGTGCCCTCTGACGCCCGAGTTGCCTGCGCGCGCGGGCGACGCGATCCGCGAGACTTTCTCGCTCGCGCCGCCTCTCCCGTTCCGCCGTCTCCTTCACGACCCTTACCTGCTCGCTGAAGGAGACGCCGGCCGCCCACGCGTCGGCGCAGCGGACCATTGCTGTGAGCAGGGTGGCGAGGGTGAGAACTCTCACTCCCAGGGCCGCCACTAGCTCCCGCCTCGGTCCGGCCCATGCCGGGCACTCGGTGAGCGTGTGCAGCCCTGTGTCCTCGCTAGCGTCGCAATGATGGCACTCGGACTTTTTTTTTTTTATCGTGCTATAAATCCCCACGGTACCACCTCCACAGAGCCAGTGGAGGTGATTATGTCGGACTCGAACCGACTAAAACGCACGCCATCTTGGGTCCTTGGTTGCCGGAGGTGAGACTGCCAAAAGCATATCTCTCGCACCCCGACAGACCCAGGACCATCTCTTTCGAGATGGCCCCCTTCGGGTTGTGGGGACCAAAATGTCCCCATCTAGCCCCGGTTACGGGGAGGCGCACTTTGCGCCGCCGCCGCGGCCTGCTTCTGCTAGGGTGACAGGCGGCTCCACCGGTCACCCCCAGGCCAGCGCTCATGGAGGACGGAGGTCGTTCTGCGACCTCCGACGTCCGGTTCGCCTTCGCTCTGGCTTCCCGGGCCCGGAGTCTGGTCCGGACCCGACCGGCCGCCTCCTTCTCGAGCATTACTTGCTCGCAGAAGGAGGCGGCCGCACCCCAAGCGTTCGCGCATCGTACCATCGCTGTGAGCAATGTGACGAGTGTGAGGACTCCCACCCCCAGAGCCGCCACTAGGCCCCGCCTCGGCGTGTACTCGGTCAGCGTGTGCAGCTCTGTGTCCTCGCTCGCATCACAGTGATGGCACTCGGACGTTGGCTCCTTCCGGATCCGACACAGGTAACTCCCGAAACACCCGTGTCCGGTAATCACCTGCGTCAGCCGGTACGAGAGGCTGCCGTATGGCCTCTCTAGCCATTCCTCCATGATGGGTCTTACCGCCGCTATTACGGCGTGCCCTGCGCTTGGTCGCCCAAGTCGAAGCTCCCATTCCGCTACCATGTCCCTGTGGAGCTGAGACCTCACGGCCCGAATTTCTTCGGGCTCGGGTTCCCGTCCCTGCTCCCGCGCCTCCTTACGATACCGATATAGCATCGAAAGGGCTCTCGCATCCAGGTTCCACGGTAGGGATCCGGCAATGGCACTCGGACGTTGGCTCCTTTTCGATCCGACACAGATATCTCCCGAAGCACCCGTGCCCGGTGATAATCTGCGTCAGTCGATACGAGAGGCTGCCATGTGGCCTCTCGAGCCATTCCCCCATGATGGGCCTTACTGCCTCTATGACGGCATGCCCTGCACGTGGTTGCTCAAGTCGTCGCTCCCACTCCGCCACCATGTACAATAGATACCAAGGTATCAGGCTAAAATCAAATTGCTTCGACTTGCAGAATGTTAGTGTTTAATAGAGATACCGCTGATTTATTAAATATGTTTATGAAAGATAGACGGCCGCATGATTCCCGGCAGAGTAGAATTTGGTCCACCCCATCTCCTTCATCTCATTCCCATGCGGTGTCGTACAGTCAACTACAAAGAGATGTATCCAATTTAATCTTCCAAAATTATGTACCCCTGCGAGTGCCACTATGAACTAACCAAAGATTGTGACAAACATGGTATCCACTGAACTTGACAATAACATGTATGCGTGTAAAGCGCAATAATTATGTATCCCACTACATTTCCTGTGATATGTACACTTACAATCTTGTCAAATACTGTGAAAGAAAATTGTATACATTTAATGTTACATTTAATGTTCCAAAGAAATGTAACCATAATAAAAAGGATGTACGAATTTTGAAGTGCCAGCGAAAACAAAAAAGTTTCTTTGAGAATGCCATTTAAAAATAAATTCATTATTTTGCACATTTATAGAGATTGACTCTGATCTGTTTGATACTTCATATTATCTAAAACTAGCCTTTGTCTGCGACTTCGTCTCCTGGTTCTGAGCTACATCTCAGCCAATTTTCAGCCAAAAGTTCCTGAGTTATAAATAGTGTAAGTAACACGACTTATGTATTCGATGATATATATATATATATATATTCGCGTTACTAATTATTAAAATAAGGGCAGTATAGTTATTATTAAACAGTTTTTACAGTTTTTTGTCATTTTAAGTGTAAGTTCTTTACTAATAAAAATAAATGATAATAGTCTTTTTTTTCTTTTATCAGTCATCCAATACATATTATCTTATGTATGAATAATGTTTTGCCATCGGTTTCATTCGGAAAAGTTCGTATTTATCAAACTTGCTTTCTATTAAAAATGTGTAATATTATGAATTTATTTTTAAATGGCATCCTCTAAGAATTTTTTTTATTTTGCTAGCACTTCGAAATTCGTACATCCTTTTTATTATGGTTACATTTCTTTGGAACATTAAATGTATACAATTTTCTTTCACAGTATTTGGATAGATTTTTAATTAAGATTGTAAGTGTACATATCACAGGAAATGTAGTGGGATACATAATTATTGCGCTTTACACGCATACATGTTATTGTCAAGTTCAGTGGATACCATGTTTGTCACAATCTTTGGTTAGTTCATAGTGGCACTCGCAGGGGTACATTATTTTGGAAGATTAATTTGGATACATCTCTTTGTAGTTGACTGTACAAGGCGACTAAGGGATAGGGCTGTTTAACATATACAGCCCAGATTCACGGCCCGAGTTAACAAAATAGTACCGGGATTGCGGCAATAGGCATTATATTACGAGACATATTTACGTGGGACCGAATCCAATGATTGGTGAAATGAGAGTGTTAATTCACCTCTGCCTAACCCTCTGGGGATAAAGGCGTGATTATATGTATGTATTAAAGCTACGCAAAAATTCACTACATTCGATTCCTGTTCAGTGAATGATAGATATTTGTATTGGTCTGGGTACTTGTATGTATGTATATTTATATGCATTCCACCCATATGTTATCATAGCCTATAGCTCTACGGCACTCTGTAATATATCCTAGTTTTTTCTAAATATAGTCTCTGGTTTATAAAATCTCTCCAAAATCTACACAAGCTGCTTCACAGATTCACAGCTCTATATAAATATTGAAACACTTCCTTATGAAAATGAGTTATTTTCATTCGCAAAGATAGTATCATAAAACATCGTAGAATAAAATTGTAGCCTTCACGTCACATTACTTAGATTTAAATGTAGCATAGAATACGTATAGGAAATATACTTCTGCTAACTCATTTGGAGATTAGCGGACTTGAGTATTATGTATGTAGGAACGCAAATGAGTGGGATACGTCAATAATTTTCCCTAATTCTCGAGCTTTTCGTAACTATTTACATTAAAATACTTTAATTGAACTTGAGTGATGACGGAGATAGAATACAAGTATCACCACCCCACGTCATCCAAGTCGTAAGAGGTGACATGGAAAAATACGCAGACTGTAGGTATATCACTGCGAGCCTCTGTGGCGTGGTGGTAGTGAACAAGACTGCTATGCAGGAAGCGCGGGTTCGATCCCAGCTCAGTGCATTGGTATTTGCATTGGTCTGGGTGTTTCTATGTATAATATGTATATATTTACAAAAAAAAGTATACAAGTATGTTTATCCGCATTCTAGATTCCATAACACAAGTTACGAGTTTATAAGCTTACCATGGGTCTAGATAGCGTTGTGTAGAATGTGGGAAGTGAAGCAAAACTCGAAACTCCAACCCGTCTGGTCAGCGTGGAACCAGTAGGCCAAAGCCTCCCAACATTGGGAGAGGCCATGTCCAGCAGTGAACTGCTAACTAATTGATTTACTGTAGACAATAAGACGAATAGAATAATATCATTTTGTTCTTATCTTTCATTAATGGGAGAATAGTGAAGGTTGGCGTATTCAGTTGATTCCCTTGTCATAATATTTTAATTTCAAGGATTTTCATAAGAAACCATAAGGCACTAAGCTTTATTTAATTACTAACTTTTGCCCGCGGCTCCGCTCGCGTGGATGTCGGTTATCGCGACCAAACATAGCCTATGTCCTTTCTCAAGGTCAAACCTATCCCTATACCAAATTTCATTAAAATCGGTTCAGTGGTTTAGACGTGAAAGCGTAACATACAGACAGACAGACAGACAGACAGAGTTACTTTCGCATTTATAATATTAGTATGGATTTTTCAAATAAGCATCCCTAGTAATAGTACTAGTTATTTAGGAGTATTTTGTAGACCCTTCTTCCTACAGTCCCGGGTCCTTTAAGCGGGTCGTGTAAAGGCATCTAATGAGGCCGTCAAGCTGAGTGCCACCACTGTTAATAAGGTACATGTTGACGATGGTGACCCTCTTTCTGAGACTTTGCCTTTAGCTTTAATAAGCGAGGTGAAGTGAAATTGACGTGTCCTTTATAAAAAAAAAAACCAAAGGAATCAACTGAATACGGTGAACTTCAAGATTCATCCTACAAGGTACAAAAAACAGTACCTATTTAACTATATATAAAAAGGTCAGTAATACCTCCAGGTTGGTCGGTCACTGGGTGCTTCTATCCTGGACCTAACGGGCCAGCATCCAAACTCACGCATCCCGTGCTCCGAGCATCGGAATCTATCAGCGGTTCGTGACTGGCTTCGAGCACACACTAGGACTATGAGACCACAGGTAAATAGATATAAGGGTGATATTCGTGTGCATGTGTGATGATAACGCTTACACTCTACACTTGAGAAAATTACAACCACAACTAATATTAATTGGTATAGAAATGTTCCCTGGGGACATCGTGCTTACCACATCCGAAGGGGCCATATTAAAAACCCTAATGGCTCAAGGTGGCTGGCCCTGGCCATCTGGAAGGCTTTGCATCGAACTTTAACAAGCAACGTATAAAGAAATATTTGTCTAAAAGTCTGTTTTATACAAACTAACGCACAGAATTTGGCAAGTGCCTCGAGATTATTCGCATCACATTTATTTCCATACCTGTTATTATTATTTCTGTGGTCACAACCTATTTCACCCCTGCCAAGGGAAAATACGCCCTAAATCAATAACAGGACTGCCCATATCTGAATCTCTTTTCATTTATCAACCATGGTAAAACACAGCCTACACCCTTTACAGCCAAAGCTAACTTGTTATAAAAGATACTATGTGCGGGCCATGCTTGATTGCCACCTATGAAATATTACAAAAATAAATACTTCATACAACATAGGTACATACTACATACACAGCCCATCTAACAAATATCAAATGTAAAATATAAAAAAGTTTACAGATAGTTACCATAATAAAAACGAAATACTACCGCTTTACACAATCTACTAAACATTATAATTTTTCTGTGTTGGTAACACACCATCTTTAATTTTCAGTGTTAAACTACTAAATAACACAACAGCTTGTATAGTCGCGGTAAGAATATGGTTGTGGGAGTGGGTTTGGGTGTGTTGTTTCGTTGGATCACTTAACCTATACACTAGGAATGTATCGCACTAAAGTTAGGAATGGTATTAGCTCCATACTTGTTTTGTCATCGTCTATTCGGAAACTGAAAGGCTCATTTATACTTAATTAATTTGAGGCCGTCAGCGCAATGATAGCTTAACCAACATTGCCAAAAATAGTTAAAAACTTATGTTTGTTGGTGGTGGTTTTCTATACAAACTAGCCAGACGTTGGTTTTTTATTGGCATCTCTCTCTTCGTAGTATAAAACCCGATGTTACCAGTTTATGTCATTCTTTTTCATTCATTGAATGGTGGTTAAGTCATTCTTGCGTTGACAGCCTCATTTCTTGAAGCAAGACTCTTTAAATATAATATTTTTGAGGTGTCTATTGAATTTAATAGAACAATGGTGTACCTAGAATTGAATTTTGCTTCAAGAAACCGAAAATGAGCATTTAACAGTGTGTTGAGGTGTCGGGCTCAGATTTCTACCTAACCGCACAACTTGATCCTAAAATACAAATAATGAAATTTATTCGCATTCAAATTAAAGTGAATATGTAGCGGTTGTGTATATTGTACGGTTGCACAGAAATATGTCGCTCAAAAGCACCTTTATAAATATTTTAGACTATAATTGCATCTTTTTCCAGCTAACAATGTCTCGCTTGCGACCTAAAACATCATCGCCGAGCCGAGTGCCGCTGTACGCGCGCTCTAAGGGCAAGGTCACCGAGGAACGCAAGGAGAACACCTACGTGGGGGCCAAGGCCGACGAGCGCAAGAGGACCCCGCCCGTACTGGCGCCGAGGTCAGGCCACGACATTATTAACATGAACATGAAGTTCGCCAAGAAGAACGAACCAGTCAAGACGTCTTCTCGAACGAAATACCTCAGCGAAAACGAACCGAAACCAAAATCCTTAACTACCAAGCGAAGGAATATTCTAGCGATTCGCAAACCAAATTCGAGTAAGACGGCTGTAGGCGGTGGAGTCGTCAAGGCTAAAGTCAGCAGACGCTCCGTGGACGACACGGAGAGCCCTCGCACCTCCCTCGTATCCACAAAACTAAATAAACGAAACTTCTCCAGATCGCTTCGCGCTTCGTCCGCCCGCGTGAGTAATAACCGCTGCAGGGCAATGGCGTCGTCTTCTTCCGATGACATGATAGGTGGGAACTGGGAGGACGTGGCCGGTGGGACCGTGCTAGGGGCTCAAGGGTCTAGTACCCACCCTGAGGCGTTGGGTGGGAAGCGCCGGCCGCTGCCGAGCAGTGCGTCGTCGCATCTCAAGAAGATTCGTCTGAAGACGGGCATGTAGCGCAAGTTGCGGGCCCGCGCCGCGCCCGACCCGCGTCGCTAGTGTGCCGCTCGCTCACGACCTTATGCCTTGATCACACGCACCGTGCGGAGAGGCGCCACAGTGCACTCGGCCCATACTCGCTGCGTGTAAACATAGCACCGAGTATTTTGCACGTACGTCGCACTCGGTCGACAGCACTGTCTCGCCACTCCACTAGATGCGTGTGATCGAAGCATCATTAGCCGTCATCGGACCGTACTCTTATTCAATAACATTTTTTATCATATTAAAGACTCTTTGATGTTTTTCGTAGCACAAAATCATGTTAATCATCTTCTTTACCATCTGTTCAATAGTTTTTTGTACCCTCTGTGCTGGAGACTACTATCATCATCTAATTAGCGATGATTCCGGTTGCATCTCGAAGCCCGGAGTACTTTTTCCTAATGCATCCCGCCCGGTCCATGGTCCCAGTACTTTGTATCAATACCACCTACCTTCTTCTTCATCAGTAGCGATAGCCGAAGACGCAATATGTTGTAATAAAACTTTACATAAACTATTCTTCATTTCACAAAATATACATAAATTCGTTTTATTTTTAAGTGCGAATAAAACAAGATTTGAAATAAACCATAGTGCACTACTCCATATTTTTTGTTCTAAAATATATCTATGTATAATAGTTCCGATGACGGCTAATCACGTACGTACGCGGGTACGTTACCTCTAGACACCCCACAAGAGGCACTTGTTTAACATGTGGCGCATTTTATATCATTTTGTTGTTTCATGGGCACTGGTCAACACTGGTAAACCGTACAGAGTTGACCGCAATGGCAATATTATGTTGAACTATTTAGAACATCTATCGCTAACCTGTACGATCCATCTTCTCAGTTATAGTTTTTTTTTAAATATAATTGGTAGGATTCTTTCATCTCGTTATTTCTAGAGCCCGTAATGGTGACCCCTTGCCACACGTAGAAGTTTCAACGTTTTAATTAATGGTTGTTGTAACACTAATCTTTTATTTATAGTTTATTCTTAGAAATATTTTTAATGGCATCAGAAAATATAACAATGTGAGCTAATATTGAAACTATAAAAATGTTCGTTGCCGAATTATATTTTATTAATCCGTGATTTATTTCGACTGAAAAACCTAAATTCTTAAGTTTTTTAACATAATGTTTTTTTTATTTATAAATGTTTTATTTTTTTTCTTTTAAAAATTAACTCAGCTTAACGTTTTGCAATCTATATTTAGGGATTGAAATTTTATTTATCTCAAAACTGATAAAGATTTTTATTATAAGTTTTTTATAAAGACGAAAAATATTATTGATGTTCTGTGGTGTGTTGTAATTCATACAACTCCTTAGAGTTCTGCTCTTGGAGCGCTAGGTTTGAATTGTGCTAATAATGTAATGTACTATTGATCTCATTTTGAAATTTAGCGGGGAGCTGATTTCATGCGTGCTCATGGCGTCTCAATCACAAGTATTTCTGTGTCCCAACTTCCGCTGGTAACGCTGTATGTTTTATGTTAGCTATAAAAAACCACTAAAAATGGAAACAGAAATGGTAATAGAAAAAGTGTTTGTGTGATATAAAAAAAAGCTATTGAAGATATAGAGGACTTTTAGTATTGTATGTATTAACATTAAATTAGTTTTTTTTAACAATATAGGTACAGGCTCCTTGCGGGCGGACCGCTACACCTTAGTGCAATAATTGTATAATTAAAAAGGTATCGTGGTTTTTATATACTTGTAACACAGTTTTAGATACTTAATAACGTATTTCGAAATTCTAAGTTTTGTGTAAGTAACTTTTACGGTAGAAATGCATAGTGTGTATATTTTAAAACAGTAACTATTTATTTATCTGAAATATTAATATATGGTTATATAACATACAATGTTCTCACACTAAGTTGTTTTTCTTTTACATACCTACGTTGGCTACACAACCTTATTAGCCTGTTTAAATTAACGTGCAAATTCAGGAGGAGAAAAAATAAGTCATGTAGTTTTTAAAATTGGCACAGTTGTTAACCCTCCGTCCACATGGATCTGTTGAATGAGTCCATTGATGCATCCAAGTACACTTTTTTCTCCACCTGAGACCGTCGTACTTGTAAATTCCAAATATGGATCCTCCTGAGAGTTGTATACGCTAATTTAAATTATACTTCGTTGATGAGAAGTGGCCAGTTAAGAGGCCACTTGATGATTATTGATAAAATTATATGACAAGCATCGATATAAACATAAGTACAAATTCTGTTTAATTTTGTGAAATGGAGGCAAGCGAAGAAATAAATTATATTACCCATAAAAGAGGTGTAGTTCTCCTTCGCAACGGATATAAGTAGGTACCACAAGAGTATATAGGTAAGTAATAGAAGTATAATTTAAATTAGCGTATGGTTTTCATGCCATCATGCGTAAAAGAAGTGCCTCGCAGCTTGCTCGCTTGCGCGGCAGCACTAACAGTATCTTATCTGTATTCGCAGATAAGTGGGAGTCTCCGATGCTGCGACACTGGATGAAACTCCACACTAATTAAATAAATAAAATTATGTTTTACTAACACAAGGTCATAAGAGCAATGTTACTAACAAAATATGGGCTTGCCTGAAATAAAATCTTTATTATTATTATTATTATAAAACTCTTAGGAGGATCCAAGTGCACCTTATAGTGTCTTAGACTCAGGTGAAGGAAAAAGTGTACTTAGATCCATTAATGGACTCATTCAATGGATCCATGTGGACGGAGGGGTTTTTAAGGTGTCCAGATGAACATAATAGTCCCCGAAAGGGGACACGAGCCGGCGCGGCGGTGGGGGGATTTTTGAAAATATCACTGCCAATGTGGTAAAAGTTTGTATGGAAGTCCGTCATTATTAAAGTAAGTAGCCCAAAATTTCGTATACCTACGTCTGATTAGAAATAAAGGACATCTTTAACGGCGTTTTTCAATATGTGCTACTAAGGAGGTAAAATAGGCGATGAACGGTGTAAGACTTAAGGCGACGAATAGGCCTTCTAACACCTACTCCGAAATGTCTACCAGTTCTCTTAGTATAACGGGTGCTCGGTATACCCGAAAAAATCACCTTCAATCAATCATCATCATCTACAAAAAATAATGGAACAAGGTCCCATGTAACCCGTAGCTGTGGCCAAGCTGAGTAAACTCCGATTACCCTCGACGGCTCATTTCCCACCCTCGGGACTTAATACGTCCATCTGGGTACTTCAGGGAATAACTGTAGGTAGGTACCAAATTTCAAAACTACACGAGTTTATTTGCTTTATTATCTTCCTATGTTACATGGTTTACTTTACTTTATTACCGGAGGAGTTAAGCAGTACTGTGGACTGTGTATGGGATAAACAAACACCACGTTATAGTATTCGGCCCAGCGGGTGACGTCTAAGAGCGCCTTCACACTAGCGTTTATCCAGCGTAGGCGTTCGATGAACGTACGCGCAGCGTAGACGCGTCTCTGCTGGAACGGGTTTTTCCCATTGGTTAGATTGATGGTCAGATTAGTCTGACTAACGGGAATATTTTTTCCCGTTGGTCAGATCAGCTTAGGATTTAGTAAAGTACTGCTAAACACAAAATTCGATTCTTCCACTTCTTGTAAATACATAGTCATTTAAATAGGTTTTATTTGTTATATTATGGAGTTTTTTGACACTGGTTGAAACTCTTTGCAAGTTCTTTCATCGTTATTTATAACAAATTTTTCCTGTTTGTCATTAAAATGTCAATCGCATCATTTACCAAAGTAAAGTACCGTGTTTAAAAAAATGGATTTTAACTTTATAAACAGAAAGGGAGGGGTTGTTTTGCTGTACAGTAGTTATCAATACTATAAAAACAAAACGTACACAAACGGAAATGAATATTGGCTTTGCGGTCAGTTCAAAAGAAAACGATGCCTGGGATCTGTGACGATTCAAATGAGTAAAGGGGCTTGTAACCTTAAGGCGGGTTTGTTACTTTTCACATTATTGACCATGATTCCATCTCAATACCCGAATGGAGCTATGTATACATATACTCGTGTAGGTACACATGGGTCTCACCTGCTAATTTCTACATTTTTCAGAACCGCGTTATACTTATTAAGTCAAAAAATCACACCTGCGTTCAAGATGTTGGCAAAAATGACGTAGAACTTTCATTCCATAAAATGCGGGAACAAGCTTGCAAAGAGTATCAACCAGTGCCAACAATTTATAAAAAGTGTGTTTCAAAACTAAAAGATTCCGGCTTACACTTAACAAACCATATACCGGCTTTTGAATCTATTAAAAGTACGGTGTAACGTCATTGAAATAAAGCCGCTAAAGTTTCCAAACTTTTTCACGAAAACCCTATTGATGTTGAAGTGCCTGACGAATTTCGAGATTTCATATTGACCGATTTTATTGATCAGGAAATGCGTATAATTATTATTTATACGCCGCAATCAAAAGAATATTTAAAACAAATAAACCATTTTTTTTTGTGACGGAACATTTAAAAGCGTTGCCTTTACATAATTTTCGCCGTTATATAGCATCCATGGTGATATCGGAAGTAGCATTGACTCCACTAACATTATACCACTAATATATGTATTGATGTCCCATAAATCAGAGCGAGCCTACATCAGTCTTTTTAGCATGCTACGATCACAACTGCCGTACATGGAACCAAAACAATTCACCCTGGATTATGAAGTCGCTGCTTCTAATTCATTGAAAAAAGTATACCCTGATGCGGAAATAAAAGGTTGCTATTTTCATTTTACCCATAATGTGTGGAAGCAAGCAAAAAAACTTAAATTGACAAAATCAAGAGAAACAAAACGCATAATTGCACTTTCGGGAATTTTGCCATTGCTACCGCCACATTTAGTGGACGAAGGTTGGCAGTATATAATTAATGATGCTCCCGATTCAGCTGACATAAAACGATTTATAAAATATTTTGAAGAGCAGTGGCTAGAGAAGTCTAATGTTAAACAAATTTGGTCTGTGTTTGGGCAGAGGCACAGAACCACAAACTCTTTGGAAAGTTGGCATAAAGAGTTAAATAAAAAAATAACAAGAAAAGGACCCGGAATTATCAACTTACTGCGGATTTGACTGAAAAATGATTTTAGTAAAATCACAAATAAACGGACGAAAAAAAATATAGTGAGAGACGAATTCATAATGGATTTACAAATGAAGTTAACTAATGGAGAATTAAACGTTGGTCATTTTTAAGAATGCTTAAGATAAAATTGTAATTATTATATTATTTAACTTTGCCAAAGTCTAAACTGTATTTCATTGTACTTTTTTCTACGTCTTTTCCAGTTGTCAAATAAATCTGTCCAACGGGAAAAAAAAATCCCGTTGGTCAGACTAATCTGACCATCAATCTAACCAATGGGAAAAACCCCTCGTATATCTTTCTTTCTTTGCAAGCGCGACGTATGCGCTGCGTTTCCGCGGCGTTCAATTAACTCCAGAGGAAACGTTTCGACAACGCGACGCGTGCGTTACGTTGTCGCGGCGTCTGCGCTGCGCGTACGCTCATCGAACGCCTACGCTGGATTAACGCTAGTGTGAAGGCAGCCTTAGGGACACTTAAAGCCACCGCATCCGAGTCCAAGCTATTTAGGTACTGTCGGATTTATAACTCTCACAAGAAGAGAAGCGTTGGTCCTTGTATTCTACTCTTGACTGTTCTCTCTCTTACAATTTTAGTAGGTACCTACTTAATTGTAACAGATGAAAATGAGGCTCGTGGACGGAAGCAAATTATGGGCATTATCTCTGTGTAGGTACTGAGGGAGATCTATATAGCGTAGACTCAGCCCTCAGATGCATGGCTCCAGTCCATAATAGTGCCCGGGATACGGCAATATATCGTAGTAAACGAATAACTTGTGGATGGAAAAATCGAAAGCAGAAACTTTGACTTAGGAACTTTGTTTGGACTAGTTAGGAGATAAACATACTAAAAGTCCTGACCCCTCCGAGATGAGCCCGAGGGAGGAGGGCACAAAGAAGGTCCCGTTTTTTGTTTTTTGCTTACTTCTCGAAAACGGTGCTTTGTACGAAATTGTGTTGTACGACATAAAAAAAGCCCTTTCGGACCCTTGACACCACCGGTGGTATTTTTTAATACGTATTACTCTACCAAAGAGCTGCAGCAAAACTGGTGGTGTAAAAGGTATTTTTTTAATACTAATTACACTATCAAAGAGCCGCAGTCTGGCACAAGTAGGTACGTTACATCAATTATTCTTTGGTTTAGGTATTATCTATTTCAATTGTATGGATCTTACTTTGCCTATATACAATTAATAACATTTACACACGAGAGTATTGTTAAGTTGTATGTACTGATTCCATATTAAATT
Source organism: Eilema sororculum (assembly GCA_914829495.1). NCBI lineage: Eukaryota > Metazoa > Arthropoda > Insecta > Lepidoptera > Erebidae > Eilema > Eilema sororculum. Next base: position 6,293,503 of record OU618543.1, read on the forward strand.
TTGTTCTTAACGTATGTATTTCATTTACAAAAAATAGGCTACATTTTATGGTGGCACAGCATTAAGTGTCGGTAGTGTAATGGGTACTAAAAATACCTTTTACACCACCAGTGCTGCTGCAGCTCTTTGGTAGTGTAATGGGTATTAAAAAATACCCTTGACACCACCGGTGGTGCAAGACGGTGGTGTCAAGGGTCCGAAAGGAAAAAAGCTAGTTAAATTCTCTACAACTTTGTCTTTTGCACTTTGCATCTATCTCCAATCATTGCCTAGCTCTGAGCTTCTTCGATCGATTCGATTCTATCGACTTTTCCATCCACACCCGGGTTGTGACCACACCCTTATTACGTGGGACTGAATACAATGACTGGTGAAATGTGGGTGTTAATTCACCTCTGTTAACCCCTTCAGGGATAAAGGCGTGATATGTATACTGGGTGATTTTATAGTCGTTTCGGATAGAGTATGGGCAGTTTTGATAGCAAAATCACTGGAAATATTAATATGGTGAAAGAAAAAAAAAATGATAATGTATGGGAATAATGTTCAGGTGAAAGGAAAAATGTATAATGTATTTCTTTCACCAAATTTATACTTCCAGATGATTTTGCTTTCGAAACTGTGCCCAAATTCTTTTTATCCGAAACGACTATACCACTGTGACCCCCAGGATCCCCTAATCCGATCCCCCAGGGGATCCCAGTGAACTCGTCGGTTCACCAGAATCCCCTTGAAATAAATTTATAAAAGAGATGCTGAACAAAAGCGAAGGCAACCCCCAAAAAGATGTAACGCAGGTCAAATATCCATTGATAAGTTAAGTAATTAAAGAAACAATAGAATTACAGTTATTAAACAATGACATAAGTGTAGGTCATTTCTAAGAAATTGTAAAATAAAAAACAGTGTGAAAACATCTTTAAACATATTTTTATTTCAAGGGGATTCTGGTGAACCAACGAGTTCACTGGGATCCCCTGGGGGAGCGGGTTAGGGGATCCTGGTGGCCACACTGACTATACAATCACCTAGTATATCTCTGCGGACCCTAGCAGAAGAAAGGCGTGGAGGCCATGGCCTAAGATCTACTTTATCAAATATTCAGTCCTTAAATTTTATTGACAGCATCCCACACCCTACTAGATGGTAAGGTAGCCAGAAGTGCCAGAAGACACTAAATTCTTTATTTTTCTTCTTCATCTTATGTAGCGTTAATTAGGTACCTAAGCTTTTCCGAAGCTTTCACCTGAGTACGAAGTCCGCTTTTTTACAGTCAAATCGGACTTCGTACCGTATAGGTCTGGTTGAAAGTCTGCCACCGACCAGGTCACTAACCGACCTCCGCATTCCACCACGCGTGGTCTATATCGAAATCAAACAACAGAGAAAAAGAGATATCGAAGTATTTGAATTAGTTCACTGTTGGGCTTTTTAGGACTTCCAACTACCCATAACGAATGCCATACTTACATATTCGTATGACAACTGGTACCAATTCAGTGCAAATATTTGCACTGGGTGCAATTGAACGCGCACTCCCTGCGTAGCGGTCGCGTTCACTTACGCCACGTCACGGACGAACTTCTTTGGAGGGTAAAATCCGTAAGGATGTCAATGTTATCGACATGGCTTGCACAATAAACAAGCTGGAGTGAATAAGAACAAGAGAGCTATGGGCCGGCCACGTGACCGATGGCTCAAGCAACTTCTAGTGGAAACCGTGAATAAGTTATAACAGGTGACGCTCGACGCCTAAGATGGATGGATAGGTCACCTACAAGAACCAGTCACACGGAAGGACTGGATGCTGAGGCGGAGGATCAAGTGCTATAGCTTAAATTGAGAGAGACCATGTCCAGTAGTGGAATAAGTGGACTGCAATCGTCCCTGACTATTTTCGGATGCTTGAAAGGCCATCCAATGTTTGAATCAATGTATGAATTTGTTTAGATCTGGTGGCGCGTTCGGCTTGTTTTTGGTTTTGTGCTGTTTAAGGGTATTGTCCTGAGAAGCATAAAAGAATTCCAGTAACAGAACACTGCTACTAAGTACCAAGTATCTAAGAATAGGGAGATTTTCCTGGTGGCCATATGGATGGATGCTAAGAGGTTCATTCAATACAGGGCAATAATAAAACATGAAAATAAAATAACCAAGTACCGTAAACTTTTTTAATCAAAGTCCACAGTGATCTTAAACTAACAAATTACAGCCTGCGTCCTCGTCGACCACCCTTCCTGCGGGTGGAGTCAGATGGCACGGGTGTAACATCCTCGATGCGGCCAATCTTCATGCTGGAGCGAGCAAGGGCACGGAGAGCTGATTGAGCCCCGGGGCCTGGGGTCTTGGTCTTGTTGCCACCAGTGGCACGCAATTTAATGTGCAGGGCTGTGATGCCGAGTGTCTTGCATTTCTCAGCTACATCCTGGAATCAAAAATTGGAATGTCTTGGTTATTGATTACTTTCATTTACTATTGAGATATTACTTTGAAAAAAGTGGGTCCAAGGCTAAGAGTTTTAGGGGGTAATGAATTTTAAAACCTCAAAATACAGCCTAGATACATTAGGTAGTAATGTTTATATTTTTGTATAGGTGCTTATTATGACACATTGGTTAATACTAAACTTCATTAGTGAAATTCAGCCTTAGTAATAGACTTGGGTAAACTAGCACTGCAGTTTATTATTATAAATTATATGCAAAATTGCTAGAGAATATTTATAAATACAATCAGTAAGATTAATATGAACTCATGAAAAAGTAAAAATTGAAATCATAAATAACAATATGTAGATAAATAAACAAACTAAGCATATAGATTATATCAGTTTCTAACTAAAACAACACCATTATTCAATTTATCAAGAAAATTGCGGTGCAAAGATTATAGTCCAGGCTGGACCCAGTAATAAGTCCCTATAAAAAGTGTAGTCTCTTGTTCTGCAAGAACATTAGCTTCTATTACATTAGTAATGTATCAGTAACCACTCCCAATGATCCTTGGTAGCCAGGCTTTTGAGACATAACTCCAAACATTGTTCGAATAGAACCCAAACAACTAATACGCTGACACATAACCTCAAATAGTAACAATCATCTAGTGAACATTATTTAGGAATATAAACATACCTGAGCAGCCAACATAGCGGCGTAGGGTGAGGCCTCATCACGATCAGCTTTCACCTTCATGCCACCAGTTACACGGGCAATCGTTTCCCGGCCTGACAAGTCAGTAACGTGTACGAATGTGTCGTTGAAAGAGGCAAAAATGTGAGCAACACCAAACACTGTTTCGCCAACCAAGTGCTGTGGGCCCAGGGTCACCTGGACCTCCTCTTTTGCTACTTTGTTTTTCCTTGGTGCCATGGCTTAGCCTGAAAATAACAACACTTTTGGAATCACTTTTGTAACCTAAAATATCCAAGTAATCCACACACCGTTTGCCACAAAAAGGTAACAACGTAACAAATATAGATATAAACTACTGGTATATTGTATTATTTATCAATTATTAGTTATAATTTTATCATTTTTTATTAGAAAACTTGCGGATACCTTTAGCTTTGAAAGCTGTCAAAATCTGAAAAGAAGTTTGTATTCAGATGTTGCCAGCAATTGCTTGGCTGCTAAAATATCTACTAAAGTGGTTATACTCTCGTTGATTTCTACTATAGATGGACAGAATCTGAACGTTTTAGCTGGTGAAGGGGTTGAGCTCAATCTGGTAACGTTAGCTTGAAATATCGAAATCTTTATATTAGACTAGCTGTTATCTGCGGCTCCGCCCACGTGGATGTCGGTTATCGCGACCAAACATAGTCTATGTCTTTTCTCAATGTCTAATCTATCCCTATACCAAATTTCATCAAAACCATTGAACCAGTGGCTTAGTAGTGAAAGTGAACAGACAGTTACTTTCGTATTTGTAAGAATAATGGAGTATTCAAAAATATTCAAATTCAGCAGACCCAACTTTGACATCACGGATTAAACGGGTTTTTAATGTGACTTTGACGATCTATCTCATAGACATAGTAATCTGTCTTCAAAAACTTATATACTGGTGCTAATTCTGTTACTTTTAAACTAACTAAAATACACTAAAAATCTCTAAAATCTATTATACACCCAGATTGCATAGTCTTTTCGTAGAAAACGATTATTATAGTTTGTGGCCGATTCCGGTCAGCGCAGACAGATTTCGGCCAGACAGACTTGAAAAATTGCTGCTATCTCATGGTAAATAAAAAACACACATCTTCAATTATTGAATAATAATTTATAGTAACACAAACATACACACACTGATAAAATAAAGCAGCCTCATCATTACAACATTAAAATACGACAACTTTACATAATTATAAAAACATGTTACATCTTCAAAATCTTTCTTATAATCAATTTCTGTCTTAAATTTTACCTGATATTTATCTGATATTTACTATTTTTTTTTTATTTTTATGATTATTTTTTTTATCTGGTATTTACTTTTTAAGAAAATCAGCCATAAACAAAGAGTATGAAATTCCAACAATTAAAAACTCTTCAACAGACAGTACATGGCCGTGAGGCAAACGAATACTCAATTAGTCGGACAGCCGACAATGCAAGCAATTTTCGACCTTATCCTATACCTCATCACATTAAACAAAGTATTTTTTCGTATATTCGTGATCTGCGGCGTCTATTTATGCGAAATGATATGTAATTAAGAAAATGTTGTTAAGGTCGAAAATCGTTTTTCTGTTCTGAGTCGGTTTGTAGTCGGTTCGAGTTCCACATAACATGCCCACCTAACGATTTTGTTATCGTAACTGTGTCTAAAATCTTTTCTTTTTAAACGACTATACAATCTGGGTGTATAATACCATTTTAGAGATTTTTAGCCTATTTTAGTTAGTTTTGACAACACAGAATTGGCATCACTTTATTTTTATTCTATAAAAAATCTACTATTTTATTTACGAACTATTTAAATAAAATTCTACCGCAATATGGTGCGTTCAAAATAACATTAAAAAGACTGTGCTTTAGAAAATAGCAAATAGAAATTTTTGATGAAGTGACGAGTTTTAGTTCATTTTCGAAAAAACGGAATAATTAGTTCTTCGGAATTAAACATTATATCGAAATTTTCCAGTGAGAATTTAAAATAAAACATATTTTATTACTAGAAATTTAAAATTAGTTGAAAATTAAATTTGAACACATTCATATGCCAATGTGACACCATCCGGAAGTAGCGTACGTCATTGCCAACAGATTCAGATTTCCATCGCATATTCGTTGCTGAGAAAAATCGTCGGTTTTAGCGACGTAACATATTGCCAATAAGTGTGAAATATTGTGATAAACTTCCTTTTAGCATTAGTTAAACTAGTTCAATTTTAATAAGTGAGTATTATATTTGCGTGCTAGTGTAATTCAAGTTCGAAGTTCCAAGTACGCGAATGACGTTCTGTCATTTATGTTACTCAATTCAATATTGTATTCCTATTACGTTTTCGACGTCTCGACTAGTTTGGGGCATGTGCGTTGTATGTGGCGATGTGTAATGATATTCCGCTGCCAAAGGTTTAGACGTAATTGATAACACAAAGATTTGCAAGTCATTACTCATCCCGTAGTTCTTTGTGATGAAGGTGAAGATTACCTGAAATAATTACATTTCCTACGTTCCAGATTCAAAATGTTTATCTTGGATTGGTTCACTGGCGTCCTCGGATTCCTTGGTAAGTTATCATTATAATTAGATCGATTGTTTTGTTAAGATACAATGTTTGAGACATATGTATCATATCACTAGAATAAAATGACATATTTGATCTTTCTTTGAAGTTCGTTCTCAGTTCTTTTCGGTGAACATTAGTTCTAGAGCTAATAAATAAAATAACTACTGTCTAATGAAACTTATACCTATAATAACATTCCCTTCATTAATTTTTAAATTCAGTAGCTCACAATATAATGCCTCTATTAGATGTAAGATAAACTAATTAGTAATTATGAAAATGTAAATAAATTACTGACTTTATTACCATGCTAATAGTATAAGTGTTAGGTTTTGAAATCTATTTTTTTCTGAATGATACTGCTTGTACAGATAAGACATTATTTGTTCTGATAATATCACCAGATGTTAGTATAATAGAATGGATTTATTTGTGCTACTGAAATAATAAAAAAACTCAGGTTCATGACAGAATATGAATATCAACAGATGTTGTTATTGAATGAGTTGTTTATCAGCACAAACTAAGGGTCTAAGTCATCAGTGAATAACACACTAACATAATAATACTATATGAGCCTGATACTAGCCGCCAAAATTATAGCAGCCAAAATTGGCAACAAAATTATAACAGCTAAACACATATTATATTTTATTACTAATTGATTTAAGTGACCACCTTGCACTAAATAAGTGTTTCTTTCTTTCTTTTTGTTTGTTTTCATTCTCATGTAGTATCCTTAGAAGTATCCATAGAAGGTTGCCAGGCCCTTGATTACCTCCAAGGGCACTGTGGCCTCGGATGCAATCATGATATCGGCTCAATGTCAATGATCCCTCAGATGCAATCAGGATATCGGCTCAATTTAGATCATCCTTAGGTAAAAGCTTCTTGCATCCCTTTCTACTTATCTTTCTTTATCAGTGTGTATCCATTCTTTTCCTACTTCTGCTTTTATATCATCAACCCATCTTTTCTTATTCCTTACATTGGCAAAGGGTGAAAACGTTCCATCCAGTTTGCTATGAGCCATACAACTTATTGGCAAGCCAGCCAGATTCGGGATAGAGTGACCCATCATCACAGGCTCACTAAATTTCTTTAACTTTTTTGGCCTGTCATTTTCCCTAGATGAATTCTACTTGCATCTATTCAGAAATAATAAAGAGAGGACACATAGTTATTGTAAACAGAAGGACCGTGTATCTAGTATAGCAATTGTAATATAAAAATGTACCGTGAAGGTTGTAACAAATCACGCTTGGCACACTAACCTACTCACCTTAGCCATTCAAGCCAATATATTGTTTGACAAATGAAAAGAAAAGTATCTTCACTTTTCAAGTAGAGACGAGAAACTGTTTTTATTATGACACCTGTGTTTGTATGTGTGTTGTTATCCTACGTATATTGGGTGCCGAGGTGCGAGGGATATGTCTATGACAACCTCACCTTCGGCCTAGTACTACGACCTACGGACGGCGTGCGGTGCGGTTTAGTCGGTTCGAGTCCGACATAACCTCCCCCTCCGGCCCCAGCGGGGGAGGTATCTGTGGGGATTTCCGCATGAAATGAAAAAAAGTTATCCTACTACTATTATACATGTGAAAGTTTGTGAAGATGTATGGATGTTTGTTATTCCATTATGGCTGATTAGACTGAACTGAAATTTAGTGCAATGTACAAAGTATAAAAAGTACAAAAAATATGGGAACCATCCCATATTCAGGTCTCAGGGATCAAGGTACTATGTGAAGGAAACCTTGGGCAACAACTAGTTTTATTGTATGGTTTTCTTTTTTTAATAAAGGTAATTCTATAATTTAATATCTTAAATTGAAAGCAGTCACTCTAGATACCATTATTTAAATTATACCGAACAAGAAGTACTTATTAGTTAATGAAATGAAAGCTAAATAGCTTTTGTTTGTAAATTTATTTTTGTTGATTAATAGTTTTTATTATAATTTAAAAGCTCTGTTCATGAATACACTGGTGTATAAATATAACAACCTGAAAATTACAAATCAATGGACCACCTACATTTTGAGTATTGCAAACACAAAAATATGGATGCCGTGTTGTAATAGATCTAATGGTATTATAACAGCAGACAGATCACACTATCTAACAACACAAAACAAAAAGAACATTTAACGGATAGGTAACGAAAGTTAGAAAACAATTTAACATTTATTACATAAACAATTAATTATATAAAAAAAATTCTTACTCTGCTCTGTTATTTATCTGCAGCTTTTGACAGTGACTGTATAATAATAACATGTTTCTATTGAACAGGTTTGTGGAAGAAGTCAGGAAAGCTTTTGTTCCTGGGCTTGGACAATGCTGGCAAAACAACACTATTGCATATGCTGAAGGATGACAAACTTGCACAGCATGTACCAACATTACATCCCAGTAAGTATCATTTTAATACTACCTGCAGGGTTAGGAATCACCGTTGACTGGCCAGATTATCAGCGCTTCTACTATTGACCTTGACTGTACTTTTGATGTAACCTACATTAACAGTGATGTCGGGGACATCTTAATTAAACACTAGGTCAAGAGTACCCACTCCTTGAGCTATAAAAGTAAAAGAAGTCAATGATGTATGTCAAGATCCAGGATCAGAGCAAATGGAAACATTGTGGTCTCCGTTTATGGCATTAGGAAAGAGACATGACTATGTATCACCTACTAAATGACACTTCCTGGGTTTGAATTTGATTTGAATTTTCTCCAGTCACATTTTGACTAACTAAAATATTCAAGTTGGTATAATACACTGGTTATCTTGGTCTGTCTGTTTATACAAATTTACACTGTTCTTGTTAAATGGCTGAAAACCTTCAATTCAGAAATTAATTGAAGGTTTTTAACAGGAAAACTTCATCATGCTTATTACAAAATATGGATAAAAACACTTTCGATTTGATTGTACAAGATGATGATTTACCAGTTATATTATAACAATATCAAATTATTTAAAATGACTATAGAAATTGTGGTTAAGGGACATATTTTCATGTCTCATCAATATGGGAAAATATCTTCAGCGTTGAGGAATTTCATACCATATCACCCCCTTTTTTTAAAAGTGCGGCAAACCCTTTTGCTTATGAGATTATGTCGGACTCGTAGGTACCTACTAAATCCACGTGCCGTATTGGGTCTTTAGATGCCGGGGTAGATCACCCCTATCTAAATTGTCCTACAGACTCTTTCCATATAAAATCACACAGCCAGTGTATTATTTTATTGGATACAGAATCATCAATCAGCTATCTAACGACCTTGGATGAAACCATGTCACCACTTTCTAAATGACGCAATACACTTATTGCATATGACATCGTCATAGCCAATGTATTCTTTTCTTACACGAAATCGTCATTTAGAGAAAGCCATCCATCGACCTTGGACACTTTAAATGATTTAATAGGCATAATATTCTATATTATGACATCTTCAAACTGTTATAGCCAGTAGATATTTTTGGTGCGTATTTTTACTACACTCCCAAGTGTACCGATTCCTGCATATAAAAAACAGTTTAGCTGAAGAGGAAAAAACGTAACCCTCACAGGATCACTTCATTGTACGTCTGTCTGTCTGTCTGTCTGTCTATCTATCTATCTATCTATCTATCTATCTATCTATCTATCTATCTATCTGTCCATGCGTCCGTCATGAGCTTTTTCTCAGAAATGCGTGGAGGTATTAAGTTGAATACTTTCATACCACAAACTCAGGTCTATAACTTGAAGTCGTGCAAAAACCAAACTTCAAGTCAACCCTCAGTGCGCGAGTTCGATTCGCACTTGGCCGGCTTTTATTTACGTCAAACATTAAATTGACTATCAAAAGTTATAAAAATTAAGTTAAAGTAAGTCATAAGCGTCTTAGTGGTTAAGGAGTCGGCCATACGATCGAGAGGTCCCGGGTTCGAATCCTGGACATTACACTACCGACGTGAACCCACTCCTAGCACAAGCAATTATTTAGCTTAGTTGGAGGGGTTAGAGGGAATATTAGTAACTTCGGTTCTAATTTTCTTAAAAAAAAAAATAGTTGTCTTGTTGATCTGCAACGAGAAATAACGGTATTTCCCTTGAAGGGTAGGCATGTTTACTATTGGATAGAGAACAGCCATATCCCCTTATCTCTTTGTGAGCACTACAAAGTGACTAAAGTACCCACAGTAAGAGCTGGGATGCTTTTTTTTTTTTCGTGCGGCAATCCCCTCGGATACCCCCCCTGCCGGAGCCGGAAGGGGAGGTTATGTCGGACTCGAACCGACTAAAACCGCACGCCGACTGTGGGTCTTGGTGCTAGGCCGGAGGTGAGGTTGTCATAGACATATCCCTCGCACCCCGGCTGACCCAGGGCCATCCCTTACGGTCTGGCCCTCCTCAGGAGGGGGAACAATGGTGTCCCCAACTCGCCCCCGGAATGGGGAGGCGCGCTATTCAGCGCGCCGCCGCCGTGTCCTGCTTCTGCTGGGGTGACAGGCGGCTCCACCCGTCACCCGCAGGCCCGGGAGCTGGGATGCTGGACAATTATTGATAATTTAATATTGTATAGCTCAGACAGACCGCTCAGAGTCATCTACAAATCAGACCCAGTTATACTTCCTAACTGTGTTTATTTTTATGTAATAAACTAGTTTAGATTCGCGTAGAATAATTATAGAATACGCCAAAGAACCAGTCTGGGCGCCTAACTGTATGTAATTAATTACAAATAAAATAATTGCCGAACTAGTTCTCATATTGTGTATAATTGTATAAATATCACTGAAAATCGCCATCGACACGACGAAGAAGAATATCAAAAATAAACCAAACTCATTGTCTAGTTGGAATAAATTGACTTTACAATAACGTGTTTCGTAATATGCACATTAATTAAAATATAAAAACTAATGATATTATATCACATTAAAATGAGTTAGATTATGCTATCATAATACAATCGCGATGTCAAAAAACGCTGCACTTTGGAACATCATAATTAATTGCCATCTAATATTATTTTTTTACAGATGATGTTAGTCATATTGTATTTAATATAGGTACCTGAATGGCTTGGGTATAGGCATACGTGTAAAGACTAGACGAAAGTTTTTATTATACACTATAGCTTTTGCCCGCGGCTCCGCCCGCGTGGATGTCGGTTCCCGTCAATTATTCGAATTTTTCTAAAACCATCCTTGAACTTCAACGAACATTAAAAAAAAAAGAATTGGTCAAATTGGTCCAGGCGTTGTTGAGTTATGCGCTTACCAACATATTTAGCGATTCATTTTTATTAATAATACTGATATGTTATGGGTATCAATTGACACAAGTGACACATCATATCAATCTCTGTTCTACTTGCTACACTGTATTGTAAATTATATATTATATTCAATTTTGTCTGTAAATACATAAACTTAAATAAATAAAAAATCTAGTTTGTATATTTTTGTAAATCTGAGAAAATTTGCAATATCACACCGGTCCTTCGAGCCGGTTTTCCAAATCTTGTTTATCAATATTTCTGCCTGATACACTTGTTTCTATTAGGTATTAATTAAACGCAAAGTAAATAAAACTAAGCAAAATTCTATCGACGCGATCGTAACGCATAATTTAGTGTTTTATTATTTTGGATTTGCATTCAATTCCTTGAGATTGATTGATACTCTTTTCTTCCCCCTATAGTTAGGTTCAAATATTCGTCCCTCTTGCCCATGACATTTCTTCGCTTTGCTAAGACATTTAAGGATAATCTAATATATAAAATTCTCGTGTCACAGTTTTTGTTGCCATACTCCTCCGAAACGGCTTGACCGATTCTCATGAAATTTTGTGAGCATATTGAGTAGGGCTGAGAATCGGCCAACATCTATTTTTCATCCCCCTAAATGGTGCAGCGGGAACGGGATCTAAAAAATTGGCGGTACGAAGTTCGCCGGGACAGCTAGTTTCAACCTAATATTTCCTTCAAACGTCATCAATCTAACTAAGACTCGCCGAAGTCCACCATTCCAAATGTATTTCGTCCATCCTAATAGGTATGATACAATTTGGTCTTGTACTATTTATATCTCAAGTACCTACTTTCAAAAGAGCGGTAATTGACGTTAAACGTACTCTACGGCCATTGGATTGCTAAACATTATGACTAGACTATAAAAGTACGTACTATATTATATTATTATGTAAGTTTTTTTTCTAATAAAAAGTACGGAAATGTGTGTATTCAACGCAATAATTAGTTTTAGCATGCAAGTCACGGATTCACTTGCGTTCTTTATTGCAGTAGTCTGACGTGCTCTTACGTCTGTGAATACCTACCTCTAGTACCTACATCAGATATATTGTGGCGTAAACATTTTTAAGTGCAATACATTTATGTAGGTTCCTACTGTCTAGAACTTTTATGTTTTTAAAATATTTTATGAGAAACTCACTCACGTATTCAACTGATACATAACAGAGGTGAATACTCTTTCGTATTGGTAGGTAAAATATAAGAGTATCTTAAAAAATATATCCATAGTCAATCTCAAACCGGTACACGGTCTGGTTAACGGATAAAGGTCTGGCGCAAGTTTACCTGTCGGGGCTGGAAGGCCATGATATGGCAGTCGCCCCGCTGTAGTAAAAGTACAAAAGACAAGTAAACCAAATCTTGAAGGAGTTCCTAGCAAGCTTTTTCTATGCAATGTTACTATGATGACAATACATACATACAGTCACGTCTCTTGCCAAATAGAGTAGGTAGAGAACAAAAGTTTCCACTACCTACGACCCTGGCATACACCTTAACAAATGAAGACAATGATAGTTTTATTCGAAACATTCTGTATTATAGGTGTGCAGTTAAATAACATAGCTTAACCTTGTCCAATAGCATCGGAGGAACTCTCAATAGGCAGTATGCGCTTCACGACGTTCGATCTCGGCGGGCATCAGCAGGCGCGGCGCGTGTGGCGCGACTACTTCCCCGCGGTCGACGCCATCGTGTTCCTGGTGGACGCGTGCGACCGCGCGCGCCTGCCCGAGTCCAAGGCCGAGCTGGACTCGCTGCTCACCGACGAGACGCTCAGCAACTGCCCCGTGCTCATCCTCGGGAACAAGATCGACAAGCCCGGCGCGGCCAGTGAAGACGAACTGCGCCAGTTCTTCAACTTGTACCAACAGACTACTGGAAAGGTAAGCCTAATTATTTTTTAGATTTTGCAGATGGTATATGTGTAGGCCGGAGGTTCAAGAAAAGAACTAGGTACTTCAAAGGCTATTATTTTTCAATAAGTGAATCTTTTAATTTCTTACACCGTACATTTTTCAGGTCTCTCGCCATCTTGCACTCAAAGAGAATGAACAAACTCCTATCCTATCCGCATTCATACATCTCGCTCACTTCCCGTTCCTCATGTGTTGCCATTCTACACATCACAATATATTTACTTGTTTTATGCATGTATTCGTACTGTCTCCCGAACAACAGTATGTATGGTGACAGTATAGTTTGTGACATATTGCAATTTGTCAAATACGATCCGCGATTTTCGCGAACCGGTGGAAAGTGACTCATACGTGATAGTGCAAACATAGTAAATGCGTTCGCGTCCGTGAAAACTCTGAGCAAGATGTACGAACCCAAGCCAATCTCACCTGAAAGCTGGTAGGTATATACCAAAAATCCGTCATGTAAAATTTCATAATATGAAGAGACAAAAAACATTGTTTGCCATTTGATCGATCATCATGTCACTACCCAGCCAAATCATCTTTGTGAATAGACCAAAAATGGGCCCGCGTTTCGAAACACCGCAGAAAATTTTGATAAATATTGAACTCATTCCTATGCCGCACCACTAAGACCTGGAACTCCCTGCCAGCTCACGTGTTTCCTTCTTCCTACAGTCCCGGGGCGTTAAAAGGCGTCTAATGAGGCCGTCAAGCTGAGTGCCACCACTGTTAACATGGTACATGTTTACGATGGTGACAATCTTTCCGAGACTTATATCCGTTTTAAACAAAAAACTTTTTGGCTGTTTTTATGAACCCTTTTAGTACACAGATTTAATACGCAATAACTTATTATATTTAACTGAAACCTAGTGTTGCAAGCATTCATAGATCTCGGTAACCGGTTATCTTTTGCTTGTTTCCTACCTTAGTAAAAAAGGACTACGTTATCTAGGCAAGTCAATTAGCATAAGATGCCGGAAGAGTAACATTGGCTATTAATGATTATAAAGTAAATACACTTTGAAAATATATTAGGTAGTAGAACTAGATCTTACTAGACTTATTTATGTATAAAGAGGTTTTATTCATAACCACTTCATAAATATTAACATTAAGAGAACGGGATTTAACGCTGTTGAGTATATGAGGTAATTATAACAGCTTCGAAGTTTACTAGGCAACTAACTGTGCTTGGTAAAGTGAGTGCTAAAACACTTCTACCTATCCCTTCTGGTGATAAGAAGCATGAGGATATTTCGATAACAATAAAGGTAGATTATGGTGAAGTTCGTATATTTAGATAGAATTACCCACAGGACCCTATTCGCGGGATGAAAGTAGTTCTTCCAGCCAGACTATAATCTATACCTGTACTAAATTATAGCCCGATCTGTTCTACTGTTTTAGCGTCCAAAAATAACAAATATACAAACATCTTTCGACATCGACAGCCTCTGTGGCGTAGCGGTAGTGAACGCGAGTGCTATGCAGGAGGCGCGGGTTCGATCCCCACTCAGTGCAAATATTTGTGTACATGAATATGGCCATTTGCATTGGCCTGGGTGTTTCTATGTATTTACAAAAAAAAAGTATGTAAGTAACATACTTAGATACTTTTTTTTCCGCATTCTAGATTAAATAACTCAAGCTATACTCCGTCCATTATATTGTTGTATTTTAGACAGCTCACTGACAGTGGTCGGCATCACTTTGTTCTAGCGTCAACACTAGAAAATCCTAACAAAAATTAGGCGCCAATACGTCATTTTTCATTGACAACGTCACGTCAGCCAGAAAGCAATTTTAGGGCTGTAGTTAGTCAATAGACTGTGTTTTTATTATAATAACTTGAAATTGTCACAATTGATATCAACTACAGATTTTTTTGAAAAATATTACATAACTGGTGGTTTTAAACCGATTTCTAAACAACAATTCGGATGTTTATATTTTTTTAATATTTGTATGATTTTTACAGAAAAATATTTTTTATAACTCCGTCATAAGTAAACGGATTGTCAAAATTCTTTTTTTGTTTGAAAGAAGTTTATTCCAAAATGATCCGATTTAAATTGCACAAAGATCTGATGAAGGGTTTCAGAGACAGGCCACGGAACTCTTCAATAAATACCAGGAAATCAGCATGGTGGAATATTCTTCTAGAAGTCAGTTGTTATATTTTGGAGATTAGCGTGTCGTGTGTTATGGCCCACAATCGTTTCCTATTACATTTGTAAATTGTAAAGACACGAAATATCTAAGTACTGCTTTTTTATTATGTATAGAAAGATAATAGATTATAACTCCACATAAAATCATATATTTATCGTAATATTTTCATTTATCGATTTAATTAATGTTTTAATCGAGGTTTTAACTTAGTCGATATTTTATATTTTCATGCAATCACTACTTTCATCTGTCTAAAATACAATAATATAATGGAGGGGTATAGTTGAACTTACAATGGGTCTAGATTTTTGTGTAGAATGTTGTTGAGTATTTATTTAT
Source organism: Eilema sororculum (assembly GCA_914829495.1). Classification (NCBI taxonomy): domain Eukaryota; kingdom Metazoa; phylum Arthropoda; class Insecta; order Lepidoptera; family Erebidae; genus Eilema; species Eilema sororculum. The sequence continues at coordinate 6,309,004 of OU618543.1, forward strand.
TTATTATTATTTATCTTCACAATCTTCCAATATAGCATCTCTTATCTATCCAAATCCATTCAGTAGTTCTTGCAAATCCATAATTGCTAGTTAAACTATGGCCTTAGGCATCGATCTCCGTGTGTCGTAGATTTTTTAATATTTGCTTCGGTATATTCGTGCTAAATAATAATATTGAATACAGTATCATCCTGACACTAATGAGTGCCGTTAACTACTGCTCTGCAGCCCACTGACCCATTTTGTTTCACTCTTATCGTAACGATATATTTCCTTCACTCAAGTGTTCTGTTCTTTACTGTATTTGATTAATTTACTCAACAATTGAACTGAAATTAAGAAATTTTCTACAGAGCTTTAAATTAAATATTAGTTCAATCATTCTTAATGTGAACGCCAATTGAGTATTATCCTATAGTTAAAATAATAAATTATCTAACCATGCTTATTAAATTAAGAATGGTAAAAGAGCGGTAAAATTTGGGCCTGTTCTTATTTTATAGTTTTTATTTATTTTTAATCATCCACCCAACCTATAATAATAACTGATTTGACTATTAAATTTTATGACGTCACTAGACCTTTTTTTTTCATACAATTACCTTATAACTTATAGTTTTGACGTTTAGTAAAAAGTAACGACTAGTCAGTAGAATACCCAATCATCAATGCTGTGACAATGTGACTCACAACCTTGTTCTGCACTGCACTCTTGATTTTACATTCGTGGATGCGTAAGTGATTTATTTTATTACTGAAATACGCAAAAACGACTGATATTTCCCTGTTGATATGCCCAAGCACCGCACCTTAGCTTCTTAGCACCCAGCAAGGTGCTGACGTGCACTCTGACGGACTCAATATCAAAAACGAAACTAATAAAAAGTATTTTAGAAAATGTCGCTCAAAAATATTACAATCACTCCGCATTTCGACAGTAGGTACAGTCACCGTCATAAATATCTTGGCTACGAAGTCTCAAATGATCTTGATTTATATGGTATTATTGTCCGAAAGGTGTGTCCCAACTATCAGAACAATCAGTCAGCTGGAAGGAAGTCAAAAAACGAAGTTAAGATCATTTTGAGTACTCTGTTCGTCAACATCTTTTTGATGCTGACTGTACCTACATAAATCGGAATTTATATTTTGTTGGAAATTAAGCTACTACACGATTCATTTCTGTAGGTCTGCGTGAACCGTGATATCTAACCAGATCTAAATCTGTTGTGTTTACGTAAGTTGATAAACTCTTTCGCCACAGAGCGGTAGCGGTACTTTCCTCACCTTGGCGACTTATCTGCTCCTTCGTAACATTTATTGACTACTTTATCGGACCATAAATTGCTTACTCGTGTGGTTTTATCTGTGAATTGTAATATTTTACATACCAGTATATTTATATTACATGTAGACGATAGTGCTTTGAACTGCGTGTCGTATTATCTTTTTCAATAATTTTCTGATCTACGGTAGATAGATCTGCGGTAGCCTAGTGGTATGGGTAATGGACTGCCGAGACGAGGTCTCGGGTTCAATTCCAGGTTTACCATGGCACACACCAATGACTTTTCGATCTTTTCGAAGTTATGTGTGTATTTATCGCAGGTTTATTAGAGCCCAGTTAAAGGCAATAGGCTCGCCACCTATTACATTGGGACCTAAAAATAAACTGGCGAAATGTGGGTGCTAGCACCTCTGCCTACCCCTTCGGGGAGTACAGGCGTGAGTTTATGTTATGTTATGTTATAATTTTATTGGACCATACAATAAGCTTTGCTTTTGGTTGTAGAATGCTGATAAACATACTTATACATATATGTATAGTACAAATATGAAACGAAAATAATATAGTACAGTTGCAGTTTTTTACAAAATCAATTCTTTTCCTCTTAGCGTTAATCCCAGTCGCATGCGCAGCTTTCAGCTCGGAGTCTGGGGTTCCGCGTTTACCTGTCTAACTGCGGATTTGGCTGGACTTCGATATGTTATGTGGAGCGGCTGCCATCTGACCTCCACAATCCAAAGGCGATATCGAAGCATTGCAGCTAGACCAGTTGTTGCACTTTTGGCTCCAACTACCCGTAACGACTGCCACAGATGTTCGTATGGCAGCCGGGACCGACGGCTTAAGGCCAGGTAGGCCGCATTTTGAGTTTTTTAAAAGCATTTGAATCATAGGAAAAAGCGTTTTAAATTTCGAAAAAAAGATATATATTAGTTAAGGATCCAGTCTAGTCAAATTCGCATTCAGTTACCAGATCTGATGAACTTCACTCGATAGAAAAAAATCCCAAAGTTACCCCTTTTCGTTATTTTTTTTTGAATATTATGACTAAATTACTTATGCTTTCTATAAAATTTTTGTACTAAACTAAAGCCACTACATATGTCTAGACATTTTCGCAGATTTTTACTATATTATGAAATAATTTTTAAAGTTATATTTAAATACCTACTAAATTCGCGAGTGCTCGCGCCGCTGAGGCCCGAAAAGTTGCGCCAGTCGCGCGCTGGCGCTTACCGAAGTAGGACCTGTGTCAGTTTTTGCGCGACAGTTTCGTGCACCAATCAATCGGTTTTACGTATTTATAATAAATTGTTGCAAGTCATTCAATATGGGCAATAAACAACGCAAGCTAAAGAAGTCGTGCAAAGCCATAAACTAAATTTCTAACTCCGATTGGTAATTTAAAAAATTATCATACCTAAATATTACGCTCATAGCGCCATAGTATAAGAATATCAGTATTACTACTGCAGATGCTACTTACGATTTTCTATAATTCATATTTTATCTATATCAGTACAGGGGTACCTAGTACCTACAATATTCGTACATTGTATATAATTTGTGTGTGTGTAAATAAATATAAATTTAGTTTTAGTTTAGGATAGAATAATTTTAATATTTAGGTAGGTTAGTTTTATTATTGGCCTTTTTTTATCGTGCGCAAAATCCTCGTGGATACCACCCCCACGGAGCCGGTGGAGGCGGTTATGTCGGACTCAAACCGACTAAAACGCACGCCGTCTTGGGTCCTTGGTTGCCGGAGGTGAGATTGCCGAAAGCATATTTCTCGCACCCCAGCAGACCCAGGAGAATTACTGGCCTTGGGTCAGCCGGGGTGCGAGGGATATTTCGATGACAACCTCACCTCAGGCCTAGCACCACGACCCACAGTCGGCATGCCCACAGTCGGACTCGAACCGACTAAAAAGTCGGTTCGAGTCCGACAACCTCCCCTTCCGGCTCCGGCAGGGGAGGTATTCGAGGGGATTTCCGCACGAAAAAAAGAAGGTACAGTGTAAATTTATATAAATACTTCATAAAAACTAGCACCACGACCCACAGTCGGCGTGCCCACAGTCGGACTCGAACCGACTAAAAAGTCGGTTCGAGTCCGACATAACCTCCCCTTCCGGCTCCGGCAGGGGGGTATCCGAGGAGATTCCCGCACGAAAAAAGTTGTTAATCTCGTTAACTTTAGGTATTTAACTGCCTTGTCGACGACGAACGGTGCGATTATATAAAGTAACCGTTAGCATCAATTCAAACAAATTTTCGTAAAATTACAAGCATTATTATTATTATAATGTAAGTTTTTTTCGCCCAAGCAACTAAACACATAGAACAAACAGTTCTCAAACTCATACAGTTTTTTTAATTTCGTATTTATTTCTTACTTAATATAATCATATAACTAAATAAAGTTAAAAAAACTGCATTTTATTTTATAAGTCAAATCAAGTTTTCCTACTGCATATTTCTATACTGTGACGCTGGCGGGGTCACCGGGGAGTTCACCGTCACTGCGTTCGCGCGTAATATTTTACGAGTGGCCGGGATCGCTATAAATGCCTACTTTTGCAGGAAAACAGGGCCTTAACGTGCTTTCCGAGGCACGACCAGACTAATGCAAAAATACCCATATTCATGCATACAAATATTTGCACTGAGTGGGGATCGAACCCGCTTGCGTAGCGGCCGCGTACACTACCGCTACGCCACGGAGGCTGTCATGTTTTCAAAATCAATTACTTTCGTAAAATACATAGAAACACCTAGCTAGACCAATGCAAATACAAATATGTATTAGTACTGCGAGAATCGAACCCACGATATCTGACCTAGCAGTCCAACCGGTCGTGGCGATGGCCACTGTGGAAATTAAACGTTTATCAGTAATTTAAAGCAGCGGAATTAATTAATTACGGTAATTTATTTGGGCATTTGAAATATAATAAAATTGTTTGGTTGTACAGTCAGTTACAATAATAACTTCCCATAATTTCATATGACAATATACACTATACAAATCACCTTAACTCCAAAACTTACAACTAAGTAGGTACATAATATAAAATGCGACATGTAATAAAACAAATATAAATTATCAGACTGACTTCCTATAAAAAACATAGGTACCTAGTGATTTTAGTTTGTACAAATCATCGCAAGTACGTATTTAAAGTATCTCGGGCCGTAGGTCACGCATGACGCGGCGACTTTTTTATCACTTGATAGTAACGACTAACGAGGAAGGTTCCGTACAGTGCGGTGTGTACAAAACACTTCAGATATGTTGCAAAAATAAAATAAAAAATTAATGCACAAGCAACGTTGTCTTAAAACCGTAGATAGCACAGCGGCAACCGAGGTTACCTGGGGACGAGTTGGGGACTTCGTGGTCCCCCCAACCGAGGAGGGCCAGGTAGAGAGAGATGGCCCTGAGTGGACCGAAGTGCTAGGGATATGCCTGCCAACCTTATCTTCGGCTTTGCACAAGGACCTACAGATGGCGTGCGTTTTAGTCGGTTCAAGTCCGACATAACCTCCCCCTCCAGCTTAGGTTGTTATCCGTGAGGATGTTGGGCACGTCAAAAAAGAAGGTTCACCGGGGGGGCGAGGTAAATGCTTTATTGGGTAACCTTACAACCTGTAAATTGAGACTCGAGACCAGGTTGGGTTTCAGTCGGTTCGAGTCCGACATAAACACCGTCTGTGGCTGGTGGGGGCACGAAAAATTAATGTAGGTAGGTAGGTACTTGTACGAAACAAAGTTGAATCAGTTCTTTGCTTTATGTACGTATTTACTACATTCCAATGTTCTAATGGCATATTCATGATGCAAGTGAATAGCTTAATGTTTCAAGGTTCATTATTTGTGAATAAATAACGCGGTGTGACGGTATAGAGTGTAATTGTGGTACGGAGTTGATGCACAGGAGGGATTCTTCGATAACCTTTTTGATCTATAGTATGTTCGAAATATGTATAAGTAAAAATATGTTATCCTGTAGGTTTGATATACGAAATAAAACTGTATTTGTAACTCAATCTGACGTCATCAATTCATTATCCTTAGCGTGGTTATCGATTACACCTCGAAGTCCAGGGTCCTCTTACTCCTCCTCATTTTGAACTGACTTATTCGGTTTTTATGGAAGCAACTGCTCTGCAAAAGAACTCTGAGGGTAAAATTTGCGGCAGAGCGTCAATCATCAATGTACCTTACAGTTGAGGCTGTCAGGCTGGCTCTTCATAAATTGACTTATTCAACTTCTATGGGAGCGCCCCCTCCCCTTTTTAAAAGGAAATCCTGCACCTTTTATCAATCAGCAAGTATACCAACTTCCAGGTAAAGTTGGCTTGGCTTCTAAGATCATAGGGCATTATACACCTTCGTTTTTCCACCACTATTTTTCGGAGCATTCCTTTTATAGGTGGTGGAAGTTTTATTTTTAAACAAGTATTAATCACTAACAATATCCCTTGTTTGTTCCAGGGTAAAGTATCCCGGTCAGAGTTACCCGGGCGGCCCCTCGAGCTGTTCATGTGCTCGGTGCTGAAGCGCCAGGGCTACGGCGAAGGCTTCCGCTGGCTCGCGCAGTACATCGACTGAAGCGCGCGCCCTCTAGCGCTGCCGGCTCGCTTACACTCGCGTATGCTTCTCATATAAATCTCTCAATACGTAGCCGCGAACTATTCATATAGTTTCCTCTAACATTATAAACTGTGAAATCAGTGTTTCAAATCAGTACTGAATGGTAAAAATAGTTAAAATATGTTGTTGGTTTTGAAATTTCTGTTTTTTTGAATATGGTTCAATCAATTAATAATTCGCAGTTCGCTGCTAGACATAGACACCCCCTAATGGTTAGGTGTATTTTATAGGATAATTGAATACAAACAGTTTCTTATGAAACGTATGGAAACTTGTATCAAGTAATAAGGTATGACGTCATACCCTGCTACTATCGAATAATTTTACTATTAGTAGTTGGGTGCATAACAAAATAGACGAGAAAATCAGGACGTATTTTTACCTTTCTCCCTCCTTATCACATATTTTAAATTGCATGAACTGTTTAACTAAATGCTGGACAGTTCTTACAATATAATATAAAGTTTGTACAAAGTAATATTACGATCATAAAGGTCACAAATGGAAGCCGGCAGAAATCGGCTTATAATACCATTCGCTGCTGTCAACCATATTCATAAAACTAAAGGACGACTCAATTCCAGTTTTTACTTTATTTAGTTATGTGATCTGCTACTAACAAGAAGAGTTGCTTTATATTTTCTCAGAGATGTTTTGTCTGTAGGGTGGCAAAGCGTTGTAGGTAGGCTTTCTAACATTTTCTTAGTCTAAACTGTGAATAAATGGTCTCTGTAAGTAGCAGTACTTAGGTTCTGTTCTATTCTTTAGAGTTTCTTACAGTACCACAAATTTGAACTGTCTCTATTGACTTTCCTTGGACATATATACTTAGCTTCACCTTGATGGTAAGCTGAAGTCTCCCTCAGTTTTTAAAGCCGGTTTAAAAGGTCTGCAAGCTTGCTATTCTAAGCCACGGGTGTAATAACCATGACAGTATCCATACTAATATTATAAATGCGAAAGTAACTCTGTCTGTCTGTCGCTTACGCGGTAGATTAGACCATGAGAAAGGACATAGGCTATGTTTGGTCGCGATAACCGACATCCACGCGGGCGGAGTCGATGGCAAAAGCTAGTCTATAATAAACTTTAAAATAAATATTTGCAACAACTGTTACTGCATATTGCAACAGCTATTTCTTGGGTGTACCTAACTATTGTGAATGAAAGTATAGGAATTAACTTATCGTTATCATTCACTTACTTTTGACCGCCTAATTAAACTTAATTTAAATTCTATTAATAGATAGCAGCGACTCAAATGCGTATGACGTGTGGTAATTATATAACTATTTTCTAGATTGTTACTTTCTATATATAAATTAAACTAATTTTATCGCAGCTAGACAACATTTAAAACTACTGGGTACAGAGACACCAATGTGTTTATGAATATGGTTCACACAGAAACAGTAGTATTTTTTTTGCCGTATACTTATGTATACTGGCTGTAAATTACACGAATATTAGTGTTGAAACTTTTGTCTATCAGAAACTCATTACATTATACTATTGAAGCTATATTGTTAAGTTCGCGGCTACGTTCCCAAGATGTATAAAATGAACGGCACCCGTTTGTAAGCAGCCCACCAATCGCTCACTAGTAATGCTTTGTAATATATTTTGTAATTTCTCAATATTTGAGACTAGACATCAACTGAAGAATCCTTTTATTGTAAGGATCGATATCGCAATAAAAATAATTTAATGTATTATTCTGTCTTATTTTTTTGTCTTAGATTTAAGTAACTATATGGCAATCCCATTTGGGGGACACCTCGGTATATTATAGTACGAGGTATTACCGCTGCTCCTGTGGAGGTGTTATTTCAAGTACTTAGTTACTGGCTATAGTAGTGTTAAAGTACAAATTGTAAGTCGAGAGACAGGTGAGGCCGCCGAGCATTACTAGTTAGCGATGTACATGACGCGGTTCTAAAATATCTCGGCTCCAAATAGCGGCTGGCTGTATCGTTCAGTGATTTTTGTTGGGCTGTAAAATATTGCAACAATACTAATTTTACGTAAGTCTACAAACGCCGGAGGTCGCCTCCGAACATTTATTATAACTAGTTAAGAAGAGTCATAAAGGGGAGTTTATGAAGATCGCCTTCCCCTTTGTATGTGACGATATTGTGACAAGAGCCTTGTGCTTTTGTGTGATAAACAGGATACGAGAGATCTCCTCAGTTCTCCGTCCGCGTGGCGACGTGGCTTTTCTCATCTAGCTATATCTATGGTTTACTCTTCCTTTAGTTTAATCCGTATAAATTTGTGTCTAATGAAATAAGGTAACGGTGCAAAGCATGGTAATTTTGGTATCGTAAATATCATTTCATCTCCAACTATTTGTAAGATCAGGCAAGTCTGTTGTCTTATCTTCAACATTATATAATTATATTGTTTCATACGCTGTCTCAGTCACACTCACTTGTGAGACAATGTTTTAATTTTATTATAATATTTATTTTCTTATTCTCATTCCAACTTGAGTGATAGATTTGACTCGACTATCTATTTATCAAGCAAAGCTCATTGTGTTGTATGTGTTAAAGTGACGAATGTTATATTTTTGTAAATTATTTCAATCATATGTTTATTTTTTCGGATTGTTTAATGAGACATTTTAAAGGAACGGCTAGTCTACATTGGTGGTAGATGATATTTGAATGAAATTATAATGTTTATTCACTTAAACAATATCTTCCATTATTGTAATTGACGATTCAGCAACACAAATAACAGTATTTCAATATTTTGTTTAGTTTCAAGCCTTGTATTCAAGCATGTATATTGTTAATCACACAAGTTATGATCAAAACTGTATTCGTTTAAAGTTTTGTGGTGTATAAGTGAGTGAGGCGTTCGCTGGACTCGCGTGCGGTCCGGTACCGGCCGGTCCGTGCCCATCCGGCGGTCGCGTCGCCAGACGAGCCGTTTCCACGCATAACTCTGTTGCGATCAACATGTGCTGGGTCTCCAGTTTACTTAGACAATGTTCTTCGGTATATTATTTGCAGTTTAAGTAAAAAAAAGTTTGTAATAAAATTTATATGAAATATTTGGTTTTTTATTTTCTTATCTCCAACCACCTTTGGTTAATAGTTCGCGCCCGAGGAGGGTCAGACAGTAAGGGATGGCCCTGGGTCAGCCAGGGTGCGAGGGATCTGTCGAAGACAACCTCACCTCCGGCCTAGCACAGCGACCTTCAGACGGCGTGCGGTTTTAGTCGGTTCGAGTCCGACATAAGCTCCCCTTCCGGCTCTGGTGGGGGAGGTATCCGAGAGTATATCCGCACGAAAATAAAGGTTAATAGTTCGCGTACGCTGCTCCTCGTTGCTCCTACACGCGTAACCTCGTACTGCATAGCAAACAGTCTCCAAGTTGATAGAAAGATATCTGCCAGACGCACTAGTGCTTAGTGCCTAGCCTGTATACATCTTTCTAGAATTGGAATAACTGCTTGGCTTAGCTAGAAAAAAGCTTTGAAAAACTTGATCTAAGTTTTTCTTTATCCTGTTCCACTCGAGTATTATTTCAAAACCAGGTTTTGTGTAAATAAAATTCAGTTGTATACTAATTAAAATTTTAATAATAGGAAAATAATGCAATAAAAATACTAATGTATAGAATATTACTAAAGTACATAATTTTACAACTTCCAAAACATTCTTTCACGAAAATAATAATTTGAGTCACTTTAGTGCAGTATACGGGAATGCTTTACATAAACTCTATGAAGGTTCAATGAGAGCGACTATAACTGATTACAATAACGCATAAACACCTACTCCATGATTAAAATACATTACGAACGATCATCACTGCGGCAACTTTATATTTACAAGTGTACTCAAGATATGATATTGCACATTCAACACTTAAAATTAGATTGCATGAATTCATAACATTGGTAATGGCAACCTGGGTTACTATAATTCCTTGTGCTACAAACATTCATATATTTTTTCCTATATCCAGATCTCACAAGCTCTATCTATCGCGCCATACATTGCGAAACGCCAAGCTAACCGATTTACATGGCCACTACATAGTGAATTCCATGCGAAATTATGTGAGGTAATATCACATTGGGGACTATCATTATAATTACATAAATAATTACACTAACTACAATACGTACGCACGTTATTTTATTCACACCCTTTGTTTGAGATGAACTTCTACCTAATATATATCTTTCGAGTAAATATTCGTAAAAAATTTCAGTACTAAATGTCATGTGTAAGATATTCGTCATAGTGTGTTAGAATATTGTGTATCATGTGAATAAAAGTACGGTGGTGATCTCGTGCACTCATCCATGCACACATACGCTCATATGCATACAATCTGCCGAGTGCGGCTCGCGATAGCTCTAACCTACGCTCGACAACAAGGGCAGGCACATCGTGGCGTCTTGTTGCACCTTATTAGAAATTATGTTACTACCCTGTACCAAGATTAACGTATAGTGAAACCTATCACATGGGCCCAGATAATTTCTAATAAAGGGGTAATATACATCGCTAAATAAATTGTGCTCTATGCATACTAAATGCAGGCTCGTCTCTATATGGTAACTTAACCTAACGTGTAGTCAATGTTGAGATTTTAAACAATATATCGTAGTACATACAGTATCTGTTCTTTTCTTTGATTTGACACGGAAGAAAGAATGTGGGTCTGACTAACATCGGCTTTTTTGTTTCATAAAGCGTTCTGTGTATCGCATAGCATACGTTTACAGGTTGATGTGTTGTTTAGTTTTAGTTCAAATCCATAATAACAATAAATGTCAAAGTAACTGTCTGTCTGCATGCTTTCACGCCTAAATTACTGAACCGATCTTAATGAAATTTGGTAAAGAGATGGACTAAAGCTTGGGAAAGGACATACACTACCTTTTATCGTGAAAATAGGGCTTAAAAGTTCAAATAGGGGATGCAAATTTGCATGAAAGTTCGTAATTTTTAAAGATAACCTGATGACAACTGGTACACAGATTAAAACTTGGGAAAAGACAAACTATGTTAAGTCGCTATAACCAACATCCACACGGGTGGAGCCACGGGCAACACATAGTATTTTATAAACACAAATAGTTTTCTATTATATTCTATTTTTTAATATGGCGAGTAATGTCGATGTCGACAATTTTGCCACTGTCAGTCATGCACTGGAGATTCGTGTGTTTTATTAACGAGAATTATTGGCACAAACAGTTTTAATTACTCTATAAAGGTACCAAACTGTCAGTCTGGCGTGTGACAGAGACAACGCTCTACAAAAACCGACGCAAGTCGGACTCTCACTCTTCTTTCCGACGGACGTGTCAAATTCAAAGCCAGCTACTACAAGTGAGGTGTTGCATTGGAAACTACGATAATTATTTATAGTAACATCGACACAAAACATTCATAAAATACGATTCAAATAATAAAATTATAAACTTACACTACTAAATACCGTAAAACGTCCACATCTAAAACATTTAAAATTCAATAACAACTTTTTATATCGATTTAATATTATTTACACAAAAAGAAAAATGTCCGATTGATTTTCATGACGGTTAAATATTATTAAAAAAATTAGTTTTAATAGCAATTCTTTTGATATTGTCTTATTAGTAGATAAATCACACGTGAGCTTCACGACGGTGAATCGTTTAAGTCTATGATTCATTTACTTACAGGTAGTACGATCACTTTGGTACATTACAACTAGTTATATTTATCATAGCCTTTCTTACGCTAAGTCAAAAATAAAAAGTGTGCTTACGTCTGCACATAACCTCTATAGGTATATGTAGACGTGAGACATTTGCATATATCAAGCCCTGATGTAGTATTAGTTATATTGCTCGATTTATATATCTTGGACATATAGAGATATAAAAGGCCCTGCCGTTTTGTAATAAAAATCTATGCTTTGAGCTCTTATCTTCGAAATACAACCAAGAAACATGTACTGCGCATATAGAACACATTTTTGGTCCAAGATATACGAATCGAGCTATACCACAGACACTGCTAAAATGCTATATAATATTAAATTTTAGTGCTATGCTGGTAAAGTCTAAAATTATATGGCATTTTTGCAATATCAGTGGTATGCGACTGGTTCACTACTAGGAGAATCAGGGTCCGGTTTGTGTGGACATGAGCACACCGACCGCAGACGTGTTACCTCGGTGTACTTGTCTGTCCGTGCGGCAGTTTCTGTGTTTCCTTATACATATATAATTGTTCTATATCTAGTTCATCCATTTGCGACAGTTGGGCGCGCCGCACATGCACATAATCTTGTGAGCATCGTCTTCTATGTCAAATTTGTAGTCGTATGCCAACTGGAAAAAAAAATTTAAGAAATGATTAATGTGTCTTCATTATTAAGCGTTTTTGTATAGCGACACTGATAGATGGACAGATGATCAGTTTTTTTGTTTTGTGTTAAACCTATGAGTTTAAGGAGACCACTAATATCTTTGTATTCCAAGAAATTCACCTGCAAGCTGGGTGTACCTGTGAAGCTACGGATGAGGCTTTGACGAAGGTGCCTTTTTCGGGGTGTGAAGCCAGACAGTTGCTAGTTGACTAAAGAAATCAAATCTTGCGTTGCACATGTCCATAGTCCACTTTTCATCAGGTGGGCCGTTACCTACTATCTATAAAAAAGGGGCTCCAAGGTGAAAGCCTATCGTAATCCACTGCTAGACAGGCTTCTCCTACCCTTGGGAGGCTTTGGCCTACTATTTCCACACTGGCCAGATAGGTAGGCTTCTCTCGCATATTTATCCGTAAGTCGCCTCTTACGGCAACCTTCGGCTTCGAAGATGATGATGCGCAGGTGGCGGTCCACCTCCACGGTCTCGGCCACGCAGTTGGGTAAATGTACCGTACCTCCTCCCCGCGCGCGATGCGGCGCTTGGCGAAGATGATGATGCGCAGGTGGCGGTCCACCTCCACGGTCTCGGCCACGCAGTTGGGTAAATGTACCGTACCTCCTCCCCGCGCGCGATGCGGCGCTTGGCGAAGATGATGATGCGCAGGTGGCGGTCCACCTCCACGGTCTCGGCCACGCAGTTGGGTAAATGTACCGTACCTCCTCCCCGCGCGCGATGCGGCGCTTGGCGAAGATGATGATGCGCAGGTGGCGGTCCACCTCCACGGTCTCGGCCACGCAGTTGGGTAAATGTACCGTACCTCCTCCCCGCGCGCGATGCGGCGCTTGGCGAAGATGATGATGCGCAGGTGGCGGTCCACCTCCACGGTCTCGGCCACGCAGTTGGGTAAATGTACCGTACCTCCTCCCCGCGCGCGATGCGGCGCTTGGCGAAGATGATGATGCGCAGGTGGCGGTCCACCTCCACGGTCTCGGCCACGCAGTTGGGCTGGCACGAGTGGTTGATGTAGCGCGCCAGCCCGCCCGACAGCGTGGCGTCCACCACGCGCCGCTCGTCCAGCCGGAACATGTAGATGCCGCGGTTCTACCGACACAACCACACAACCACACGTTTCACTAACATCTCTCCAACACCACAAAACGCACGCAGCAAACAACTTTTACTCAAACACGCAGAGAAATGCGATTTTGCTGAACGTGAGTATTTTCTCATAGAAAGGTTATCAAAAGTAGAGTATGACTGGAGAGCAAATTAGTTTTCATTCGGACGATGTACTTTGAATCTGTCGCTGCGGTCAGGATTCTACGTTAGAATTATTCGCTTCGCTTGTGGTTCAAAGTCAATCTTAACAATAAAACTGTTTATTGACGTCAAAATTCTACTTCAGCCGTAGCCGTAAGTCTGCGGTAGCCTAGTGGTATGGGTAATGGACTGCTGAGACGAGGTCTCGGGTTCGATCCCAGGTTTACCATGGCACACACCAATGACTTTTCGATGCTTTTCGAAGTTATGTGTGTATTTATCGCAGGTTTATAAGTGCCCGGTTAATGGCAATCGGGTCGCCACTTATTACATTGGGACCCAAACATAAACTGGCGAAATGTGGGTGCTAGCACCTCTGTCTACCCCTTTGGGGAATAAAGGCGTGAGTTTGTGTAAATTCTACTTAAGTTTTCCAAGTTCAAAACTTAGCGCCCTCGCCGTAAGAATTCCAATTTGCTCCTTAGGTCATAGTAGATTGACTATTCTGTTAGCGATATCACTTGTGGAATCGTTTAAACACGTATGGGATTGACATAATCATGTGATTGCAAAAACATTAAATGAGTCTTTGTAACCCGAAATAAATCATATTTCAATAAATCGCAAATGTTATGTGATTCATTTCTAACAAATGGAAATGATTTAATCCATCCTTCCTTTCCTTTCCATTAATAGAGTATCTCTTTATTAATAAGCGCCAGAAGATATACCTAAACAAGACCAGCTGATAGAATTTACCAATAATCTATGTATTTATGCCTAATAGCAATCAAGTTTACAATTTTAATAATAATATTACCTTAGCTTCATATTGCTTCTCACGTATTTCTGATAATTCGGAGCGAATGATCTCTCCGATATACTCAATGACCATGGTGTGTTTCTCTAGATCGCGCGCTGCGTACAGTCCGAGTCCTGAGATTTTAGATCTGAAATAAAACGTTTAAGAATTGAAATCATATCTCGTTATGTGAGTACCACCTTACTATTTAAAATAGCAAAGCGTTACATTCCTTCATTCTTCATTCATTTTAAGCTACACTTTCATTGGTCGATTTACATTTTTAGCACACGAATATTAGTCATTGAAATAAAACAATTATTTATTTTATTTTTATTTAAACCTGTGCTAATCAAACAACCCTCCCCTGATCGTTCCCGGTGCAAAAGTGACCATCAATTATTCAATCAAAAATTATTGTAAGTACACATTTAATCGACGCTATGATTTCTTTTTAACAACCTTGGTCACGGAGATACTAAGATGGTAGTCTCGGAGTGTATAGTTACGTTAGTGTATCTTAAAGCATACACAAACCAGTGGGGACGCTTGGTGGGGCAAAGTGGAAGAAGTACCCGAAATTTGATACTTATATTCCATGAATGGTTTCATGTAAAAAAATAAAATAGGGATATGGAAATGTAGCTCGAGTGAGCTCACAATGTATTTTGTATTTTTTTGAGTTTGATTCAAATAGTAACTGGATCCTAAGCCAGTGTTTTCGACCAATGAAAAAGAGCCTTCATGAAGTATCATTCATATTTCTGGTATTACAATAAATACCTGTTTTCGTAATAAAATGAATCACTAAATGATAGCTGCTTCATAGCCACGGATTTTGAACTGTAAATGATAATACAAAATATAAACTTTATAGTAACATGTTACGAGAAATAAAAGGGCGACCTTTGAAATCAGTCCTGAGAGAGTTCGAAGTGCGCTACAGTGACCTAATCACAGATGAGACTGTCCGCCTTTGGGATGTGTTAAAAACTTTGTTTCGAATGAATGAATAAATGATAAATTTATTCCCACGAAATACGGTACATTATAGTTACAATGGTATTCGGTTTCCAAAAAGTAGCTGATGGGAACTCTGTACAATCTGGGATTAACGTTTTCGTTATATGCGAGGTGTTGTAACACCTAAACCATTCACACAGTAAACAATAATAAAAAGAAACAAAATTATAGATAAAAATTATTTAATTAGACAATTTTATCACAAATTATCACAATTAAGGGCCTCCTGTGATGAGACGAGTAGCGCGTGTCTGAGGGAGCGTTAATGACGTCGGAGTCGCAGAATGACTTCCGTCCCCTATGAGCGCGGGCCTGAGGGTGACGGGTGGGGTCGCCTGTCACCCCAGCAGAAGCAGGTCGCGATGACCCATATTCCGAATATGATATTCGGGAGCTAGATGGAAAGGGGACTCCATGGTCCCCACATTCAAAGAGGGCCAGCTCGGAAAAAATTGCTCTGGGTCGGCGGGGATGTGACAGATATCCCACACAATTTTATCACCGGCAACCTACGACACCCACAAACGGCATGCTTTAGGCGTCCATTGCAGGCTCATGCAAGTGGCATTTATGCCATCAATCATGAATTACGAGGACTGATGGTTAGAACAAAACTACTTCATTCAATCATCAGTCACCGCATTAGACGATAGGTTATTGGTTTATCACGGCCGTGATAGTGGTAAAACTGACAACAAAACCTACAGTGGACGTTTTTACATTCGAATTTTTAATTAAACGAAGTAAATTGATAGCATCTTATTTCACTTTATGAAATAATACTACCATATTAAATATAATAGTTCAGTCACTCATAGCGCAGCAACGCCACCCTCAAATTGTCAAGACTCCCTTGACGGATCAAGGAAGAATCAAAGAGAGATTTTATTAGGATTGTCATAGTCATTGACTTTGCCACATTTTTTTTAATTCATCAAAAACTGACAACCCAGTAAATGTCAGCTGACCGTCTAATTAAAAATTCGACTATAGTCGTTATGCGATCGGAATTACAACTCCCACCGGCACTTAAAAAAAGAGTGTGTATACTGGGTGATTTTATAGTCGTTTCGGATAAAAAGAATTTGTTTCGAAAATAATTTCGATAGCAAAATCGAAAAAAAAATCTTTCGCCGAATTAATGCTCCCAGATGAGCATTAATTCGGCGAAAGATTTTTTTTTGATAATGTATGGAAATAATGTTCAGGTGAAAGGAAAAATGTATGGAGGTTTTAAATAAAACCTTGGTAAATGTAAACCTTTGAGAATGCCGTAAGGCGAAACCGGTCAGGTGTAATAGAATAAATACAGTGGAAAAAGTACAAGTGTTCTCAATTAAAAAAGTTCTTATTTAAAATATTCATGTTATTATTATTTATGCCTTTCGGGACTTCACGCGATAAAAAACTTCACTTACTTTTTGCCGACGTTTCAGGTGCGATGCTGCAGTCGAAACGTCGCATAAATAATAATGAGTTTACACCACGATAGCTTAAAAATATTCATTTTAATTTTAAATAATTTATACTCCCGCCAAATTAATACTCCCAGACGATTTTGCTACTGAAACTGTGCCCATTTTTTCTATCCCAAACGACTATAAAATTACTTTGTATGTGTGTACGTTTGCGTGTGCGTGCGTGCACGTACCTGGCGAGGTAGACGTTGTTCCGCCACTCGAGCTTCATCTTCTTGTACTGCGAGCTCTTGGTGTGCACGAACTGCTTGGAGTAGGGGCAGGCGGGGTGGTCCAGCGCGGGCGGCGGGGGCGGCGCCGCGGGCAGCAGCGAGCGGGCCGCGCGCCGCCACGTACAACGAGCACGGGCCTCGCTACGGGCGCACCCGGACGGGTTCACTGCTAACCCCCCCTCTAGGAGCGCCGAGCGACCGAACTTGAACCGGTAGTCCGATAACGTCTCGATGCCTGTTCGGACACGAAATTTCGGTATATGAAGCTGAAGTAATGTACGGATGTTTTACTCGTGGCACTACTAATTTTACCCCACTAGACTCGTGATCTCACTACCGTTGGATTCGTGGTCCGACTAATAATTTCCACTTACAGCGATAATTTCATTCTGGTGTTTCGATTATTTTTTTTATTAGCGTAGACTGAATTTTTAGGCAAAGGTTTAATAAACTGAGTTATCTAAATTAGTATTTACTTCACAGCAATAAGTTTAACCTATCTCCACTCCCCTTCCGGGCTATGGTAAGTGTTGGCTTGACATCATAAGAAATGACACGTAATAAAATGGACATCAAAATATAATAAAGATTGCATTCATAGGCATACGTCACAACGCTCATCATTATGACGTAAACTCAGGCGCGAACGAGATAGATTTTTTTTACTACATGTTAACGGGCGTACTATACTCAAAAAATATAATAAAGAATTCAATATCGTTAACATTATGACGATAGCTCAGGAGCGAACGAGATAGCTAATAAAAAAGCCGCCGTACTAAAATAGCCGTAACAAAGATTTCATTCGGAGACGTCCGACGACCCATAAACATCACAACACTCATCATTTTGACATAAACTCACGAGATAACTAATGACGAGTATAGTAGTACACACTCACCAGGTAAACTCTCCAGTACTCTAACCACGGCGGGCTCTGTGAGACCGAACAAGTCCTCTCCAGTGACGTAGTTGGGCCATAGCTTCAGTACGCCCTCCTCGCTACGACCCTCGCGGAGTGCCGCCACCGCGTCTAGTACCTATGGGTGAAATACTGTGTTTATAGGGTAACATTGCTAACTTTTAGTGAAATAATGGACAAAAATATGATAAATGTGTAATAGACTTTGTATTCTAGAGTTTACTATGTATTCTCGAGTAAAATGATTTGTAAATATTTTAATGTGTAGTTATCTTTGCTGCTGACTATAGGGATGATTGTAAGAGTACATTATTAATTTTAGAACATTTTAAAGATCAATCTTTAAATTTATTACTTCAGATCACCCATAGATTACGGCACATACGTGAATATTTTAATTTTGTAAAATGTTTGATAATCTGACAAAAGGTTTCAACTGATAAAATTTGAAAAGCGCTGTTTTCTAAATTTCCATACAAGAAATTGCAAGAGATCATAACGTAATTTATGGATATGCCTAAGACACAGGCATGGCAGTATTGATGTAGTAAGAGTGTCATGAACTGAGGATGAAGTAGTGAGGAAGGGTGTAGTGAGGAAGTGATGTAGTACAAAAGTGATCTAGTGAGGACGTGATCTAATGAGGAAGTGATGTAGTGAGGAAATGATGTAGCGAGAAAGTGATGTAGTGAGGAAATGATGTAGCGAGAAAGTGATGTAGTGAGGAAATGATGTAGCGAGAAAGTGATGTAGTGAGGAAATGATGTAGCGAGGAAGTGATGTGGTTAGGAAATTATGTAGCGAGAAAGTGATATAGTGAGGAAATGATGTAGCGAGAAAGTGATGTAGTGAGAAAATGATGTAGCGAGAAAGTGATGTAGTGAGGAAATGATGTATCGAGAAAGTGATCTAGTGAGGACGTGATCTAGTGAGGAAGTAATGTAGTGAGGAAATGATGTAGCGAGAAAGTGATGTAGTGACGTAGTTATAAAGTGAGATAGTGATATAGTGAGGTAGTGATATAGTGAGGTAGTGAGATAGTGAGGTAGTGATGTAGTGAGGAAGTGATGTAGTGATGTAGTAACGTAATGATGTAGTGATGTAGGGACGGAGTGAGATAGCGAGATAGTGATGTAGTGATATAGTGAGGTCGTGATATAATGAGGTAGTGCTGTGGCGAGGGGGCTGTACGCACGCTGGCCCAGGCGGCGCGCGGCGTGGGCGCGGCGAGCTCGCGGCGCGGCTCGTCCTGCGCGCGCACGTGGAAGCGCGGCCGGCCCTCCTCCTCCGAGATCCAGCACAGGTAGCGGCAGCGCGCGTTGGCGCGCGACATCGACCAGTAGAACCGCACCTGCACACCACACACACTTGCTTATAGCACTCCGTCCTCCATGAGCGCGAGTATAGGGGGCCAGCGAAGGGCTACCCTTGGCCCACCTCTAGCACATTATTAGCAATAGTTATATTTGACTGTTTATACTAGAGATTGATAGCGCTTGGTGGAATCTGCTGGAATTGAATAACACACTTGTACTTTTCCACTGAGTTTATTTTATTTCTAAACCTGACCGGTTTCGCCTTACGGCATTCTCAAAGGTTTACATTGATGTTGTAAGTATTATAATTCCGAAATACTTTCATTTTAAGTTTAGTTAAGTTAAGTTTCGAAATTATAATACTTAAAATATTAATGTTTACATTAATATTTTAAGTAGGTATTTCTTTGAGAATGCGGTAAGGCGAAACCGGTCAGATTTAGAAATAAAATAAACTCAGTGGAAAAGTACAAGTGTGTTATTCAATATAGTTATATTTGACCTTATTTGTAAAACTAGTAATAATACAATGTACTACCCTTTTTGATAAATAAATAAATTATTATTATTTTGTTTTCTTTTAGCCTCTCTCAACGAAGGAAGGCTAAGTGAGGCCGCCTGTGACACAACAGGTGGCCAATACCTGGTAGGGGTTCCTTCCTTAGAGTAATACTCCGAATTCTTTGTAAATATCGATATTTAGTTAAGGAAATTAAGTTTTTTGAATCCATACTAATATTATAAATGCGAACGTAACTCTGTCTGTCTGCCTGTCTGTCTGTTACGCTTTCACGCCTAAACCACTGAACGGATTTTAATGAAATATGGAATAGGGATATATTAGACCATGAGAAAGGACATAGGCTATGTTTGGTCGCGGTAACCGACAACCACGCGGGCGGAGCCTCAGGCAAAAGGTAGAGGAAAATATAGGCCTATGTCCAGCAGTGGACTGCGCTCACCGCAATTAATAATTGATTGATTTAATTTTAAAAAAACAACTAATACTTACAATTTTATACCCAATAGGATAGATGTAATTCGGCGTATGGAACGCAGCCAGCTGGTGTGGCAGCAGGTGTCCGGGACTGAGGAATATGAGTCCCCCGACGCGAATCAAGTGGTTAGTGTCAGAGTGTAACATTACTGACGCGACCTGGCGTTGCTCGTCGCGCGATATGTACACGCGCCGTTGTACGCTCAGTGTCGTTAGCTCGTTGTCTTTCTCATTCTGGGAAAAATAAATATGATATACGACCTATTAACAATACCATTATTATACATGCACAATTGCTATCAAGGTATTCGTTATTTTTCGTATTTTCTTTTGTATTCAGCTTTTATTTCTATTCATTCATGACTATATTAGCTTATAGCCCCTCACCTCAAATATCCGTATTGGCAAATTTATAAGAAAGTCTATGACAAAGTTTCTATTATGTATTGAAATAATTAGTGAAGAGGGCAAAGAAAAGCATCTGTTGAGAGTACAAGGTACGTAAAAATTTACCTTCGGTGCATGCGATGCGCAGAACGCCGACTTGTTCTTATAAAACACGCAACTATCCTTCACTGCACATCCAAGATGATACACACTGCCACAGCGGACCTTGAAGCATCTGACTGTCGCACCCAATCGACGGCACACGGCACACGTCGCGTTCGAACCCGCTGCTAAAGCCGTCTCAACATTCATCAACGCCCCACTAACAGTTTCATACACCCCTTCAGACCATAACGCACAGTTCAAGTGCACCCAGCGATTGACGTCACAATTCAGTAGTCGTGACACTCCATCCGCGACACCATCACCTTGAATACCACAAAGTTCACACTTCCTGAAGTCTTCGTTCGTCACTGGCATTATAGCCACCCCAGTGCGAAAGACCAACTCTGTTAGCTCTCTATCTGTTGGTCGTTTGTATTTGACCGGAGGGCCAATACATCCTGGTGACCAAGCCTTGTAACGAATACCCCTATATTTTTCCTTCTCTGCTGTGCTGCTCTGATTGCTCTTATCATCTTGCTCGCTCTTTAAGTCTTCATCTAAAGCGCTGACGTCATCACCGACCTCTTTCATTAACTCATCGTTATCGAGTGAATCCATAAACGATAAGTCCATTTTTTCGTCCTTGATATCAGGTTTAATATCTAAGTCATCAGTTTCCATGCTTTCAGTAGACGCTGTGTCGAAATCATCACGATCTTTTGACAAGTTGGCATCACCGTCAGGCTTGCTATCTTCCTTGACTGCTAACTTCGATTTACCATCGAGAATGATATTAGTAGGCCGCCACGCGAAACTCTCGTAACATTGAGTGCTGCAAAAATATAATTCTGAATCGCTGTCACAAAGGATTTCTTCGGCATTTCCTTTGTTGGCTGACAGTAATGGAAATTCGGAGGCTTTTGCCCTGACAACGGAATCTAGGATAACTACATCGCAATGTCGGCAAAACTTAGCTGCTCCATTTAGTATACTTTGGATGTCGATGGGCGTTCCTTCTTTGCCATCTTTTCCTTTAGATCTATACAATCCAAGTTTATGAGAAGGCGGAGTGGCAGTTCTTTCTATAATCTGATACGAAGTAGGCGGTGGAATATGTAAAATGCCCGCAAGTTCCTTCAGCACGCCAAGAATATCTTCTGCCGCACCTGATGTTAGAGTTAGCGTTACGGTAACATTTTCATTAGTCTCTGTACTACCAGGCGAATCCATATTCTTGGATTTAGCCGGGTCTGTATCTAGGGACTTTGATATCTTCTGGTTCTCTTCTTCATCCTTTGCCTGATACAGCGAAACTGGTTTGATTCTAATTGGTACAGGTGCTATAACTGGAATGGTAGGCGATATACGGCCGGAAGCAGAGTCACTGTCTTCGTCTTCTTCCTCGTCATCAATAAGCTTCAGGCCCGGAAATCTATTAAGAGGTTCCATGTCAAAGCATTCTGGACTTGAGCAACTAACAATACTGTCAGGTGTATCGGTGTCGCGTTCTTTACATATGAAATCTAGCTTCTTATCCTCTGGATCTTCATCAAATACAATCGGCGGGAATTCTTGGTCGTAAAAGCCTCTTTGAGTAGATGCGGGGGGTTTTTCTGGTAGTGGCTCTTCATCACCGAATGGCTTGGTATTGTAGTAGTCCGCTACGTTGGGTATTTTAGCATTACCAAACTCGCCCGTTAAATCACCTTTTAGTATGTCATAATCTTTGTTTTTTAACTTTGTGAGATCTCCTGACCCGAAAAGTGGGCAGACAGCAAAATTTGTAGTAAGTGCCGGTTCTTGTATTTGCATAGCTGACATAGAACGCAATTGCACCATCAAATTATCAATGAAAGTATCATAATCTTCTTCATATCTCGAACCCTTACGGGGTCTCTTTTTGGTGTTAGCTGCATTCAAATTATTCTCAGCAGCCTGTTTCATATTCATCTGTATTTTACGTTTCTTTTGTTGGTATTCACGTCGTTTCCGTTTTTTGGCTTCTGACGGCGTTTCAGGGGCTACCTCAGATGGGACATCCATGTTAACGCTTTCGGGGAATTCTTCCTTCATAGGATGATCAAGTTTGCCCTGGTCTGAGGCGGTAGAAACGCCAGATGTGGCAGACTGTTGAGAGCTCTCGTCGAGTAATTCTCTCTTTACTTCTAACGGTGAAAATCTATTTACAGGACTTTGTTGGGGCGGAGTAATCTCCTTCTTTATAGCTTGATGTAGCTGCTGATTGTCTAAATTCATAGGATACATTGGCATTGTTTTCATTGTTGGAGAGCATTCTGGTATCGGCGTAGTCTCCTCTTTGTTCATTATTTTAACTGGTGGTTTGCGCACATCCATCAGTGATTGTGTAGAAGATTGTGCCATGGGTGAAATTGCAGAAGTAGGAACGGATGTTTGCACTGGACGAGTAACGAAGGGAGAACTCACTACAGTGTTGTGTATATGTCTCGGGGAATTCTTTGGTATTTCAACTTCCTGTGTCAAAGTCATGGCGGATGGCGGTATTGCAGGTCTAGCCAGCTGAGCTTCTAGGGATGGTATACTTCCTAAAGCTGGTGCAGTTCTTTGTATAGTCATCGTTCGCTGAGGAACAACCGTAGCAGCTGTGGTCGTGGTCTGTAAAAGCTGCTTCAACAAAACATTCTGAGACTCATCATTCTTTTGTTGATTACTATTATTAGCCAATTGTTGCTGTTGAATATTATGCTTATTTGTAGTATCGGCTGCGGTAGGTTGCGTATTAGGCTCATCAGTTTCCATAGGTTCTGATTTTACTACAACAGCTTCTACACTATGCCTTTTAGCTGGTTGAATGTGTCCGACAATCACTTCAGTCTTAGGTTCATCAGTAGATTTAGATCTTTTCAAAGGTGAGGTTAATTGTGTGTGCAATAGTTTAGAAGATGTGATGAAATTAATGGAGCCTTGAGGTTGTTTCGTTTGCATTTGGTTGATACCCGAGCTAACGATACTGTGCGTGCGTACTGTTACATTCGGTGGAGGTTCCTTGTTGCCAATCAACGGTCTGGAAGTCATAACCAGAGCTGGCGGCTGACTAGAACTAATGCTCTGCTGGTTGAAAGACAAATTACTAGTATTGATTTGTCTCGTCGGTTGCAGCAGCGTATGCCCCAATATACTTGTCGGTAAAACTTGGCTTTTCTGTTGATAGTTACCCATGCTAGTTGTAATAGTATTTGAGTGCATTATATTGGCCGGGGATGTCGAACTATGTATTTTGGAAAGAGCCGGCATTTGTATTATTTGAGAAGGTGCAGTCGAAGGGCCAGAATCATCCATCGAAGAAAATGGCTGCTGATTTGAAATTAAAGGTGACTGCGCCGGTGATTTCATGAGAGTATTTTGTATACCTACAGGTGAATTGATAGGAGAA
Organism: Eilema sororculum; assembly: GCA_914829495.1. NCBI lineage: Eukaryota > Metazoa > Arthropoda > Insecta > Lepidoptera > Erebidae > Eilema > Eilema sororculum. Next base: position 6,333,257 of record OU618543.1, read on the forward strand.
ACAGTTGGAGATTTCCTCATTTGACCCATATTTGACAACGTATTCACTCTAGAGCCAATAACCTGAGCTGCACTCATGGCCATATTCTCTGTGTTTTGCATAGGAGCAGCAGGTTTTTCAATTCTTTGTATTGGCGATGGTCTCGACGCAGTTACTTCAACTTTAGACGAAGGTAGTAAGTTCTCAAAGTTGACTTGAGTGGGAGTTGTAGCATCACTATTTTTCCTTATAATAGTCTGTGTTTCAACCTTTGATGTATTAGTGTTTAAAGAAGACATAAGAGTTCGTAACTGTTGAGACACATTTGCCATGTTTGAGGTCAATTCGGCTGGCTGAGATAATGGTGACAACTGTGGCACAGTAGCCGATTGCAATGCAAGCCTCTCTGGCTCTCGTTTAGCGAAAGTCGGTTGCTCCGGAGCTTCTTTCGGTTCTGGTTTAGGTACACTGACGCTAGAATGCTGTATTGGATTCGGCGGTTTCACTGGTTGTTTGACGCCATACTGTTTGTTGTCGTCAGCGATGTTTTCAAATATGCACAGCATATCTTCAAAAGTTTCTACATGTTTGTTATTTCCTTCGGTAGTTTCAGAGTGTTCTTGCATTGTAATGTCGTTCAAATATCGTTCCTGCGATGGTGTAGGAGACGGAATAGATATTTGGACAGATTCCTGCGCCATGTCCGATGTTATCTGCATGTTCGAGTCAATTACCATTTCCTTCCGTTGGTTAACAATAGCCTTTATAGTTTTAACCACATTCTCATCAGGTTTGGGCTCGGGCATTGGATTTGGGGGCGGAGGTTCTGACATACTTTTGTTATATGAGAGTAAAAGGTTACTTTGTATGTTATCTTCTGGTTTATCCTCATCATCCCCTTCCATTATATTATCAGGGATTTTTTCAGGTACTGGATCAGGGCTTTTTATTTCTGCTTTACCTAAGATTAATGGAGTACGATCCGACAGACATAGCGTGTGCGGTAGTTCTGTCTGTTGACTTATTTCCGTTTCGATGTCAATATCTTTTGTCGGCTCTTTGAAAATACCTGGTCTTTCCATTTGCGACGATCCTTGAGAAGTTAAATTTGAGAGTTGCTGTGAGGTCGATGGCATATGATGACTTTGTTCCTTATCAGAATTGTTTTCCGACATGACCGTGCTATCGGGGGACGCTGCGTCGTCTTGGAAGATCTTCGCCGGTAGGGTAGCGTCATGGGATACAGCCAAACTTGACAGTTTCGAGTTTGACAAAGACAAAACCATAGGTTTTTCGATAGTTTTGAGAATTTTTTGTTTGACTTGGTGCTGCGTTAATATCGAAACGGGTGTTCGGGGTTGGTTTAAATTGCCAAGTTTAGGCACATTCGATGATATGACACTGATAACTGAACTATTTGTTTTAGAAAGCGCAGCCGTCGACATATTAATCGCTAGAGGTTGGTTCGATAAATTTATTGGCATTTTTTTAATCTGAGACTTCGCTCCACCTGCGTGGCCACTGGAAATAGGCATTGAAAGATTCGTCAGTACTGGTACGGATATTGTCTGATTTGCAATAGAGACTGAGGCGACTGTAGCCTGCGATACTTCATCGAGAATTTTAGTGTTCGTGTGGGGAGACAACATTGTCGCGTTGAGGACAGGTAAGCGCGCTAAGGGCGAGCCGGAAGCCGGGTTCACAAGTTTATACTGCTGGACATTGGCCGAGGACTGTTTTCCAGTTGAAAGGCTAATAACCGCTACAGTTTTAGTGGTCGTTTCTGTGCGCGTTTGCGCAGGAACTGCTTCTTCTTCTTGCTCGTCCTCAGGTTTCCCACTATCAATTAACTCTTCGAAATCTTCTTCCGTGGCTATTCGTTCCTCGGGAGATATTGCGTCCGGTTCTACGAGTACAATATCGTCGTCGTCTAAATGCTCCACTAGTTCTTCGACGTCATCGTCGTCGTGTCGTCGCGTGTCATCGGAGTGGTCGTCTTGAGTGTAGTCTAACGCGTCCTGGGAGTACAGTACATAACTCCGTGCATCGTGCGAGGTCGCTGGCATGTCAGTGTCCTCGGTATGGATTTGTGTTGGCCTTGGCTGAGGCGGAGTTCGTCGTTTTAGGATGGACACTTTGGTCAAGTGGGCTGGACGTCGTCTTTCTTCCTCGCGGGGAGGCCACGGTGGGGCTCCACCGAACAGACCAGGTTTGAAGTAACGGTAGCCGGGGGGTATGGGGGCGGGGGCGTGAGGGCCATGGAGCCCGCCGCCGTGGTCGTGGTTGGGCGCGGGTGAGGCGGCCGGCGAGGCTGATGGGGTCGGTGTTCGAGCCACATGCGGTGATCTCGATATCGATGGTGAAGAAGGTTGGCCCCCCATTGGACTGTATTGCTGGCGTTGCAGCATTTGTTGTCGCTGTAACAAAGAACATATAAACGGTCACATTAGGATTTAAACGAATTTTATATGGCTTAGAAAAGGCTGTTAGAAAACCTTCCTTAAGATAGATATACTTACAGCCATCTCATTAGCAGGGTTTCCAGGCGACGGTAATGGTTGAGGGCTTCCCAGCGGTGAAGTTTGTTGCCGTCCACCGAAAGGCACTCCGACTCTCATGCCTGGAGAGAGAAAGAATAAATGAGTACAGAATCAAGTAGTAAAGTATTTTTAGACCTAAAGTAGATCATGACGAAATGAGGTCTGTTTCATAACAGATGTGTCGACTACTATAAGGGCAACGATGGACATAAAGATAACAAAAATACCTTGTTGATGATGCGGCGGTCTGGCGAACCGTGTCGGTAACGGCGAGCAGCCTGGTGCGGGACGTGGGAATCTGCCCGACCCAAAATCAACCTGCGGAGCGAAAACACAATTTCACAACAAAATTTTACTGTAACGTGAGTTGCTAGTATTCTATGAATTGAGAATCATAATGGTAAAATTCTATATATTACTTAGCTTAAATGATCTGTATTTTTATACGAAATAGTAGCCGCCGTAATTTTCAAAAATTCGTCGTTATTCAATACTCGAAAGATTTTGAATCATTGACTATAAGGTGTTATTTTATAATTTTGAATAAATTTCTTACATTTTGAAGTTGTGGAGAGTGTGCCGCTACCGGGCTTTGAATTTGAGATTGCTGATATATCTGGAAGAAACGAAATACGTAATTAGTAAATAAAGAAAATGGGTTATAGTTGACTGAAATTTTTTCTATTAATATTATTTCTATATATTTTTTCTATACAATTGTTACAAGGAAGATTTTGAATAAGAAATGCAAACAAGAAATTTGAACTTTATTCCTAAGCATTTCTTGTTAAATTAATCATATCTTATTTTAAGGAGAGTCTGTGAAGTTGTACATACCTGCGGACTTCTACTCGGAGTAGGTAACTGAGGACTAGTCCTCTGCGCTTGCAACTGTTGCAAGAAATGTTGCGGCGACATCGAAGTCTGCATCGGTGATTGTTGCGTATGCATAGGCGACTGTTGCAAATGCATTGGAGATTGCTGCGAATGCATTGGCGACTGCTGAGGCATCGGGGAATGTTGCGTCGACATCTGACCTTGCTGAGTATGGAGCGGCGATGCATGGGATTGTTGATGCATGGGAGATTGCTGGGGATGCATCGGCGATTGTTGGGGATGCATCGGCGACTGTTGAGGATGCATCGGCGACTGTTGGGGATGCATCGGTGATTGTTGGGGATGCATTGGCGATTGTTGCGACATGTTAGACTGTTGCACGTGCATTGGTGATTGTTGAGAATGTAAAGGAGATTGTTGAGTGTGCAGCGGTGACTGGGTCGACGGATGTAAAGGCGACTGCGACGTATGGTGTAACGGGGATTGCTGAGAATGCAGTGGGGATTGCATAGGAGATGTCAAATGATGCAAAGGAGATTGCGGAGCAAGAGAATGCAGAGGAGATTGGGAGTGAGGAGATTGTACGTGTAAAGGCGACATCGCGGGCCTAGCTCCCGGCTGACGCGGTGTCTGAGATCCCGCTTGCATAGAGCCTCTCACTCCAGCTAATTGTTGTTGACCAAACTGCACCATTCCGCCTACAGACTGCGGTCGTTCTTGCACGCCTGACAGCTGCCTGACTAGTTGCTGCTGGGGCGCTCCAGCTTGTTCTATGACTAAGGTGCGGCCACCTTGAAGCAGTCTTCCTTGAGCGTTCAGTGGTGACGCCACTAGGCCTATTCTTTGTTGAGATATAGGCTGGCCATCAGCACCGATGACCGTCTGCTGTGTCCGGATGAGCGTTTGCTGCTGTTGCATGTTAGCGCCCTGCAGGCCAAGTTGCATCGGTCGATTTATAGTCGTTTGTTGTTGCACTTGTTGACCTTGATTCATATTTTGATTTTGAGTGAATACTGTTTGATTGGTCGTGATTTGTTGCTGGTTTATGACAGTTTGTTGAGTCAGCTGCGGGTTTTGTTGACGTTGTTTCGTTTCATACTCCTGGGTGAACATAAAATATTAGTTATTTTTTAAATTCTTTTAGTTTCTTAAAACAAGATGTTTGTATTTGCACGTACCTGCATAAGCATGCTATGCTGTCGGGCCTGCTTCCTCGCGGCCTCCAGATGCTTCTGCAGCGCCTGCTGCTCCGTGGACACTCTTAGCAGCTCGGCTGCGTCGTTCGGCAACAGCTCGTTGCCGGACTTGCGCAGCTGACGCTGTTTGCTATTCAGCGACTGCAACGTCAAAAGTTTAGTGTGTAACATCGAGCCGGCAGCTCGCTACGGTACCCCCCGAGTTAGTCACAGGATCGTTCGGTTATAAGAAGAGTACACCTGAAAGTGAATCTACGGGCGGCCGGGAGGACGGCGCGCGCTACAAAGCTCACGAACACGAAAGCGCACTACTGCTCACCTTGCGGATCTTGCGAAGCTTTTGCACTTCGACCTCGTAGTAGCGCTGCTGGTCGGCGGCGAAGGCGTTGTACTGCTTCAGCCACTGCTCGTACAGCGCGCGCGCGTGCGGCTCGTCGGCGCGCTCGGGCGGCGCGGGCGGCGCGGGCGGCGCCACGCCCGCGTACAGCGCCACGGCGGGCGGCGCGGGCGCGGGGGGCGGCGCCGCCGCCGCGCCGCCCAGCCAGTCGCCGTCGCGCTCCTGCTCGCGCTTCTCCTGCTCCAGGAGCTCCTCGAGAAGCAACGGTTGCTCCTGGTTTACGTTCTGACGGTTAAAGTTAGCAGGTGACGAGCGGAACCACCGTCACCGGTCGCGGTGCGATACAGTTCAGTGCCTACCACACCTATTGTTTCTGTTTACGGCGACTAGTCACCGATCTAGTAGCGTTCACTCTAGCCATGAGTCTTTTGTTCTCTAATGCCTATACCCGTCTCATCTCAAAATTTGAGCCGATTGAAACAGTAATTTGTAAATACTATCGGAGTCTTACACATAATATGTATACGAGAATTCTTGGAGATTTTTCAACTACACTAATACATTGAGTATAAAAAATACAACAGCTTTCAGTCGGCTCAACAATACGATAAACTACATTCTAAAATAAGAACATTTTGTGAAATATTCTCAGAGGAGTTCATCTAATAAATGTGATATAGAAATAAATCATCTAATAGTTGAGTGCGACTAATCAAGGTTTGATAAATAAAATTGTACATTTCACAATTTTATTTACAATGCAGTGCTAAAATATACAAGTACATTTATATATTGTACTTTAAAATAGAAAAATAATTATAATCTAAAGAGAAAATCACTATATAACAACTAATGGACATGTAATATGTACGTTGGTGTGTTTACATGTAAGTTTAGTACGAAGTAGTTAGCTAGATAACATTACATAAACTGAAACTTTCACGTCTCTAAATTTGAAAAAGAGATAGCACTACACTGAGGTCACTCTACATCTATCCTCACTATTCGATTTTTCACACATTAATTCCTACACTATTTATATTACACCTTTATTTCAAACTATATCGATGTTCATACCACTTGTAAACTTAATTTCATCTTTTGTACTTTAATTTCCTTTTACTTTAATCCTGCATTCAATGTATAATCATGCGTAACAATATCATTATTGAAATTTGATGGAGCCCGCAACCATATGCCATCAAATCATTCTCCACCACCTCAAAAATTACCATTACAAGATGAGACAGGTATTTTACTCTATAATTTGATATACTATTTTTCCAAATCATTTCTTTTTTTTTATTAATTAATATTATAGTGCTAGTATAAATTGTTATAGAACGTTAGTGTTGTGTTAGGAAGGATGCTGAAAAGGTACAAAGGTTAGTAATCAGTACGCATGCGTGCGACGAGCAAGCCAAGTAAAAAGCGTTAATACACGTATAGGTGGTTAGCGGTGAAAAGGTCCTCTAATATCTGTCTAAGGAAAGGAAGAATATAGTATTGGATAGGGAAGGAACATTCGTTGATAATAGTGTATAGTTTTAGATGTATAGTTAAGTAGGTCTGACTAGGCCTTATCAATCAATTAGCCTGTTACTGCAACAGGTAGTGCTGTTATGTACTGACATAGGCCTACCTCAATGTGTGCCATTGCTTGTTTGACCTTATTGAAAACTACTATTTTAATGGTTTTTATAATTTGTTACAAATATGGTCTTCCATTGTGAATTATGTATACTACTGGAAGATTTGGTAGTTTTTAATCTTGGTAGATTTAAATTACTACTAAAAAAGATAGCAACACCAATAACACTAAATAATTTTGTTTATCTTTAAAACTACAAAACGTACTTATTTGCACAGTGGTTCATAGTGAAGTAGAAGACGGTAGTAGTAAAGTGGAAAGTAAGGTATAAGGTCGTAAGGATAAGGTGCTGGGTCTACGTGAAGGTGGGGTCTGACCTGCAGCAGCAGCGGGCGGCGGTGCAGCCAGTCGCCCCACTCCGGCGGCTCATAGCCCTGCCCGCCAACAACCATCAATCACCGACATGCAAACAACACGCATGTACTGCGGCGTACACATACAGCCTACGGGGCCGCGTACAATCCATACGACTTAATACGACGGTCATGGGAGGTTTGACGACATGGAGCGTTCGACTGCAGAATCCGAAGTCGCGAGTTCCATCTAGTACTCTAGTCCTTCACATAACTACAATATGGGGTTCTTCAAGAAGAGTAATAAGAAGGCGAAGGTTCCTATAGGGTCAGTAGAACGTCTATGACGCCCCTGGTGTTACACAGGTCTAAAAGCACGGAAACTACTTTCCATCGGTTGAATCGTTGTTTATCTATCACCTATATGGTACTAAAAAACATTTTATTTATGACATTGCATTGATATAGGTGGTAATTAGTAGAGGAAATTTCGAGCATTGTCGAAAAAGACAACATTTTGTATTTTGGCTGCCCATGACTTCCCACAACAGAGCTCCTCAAGATGGACTGGGAGGTTTCTTGGGATCAAAACAGCTGATATATGTCAACTAGGACTATTTCTGTGAACCCCACCTTGATCCCACATGTATCTGGTTATTTTATCTGCATCAGCGCGACAGAGGTTCTCGTTATAGGGGATAGCAGTGTCTACAAGAAATACCCGTAACTCTTTTTTCTGTATAATTTGAATTTCCTTCAATATTCAGGCTTTAAGACCTTACCGTTTGAGCTGTCGAGTTTAGAAAACTTTTTCTTATGCTTGTTTAAGCGACCGAAATTTCAATAGAAGCATATCACAATACCGGTTGAATTAAGATGGGAGAGCATACATTATTTCAAATAATGTTAAAACATATCCGTTACTTCACGACGGAAGAAGTTAGTTGCCTGGAAAGCCTGTATTGACCAATGCCTAAAAATGACTATTAAAATATACCTCGCTCCATATACATAAGTTGACTTACCGAAGTGCAAACCCACAAGTTTTAAGTCGTATGAATTGCAAGCGGTTATTTCATATACCCATGCAATATTAGTCATCTAAGCTCGTCATGAATGAAACAAGCAATGTCTTCATAATTAATTTATATATACAGTCGAGACACCGCCACCAACGCGTAGACAAATTAATATTGCTATGGATATGACACGTACAACTTAACATTGTCTGCGATACGATCAAATATTGAAGCTGATGGACAAATATAACTGGTTCACATTTATACAGTACACGGCTTTTTAGAACATCGTCATGAAGAAGAGTTACTCTCAGAGCGTTGTCTCTGTCACACGTCGAACTGTCAGTTAGATATCTTTATAGAGTAGTTAAAACCATTTGAGTTTATTAAATATTAAACTAGAGTTTCGGTTTCAACTTCTCTCAAGATATATTAAGCTGTATACATTCGCGGTGCGATAAAGACAACGGTCGATCTTATTCAGATTCACTCTTCTTCATGACGTACTATATCAAGAGCCGTATACCGTAGGATTTCTGCGAGACATTTCATTGACAAATAGAGTGACTCGTAAATGTGAACCCAAGCTTACTGCATACATTTAAAGCTTATAAATTTCTCTCCACACTACTGTTGAGACAAATTTATACAAAGAACACGTAAATAAAAATTAAAAAATTACTGCATGCACGACAATGTATCCAAAAATCCTCCAAGACTATCAAATTACTTAATTTATTAGTAAGATTACTTATTTATGTTTCATTCAATTTCGTCAGTATTCATTATTTCTTTTTAGCCTCAACGTGCGTATTCTTAACAGATCTTGACGTCACTAGCGATGGTTGTAAATGATTTATAGATTACGTAGGTTATGAAAAAATATATGACACCATATTCTTCAAAATAATTATGTTATATTATGTATTGCAAAATGATTTTATATAATACTAGCAGACCCGGCGAACTTCGTACCGCCAATTTTTTACCGCCCGCGTGGCTTCGGATTCCGTTCCCGCTGCACCCTCTACTATATTAAGCATGTATTATACATACAATCCTTCTTCTTGAATTACTCTATCTATTAAAAGAAACTGCATCAAAATCTGTAGCGTAGTTTTGAAGATATAAGCATACATAGGGACATATGTAGTAATAATAAATAAATGAGCTTAAACATTATCTGTAAATCATATAAAACAGTATCTAACATGATCACAATATGTCATCGTTTGAGCTCACGTTACATCGTGATACCCCTCCGTTTGCTCGATAAAGTACTTCCAAAATAATTCGCCTTTAAAGAAATTGAGACAAGACACCCTTGAGTTCTCGCGAGCCTATTCTTACAAGATCAACTATAAAAGAAACATGTGTTTATAACAATATAATATCTCAACTACGCTTTAACAATTCTATCTTGGCAATTTACGATAGGCGGTCAGATTCGACCGAAATTATTAGTAATCTATGTATAATATGTATGTATTTAAAAAAAAAAATGTATTTAAGTATGTTTATCCGCGTTCTAGATTCCATAACACAAGCTAGTTAAGCTATGCTTACCATGGGTCTAGATAGCGTTGTGTAGAATGTTGGGAAATATTTATTTATTTATCTCACTAACAACCGCTACATAAAATAACCTACTAATATTATGCCTGGGTTCTGCAGTGGGTCATGACCGCTGTGACGTCAAGATCTGGTATGGCACGACTAAGTATCTCGTAGGCCGTGTACTGCCTAGAGAGTGACGTACCTGTGGGTATGGCGGCGGCGGCTGCTGCTGACGTAGAGTGCCGGGGTAGGGCGGGGGAGGCGGGGGACGGGTCACTCCCGGCACGCCTGACACACCCGGGACTGTCGCTGTGGGGATTGTACATAATATAAATATCTCATAGTTTTGGTGGCCGTTCGAAATACATCAGGAGAAAGAAGCGCTCAAGTGGGACTTGAACCCACGAACTTTCCCTTACAGTTACAGGAAAGGTACAGTAAAGTTAGCATACGAAATTCTATAAAATTTCATTGAAATTTGGTGGCCGTGTTAGTTCCCATCCCGGTGGAGTAGAATAGGACCACCCCAGCTTTTCCTGTGGGTGTCGTAAAAGGCGACAAAGGGATAGGGCTGTTCACCATCCGACAGTAAACATACAGCCCAGGAGGCCCACTGGACGGCAATAGACACGCCCCTATTACGTTGTGGAATCGAAAATCTTAATTGCCGAAACGTGGGTGCTAATACACCTCTGCCTATCCTGTCGGAGATTTAAAGAGGTGAGTATATGGATGGAGATTTTTTATAATAGTTCGAAACTTGAATATAGAACAAGTATGAGTATACACCGCGACAGTTTAAAAATAATATATTAATATCTATTGATTGATACTGTATTAAGGTCTAAAAATGTGGCTTAAGAAAAGCCCATCTAAACACAAGTCTGTTTAGACTTTAGACACGCTGCAAGGCTCTGATTCGGGCCTTTTTAAAACATGGGAGGTCGAAGGGCAGCAAAATAAAGTCAATGATGAAATCGTCAATAAAACTGTCCAATGTATGTCAGTGGGTCTCACTACCAATCACCGCAATCAGTAGCGCTCGCAGTAGCGTGCGCGATGGCGATCAGTTGTTTCGTACGAACTTGTCGAACAAAACAACTGATCGCCACCGCGCACGCTTTCGCGGGCGCGACTGAACGCGTAGGTTTGGCCAAGGCTTTAGATCTCCGAATCTTATATTGGTTTGGGTCATGGAGAAGGAAATGATGCGGAGTTGTTGCCAGGCAATCGAGTCACGTGCCATCTCATTTCATTTATTTATTTGCATAAACATGGGTTACATGGAAGTTGTTACTTGGTCATTCCTTGTTACGATGCCAACATGTTTTGCCCAGACAGGCGTACAAAATTTATTGTTTGATAAAAAAAAAAAATAAATTAAACACTTGATAAACTTCAAATGGACTCATTCGGTCTGTGACGTCATTATTTACTATAGTGAAACCTGTTGTCATTTTTGGTCAAAAGTTCAACAATAAAAATAGCTGTAACCTGATTTATGAATGAATTATGTGGTACCAGTGTGTACAAATTGTACAGATAGGCAAATGGAAGTGGGGGAGGAACGTCATAGCTATGACTTCATTTGACTTTTGACACCCCGCGCGTCTCTCTTCCCACCCGCATTTGGCGATGCGTTTTTATTAGGAGAAATATCAATTGGGCATCTCCGTTACATAATCATATTCTGTCCTCCGTGGTTTGGGTGTATCTATGCCCCGTGCCCGATGGTGTGTAGTGTTTTTTTTTATCGTGCGATATACTCCCACGGAATTTGGTTATGTCGGACTCGAACCGACTAAAACGCACGCCGTCTTGGGTCCTTGGTTGCCGGAGGTGAGATTGTCAAAAGCATATCTCTCGCACCCCGGCAGACCCAGGACCATCTCTTTCGAGATGGCCGCCTTCGGGTTGTGGGGATCACAGTGTCCCCATCTAGCCCCGGGTACGGGGACCGCCGCGGCCTGCTTCTTCAGGCGGCTCCACCGGTCACCGGCCATGGTGTGTAGTGTGCGTTGTGTGTTGTGTGGTGTGCGGTAATACCGTTGTAGGGCAGGTGCGCCAGCGCCACGGTGCGGTCGGGCCGCACTACGCCCACGGAGCCGTCGGCGGCCACGAGGCGAGTGCCCACGGCGTAGCTGCGACCCGCCGCTAACGCCGCATTCACCTGCTGCGTCATCGCGTGCACTATACTGGCCGCGTTATGCGCCGCACTGTTGGCCACGCTACTGCCCGCCGGAGAACCCTGGAGATGAAACCGTTCATGTAGATAGGCATTAGTCTTACTATACCAAGTGTTTGTACGAGGCAACAATAATAAATAAATATTCCACAACATTCTACACAACGCTATCTAGACCCATGGTAAACTATTATAGCTTGTGTTATGGAATCTAGAATGCGGATAAACATACTTATATACTTTTTTTTTTGTAAATACATACATATTATACATAGAAACACCCAGATTAATGCAAATAGCCATATTCATGCATACAAATATTTGCACTGAGCGGGAATCGAACCCGCGCCTCCTGCGTAGCAGTCGCGTGCACTACCGCCACGCCACAGAGGCTGTCAAACAATAAATGCAAACATCGTACAGTGGTATTGCGCGTGGTCAGCAGTTTACGCCGATCCACGCTATTTCACAATCACATTCATTTAGTATCATTGCAACAATCAATCAGTTCGGGTGTACTCACTATTCTATCATTATCAATCATAGCATATCATTTTGGATTAAGTTGAGTCAATAATATTAATATACAGTTATCCTAACTTCATCTTTTATTTGTCACCTCGGTACGAGTAGCAGCTCGTACAGTGTTACTCATTTTGGTCCTTCCAGCCGGATGTACGAATTCTGCTACTCGAGTCGGATGTAATCAACTGTATATTGACTCAATCTGAAATGATATACTATGATTGATAATGATAGAATAGTGAGAACACCATTTTTTTTTATACCTCCCCGCCGGAGCCGGAAGGGGCTAAATTGCACGCCGACCGTGGGTCGTGGTGCTAAGCCGGAGGTGAGGTTGTCTTCGACATATCCCTCGCACCCCGGCTGACCCAGGGCCATCACCTTACGGTCCGGCCCTCCTCGGGTAGTGAATACACCCGAAGTGATTGATTGTCGTAATGATACTAATTGAAGGTAATAATGCAATAGGGCGGATCGGCGTAAACAGCTGAGCACGCGCAATGCCATTGTATGATGCTTGCATTTATTGTTACATCATACACTTACCCCAAACTGAGGTTGCTAGGGTAGTTTCGCCTTACAAACTGAGCTTCTCTTTCAATTTTTTTACTACCTGTACGAAGTAAATCAGTCATACCTGAGCGAAGTGCATGTGCTGGCCGGCCGTGAATTGTACTTGTGGTCGTTGCACAACTTGCTGTGTCATCACTTGAGCCTGCCCGCCCTGGCTGAACTGAGTGGCTTGGACCGGACGCTGTTGCTATATAAAAAAAAAACACGTCATAGATATCGAGTTCTGATGCCTTTTGCCTATTCTATCAACACAGGCGTAATTGAATAAATAAATAAATAAATAAATATTCAACAACATTCTACACAACGCTATCTAGACCCATGGTAAGCTTTTATAGCTTGTGTTATGGAATCTAGAATGCGGATAAACATACTTATATACTTTTTTTTTTGTAAATATATACATATTATACATAGAAACACCCAGACCAATGCAAATAGCCATATTCATGCATACAAAACTGGGTGATTGTATAGTAGTTTCAGTTTCGAAAGCAAAATCATCTGGAAGTATTATTTATTTATTTATTTAACATTCATGCACACACAAAGCGAATACAAAACATACAATAGATGTTGAAAAGTTAGTACATTGGTACTGCTTATTTCTATAAGAAATTTCTCCCAGCAGACCGGCGAGAGGAGATCGTGACACATAAGAAAGAACCTAGTACCTCCCATATTTTTTTTATTTTCTCCTAAACATTTTTGCCATACATTATCAATTTTTTTTTTCGTTCGCCAAATTGATACTTCCAGATGATTTTGCTATCGAAACTGTGTCTTAACTCTTTTTATCCGAAACGACTATAAACGGTAAGGTATAACTGTCGTTAATTAGTGAAGGTGGTTTACCTGATGGTGCAGTTGAAGTCGCGGTGCGTTAGTGAACATTTGCGCGAATACCTGCCGCTGTTGCGGTTTCTCTTCGTTTTCCAGTTTCACCTCAGATTTGATAGATTGCATCGCATTCTGTCAAGTAATAATCATAATAATAACCATAATGTCACCGTCATTCCCTGTCGGGCTGGTGGAGAGGTAAGGGAGTATAAAAAGTCTATGTCTTTGGTCTATGCTACCTAGTTACCACTGACAATATGTAAGTTTTAAATATAATGCTCCTTTTTATTTATTTTTTTGTATAACTTTGTTTTTAAGATTTGTTGTTATGTAATCAAAATATTTATAGAAAATGTGCGCTGTATTCTATTAAATAAAATGTATTTTCTTTCTTCTTCTTTCTTTCATAAATAAAGGACACTGATATCTCAATAAAGAATCACACGCACGGGACACCGCTGGTCTACCGACATAGCCTTTGTATTATTTCGTGTCGAAATCCCTCCGTGTAGCCTACGGGTGGGGGCAATTATGTCGGACTCGAACCGCCTAAAACCACACGCCGTCTGTGGGTCTAGGTTGCTAGAGGTGAGACTGGTAGAAACATATCTCTCGCAACCCGGGCGACCCAGGCCCATCTCTATCCAGCTGACCTTCTTTAAGTGTACCACGGAGCCTCCATGTAGCCCCCGGGTATGGAGAGGACCGTATAGTGCCGCTCGGTCTATTTCTGCTAGGGTGACAGGTAGCGCCACCCGTCATCCCCAGGCCCGATTATGGGGGACGGAGGTCATCCTTTGACCTCCGACTTCCTAGGTTGCCTCCGCTTGTTGGGCTGTGCGAGCCGCGAATCACCACCAACCCTAGCAGAACCAATGTATATCTATCTACAATATTATATGTATTTACGCTTACCTGCAAAGCCATTTGCTGGTTCTTCGTAATGACTCTCTGTACGCCGTCACTGAACATGTGCGTGGGTCCCGGTGTCGACGGTGGCTCAATCTTCGGCTCGTGAATCTCCGGCTTAATATCCTCTATCTCCGGCTTGATATCGGCTTTCGATTCGATATTCTTGACAGCCTTCTGGAGATCATTGTACATCTTGTTGTCTTGCGCGTGTTCTACTTCATCTCTGTAAGTGTATCTGTGTGTTAGAAAATGTTGGAACAATAGCGTGTACAGCTGTTGTGTACGGGAGCTCGGATTTGAGTCCCAGCCCTTCTAGAGAAGTGGTAACTCGCTGACCGGCGTATCGTAGAATAGAAAGACGATTTTATAGGATTTGACGTGTATGACATACGTTGACGACTGTCATATACGACAAATCCCATAAAATTGGTATTCTATTTCTATTTCACGATACCTGATTTCTTATAGGAGTAAGAATATGAATAAGAAAGGTATGCGAACTCGGATTCCGTCTATTGAGGGCTGGTCCATTAACCATCATGGCTGTTTTACGGAGAAATGTACTAGTGTGTAGAGCTAAACAACCTATGCCACGCTACGCCTAACGTGAGTAGACTCTTATAAATCTAAGGCTGGGCGCATACGCACGGTTTCCTGATTACGTTTCCTAATCAAGAATTCAGATTTGAAATTCCACGTGCCTAGCGCATGCATTTTGTTTTATTAGGAATTTATACGTTCAGTTCGAACTGAGACACAAAGTTAGCGCGTTTCCGAACGGAAATTTCTGTTCGTATGGTGAATGTACTAGAGTGTACTTACTCTGGCTCTCTCTTAGCATGTCTCTCCGGCATGCCGTCGTCTGCCAGCTCCAGCCCATCGAGGATATGTTCTGCGTCGTTAAGCGCTGCCAGTTCCGGATCCGCATACTCCAGTATATTGAACTGTTCGCCTATCTCGGCTGTTAATGTTTCGAACAGCTCTTCGTCATCCTCGCCGCCTAAGCCGGTTAGGATGTCTCCAACCTGGACAAGAAAAATGTACTTATGGTTTCGTGAAGGATGTGTGTCGGCATGTAGTATTAAAGGCATGCAACATAAAGGGGAATACGGATCCTGGATTACAAGGTGAAGGTAAGTCAGGGACTAAGGCAAATGTGATGGCTTTATCTTTATTTCCAGCTTTTTAATCACGATGTATATTTTCTGAACGTAATGTAAAATCTCACATAATCACGTCTCTTCAATCACGCCGAGAACAAGCTAAAACGTGTATTATGTAAGTTTGTAGCCAATCGCATAACGAATTATGATGAATATCTTCACAAATTTGTAGCAAGCGATAACTACGGGACTTTTATTTTATTTATTGATATACAAAACAATTCAAGTTAACCACCAAAGCGCTTATAATGATATACTACTAAATATTAACTATAGCTCCTCTTGATCTTCGCATGTCTTCGTAAGACTAAACGAACGCATTTACTACTGATAAGTACGTAGATGATGCGCTGATAGCGCTGTCTAAAATTAGAAAACCAAAATAATTACCTCTCCTATATTGCCCGAATCTTGCTCGAGTTTGTCCATATCGCCCATATCCATCTCATCACTGCCTTGTTCCTGTGGGGCTTCTTGTTTAGGCTCAATACCAGCTTTGAATACGACTGTAATAAAATATAATTCATTGTTCCCTAATGAATCGACAAAGGAAATACGGTTGCATTTTTACATACAACTTTATATGAAAAAGTACGACCGTACCGTATCTCTTTTGTCGACTGTACATTTTAGGCATTATAATCTTCATTTATGGACACGAATGTGCGGCTTTTTAAATGTAGGTAAGCATGCAGTGAAACCAATGTTAAAATATCCTAGAATAAGACAAACAAAGGTTCGACATAGCAAATTTACCATAATATAATGTACTCCACCATAAAAACAAATTGAATTATTTCTATAGTCAATTTGTAGAACGTATGGAGATGGTTAGTAACACAATTTACTTATATTTTAGTCTAGTTCAGGGGAGCAAATTACGGCAGGCGGGCCAACTCCGGCTCGCGAAAGCATCTAATCCGGCCCGCCAACGGTACTTCGACATGTAATGTATATGGCCCGTGATAATTTATTTTGATGGGCCAGAGTATTCGTGATAATTCTGGCCCTCCTCTAAATTTTCTAACTTTCTGGAACCCCATTAAGAAAGCTCGCCCGCCACTGGTAAACGTATGCTAATAGGATTCTATTAATAACTTTGGGAGCTGAGCCGACCTAACCTACTAACTGATACAATCACCATTGTACACATTTCAAGTAACTAACCACCTCATCTCTAAAACTTTACATAAGCAAAAATCAAAAAATTATACATATCGTTTCTGAAGATTACAGATATTTTGAAGGTGAATGTATAACTGTCTATCACCAGATGAGTCTCAGGCGCAGGATTTCTTGTCATAGTTAGAAACTGGAAGCAGACCCCGAGCTCTGAGTGTATAGCCTTGGATGGAGAATCCATACTAATATTATAAATGCGAAAGTAGCTCTGTCTGTCGAAACCACTGAATCGATTTTGATGAAATTTGGTATAGGGGTAGATTAGACCTGGAGAAAGGACATAGGCTATGTTTGTTCGCGTTAACCGACATCCACGCGGGCGGAGCCGCGGGCAAAAGCTAGTAAGAAATAAAGATGTATAATAATTACCATTTGTTTGTATAACGTTAGTTTTTTGCTCGACTACTTGTTGCACCTGGCTATTGTTGACGGCTTGCTGAAGCTGACTGGCGTCCGCTACTTGGATGCGTTGTTGCATTATCACTGCGGCAAATGTTTGAAAGTGAAAATAGTTTTCATAAGAAAAGATATGATTTAATTTCATCTATTCAATTAATTAGCCTTTCTTAGTCCAATACTGGTTTTTTTTTTCGTACGGATACCTCCCCCGCCGGGCCCGAAGGGGAGCTTATGTCGGACTCGAACCAACTAAAACCGCACGCCGACTGAGGGTCGTGTTGCTAGGCCGGAGGTGATGTTGCCATCGACATATCCCTCGCACCCCGGCTGACCCAGGGCTATCCCTTAAGGTCTGGCCCTCCTCGGAGTGCCTATTGCACTATCCGTTGATGAATTATTTCGCATTAGAAGAGAGAGAGAAAAGAGAAACCGAAGCAAGATCTTAGCTGAATGCTTGCCATGACGTCTTAGAGAAGGTTCATATCTGACGGAACATGCGTCGCGTATTATCGGTCGCGTAACGCCAGAACAGACAAATGTATAGAAAAACACTTGACCGTTCACACTCGACGCACTAACGTAGCATCGGTTGAGTGTGAACGGTCAAGTGTTTTTCTATACATTTGTTGCATGTTCCGTCAGATATGAACCTTCCCTTAAAGTTTGCTCGGGTGAGAAAGAGGGATGGAGCTATACATCCTATACTGGGTGATTTTCTAGTCGTTTCGGATAAAAAGAGTTTGGGCACAATTTCGATAGCAAAATCGAAACAGTAAGAAGAAAAAAAAATTTTTTTTTTTTGATAATGTTTGGGAATAATGTTCAGGTGCAAGGAAAAATGTATGGAGCTTTTAAAAAAAAATCTTTCGCCAAATTACCATAATCGAATCGGTAAGAAAAAAATTTTTTTTGATAAAGTTTGGGAATAACGTTCAGCTGAAAGGAAAAATGTATGGGGGTATTAAAAAATTTTTTTTTTACGTTCGCCAAATTGATGATTTTGCTTTCGAAACTGTGCCTAAATTCTTTTAATCCGAAACGACTATAAAATCACCCAGTATAACTCCAACCCTGTTTCTCATCCGGAACACCAGAGCGCTTTAACATTATCATCGTATGCATACACATGACCTTTGAAAACATAACTCTCCTTTCTCATGCAGTCGGTGTAAGTGACTTACGTTGCTGGTGTTGTTCAGGCCGCTGCGAGTGAAGGAGCGGGGCGCGCGGCCGCAAGGCCACAGGTAGAGGCTGGCGGAAAGGCTGGCCCTCGCCCACGCCCACCGACTGATTATCTTCTGAAGAACATTACGCCTTGTTACTTATTGCTATATTAAAACTTTTTGTCGACATTTTAAGCAGAGGACTAGCAAATATACACGAAACGTATTGAGAGAACGGAGCATTGCGAATGGCAGGCTTCACACACACAGGTGCACAGTAGGCAAGCGGCCAATCGCAATGCTCCGTTCTCTCGATACCTTTACGTTACGAATTCGAATATTTTTCGTGCTAGGGGCACAGTAAGAATAGCATCTACAAATCATTATTTCCAGCAAAAGGCAAAAAGGCTGTGCTGGGTCTTACCAACACCTTCGGGTCTCAAGCCTACCTTATCTGCTGCACCTTTTAAACAAAAGACCTGATGCAGACTTTCCTGTGTTATACCTATGAGGATGGTGGTAAGCACGAAAAAGGTAAATACAAAAGATGCTATGAAAAATAGCGATAGCCTAGTGGTATGGGTAATGGACTGCTGAGACGAAGTCTCGGGTTCGATCCCAGGTTTACCAAGGCACACACCTATGACTTTTCGATGCTTTTCGAAGTTATGTGTGTATTTATCACAGGTTTATAAGTGCCCGGTTAATGGCAATAGGCTCGCCACCTATTACATTGGGACCTAAACATAAACCGGCGAAATGTGGGTGCTAGCACCTCTGCCTACCCCTTCGGGGAATACAGGCGTGAGTTTATGTTATGTTATGTTATGTTATGCTATGAAAAAAGTCAACAATGACGGATAAAAAATAGCTATTACGGGTAGTGACAAGCCCTGAAAAATCCGATAACCTAGCCAAACTACAGAGCCTCGATAGCGCCAGTGGATTGGGTAAGTCAGATGGCAGTATTCACGGAAAATATAGAAGTTCAACCGTTGACTGACAACTCAAGACTGTAAGCCGATTCCAACTGAGATATGGCCGGAGGATGGCTGTTTAAGATGTACTAGTAGAGTTAAAAAAATCTTTTAGAACATCAAAATCAATAAAATAAACAGTTTCAGACTCACGTGGGGGCCATATCTTGTCATTGTTCCTCTGTAACAGATCTCTAAGCTGTCTATTGATATCCTCATTAGTCCCGTAGTGGAGCGGAAACCGCTGCGCAGGGAAGGCACTTCTTGGAGCTTCGGTCGGCGCCGGTGAGGGCGGAGGGCCGGCGGACTGCGGCCCGGGGCCCACCGGCGCGGGGCCTAGCGGGCCTAGGGGGCCTATGGGGCCGCCGCCTGCCGCTGGCGGAGAGCTTCCGTCTGGTGTGCGTAAACGCTGCATAGCTGCTTTAATTTGAAATGCACGTGATGGTTAATTTGGGTGAACGGATCACATTATAACAGCAATCTATATCGCAAATTAAACAATTACGTACGAATCTATGATACTTTACAACCATTTCTTGGTAGAAACCATGCCAAACTTAATCATTTCTCTGAGCACCACGATTCGATTTTTTTGGTTAAGTTTAAGTTAAACTTTAAAGTTACCTTGCATCCTTTGATCGTGTATAATCTGTTGCTGCTGCTGTGTCTGTTGCTGCCGTTGTTGTTGCAACGTCTTCCATTGCCGCTCTTGCTCAGCTTCCCGCGCGCTTCTCTGTTGATTGCAGGCGCGTTCCTGCTCCTATATCACACAACTATCGTTAGCATCACAAGTTACATATAGCATACATATCGCTGATAGTCATTGCGTAGCGACAGATAAAAAAAAAGTATTAAAAAAGTTAAGTTTAATATGGAAAATTTGATTATATAGGTCGTTTTAAATTTGAAATGTTATAATGTATGTAAGATGTTAACGCACGGAGTCCAAAGCCATATGTATCGCATCATCCAACTGTTTCTGCATAGCACCATCGCGCCAATCCGCGCTCGGTTTGTGCAGCTCCTAAGAGAGAACTAAGCATTAGGCTCGAGTTATATTTTACAACGATGAGTATTGTGATTCCCAAATGACATGATGCTGAAATGCCGCTGTCCAATTTGACTGTGGAGGCAACAATAATATAAATAAAAGTATTATTTCATATGTGCAGTACTTACTGAAAGACTTCACGTTTGTGGTAGCAGAATATACTTTTGTGGTAAGGCAATTACTTAAGAATGAGTTATGGAAGATCCTACTGTTGGTGTCGTGTACGAATTGGATCACACGTTGTTTGACACATGAAGCTGCTTCTTTTTAAAGGGTACCTTCTAAGAGAGAAGCAGGAAAGCCATCAATACAAATACCAAGGATGATAACACGTCGATAAATGCTCTAAAGAACCTTATCGCGCTGCCTAAAAGACCCTGCATTGTAGGAAGATGGTAACCCATGTGCTGGAACAGAGTCCTTATAGTGCGGTAAAGAATAGGTGCTGAACCGAACTACATGAAATAATTTATTATTCTAGATGGGAAAGAGAGTGAAAGGAACATTTGTCACAGTAGAAGTTGTAAAATACCGTCAAAGAGGCAAATTCTCTACTCAACTAGGTCGAGACTCTAGGGTTTCTAATAGTACGTCACTGTCAGATATGGAGAACCTTACGTGCAGAGCAGAACTATCCCATAGAGGAGACAAGAGAACAGTAAATATTTCATACAGGGACAACCCTGTCTCAGGAGAAATAGCCACCTGCCTTGTCCAGGACTCCAAGTTCACTAGAGGTCAATTTGCTGATCGATAGTTTTTGGTGTTAGTGGACCCAACAGGTTTCTTGGAACTTTATTGATAATTAAGATTGAAGTTCAGCGTTAAGCCATCTTCCCAACACCGAACTGAGGTAATGGCCGTATTGTATACAGATATAGCAGACCACACCATGCTTTTTGGGGTCCAAGCACACACGCCTACTGATTGTCAGACGAAGCCCTGAAATTTAAATCTCCTTTTGGGGTTATGGAGTCAGACAGTAGTCTTTCACGTAAACCTAAATAAACCAATCAAAATCAGGCAGTCAAGGTGGTTCCTATCAGGCGGAGTGTAGTCAAATCGACGGACTAAATGTTTAAAATAAAAGTGGGCTTGTATTTCGGATGATTTTGATGTTTATAACTGATACTTGGTGATCAGTCAATTTTTGTATCTATTTAAATATTATAATAGCTTCTGCCCGCGGCTCCGCCCGCGTGGATGTCGATTAACGCCACTAAACATAGCCTATGTCCTTTCTCAAGGTCTAATCTTCCCCTATACCAAATTTCGTCAAAATCGGTTCAGTGGTTAAGGCGTGAAAGCGTAACATACAGACAGACAGACAGAGTTACTTTCGCTTTTATAATATTAGTATGGATGGATATAAACTTACTTACTAAGATGGAATAGAAGTTACATGTAATTGATTTAAATATGTCACTAATTCTTTTATATAGGTCACTAAAATAAACTAAACAAAAAATTTAATCTAGGATATCAACTAAAAATAAATTATAATCAGTATGTCATTTGGGAATCACATTCATCGTAGTGGAGTACATACATCCCTATCCACTAGTTTAATAACATAACCTCAATGTCGCCATACAATGACCGAACCAGTTCCATGTATCTGAATTTACATTATTGGACATGCTGAAACTACGCAGGCAGTTTTAATTAATAACTACTTTGTATACAACTGTACATTATATCGAAGATAACAAAATCCTATACTGTATTTACATATTAGGTTTTTTATTAGGTATTCAACAATACAACAATATTGTTTTAATTACTATTAATTTTGATAACTATTATTTGACTTGGTAGAAGTCTGTCAGTTATAATTGCTACCGTTTTCTATTAGTGTGTCATTTTTTTATATAAACATTCATGCTCATGTTAATCTACGTACGTTTTAACTATAAGACATAGTTAATATGCATTAAGTTTTGTTATTAACATCGAAATTCATGAATGTGTTGTGTTAACATTAGTGACGTATTTGATGAATATACCTTACCAAGGCAAATACCTTTTATATTTCGGAGTTTTGGTCGATTTACACCAAACATAGTAGCTGATAAACCCTTGAACTTTTATTGTATACAAATCGCAAAAAAAGTTAATATGATTGATTTTTGCTTACATAGAATTTAGAAACTTAATGAATATTAAAATATGATCTTATTAATAATGTTATGTTACTTCTTGTTAATATTTTACTTTACAGTATAAAAAAGAACTATCTGACGACAGTTTAAAAAAAAAATCTTAAAAAGTAAAGAAATCCTAAGCCTAATAGAAAAAACAGCTGAGTACAGAGTTATAGTATAACATCTAAACCTGTGAACTTACAAACTACATCACAAAGCTTTATACAAGAGCAGAATGACGCAAATAAACCGTGAACTACATAGAACTGTTAGAATTGTTAGCACACCACAACCAGCCACCAACAGCGTCCAATGTTAAGGCCAACACTACCAAGGCAAAGCGAAAATAATAAAATCAACATTACGGAAACAGGGGACACGAGTCCGGGAGGCTCTTATAAACGGGAGACGGGGAGTAAATGGTCTCGTATCAAAATAAAAAGCTAAAAGAATATTTAAAAAAAATAATCACACAGCGTACAACGCCATTGAACAGCAAAAATATTGTTGTTGGGTGATGACAAGAATTTAGTTTTAAACGGAGGGATGTGCTCAGGACCGCGAGATGTGAGGTAGCGCGATCACCCAACAAGTAACGGAACGTATCTCGCATATACACACGCACGCACTGTGTAGGCTTTGCATCTAATGTGTTGTGTAATGTAACTATGGAATATAAAAATATTTGCACCACACTGCTAAACTGGAATTTAACATAATTCACAACACGTTTGTCTAATAATATTTACTTAGATTTGTCTGTCCTCTGTTGAAGATTATGCCCAATCATGTCACTGTTTCGTGGGACGAGTTTGGTTTGAGTTTGAGTAATAACGCACTTCAATGAAAAAGTATTCCACTACTACGGTAATCGTGGTCATGTACTTTTATGTCATTACATACACTAGAATCGTGTAAATAAAAAATTAATGGTGTGATTACAATCTCCCTCGTACAGCCTTCATAGTTATCAACCCATTTCAAGTACCGGTAACTTAGCTTTAGAAGACCTTTGCGTAGTCTAGAAAATAAGGAGACAGATCTTAACAATTTCACATTGTGTTATGAATTACGCGAGAGTATTTGTACAGTGTACAGTTTATTCTATATAATATTATTGAGATAACAACATTCTTCAATCTGAATTGCCACTAGAGGACTATGAGTTCGCGCGAATTTAGATCTTTTTTGTAAGTTGTATCAATTGACGTGTGAGTGTATACATGTACATTCGACAAAATAGATACGGTTGCACTTTTTCATATGAAGTTGTATGTAAATGCTTACGTACGTAAGCACGTGTCGTGTGTCGTGCGTGTACGTGTTTCGTGCGTGTACGTGTGCGTGTGTGCGCGTGCGTGTGCGTATGCGCGCGCGTGGTACCGTGTGAGCGCGCGGGTGCGGGTGGTGCGGGTGGAGCGGGTGGTGCGGGTGCTGCGCGAGGCGCGGCAGCGTGCGCATGATCTCGGAGGGGGTGAGCACGCGGATGTGCGCGTCGGCCTCCAGGAGCCCGCCCGCCGTCACCGTCACGTTGGGCGCGCGCACCCCGCCCCCCGCCGCGCCGCTCGCCGCCGCCACGCCGCCCACGTTCACCGCGCTGGCCACGTTCGCCACGCTAGCCACGTTGGCCACGCTGGCCACGCTGGGCGCGCTGGCCGTGCCCGCGACCGTGCTCGCGACCGTGCTCGCCGCCGGGCTCCCGCCGTCCGCCTCGCTCGTAGCGCTCGAGCTCTGTCGCGCCCAACCACTCCTTAGTAACATTTCATTCCCCACTCTCTCCGCTGTCGTCGTTTTACTTCGCAGTCTCATCGAGCGACTTTACAGATGACGCGGTCGACGTAGCGCCGAATGATTGAGCGATCTTATACTGCCAATATGTACTATAGGAAGTTTCCGTCTTGTATGATACAGAACCAGAAGTACTACAGATAACCTACTTAACATGAATTTCCCATATGAAATAAACTAAATTAAATAAACCCAGCTAACATTAATGCTTTCAGTAAGAATGAGGATGACCCAGTATCACTTGATTCTAGAATCTTATATATTTTTCCCACATCTACATAAGTGACAAGATGAATCTACCCATCAGTCGAGCAAGAGATGAACTATCCCACATCGTGGCTGATTCTGTAGATCCTCTCACTTTAGATTTCAACAGCTACCACTTTAGATTTGTACAGAACTAAAACACAAATGGTGTGCTACGTGTATCCTACAGCCTTGGTATTTACATTGTGCTAGCGTTGAGACAGGCGACAGAATCTACAGCAATCGTGGCACAATAACGTCCTGGCGATCGTGACGACACATAGTGAATGTTTATAACGCTTATAACTATATTTTCCAGCGAGGGTATGTTCGAGGAGCAAGCTTTTTTTTTAAACTGCAACAATGTATTGGAAGCACTAAAAGCATGCTCCTCGAATATACCCTGAGACAGATACTCAAAGGTTCAAGCAGGCTGATACTAAGCGAGTATAATAGTGCCTTTCACGACTGAACAGTGTAATATCGGTCAATATTCCCAAATATTCTACAGAGCGCATCAATACTCAAGTCACTATGTCAATCTTTTTTGTGACTCCCATGAGCATATAATTTGCGAGTCAACTAAAAATAGCAGCGATAATATATTTATGTTATTTCATATTTGCATACCGTACTCAATTGACAGGCCTATTCTTAGTTGAATCACATGATATTTTTCTTTTCTAGCATTCCAAATTCAAATATTGAACGCGTTTTAACTTCTTGTTTTTAATTATATCTCATCGATCCTTCTCTTCAGTTGCAAAAAGCACTATGTTAACACGCTCAATAGGCCTTTAGGACCGGAATCCACCCCACATATACAGTGGAATCCGGCCCTTACCCTAGTGTGGAAGACACACAGTATAAACACAGTGGTAAGTGAGTTGGGTTAGCACACACCACATCTAATAACACACAAACAAACATACCTGTTGAGCTTTCTTCATGCGTATAGCGCTTCTGTTGTCTCTTGCGCGTTGTAGGTACGGGGCTTTTTGATCAGACGGAAGTGCCCGCCATCTTTTGAGGATTTGCTTGCAGCGGTCTACCCAGTTTGGGAATTCGGTCTTCCATTCCGGGTGGTTCGTGTTTGCGTATAGGACGGCTGATATTGTAGCCGCTGAGCCTAAGCCTGAATTGAAGTGGTACATTTATTTATTGTATAAAGTAACTCATTTTTTCAGTAATTTTAATATGAGTGTTTAGTTTAGCCCATGATAATGTTAATGAATTGGGTATTATATAAATAAATATTCCACAACATTCCACACAACGCTTTCTAGACCCATGGTAAGCATAGCTTAACTAGCTTGTGTTATGGAATCTAGAATGCGGATAAACATACTTGGATACTTTTTTTTTTTTTTTTTGTAAATATATACATACTATACATAGAAACACCCAGACCAATGCAAATAGCCATATTCATGCATACAAATATTTGCACTGAGCGGGAATCGAACCCGCGCCTTCTGCGTAGCAGTCGCGTGCACTACCACCACGCCACGGAGGCTGTCTTTTTTCATTATATAGTAGGTATCCTATAGTTAAAATAAATTATCTAACCGAGCTTATTAAATTTAGAATGGTAAAATAACGTAAAAAATGTGTTGTTGTGTTATGTTATGTTATCTATTTATTTTTAATCATCCAGCCAACCTATAATAGTAACTGATTTGACTATTAAATTTTATGACGTCACTAAATCTTTTTTCATACGAGTTACCTTGTATGTAATAGTTTTGACGTTTAGTAAAAAGTAGGTAATTTCACTAGTCAGTAGAATACCCAATTCCTGTTATAATCTGATATGGATAGGGTTTTAGTTTTTTTTTTTTTGAAGAATAATATCTGGAGGTTAGAAAGCAGTGTGCAGTGCAGTGTCATCGAATTTAAAAGTTAGCATAATAAATACTATAAAAATTTCATTCAAATGTTTATACACTTTTTAGGGTTCCGTAGCCAAATGGCAAAAACCGAACCCTTAAAGATTCGTCATGTCTGTCTGTCTGTCTGTCCGTCCGTATGTCACAGCCACTTTTCTCCGAAACTATAAGGCCTATTCTATTGAAACTTGGTAAGTAGATGTATTCTGTGAACCGCATTAAGAATTTCACACAAAAATAGAAAAAATGCAATAAATTTTAGGGAGCCCCACCCCATACTTAGAACTGAAAGTCAAACATTTTTTTTTATCAAACTCATTTTTTTAATACGTCATAAACCGCAATTTTCGCCTTTCATTCAATTAACTTAAAAATAATGATAAAAAAAAACATTTAATGAACTACAAATACTTTTATATTATGTTACTTGCTGCTACGGAACCCTTCATGGGCGAGTCCGACTCGCACTTGGCCAGTTTTTATTTTATACTATTTATGCTGTTGATTGATGGCACTTGTACTTTTTTACTTTACTTGGAAAAAGTACAAGTGTTCTGTATGTGTTTCTATATCCATACTAATATTATAAATGCGAAAGTAACTCTGTCTGTCTGTCTGTCTGTATCTTACGCTTTGACGCCTAAACCACTGAACGGATTTTGATGAAATTATGTATAGGGGTAGATTAGACCACGAGAAAAGACATAGGCTAGACGCTAGCTAGACGTGGGCTGAGCCTCGGGCAAAAGCTAGTTATGTATATGGTGTGTAGTGTAGTGTAGTGTGTAGGTACTTACTCTCATCCGCCCTCATCTTGTCAGCAGATCGTTGGTTGTAGGAGGGAGCGGGCTGCGACGCGGCCTCGGCTGCCCCCCACGCGGCGCCGCCCGCGGCCCCCGACGCGCTCACGCCTACCGCGGCCGCGCCGGTCCCCGTCCCACCGCACTCCGAGAACAACGGGCTCATGCCGCTGTTGCTGCTGGAACGGACACTGTCTCATATTTATGAATTAACTTACAAAAAGAAATAAACTTAAACTTAGATTCTGGTAAGCATCTTGAACAAAAATCAGCGTGTTAGGGGAAAATCGCATAATTATGTAAAATATTGAGAGAGAGCGCAGGTCGCTGGCTGCTCGTTGCAATATGCTGATCCGAAGGTTTGCACGATGTACAAACGCAGTAAAAATTCTGCTGTTCAAAGCATTTTGTATTTTTTTTAAATCTTGCAGCCTTTGGTTAAATTTCAGGCAGCGAGCATTATAGTGACTTGCGCGTTCAATATAATAATGCGTTCAGGATACTATTGGAGCTACCTCGGTGTTGTAGCGCATATGGCATGTTTGCGGGGGCGCACACGGCTGATTTTTACGCCATAATAAAAAAACGCACCGCTTTCATGCTGGCGAGACTCCGCCATAGCACCAATGGCCTCCTGAACTTATTTAAAGATAGGTGGGACTCGCCCTTGCTGGGTCGTTGGGTGAATCTCCACACAACATTGTGTAAATTAATATAAATTACTAACACTAGCATATAAGTTTTCTTGTAACTAACTCTATGGACAAACGTCTGCAATAAATTATTTGAATTGAATTGAAAAATAAGTTCATACTATTGGAAGTTCAAGACGCAAAAGTCGACTAATCAACCAATGATGCGAGGCCCTAAAACTCGCAGTTGGTTTACTTGTGACTGGTTAATAAGCGCACCTTAGTTGTCGTGCCCTGTGCAACCACCAAAAATACCTTAATAAAGCTTTCTGAACATCTAGAACACATTGTCAAAATATTTGCACATTATATTTCTATTTGCATTTTATAGAACAGTTTTTGGGGAAGGCTACAAGTAGAATATTGGAAGCGGGCGGGAGAAAAATATTTCAAACAAGGGACATACCTGCTGCCCCCAAATTCCGTGTAAGGCGATGGGTAGTCCATGGGGCTCGGTAGCTGCTGCCTTTGTTGGGAGTATGGCGTGCTCGCCATGGTGTTCACGTACGACACTGAGGATTCTTGCGACTCCTGCGCATATCATTATGATATTATTGATTTTATGACTTGAAGATACTTATTACAAGACTATGTTTTGTACCACGAAAAGATATCTGATTTTTATAAATCGTTGCAGTAACACAAGGTACAATCAGCTACAAAAATGTAAATCCTAACATTTAATTTTTTTTTACTGTCCTTAAGGATTTTTTTTAAATATCCCTTTTACTCATTGTCTTTGTAATAGGTGTGATTTAAGCTGTCCCCAATATAACAATGTCCAAAAATAGTGGATCTGCCGCAATTTTTTTGGCATAAATTACATTTTGAGTACCTTTTTTTTCTTTTTTCGTGCGGTAATCCCCTCGGATACCCTGCCGGAGCCGGAAGGGAAGGTTATGTCTTATAGGGTCTTGGTACATTTTGAGTACCAAGCATTTAATGACAAAATAGAATCTCTAACTAATAAAAATTATATACGCCCTTTTTAATTAATTTCAACAATATTTCAGCATGCACTATAGTTTCGTTAACCTAGTATATTTTGACTTAATAATCAGCAAATTTGTATGACAAAATATTGACAGAT
Source organism: Eilema sororculum (assembly GCA_914829495.1). NCBI lineage: Eukaryota > Metazoa > Arthropoda > Insecta > Lepidoptera > Erebidae > Eilema > Eilema sororculum. The sequence continues at coordinate 6,362,285 of OU618543.1, forward strand.
CGGATAGTTACCTGCGAGTCGTCCGTTAGTACACCCTTGAATATCTCATCGACGTCATTGCTGTCCATGTCGGGCAGCCCGTCGCGTACCATCGCGTCTAAATTAACGCCCAGTAGTGACAAGTCGTCTTTGGGAGATATTGTCGAGGCTTGTGACGATCCACCGGTTTCTGTCCAAGTAAAATATATACTTAGCACAATTGGGTGTTCTACTGACTATTCAAATTAGTTACTTTTTACTAAACGTCAAAACAATAAAGTTTATGAAAAAAAAATAGTGACGTCATAAAATTTAAAGATTACTTGTGACGATTCACCGGTTTCTGTACGAGTAAAATATATATACTTAGCAAATTGAGTGTTCTACTGACTACTGAGGAAATTAGTTACTTTTTACTGAACGTTAAAACGATAACGTTTATGAAAAAAAAATTAGTGACGTCATAAAATTTAATGGTATAATCAGTTACTATTATAGGTTGAGTGGATGATTAAAAATAAATAAAAACTATAAAATAAGTACCGACGCAATTTTTACCGCTCTGTACCGCAAATGTAATACACATGTTTAAACAAATAAATATTATTCTTATTGTTTACCATTCTAAATTTAATAAGTTCGGTTAGATATTTTTTTTTTACTATAGGATAATACCCAATTGTGTATCGTCAATATATTGATTGGTATTTTTTAACATTAACTAAACTGTTTTACACATAAATAGTACGCCTCTTTCTTATTACAGTAAGCAGAGACCAAAAGTGCTTTATGAACTATAATAGAATAGAACTCTTCCAAATTGAAACGTGAACGAAGTCATTTTGATACTCCCCACTAACCTTTATTTGGGGGGCTCGGGGTTTTACCTTACCGGGACTAGTGACGTGACCATGTCATTCCCAGAACCGACCAAAACCGCACGGTATTTCATCAAATCTAAATCTAATGTGCTTTAGAAAAGATAGACCAGAATTCCGTACCAGCCTTTTTTTTTTTTAACCGTGGGGGAAAATCCTTCATGGATGTTATGCCGGACTCCTACCGACTAAAAACCCCCACGGTAACGCCCAGAAGCCTATGGATGGGAGCCCCGGGTAAGCCCTCGGAAGGATGTCCCAGGACTCCCATCAGAACTACGGCTACAATTGCGGCCTCGTCTCGGGGGTGGTTCGGGTGCTATCCCGCGTCTATGGGGGGGGGTTTTCGGGTGTTATCCCGCTTCTTAGGGGGGGGGGGGGCGTGCGTGAATCCCTCACGTCACGCTGCCGTCATGGGCCTGCTTCTGTAAAGACGGTGAGCAGCCAACTCACCGTCCTCAGGCCCCCGGTCATGGAGGCCGATGGTCTTCGGCGAAGACACGTCGGCGGTACCCAAGCCGCCGACTGCGGAACTTGGGTGGGAGAGTTTTCTCCCGCTCTCGCCCCGCCGCCTCTTTCACGAGCATGACCTGCTCACAGAAAGAGGCGGCGCAGTCCCACTTACTCCCGCTGGAGACCATGGCTCGCACCATGGTCTCAAGCGAGAGAGTGCCCACGCCCAGACCCACCACGAGGACCTGGCGCTGTTGCGCCCACGCCGTGCACTCCGCCAGCGTGTGGAGCGCTGTGTCATCGCTGCGCTCCTCGCAGTGCTGACACTCGGCCGTGGTTTCCCGGTGTCTTCGCCACAGATACCTACCGAAGCTACCATGCCCGGTAAGTATCTGTGACAACCGGTAGGAGAGAGCACCGTGTCTCCTCTCCAGCCACTCGTCCATGACCGGTCTGACGGCCGCAATTGTGGCAAATCCCCCCTTTGGTTGCTCAAGTCGCACCTTCCATGTCTCCACGGTTTCCTGGTAGAGCTGGGACCGCTGGGCCTCGATTTCTCGAGACGCAGGCCGTTGGCCCCGCTCCAGCGCCTCCTTGCGCCATATAAATAGGGACGCAAGGGCTCTCGCTTCCAGGTCCCATGGAGGGGTCCCGGCTAGGAGGCATGCCGCCTCACCAGAGATCGTGCGGTATCCCCTTATCACCCTGACGGCCATCGCCCTCTGTGGGCTCAGCAATCTAGCCACATTACTGGCCGTCAGGTTCTCTGCCCATACGGGGGCCCCGTATAGGGCCATACTTCGCACGATCCCCAGGTACAGTCTCCTGCACACAAGAAGAATAACGGAAATGAGCAAGAGAAAAATATTTCAACCGACCATTGAGTACAAAATTTTGTTCACCACCATAATGTTGTTATATAATGTTATGGTTGATATTACAATATAACTAGTACAATCAGCATCATAAATATCTTGACGACGAAGTCTCAAAATGATCCTAAAAGTCTCGTATCAAGAGTAAATCAAACTGTTTTATTACTAATATTATAATGCGAAAGTAACTCTGTCTGTCTGTCTGCATGTTACGCTTTCACGCCTAAACCACTGAACCGATTTTGATGAAATTAGGCATAGGGGTAGTTTAGACCTTGAGAAAGGACATAGGCTGTTTTGTCGCGATAACCGACATACACACGGGCGGAGCCGCAGGTAAAAACTAGTATGGTATATAAACTACCACTCACCACTGCTCATCGGTTCAGTCTTCGTGCTATGAACGGTGGGTATACCCTCCGTAGCCACGGTAGGTTCCGCCTCCGTGGGTTGAGGCCCTAAGATCGCATTCTTCAATGCCGTAGAATCCTCTGTATGCTTCAAGTTGCCATCATCAGCTTCTGTTTTTATTTTGATGGAGCCATCTGGATTGGTTTGATCGTCCTTTTCGTCTCTTGGTCTTAGTGAGTTTAACACTTCGATTTCATCCTGTGAAAGTCAAAGTCAAGTCAAAAATAAATCTAAAATTTAATCTGTATAGTTCGAAATACATTGGGAAAAACAAGCGCTCAAGTGGGACTTGGACCCACGACCTTTCCCTTACCGGGGGAATGCTCTTCCAACTGAGCTATTGAGCCACACCTGAATCACTTCAAATTTCCCTTCTCTTTATATCCGTCTTTAAGGACGACGGTGGAGCCATCTACCAACTTTCGTACGAACTGTTGGAACCAACAGACCGTTATAATGTCACTTAAAAACGTCAATATTAAAAATCATAAAGACTTATTTAGCAAATGGACCACCGGTTCGGAATGTGACCCCAGCCTGAGAATTTAACAATTTTTTTCTAAAGAGTTACCGAAGTCACTGCTTATATAATATGTAACCCCTCCAGCTAAGCTAAATTGCTTGGATGAGAAAGTGGGTTCACTAAGTGAAATAACTAGGATTGTATCCTGAAATCTTAAGACCACTCCTTGGCTACTAAGCTACCAGCGCTCCCAGAACAAAAATATTACAATGGATATCAAATCATAAATCATAAAACCTTTCAACCTTTTTTTTCGAACGGATTTAAAATAAGAATTTCATAAAGTCACATACCGTATTGAGATTGATAATATAGGGGTCGTTTTCAGTGAAGGTCGTCAGAGCAGATAGTACATCCTCTCCATCACTGTCAGAATTCTCCATGTCCCATTTGTAATCCCGCAGTTCCCGGTATCCTTCGGGAGTGGCCGGCCGGGCTGTACCGCCGGGACTCTCCGACGACGTGGGGGCTGGGGGGAAAGACGGTGTGATAAGAAATATATAAGGAGTGATAGTCCAAAAGTAGCTTAACAAGTTATATTTATCATCACCTTAGCCTTTAAACTTTACATAAAGTAATAAACTCTTAGCAAGTTTCAATTATAACAAAATAAATAAAATTTTAACCAAAAAATGAAAGCGACTTCAAGAAATAAAAAAATAAATTGAAAAGCGAAAAATAACTCAACTTACAGATTTACTGATCTGTTAGAAGTCAATGCCTGAGCTACTATGATGCAAATCAACATAGGTCGGAATTAGGTAGAGTTATCTAAGTACTTACACTGATTTCATGCAATTTGGATATGCCTCGAATCCCGAAATTAATCAATTAAAGAGCAGAAAAAGTACCTGATTAATTAATTGATGACATTATCATGAATACATAGTCCCAACTGTGTAGAAATGCATTTAAAATATTTTTTCGAAGGGTAAATAAATAAGGCTCAAAATGACTTTAAATCTATTTCTTGTCATGTAAACAAATTGCAAGGAAAAATATAGAATAAGAAGATCCACATTAATATTAACAATTCGGTGCAAGTACATAAATAACTCTACCTAATTCCGATCTATACAAATCAATCAACATTGCATGGAAGAAATCGCTTTCAGCGATAATGCCGCCCTTTGTACATTAAACTGTAGTAAGTATTAAACTGTATATATGCTACCTACTTGTCTCCGTTGTAAATCTATTGGTGTACTCTAAAGAATATCTATCTACCGATCTGTCGAGCTTGCTTCCAAGTTGTTGCTCAGGTTAATCAATTTAAATTAAATTACATGAACACATAATGTCCGCCCGAGTACCAAACTTCTTCAAGCAAATGTATAGAAAATATTCTTTTACCTATGTTACTCTTACCCGTAGAACTGACGACCTTGCTGGGCTCCAACAGGTCCTTGCCGAAGAATGCCTCTTGCATGTAAGACGGGAACTGCTCCATTAGCTTAGAGCGGGGCTTTCGGCGGGGCTTCCGTTTGTTGCTAGGTGACTCTGTCAAATGATTATATCGTAAGTGATGACAAATTTTGACTTAAAAAATTTATGTAGTATGTTTTTTTTTTATTATTGTACATATTATATTTCTGAATTTCACAAATGTTCATTTACAACTGAGCTATAAACAATGATGGTATAGTTGAGTCTGGTTGACAAGATTTTTATAGACGCTATAATTTTTTTACGAAAGTACTTACTTAATTAAAAATTTTGTTCATACTTTTTCAAAAGATTGAAATTTAGAACAGTAATGAATCTATAATATAAAAATGAATCGATAAATGTGTTGGTAAGCGGATAACTCAACAACGCCCGATTTGGCCAATCCTTTTTAAATGTTCGCTGAAGTTCAAGGATTGATTTTACGGCGAGAAAAAATCGAATAATTGCCGGGAACAGACATCCACGCAAGCGGAGCCGCGGGCAAAAGCTGGCTAAAAAGAATTTATACAAAAAGTTAGAATAATAGACCCATCGTTCCAAGTTACCACTTTATAATAGTCAAATAATACCACAACAAAAAACAAGTGCCGAAAACTATTCCCGGTGAATAAAATTGTTCAACCTTTTTTTCTGCGAATTACAATCGAATAATTTTGCTTCAATATTATCAATTTTTCAACATTTTGTTCCAACCCCAGTTTTATTATCTACCTATTTAAAAACCAAACTCACCTCCACACCCCTGTGCGCCGTCTCCTTCCTTCTCGTCGTCGGCTTGCGCCTTAGCAGTGGTCTGTCTCTGTCGCACAACAAACCCGCCAATGCCGAGTTTATTCAAGTTCCTCTGCCTCTTTCTACGTAACACCGTGAGCCCAGAGTCCGTAGTGTATATGGTGAAGCCCTCGGGAGGCGGGCCGTCATTAGCAACGTTCCAAAGAATGCCTTCTTTAAAATTTGTGTTTGAGGTACCTATTTAAAAGAATCGCTTATATTGTACAAAAAAAATGAATGTATTCTTGTTGGTACCCTGAAAAAATTTTTACTGTACTTTTTTACTTTAATCGTTTCTAATTAATGAGCAATCTAAAAAATTATAGAAGTTGAATATAATAAAATCTAGTCTAATAAAGATTGTGAACTAACAAAAAAGCCTACATTTTCATTGCTTTGAGTTTTAATTTAATAAGGTAGGTACTTTTATTGATAAATCTTTTGTAATAAGAAGGAATATAGATTAGAGGCATAGCATAGTTTACAGGTAGTCAATTTATCATTCTGTAACATTGTTTTATGTATGTAGTTTTATGGCGAAAAAGCACCTCTGTTTTCGTTTAGTAAGACAACATACCGTAAACTTGGGATATTTTGTAACAACTCGATAACTTTGGGACAATTTAAGATTTGTTTCTTTTCAAGATTAGCAGATAAAAATAAGGAATTAACCAATGACGAGAAAAGCATTTCTGCTTCTGAACCAGTGACAATCATTTATTGACGATTTATGTTATTGCAAATTTTATATAACCCAGCTGTCACAAAATTACCTAGTTATCGCAAAGTTTAAGCGTCGGTTAAGAATTATTGAAAAGTCCCGGGTTCGAATTCTGATCATTACACTGCCGACGTGAACCTACTCCTTATACAAGCACTTTAGCTTAGCTGGAGGTGTTAGAGGAAATATTAGTAATTTCGGTTCTTATATTCTTTAAAAAAAGTTAACCAACTGGCAAAGTTACCCAGTTGTCACAAAGTAACCCCAGTTTACGGTAAATACATAAATCCGTGGTAAGAATGAGATCTACAACTCTAAGATGAGCTTTTGTGCAAGTAACTAATAATTGTAAAAATGAAAAAAATATATTACGGCAATAATAAATGTCTTTATTTAAATATCGCTGTTTTCTACCAAAATAAACATGATACAAGCAATGAATTTTAACATCTTCACAAGTCTAGTCTGTAGATGTCTTTATACTCTGCTGTCTAATCTATGCAAAACAAGACCAAAAGAAAAGAATATTTTGTTTCAATCCCCACACTATCATATACCCTATCTCCCCCCCCCCCCCCCCCCCCCGCACCGGGAATTTAAACAGCAAAACAACCTTCTGTCAAATTAATGTTATCATTTCATGCATATTTTTTGTGTATTTCTATAGTTTAAGTCCTTCTCATTCATCCCGTCCATACTGAAGTATGGACGGGGTGAATTGAAACCCCCCTTCCTTAACCAAAACTTGGCTACGTGTATCTGTGGCGACAGTGTTATAGTTACCGGCATATATCTTGACCACATTCACGTCACAAAATGTACTAATGTATATAATTTAATTTTGGAACGAAGTTCCTTATCGCGCGTTGCGAAAGGGGTCTAGACGGAATAAATTAGGACTAAAAGTTGTAACTACACTTTTTTTTAAACTATCGAGGCGTATACTCATGGTTTAAGTTTTCCAAAATTTATCACGTGAAGTCCCGAATTATCATAAACCACTAGGACACTTTTTTTTATTACTTTTGAGGATAGCACTAAATACGCACGTTTTTCTCGCATCTTGTTGTCAAGATATATGCCGGGAACTATTATGTAAGTAAGTAGTCTCACCAGGTTCTTCTTTAACTTCAGCAGTGCTGTCAGGCTTGGAGTCGTCACCCATCTCGACGTCTGCATTCTGAACCACTGTTTCAATAGATGCCATTATTTCTAATCCACAATGCCAGCGTCGGACAACAAAAACTCGTGTTAGATACACATCTTACATACATAAATAATAATATAAATTAAATATTACTATTAATAATAAGCTGGTTTATTGTAAAATGTTCGGTCTTGTGTAATAAATATTGTGAAATTTGTTTTGACTAATGTTTTAGAACAGAAAGTGCCTCCCCAGGGGAGGAATAGGGGATTTGGGTGAAATAGCCCACATAAAAAGGGCAGATCACACGTCTGGTCAACGGCGTCCCCCGTTGGAAGTAAGTAGGACAGAAAGTAGGTAGATGGCAGTGGCTGTTCTGACTCAGTACAGTAACACATTAAACTTTTTATCTAGATATTTAATTTTTAATTGAGTCTAGAGACAACTAGTGACTCCCGTTACGGAGCGTTCCTGGTACGCTTGCCATAGCAATCCAGCGTGGAAACGCGGCGAGTGTGATGGGCACTTTTGTGGGTTATTTGACTATTTTATTGACCAAAATGTAGAATGACTTAATGTATACTTTTATGTGATATTATTGTGAAGTCTAGAGACAACATTCAGGAATGTAATTCCCAATAAATCTACCTAGAGATGTGTCTGTATTTTATGTGTGTGTATTTTCTATCATAAAACAACAGGGCATTTATAGTAAAAGGCTAATTATAAATTTGCCTTCAAGAAAAAGAGTTTTTTTTTGTTTTTTTTTGTTAATTCATATGGAGATTTAATTATAACCCTCACATACACAAATATAGTAAGATGGCGGATTAAATGAATCTATAATCTACTTATCAATAACGAATAAAGAATAATGAAGAAGCTGAAAACGGTTATAGCTGCAGAAAAACCAAAAGTGCGGGCTCTATTATCTAATACAAGCATTACATTTAAAAAAATGATAGGCTACATGCATTGGAAAGTAATTTAAAAAAGAACTTCTCTATCGCACAAGACATGTCCGCAGCTTCATAGAGTAGATGAGCTCGATATAGCTTTTATATTGAATGGTTTTAACTACTCTATAAAGGTACCGAATTATCAGTTCGTTGTACGCTAAAGAAAATGTCTACAAAACTGAAGTTAGCCGATCTTAGCCGAACTCTCACACGTCTTTTTAACTTGCCAAATGAAAAACCGGCACTACACCCACATTACATGAATAAAAACATGCAAACATCTATAAGACCGTCCGTTGCGAAGAACAGGCACCCGTCGCGAGCGAACGCGCTACTTACTATCTCATGCAATATGATAGAGCAACGTTGCATTATTTGGGTCGCTTATCGCACGACTGTCCACGCCAGATTTACGCTCAACGCAAAAGACGGTCTAACACCAATAGTAAAAAATATTCACCTGCATCTTTATCCGTGTTTTCGTTCTTGAAGCGCCTCTTACGGCGAGTATGCGTGATGCCCATCTCGGCCTCCAGTTGCTTCATATGATGCGCCCCACGTTGAGATAGACACACATCGTCCACATAGTACTCGCCAGCCAGGCCTAGAGACTGCGGCGTTGGACGGGGGGTCGGACGGACCACGGCCGCGGGTAGTACGGGAGTGGGGGCGGGTCTAGGCCCACCAGGGGTTCCCATCCCGCCTGCTTCTAATGCGCGTGCTACGTGAGGTGGAGGGACTTCCCGGTGGCGGCATAACACGCATTTGTACCTGTGGAATAAGTACTAGATTGCAACAATCATGGATCCAGAGTTTAATATAGGTACTTATAGCAATACAATATCTAATATATAAAATTCTCGTGTCACAGTTTTTGTTGCCATACTCCTCCGAAACGGCTTGACCGATTTTGATGAAATTTTGTGAGCATATTGAGTAGGTCTGAGAATCGGCCAACATCTATTTTTCATCCCCCTAAATGTTAGGGGTAGTCCACCCCTAATTTTTATTTTTTTATTTTTTAGACAACATTTTTGATTTCTATTTTTTTATGATACAACATACAAAAATACATACAATCCTCAATTTTCACCCTTCTACGATCAATCCTTATTTTTTAATAGCCATTTTAGTAATTTAATCATTTTTTCTTTCCGGTAGAAAAATGATCAATCGTCATTTAATTATTACTTATCTATTTTTCATCCCCCTAAATGGTGCAGCGGGAACGGGATCTGACGCCACGAGGGTAGGAAAAAATTGGCGGTATGAAGTTCGCCGGGACAGCTAGTAAACATATAGATTTACATTTAATTACAATACACTACAATGCTATTGTAGGGACAGGAATGCTGACGCCGGAAATATAAGTCATACGACCAAGCGCCCGGTGCGGTCGGGCAGTCGATCTGGGCAGTAGGTTGGACACGCATAACTTTAAGTAACAACTTTGTAACCTTTTTGTATCCAAGTCAGTTTCAGTAAACGTTTAATCATCCTTCAGTGTTTGCTTTACGTAGTCAAGTATATGTCCCAAAAGATACCCCAACAGTGGTATCGAATGCGAATGCCCGACCGCGCCGGGCGCTTGGTCGTATGACTTATATTTCCGGCGTCAGCATTCCTGTCCCTACACTATTAATTGGGATTAAATGTGTTATGACGCACATTTGGATAGGTTTGCGTTCGGTAGTGGAGCTGCGCGTTTTTTTTTTTTTTTTTTCACGTCAATTTGACTTCACCACGCCTGATGTTAAGCTAAAGGCAAAGTCTCGGAAAGAGGGTCACCATCGTAAACATTTACCATGTTAACAGTGGTGGCACTCAGCTTGACGGCCTCATTAGATGCCTTTTCACGCCCCGCTTAAAGGACCCGGGACTGTAGGAAGAAGGAAACACGTGAGCTGGCAGGGAATTCCAGGTCTTAGTGGTGCGGCATAGGAATGAATCACTGAAACGCTTGGTTCTAGCAGGTATACTCTGCACCGTAAATGGATGACATCTTAGCCCTGCACGTGTCGTCCTGTGAAGGAAAGGGGAGGGTGGGACTAATTGGAAGAGCTCGTCAGAACATTCACCATGGTAGAGACGGTAGAAGGTAGGTAGTTTCTTGCACGACACAGCGGACGGCCTAAAGAGTGATGTATAACTTACCCAGCGCGACAGCACACCTCGGCGTCGTTCTCGCTGCGTATACTGTCGCAGGACGCGTGCAGCCAGCGGCGGCAGCCCTCGCACTGGATGATGAGCTCGCCGTCCGAGTACGGCTCCGAGCACACGCAGCACATCACTAGCGACGCGCACGGAGCGCACTCTGTACATCACACGAGACACGGCTCATTAGATACAACTTTTCTATACAATAGTGATCAAGTGTACTTTACTCGAACAGTACTTTACAAACGCTCGAACGAAACACCAAAAACGACTGAACCGTCTCGGGATATCAGTTGCTGAGGTGAGGTATCCTCTGGCATATGCCTCGCACACTCCGGCTGACCCAGGGCCATTAAAGAACCCTCGGATATGAGACTACGGCGTCCCCCTCTTCCCCAGGTGAGGGGGGAAGGCCTTCGGATTTATTTTTGGCTTTGATTCGAAGATTTATTGTACAATTTTCTCTAATAATAGATTTGAGGAAAACTTTCTAACCGAAACTCGTATATTTATCATCATCAGAATAGTTATTGCTACTATACATACCCGTGTAGTTATCACACCAGGCGCGAGTATCTCTAGTGCCGCACGTCAGACACTTGCGGCACCGTTCACACCGCCAGGCCCCGCGCGGTACGTCGGCCAGCGGCGGACGGGCGCAGTAAGTATGCCAAGTCGTGTCGCAGTCGTCACACAACAGTAAAAGCGTCTCGTCCCCCCTCGCGCCGCAGCCCTCACACACCGTGCAGTCCAGGCAGCGCCATCCCAACGTCACGATGACTTGCGAGACCTGTGTGACGTCACAAAACGGGGTGCTTTAGTACGCCACGAGACGACCGAAGGGAAAATGTAATTTTATTGTGTACCTTCGAGTGCTCTAGGCCAAACTGTAAATTTAAACAGAATTGTTTTAAAAATATTGTAAAGGATTCTATAGTAGCATGCGGTTTTATTTTTTTATAATTTCTGCTTAGTTAATTAATTTATATAATGGTTTGTGGAAAACAAACTAAATCATGGATAGGTGTTGGAAAAAGTACCGGTATTGGCGCTAGGATGAACAAGAAATAGGTTGTAGAAAGTGATAAATCAGCAATAATAGAAAGTGATAAATCAGCAATAATTATGAAAATATATCTTTCAATGTTTAAACTTAACTTATATTTTTTATCAAATGTAAGCTAAATACTAAAAACAGTTAGGTACAGACTAAAAGGCCTATAAAATGCCTGTAAAATGATTTATCCACTGTGACTTAGTGATTCTAGAAGACTGGCTATACAATAACATTTTTATTTTTATTTTATTATTTATTTATTTTATAATACATTTCAGAGAGTAAGGCTATTAGGCCACCACTTTTTTCTGATACATCCATGGAGTTAGGAGAAATATCAATGGGGCATCTCCGTTACTTAATCATATTCTATCCTCCGTGGATACAGCTGAGTGCTACATGGTACAATCAATCTCAATTGACTGTAACTTTTAAATTCATGTACTAAAAAGAGGATTCATTTGCATAATGGAACTTATCAATTACATACATATAAATAGCATAATCTGCGAAGGCTAGTTGATTTGAATCATGAATGCAAAAAGAAAGTGTTTTGATGTAACATTAACCAACAATGGGCAAGTGAAGGATGATAAAAGGAATGTTGGTGAAAGAATGGCCATGAGCTTTTAACGCTATCTTTTCTTACATGCTATACCTATTGACTAGCGCATCTATAAATGATGCATTAATTCTGACGAAAGATTGTTTATTATTTAAAAAAAAGTTGGATTTGAAAGCTGTGAGTTGTCTATTAATTACTCAAATCAACTGTAACTTTAGGCCGTTTAAAGAAAGCAATTAGCCTGCAATCTATCAACGTTTATCGGAACTAGTCTGCGCGAGTAATATGTGCAAGAAGTAGGTGCCTCTCTTCTTGGGCCATTGTATGTGAAGAGTACTGGCTAGATCAGCCAGCCTAGGTTCGCCCAGAAGCGCAGAAGCTTGCTGGGGGCTTCACCTCACTGTGTCGAGGATGTGGGTTCGTTGATTGGCCACTGCCTCGCAGTGGTAGTACGTGCCTAAACAATATCAATAGCATCGATAGGCTCCTTTATGTACCGACACACGCTAATCAACGCTGGTTTGGCACATTGTATGAGAACTCGATGCCTACTACCTGCGCCGACCACACGCGCGTATGGGTTCCGATAACCGTTATTAGACCGGCGCGAACAGCCGGTTTTCAATCTGTACACGGCCTTATGTGTGTTAAAATATGTAATATAAATCAAGGAAATATCGCGCAGTTATCGTTTATGTGTGCCATAATGTATAACTTTTAGACGGTTGACACACTGCACAGCATCACGCAGCGTAGCGCGGGAGTGCGTATAAACACGCACTACTACGGAAACTACGGAAAAAAATGCGAATGATTACCTTTTCAGTGTTTTGCACTACGCGGACGCGCGTTTACAATACAAAGATAGATACTTAGAAGCGACGTAAAACCACGCACCCGCGCACTACGCTTGTGACGCGGGGTAGTATACCAACCGCTTAAATCTCATCCCCTTTATAGTTGAACACTATGGTCAATAACGTTAAACGAAGTGAGAATTTGGGCAAGACTAGTTTCCATACTAAGACCCGTATTCTAGAATGACAGCTTGAATCGCGACTTATCTAAGGACAGATAGTAGACAGGTTGATAGTTTAACATAATGTCTATACAATCGGTCCTCACATAAATCGAGATTCAGGCTAAGTGTCATTCTAGAATACACACCCCATACTTAAAACAATAACATTTACTACTATTTTCAACACTCCAATAAAAGAGTACAAGTTACCTTGATGTTAACACAATAAGGATGGTATGTCTGTCCGCACTGCGCGCAGGCGATGAGGCAGCCTTCCGAGTCGGTCCCGATAGCGCCGCACATGACGCACAGATCTTGTGTCAGAACGAACTTGTCCTTACTAGAGCAGAGGACTAGCTTGTTTTCTACACCTATGAAGGTAAGACAAATTATAATCCATACTAATATTATAAATGCGAAAGTAACTCTGTCTGTCTATCTATCTGTCTGTATGTTACGCTTTCACGCCTAAACCACTGAACCGATTTTGATGAAATTTGGTATAGGGGTAGATTAGACCATGAGAAAGGACATAGGCTATGTTTAGTCGCGATAACCGACATCCACGCGGGCGGAGCCGCAGGCAAAAGCTCGTAAACAATATTTGAACTTATATTAGCAGGATCCATGGTTTAGGCATCGTTTCAAAATCAATTTTATGCAATGAGCTGTCTTTTATCGCCTTCATCTAGTTCATTTAAAATAATTAAAAAGTAGGGCTACTCGGGTGCTCAATTCAGTAACTCGTTTTATGGAGGTATTTCTTTTTAATATTAAAAATAGTTTAATTAATTTATATAAATGAAATAAGTGAAAAAACATCGTAGGAATTATGTTTTAGTTATGATTATGATGTAAATTGTGATTATTGGTTATTTCTTTCTTCCTAACCCCACACTGTCCGCAAAGAGATATGAGCAATGGATTAAATATCCTGCAGATATCACTATAAATCATCCACCGGGCATCTGGTGTCTCTTATAGAAATAAATCCTACATCACTCCGAAAAAATCTCGCGAGTAGCCCACGCCCGCAATTTTGGTCTACCATACCTCCTTAATAAGAAAGGCATATAAGTAAACATCCATACCAATATTATAAATGCGAAAGTAACTCTGTCTGTATGTTACGCTTTCACGCCTAAACCGCTGAACGGATTTTGATGAAATTTGGTATAGGGGTAGATTAGACCATGAGAAAGGACATAGGCTATGTTTGGTCGCGATAATCGACATCCACGCGGGCGGAGCTGCGGGCAAAAGCTAGTAATTTATAAGATGTTTTACCTGGATCATCTTCAGGAGCCTTATTATCCGGTGCTTGTGGCCTCTGGAGACCCAGTCCTGGCACTCCAAACACTCCCCGCATCTTTGGCTTGGACCCCCTCTTGCGACCAAAGTCCAGCATGTTCCGCTGACGTTTCGAGAATCCCACTTTGCCCGCTGGCGGAAAACCACCCTTCAACTTGTATCCACCCATTTTTTTCTTTGCCACTTTTGACGAAACCGTAAATGGTTTGCCTTTTCCAAGTCCAACATCAGGCTAAAAGTAATAGAGATGATTAATGTAAAGTTTAAGGAATTGGGTATTCTCCTGTAGTTAAAATAAATTATCTACCCGAGCTCATTAAATTAAGAATTGCAAATGAATGGTAAAAGTTGCGTCGGTTCTTATTTTATCGTTTTTATTTATTTTTAACAATCCACCGAACCTATAATATTAAATGATTTGACTATTAAATTTTAAATATTTTCATAAAAGGTAAAAATTAAATAATTTGACTAGTCAGTAGAATACCCAATTCACCAAATGGCTACAGTTCATTTACATATTGGAACTGATCTACATATTATCAACAAGCTTATAGAAACGTTTTAAAATTCAACAAACAGTTTTATATAAATCAATGATAAACATTCACGAGTCACATACACACCCTCACCCACAATGTACCATGCATGGACGCACGCACGCACGCACGCACGCACGCACGCACGCACGCACGCACGCACGCACGCACGCACGCACGCACGCACGCACGCACGCACGCACGCACGCACACACACTCACACTCGCACTCACACTCGCGCTAGTACTCTCACTCTCGCTCGTGCTCTCGCTCACACTCACACTCACACTCACACTCACACTCAAACACTAACACTAACACTCACACTCGCACTCACACTCACACTCACACTCACACTCACACTCACACTCACACTCACACTCACACTCACACTCACACTCACACACACACTACACTCAATGTGTAAATTGCTTAAAATGAAATAATAAAAAGTTACCTTTGCTTCAATAGCAAGCGGATCTTGTTCATGCTGAGAATTTTCATCTCCAAACGAAGAATCTTGGGATGTTGATGCTACAATGTCTTCGTCGAAGGCTGTTGAGAGTAAAGATAACATAGATTTAGTAAACATGATAACACCGCACGTGAAAAGAGGTCTCTTAGGCCCATAGTCTAAAAGGACACTGTCTTGAACCTCGATTTATCTTATCTGAGGACAGATGACAGAATACAGATGGTATTTGATACAATCTGTCCTCGGATAAATCAAGATTCAGAACTGAGTACCATTTTAGAATACAGGCCTTAGAGTATGTAAAAAAAGAATGTTTTCTACTTACATCCCGATTTGCTGCCAGTCATCTGCATTTGTGATTTGCAAATCGGACAGTTGTACTCATAAGATGGATTCTGGTCTTTCTTTAGTCTATATTGAGTTGGTTCTGCGTCCGGATCGCACATTCCGTGCACATATCTGATAGAATTAAAAAGTATTAGATACAATAGTTGGTAGATGAATCGTGTAATTTAGACAACGTCGAAAGTAGCTGATGATTGATAACAGGTTTCAATACTCAAAATCTAGATATTTTCATTAAGTCCAAAAAGTTTTTAAACATGACAATTATGTTTAAAAACTTTAACCGAAGAACACCGTCGCCCCAAGATGTTTGTATAGGAGAATTTAAAATGCTCAAGACGTCGCTCCGTAGCTCAGTGCATTATCCCTGTAAGGGACTGGTCTGGTTCAAATCACGCTTGAGAATTTCATTTTTTCTAATCCTAGGCCTGTATTCTAGAATGACACTCAGCCTGAATCTCGATTTGTCTGAGAACAGATTCTATAGGCGATATGTCATATCTATCAATCTGTCATCAGAGAAATCGCGATTCAGGCTGAATGTCATTCTAGAATACGGGCCCTAATCAATAAATTACTTTGCCCAGAGGTATTTTTGGCACTGAGTGTACGTATGACAATAGTTAACAGCCTCTGTGGCGTGGCGATAGTGAACGTGACTGCCTATGTATAATATGTATGTATTTACAAAAAAAGCATCTACAGTCCATCAAATCTAAGAGGTACCGTTTGACGTTTCATATTTTTCAAACCGAAACAACTTTGTTCATACGTACATTATTCAGTTTCGACAACCTTTTTCATAAAACCATGAATTTAGAAAGATTTCATTATTGTATCTAAAAATGTACAATTCTCAATATCTAAATGTAATTGAAAACTTTCAAACAAAGCAAAATAACACATATTTACACAGTAAATAATTTCTAATAGTTATATTCTTGACCTCATTACAAAGTTACGTAGTTAGGTCACTGCACGTAGTGTTGCGACTCTTCGGATACACTTGTATGCAAAAAAATCGTTTACATATACGAAAAATCGAATGTATTATTTACAAATTACACTTGACAACCAAACAAATATTTTTTCATGTGAATGGGATTTATCTCACATATTACGATTACATAACTAAATAGTTATGTAATCGTAAAATATGAGATAAAACCCATTCACCAAAAATACGTATTTATAAATCAAATATATTTGCTTCTTTAAAAAGTTGTCGAAAGCGATTTGTCGATTTTTGATTTTCGCGCCCAAATAAGTCGGGGTTTCTCGCGCTAACGCTGTCGAAATAGTAAATGGAGTCAGGGATAGTGTTTTTTACATTTATTTTTGTGTATGATAGTATGGGTTTGCATATTACAGAGAAATAAACAAATTTTTAACAAGCACATCCATTGATTTTACAATTACAATTTTTTCTTCTAAGTCTTATTTCTACGTCTAAAACTAATAAAAATAAGGTATGTAGAACCCATTCACAAAAATGTTGTTGCCTGATGTTATAAATTAACGACGTTACTGCGCGACCGCATAATGCACTGAATACACAGATACCCTAAAATAAATTAATTTAATTATTTTTAGGTCAATAGGCAAAATCGCAGGTGTCCAAGTCTCTACAATTTTTTTTTCTGGCAACACTGCCAACTACAAGCGCACGCGGTCCGCTCGGTCGGTTCGGCGTCAGCAGTCTCTCGCCATCTTGGAAGCTGACTGTGCGCGTACTTGCTTTCTCGTTTGTGTTTTACAATTTGTGACTTGGCTATTACTTTTCTGGACTGATCATTCTTTATCCGTTTACCTTGGCAATATTTATACTGGACTCCGAACTAAGCAAGTGTTTATTAATAATGTCGAAAAGAGGACGTACTTTGAACAGCCAGGCTCGTGAATTGGTGGTGAAATTACACGAGTATTTTGAGCGTGAATCTCAAAATGGTGGACTTCTACTGCCAGTTACACAAGTTCGGGATCGCGTCGGTGAAGCTCTCGGTATTGGTAGCCGCACCGTTGGCAAAATATTAAGTGAAAAATATGGGCCTTCGGGGAGTGACAGTAACGTACTTCACACACCGAAAAAACGAAAAAGAAATAAACCTGTGACAGGCATCGATGAATTCGATAGTCATGCTATTAGAAACCATATATACGGGTATTTTACAAGAGGCGAATTTCCAACATTGGCAAAGTTATGTGCAACTTTAAAAGATGCCGGGCTGTATAAGGGAAGCATAGAGTCGTTGAGAACGGTAATAACAGGAATTGGCTTCAGATACAAAAAAGTTGACAAACGAAAAATTGTTATGGAGCGACATGACATAATTATGCAGCGACTAACATTCCTGCGCGAAGTTAAACAAATTATAAACTGGGATAATGTAATATTTTTGGACGAAACTTGGCTAAATTCCAACCATTCTGTGCCGAAAACATGGACTGATGATTCTGAAGCTACGTGCTCGAAGGTGCCGATAGGAAAAGGTGGACGCCTCATAATATGCCATGCTGGGTCAGCGTCTACAGGCTTCGTGGAAAACTCTTTATTAGCTTTCCAATCCAAAAGCACTAAAGAGTATCATGAAGAAATGGACGCAGTAAGGTTCCGAGAGTGGTTCTTAAATTTATTACAGAATATCCCTCCTAACAGCACAATTATAATGGATAATGCCCCATACCACTCTGTGCAAATTGATAAAGCACCTACGTCAGCCAATAAGAAAGCAGATTTGGTGGCATGGCTGCAAAGAAAAGGAGTGGATGCCGACATGTCACTATTAAAAGCTGAATTATTACAGTTAGTGAAATTGCATAAACCACTAAAACCGACATATGTAATTGACCAATTGGCCGAAGAGCACGGGCACAAAGTCATACGACTTCCTCCGTACCATTGCCAATATAATGCCATTGAACTGATTTGGGCCCAAGTTAAAGGTAATATTTTATAATATTATAATAATAACACGAGTACTTCTAACATTTATAATTTAAACAATGGTTTTCGTCTGCTATCAAATAGTTACATTATTGTTTTACAGGTTATGCAGCAAGACACAACACAAAACCACCCTTCAGTGTCAAGAAAATGGAAGGTTTATTAAAGGAAGCATGTGCCCAAGTTACACAGGAAGATTGGAGTAAAGTAGTACAAAAAACAAAGAAAATAATAATGGACGACTTCGAAAGAGACGTACACTTTGATAATGTAATGGACAATCAACTGGTCATTAATTTAAATGACGATGATAACGAAGACGACGATACTAGTACTAGTAGTGAATAAAAAAATATCCTAAACATTTCTTTTATTTAATTATAACAATTGATTTCTTAAAATTCGGATATTATAGTAATCGATCTCTTAAAGTTCGGATATTATAGTAATCGATTTTTTCATCCCATCCCTATCATTCAATTGTCAGAACTGTCAAACGGTACTTCTTAGATTTGACGGACTGTAAGTATGTTTATCCGCATTCTAAATTCCATAAGATAAGCTAGTTAAGCTTACCATGGGTCTTGATAGCGTTGTCTAGAATGTTGTGAAATATTTATTTATCTAACTAGCTTTTGCCCGCGACTTCGTCCGCGATAAGTTCGAAATAGAAAGGTTTAGGGACACTACTCCTGTTCCCGCGACCCAGATAAAGTCCCTTATAATTTCTGTGAGCCTGGTACGTACTAGGGGAGGCGTAGAAGGAAATACTGTAGTAACTCGAGCGCGTTAGATTAAGCTAGGGGGGGGGGGGGGGGGGGGGGTAGTTAGAATTATTGACAAATTCCTCCAGCCAGTAGGCAGCTTTCAATATCGGTGGGTGCGCAAAAAAATGTTCTACGAATTTACACCTATGCGTCAGATTAAGATAATATAGGTTAGTTACTAGCTAACGAGTGTCCATTTTGAAAATCTCGCGATTTAAACTGAACCTTAGGGCGTGGGAAACTTGCAAAGATATGTCTTTATTTACTCCAACGCGGTCTTTTTTTACGTTTATTTGGGAGTTAAACAAACTATAATAACTGAAATACATTAGACAAGAACAAAGTAATACAAAACTTTAATTAAGATGGATGATACATGTATTTATTTATTATTATGTTTTGTATATGCCTCCCTCACCACTAAAACTGTAAACTTTATACACCATTATTCTTTCTATCATGTGACCTACCAATTTTCCGCGACGCTCGAGTAACTACATATTTAACTGCGTGGCCTCCCTAACTATTCATGCCAATGTACCAGGGTCACAGAAATACTCCCGTGACCGCGACCCACAGCAATCTATATTTTACGTTTTTGATTTCAATTAAACAAACTTAAGATTTTAAGTCTGATTAAGACTTTTTTAATAAAAAAAAACCGCATCAAGATCCGTTCAGTAGTTTTTGCGTCCATCGCGAATAAACATTTCCAATTTCCAATTATACAGGGTGTCCCAAAAGGTTACGTAGCTAGGAAGAGGGGTGATAGGGGTGGTCACAAGGGTAACCGGAAAAATAAAAAAAAAATCCCCTCTGGGATATTGTTCCCGAAAATTATTTTTACATATCCTAGTAAGGATTTTTCAAGTAAGTGTTATACCATTTTGGAATTGTAATAAAATTACCTATCTTTTTAAGAACAGCATTTTTTTTTAATTATACCAATATTTGTAGATCATCGGGAGCAAAGGTGTAAAATTTTTAGTTTTTTAAAAAACGCCTTTTATTATTTTAATTCCCAGAGGGGATTTTTTTTTTATTTTTCTGGTGACCCTTATGACCACCCCTATCACCCCTCTTCCTAGCTACGTAACCTTTTGGGACACCCTGTATAATAGTATAGATAGATGAGGGTAGGGTACCTACCTCTTGCACAGCATGCAGCGGATCATGTCGCGGTAGGCGGCGGCGCGGTAGGCGCGGCGGCACAGCGGGCAGCACGAGCCCTTGTTGCGCTGCTGGTAGCACGAGTCGCACACCGTGTAGTGCGCGTGCCAGCGGGACGACGGGCCCGCGCCCGGCGAGCGCGAGCCGCAGTCCGAGCACACGCGGCAGCACTGCGCAACAACACGACCGTATACTGCACGCTACACCCTACACACTACACACGAGTCGCACACCGTGTAGTGCGCGTGCCAGCGGGACGACGGGCCCGCGCCCGGCGAGCGCGAGCCGCAGTCCGAGCACACGCGGCAGCACTGCGCAACAACACGACCGTATACTGCACGCTACACCCTACACACTACACACGAGTCGCACACCGTGTAGTGCGCGTGCCAGCGGGACGACGGGCCCGCGCCCGGCGAGCGCGAGCCGCAGTCCGAGCACACGCGGCAGCACTGCGCAACAACACGACCGTATACTGCACGCTACACCCTACACACTACACACGAGTCGCACACCGTGTAGTGCGCGTGCCAGCGGGACGACGGGCCCGCGCCCGGCGAGCGCGAGCCGCAGTCCGAGCACACGCGGCAGCACTGCGCAACAACACGACCGTATACTGCACGCTACACCCTACACACTACACACGAGTCGCACACCGTGTAGTGCGCGTGCCAGCGGGACGACGGGCCCGCGCCCGGCGAGCGCGAGCCGCAGTCCGAGCACACGCGGCAGCACTGCGCAACAACACGACCGTATACTGCACGCTACACCCTACACACTACACACAACACATGAGTCGCAGGCGCGGGGGGCGCGTGGCCACGCTCGTCTCGCTGCCCCACAATACACACCTTACACTTCCAGCCGTACTTGGGCACGGTGGCCATGACGGGGCGCAGGCACGTGGCGTGGTACACCTTGTCGCAGTGCTCGCAGGTGCGGGGGGCGCGTGGCCCCGCTCGTCTCGCCGCCCCACAATACACACCTTACACTTCCAGCCGTACTTGGGCACGGTGGCCATGACGGGGCGCAGGCACGTGGCGTGGTACACCTTGTCGCAGTGCTCGCAGGTGCGGGGGGCGCGTGGCCCCGCTCGTCTCGCCGCCCCACAATACACACCTTACACTTCCAGCCGTACTTGGGCACGGTGGCCATGACGGGGCGCAGGCACGTGGCGTGGTACACCTTGTCGCAGTGCTCGCAGGTGCGGGGGGCGCGTGGCCCCGCTCGTCTCGCCGCCCCACAATACACACCTTACACTTCCAGCCGTACTTGGGCACGGTGGCCATGACGGGGCGCAGGCACGTGGCGTGGTACACCTTGTCGCAGTGCTCGCAGGTGCGGGGGGCGCGTGGCCCCGCTCGTCTCGCCGCCCCACAATACACACCTTACACTTCCAGCCGTACTTGGGCACGGTGGCCATGACGGGGCGCAGGCACGTGGCGTGGTACACCTTGTCGCAGTGCTCGCAGGTGCGGGGGGCGCGTGGCCCCGCTCGTCTCGCCGCCCCACAATACACACCTTACACTTCCAGCCGTACTTGGGCACGGTGGCCATGACGGGGCGCAGGCACGTGGCGTGGTACACCTTGTCGCAGTGCTCGCAGGTGCGGGGGGCGCGTGGCCCCGCTCGTCTCGCCGCCCCACAATACACACCTTACACTTCCAGCCGTACTTGGGCACGGTGGCCATGACGGGGCGCAGGCACGTGGCGTGGTACACCTTGTCGCAGTGCTCGCAGGTGCGGCGGGCGCGTGGCCCCGCTCGTCTCGCCGCCCCACAATACACACCTTACACTTCCAGCCGTACTTGGGCACGGTGGCCATGACGGGGCGCAGGCACGTGGCGTGGTACACCTTGTCGCAGTGCTCGCAGGTGCGGGGGGCGCGTGGCCCCGCTCGTCTCGCCGCCCCACAATACACACCTTACACTTCCAGCCGTACTTGGGCACGGTGGCCATGACGGGGCGCAGGCACGTGGCGTGGTACACCTTGTCGCAGTGCTCGCAGGTGCGGGGGGCGCGTGGCCCCGCTCGTCTCGCCGCCCCACAATACACACCTTACACTTCCAGCCGTACTTGGGCACGGTGGCCATGACGGGGCGCAGGCACGTGGCGTGGTACACCTTGTCGCAGTGCTCGCAGGTGCGGGGGGCGCGTGGCCCCGCTCGTCTCGCCGCCCCACAATACACACCTTACACTTCCAGCCGTACTTGGGCACGGTGGCCATGACGGGGCGCAGGCACGTGGCGTGGTACACCTTGTCGCAGTGCTCGCAGGTGCGGGGGGCGCGTGGCCCCGCTCGTCTCGCCGCCCCACAATACACACCTTACACTTCCAGCCGTACTTGGGCACGGTGGCCATGACGGGGCGCAGGCACGTGGCGTGGTACACCTTGTCGCAGTGCTCGCAGGTGCGGGGGGCGCGTGGCCCCGCTCGTCTCGCCGCCCCACAATACACACCTTACACTTCCAGCCGTACTTGGGCACGGTGGCCATGACGGGGCGCAGGCACGTGGCGTGGTACACCTTGTCGCAGTGCTCGCAGGTGCGGGGGGCGCGTGGCCCCGCTCGTCTCGCCGCCCCACAATACACACCTTACACTTCCAGCCGTACTTGGGCACGGTGGCCATGACGGGGCGCAGGCACGTGGCGTGGTACACCTTGTCGCAGTGCTCGCAGGTGCGGGGGGCGCGTGGCCCCGCTCGTCTCGCCGCCCCACAATACACACCTTACACTTCCAGCCGTACTTGGGCACGGTGGCCATGACGGGGCGCAGGCACGTGGCGTGGTACACCTTGTCGCAGTGCTCGCAGGTGCGGGGGGCGCGTGGCCCCGCTCGTCTCGCCGCCCCACAATACACACCTTACACTTCCAGCCGTACTTGGGCACGGTGGCCATGACGGGGCGCAGGCACGTGGCGTGGTACACCTTGTCGCAGTGCTCGCAGGTGCGGGGGGCGCGTGGCCCCGCTCG
The DNA here is from genome assembly GCA_914829495.1 of Eilema sororculum. Taxonomy (NCBI): domain Eukaryota; kingdom Metazoa; phylum Arthropoda; class Insecta; order Lepidoptera; family Erebidae; genus Eilema; species Eilema sororculum. Next base: position 6,385,774 of record OU618543.1, read on the forward strand.
TCTCGCCGCCCCACAATACACACCTTACACTTCCAGCCGTACTTGGGCACGGTGGCCATGACGGGGCGCAGGCACGTGGCGTGGTACACCTTGTCGCAGTGCTCGCAGGTGCGGGGGGCGCGTGGCCCCGCTCGTCTCGCCGCCCCACAATACACACCTTACACTTCCAGCCGTACTTGGGCACGGTGGCCATGACGGGGCGCAGGCACGTGGCGTGGTACACCTTGTCGCAGTGCTCGCAGGTGCGGGGGGCGCGTGGCCCCGCTCGTCTCGCCGCCCCACAATACACACCTTACACTTCCAGCCGTACTTGGGCACGGTGGCCATGACGGGGCGCAGGCACGTGGCGTGGTACACCTTGTCGCAGTGCTCGCAGGTGCGGGGGGCGCGTGGCCCCGCTCGTCTCGCCGCCCCACAATACACACCTTACACTTCCAGCCGTACTTGGGCACGGTGGCCATGACGGGGCGCAGGCACGTGGCGTGGTACACCTTGTCGCAGTGCTCGCAGGTGCGGGGGGCGCGTGGCCCCGCTCGTCTCGCCGCCCCACAATACACACCTTACACTTCCAGCCGTACTTGGGCACGGTGGCCATGACGGGGCGCAGGCACGTGGCGTGGTACACCTTGTCGCAGTGCTCGCAGGTGCGGGGGGCGCGTGGCCCCGCTCGTCTCGCCGCCCCACAATACACACCTTACACTTCCAGCCGTACTTGGGCACGGTGGCCATGACGGGGCGCAGGCACGTGGCGTGGTACACCTTGTCGCAGTGCTCGCAGGTGCGGGGGGCGCGTGGCCCCGCTCGTCTCGCCGCCCCACAATACACACCTTACACTTCCAGCCGTACTTGGGCACGGTGGCCATGACGGGGCGCAGGCACGTGGCGTGGTACACCTTGTCGCAGTGCTCGCAGGTGCGGGGGGCGCGTGGCCCCGCTCGTCTCGCCGCCCCACAATACACACCTTACACTTCCAGCCGTACTTGGGCACGGTGGCCATGACGGGGCGCAGGCACGTGGCGTGGTACACCTTGTCGCAGTGCTCGCAGGTGACGGCGCGCGCCTCGTGGCCGGCGGCGGGCGCGTGCGGCACGCTCGTCTCCCCGCGGCACACCTGGCACACGCGGCACGCCCGGCAGCTCCAACCAGAACGAACGCCTGCATACGCACACTTTTTTATGAGTTGCTGAGAATTTTTTCACTTATGCAGCGTCCTACGTCAACGATTTTAAAGCCAAAACGATGCGGCGCGACTCGGAGCGGAAACATTTTGTATTGAAGTGGCTAATGCGAACGCACGCAGTGACGCGATTTCTAGCGAACGCGATTATTTGGTTTGATATTTTCGAGCGAAATGACGCGGCGGCGGTTGCCAGATTGTTATTTTATTTTACAAACAGACAAGGCGGCATTCGCGGGAAATCGCGACGAATAAGTAGGACGCCACCTTAGGCAGCTGACAAGCTATTTTGGACTCCAAAAGACCTTTAAAAATCAAGATCAAGTGTTGGAAGGCTACACGTTGCACCGACCTGGTAGCTGCGCCAGTCCAACGCAGGTTCCATGGTAGTGCGCGCCGCACGTCACGCACGTCATCAGGTTCGCGATGTCTCCGATAGTTCTACACGTCCTACAATCTATGTCTGCAGTACCTGTGTACAAACAAACAAGAATATATATATAAGATGTATCGTAATATATCCAAAAAGGGTAACATGGAACTGGATATCTGTAAAAAATGTTTTTTATCAAAACCTACATTTATACCTTTACAAAACAAGTCCATCTCTTGAAAATGTGGACGTAGTATTCAACAAGATTGGTCTAACATAAAATAGTATAACCACAGTCCAACCATTCATACTACATACAGTCTGTTAACGAAACCGTCTAGACAGAGCAATCGTGCGGGGGGCGGGGAGTGGTGGGGGCGGGGTATTACTCGGTACGCCCATACATTTTGTAATCACACTAATCACATTTTGTAATTTATATTTTTTTTTCATGAATCGCTTTGTTTGCTAAAATTGTTTTTCTTTTTCGTTTTATATATTTAGTAATCCAAGATGGTGGATTCGAAATTTTCACCAAAATCGGATGGGTATCACTTTCCGGGGTTTTGGGGTCGCTGATTGCGAATATCATCCATTTGGCGATCCAAGATGACGGACTCAAAATTTTCACTAAAATCGATATGGTTATCGTTACCAGGGTTTTTAGGGTCGCTAATTACGAATATACCATCTATTTAGTAATCCAAGATGGCGGACTCGAAATTTTCACCAAAATCGATATGAGTACCTATCGCTTTCTGGGTTTTTGGGGTCGCTGATTACAAATATATCATCCATTTTGCGATCCAAGATGCCGGACTCGAAATTTTCACCAAAATCGATATGGGTATCGCTTTCAGGGTTTTTGGGGTCGCTGATTGTGAATATAACATCCATTTCGCGATCCAAGATGGCGGACTTGAAATTTCCACCAAAATCGATATGGGTATTTTCAGGGTTTTTGGGGTCGCTGATTTTGAATATAACATCTATTTCGCAATCTAAGATGGCGGACGCGAAATTTTCACCAAAATCGATATGGGTATCGTTTTCGAGGTTTTTGGGGTCACTAATTACGAATATATCATCAATTTAGCAATCCAAGATGGTGGACTCGAAATTTTCATTAAAATCGATATGGGTATCGTTTTCAGGATACTGGGGTTGCTGATTACAAATATATTATTCATGTAGCGATCCAAGATGACTGTATGGATGATATATTCGTAATTAGCAACCCCGAATACTTCGTAAACGATACCCACCATAATTTCACCAAAATCGATATGGGTATCGTTTTCAGGGTTTTTGGGGTTGCTGATTACGAACATTTCATCCATTTAGCGATCAAAGATGGCGGACTCTAAATTTTCAAAAACGTCAATATGGGTATCATTTTCAAGGTTTTCGGGGTGACTAATTACGAATATATCATCCATTTTGCGATCCAAGATGGCGGACGTGAAATTTCTAACAAAGTCAGTAAGTATGGGTATCATTTTCGAGGTTTTCGAGGACCATCTTTGATCGTCGTTAAAATGGTCGTTAATACCGAAATAGATGGGCTCAATAAGAATATATCCTCAATTTAGCGATCCCGGCGATTAGGGAAATTTCATCGAAATTTGAACTCACATTCAAATCCAAACCAAAACCAAAATCGAAACCGGAATCGAAATCGAAAGTACTTGACTTAGACTTAAAATATTACGTTTGCTTGATATATATAAAAGTCGCAATAGCTGACATCCATGCGAGCGGTGCCTCGGGTATCAGTAATTTTTTTATATTAGCGTGAGCTATTGTGCCTTGACAGAACAAAGAGACGAAATAGGGGTTATATAAAACATTACAGAAAAATAAGTTACAAATTTTTGAAAATTAATGAAGTGACAACCCTGACAAAACTGCAAAAGGCGGCATTTCCCCAAACATCAAATGCGATGAAATACTGTAAGATTACTCGTTATACTGTGGTATAAGTATACTTACAAATAAGAGGCACTTGATATAGATGGTCTTTGCAAAAGGAAGACTTGGTGTGAAAATCTATGAAGCCTCCAGATGCTAGAACACATGGTAGGTGAAAGTATTTACTGCAAGTCATCTGAAACAAAAATAACATGTTCATAATGGAAGGTGCTAGAAGGGATGCCAATTTTTTTATGTGATAAGTTAGATCTAGTGCTGTGGCGAAAATTGGGAAGTCTAGCAGCAGACTGCGATAGGTTTATTTGATTGATAAATAAACCAAATAAGCAAATAAACACAAAAATAATGTTTACAATAATCAGTTCAGCAATAGGGGAAGAATTAAACATAATTTTATATAGACAACTCACTTTACAAGGAATGCTTGCACCATGTCTGGTACAAAAGGCACATTTTCTCGACAACGCATTGGATACAATCCCCTTGATCCTCGCCTCTTCTAACATCTCCTTATCCTCATCGGGACTGGATGTTGCTGCCACTTGCTCTTGGAACGGAGGACTGAACTCCAGGCAACATCGGTGGATGTACAAGGCACCAGATGACACTACCCCTGCTAGTTCCAAAGTTTCTATATGCCCAATGATGGAGAGCTCGTCAGTATGTTCCATGTTATAAAGAGGGGTCCTGCAAAAAAAAGTTTTATTTTGTATACTCGCACATTATTATGTATATTTATTGTCCTATGAAACAAAGAAAGAAGTCTATTGCTATTCATAAGCTATTTTATTTTCACTATTCAGTTATCAAAATATTGGTGGTATTTAGCGCGCGTCTTTGTAAAGAAAGAGTGGTTAACCACACTAAGTGGTAAGAAAAACCACCTGTATTATGATCCCAGAAAGGGGTTTACTTGAGGTCCCTATTGAAATGTTAATGTGAGGGAACAGTCAGTTCAATTCCGACACTTTAGTTAACCCCGAGAGGTGGCACATACTATACAAATAGTGTTTGATATATCTTAACCTCAAAACATAAGCACAATATACTCACTTGCACTTATTAAATGCCTTCTGCCTCCTACTTAGCGGTAATGCCAAGGGATGTTGATTAGGATCTACAAGCTCTGGTGGAGGTGATACCAGGCCTGGTGTGACCGGGGTGCTCGGAGTACTTGATGGTGTAGCGATGTTAGTTGGTGTCGCGTTCCCTGAGTTCAGCGCTGGTGTTGAACAGCCATCTCCATCATTTAACTTGCAAGCTAACTGTCGCATTTCTCCTTGACCTAGCTGACTGCGCTCGCTTAGGTTGCATAGAGCGCACACTTTGCCTGGCCTGTATGTGAAAAATTACTTTTCATTACAATAAAATATACAGAGAAAATTTAAAAACAAATCAACAAAAATAATAATGCTAGAGCTACTAGATTTTTGTTTCCGAATATACTCACAACTGTGTATCAAAGTGATAGGCAGAGATATATACCCACATTTCACAGACTATATTTTTAGATTAGGGCAATAAAGCAGGGCAGGGGAAATGGGTGAAATGGCCCTACGCAAGAGGGCGGATCACCCGTCCGGCCGCGGCGTCCCCTGCTGGCAGTAAGTAAGTAAGTAAGTAGGGCAATAAGGAGTAAGCCTACTGCTGTCAAGTTTTCACACCTTACATTTATCCAACTGCCCAACAATGTTAAAAAATGGTGACTTAGGAGCAAATATATTACAAACAACAATATAAAAAAAATTACTGAATCATACCATTTCTCAGGCATATAAGGTGGTTCTTCCGGTAGAGGTGGAATTGGAAATTCATCTTCATCCATCATGTCCTCAAGAGCATCGTCACGACTCCCACGGTGTCTTTTTGCCCCTCTAAGAGAACCTGCTCCTCCTCTGTACCTAAAAAGATTGAATTATCACTCAATAAGCCTGTGGAATTTTATCAAAAAAAGACAAAATATAGAGTACCAGCTTTTGGCCGCGGCCCCGCCCGCGTGGATGTCGGTTATCGCGAGCAAACATAGCCTTTGTGTAAATCCAGGGTGTAAGCTAACTTCATATCAATTTTTAACAAAATCGCTTAAGCCATTTACACATCATTTACACATACAAGAGTAACATCCTACTTACTTGTACTTACACTGTGAAAAACTTAAATAAAATATTTTTCTTTCTTTCTTTCTTCTAACAAACATCCACCCATCCATAGTTAAAAACTTTAGTGTTTCAAATATTAGTAGGATCATAAAAGACAAGGTATTAGTAACATTATCATGTTTATTATTACATCAGAAAATTTAGCCACTGAGTCTGGCTTTGGGGAGCTTTTTATTATCTTGTTTTTGCAAAGTTTGGTGCAAAAATATCTGTTAAATAAAACACTTAGAAAATGTCAAGTAAGTTAATTAATGACTCTCTTTTTTTGTATTTCTGGTGATAAAAGATATATAATATAGTCCTTTGAGTAGCAAATAACCTACCTTCTTACAATCTTTCCTTCACGCACTAACTTAGGACCTTCCTTCCTCGGTCTACCTGGTCCCCTACGGCCTGAGGTGAAAAACGGCCTGGTGTAAGACTGGTGGTGAAAAAATGAAGGTTGTGAGATGGCGCCATGAGGAGAAGCAGGTTCCTCTCCCCGTGGTGATGAGGCACAAGATGTTGGAGTTGAACCCGGCCCAATATAGAAATCTGAAAAGAAATATATTCATTAATAATGTATTATTTGTCCGTTTTGAATTATGCTAAGCAATTAAATGATATTCATACCGTACTTATTAAATGTATATTGGCAAATCAAAAGCAGTACTGTAATACAGACTATGTCAGATATTTTTGTTGATCTAATTGTAATGTTTTTAATTGTGACATAGCATAGGTCATAATTTAATTGAAAGATTTTTTTACCTATCAATAAATTTTGTACGCCTGTCAAACGTGTTGGCCAAACAATAACCATGTAACAAATTCCATATAACCCATATTTATGCAAATAAATGAATCTGAATATCAATAAATGTATATTTATAGCTCTTTCTTTTTTAATATTGAGCTCAAATCGAGGGGAAGAGATCCGGTTCTTAGCATTCCATGGATTTACCGTGCGGTCGCCGGGTCCATGGCGTGGTACAGAGAGGAACACTGTGACGGCGCCTGGGACTTGCGACCCAGGTGTAGGTTTAGGGTGGCCACCTTGTGATGCATCAGCGCTCACCTCCACCGTCGGTCGTGTTCCCCCCTCTACCTATCCAAATTTGGTAAGATCCTATCAACGCCGTTTTAGATATTCGTTTGAGTAAAGAGCTTACTGAAGCTCTTGGCAATCCGAGGTCTTTAAATAAGTTATACAGGGATTTAGCTGGAATTCCCCTTGCTCCTACTTCCACGGCGTAGAGTTTAACCACATAGCCATTTTTGGTTAACTCGTTGGTCAGGTCAAAGTATTTGTTTATTTTTATAGCGTGGTCTTTAGGTATGTTAGTTTCCCACGGTACTGTGAGTTCTACTAGTACTGCACGCTTTTGCTGTTTTGAAAATAGGAATATATCGGGTCTGGATGACGAGGCACAAACATCCTCCGGTATTTTATAGTGTTTCTCATACGAATCTGCGAGTAATGTCCAGTCAGCGGCTGCTATCAAAATTGAGTACGGCTTTTGATTTGTCTTTTTTGAGCAGCCTTCCTTTACAAACGCGACGTCATTTCTTTGGTTTGTGGTTAAACCCTTTTTCGCTCTAGCTACCGCCAATGAGAGCTTCACCACATGAGTTACATGTTTTATCTGTGGCTTTTCCCCATCTGACAAGATTGCTTTGGTCGGGGAGGGTCAACTGGAATGCATTGAGATAGAATTTAAGGAGAGCCGGTGACCAGTCGTATATTAAGGTACGCCATTTTAAGGCTATGGGAATACAAAATTCACCTAGTGTTAACCATTCGTTTTGTACTTCTAGGTTCATTGCGTGCACTTTGTAGGTATTATTTTCATCTACTTGAAGAAAAGATTTTGTTATGTCTTTGTCTGACTGCCTCCTAGTATTACCCAAACCTACCCTACCAGTCTGCGAGCCTATCATGAATTTTTTATGGAATTGGAGGCGCGACTCGAGCTCTTTAGTACTTTGGTCTTTTGGAAGAGCTTGCACGATTTCGTCTTTTGATTTCGCTAGGACGTGCATTTTGGTTACTCTTAGATGTTTATATAGTTCCGATGGTTTCTTGAACGTCATTCCAAAGTTATTTGAGGCTCTATATAATGTCGATGGGTCTGCCGACTGAGCTAGCTTATACCAACCAACCAACAATACCAATGATTCTACGAATAAAATTACTGGTTAAGTTTTGATCTTTATCATCTTAGCGTTAATCCCAGTTGCATCCGAAGCTATCAGCTTGGAGTCTGGGGCCTGCTTCACCAGTCTAACTGCGGATTTAGCTAAACTTTGATATTTTCTGTGAAGCAATTGCCATCTGACCATGACAACCCAAAGGTGATATTAAAGCATTGTGTAGCTAGAGGTTAACTGGTGAAAACTTTGGATAGTCTACTTAAAATACAGACCAGATATTTCTATACTGAAAAGATGTATAAAGTGAGATTAATTCCAAGGAAGTTTGCAACACAATATCTGAATGTATAGTGTATTCTAGCTATATTTGATAAGAAGTATATCCTTGTATACATTGTACTTTGATCCTTATTAAGATTTCTTTCAAATTTCCTGTCAAAAGAAAGTCTATGACTCATTCATGTTTGTATATTATGTACATGATAACAAAATATGGTTTATAATACTTAAAACTATGTGACACAACATTTGAAAAGCTTTTCCTTAACAACTAAAAGATATGTAAATAGTGATATTATAAGTGGTACAAAAATGATGTTTTTTACAAGAATGCTCAGCTACATGACTAGTTCCATTAGTAGTATAGTTAGTAGTTAGTTGAATACTCTCCGTACCTGAAGACGGCGGGGCTTCGCCGTCATCCTCGGATCCATCGTCAGCTAACAAATCTACGTCCAATACATTCTCGTCTTGTACGTCCATCTAAAACACGCAGACAACAAATTATGCGCTAGGAAAGTTACACCGTACTACGGTTTGTGGTTATGATGAAATTATTTACAACTAGCGTAGAACCAAAGTAATGAGACCGCCATAATGAACGACGAAGTGTATCCCAAAGTAAAGTTGCAAACTTACCGCAACACTTAGCGATGGACTTTAAAATTATCAAATTTAGATAACAGAACTTAAATTTGCTAATAAAGTCATTTTCCTATTTTATATCACATATCACATTGAAAACACAAAAACAGAAAATTATACTATTCGCTGTAACGCGAACGAAACGAAGCGCATCTTAGGGATGTAACAACAAAATCAAGTCAGTCAATCAAACTCTTTGTTCATTCAATATAATCGATTTGTCTCCGCGTTGTAATTTTATCGATTTGTTTTGTACTAGTAATATAATCTGATATTTTATTAATATTTTTGTAGTTTGAATTGGAAAGTTCTCAAGATTTATACGCTATCTTTTTTCAATGAGTTCTTAAGTTGGAAAATGAAATCGATGTACATATCACAAATTAAAATAAAGTGAAATGGAACGTGTACTAAACATGCTTACGTGTTTTCATTTTATGTGTTGTTTCTAATCACTAGGATAGGATTATAAGATAAATGAAAGTTTGTGGAGGTTTAGGCTATACGTGTCAAATAAGTCTTCGTGTTAAGGTATTATTGTTACGATTTTAGTGTACGGTTTCTTCAATAATCATGAATCATAACTTAATTTCAATAATATTAGTGTTAATGCTTGGTTATACATGCAAATCAACACTATTTGACAGTGAGTCTTGTTATTCTTTCGGTAGTGGGAATGTTTTTCCCGGCGGTGCTAGGAAAATTGATCATAAACTGCAGTTTACAAAGGCAATGAGTATGTTTCTTTACAAATATTCCCATTACATATTTTTTAATTGGTATATTTACTTTTCACATCCTATTTCTGTTCCAGTATCAAAGCCGGCACCAGAATGGGAAGCCACTGCAGTTGTAAACAATGAAATTACACAATTATCACTATCAAGTTTTAAAGGAAAATACTTAGTGTTCTTTTTCTATCCCCTTGACTTGTAAGTATATAGTACCAAGTATATTTTCTTGTATAATTTTCACTTAACTCTTCCAAGTTATGAATAAGATTTAAACATTTTTTTAATGTGGCGTTTAAATTTATCTATCCCATTTTTCTTTCAGTACGTTTGTTTGCCCAACAGAAATCCTAGCATTCTCTGAAAGGATTGAAGAATTCCGTAAAATCAATACAGAAGTAGTAGCTTGCTCAGTTGACTCCCATTTTACACATTTAGCATGGATAAATACACCACGTAAAGAAGGTGGCCTAGGAAAAATTAATATTCCCTTGTTAAGTGATCTAACTCATTCAATTGCTAAAGATTATGGTGTTTACTTGGAGGATGTGGGACACACATTAAGGGGATTATTTATCATTGATGAAAAAGGTATCCTGAGACAAATCACAATGAATGATCTACCTGTGGGTCGATCAGTTGATGAAACTTTGAGATTAGTGCAAGCATTCCAATACACCGACAATCATGGAGAAGTATGTCCTGCAGGTTGGAAGCCGGGTCAAGATACAGTAAGTGCAATATATTTAACTGATAATTTATTTGATGATAACGATTCTTTGCTAATTTTAATCGGTGTTTACTTTATCAATATTTCAGATTATACCAAATCCCGCTGAAAAGAAGAAGTACTTCGAAAAGATTGCTAAAAAAAATAAAAACTAATGAGGTAAATGGAGATTTTTACAAGAAATATCCCTTGAGAATCTACAAAACTGCATTTGTAATAACTAATAAAATAATTTGAAAACATCACTCCTAACCTATTTAAATTGGAAAATATTGCAGCAACTTTGTTTAAGCAATTGCAATAAAATTTGGGACAGCTAGTTTATAACAGCTGCAAGTTAGCGCGGCTTATGGATTATAAAATACTAGTATAATTAAGACTAGTATAAGGTAGAAAATTAATTCATGGCTTGAACTTGGCCATGATAAGTTAAAACTGTCATCAAACAGGCTAAAATTCAAGCTTTACAACATCCTGTATGGCATTGTAAATAACGAAACATTATTTACTTTCTTGATCAATTCATACATAATTTTATCAGAGTACCATTTACCCAGTTACCAGTACTTACTAAAAAAAAGTACTAAATATTGGTATGAATCATTTAGTTTCAACATCAGTTGATAGCAATAACGAACCAATTTATTTACAGTAGCAGTGGTATAAAGTTGTTTAGTGTACCTATATGTTTAATTTAAAGCCATCGGCGATTTACATCACGAAAACAAGACTGTTAAGATAAATTTGAAATCTATTTTTAATGTGAATACAAGTTTATATACTTAAGTATTTCTTATAAGTGCAGTTTCAGGATGTTTGGGTGCGAGTTTATTTTTGTAATACTTAATTTACAGGTTTTAATAAAAAAAATGCAATGAAAACTATACTAATTCGTTTTGTTATAATTCAAAACCTCCATAAGAAAAGTAGGTATCTATTGTCATTTTTGTGGCTAAAATCGTAAGAAACATACAAACTCACTTTAGAATGTATAATATTACATATACTAAATAGGTCAAGTCACATTTAACTGCTTCGTCCTGCTCAAGTTGCAATAAAATATGCTATTCCAAACCAAAATATAATATACCCCTGTACTGAATTCCACTAGTTCTATTAATTTCAAGCCGTTTAAGCATGATGGAGTAACAAACATCCTAACATAATCATAAACTTTCACTTTTATAATACTAGTAGATTAGGGTTAATTCTGTTTTTGAAATTTCTTATTATTATCAGTGGTCTAGATCTATAAGCGAACTGAATTACATCACAATAGATATATTATAATAATGTAATTATAATATATATATTTTTAGGTTTTTGAAATTATGCTGCGAGATGACAAAAAGAAATTGTCGCTACTATAATATAGACCATATAGTTTAAACATTTTTTTGCTTTAGTTTCTATTGCAGTGGAGCGCCGTTTCTTCTCCACCAGCGCCTTTCAAGCGGTGGTAAACTTAGATTAATTAGAATTAAAATTGACGTCAATAAGAAACAATTTTATTGTTCATGATTCATGACTATGACTATTGATAACTTTGATTAAAGAGAATCGATTTTTGGATAATCGAATTTAAAACAAAAAAATATTGCACATGCCTAAAAATAAATAATAGGTAAATTACTAATGTCAATGTCAAAATATAAGCGCATAACGTAACGTAATGTAATAAAAAATGATAAGAAAAACGGAGCGTTGCTTATATGATATGACCCATATATCCTTGTCCATGTCCATGCTTAGCCAAAATCTCTAACAAAATGAAATATGTCCTTTACACTATAGTTGCTCAACAGCAAAAAAAAAATATTTCTGATATTTCGCAACTTTCTGATATTTTTCAAAACACAAAATTTTAATCCTCAGTTCCTAAGACATACATTATTCCTTAATTGGCGTTATATTTAAGAAGTTGGGGAGTGGGTCCCGTAGATAGTCTAAAATAGTCTAAATGAAATGTGTAGGTAATACACTTTGGAGTTCGAGGTCCAAGTCCAGGATTCGAATCCGGGACTTGGACCTCGAACTCCAAAGTGAAAGAACGCTAAGAAAGATTATGAAAAATGCTGTACAAGGGAGTCGTGCTGTAGTTAAAATAGATAGCTAATTTATTTCAAAACTTTAGCTATAAGTAAACTTTGGCTTATAGCTCGATGTTAAACTTTTCCTTTACGGTCTCATTTTACTTATAAACCATGACTGAATGAAACAGAGCTACCGCTGCACCACGAATCAGTGACAATACTTACCTACTTATTTACGCAAAACAATAGGAATGAATATGATTTTTCCAAAGTTTACGCGAATGTCACTCATTGCAATAAAACCACCTTTTTGATTCTATCGCAACTAAAGTGATTAGACTATCTAACAAATAAATCGCGATGGAATCCGTTAAAAAGTCGTTTTATTTCAATAAATAATGTATTCTGTACAACTAGTGCAGGAACCTGTAATTGGAGAGCAGCAAACAAGCCATGTGTACCACGAAATAATAGGTATTTAATCGGCAAAATACTGTGTTTCGTTGATAAACCCTATCGTTTGTAGTATGAAAATGACCGCCTCGTACGCGTACCTACCTACCTATTTTAATATCAATTGTAAATTCTTATAATATCAATCAAATAGTAGGCATCAATCAATCAATCTTCTCAAAGGCAATGGGATGAGCCGCTCTGTTTTGGTGTTAAAAAACTTTTAATAAATACAGCTACCAGTGCTGCGGAGCGTGCTCGCCTTTTGGCTGTGGGGGAGTGGGAATCTGGTGTTTGGCTCCAGGCACTTCCTTCGCCCTACATTGGTACAATGTTGGACGACACAACATTCCGCATCGCGACTTGTTTACGTTTGGGTGCACCGTGCGTTTCTCCGCATCGATGTCTATGTGGAGAAGCAGTCGATTGCCTTGGACATCACGGATTATCTTGCAGCAGGAGCGCAGGCCGCATGTCTCGTCATGCCAATATTAACGACATTATCCGTCGGGCTCTCGTCACCACCGGCGTGCCAGCTATACTTGAACCTGTTGGCTTGGCGCGCGACGATGGCAAGAGGCCGGACGGTATGTCGTTGATGCCTTGGAAGATGGGCAGGCCTTTGGTGTGGGACGCAACGTGTGTCGACACTCTGGCGCCTTCCCATCTTCCAAGTACGATGAACTGTGCATGCGCTGCTGCTGCATCAGCGGAGACTCTCAAACGGCGCAAATATACCAATTTAACTGATAATTATATATTTGAGCCGTTTGGAGTCGAAACGTTGGGTCCGTGGGGTCCAAGTCAATGTTGATCACCACAGTGTGTTAGAAACCTCTTTGGTTCGGCGGTAATGAACGCGACCGCTACGCAGGAGGCGCGGGTTCGTTTCCCGCTCAGGACAAATACTTATTTGTATCTCGGAGAGCATGTTACGCTATCGGTCCCTGTTGCCATACGAACATCCATGGCAGACGTTACGGGTAGTTGGAGCCCTAAAAAGTTCAACAACCGGTCTAACTGCAATGCCTCGATATCGCCTTTGGGTTGTGGACATAGATGATATAATATAATTATATATAGGATAGTTGTGGAGGTCATATGGCAGTCACTTCATAGAAAATATTGAAGTTCAAACAAATCCGCAGTTAGACTGAAAAAAGCAGACTCCAAAGGTGAAAACTTTGGATGCGATTGGGATTATAGCAAGTATCAAGAAGAGGAGAATCACCCAAACTGTTTATAATAATGCCTGTGGACTTGACATTGACAATCTGTGCTGTGTGGCGGGAACTAGCGGGGTAGGCGCGAGGCGAAAGCGTTCGACTGTTAGGTAAGAGCGTAGTTGCTGGCAGAATGCGGGTTCGATTCCCGCTCAGTGTAACTATTTATTTGAATGAATAAATTATTTTACATCAGCCATTTTAGAGGACAGTGTATAAAAGGGCGTATTAAGGCATTCCAGAACCGTTATAAACTGCAAGAGTAAAAAAAACTAAAGTATCATAGAATAGCGTTTTGCAATTACGTATCTAAATCCCTGAATATTAGATGCCAAGCAAGTGAAGTTTTTTTTAAAACAATGGATTTATACGATAGATTTAGGTGAGGCGTTGATAGTCTTTGTGACTGTGACCTTTCATAATGGTCATGACTGAGGTGGTCATAATGCTGATGAAAGTAACAATGGTCGGACTTGTGAAACGAAATAAAGAGAACCAGTAACCAACATCAAATCATCACTCGACATTTTCTCTAACACTTCCTTCAGACCGTCTTGCCATATTGGTATGATTTTCGTATTTACATCTTCATATACCCTTAAATGTATCAGCTCAACAGCCTTAGGAAACTCGAAAGTTGTTAGATACAGCTTCACGTTAGGGAACATCTTTAGTGTTCTGATCATAAGATCGTAATTCTTTGTCAATAAAGCAGAAAACAATATGTGTATAGTCTGTCCTGGAAACATGTTCTTCAAATTTTCTGCCAAACGATGTACAGCATGGTCGTTATGAGCTGCGTCCAAAATTATCAAAGGCTTAATAGAAATCTTTTCCATTCGGGCTAGCCATTGAGCTTTAGCTAAACCTTGATATAAATGTTGTTCAATCATACCGATTTCTTGAAGCTGACAATAAAGTGAAAATAATTGTATGGCAACAGCAGCATTTTCGCATTGATGACGGCCTGCTAAGGAGACTTTGAGATTCTTGAATTCTCCAACTGTCCCATAAAAATTAAATACTTCTCCCCACTTTACATCAGAATGCAAATATTCAATTTTATAGTCTTCACCATAGCAATAAGGTTTGCTGTCGTTTTTTGCAGCAATTTCTTTGATAACAGTTAGAGGACTAGCTTCGATATTACCAACAACAACTGGTACGTTTCGTTTGATAATCCCTGCTTTATGAGAAGCTATCTCTTCAATAGTATCTCCTAAGAAATCAGTGTGATCCATGCCGATAGTAGTAATTGCTGTTAAAATAGGGTAGACTACATTAGTACTGTCTAACAAACCACCCATACCTACTTCAATAATTGCAACATCCACCTGTTCATCAAAGAAATAGTCTAGAGCCATCACTGTAACTGTTTCAAATTCTGTAATTCCTACAGCTAGAGTTTCTTGATCCATTTCTTTAATAATTTCTTGATACTTTTCAACATATTTGATGACTGATTCGTCTGATATGTACATCCCATTGATTGCAATTTGTTCATTGTAATGAATCACATGTGGGGATATGAATGTTCCGATCTTCAAAGCTAACTCTTGTAGCATATACCGCAAATATGTCACAGTTGATCCTTTACCATTAGTCCCAGCAATATGAATGGTACATATTTTTCTTTCCGGATTGCCGATCCTTCTTAACAGTTCTTCTACTCGATCTAAGCCGGGCCTAGAGCCAAAAAGCGAACGACCCCGAATCCATTTCATAGCTGCTTCTATTGTTAATACCATTTTTAGAAACTGAGTAGGTAACTACGTATGTATAATGTATCCGTAGATAAATATTAATGTTTACCACTAGTGTTCAGTAGGTACTGCAAGGGAAATACCAGTAGGAATAAACATCATATAACACTCAATGATAAAAGATAACGATCAGATAAGTAGATCCATACTAATATTATAAATGCGAAAGTAACTTTGTCTGCCTGTATGTTCCGCTTTCATGCCTAAACCACCGAACCGATTTTGATGAAATTTGGTATAAGGGTAGATTAGACCTTGAGAAAGGACATAGGCTATGTTCGGTCGCGATAACCGACATCCACGCGGGCGGAACCGCGGGCAAAAGCTAGTATTATATAAAGGATTCTAAAGCTATGTCTGCATCAGAGTGCTTTCAATTTGTTTTTCATGTTCCTCTTGTATTTAAATTTTCGGAGTCCCATAGAGAGGTAGTGCAAGCAGTAGGGTTAGAGAAAATGTCACAAAACAAACGTAAGATTTGACCAGAAAATGACCTAATCAAAAGTCATACCCGGTTTGGTTCGATCGAGCCTGACCTGGGAGCGTATTTTACCTTTCCGTGTGGTTGTATAGTATTCACTGTGCAATTCGAATCAACGTACGGAAATTAAACTTCAACTGCGCGATGCAGAATAGTTTCAAAAGTTGTTCAGCGCCATCTAGATATCTCATCAATAGCTAGATGGAGCTGGGTATATATGTGGCCACAGATTACACAAAGTTAATAAAAACGTTATCAAAATCAGTCAAGGATCTTTAGATTGCTGCTGAACATGAAGATTAGTGATTATAATCGTAAGTAATTTTGGTAATAAATTAAGTAGGTTATTGAGTAAATAAATACAGATAGATATGATGAAGATAAACGTAAGATAACAAATAATATACTCAATATTTCAAATTTTTACATTTAGTATGAAAGTAGCAATTGGAGTTTCATTGGAGTATCAATTGGCTAAATGCGCAGCAAGCCAGAAAAAAAAGTGCAATTTCATACTAAATGTAAAAATTGGAAATATTTAACTTACTATTTTTCACCTTTCAGTATGAGATGAGACTAGATAAATACTACTGCAAAGACTTTGAATACACTCGTACTAGGTACTGTAAATTACGCATGGAGTCAAAAGGTAAAAAAAAACAAATACAGATAATCATTTATTGGTACTTTGTACTATCGGACTTTCAACAACACTACACGCAGAGGATATTTCTTAAAAACAACAATAAATCAATATTAAAATGGAAAAATGATTTATTTCAATATATATTGTTACCGGCAATGTGTTGTAATCCGGTATTAAATACAATGTCTAAGCGACATATGGAAGGCCGAGTGCGCAGCAGGCAATGTATGAAATGGTATCAAAAAACATTAATGTTGGTTATAAAACAAAACAACTATGAAGGTTGATGTGGGGCGCTTCCGCCTCAGTCTTCGGACCCATATATGTTGACATCAGGGCGCAGTATAAACACAGCGCAATTTGATAGGATAGATTCGGTTAGAAGTCTAATGCTTTACATAATGTCTTCGTGCTTATTTTTTTAATATGACCATTCAGAAATATAATTTCCGGAAAACCAGCCTCAAATATAGACCATAATCAAATTATTTGATACATTGCCGGTGCAACAGCAGGCATTCTATAAATAGCATACATTGCCTAGGCATTGTATAGAATGCCTGGATTATGACACATTGCCGGTAGGTAACACATATTACCTATACTTGTTGAAAACGTTATAATTTACATTGAAAACACGGCAACATTTTTTTGGGTAGACTCATTTCGTTATGACTTACACTATTTCAATAATTCTGTTGTGGTGATTGTGGCAATTTTGTGCCAATAATATGATTACATTTTATTATATAGTATATTATGCCTACACTATCATTAGGAATTAAAAATGTTGAGTTATATCATAACTCACACATGAAACTTGAAGGCACTGCTTTAATTAACCTAACGCAAAACACATTATTAGTAATACATATTGATTGAAAACATTTTAAAATCATATACTTACAATACATACGAGAGGGTAGGCAGAGGTATATTAACTATCAAAATAAACTTATAATAAAATTTGTCTACGATTTATAAAATTCAAGTCCAGCTTGAATTTAAAATATGATTTTTGGCCCGGTACGTAATGTTGCCCAGTGGGCTTTGGCTTAATAATAGATGGTATAGTAAGTACCTGGTAGCCACAAGTTTTAGGATGATAAAGGTCTTAGCGCCGCTAACTGACGGCACTTCATGACAAATGATTTTTCATCTAACAAATAGAAATAGACCATAAAGTAATGATAATAAAATTGAAGATTAAATAAAAAAAATTATGCCGCTGGTTCGCTTCTATGGCTGCGATGATCGTCATTGAAATTTTCAACTTTATAATGTGAAGATAAGGTTTATTCTTATTTGACAAATAACATTCGTTTACTAATGCCGTGTCCCCAGCACTGACCCTTAGTAATTTTGAATGATTATAATATCAATTGTTCTACTGCAGTCTTTTGATGTATTAAATTATAATTTTACACGGTAATCAGACAAATCAGTCGTGTACACTTCAATGTAGTGATGCAGAATTATTTGTTATCACAGATGTTAAAACAAAAAGCACCTTATTACAATAGACTTAAAGTTAGAAATTAATATTTGAATTGGAAGTGGTTCCAAATTGATATTCTTCTTCAGTCTGAGCGGGCTGTGCGTTCGGATCGTCTTGGTCGGAGAAATATGTGTCCAGGATATTCAAAGCTTTCTTATAAACCTGTAAATTACAGAAGTAAAACTGTCAGATCTTTTTGTTCATAAGAATATTAGTACTTTACCAATTTTCCCCTCCAGCTAAGCTAAATAGCTGGGTTGACGTCGCTAGTGTAATAGCTCGGAGCCGAAAGCGGTACCATTCGATAGCAAATCCGACTCCTTAACCACTAGACTATCAACTCTTTTATAATAAAGTCTTATTTTCTTGCCCATTGTACGGCTTTTTAAAAATAAAGTAACTTACATCTTCATTCTCATGTTGCTGAAGACCTTCGATCAGATCCAATGCGCCCATTTCTTCCAACTTTAAGCAGAGAGCCTCAACTTGTCCGAACTTCACTGCAGCCTACAAAATAAAGCATGAATTAAGTAAATTGACAACGTAAGTATATTAAATGTTTGTAGTTCTGTGAACAGTAGACCTCGCGAACACCCTTTTTTCACATCAACCTGGTAGGAAACATGCCCTTCATGTTTCATGCAAATAAAATACATACATAATCACGCCTATCCACGGAGGGTTACGCGCTCTTTGACAGCGCACAGATGCGGTTTTCCCTCGCGAAAGACTCTACGTCTAAAGAGCGCTAATGTCTAGGCGCTTTCTAACAGATCAGTGAAACTGTAAATTCAGTTATTTTCTTTCACTTTTTTGTTAAATTTTTATTTATAAACAGCCCAGGATATTTCACCAAATATGATAATCCACCTTGTCGAAATCCTTCATAAATAACGCGCCAGCAAACTTTCCCCTTTTCTATCCATTTCCCCTCCTATCAAAAAGCCCTCAAAAAAGTACATGTATGCCAAGTTTGGTGATCGGTTGAGAAATACCACCCTCTAGACCAAAACAAAAGCAAAATCGGCCGCCTTATCAAAATGGGAGACTCACACTCGCTCGCAAAACCGTGCGAAGCGAGGGAGTAAAAGCCGGAAGGCGGTATCTAGCTCTGAATACGAGAGCTTCGGATCGTGTGTGCGTGTGCGTGTGTGCGTGTGCGTGTGTGCGTGTGCGTGTGCGCATGTGTGTGCGTGTGCGTGTAGAGCCTAGGGATACTGATGTAAAATTGTCCTCGTCTATGTAAAATAACTTGGAAAAACTTACCTGCAATAGGTTACTCAAGCCATCTAACACAACGGTGATGGCTTTGTGGTCTTTCGCGGACAATAACGCGCAGTAGGGCTCCAAGAATCCGGCAGATATAAGAGCGTCCAGCTGCTCAGGGGTGCCTCCCAGGCACAAGTTGGTAATGGCCCAGGCAGCTTCTTTTTGAGATCTAGAAAAGATTACAATATTCCATAGCAGTTATTCTACAAGGAAGTGTATTTTCAAAAAATGAGGGCAACAAAAAACCCTTTATCTCTAGGAAGTGGTTTGAATAGGCTCTGACTGTATTAATTTATTTAAATTAATTTTAATGATATAAATAATATAGGTGCCTACTGTACAGGGAAGCACTAAATATGCATAAGCGATAACTCATAAACAGTGTTAAGATTTGATTGTCAATTTAGTTATGAAACTATTTGTTATCCAAATAAAATAAAATGAATGCTAGAAGCTAGGCTATAGCTGGACCATCAATGGCCTGTGGTCCCATTTTAATGGAATGGAGATTTCCCTTTACTTCTATTATCAAAACTAACAGCGACGGGTGACAGTTAGAGCGTGCGCGGGATGAATCATATAGCACTGTTCACACCGTTTCCGGTCTCAAGTGTAACTCTAGTATCTGCTAGACGAAGTTTAGAAAACTTTAGACTTACTTGATATCTTCATTGGCAATGACATGTATCAAGTGTGTGAGCACACCGCGGTCAATGGCGCACTGGATCTGTGACTGCGTACCGGCGAGGATATTGCTGACGGCCCACGCGGCTTCCTTCATGAGCGACGGCTTGCCACAACGGAGCAGGTTGATTATCGGCTCCAGGCAGTTGGCATCCAAGCAGCGGTCCGTCTGTCGAGATATTGGATATGTCAATTGCCAGCTTCAATAGATGTTTGTGTTTTTGGAGATGAGATACATTGAGCAATAAGAGGGTTAGTTACGATTCACGCCGTTCTCGATCCCTCCGGAATTTATCTGGTTTTAAAATAATTTAATTATGCTATTCAATCAATCAGCCTATCATAGTCTTGACTGGACATAGAGGCACCTCCTAATGTGTGCCATTTGAACCGATGATTCAGGTGCTGTATGTTGCCAATTTTATATTTTACTAGCTTTTGCCCGAGGTTCTGCCCGCGTGGATGTCGGTTCCCGGCAATTATTCGAATTTTTCTCGTCATAAAAACTATCCTTGAACTTCAACGAACATTAAAAAAAAAAGAATTGGCCAAATTGGTCCAGGCGTTGTCGAGTTATGCGCTTACCAACACATTTAGCAATTCATATTATAGATTTATAAGAAAATTTTGCTTAGTCAATGCCATACAAGCTGCTGCTTATTTATTTCAAATATTTACCTGTTCATCAGATCCAGTAAGCATGTTACCAATAGCTCTGAGGGCGGGAGTCCTGACTGCAGGCGCTTTGTGGTCCAGTAGCTTCACGAGACGATTTAGGAGCTGACGGGTTTGTTGGACTGCCTCTATCCGCTCATTGGGTCCGTCTGTCAGGTAGGACAGTGCCCAGCAAGCATCCGCTGCACAAAAATCAAGTTTTGGTATATTATAAAGCTAAGAAGCGTCAGTAGCTTAGTGGTTAAGGAGTCGGCCTTACGATCGAGAGGTCCCGGGTTCGATCCTGGCCATTACACTACCGACGTGAACCCACTCCTAGCACAAGTAATTTAGGTTAGTTGGAGGGGTTAGAGGGAATATTAGTAACTTCGGTTCTAAACCTCTTTAAAAAAAAATAGGATTTATAGATAACCAATACTATGCTTACCTAGAACATCTTGGTCACTAATTTCAAGTAAATCTGAGATATATGGCAATGCTGGTGCTACATAGTCGAAAAGCACCAGTGGATTTTTGTTTCTGTAAAAAAATATTATTATTATTTAATACAAACTACAAGACTTAATTACTACAATAAAAAACAAATAGAAATAGCGCACAGATGGCACTCCCGCGTAAATTAGGGCTGTCCAAATGTAGAGACTACCTTCGACTACTTTTTCGCAGAGGCCGCGAGACTGCGCACAGGCCTTTATTGAACTTTTTCTAGTGACAAATTCTAGACGCCGCCGCGACCACTGCTTTTCCTTAACCTCAATCAAACAACCTGAGTTTTTTCTTAACTTACCTACAAAAATTACTGTATGTCCACACAGCAGTCCTCAACTGGCTAGCAGGAGTGTTCACTGTCATGAGTGGCAACAAAACAGGCAGTGCCCCTCTTGCTAGCACCGCATCTCTAGTCTGAGGTCCATCGCCTGCAATATTACCTAGAGCCCAGGCGGACTGTTCGCCTACGACTCCGCCGCGGGCTAGGAGAGTGATCAAGCTGGGGATGGCATTACCCTAAAGAAAACAAAAATGTATTTTTTATTGAACTTATATTTTTGCGATGTTACTGATTTACATGCTC
The DNA here is from genome assembly GCA_914829495.1 of Eilema sororculum. NCBI lineage: Eukaryota > Metazoa > Arthropoda > Insecta > Lepidoptera > Erebidae > Eilema > Eilema sororculum. The sequence goes on from OU618543.1 coordinate 6,407,730, forward strand.
GCCTTTGTACATGTTCCTGAGCTTATTTTTATGTATTACCTCTGTACAGTCAGAGTAATAAATGTCCTGACGACGAAGTCTCAAAACGATCTTGAAACTCTCGCATGAAGGGTAAACCAAACCGTTTTATAGATTTATATGGTATTATTGTCCAAACTAAAGGCGTGTACCAAATGTTAGAACAATCGGTCAACTAGAAGGCGCTCAAAAAACTAAATTAAGATCATTTTGAGCACTCTGTTCGTCAGTGTGCAATAAAGAATTAATAATTTTAAATAATGATCAAGTACTTACATCAACAACAGCCATGGTGTGCTCATGGGTACCCGAAGCTATATTAGTGAGCGCCCAGGCAGCCTCGAATTGTAAATCTGGACTGTAACACAAATTAATTTAGAAATATTGTGTGTAGTTGGGAGGAGGTACTAACTTCGTAATAATGTTGTTATGCACTTTATAGGTACCTCATCATTGACCAAAGCAGGCATCTCCATATTAAATACTCAAAGATCTTGGAATAAACCTAAACAAATTAACTTGTCTAATTTCTAGTAAGTACTTGTACATATTCTTACCATTCATCTCTTCCCAAAGCCTCTACCAAGGGTTTTATGACTCCTGCAGAAACCATGTTTGTGATAGGAGGATTTTGTTCTCTTGATAGCATGCGACGGGCTGCACGAGCAAATGCTGTCTTGGTAGCCAGATCTGGGGCACGAAGACCTACAGAACAGGATGGTCTTTTCTTAAATCATAATTTAAATAAAGTAGGTCATTCCCCCAGATCAATATTTTTTTGTTTTTTTGATTTTCAATCAAAAATCTTCATTTATTTCTACACTCACATTTATAGCTAGCTATAGAAGGCAACAGATAAAGCCCATGAAAAACAATCTGGTAAGTAATAAAAATTCAGTAACTCCTTGAAAAAAGTGGACTTCCATCATTTTTGAGGTGAGAAATAGTTATCATGATATCTCACCTGCAACAATCTCAGCAGGTGTAAAAGTTTTCTCATTCTCCTGGACATCATCCCCAGCCTCTGGCGACATCGCCCTACGTTTGAGAAGCTGTTCATCTCGAGCTTGCTTTCGGAGAGCTACAGAAAGTTCAGCACGCTTACGGCGGAGATCCTGAGGATAGGAATAATAGCTATTTGAAATTTACTAGGTACTACAGTTGTAGGTAATTTATTTTAAACATTGATAAATTAGAAAGAGATTTACTGTCACTGAAAACTATGCAAGTGTGCCTACCTCAATACAAGCACAAGCGCAACAAAGAACATAACATTATTCAGTGAGTGCATTTGATGATAATCTTGTTGTTATGATTAGCAGCAGGACAACCACGACCATATAGTCACAAACTGAGCTTTAAACAGTTACTCAGAATTTCTAATCAGAACAAAAAAAAGGCTGTGTCTGAGCTAAGATCTAATATAATCTTGACTTGTGAGTGACGGCCATCCCCCAACATTGAGAGGAAAACCTGCGTTACAGTCTCGCCCCACAGTTAGGAGGAACGAGGAACACCTGCCTGCACTTTGACTTGGATCACTTTCCTCCAATTACTTTTAAACTACAATAACCAAATATTGAACAATTGATTAACGGAGAGCCAATTCTGCAAGGGTGATAAACTGTATTAAGTCTGCCTGTAAAATAATAAGTGCATCTCCACTAATGCGATGATTGCACGAGTATCATAGAAAGCAGGTGGTCACACGTAAATCGCGTAAGTATTGTTTTCTACCTTCACTCGTGTGCTTCTAATAATAACTAAAATTTAATTGCACAAACCCATTTTCTTCTAAAGAGAATACAAATGAAAATTAACAGATTTTCGCAATGCAAGATAAAAAAAGAAGGCAGGTTTTACAAGTTCGAAATTCAAAACTTACATTATTTCCCTGCCCAGCATTTTTGTACGCAGATAATCTAGACGTAGTTCTTTCAGCCATCGTTTGTAAATATTGAACAAATAAACGAAAAATTAAAAATATCTAGTAACAAAAGAACAATGCACTTTAAAAATCAGATGATAAATTTCAAAATTTTCAAATAAGATTTTAACGGCCGGATTTTAGAGCTGATCGGTGACATGTATATGTATATCGATACTGTAATGACCATTACATATGAATCGAATCTGAATTCGATACATTTGTTAGATCCGAAAATACTATCATTTAAAATTGCGGTCCTATAGGTAAAACCTCTAGAAAAAAGCTTCATAATTCAATAAATGTTCCTTCACATAAATTATAGATGCAAACACTCCAAAAATATTCCGATTTCTTTCTTTTGGATTTTGTATTACCTACTCGACTAATGGCAATACTCATTTGATTTAACTTACAATACCTTACTTTCATGAAACTGAGACATGTATCTCTGTTTAACAATGTAATTATTGACGATGATGATGACGATGATCTTGATGACTTTTCATTTAATATTGTTAAAACTAGAGATACCTTAATTAAATCAAAAGAATCGATACTACTCTCTATCTATGATATCGAATGAAAACTAAAACAAACTATATCGGCACCACAAGGCATCGTGTCAGAATCCAGAATATTTTTTAAAGGATCCTTTTTTATTTTGGATGCTATTCAATGAAATTGGGTTAGAATTTCTTGAATAATAGGGTTTATCCGCAAATGAAGTCGCCAATATACTAAAAACATTAAATTAAATGAAAGACCCTTTTGTGATAATAGAATGGTTTCTGTTGGTATACCTAAGTATGAGCATAGTAAAAATATTACTTACATATAACACATATAATCACGCCATAAGGGGTTAGCCAGAGGCGAACCAACACCCACATTTCACCAATCATTGTATTCTGTCCCATGTAATAGGAGGTACCTACTAGCACCAGGTAGTGAGCCCAATTCCATTCACCAGTAACTTTTTGATTGAGTAACCTGAACAAACATATCCCGTAGTCACCATGTACAATATTCACGCAAAAGATGGATTGGTAAGCCGGTCTTTATGTAGGTAAGTACAAATATCTCAGTAGGCAGTCGCTATCACTATTTGCTTTTAGTTTTCTAAGTGTGTTGTAGGTAAATGTTTGGATTGGGCTTGATCAATGTTTATTAATATTATCATTCCATATCTGAGTCCTATCAATGATACTTCGTTCAACTCAACTATTAAGGTCATTCACAGTATTACTATGGGCATCGGGATCCAAGGGCAACCATCGGGCAACCAAGGACCCAAGATGGCGTGCTTTTGGTCGGTTCGAGTCCGACATAACCACCTCCTCCGGCTCCATGGGGGTGGTATCCGTGGGGATCTTTCCCACGGTAAAAAAGGGGCATCGCGATATATCTACCATGTTGTGTTGTTTCGAGTTTCCGATATTTTCGTTCTTCTTCGGACTTCTTCGTTCAACTGAACAACCTGACCTGAAGTACCAACTTACGTATTAATTAGAATGAATATAACTTTAGACATCGTATTGTAATAATTAATTACTAAATCTACCTACGTATTATTCTGTATTGTAAACTAAACTATAAGTAAAAAAAAATAGTTTGTCTGTAGTATATTTATTCGGGAATTTATCTTAGAACTAATCATGACGGAACCGTAAGAGAACCGTTAATGCACTGTAGGACCCTTTCACCAACTGCAAAAAAAAGTTTTTTTACAAATATGTAGAGTTTAATTCAAAGTAGAGTTCAGCTTAATTAAGATACCTAATTCCCTTCCCTTCTACTTGCCCTTTTTAAAAATTATTTCACGACTTACACTAGCAAAAGAAGCAATAGATATATTGTACATTCCTCCGGCAGTGAAGATCACAGGCTTGTTTGCGCGCGCGATCACCAACATGATCGTTGAACGTGCACCACCGATCTTGGCAACACCACACTCCCAACCAGAACAGTATATTGCTTCTCCGATTTTTATGCTCTAAAATTACAAAATTCTTGCTATAATATTTATGATTCCAAAATAAATTGGAGTTGGAAAGTAAAAAATTGTAGGTAGGTTCTGAAACGATACATATGGTAAGTATAATTGTTTGTTGAATTGCATGTAGAATTCTAGTACTGTAATCTGATGGTGATCTACCGCAGCATTTGAAAAACTTACCCAGGTTGTGATTTCTTCACACCAATGACAAATGATGTAAAGCTCGACCACGTTGTATGACAAAAACATAATTGCCACAAGACATTTAACTAAGTTCTGAGTAATAGTCTGTAAATAAAAATTCCATATAATTATTCAAGGAATTATTGACTAAGAAAAATAACTACCTACTGGACAGACTGATCCTGTCTGAATACTATATATACAGGCACGCCCCTGTGTTAACACAACAGTTGACAGGACTGCTGGGTTGTTTAATAAATCTTTAGAACATTTTCAACCATTCAACCAATTAATAACTTAACTACATAACTTATTATCATTATTTTAGCCAGTTAAAACTCTTTCGAAAAGAGACTGTTACATTTTAAATAAAATAGAAGATAAATATACGTACTATTTTAATTTATTATTGTTTAGGTAGTTGGAAAATGCTTAAATTGAAACTTATCTCTCACCATAACAGCCTGGTAACCAACGCAGCACATCATAGTACCACTGGTGGCCAGCTGCCCTAACATCGGTCTACTTACAATCGTTTTCAGGTCCCTTGTATGGCTAGAAAATTTGCAAGAAAATGTTAGGCAAGCACTTGTTCTGATATTAAATGATTTATTGATTGTCATCTAATTTGTAATGTGTGTGTTTTATTTTGAAGAACAACCCTACCCCATGAGTTTTCGCAATTGCCATTTTGTTGTGAGTTAAGAAGTTCAATAATAAACTGTACCTTAAAATAAGCTCGTGCTGTTTTATTAAATTGCCAAGTCTTTTCATATATTTGTCCACAAACAGTTTGTTGTGAAGTAAATCATATTCCGTAAGACCTGAAAATTATTGTCAATTAAATCGAAGTATCAAAGTATAAATTTAAATAAGGATTATCCAGTAACACCCGATTGAGTAACAATCTGGAGACCCACCACCATCAAGCCATCTCATCTGCAAACTGGTACACTTGATGATGGACGTAGTCATCACCAGAAATCTATATCCACATCCATTGAAAAAATTGAAATTAATCAGTATTCTTATACTATTATGGATGCCCACGTGAAGTGGAGTAGCGAAAGTAAGTGAACTGCGGACTCCTAAATGAGATCCTCTGGAATGGAAGGTGATGATGATGACGATACTTTCATATCTACTTTCATATTCAATAAATATTTACAAAGATTAAGTTACCTTCGAAGCCTTTACTGCAATCTTTCAACATGTTCTCAAAGCAGTCTGCTAGTACAGTAAATTGACACAAAAGATGTACAATATGCGCCTGCATAATCGAAGCTGTCACGATCACAGAATATGCACAGCCTGCTAATGCTATCACCGTCATGAAGTAAACCATCGGATACAAGATGGGAGTTTTGTAATAGAACGGAAGGTAAATGTCGGTGATTAGATTGTATTCGATTTCGTCGAACAGTGGATATAGACACCTAAAAAAGACTTTTGCACTATCAAATCTCAATTAAATACCTAATTGCTGCAATTTATTAAATATACTACAAAGGTTACCATATTATAAGAGTACTATTTCCAATTAAAAGAAACATATTCAAGTAAGTCTCATTTTTATGTGCATAGTCGTCGACTAACTTCCTTCGCCTCTCCGTTGATATATCAAAATAGGGTGAGTTCATAGATGTCGCCAGTTTACTGTAAAAGTGTTTGTTGGAAATCTGAAACATAATTTGTATTCAAATTGGAAAAATCCATTTACTAAGTAGGACAGAATTGAATTAAACCCGAAAAAAGTGCGTGGTAGAATGAATAATTCAAAATAAAGTAATAGTTTAGGTACCAATTACCTACCAAATTATCGTATCTGTATAAAGCGATAGTTTGTATCAGCAAAACACTGACAGTCTGGGCTACTGCATCCAAACTGGTTGCTTGAATGAATATGAACCATGCTTCACAACACATAAATAAAGAGATTATCAACTTCAAGACGTTGCTGTACAGCAGATATCCAATGCTCCGATCGGATGTAGACAATCCTGTGCACAAATTCATATATTTTAGGCCAATAATGAAGTATCTACGTACCTTCCTACATAATATTATATAGAGTGGACAAGAAGTCTTGGCTACCTTAATCTGTGTACTTCTAGCCGTACTAAGTCACATCTAATTTGATGTTCCCACTTAAAACAAGTACGAACGGTGGCGTGCCGCTAGTGCAGCTTCTAGGGGTAATTCTGGATTCTGAACTTGACGCCATAATGTTTAAATTAGTTTGGAAGGGAATCAATTAAATCAAATTGAAACAGCTTTCTACTTTAGCATGACGGATATAAATAGCCCTAAGCAGCAGTAAGTTTTAAAATTTTAAAAGCCATATAATACCCACCTGCAATATAAGTAATCCTATACACGTACTCAAAAAAATCCGTCTCTAATTTCCCATCTAACTGATGTAAGAGATTTGTATCTGTGAACCTTTTCCACAAACTTGTGATGTGTCCCATATTAAGGGCCGTACGACAAGTAATAAGCGACTCACGCTTGTAGAAGGTATTGTAATTAGCATCGCCGTGATTTAATATTAAATTAATTGATGGTACGTTTCCATTGTACTTACAAGTCTACTATTTTTGAACGCTATCATGTGGATTGTCAATGAAATTATATAAGACTAGTTTTTGCCCGCGGCTCCGCCCGCGTGGATGTCGGTTATCGCAACCAAACATAGCCTATGTGCTTTCTCACAGTCTAATCTACCCCTATACCAAATTTCATAATATTGGTGCAGTGGTTTAGGCGTGAATGCGTAACATACAGACAGACAGACAGAGTTACTTTCGCATTTATAATATTAGTATGGATATGTATATTTTAAATATCTAATAATTAACCACTTTTATATTAAATTTGAAGAATAGCAGGCTCTCGGTTTTTGTTAGCGTAGTCTAATCTAATTCCTCTCACTGTGGATGGCGGATCTTTCCACCGAAGGTATTTTGAATAATGTTTTAGTTTTCATATATCTTTTGCGAATTTAGACTCTAATTCATAACATAACATATTCGTGCTTATTTGTTGCCATTAAGATATTGCAAATGCGATGGGCATTTGAATTGTATCAAGAGCAACAAAATACAGTGGGAATGGGAAAGACGGAAATGCAATTCATGTCAAAATATAATTTAGTTGCCTTATCGCCTACCTACTAAGTTCTTTTACTAAACTTTACATGTTTTTTTCTGTTCTGTGGTTATAATACATTTACATAAATAGTTATTGCTTAATTCACGTGTGACGTGTGGCAAAAAAAATGCCAGTTCACTGTGAGATACATTGAACACAGTACCAAACCAATGAATAATTTAATTTTCTTAAATGGTCTCCATTTGAGTCACAGTCATCCATTATTTTTACATTAGGTACCATTATCCATTTGAAATCCATTAACCGCAATTAATATTCGGAGCCATAACACAAAATGCTACTGAATAACACCGGTGATACATTCTTCAGCTATTGTACCAGTTAATCGTCAGCTGCTTGTTAACTACCTTATGAAACCATTAATTCAAAATAGCATTTAATCCAGTCACGTGATATTTTTTTTTCTGATACGCCTCTTGAATCACGACTTATACACAAACCACCCCCTCTCCCCCTTTAATAAATAATATAAAGAAGAGAAGAGAATTTTAATATTTATATTTTTTATGAAAATTTTCATAGCCTAGCATGACCAAAGTGAACAGTGTAGTGGACCCAATATGAATCCTTGCAGTACACCTCATGAAAGTTTGACGATAACATTTCAATTTTACTTTACGTGTGCGCTTCACGTATATAAAACAGTTTTATATGCGTTTTATTATCCTACTGTGCGGGCCTACTGGTTGAAGATCTAGATTCCTTAGAGATTGAATTGGCTACCGGGAGTTAGAATGCATAATGGGTATGAGTCTAATAACTACTAAAGTAAAGGAGAGTAGCTGTCGCCGTTGCGTAAGCAAGCTGAAGTGGAAATGGGCGTTACATAATATGTAGAAGGATCGATGGCCGTTGGAGCAAACGACTGAGAGTGAAGATCGCCAGAACTCAAACGGAACGTGAGGCGCCCCCAAGCCCGATGGACTGGCGAGTGGCGCCCCTAAAAAGGGGACTGGGACAGACTGGATGCACTTTGGGAGAATGCACGATGCATGCAACAGGCTAATTTTATTGATTGATTGATATAAAAAAAATTGAAAATAATCAATTTTTTTTATACGTAATGTAATCGTGTGACATCCTGTGACATCACTTGACATCACTTGACAATTGACAATATTGACAAATTAGACGAGAATGACAGGATACCACAACCACAACAAAATACGTCAACGATCAACGTAAACATACAGAACAGAACGGATTTAGTATTATTTATTTTGTACAATTTGTATTTTTTACAGGCTGTAGTATAGCGTAAAGAGGTAAATTTTGTTCTTGAAATGTGGAAGATTTATCTATAACATATAATACATTTGATTGCCATGTGGACATAGGTAATTATGTGAAGCAAATACGTAGCCAGAAAACATTAGCCAAATATGAAAATGCAGAAAGTGGTAGCAAGACCAACCGTAGTAACTAGTAACGCATTAAATATGAGACCGAATGCGTCTTGTATTTATGTAGTAATTTGAATATACTCAGTTGTACTTATTGATATTTTTTTTTAAACTCAGTCCACCCATGACCTACCCAATCCTTTTATGAATTACATTACCAGCTAATCATGTAACTTGTTTTACTGTTGTAGTATTTTCTACATGTCTTGCTTTGAAATAATTGTGGTTTAAAACTTGTAAATCATACTAAAACAAGTTTTAATAACCATTGTCCACTTCAAATATGTTGATGGTACGTCAAGCAATGATATTGTGTCGAAATGCAGTCAATAATGCAGATTTACGTATGTATTTAACTTGATTATGAATAGATCTGCACAAATTCTTGTGGTATTTTATCTCACTATTAAAATATTTCTTGCGTGCATTTTATAGAGAACAAAGGACTATTTAATGCACAGACTAGTGGGTATTTGCTAATAATAATAATATTTACATTGTCCATATTTATGAATTTTATTAATCCATTGTGTACTCAACCTCGTCATTTTCAATAAATGTATATCTACCGACGGTTCTGTTTAATACAATCAGTAGTAATTCAGACACCAACTTCTTCTTACCTGTTTTAATAGTGTAAGCTTTTATATCTATGTTTCTAATGGACTTTTGGCATATTCTGGTAGTCACTAACAATTTCGGTGTTACCTCTTGTAGGATGTACTTAATCTATTAGTAAAATAATGTCTTAATAACAAACTGCTCATAGCTGTTTTTAACGGGTCTAAATCTGATTGTGATATTAAAGTACTTTAATTTTATTTATGTTTATTGGCAACAGATATTTCTTTGCTTTTCCTAAAAAAAAATTGGGTCCTTTAACCGCCGTTCCCAATACCATACTGACAGTCAAAGATAGATCGGATCTACGGATAAAGTGCTCGGCTGTTTAAATTCAAAACATAGTAACTCCTATTTCACACCAATTTCGGAAAATAAAATTATACCGCAATGCGCTTTGCCACCAAAAAATCTGTTACCATATTTTTTAATTTAAACAGCCGATATGTCAAATTTGACTGCTGCAATCTACAACTGTAAGTATGTTATTGGGAACGGCCGTAAGTGTAACAAGAGGTCCTTTATGTGGGGTATGAAAATATACTTAATAGTTTTGTGAAACTGAAGGCTTTCCAGCAGAGAGTGCTCTAGAACAGACACCCGTCCATTGAAAGGCAGATCACCCGATCTGCCCTTCTGCATAGACCATTTTACCAAATGCCTAATATTGTATTGACATACCCTACATAGAGTAAAATAAAGACCTGATCTTTAATTGAACTTCGTACTTTGTGTGATACAAAAGCTTTTGTGGAACGGGTGCAACTTTTTCAGAAAAATCCCTATACTAATTATAGTTTTCATTTTTTAGGAGCACAAATCAGGAAACCATATCCTATTTCCGTTAAATCGTTTGCATCTAAAAAGAAGGATTCAGTTCGGAAAATGGTGGATCCAAAACTCGTTGTAAACTATGATGATGTCCTGAAGGTTATTCATCAACCGAAGAAAGTACTTATTGATGTCCGTAACCCTGATGAAGTAGGCTCAACTGGGATGATCCCCTCAAGCATAAATATACCATGTAATATATTTCTGAAGTTGTTTTTTAAAGAAAAAAATTCAAATATAACTTCTGTAATGCTGTAGTAGAGTGTTTAACTACTAAGTCTGAGTGTGCAGCTGCGATTCCTACTTAGTGTAAATATTTATGTGCATGAATCCATACTAATATTATAAATGCGAAAGTAACTCTGTCTGTCAGTCTGTATGTTACGCTTTCACGCCTAAACCACTGAACCGATTTTGATGAAATTTGGTATAGGGATAGGTTAGACCTTGAGAAAGGACATAGGCTATGTTTGGTTGCGACAACCGACATCCACACGGGCGGAGCCGCGGGCAAAACCTAGTAACGAGTATATTGGATTAATCTGGGAGCTTCTATATATTAAATGACTAGACTTTGCCCGCGGCTCCGCCCGCGTGAATGTCGTTTATCGCGACCGAACATAACCTATGTCCTTTCTCAAGGTCTAATCTACCCCTATACCAAATTTCATCAAAATCGGTTCAGTGGTTAAGGCGTGAAAGCGTAACATACAGACAGACAGAGTTACTTTCGCATTTATAATATTAGTGTGGATTTGTAAATAAAATTGTCGATGCATTCTAGAACTTTGCTTACTATGGGTCTAGAATGAATAGTGCTGTAGGATATTCTTAAATATTTATTTATTTATTTATTTTATAAACTTACCAATTCAATCAATTTTAATATTTCCAGTGCCTCATGTAAAGCAAGCCTTAGTTTCCATGTCAGATGAAGACTTTCGCAAGACATACAAACGGGAAAAGCCCTCGGAGGACGATGAAATCATTTTCTACTGTCGCTCGGGAAGGCGATCTGTGGAGGCCTTGGACCAGGCCTTGAAGTTGGGATATAACAAGTATGTTGATAGGTATATTTTATAGTTCTATAAGTATATAGTAAAGAGAAAACAAGATACCTTTAATGTAATCCTTCTGTCCTAGACTATTATTTAATATATTCCTAGAGTAGCTGTTGCCATCAGCTCCAGCTTTTACAACTCAAAGGCGTCCCAGGTATACCCGAACCAAACTTAATTGCGGCTCGGTAGATCGTACGAGTGCGGATTCAGGCCAAACGGCGTTTGACTCGCTCTCCTTTCTCAAACGCCTTTGGCCTGTACCCACATTCGTACGAACTTCCGAGCCGGCATTAAGTAAGTTTGGTTCGAGATAAACAGACTCCCTATTTCGCGAGGGTTTGTTGGGTATTATGTATCTTTCAATGCCAGGGCCTTATGTACTTTTAGAAAATGTCCCGTTTTTTTAATTTGTTTTGCCTTTTCAGGTCTAAAACTTACATTGGAAGTTGGGAAGAATGGTCAAGTCGACGAAGGTAATCAAACCTGTTGTGATACTGTATTATATTTTTTCTTATATCTACTATATTGTATAAATATTATCATTAAATGTTTATATTTAATTTCCTTTTTCATTATATTTACAACAGGAGAAGCGAAAACATATGTCCAGCTGAATCCGGGGTAAGATTTCAAATATTTCATTTCGCACCCTCTAAAGGTGACGTCACGTTGTCGAGTAAACATATGAAGGTGCATCACTGTAGACTTGTGCTTCTGCCCAACAACGTGACGTCACCAAATTTAGAGCATACGAAATTAAAATCTCACCGCAGATCAAATGTACTCTTTGCCTCTTTAGCTGTCGAGTTTGTTTGATCGTACGAAATGTTTTACAGCACGTGTCTGCAGGGCAGGATTATAGTAGGTATTGTGGGAAGAGAGATGTTGTCTCTGCCTACCCTATGGAAAAAATGGCATAACTAGGTATATGTATGTATGTATGTATGTAATAAACTCATATTACATCAGAATAATAATATTGAGGAACAATGAGACCATGTTATTGCAACAAAATTGTGGCTGTGCGTTCGTCGCAATTAGAGTGTGGTTTGTGGTTTTGTGCTCTTGATAAATGATAAGTAGATACTATCATGGTCACCAAACCACATATTGCTGTGTGGGAATGCGAAACAACAGTATTTCCCCAGGCATATTGTTCTTTAACTGTTATAGATAACATTGACTACTGCCTTCGCAACCATACGAACATAAAATGTCAATTTAAAGGAGGCATGTATAGAGATGGCTGGATACTGAAATCCTTGGTAATGGAGATGGCGACAAGGCCTACGGGCTATGGTAAACGCTGCCGCCTAAGGCAAATTACCGGTCGAGGCGGCAGCGACCCTGAGGCTGTAGAGGGCTGCTCGGAGGCGTTTCACGAGTCGCTTTTACTAACAAAGTGCATATTAGGAAGCAGACAAGGGGCACGGGCTGGATTTCTTTGACAGAACTTACCATTTTGCTGTAAATCAAGAATAACCTTTTTTAGGACCTTTGACCCTTTTTTTTTTCGTGGGGAAATCCCCTCGGATACCCCCCCTGCCGGAGCCGGAAGGGGAGGTTATGCCGGCCTCGAACCGACTTAAACCGCACGCCGACTGTGGGTCGTGGTGCTAGGCTGGAGGTGAGGTTGTCATCGACATATCCCTCGCACCCCGGCTGACCCCGGGCCATCCCTTACGGTCTAGCCCTCCTCGGGAGGGGGGACAACAGTGTCCCCAACTCGCCCCCGGAATGGTGAGGAGCGCTTCTCAGCGCGCCGTCGTCGTGCCCTGCTTCTGCTGGGGTGACAGGTGGCTCCACCCGTCACCCCCAGGCCCGCGCTCATGGGGGACGGAGGTCAGTCAGTGCCCTCCGACGGGACCACCCCATGATGGGCCTTACCGCCTCTATGACCGCATGCTCTGCGCTTCGTTGCTCAAGTCGTCGCTCCCACTGCGCCACCATGATCCTGTGGAGCCGGGATCTCTCAGCCCGAATGTCTTCGAGCTCGGGATCGTATCCCCGCTTCCGCGCCTCCTTACGGAACCGATACAGTGCCGCAAGGGATCTCGCTTCCAGGATCTACGCTGGAGATCCGGCTAGGAGACTCGCCGCTTCAAAGGATATCGTGCGGTATCCCCTAATTGCCCTGGGACCTTTGACTCTGGGTAACAAAATTCCATGTATCGAATTGATGTTTCTAACTTTTTAGATTCCATTTATTTTTGTGTTTTTCGAATTATCCAACCCCTCACTCCTATTTACTGGTCTAATTTGACCGCTCTACAAATAATTATAATACACATACCTATGTCGTGATTACGTTAAATAAAACAATGTTAACTATGAATTTCATGTATTGTTTCATGAAAAACAAAACTAAATAACATTACAATGATTTTTAAATAACAATATCGACAATAACAATGCATAAACTCCATTACATACATAAATAAAAATATGTAAATTTTTATTGTGTTTTGGTAGCCCAGTCTGTCCAACTTCCGAGGTAGTTCTTTGCACTGAAATAATATCCAGTATGTTAAAAACAAGAATAAAAAAAACAAGGGTAACTTCGTGTACAGTTGGAGAAAAAGGCAGATTACTATATTCCAATTTCTAAATGATTTTAGACCCAAAATATGGTGCAAAGGCTAGCCATTGCAATCCAGCACGGAAATGCGGCCAGTGTGCTGGGCTCCTTTTCACCAGACACGACCTGAGGCGCGTTATTTACATGACAAAAGCTTGGCTGGCTACTTGACATTAACAATTTATAGTTGAATAAAATATTTAAGATTTAAAAAAAAACCTCTCTTAAAATAATAATCAAAATATTGTATATTTGATGGTATTCAGCAATTTATCTCACTGACTGAACAATTAAAGCTGGGGAATTGTCTTAAACTTGTACTAAACCTATCTTGCAGTACTTACTTTTTAAATCCTAGGCTCAAAGCATTTTGCTGTGCTTTTCCAGACCTTTTGCCAATCATGCAGTAGAATATCATCTCCGTCTCTTGCTTAGGCTTAGGTCTGTCATATATTTCTTCAAACTCCTTCTCTGTCAGATTACCGAGTACTGAACTAACATTCCCCACTGTAAGAGAGAGACACTATCACAAACAGAATCTATATAGACTCTCTTTTTTTTTAAAGGATACATAATAGAGAAATCTCAAAAAAAGAGGAGGCACTTGCCAATGCTGCATGTTACCAAATTACAACTGTTTTGCAGTATTCGCTCCTGGTTATAAAATTATTGTTTTATCACATTTTTTTTTATTTATTGTTCTATAATATAGTTAAATAATTACATGGTATGTTGATACTATTCGGGATCTTGCCATGTTCTTTCACCTCTTCTTGTTCCCTGACGTCAATAATATAAGCTTCATTGTTCAACGCAGCTTTCTTCACATAGTCAAAATCTACAGTTAGCTCTTCAGCCTGTGCTCCTGTTTGCTGTTGGGAGAACATCCGACGATCGTGGACGTTGTAGAAATGCGAAGAGGGTGTAACATCTAGAAAATAAATAATAATGAACATCAATGATATACCTACCACTCATATCTGTATGATACTAGTATCAATGTTATTTACTTACTGTTAGTGTTTGTAAAATGATTGCGCATATATTGTGATGCATGTTCTACTGTTCTTACAGCTCTGTACGTTGATGGTACAATTATTCGAATGAAAATCCTCGTAGACATTTTCACAAAATGTTTTAAGACTGCAATTTTTTTATGTCACCAGCAATATTATATTAATAACAATATCCCGAAATGGTTAACCTGTTCTATGAGCTCTGAATACTTTTATATTTTTTTTTCAGATTTTTATTAAGAAAATTAAACTGCACACAATTTCACTTAAATCAAAACAATAAAAAAATGGAATCAGGATGACATTTTTCAAACAACTGTCAAAATTTATTTTCGTTCAGGAATTTTATTTTTTATTTTTTACTAGCTTTTGCCCGCGGCTCCGCCCGCGTGGATGTCGGTTATCGCGACAAAACATAGCCTATGTCCTTTCTCAAGGTCTAATCTACCCCTATACCAAATTTCATCAAAATCGGTTCAGTGGTTTAGGCGTGAAAGCGTAACATACAGACGGACAGACAGACAGAGTTACTTTCGCATTTATAATATTAGTATGGATTTATGGAACTCAAAGGTTTACGGAACGTCGCGCGCCGCGCCGTCCTCCATCTACTGTTTGCAAAAGGCAGAAAAGGCCTGTGCTGACATAGGTAGGGAACACAGAACAGAAAAACTTTTTCTCTGTTCCGTGGTAGGGAAGCCTCGCAGCTAAATTTGTACTTACTCGAGTGTCACAGAAACCTATTAGAAATTGGAAGATTAGATTCTGATGATAAAAAGAAAAGAATATCTTCGCGAGCTTCCCACGCCCTTATGTTACGCTTAAATAAACCGCGAGATTTTCTAAATGGACACTTGTTATATACCTATAATTATAGTGATTATAGTAACTATACTATGATTTTTAATTCGAGTCAGTAAAATGACATTTCCAGTGTTGCAGGTTTTTTGTCTCAAATAAATAGTGATGTGGTTGAATCGAGTTTTACAATTAAAAGATAGTCGAGATTATATTTTTTTAAAAAGTCACGTCAATTTGACTTCACCTCGCCTGATGGTAAGCTAAAGGCCAAGTCTCGGAAAGAGGGTCACTATTATAAACATGTACCATGTTAACAGTGGTGGCACTCAGCTTGACGGCCTCATCAGATGCCTTTTCACGCTCCGCTTAAAGGACCCGGGAGTGTAGGAACAAGGAAACACGTGAGCTGGCAGGGAGTTCCAGGTCTTAATGGTGCGGCATAGCAATGAGTCACTGAAATGCTTAGTTGTAGCAGGTATATTCTGCACCGTATACGCATGGCATCATAGCCCTGCACGAGTTGTCCTGTGAAGGAAAGGAGAGGGTGGGACTTATTGGAAGAGCACATCAGAACATTCACCATGATAGAGACAGTAGAATACTGCCAGTACGACCCTCAGTCGGCGTGCGGTTATAGTCGGTTCGAATCCGACATAACATCCCTTTCCGGCTCCGGCGGGGGAAGGTTTCCGAGGGGATTTCCACACGAAAAAAAGGAATGTTAGGTTATTACAACTATGATAATATGAAGAGTTTACATAGGCTATATGCTAGGAACCTGGTCGAGTTCAATGCCAAGAAGACCCAGGCATGTGCGTTTACAGCAAAGGTATCTCCTTTCCTTCCCCTTCCCACTCTTCAGAGCACACCACTGCCACTGCAGGATCACCTCAATATCCTCGGTATGGATGTTCGCTGCAAACTGAATAACAAAAACTATATCGAGAGTATCATCAAATCAGCCTCGCGTAAACTCGGAGTCCTGAACAGAGTGAGACGTTTTTTCACGCCGGAGCAGCGTGGAATACTGCTCACATCTCTGGGACGGCTCCGCAAAGTATTAGATGCTCTCGACAGGTTACAGCGACGTGCGGTCCGCATTATTAGGAATCATGAGGTCACGAACACCCTCGAGCCTTTGCAGATGCGTAGAGATGTTGCGTCTTTGGCAGTATTCTACCGTCTCTACTATGGTGAATGTTCTGACGAGCTCTTCCAATTAGTCCCACCCTCTCCTTTCCTACACAGGACGACACGTGCAGGGCTAAGATGCCATCCATATACGGTGCAGAGTATACCAGCTAGAACCAAGCGTTTCAGTGACTCATTCCTATGCCGCACCGTTAAGACCTGGAACTCTCTGCCAGCTGACGTGTTTCCTTCTTCCTACAGTCCCGGATCCTTTAAGCGGGGCGTGAAAAGGCATCTAAGGAGGCCGTCAAGCTGAGTGCCACCACTGTTAACATGGTACATGTTTCCGATGGTGACCCTCTTTCCGAGACTTTGACTTTGATTAATCAGGCGAGATGAAGTTAAATTGATGTGTCCTATATAAAAAAACCATGACGACGCAACTACGGTTCATATACGGATTGGTGGTTATGAAAAATAACCACGAAGGCTCCGCTTAGAAGGCATCTATAACTATCGATGTCGAGGCGCGCAGTGTTCTCTCATATTTATCATACATAACATAACATAAACTCACGCCTGTATCCCTCGAAGGGGTAGGCAGAGGTGCTGGCACCCACATTTCGCCAGTTTATGTTTAGGTCCCAATGTAATAGGTGGCGAGCCTATTGCCATTAACCGGGCACTTTATATATACCTAATTTATCACTTGGTCCATAACATTACATCGCATCGACAGCCTCCGTGGCGTTGCGAGAGATATGCTTTTGGCAATCTCACCTCCGGCAACCAAGGACCCAAGACGGCGTGCGTTTTAGTCGGTTCGAGTCCGACATAATCACCTCCACCGGCTCCGTGGGGGTGGTATCCGTGGGGATTTATCGCACGATAAAAAAAAAGCCTCCGTGGCGTGGCGGTAGTGAATGCGACTGCTACGTAGGAGGCGCGGGCTCGATCCCCGCTAAGTTTCAATATTTATATGTATGAATATGGCTATTTGGTTGGGTCTGAGTGTTTCTATGTATAAAATATGTACTTATGTATTTACGAAAAAAAAATCTATGTATCCGCATTCTAGATTCCATAACACAAGCTAGTTAAGCTATGCTTACCATGGGTCTAGATAGCGTTGTGTAGAATCTTGTGTTGTGGAATGTTATTAGTATTATTACATACTAGCTTTTGAAACGTTTATTCCCAGCTTTTATAATAAGATGGTAAGATCCATATTTCTCCAATAACATTGTTTAATACATACCTATTACATATTTACAATAAAAAAACGCGTTCATACCTAAAAAACTAAAGAAGAACTAAAGTATGACTAAAATATCTTAGTCTATTGATTATCGAACATCACTATTGTAGCGGGTCACCCTTTTTTGTATCAGTGACAGTTGCACTTGTCATTTTACTGACTCGAATTAAAAATCAGACTATATATATAACCCACCTTATTTATATAAGTAGGGATTCGATAATAAAGTGATGGACAATCGAGAATTTATATACTCTTCTCTTTCGTATAATATAATCTGTGGGCAGGGCAACTGGCAACAATAATTTTGACAGCTGACCCCATCCATCAAAAAGCTCAGGCTTGTGCGAAAATATTTTATAATTTTTCGTATTAAATAATTTATTTTGACTCCTTATAAGTTGTAAGTGATAGTGTTTACGTATTTTATCTCACTGAATTAAAATTTGTGAATTTTTTGCATAAGGGGTTATACACACATTCGTGGGAACTTGAAATATTTGTAATACTTGCTTGTGATTTTTATTGTAATCTATTTCTATGCGGGCCAACACTGTCAATAAACACGAGCTACTATTTCACTTTCAGATGCTGTATGCATAATTCATTGGAGTTTGACAGTGTTATTGTTATGTGACGTGAAATGATTTCGTGTTCAAGCCTCTGAGCGACTACATTAGCTAACATGGGCTCCATGCGACCGACAGGACGGTTCCTATCATTCACAAACAATATACAGAGGACTCCGAAACAGCCTGGTAAAGGTGCTACTTTGATTTGTAAATAAATACAATCACAATAATCACATTCCTGAGCAATGAATCATAGAAATGTCCTTGTTTGTGTCTGTGCATATGAATGATGATTGTCGAAATAGTATTATAGTGTTGCTTACATAGTTGATGACATTATAGTACATACAAATAATGTTTATGGTAATAATTTATTAAAATGTAAAGTATTATTGAGATTTTTGTCATAAAATTCTATTTAGCATTGGGTAGATGTTCATAACAACAGGTTTACCTAGACAATGGTACCATAATGTATGTCTGCCGAACCCATCAAGGTCACACAAGTGTGATTATAATCTTTAAACATACAGTAAAGAGTTAATTATTTGGACCCCTATTCTTCAGATTATCTAAATTGTCAACTGTGATCAATTTTTATTGGAATTATATGTGACAGCCCAGAACATAAATCAGTTTAAGAATAGATTAGACCAACACCTTAACCAAAATAAATAAACACTGGTGGGCATAAGCAGGATACGGGCATTATCAGTTGTTTCGACTGCCTGCCTGTTAAAAAAAAAAATAATAATAATATATGTAATTGAGGTCATAAAGACACTTTGCAACAAAAACTCTACATTAACAAATTTCTCAATAAACTTTATGGAAGTGATGTATGAATAGTAACTACCTGATAATCTGACATATAGTTACATCTGAGAAATACACATTTCGTTACTGCATCAGGAAAAGTGAACTTTTCTTTTTCAGTTCTAAAAGTTCCCTTTCTCATCATTCAATTAACCAGAATAACTTTTGTTATTCCATTTTCTTATTAACTGGAATAACTGGTTAGGCTGGTTAATGGGAATATTATCCACTATAATGGGAAAAATATAGTACACTAACTAGTCTTTGACAAATATACATACTGTGATCTGTGGAGTATACTGCTGATTGTGCAGGTTCTTGGGCTGTGAAGATAGGTAGGTATGGGTTGGGTTCGACAGCCTCCGTGGCGTGGCAGTAGTGAATGTGGCGGCTATGCAGGAAGTATGGCTTTTATCCCCTCTCAGTGCAAATGTTTGTATGCTTATATATTTGAGTATTTGCCTCAGAGAGCAAGTTAAGCTGTTGGGCCCAGTTGCCATACGAACATGCATGGCAGTAGTTAGAGAGGAATTGAAGGGCTTTTCACATAGAAGGCCTGATCACCCATCCGGTCAAACGGCGTCCTCACTGGCAGTAGTAATTGTAGTAGTAGTATGGGTTGGGTCCAGATAACTATGCTTCTTCTTCATCAAGTCAATGGCTCGTAAAATTGGTTAAATTTTGTTAGTCCAGTACTTGGTTATAACATCAGCATTATCTATGGCCCGACCTATGTCCTCGATAGTACATATGTAAGGATTATAAGTCCTATGGTATGGTATGGTATGGTATCACGGGCTGTTATCCGCAACTCCACGACAAGGCGCATTATAAGTCCTATTATTTTTATGATTTTTGTTTATTTTTAGTACAAAGTGGTTTCCCACAAAGCTTATCAGGCAGCGAGACAGATGTATCCACATCTAATGAGAACCTATCAAGAGAAGAACGGTATGTTGTGCGGCATACGGCCCGTGTGGAGCCTCAGGGTCAAGAGAACCACAGTCAGTCCAATAATAACAACAGGAATTCGTTAAAGGTACATAAAATTATGTATAATACTCATATCTTTACCAATATGTTCACTTCGTAATAGATGTTGCAATCATAAGTATAGTTAACTATATCAAGTTCAATTATGTGTACGAATTATTTATGTAATTTATAAAATAAATTATGTAAGTAATGGCAATGGCGACAAGGGCAACAGCAGCCTAATCAACTATTGACAAATATTTATTGCATGTCAAAAGTGTGTTGCTCAAAAGATCACTGTATAACAAAATTCATTAAACATGTCTTCATTCAAAAATCATTAAATTCGATTTGTGCCTGTTGCTTTTACTATATAAATGACTTATGAATAAAACCTTGGAGGCTTTTTTTAATATCTGTTTTTCTTTTTACACAGGAGAGTGTTACAGGCAGTAACCGAAATTCTCTTAAAGACTCAGTGGGAGGTGGTAACAGTAATCGTAGTTCCCTGGATGTGTCATCATCATCATACAACACCCTCATCATACACAATCAAGATGACTCTTGGCCTCCAAGACCTACGCCTATTCGGTAAGATTTGATATCTTCTTAATCAAAGCGCCGGTAGCTTAGTAGTTAAAGAGACGGCCTTACAATCGAAAGGTCCCAGGGGGCTAACGGGAATATTAGCTATCTCGGTTGCTAATATTATTTATAAAAAAAATTTATAAAAAAATAATAATGAAAAACAGGAAGTAAACGCAGCCTGATTTATGATAAGCACTGCCTGTTGTAGGTTGTGCTATCTAACTTTGCTATCAAAGTTATCAGCAGGCAGTAACCTCATAGTTTTAGCGGGGTAGCTTTATACTTTCAGGATAGATACTGTTATTTCCTTTTATTAATTAAACAAACTTGACTTCCAATGTAACACTTTGTTTGGCTAACCCTGCCGTAAAAATCTGAAGTGATTCATGGTCTTATTTCGTCCGTGTCCAAAGTTATGGCTATTTATTCATGGTAGCACCCCTTTTTTTATCGTGCTTTATTTGATTGCCGAAAGCATATCTCTCGCACCCCGGCAGACCCAGGGTTGTAGGGGCCATAGTGTCCCCATCTAGCCCCGGGTACGGGGAGGCGCACTTAGCGCCGCGCTGCCGCGGCCTGCTTCTGCTAGGGTGACAGGCGGCTCCACCGATCACCCCCAGGCCAGCGCTTATGGAGGACGGAGGTCGTTCTGCGAGCTCCGACGTCCGGTTCGCTTTCGCTCTTCGTGGGCTTCCCGGGCCCGGAGTCTAGTCCGGACCCGGCCGGCCACCTCCTTCTCGCTCGCAGAAGCGAGCAAGTAATGCTCGCACCCCAAACGTTCGCGCATCGTAGGGTGACAGGCGGCTCCACCGATCACTCCCTGGGCCCTAAATAACACAAAACATTATCCATTTGTTTATATAATAAAATAATTTTAACTTCCAAACAGAGAACATGAACGAACTAGTAGTGAAGTGAAACACCCGACTACACAATCTTCGCCATACCACACGCTAAAGAAGTCTGAAGGTGTGAAGAAACCTAGTGGAATACCTGTACCTAAGCTGCATAAGGAACAAACGGTCACTACTGCAGCTAATTATATCGATATTGGAGGCCAGAGAATTTATACTAGCCCACCTGATCATGGAGTTCAGGTAAGATCATGTTTTGGGTGTATATCTTGATTCTCCACTCTCCATATTTATGTATATTTTTGTAACTTCATTTGAACAATGGCATGGCTACGTTAATCAAATTGGAGTAGGTTATTTACTGAATTTAACTTAACAATTTTTTATTCTTGTAACTGAACTTTCATGTGAAAGTGCTAACTCGATTCGAAATACATCGGGAAAAAGAATCGCTCAAGTGGGATTTGAACCCCCGAACTTTCTTGAGCGCTTCTTTTTCCCGATGTATTTCGAACTTAAATAGTTAGCATAATAAATGCTATAAAAATTTCATGCTAACTCGATGTTTGTACTAAGTTTTGGAATCATTCAAATTGCTAATTGACCTCTTCATAGCAATTGGCCCTTCACTTTCCTCATAGACTATCTTGTCTATCCCAGATATAGGTAGTCTGTAAGTTTGCGTCTTTGCTAAAACAAAATCAGTTACAAATTAATGTGTTAAATAACTACTTGTTAATGCGGATTCAATTCTAGCGCATGATTGCTATCGATAGCGCATGATGGCTATCGATACTATGTACTAGTGTTTTAACGAATGAGGGCAATAACGTTAGTGATTGGGTAGCTGATAGCGCCAATAGCAAATATACCCGAAGTGAGATCTCTGTTATACTTGATCGAAAATCAAATTTGTATGTGACAGAATAACGCTACAAGATCATACATAATCCGTGCCATTAGTGTTACATTGAGGGGCGACGGAACTCGTATTCGAAAATAACGCGCTATTTCTATTTTTCCAAGGTCACAGATATAGCGATAGCAAAGTTTTAAATTGTAAAATTAATCTAAATTTGAAATTCCTACTATCGATATTCCGACTAATCTTGCGTAGTATATTCCGGTCACTTAAAAAAAATTGAGTGTGCTAAGGGCCGCGATTTCACGTACGCGAATGCGATAACGCAAACTACGCACTGTAGTGAATGGTATTCGTCTGGGATAGTGCAGACCTAAATGCGTTCGTACAACCTCACACCGTGCAGATGATAAATATTATGTGGCGACAACACTAACCTATATCCCATAATTTCTTACCATCAAGTTTTCTAAATTGCAGCATATACAAAGACGTTTTCACATCAAAAGTACACCGCCTGAAACTGACCCCTATAGCTCAGTAAGCATCATATCATCTCAACAGGAAATAACCGAAATCCCTGACGACTTTCTGAACCAGTCATCAGTGTTAAAGCACTTGGCTAAAGAGGTTGCGCAGTCGCCGACTCCCCGCGGACCGACCCCGCCTGCCTCGCCCCGCACACCTGCTCCGCCTCGAGACGATTCGAGAAAGGCAAAAGGCAAAGGCTCGAAAGCTAAGCTCAGTAAAGAAAAGCTGAATCTGTCAAGGTCGCAACCAGATTTGACTAGGTAAGTCGACTAATCGGTTCCTATTAAATATGTCCTTATTATATTGGCGAGGTTTCTGTTTCTATCCAAGGATTTCCCATTAGAGCCCAGGGTCTGTTTACTCCTTCTCCTCTTGGTTCGGCTTTTATGAGATGCGACTTTCATCTCACCTATCGATCCCCTTTTTTTTATCGTGCGAAAAATCTCCACGGATACCACCCCTACGGAGCCGGTGGAGGTGGTTCTGCGACCTCCGACGTCCGGTTCGCCTTCGCTCTTCGCGGGCTTCCCGGGCCCGGAGTCCAGTCCGGACCCGACCGGCCGCCTTCTTCTCGAGCATTACTTGCTCGCAGAAGGAGGCGGCCGCACCCCAAGCGTTTGCGCATCGTACCATCGCTCTGTGAGACACCTACCGACCCTTAAACGAAAGCCTGTGCATCAGAGTCTTGTCCGTTAATCAGCAGATGTACCTGTGAAGTTGACTTGGGCCGTGAAGAACTTGAACCCCAAAAACACCCAACTAAATCTATAACACTGACAGTTAACTAAATGACGTATTCCCGTCAAAAAAGGGACATTATCCAATATTGTTCTAGTGTTGGAGTTCGCGCAGTACCTGGTGGTTCAGAGTCAAGCGGTTGGTGCAGTGGAGGTGAAGGGGAGCTCGAGGAGCCTGACGATGCATTCACAGCAGTCCTGGATGCTCTCGCAGCCGAAAACCACCAGCTGAAGAGACAATTACAAGAGGCTTGTGAACGTGTCGCTAAAACATCTAAGGTAATTTACCTAATTTTTCTTCGTGTCTCCAGCATCAAATTAGAGACTATTCCATCTCGATTATGTAGGAGGCTTTCATATCGAAGTCCAGGGATCGTTTTCAAACTTTTTCTGTTGTATCTGTAATATAAAAGTGAATCGCTAAATATGTTGGTAAGCGCATAACTTAACAACGCCTGGACCAATTTGGCTAATTTTTTTTAATGTTCGTTGAAGTTCAAAGGTGGTTTTTACGGCGAAAATAATTGCCGGGAACCGATATCCACGCGGGCGGAGCCGCGGGCAAAAGTTAGTTTGTCATAAATATGTTCTGTACTGTTGTAGTTCACTTCTAAACCTATGTGTTAGTAGTTTTTTGTCTTCTTTCTTCGGTTATTTTTCACGGACTTCGCCTGCGTGAAATTCTGTTCCCGTTCCCGCGCCCGCTGGGAATTCTGTCTGTGTTCCCGTTAGCCATGACTTTTTACAATCTTGAATGGGCCTTACCTTGACACATGAAAAATATTAACCGAATTGGTTGAGCCGTTGTAGAGTTTTGCGCTTAGCAATCTATAAGTCATTTATAAAAAGATTATGGAAGCCATTCTTAAATATAGCATAAAAGCAAAAATGCATAAAAAAAGAGAGGCTGTATCGACAAAACCTTGTAACTCCATTCCACAAGATGGCCGAAATGATAATAATATTTGTATCGCAGCTGGAGGAAGAAGTGGAGAAGGTACGTACAGCGCATGAGGAGCTGGTGAGTTCGTGCGAGCGGAGGGAGCGGTTAGAGCGAGCGGCGCGGGTGCGGCTGCAAGCGGACTGCCGACGTATGCAGGAGCTCAATAGGGCGCTCAAACAACAGGTATGTGCTCACACTCAACACGAAACGCTTATCGATCGGTATATAATTCTCAAATCAATTCGATTCAGAATAAATTATTATCTTTATTAATGTGTAGGTCACTAAGTACTAATGAACTTCAAATACAATGCATCTATATATAGCCAAATTCAATTATTTTCCCTATCGACTAAAATTCCTAAAAAATCCATACTAATATTATAAATGCGAAAGTAACTCTGTTTGTCTGTTTGTTTGTCTGTCTATCTGTCTGTATGTTACGCTTCCACACCAAAACCACTGAACCGATTTTGATGAAATTTGGTATAGGGGTAGATTAGACCATGAGAAAGGACATAGGCTATGTTTGGTTCCGATGACCGATATCCATGCGGGCGGAGCCGCGGGCAAAAGCTAGTTAAATATAAATAACATTGTAGACTAAAAACCTAAAAGTAACATGATTGAGATCTATAATTCCTCATTCAGACTTTGCCTTTGACTTGTCATCAGGCAATAGGGTCACAACAACAACACACAACACAACCGGGTCACTTGCCCTACCTCGTGCGCTATTTAACCAACACCTTTCTATAGTAAAATTTCAGAGGCTCTGAAAAGTACTAATTTTTTTCCAAGAAATCAAAGTACAACACACTTCATTAATTATAACGAAACTTTATTGTACAGTCAGCATCAGAAAGATGTTGATGAACAGAGTGTTCAAAATTATCTTAATTACGTTTTTGACCCCCGTCCCGTTGACCGATTGTTCTGATATTTGTTACACACTTTTAGTTCGACCAACAATACCACATAAATCAATAAAACAGTTTGATTTGCTCTTATAGAGATTTTTAAGATCTTTTTGAGAATTTAAATAATAAAGATAAAGATATAGATAACTTTATTGACAAATAAAAGAAAACAACTTAACATTTATCAATCAAGTAACACTTCAATCTTAACGTGTTTAGCCGCAACAGCCATCAAGACTAGCCCCTCCCGTTCCCGTGCTAGTAAAATAACTGTGTTACAGGTAGGTTAAGGATAATCTCAGACAGCACGATTGTAGGCAACGCATGGTTACTTGATATGGATATAGATTTTCTGAATCCCCAAACTAGGTATGCCTGTTTGTCGGAGATCAGGTAGTGAAGTTGAAAAAAAAATGAATAAAAACAATTAATTATAATGTTTGTTGATAATTTGTCGTCAAGATATTTATGACGATGACTGTACTACAAAATGATTCAACGAATGAAACATATTTCAGGGGATATAATTTTAGTCTTAAGTATTTTCACAAAGCGTAGGCGACAACCCCACGCTCTGATGAGTACACCGACTGTGATATTCTTGCGACATGATTTAATTCATATTTTCAACGATTGTGTTGTACTGGATATATTTATCCATGAGGACATTGTAACTCTCTTCATTCAGGCCTACGCTGGCCAAGAATGAAATTAAAATCGAATTATTTACTACTAAAACGAAAGATTAATGAATGAATCTGTCGGCGCTGACCGGAATCGGCCACACACTATAATAATCATTTTCTACGAAACGACTGTACAATTTGGGTGTGTAATAAATTTTACACGATTTTCAGTGTAATATAGTTAGATTTGACAATACAGAATTAGTATCAATGTTCACTTTATGAATGCCAATACTATTAGCCACCTTACGGCTGGTTTTTCTAGATATAGCAACTGCCTTCCGACCTCCTAATATTGAGAAGAAGGCCTGCGCTAGAGTATCATCCTTGGCGTCATCGGGCGTGTCTGGGTAGCATAGTCGGTCTAGGCATTCCCCCTGGAAAGATTGCCAGATCAAGTCCCGCCCAAGAGGATTCTTTTTTCTGTATGTATCCGGTATCATCCTTAATTCAGCAGGTGTACAGATAAGGTTCGTTTAGGCTCCGAAGATCTTGCTGTGGAATATTTAAGCCTGTTACCTTTTAAATTAGATATTAAATAGGCATTGATAATAAAATTTGTGTTAGGTCGATTTGATGTCGCAAGGCGTGCGTGCTGAGAGTGACGGGACTGCAGACGCTCTGCGCAAGGAACTGCAGAGCAGAGAGATGCTTATAGCGCAACTTATTACACAGAGTAAGTTCGACCTTAAAAATACATACATACATAAAGTAAAGCCAACGAGACTAGAGAAAAAAGGTAAGCAAAGCGACCATTACTAAGTTATCTTGCGATAACTAGCGATTATTTTCTCCTGACCTTGTCGCACTTGTCACACGTACGCGACAATGGCCGAGCGACAGCTGTCGTTGCGTGTTTCGTAATACAGGAAAGCTGTCGGCGCAGCGGTTCTAAACTGTCAGATCCACCATCTTATGAGCAATTTCATTCCTGTCTGGAATGCACTTGAAGTGATAAATGTTTGGAACCGCTGAAACTTTGTTTACCTTTTTACTCTCGCTTCGTTGGCTTTACACACACTCAGTCCTGTAAATTCCTGAAGTGGTAGGCAGAGGTATATTAACACCCACATTTCGCCTACTGCGATTTTCGGTCCCACGTAATAGGGAACAAGCCTATTGCCGTCTAGCAGACACTTTATCTTGGGCCGTATGTTTACCTATGAGACGAGACCCTATTCTACTCCACTGGGCACCAACACGGCTAAAATTGTTTTTAAAATAGTGTTACGAGAATAAAGTTTTGACATTTAGCATATTGTGATTAGATTCTCATTCAAACTTGAACTCTCACGAGAGAGCGAATGAAATAAAATATGTCTTTAATTTATCCTTGTTTATTAATTAGACAAAGAGCTGGCATGTGCCAAGGAACGTCAGGAAATCGAGATGGCAGCGCAGCGGGCCACCTTACAAGAACAGCGAACGCACATTGATATACTCGACACGGCACTCACCAACGCACAAGCGAATGTTGTGCGTCTAGAGGAAGAGGTGAGTCGCACCACATGTTGTAATTTGCTCGTAACAGAAGACAGTGAGGCTGAAAATGGCCTAGTATCGACTTATTACATTGTTTTACTACAGTTCCTTCAAAGGTAAACTATATTTGAATAGATTTAGGTCCTATAACTAATGTTTTCTTATGTCATAGACGTCAAAAGTAGGTTAACGCATTCTTGCGTTCGATGCCAGGATCACAAAAAACTAAAAAGTTTACTCTACTTACCGTAATGACCTGCTTTTTAAACATTCTATTGGTGCCAAAAACTGGAATTTCTTACGATTTTTTTCATTCAGTGTCAGTCAGTGAAACCAGCATAATAAATATGAATTTAACAACAAATAATTAATTAAAATCGTTGCAGCAATTCAGTAGTTACGAGGAAACATAAGTAGCATTCAAACCTATAACCTCATTTTTGCTTCGTCGCAGTCGGGTAAAAAATACGGATGTTTTGTCATCAGTGTCGTCACGCAAGTGGATATGTCGAGCGAGTGATGGGCTTGCAGCGAGCACTTGCGTCGCTGCAGCAAGCGTCGGACCGGCGGGAACACACGGAGAGAAAGCTGCGGGCTCAGTTGGAAAAGGAGTTGCAGACTTTACGGTAAGAGGACGTGAAATTATATGTCCCTAATATTATGCCACTGTATAGGTTTATGATCCGAAAAAGAAAATGGTTGAAAGTATAGAGTGAAATGTCCAGAGTCCAGACTTATGGTCTATAACACACGCACATACTTTAATACGTTGAAATACATAACTAGGCTGGTAACTGCTACCGACAAGTGCGTGCTGTCGCACCGAGCTCCTGATCGCAAATCTACCCACACAAATTAAATTTTAAATTGATTTTTAGGAAGCGTGAATGTAACTGTGGAGGTGCGGGAAGTGTGGGAGGTCCCGGAGGGGGAGAAGCGGAGCTTCGGCGCCAGCTGCGGGAGAGGGACGAGAGGCTGCTGGCGCTGGAGGGCGAGTGCGCCAAGTGGGAGCAGCGCTACCTGGAGGAGGCGGCGCTGCGCCAGGCCGCCGTGTCCGCCGCCTCTATACCCAAGTGAGTGTCGTACAGTGCAGGGGAGAGGGACGGGAGGGACGAGAGGCTGCTGGCGCTGGAGGGCGAGTGCGCCAAGTGGGAGCAGCGCTACCTGGAGGAGGCGGCGCTGCGCCAGGCCGCCGTGTCCGCCGCCTCTATACCCAAGTGAGTGACGTACAGTGCAGGGGAGAGGGACGGGAGGGACGAGAGGCTGCTGGCGCTGGAGGCAGCCCTCTCCCCAAAAGAATCCTGAAGGCCGAAGTGGCAGATTCAGATAACCTGATTAAGATCTCAGTTTGTCTCAGTAATCAGTTACAGAGACAAAGACTATCATGGTGAGACCTACATAAATAGTAGTATTTATTCAATACAAAATAAAATTATTTTAATTTTACATTATTAGAGATGCGAAGATAGCAGCGCTAGAGAAGACATCTGCAGAATCAGAGCGTCTGATGGCTGAAGCACGGAACGAGAAAATCAGGCACATGGACGAACTGCACTCGGCTCAGAAGAAAGTGGCCGACCTTGAAAGCAGGTATTACTTACCTAAAGATTTCAAATCCGCATCAATCGCAAGCATCCAATAGGAAGCGGTGACCCTATTTTAGAACGCAAGCTGGTATACCTCTTGCGTAAACAAGATAGAAATAGTAGAGTACCCAGCATGGACCCCTGTGGCACTCCATACCCTAAAAATAGTAGAGTACCCAGTATGGACCCCTGTGGCACTCCATACCCTAAAAATAGTAGAGTACCCAGTATGGACCCCAGTGGCACTCCATACCCTAGAAATAGTAGAGTACCCAGTATGGACCCCTGTGGCACTCCATACCCTAGGAATAGTAGAGTACCCAGAATGGACCCCAGTGGCACTCCATACCCTAGAAATAGTAGAGTACCCAGTATGGACCCCTGTGGCACTCCATACCCTAGGAATAGTAGAGTACCCAGTATGGACCCCTGTGGCACTCCATACCCTAGAAATAGTAGAGTACCCAGTATGGACCCCTGTGGCACTCCATACCCTAGGAATAGTAGAGTACCCAGTATGGACCCCTGTGGCATTCCATACCCTAGAAATAGTAGAGTACCCAGTATGGAACCCTGTGGCACTCCATACCCTCTAATGTTCTAATTTTAGGTGTGTATCCATTAATAATAAGTTTTGTGTTTTACTTGTCACAGAAGATTGTTCAAAGGTTACCACGAATACAGTTAATGGCTACTTTTCTCCAGCATTACTTTGAGGTCTACCAGGTCAAATGCCTTTTAAAAATCTGTATAAATGCTATGTTTGCTATTGGAACATAGATTATCAATCAGAACTTGAACTAATGACATGTGATGCCAATATTCTTAACTCTGTTATAGTCGTGTCGTATGTATTTATTTCTCCCTGCGTATTTACAGATGTTAAATGTTTACAGGGTAAAAGAGCTCGAGTCGAAGGTGGCGGAACGCGATGCGATGATCAAGGTGTTGCAGAAGCATACCAGCGCTGCGTACGACAGTGGAGCTTCCCTCAGGAACAACTCCAGTCGCGAGGAACTCGGTAAGGAAACTTTACAAACATTAAAAACACTTTTGAAAGATTTATTTAAATATCTATTAACGAGTAGTACTCCATGGTGACGGGTACTTTCGCTCACGTCTATCGCCCACGTATCTACGTAAATGGGTCCCACGTAAATGGACCAAAATGCAAAAAGACATCTTTACAGGAGAAACATTCCAAAGTTTAAATTTGTTTTAATTTTTTATTGATAAACCTAAGTTTTCGAAATTTTGCTTGTTTGCTAAGACAAATATTCTACTTATATATGTGATAGCGTTTTATATTATACAGGATGGAAGATTTTCATGCCCCCTGGAGGGGAAGTACTCGAAATACTGGAGATAGAAAATTTCACTCAAAGGAAACATTCCTTTATTTTTTAAAAGAAACAATACTGCATTCAACTATTTTCATAAACTTGCTTGGCACTACTACCCGGTAATCGAACCGACTAAAACCTGAAAAAATTACATTCTGTATTTTTACTGCTTCAATCGATAGTCGCAATCATAAGGACCAAATCTCTCTAGCAAATGATAAATTAAATAAGAGGAAATCCCTGATAAATTATAAGTGTAATGCCAACAGGGACAGCACTTTTACTCAAGAAGTCACTAGTTACCTTATTAACAATAGTTATCTTGAAGCCAAATATTTCTTAAAATGACTGAATTTTGTTTCCGGTTTAGAAGGTAACTTCATTGGGTAACTGCATGAGGCACAAGTAATTTCGGGTGCTAAATCGGAAATCTCTATGCGATATACTCGTCTTATCGTATCTTATGTACTGCACATTGGTCCTTTTGCGTTAGTTTTTAGTTAAAATGATTTTTCTTTAAGAAATCAAAATCAAAAATCGTGTATTCTGCATAGACCATTATATCGGCGCTTACAAAACGTTAATATAAAGTAAATATTAAATACTAGTTTAGCAAATGGACCACCGGTTCGAAACGCGGCCCAGACGTGAGAAGACTCCGACAAGAAACTCAGTGAGCATCTTTTTTAAATCTAGTTACAAACATTTACTTAGCTTAAAACTTATGGTCTAGATACAATGCTTTGCTTGAGTAGCATAGCTGAGCGAACAGATATCATCTAAATATTCTTGGATTTTATAACAGCCTTTCTGGCACAGTTTACTCTTAACTGCATTTTTAAATTTATTTACAGGTAAATCTCTAATTTCATTAGGAAGCTTGTTAAAACAGTACAGTTACAGTTTACAGTTGCCCTGGAAAGAATTACTTATTTTATGGAGTCTGCTATCACAAACTACAAGATTGTTTTTATTTCTGGTATTTATATTGTGCCTGTCACAAAGTATAAATAGCTTGCACAGTCCGCTTTTGCAAGACAAATATTGTGTTTAAATCTGCGGAATTACCCCAAAGGAGATTCCTAAGCTCAAAATACTAAGAAAATACCTGAAATACTACTATACTAGCCGTATCCTCATTTGTTAAAGTCCTAATCTTTCTTACAGCATAGGAAGTTGAGCTTAATCTACTTGCTATTTTTTCGATATGTGATCCCCACTGCAGTTTAGCATCAATACTAACTACCTAAGAAGACTGTCTATTCCGCAAGGTTCAATAATTGTCCATTGAGTTGTACATTGGTTTCTACCTGTGCAACATTAGGCAGAGTAAATTTAATATATTTAATTTTGTTTCCAATAAGGCAAAGATTATTTATATTAAACCAATGGACTACTCTTGTGATTGCACCATTCACTTCGATATGATTATCGTGTTGCCTTTTAATTTTAAAAATATAAAATAATACTATTATTGTCCCTTACATAGTAGGGAAGGTCATTTATGTAAATTAGTAATAAAAATGGTCCAAGTATCGAACCCTGTGGAACGCCCATCGAAACCACAGATCCTGCTGTATATGTACCGTTAACATCGACCCTCTGAATTCTATTGTTCAAATATAAAGTCAGAAGCTCGAGAGCCTTGTTTCTTATTCCGTAATGTTCTAATTTCGTGATTAATGTGTCATGGCGAACGCAATCGAAGGCCTTGGATAGATCACAGAAGACACCTAATGCATCATGTTTATCCCCCTAGGCTTCGTAAATACAATTTAACAGTTCTACACCAGCATCAGTAGTCGAACGTCCCTTGGTAAACCTGTAAAACTGTTTATCATGAAACAATTTTTTTTCACCAAAATGGGTCAGCAACTGTCCTAGAATTATTTTCTCAAATACTTTACTTAAGATCGGCAACACATAAACAGGTCGGAAATTCGAAGGATCTGTGGCGCAGCCGGCCTTGAACAAAGGTATGACTCTGCTAAAAAGACCACCCTAAAATAGCCAATGTGGGCACATAATACGTGTATTACCTTTTTACTTATTTTTTTGTTCATATATAAATAAATAAATAGATAACAGAGGTTGCACTCCAGCTTTAGAAGAAGTAATTAATAACTTCATTATCGATATTAAAAAGGTAGATCAACAGCCACTAAGTAGTGTTATGCGTGGATTTACGACAACTATTTAACCTCGCGTCTTAACTGGCCGTTTCTTGTTAATGATATAAGCCAGAGCCTCCTCAAAAAACTAGATGCGAATGTTACGAAGACATTGAAGTCGTGGCTGGGGCTAGCTCAATCGGCAGACCCATTGACATTATATAGAGCCTCAAATAACTTTGGAATGACGTTCAAGAAACCATCGGAACTCTATAAACATCTAAGAGTAACCAAAATGCACGTCCTAGCGAAATCAAAAGACGAAATCGTGCAAGCTCTTCCAAAAGACCAAAGTACTAAAGAGCTCGAGTCGCGCCTCCAATTCCATAAAAAAATCATGATAGGCTCGCAGACTGGTAGGGTAGGTTTGGGTAATACTAGGAGGCAGTCAGACAAAGACATAACAAAATCTTTTCTTCAAGTAGATGAAAATAATCGTTTCAGCTCATAATGACAACTTCCTAAAATGACAACCGGACGCAAAACGTCCACTTCTTAAAATGACAACTTCTTAAATTGTCCACTTCTTAAAACGACAACTTCTTACAATGTCAAATTCGTAAAATGACAAATTCGTATAAGGTCAACTTCTAATTATGACAACTTTTTATAAGATATATTCGCATAAAGACAACTCTTCATAATTTCTACTTTAATAACTATTAAATTAAAA
This sequence comes from Eilema sororculum, assembly GCA_914829495.1. Taxonomy (NCBI): domain Eukaryota; kingdom Metazoa; phylum Arthropoda; class Insecta; order Lepidoptera; family Erebidae; genus Eilema; species Eilema sororculum. The sequence goes on from OU618543.1 coordinate 6,441,467, forward strand.
GACAAGAGAATAAGTAGGCATCTGTAGGATGATGCAAATAAAACATCAACATTTGTAATCAACTGTAATAAATGCTTAAAAATACACAAACAATGTCAGAAAAACATAATGTAATACTAGCTAAGAAACTAAATTCTGTTTCTACTTCCAAAAAAAGATAGACTATATATAAAGGTTTTTTTTTAATGATGAAATATTCATATTTTGATTTTGCAATTTAATTAAATATCCATTGTATTTTTTATCAAAAATAATGTCACGTTGTCTTCTCCTATTTCTTAAAGCTTTAAAAATACTATTTATTATCCTTTGATCCCAATATTTTGCTTCTTTTTTTAATTTGCATAGAAAGTAATACAAGTTTGGGTTCTTTTGAATGCGTCCATTTATACGCCGATGCCAACCTTCTAACAAATTAGTGGTACGGTGGCGTTGACCTGCACAACTTAAAATATTAGGTGATAAATTAGGGTACCATTGTCGTTCAAAATACCGACGAAAACGGCTCATTTCATCAGTGTGAGGAGCTTTATTTAATATATGATGCCACGCGCTAGGTATAAAAGTCTTTCTTTTATTATTATCTGGTACTAGCGGAATTATTGCAGCCATCTTAATGACGTTACGCCCCTCGGAAGTCCTATTCAATTTGATTTTTTTTTCATACTTCCACACTGCCTCATTAAAATGATGGTAACACCCACTTATTTGGGCGTCGGGGAAAATTGTTGAAACTGCATTAATCTGGGCGATTTCGTAGTCGCTCTTAAAAGATCCCATTTTAATGTTAAAATGCTGTTTTAATAGTGTAAATAACCTAGTATAGGTCTGTTCCGTCTTATTGGGTAACAACGCGTAAATAACAAGGACAACGTTAGTAGAATTCACATCGAATTCAATATCTATATGCAAAACATATAATTGGTAAAATGGCTTCGGTGCCAATTTAAATGTGCCATCAGCGAAGTAAGCTCCCAATTTACTATTTATAATCCGCCGAGCTGTTTTAGTTGCAAATACAATAATTTTATCTTGACCACCATCTTCAAAAACTAAAAAATTTTTCGCCAATACTTCTGGGATTGAAATAGTTTCTAAATTGCTGTGACTAAGAAAAGATGTATTTAAAAACTTCTTTCTAGCTCTGTAAAGGCTATCTTTTATTGAATGAAAATTGGATTGTCTCTTCTCATGAAACCTTCTTCCACTATTTTCTGCACTGGACCAAGATCTTCACAAACTACAACCTTTAAATCCTCCTTTTTCTTTTTTACTTCATTCTTCAATACGTTTGGTTCGCAAAAATGGTTAACTTCTCATAAAATTCTTTTACTGTCTTTATCAAGTGTGATGGAGGCACTGCAAACGTTACGAAAAACACACCGCCATAGTGTAGTTCCATTTGCATTCTTTTTATTCAGACTATAGCGATATCCATAATTACGAATTAATATCTGACCACCTTTTTGAGATTTTATAAGCTGGAACTCGCTAGTCATTATTTCAAAACACTTTTAAATACTAATTAACTACCAATAAATGTAAATGTAATCCTTAATAACAATATTCCTGTCCAATTGTCCTGTTTTCCTTAATAACAATATTTTCCTTTAACTCCGCTCATATGTCAAAATTATATCGAAATACCCTCGCATTTTACAATTATTAATATAATGCACGACGTTTGATTGTTTCAACCAAAACCTATATTTTACTATAAAACTTTTTAATTTAAATTTAATATTTTTTATTTTTTTATTATAATGTTTATTGTTTTAAATTAATTTGTTTTTTAAATTATAATAAAATATTTTAACGACAGTTATAGCACGCCATCTATAATCAGTAAACATTCTTAATGATTCACCACATTTAGGACAGATGGCGCTAGAAGAAATGATTATAAAGTGATGTAAAATCATATTTTTCTTATAATATAATAATTAAAATAGAAATTATGAAGAGATGTCATTATGCGAATATATCTTATAAAAAGTTGTCATAATTAGAAGTTGACCTTATACGAATTTGTCATTTTACGAATTTGACATTGTAAGAAGTTGTCGTTTTAAGAAGTGGACATTTTAAGAAGTTGTCATTTTAAGAAGTGGACGTTTTGCGTCCGGTTGTCATTTTAGGAAGTTGTCATTATGAGCTGAAAATAAAATAATACCTACAAAGTGCACGCAATGAACCCAGAAATACAAAACGAATGGTTAACACTAGGTGAATTTTGTATTCCCATAGCCTTAAAATGGCGTACCTTAATATACGACTGGTCACCGGCTCTCCTTAAATTCTATCTCAAGATTCCAGTTGACCCTCCCCGACCAAAGCAATCTTGTCAGATGAGGAAAAGCCACAGATAAAACATGTAACTCATGTGGTGAAGCAATTGGTACTACTAGGCACCTACTGGTGGGTTGTAGGACGCTATTAGACCGGGGTCATTACTCGCGCCGGCATGATAAGGTATTAGAAATCGTACGTGAGGCGGTAAGTTCGGCGGTAGCTAGAGCGAAAAAGGGCTTAACCACAAACCAAAGAAATGACGTCGCGTTTGTAAAGGAAGGCTGCTCAAAAAAGACAAATCAAAAGCCGTATTCAATTTTGATAGCAGCCGCTGATTGGAAATTACTCGCAGATTCGTATGAGAAACACTATAAAATACCGGAGGATGTTTGTGCCTCGTCATCCAGACCCGATATATTCCTATTTTCAAAACAGCAAAAGCGTGCAGTACTAGTAGAACTCACAGTACCGTGGGAAACTAACATACCTAAAGACCACGCTATAAAAATAAACAAATACTTTGACCTGACCAACGAGTTAACCAAAAATGGCTATGTGGTTAAACTTTACGCAGTGGAAGTAGGAGCAAGGGGAATTCCAGCTAAATCCCTGTATAACTTATTTAAAGACCTCGGATTGCCAAGAGCTTCAGTAAGCTCTTTACTCAAACGAATATCTAAAACGGCGTTGATATAATCTTACCAAATTTGGATAGGTAGAGGGGGGAACATGACTGACGGTGGAGGTGAGCGCTGATGCATCACAAGGTGGCCACCCTAAACCTACACCTGGGTTGCAAGTCCCAGGCGCCGTCACAGTGTTCCTCTCTGTACCACGCCATGGATCCGGCGACCGCACGGTGAATCCATGGAATGCTAAGAATCGGATCTCTCACGACAATTCCAAAAATATTGAATACGATCCATTGCAGTTTTAAGGCTAATTTAATATTTAGGTATTCCAATAAATAAATAAAACTATGTGTTTTCTCAATTATTGAAAATATCTGACTGAAAGCCAGTTGATAGGTTAGCAGATTGTTAAACGTGTCAAAATGTCAAACTTGCTGATTGGCACAGTTAAAAAAACAAGTCAAAATTTTTACATGATTATATCGATAAGATGCATATTACCACAAAAAAGCCAAAATTGCCAAATTTATTTATTAGTTTGGCTCATACACATAGAACACATTGATATGTATATGTGATGCTTGAACGCGTTAAGGTATGATTTCGATTTGTATGTCTCTTATTATGAGTTGTATGTGTGTCGGCAGTGGGTCTGTCATCGGGCGCGTCGTTCTCGTCGGCGGAGGGCGTGGGCGGCGCCAGCGTGCCGGCGCGCTACCGCCACCTGGCGCGACGGAACTACTCGCCGCACAACGACAACTCCAGCGGTAATACACGCATGTACATCTGTACACACTCACACAGTATGTCTATGGGCGCGCTACCGCCACCTGGCGCGACGGAACTACTCGCCGCACAACGACAACTCCAGCGGTAACACACGCATGTACATCTGTACACACTCACACAGTATGTCTATGGGCGCGCTACCGCCACCTGGCGCGACGGAACTACTCGCCGCACAACGACAACTCCAGCGGTAACACACGCATGTACATCTGTACACACTCACACAGTATGTCTATGGGCGCGCTACCGCAACCTGGCGCGACGGAACTACTCGCCGCACAACGACAACTCCAGCGGTAACACACGCATGTACATCTGTACACACTCACACAGTATGTCTATGGGCGCGCTACCGCCACCTGGCGCGACGGAACTACTCGCCGCACAACGACAACTCCAGCGGTAACACACGCATGTACAGTCAACGCCATAAGTTATTAACACTAAAATATTTTTACAAATCTTTCTTAAAATGGAATGCATCTGTCTATAGTAAATGTAGTGTTATGATTCCCAGAAGACAAACTTAATTTACATATTCAATGTCTTTTTTTCACAATTTTATGTAAGGTTTAGGGGCCACAGTGTTCAATAAATCAGAATTTGTTAAGCTACTTTTGTAGTTGACTGTACATCTGTACACACTCACACAGTATGTCTATGGGCGCGCTACCGCCACCTGGCGCGACGGAACTACTCGCCGCACAACGACAACTCCAGCGGTAACACACGCATGTACATCTGTACACACTCACACAGTATGTCTATGGGCGCGCTACCGCCACCTGGCGCGACGGAACTACTCACCGCACAACGACAACTCCAGCGGTAACACACGCATGTACATCTGTACACACTCACACAGTATGTCTATGGGCGCGCTACCGCCACCTGGCGCGACGGAACTACTCGCCGCACAACGACAACTCCAGCGGTAACACACGCATGTACATCTGTACACACTCACACAGTATGTCTATGGGCGCGCTACCGCCACCTGGCGCGACGGAACTACTCGCCGCACAACGACAACTCCAGCGGTAACACACGCATGTACATCTGTACACACTCACACAGTATGTCTATGGGCGCGCTACCGCCACCTGGCGCGACGGAACTACTCGCCGCACAACGACAACTCCAGCGGTAACACACGCATGTACATCTGTACACACTCACACAGTATGTCTATGGGCGCGCTACCGCCACCTGGCGCGACGGAACTACTCGCCGCACAACGACAACTCCAGCGGTAACACACGCATGTACATCTGTACACACTCACACAGTATGTCTATGGGCGCGCTACCGCCACCTGGCGCGACGGAACTACTCGCCGCACAACGACAACTCCAGCGGTAACACACGCATGTACATCTGTACACACTCACACAGTATGTCTATGGGCGCGCTACCGCCACCTGGCGCGACGGAACTACTCGCCGCACAACGACAACTCCAGCGGTAACACACGCATGTACATCTGTACACACTCACACAGTATGTCTATGGGCGCGCTACCGCCACCTGGCGCGACGGAACTACTCGCCGCACAACGACAACTCCAGCGGTAACACACGCATGTACATCTGTACACACTCACACAGTATGTCTATGGGCGCGCTACCGCCACCTGGCGCGACGGAACTACTCGCCGCACAACGACAAATCCAGCGGTAACACACGCATGTACATCTGTACACACTCACACAGTATGTCTATGGGCGCGCTACCGCCACCTGGCGCGACGGAACTACTCGCCGCACAACGACAACTCCAGCGGTAACACACGCATGTACATCTGTACACACTCACACAGTATGTCTATGGGCGCGCTACCGCCACCTGGCGCGACGGAACTACTCGCCGCACAACGACAACTCCAGCGGTAACACACGCATGTACATCTGTACACACTCACACAGTATGTCTATGGGCGCGCTACCGCCACCTGGCGCGACGGAACTACTCGCCGCACAACGACAACTCCAGCGGTAACACACGCATGTACATCTGTACACACTCACACAGTATGTCTATGGGCGCGCTACCGCCACCTGGCGCGACGGAACTACTCGCCGCACAACGACAACTCCAGCGGTAACACACGCATGTACATCTGTACACACTCACACAGTATGTCTATGGGCGCGCTACCGCCACCTGGCGCGACGGAACTACTCGCCGCACAACGACAAATCCAGCGGTAACACATGCATGTACATCTGTACACACTCACACAGTATGTCTATGGGCGCGCTACCGCCACCTGGCGCGACGGAACTACTCGCCGCACAACGACAACTCCAGCGGTAACACACGGATGTACATCTGTACACACTCACACAGTATGTCTATGGGCGCGCTACCGCCACCTGGCGCGACGGAACTACTCGCCGCACAACGACAACTCCAGCGGTAACACACGCATGTACATCTGTACACACTCACACAGTATGTCTATGGGCGCGCTACCGCCACCTGGCGCGACGGAACTACTCGCCGCACATAGACAACTCCAGCGGTAACACACGCATGTACATCTGTACACACTCACACAGTATGTCTATGGGCGCGCTACCGCCACCTGGCGCGACGGAACTACTCGCCGCACAACGACAACTCCAGCGGTAACACACGCATGTACATCTGTACACACTCACACAGTATGTCTATGGGCGCGCTACCGCCACCTGGCGCGACGGAACTACTCGCCGCACAACGACAAATCCAGCGGTAACACATGCATGTACATCTGTACACACTCACACAGTATGTCTATGGGCGCGCTACCGCCACCTGGCGCGACGGAACTACTCGCCGCACAACGACAACTCCAGCGGTAACACACGCATGTACATCTGTACACACTCACACAGTATGTCTATGGGCGCGCTACCGCCACCTGGCGCGACGGAACTACTCGCCGCACAACGACAACTCCAGCGGTAACACACGCATGTACATCTGTACACACTCACACAGTATGTCTATGGGCGCGCTACCGCCACCTGGCGCGACGGAACTACTCGCCGCACAACGACAAATCCAGCGGTAACACACGCATGTACATCTGTACACACTCACACAGTATGTCTATGGGCGCGCTACCGCCACCTGGCGCGACGGAACTACTCGCCGCACAACGACAAATCCAGCGGTAACACACGCATGTACATCTGTACACACTCACACAGTATGTCTATGGGCGCGCTACCGCCACCTGGCGCGACGGAACTACTCGCCGCACAACGACAAATCCAGCGGTAACACACGCATGTACATCTGTACACACTCACACAGTATGTCTATGGGCGCGCTACCGCCACCTGGCGCGACGGAACTACTCGCCGCACAACGACAAATCCAGCGGTAACACACGCATGTACATCTGTACACACTCACACAGTATGTCTATGGGCGCGCTACCGCCACCTGGCGCGACGGAACTACTCGCCGCACAACGACAAATCCAGCGGTAACACATGCATGTACATCTGTACACACTCACACAGCATGCCAATAAACCTTCATGCAAAATGCTTGTTTTTACCAGACTTTACAAAATCTAAAAGATTATGTACCTATTTCAGTATTGTAGACCATAATCACACTTTATTCACATCCTCAGGTTGCGGTTTCGACAGCACGTCTCTACGGTTAGACGAGCAGCTAGCAGCCCTAGAGTCGCGCCTGGAGCGGCCGCCGGTGCCCGCCGTGAGTTACCTCCCCGCGTCCCCCGACCCGCCACACCAACACTCCCCTCACCAACACCCCCACCCCTCGCACTCCCCCCTACAACGTCCGCATGCCACTTACTATTGACCAACGAGTCCAACGAACAAACACACACTATTACAGGCAGCTTTCCCGCCAGATGTAGCTGACAATCGCTAGAGGGATAGCCTGTCAGATGAAGTGACATTCGATTATTGGATTTGCTTCGATCAAATCGTTATCGATGGATCGCGCTAATAGAATAGCTAACACAATATCCCTTTGTCTGGAGGCCCTAAAATATCCTAATCACTGTTCTACTTCCTAAATACATTGGATTAGTATATCTATATAACCATAGGAAGATGCAACCACTGTATAAAATTAAAAGCGAAATCGATTATCGTTACGAAACATTTTATACCGAAGACAATTCGATTCGTAATCGATCTCACCAAATGTAATTCAATTAAAGGACTCAAGTTAGTTAAATAACTGAGACTACTTCAACCTAGTGTGGTTGAAATAGTGGCTATAGGCGGAAGTAGACCCGTATTCCAAAACGATATAATTAGCCCTGAATATCAATTGGGTATTATCCTATTGTTAATTATATAACCGAGCTTATGTTAAGAATGTTAAAAGAGCGGTAAAAATTGCGTTGGTTCTCATTTTATAGTTTTTATTTATTCTTAATCATCCACCAACCCTATATAATAACTGGTTTGACTATTAAATTTTATGCCGTCACTAAATTTTTTTCATACAAGTTACCTTATAACTAATCGTTTTGACGTTTAGTAAAAAGTAACTTATTTGACTAGTCAGTAGAATACCCAATTTGTAATTCGTACTGATGTCAGATTATCTGTCAATGCAAATCGAGATTCAGCTTTTCTAGACAAGGGTTAATTTGTTGGCCGGTGGCGTGGTGAGCCGTATTTTGACACCCAGATAAACATAACATAACATAAACTCACGCCTGTATTCCCCGAAGGGGTAGGCAGAGGTGCTAGCACCCACATTTCGCCAGTTTATGTTTAGGTCCCAATGTAATAGGTGGCGAGCCTATTGCCATTAACCGGGCACTTATAAACCTGCGATAAATACACACTTAACTTCGAAAAGCATCGAAAAGTCATTGGTGTGTGCCATGGTAAACTTGGGATCGAACCCGAGACTTCGTCTCAGCAGTCCATTACCCATACCACTAGGCTACCGCAGGTCTAAGGAGCAAAGCTGAGTATCGTTGTGGAATACGGGCCTTAGAATTACTGTCAAATGTTATTCTTATTCATCAAATCAAACATTCAATATCTTTTCGAAAGAATGGATATAATTTTACGGTATTTCCGATTAACATTCCTGTTCGAACTATTCCGCTTATCACACGAACATTCCGTCGACAATGTACAAATGGCGACTACGCTTCGTTTTTGTTTGATGTGTGACTTTAGACTCGTAGTGGTAACCCTAACAGCGATATTGTTTTATTTAACATAAAGGTTAGGCCCACTTGTAAATAAAGAAAAAATATCTTGAAGTATGACAAACAACTCTTGAAGTTGTGGAAGGTTCACTCTTGACCAGTGTTCTTAATTAAAAAGTAATAAACGTTCTTTTCCAATTTCAAAAAAATATTCAAATAGTATGTAGACTTACATTACATATTTCATGTTTACTTTTTAATTTGTAAGTGGACCTCCTTTTAAGTTTTAATAAAAAGAGTGTTGTCTCTTTCTCTTGTATGACTTTTACTGATAGTCAGAAAGAGACATACATAAATCTATGTACTGTGCCTTTAACAGTGTCCTAACCATGCGTGTGGTGTAACGTTGCTAATAAGAATCTCAGAAATGATATATCTTGTTCTCTGAACTCCACTGGTAATGCCTAGTCTTTTAAGTATAAATGTAAAATATAGTAATTTGTGAATTGATATTCATATTTAATAAGTTATTTTGTTAATATTATTATATATTTAAGTGTTATTGTACTCTTTTTATCATTTACGATATTATATTTAAAGAACTTTGTAAAATTTTTGAAGGTAAACATTGAAAAAAAAAACAGCGATTATGATATATATGATATATATATATATATTATGATATATATGATATATATGATATATATGATGTAATTACAAAAATTACTGAATTATATCAAAACAATTAACGAGTCAGGAATCGATGTTTACATCGATTGTATAGCAGAAATATGTCACGGAATCGACTTTCGATTTCATCAAAAGTTTGTCATGTACCTATTATGATATGACATCATATTTTAAACTTTTAATACGAACGAAATATTAAGATATCAACGAAAACGTTATATGAAAACGATTTGGATTATATTCCAGGCATTTGTCACAAAATATGTCAAAGTTAGGGTTTTAAAGACATAAAGTTCATTATGAATTTGAAAAGACTATATCGATGCAGCTATTATATTTATAAAATAAATATGGTGCTATATTAAACTTCAGGGATTGTTATACAATGATACTCACTATAAAAATCAATACTAAAATGATGATAATTTGTACAAAAATGTATAGGTATTGTATGGTCGAAAGACCTAGCGACTTAAGAGCAGAATATATACGACTGGCCCATTTTCAAGAGCAGAATATATCCCACTGCCTCATTTTCAATAGCAGAATATATCTTACTGCCCCTTTTTCGAGAGAAGAATATATCCAACTGCCCCATTTTCTATAGCAGAATATATCCCACTGCCCCACTTTCAATAGCAGAATATACCCAACTACCCCATTTTCAAGAGCAGAATATCTCACTAGCCCATTTTCAAGAGCAGAATATATCCTAGTGCCCCACATTTCTCATTGGGTACTTTAAATCAGTTGCGTCATCATCATCATCCACATAAAGACGTTAGTCCTGATTGCATCCGAGGCCACGGTGCCCTCGGAGCTCAGGGTCCGCCTTCCGGCTCTTCCTCCTCCACTTCGCACGATCTTGGGCGTCCAAGGTAGTGAGACCGTTTTCACGCATGTCACCCTCCACGACGCCAAGCCAGCACTTCTTGGGCCTACCCCTTCTACCTGGACCGGGTGGGGGCGCCATTGCCAGGCATTTGTTACCCACGTAGCTGGGCGGTTTCCGCAAGACGTGGCCGCACCAGCGGAGGCGGCTCTCTTGCATTTTATCTGCGATGTCACGGACATGAAGGCTGCCGCGGATGCGTGAGTTCCTCACGCGATCTTTACGCGTGACTCCACACATCCACCGCAGCATTTTCATCTCCGTGACACGCAGCATCTGCTTGTGCCGCTCCAACAGCGGCCACGCCTCACAGCCGTGTAAGAGGACAGGTCTAATGATCGTTTTATAGACCTGCCCCTTCAGCCTGACTGGCATTTTAGAGTCGCAAGTGACGCCAGTCATTTCCCGCCACTTAGCCCACGCGGCGGCAATACGTGCCTTGACGTCGTAGTCGATGTCACCAGAAGCGTGAAGTACAGATCCCAGGTACTTAACCTGATCCGTGCGCTCGACCAAGTCATCGCCTATGCGAACGGGTGTGGGATCTGTTGAGTTTAACGCCAAGTACTCTGTGTTCGCCACATTTAGCTTCAGACCGCCGTACTCAAGCGCCTCCTTCCACACTTTCACACGTCGCACCAATCTGTTCCTGTCTGCGTCCATCAGCGCAATGTCATCAGCATACATAAGCAACCATGGAGGCTGCTCATGTGAGTCTCTGATACTGTCCGACAAACAGGTAGGGACTGAGTACGGATCCTTGGTGTACCCCGACGGTGATGGGGAAGGTTTTCGTGTCGCCAACAGCGGTCCGAACCACGGAACCGGAATCTTGGTACATGTCTCGGATGGTGTCGATGTAAGCCTCTGGGACTCCTTTAAATCAGTTGCGTAACTGGTATTTATAACTGGTTATGTTCAATATTGGTTGAACGTCATCTATTGCAGATCTTTTACAAGCTAGTGCTATTTGAATATAATTTGTATTGCAGTTCATTCACGTTTAGATGGCACTACCTGAAAAAGCTCTTACGGTGGTATCTAACCAGCGAAGCGAAAATAAATAGAACTATCGCGGTACCGCACAGCGTAGAGGACCAATTCTCTTAATAGCCATCTGTGTTTCTCATTGATATTTTATGTCCTTTTTCGTGCGGAAATCCCCACGGATTCCTCGCCCGCCGGAGCCAGGAGGGGAGGATATGTCGGACTGAGGGTCGTAGTGTTAGGCCGGAGGTGAGGTTGTCTTCGACATATCCCTCGCACCCCGGCTGACCCAGAGCCATCCCTTACGGGGTCCTCCCGGGCCCTCCTCTGTTTGTCTTGCCGGCGGCAAAACATAAATTGTAATTTAAGTGAAATAAAACTATTTTTTAACGGATTTTAACGCAATTTATTTGGTATTATGTACATTTAGCCCAACGTTACAAGTCCAGTACGTGATATTCGCAAAAACTTTAGACAGTATCGTTGTGATTTAAGTTTATGTGAATGTTGCATCGATTGTAATTTGTAATATTCTCATAAACTTTGGCAATACCCAAATAATTCAATTTATAACATTATAAACAATATGATGATATTCTATTGTTCTATTTAAGTGCTATGTAAAGAATTGTATACAGATATATTTTGATAAGGTGTATTCAATGTATTTTAATATTTTTATAACAAGCATGTTTTAGAATAAATAATGATGTTTTGTTTGTTGTGGTTTTACTGGCTGTAACCTAACATGTATAGCTTTGATTGATTAGATACCTGCTGCAGGAGATTACCAAACTTAAGGCGTGATCTCACTTGGCAAAACGTTTCTTGCCGACTATTTGCGTATTTCACTTCACTGAACCGACTGTATTTAATAATATAAACCAATTGTTGATCGCAAGTCCTATAAGTACCTACTTTCTTGAGAATTTTAGCAGTAATTTTTTTTGGTTATGAATTGGTTTTCAAGGTAACCTATTGAAATATCGAATTTCTGTTACCCGAATCTTAAAACCCCGAAAACGGTTGGTAGAACTTTTAAAAGACAGATGTAATGAATGACAACTTTCTATAATTCCGTTTTTCATTTCCCAGATGAATCAATTTCCAGGTGCACTAAAACCAAATTTTCAAATAGTATTTTTTTTTTTCCATAGTGTCATAATCCAAATATAGTTATACCAGATTCTCAGAATATTTTTTTTTGTTTCCCATCGTACCATTTTCCAAATAAACTATTACCAAATTTTCAATTGGCAGTCAGTAAATTTATTGTATTAGTTGCCTATTACAGATAGGTTTAAGTGTCAAATTCGACTCAGTAGGTTAGGTTAGGTTAGAACAATGACCCCCGCACGAGCCGAGCGAGCGAAGCGAGCGTGCCGCGGCAGCTGCCGGCGAGTGCTAGAAAAATTCGACTCAGTAGGTTAGGTTTGTTTGTTTGTCTGTCTTTGTGTTTGTTTTTGTTTGTCTGGATATCAATAAACTGCATTTCAAAAATTTGTGTTTTAAAAATTCGGCTTTCGTGCATATGGATTACGGTCATCTGGATTTTGTGCATTTAGATTTCGTGTGTCTGGGATTCGTTCGTCTGGATTATAAAACATCGTACAAATGAATAAATAGGAAAATTAAATTCGGAGTTGCGATTATATGGCAAATAAAACTTCGGAATTTAGAAAACCGGGATTATGAATAAATGGCCAAACGTTTTCTGGATTATGATATTCGGAATATTAAAATTCGGGATTAAGATAGGTAACCGGTTTTCAATGGTGAATAGTCAGCCACAAACTATTTGCTGGTAAGTTAAAACACCTCTCCCGGATAGGAAAATAAAACTTAACTATCTTCGTCTGAAATACCTATTAACAATTTTAGCTTTGTTTGGTGTGTTGCAGTTGCAGTGATTCCTTACTGACACAAATACAATACAGTAACACCATCTGTACCTCCTAGCACGAACTATCGTAATCGCATAGTAAGCGTATTGAGGGAATCGAGTATTGCGATTGGCCACCTCCTTACTATGAACCTGTGTGTTTGTGAAGCTAGCCAATCGCAATGCGCCGTTCTCGCAATACATTGACTAAAGTAAAGCCAACGAGACGAGAGAAAAAAGGTAAACAAAGCGACCATTACTGAGTTCGCGTCGTTGGCTTACTTTATACGATTTTACGATAGTTGTACGTGCTTGGGGTACTGAAAAAACGAACACAATGTATCCACGAGTAGCCCTGCCCGATCTGTAGTACACCTGGCGAAGTGATAAAATTTTCAAAAGGCAAGCCGGTTTAAATTGAAGTGCAAATGTAAAAATCTTTATCATGGCTTCCCTTTTCGGAGTAAGCCGGCAGGAATTGGACTCATCGCCGCTGATATGTATAGTCCTCGACTTGGATTTTGTGTTATTATGGTCCAATACTCCTACTTCAATCGACCGCCAATCAGGTTATACAGGCCGGGGTCAGCTCTGCTAGGGCTCCTTTTGGTTAGGTTAGCATTTGCTGGCTGCCATCTGACCCGCAATCCCTAGAGGAAAGTTAACACTAGAGCCTCGTCCGTCAATCTCAAGATACACCGGCTTGGGGGTATGAAAATCTTGGTGAACCTTCCTACAATCCTAGCTTGATTGCCACTGTAGTGATATAAAACAATTCAAGAAACGAAAATACCTGTAGAACATGAAAAGAGCTTATGAAATATTATGCAACACTTACCGTTTTATGATTAAAATGATGTTATAGTTATCTAAAAAGAGATCACTGGCCCGAGCACGAAAAATATTCGTAACGTAAGCGTATCAAGAGAATGGAGCACTGCAACTGGCCGCTTGCCTACTTTTTTATTTTTTTTGTGGGGTGTAGGTTGTTGCCGGCCTCTACAACCTTACGCGGGCAGTGTGGCGAGCGCATAGGGCTCAGCCAAGGGCTTGCCTACTGGGAATCAATCACAATGTCCCATTCTCTCGTTATATTTACTATACGAATACCTACAAATATTTATCGTGTTCTGTCCCGGTCATCTACGGCCCCGTAGACGGTAAGGTAATGTAGCCGTATCATAACTTTTGCACTATTTAACGGCAAGGAAATGAGTGTGCAAATTTACAGATGAGTGGTAAACATTTTCCCGATAATCGGCGCTGAAGTGCTTTTTTAACAAAGAAGCTATCACATGATTCGCCGTGATTTCATAGGAATTTTATATAACAGCAACACTAGAAGCGTTAAGTATGTGAAAATAAAATAGGAATACTTTTCTCTATAATTATTTGGCGTGGCGAACACATTTGACCAAACATTGTATTCGGTCCCACGTAATAGGGGGTGATCCTATTGCTGCATGCCGGGCACTATTATTGACTCGAGCTATGCATCTGAGGCTGAGTCTGGGCAGTATGTACCTATCTGTCTGATGTTATATAGCCTTATCGCCTTGTACGACACCGCATGTGAAGAGATGGGGTGGCCCGAATTCTCCTCTGCCGGGATCCACGCGCATATTTTTAAGTGATATATAAAAAAACAAGGATTATGTTTATCTATAAATTTTTGAAAGGTTTTACAGCTAAGATCATCGCTAACTTGAAATGGACGAGTAGTATAGGTACCTAAGTACTTCTGAGGTCAACTGTCCAGTCGAAGTGCCTATTTTAGTACCTACCTACCGTTTTACTACTGCTGAGTGCTGTTGTCAAGTAGTAATAAAATACAATCCGCAATTTGCTTTAACAGGTTAGATTTAGCCTCAGACTTAAAGAAGTTGTTCTTATAATCTGAGGAGTTCTTTTTAAAGAATAATAGCAAACGAAATTACTAATATTCCCCATAACCCCTTAAACTAAGCTAAATTGCTGCTAGAACTAAGCTTGTGCTAGGAGTGGGTTCACGTCAGTAGTGTAATAGTCAGGATCCGAACCCGGGACCTCTCGATCGTAAGATCCACTCCTTAACCACTAAGCTACCGACGCCTGTGCTTTATTGTGAGCGATAGCAGTCTAACCCAATGAAAAACCTAATCATATTATATGTACCTAAGCTATTTTTCGCCGCGCATAAGATAACAAACAGTTTACAGGAGTAAGTAGGTACCTAAAAGCTGGAAAAGTAAGTATTCTGAAAGGTTAAAGGTAAGAAAAGAAATCAACATGTACCTGTACCTATCTAATAAATCCAAACTCACATATTCATCAACCCTATTTCTTCAATAGCGTGGCCTCTGCTGTTTCCCCGGCCTCGGCACGGTAGGTGCGCGAGGTGGCAGCGGCCGGGGCGAAGAGGCGCTGTTGCTCGAGCGCCAGGGCCGCGCCTCGCAGCAGACGAGATCTTCCAGCCTACCTCCACCGCCGTCGGCCCTACCACGCCCGCCAAGAAAACCGTCCGCACGGAACACGAGATACGATCGATTGGAACATAGGGATGCTCGGAAGGTAAAGATGTTTTCTTAAAGGTACAATAGCTCCATGTATCTGATGTACCAACTATTAGACTTTTAAGTTCCACACTTAGCAGGATGAAAATGAGTTTATTGCCAAAAAAATTTACAGCATTGTGCATTTCACTGTGGCCCCACACTAGGCAAGCCTGTCCTGTGGGTGCCAGATATGACTTAACCTAAAACCTAAAACATACAGCTCGGGCGACATCAAAGTTTTCCGGCATACCTAATTTACATTATAAACTTTACACAGTTTACATTTACACTTTACACTTACATTTATATATTTTTTTATACTACAAAGTTATTAATAACATTTTAAAAATCCTGATTTTTGATCAATTCGAAGGGTTCTCAATTTGGATACTTATTATTTTTTGAAAGGCATACCTAACGCGAAGATTCTTAGACTTTCCATTTTTGTTCTGAACAGGTACAATATTATTTCTTGTACTACACCTTTACACAAATAAATCTTTTCTTCCTCCATATTAGCAATAGAATCTCATTCAGTGGGCCACTCACCCACATTCCATTTTAAGGCATCAACCGGCTCGCAATCCTGTTTACCCCAGCTTAGATGGTTTACAAGACCTGTCCTATTAAAGTGGATGTAGTGCCCATAATATCACAGTGCAATGACCATTGGCCTCGTGCAACAGAAGCAATAATATAAATTCGTTCAGTTATTGTTTCGGTTCAGCTGCGATTTTTACTACCGAACGTAGGCAAATATTTTTCCCAACCTCTAATCTATCTCTGTACTAAATTTCATCAAAATCGTTCAGTGGTTTAGGAGAGAAAATGTGACATATACCCAAGACAAATTAGGCTTTAAGCACAGTTGTGTTATCTATGGTTGTGTGAAGATTTTTCTAATTGGGTTCGATTCCCGCTCAGTCCAAATATTTCTATCCAACAATAAAAAAGTTTATAGGTAGTACGTATCCCAGCATTTTAGAACCCATAGTTATGTTTAGTTTCATGCTTAAACCTCATTATCTCTTGCAGGACTCCGACGGTTCAGGCTCTATAGCATCCACCGCATCCCGCAGCTCTCCCCTACCGTACGACACCGTCCGCAAACTCCCATCAGTCCCCACCTCCGCCTCCCTACCCGCCGCGGAGTCAAGAGAGTCCCTCGTCCGTCCCCGGGACTCCAGTCTACCGTCTCCATCCAAACTCGCCGTGTACGCAGCTGCAAGACGAAGGTCAGCAGAGTCAGCGAAAGACAACAAACGCACACATCACTACAGGATTCAGTTTTAAAAACTGGTACCTATTTAAATTAACTGATTAAGTACATAAGTGTTAGTTGAAAGGTTGAGATAGTTTGGTAGTGAATTATGACATATATATGTGTCGGTAGACATTTTGAACAAAATTAGGAAAATCACGACCCCAGACTGACCTTCACATTACTCTGTCACATCAGTGTGAAGGAAAGGAAATAAAAATCCCACCCTTACTACCAATGGAATAAAATTTCTTATCCTTCACACTGATGTGACAGAGTAATGTGAAGGTCAGTCTGGCGCGAAAATCATATCTTGTAAGAATGTTTCTAATTCTATCACAAACTACTTCAAGTTATAACGAATGTATTATTTATGGACAAATACCACTAACTGTTTATTGCTCTGTTATATATTATCTTGGACCTAAATCTCGAGAAATAAAATAAAACACCCTGGCGCACGCTGATTGCTTTGTAATAGGTAATCTATACTTGTTGAATTTGAGCGCGTCCACCATAGTTGATATGAAACTTGTACTGCGCGTATAGATCAATTTTGAGTACTTTTTAGGTTCAAGATATATGTCTGAAACTGAATGACTTACTAAAATGGACTCTATGCAGAAAGCACAATCTATAACCACAGTATATAGGTAACCTTATAATGTATAACTCGATCTTAGCCGATAATGTGCAGGCGATCTTAGCCGAACTCCCACTTTACTTCCCGACGTACAATAACAACACTGTGTAGGTACATGTGACGTCACCAGAATAAACAATAAAACCCAGCTAATTGTACCAACTCCTGTCACCCGTGCGTGCCCTCATTCGGTGACACGCTGGGACCTGCACCGGACATGGTATTGGCATGTTTATTTTTATCTTGTTTATTGGTTTAATGTAGGTTTAATTAACTTGGAGCTGAGATATTTACACAAAGATTCATATTTTTTAATTTTATATATTTACAGTCAGCGTCATCATAAATGTCTTGACGACGAAGTCCCAAAATGATCTTAAAACTCTTCTGAGTAAATCAAAGTGTTTTATTGATTTATATGGTATTATTTTTCGAACTAATGGTGTGTACCAAATATCAGAATAATCGGTCAACTGGAAGGGGGTACAAAAATGAAATTAAGTTCATTTTGAGTACTCTGTTCGTCAACATATTTCTGATGCTGACTGAGAAAAGTTCCTATGCTTTACAAGTCTAGTTGTGAGTACACAACTAGACTTGTAAACCATAGGAACTTTTGCCAAACATCGCGATGCTGACAAAGCATGTAAAAGTCTACACGGAGATACGGTCGCAGTTTTTCATAATTATAAAGTTGTATGTAAAATAGATGCAACCGTATCTCCTTTGTCGTCTGTACATACGTCGCCAGTTGCGGAACAGATACGGGAGAGGGACGGAGGTAAAGCTTACACACGATGGGCTTTCTGCAGCCTCAGCATGGAGTCATAGACATATTATCTCTTCGTTTCTCTTCGACCAATTATATAGCTGAAAAAGCTGTCACGTGACCAAGTCATCATGTCGTAAAGCGTGAACTAGCACGTCGTTGACCGGATGGGTGACTTGCCCTTTTGCAATGGTCATTTCACCAAATTCCCCCAAGAGCGTAGACATAATTTCTTCGTTTCTTCTATGTCTATGTCACTCTGGTGAGACTGCTAGCTCCAACCCAAAACACGATAGTAGTGGACTTATTAGGCCTGCTGGCTATTTCTTAAAAAAATCTCGATCTGATTGACATACGTCTAAAATGCCTAGATCGATATTCACTGCTTTAGCCTTAGGCTTAGAATTAACGGAGCGGTTTTTAGAGTCTCTGCGCCGCGGCACAGATTACCTAATCGGGTTGGAATCCTGGCCATTACACTACTGACGTGAACTCGGTCCTAGCACAAGCAATTTAGCTTAGTTGTAGGGGTTAGAGATAATATTAGTAACTTCGGTTCTAATATTCTTTAAAAAAATGGTTGGTCCGCGGCCCGCAGCGCGTCCGCCGAGAGAAAATCGGAGAAGACTCTGGTAAAAACAGCTCCGTGGGTTCTTAGCTTTTTATCTTTACTAGTAATTATTCCAATTATAATAATAAAGTTATGTTAACGTTTTATTACCTACTGTAATGTTACTTGCCTACTGTAGGTAGGTATGTAACAAGTTCAACAAACCATTACGAGCGCACATTCTCGCAGGAAACATATTTTATAACGATTTAGTGCGCCGTAAAAAAGTATTTAGACCCACCTAAATTATTATTACTTGATTCGGTTACCTATTAACCTAGATAAATCGTACTATGGCATACCATAATTGTGACTACTGTGCCCTAGGATTAATAACGGTGACCTAAGGAAACTTTGAACATGATATTTTGGAATTACTTATAAAATACTTACCAACATACATTTGGGTTTAAACGCCCATAAATCCCCGAACTTCAACCTATACCGGTTCGAATTTGATATATCTTGAACCTAAAATTACAAAATATAAAAGGTCTTGACGCGCGCAGATGGTTTTGTAATCCATACTAATATTTACTAGTAACTATGTCTGTCTGTCTGTCTGTCTGTATGTTACGCTTTCACGCCTAAACTACTGAACCGATTTTGATGAAATTTGGTATAGGGGTAGATTAGACCTTGAGAAAGGACATAGGCTATGTTGGGTCGCGATAACCGACATCCACGCGGGCGGAGCCGCGGGCAAAAGCTAGTCCATACTAATATTATAAATGCGAAAGTAGCTCTGTCTGTCTGTCTGTCTGTTACGCTTTCACGCCTAAACCACTGAATCGATTTTGATGAAATTTGGTATAGGGGTAGATTAGACCATGAGAACGGACATAGGCTATGTTTGGTCGCGATAACCGACATCCACGCGGGCGGAGCCGCGGCCAAAAGCTAGTTACTTATAAAATACTTCCCAACATACATATGGGGTTTAACGCCCATAAATCCCCGAACTTCAACCTACACCGGTTCGAATTTGATATATCTTGAACCTAAAATTGCAAAATAAAACGCCTTGACGCGCGCAGATGGTTTTGTAATAATCTATATTTCGTGAATTTGTGATCATCCACCTCAGTAGTACCCTGTGCTATCATCAAAATGCATCCAAGAAACGTACCGCGCGTATAGAGCCCATATTAAGCACATTTGAGGTCCAAGATGTATGGTTTGACCTATACCACACCAACCATATTTCGCCAGCTATGATATTCGGTCCCACGCATGGAGAAAGATCATGTTCTGCCCTCCGTGGTTCTAACTGCCACGTAATAGGCGGACGAACTATTGCCGTCAAGTGCGCACTTTGTTAGGAGCTGTACCTGTGTTTACTGTCGAAATTGAGAACGGCCCTATCCCATGATACCCACGAGAAGATATGGGGGCTCCTATTCTACAAACCAAGGGTTACAAACCAACCAGAAGCACAGAATCCAGAAGACTATCCAATTGCTACAATGCTACATCATTCCGATGATTAATCCAATTATAAAAGGACGTCGCAATCAACAACGGACCTTGTTAATAATTTTATATGCAATCAAAAAGGCACAGCACATGTAACATTTGCAGCAATTAATATACATTTTTTATGTCCATTTTATGTCTTCCAACAATATTCAATAAGTTATTTATTAACTTGTTAACTATCTACTGTCCATTAACAGTTTTTAATAATTTTGCCAATGTCATATTTATTCGAGTACCTATCATGGTCGAGTTCGATTCGGAGTCATCCCGGAGTGCACTATTTGCTATTGTGAAAGTTCATTTTGGTTTATTTTGAATTTACGTGATCGTTTCTGAAACCTTAAAATGAATTATTTGGTTAAGTTTGTTGTAGAGTAAAGTAAAAGAGCGGTTAGTGGTCCGTATTTTATGATTTTGAATTATTGAAATATTTCGTTTCATAAAATTCATACCTACAAGTTTTCACGAAACTTACCGCATTGACGTTCTGAAAAAGAAACCAATTTAACTCGACAGTTAAATACCCAATTAACTACTAATAAATAAATCAGAGTGCAAGTTATCAAACTTGTCCATAAATTGTATAGGTATTACAGCGAAAAGTAATTCGCTTTTGTGTCAGAGAAACCAAGAAACTGCGACTCGACTGTTTCGAGTCTCTCAACTTTCAAGTTTCAGGTTCGTTATTTAAAAATAAATGTCCACACTTTTCAGTAATAAATAACTGTTGGCGATCAATATGTCCAGTAATTGGAGCTAGTTAAAGGTTTGTTTATTGCCAACGTGAATATAAATAATCTGCATACGATGTAACATGTAATTAGGTGCTATTTTTACAATGTATTACATGTCATGAAGTGCATTTAAGTTTTGTTGTTTTTGATATTGTTTGTTCAGCTCAAATAGATAAGTTTAACAGCCTCATGTGCGCTAAGAGTCAATTAATAGTACCTATTGTGATATTTGATTTGGTTCCATTTCTAATCTCATTACAAAAAACTGCAAAGAGAATAGACAAAGTTCTATCAAAGAACTTCGTTTTATAACGCATGAGATAAAACTTCCCCCCAGTCGGAATGTGTCCGTATAAGTAAAATTAGTGTATTTTTGTTTTATCTTGTTTTCCCTGATTTCCAAATGTAACTTAGTGCTTAGTGCATATGAGGACATTTTTGTTATTAAAAGCTCGATGATCGTTGCATCTATTTCGGTGAGAAATTGTTTGTATTACGGCAACGTCGGCTTCCTTGATAAGTTCAATGTTTTTAATACCCGTTTCACAACGAAATAACAATTAAAAAAGAAATATTTAAATCTGGAATGTATAGTATATACGCTTCCATTTTGTTTGGTTTTAGAACGAAGCATGCGTAGAAAATTAATAAATTCCAAAATATCTTTCATCAGTTTCATTTATTAATATTTTTAGGAAATGTTATGTGAAATGGGTTATTATAACATAAGAATGATACAGTAACTGGAGGCTGGTTAAGAAGTTGTTATAAAATTGTACCTAGTAACGCTTAAAACGTGTTCAGTAGATCCGATTTGAGTTCCGATTCGCGGAGTTATTTGTGTAAGTACTTTGTGGTTTTAGAAAGAATGAATAAAATGTGACACATTTTATAAACTTTTGTTTTATTTTACGGTAAATAGCTTCCCTAAGTGTTTTTCTGCGGAAACCAGATACATACTTACTTCGGATTTTGTTTACCCTTAAAAGTAAGACACCCAATTATTTATTAATACAAAACTTGCACTTTCAAAACTGTTTGATAGAGATTAAATAATCAAGAAAATTGAGAGTGGGGCGACGGATGCTGACCGTTCGTTCTAAAGTCTCGTGCGTTGGGAGATTGTCCCGTGCGTTTGTAATTGTATGCATGTTAAACCGGTCGTGTAAGCACTTTCTGCGATATCAACGCGACAAAACGACAACTGACTATGAATCACTCCAAATATGCACTTGTAATAAGCATATTTAGTGAAAAAAATAATCTAATAGGCAAGTCAATTTCAAATACCTAGGTAATTATGTCTTTTACACTAGTACTTAGGTATTTAAACGTATACTTACATACCTATTGCTAACTTAGTTTTAAGTATGTAACAACTTTTTTTTCAATATTCCATTTCCTGACAAAGAACTGAGAATCTCCCGGATTTGGAGAGTAACACTACCCTTAGCAGTGTTGTCTCGGAAGATTTTTTACCTTGGTCTTGTGATTGACAGTGGAGTTGTCAGTTTCAAACATCTATATATACCTATACATATAAATCAATCCCACTTTTCGTTGTAATAATGTTATAACTCAACAACGCCTTTACCGATTTGGCTAATTTTGGTCATGAATTATTCGTGGAAGTCCAGGGAAGGTTTGTACGTAGAGAAAAAATCGAATAATTGCCGGGAACCGACATCCACGCGGGCGGAGCCGAGGGTAAAAGCTAGTTGTTTATGCTCTTGATTAATCTTATTGACTTCAGGTGTTTGTTGAAGGAGGAAGGAGGTGTTGGATAACTGATAACCATGTTTCTATGATCTAGGTAATATCCATAACCTCCGGCATTTAAAACATTCCAATACGATATTAAAACAAACATCGCTCCACTTTTTATAATATGTATAATTATTCACTGAAGTAGACCAATAAATTTGATTAAATAAATAATAACTATATTTAATGCCGGTCAATAATGGAGGTTATAGTAAATGTGGTTTGAAAAGGTCAACATCCTTAACCAGTTTTATTCAAACATGTCGTTATAGTACGGTGGGTATTTATTTACCTACTGCTTCCTTCTAGTAGCCTTGGTTAAGGAAAACATGTTTATTTTTATCTGGTTGTATAGTTACTGACATATGCTTGACCCTATATCGCGAGAGAAAGGAGGCAGGACCTTTTTTTACGTGCGGTTAATCCCCGCGGATATCCACCTTCCTGCGCCGGTGGAGGAGGTTATGTTGGACTCGAACCGACTAAAACGCACGCTGTCTGTAGGTCAAAGTGCAAAGCCGAAGGTGAGGTTGTTGGACATATCCCTCGCACCTCGGCGGACCCAGGGCCATCCCTATCTGTCGGGCCCTCTTCGGGAAGTGGGATCACAGAGTCCCCACCTCATCCCCGGAGACGGGGAGGCAGCAACTGCACCACCTCGACCTGCTTCTGCTAGCGTGACAGGCGGCTCCACCCGTCATCATCGTGTCCCCATCATGCCTCGGAAAGTGGAGACTGCTTCTACTGGGGTGAGCCATCTACGGCATTGAGCTCCCTCGGCTATGGGACGGTGTCCCCATCTTGCCTCGGAAAAGGGAGGGTGGAGGGGTCTGCTGTGGTAATAGGTGGGGATGGGCATAGCTGCTCAGCTTCAATCCGCTGCATTTCAAGCGTGAGGGATGTGTCTGCAATGCGTTCCCGATATTCCAGGATTAGATGCTTGCTGCGAGCGCGCTCAGAGCACAGAGAGGACTGCTGCTGTCTGGGGGGCCAAACGTTTGATCAATCCATACTAATATTATAAATGCAAAAGTAACTCTGTCTGTCTGTCTGTCTGTATGTTACGCTTTCACGCCTAAACCACTGAACCGATTTGGATGAAATTTGGTATAGGGGTAGATTAGACCATGAGAAAGGACATAGGCTATGTTTGGTAACCGACATCCACGCGGGCGGAGCCGCGGTCAAAAGCTAGTATATCTAATATATACGATGTAAACTCGTTTGTTCAAAATAAATATCAAAACAATCCGCAGGAACTGTTTGTATAATCTATGCTTGGTGAATTTGAACGTCTCCGCCGCCGTACCACCCCGTTCTTTCATCAAAAGACACCCAAAAAACGTGTACCTAACCTACTGCACATTATGGAGTAGGTACATTTTGGGGTCAAAATATACGCCGGTAGCTATACTACAGTAGTAGGTATTTATAATCATAGTAGTTATAACGTGTTCCCTTCGTTTTCGTTGTGGTATGAGTAGCGTACCTAATAGATAACTACTGAATATAATTAGAGTATAGAATTTAAAACTGTACTACCGTTTGCTGTTTAGGTCATCCGCTACCTTTGAACATGGAGATGGCGACCACGTGCTGTGCTGTTTCATACAAATAGCAGTAACTGACATGAATGCGACACTTCGTCGTGTTCCCGAGCGCGCCTATCTACAGAGGGAGAGGATAATTGATCCTTGTACAACACGAGATAGGACAAACAACAGGCCGATCGTGGTCCCTGGGATCTCAATCTTAGGAGGTACCTGGTTCCTCGGCATTATAGGCAAGTTTAGTTGACAGGCAGTAGTTTCAATCCGTTCGATTTCGACATACTCACAAGCTGTCAGCTCCAGTGAAGTGAATCAAATAAATGCATCAACTGCAAAAAATAAATCTACAAAGCGTATGAAATACTAGCTTTTGCCACGCTTTGGCTCCGCCCGCGTGGATGTCGGTTATCGTTACTAAACATAGCCTATGTCCTTTCTCATGGTCTAATCTACCCCTAAACCAAATTTCATAAAAATCGGTACTTCAGTGGTTTAGGCGTGAAAGCGTAACATACAGACAGACAGACAGAAAAAGTTACTTTCGCATTTATAATATTAGAATGGATTTTCCTGGGTATACTGTGGAAGGACCTCTGTGGCTCAAGTTTGGAAAAAAATATTCGTGGGTTGAGTTTCGGGAGTACAAATGGAAGACGCCTACCGTTGAACTGAATAATTATGTAAGTATTTTATAAATTATAACGAAAAGAACCGGATCGTCCTAATTTATTGGATACAATAATATTTATAGGTATTTGTTGAAATAATAAAACAATTATTTAATTATGCATGCTGTTTGAAACTGGAAAATCTGGCTATTTTGGAAACCAGATTTTCCAATATACTAGTTTTGTATCTAGTTTGGTAGATTGGCATTTGAATGAATTTTGTTATAGCATTTATTATGCTAACTTTTAAGTTCGAAAAACATTGGGAAAAATGAAATGCTCAAGTGAGACTCGAACTCACTTGAGCATTTATAGACGGAAATAAAGAGAAGGAAAATTTGGAATGATTCAAGTGTGGCTCAATAACTCAGTTGGAAGAGCAGTCCCCCTGAGATTGGCATTTTTTACATAAATAGGTATGGTGGTAATGGGTATTAGATGTAAAACCCTAACCCAGATGCCCAGAGTGCATGGATCGCGAGGAGACCAGCTTCCACCTGCTTGAAAAATTACTCATGTACATTTAAAAGATGACAGTGAACGTGGCCGCTACGCAGGAGGCGTGGGTTCGATCCCCGCTCAGTGCAAGTATTTGTATGCTTATATATGAGTATTAGCATTGGCCTGGTCGAGCCTCGGAGAGCACGTTAAACTGTCGGTCCCAGTTGCCATATGAACATGTATGGCAGTCGTTACAGGGAATTAGGTGAAATGCCCCACATAGAAGGGCTGATCACCCGATAGGAGACACTCTAGGTACAGAAGACCTGGAGGATCTGAAGGTGGAACAGATCCTAAGATTATGTAAGGAAATAGTTATGTTCGACGGAACGCCGAAATTACTGAGTATTCCATATCCTGTACAAATGTTTCAAATTGAAGGCCAGGTTTTGGTGTAACTTTAGTTTTAGAAAAAGCATATGAGTTGAAATAAAAGAAAGCCACATTATATCACCCGGCCGGTCACGGCGTCCCCTGCCGGCAGTTTATAGTAAGTCCACATACGAAGTCGCAGGCAAAGCTAGTTATTAGTATGGCTATACATAGAATAGATCGATACCAATCTGTAATCGAATAATTTTAATAAATGATCAATAAATTGAACTCGATTCATACTGTCGTTGTCCTCATTCTGGCGCGAAGGCTACAATCGATTGAACCGAGTGTTGAAACGAGACATCGATGCGGAGGGTACCCCTTCATTTATCTCCAACGTAATTCGTATTGTCACCGCGTTGCACGTTGTTTGAGCGGGAGTTGCGCAAGCGTCGCGGTCAGGCGCGCGAGGCCGATGCTTGGCCTCATTTTACCCAATGCGCAAATGTCAGGATCAAGGCTATGAACATTTGAGAATACATACTTCTTGTTGTGAATATATTTGCAACTATGAATTGAGGTATTGCATACTGCATATCCCTACATACATGTTTATTAACACCCATATTCCGCCTACTATGAGTTTCGGTCCCACGTAATAGGAGGCGAGCCTATTGCCGCCAAGCGGGCACTATAGTTATGGTCTATATATTCACTATCGGATTAAGAACAGCCCTATCCCTTAGTCACCTTCTATGACACCGACAGAAAAAGATAGGATGGCCCTATTCTATTCCACCGGGAACCACTTATTTTCTAATATCTTCTAAGTTACTAAGTAATAAATAGCACAGAATAGGTAATAGAAATTATTTAGGTAATCTGTAGTCTGTGGTGGATAGCCGATACTCACCATTTTATCGGCAAACATTGCTGCGCACGGAAAAATAGACGCACAAGGATGGCAGAAGCCGGCAGGTTGACGTTGACCCGCCTTGTTAGTTTGTGAGGGAATAACTAATGTATTTTTTTTTTCATTTTTTTTTAATTTGTGAAATAGTATTACATTGTTAGGTACATTATGATAACACCCATAAAACCCGTATTGGTTTATCTTGGGTGTGAGTGTACATATATATCTTCATCAATTACATGCTTGCATTCAATTTATATAAACAACAATAATTAGGTACATACATATCAACAAAAACACAAAAAATTTCGCCGATAACAATAAATAGTAAGTGCAGAGTAGGTAGGTGTACAATCTCAGGCTAAAAAGTGCAGGATTTGGTTGCAAACGAGGTGTGTAGCCCGTTGAAGAAGGAAAATAGCTTATTGCATGAGATGATTGATAATACTGTCTCACACTCGACTGAAGACGAGTAAGGGCATTTTCCTGTAGTTTTAATTATTCCGTGAGTGCAAACATGAACCTTGCGGAATACCTTCAAGGTTTTAAATACATAGGTCATCATCTTTCACGGTTACTGGTGGCATCCACTTACTTCTTTTCATTTGTATTTAGCTTATGCGGCAACATACATACATACAGTCACGCCTTTTTCCCAGCGGGAATGTATTTCTATTTGCTACGATGCTGTCATACATCTTTCGCTTCTTCTACTTTCATAATTGTTTTCATACACGCTCGCCGGTTTTGGTAACTCTTGTCATGTCTCTTCTTCATTCGGCTAATGAGGGTTTCTAGAACGACTGCCGTCTGCCCTCCGCACTACAAGAGGTAAGTCTGCTCCAGGATCTCGTTTTTTTTTTAAGGAACACATCAATTTCACTTCACCTCGCCTGATGGTAAGCTAAAGGCAAAGTCTCCGAAAGAGGGTCACCATCGTAAAAATTTACCAGATACCTTTTCCCGCCCCGATTAAAGGACCCGGGACTGTAGGAAGGAGGAGACAAGTGAGCTGGCAAGGAGCTCCAGGTCTTAATGGTGCGGCATATAAATGATTCACCAAACCGCTTGGTTCTAGAAGGTATATTTTGCACAGTATGCAAGGGACATCTAAACCCTGCACGTGTAGTCCTGTGGAGGAAAGGAGAGGGTGGGACTAATTGGAAGAACTCATCAGAACATCGTCTTTTGTTCAGTAAGTCTGTGACGTTGACGAGCGCTTTATAGATGTTGGTATAGTAGGGAAGTCTCGTACACCATCATGTCGTTATTTCCCTGTAGTTTCTATTACACCATGAGTGCAAGACTTAGCGTGGCGGTAGTGAACGCGGTCGCTACGCAGGAGGCGCGGGTTCGATCCCCGCTCAGTGCAAATATTTGTATGCTTATACAAGTATTTGCATTGGTCTGGTCGTGCCTCGAATAGCACGTTAAGCGTTCGGTCCCGGTTACCATACGTGTATGGCAGTCGTTACAGGGGAATTAGGTGTAATGGCCCACATACGAGTAGAAGGGCTGATCACTCGTCCGGTCAAACGGCGAGTAGTAGTAGTACCTAGTAGTAAACCTTACGAAATATCTAGGTGGCAGATACCGGTCTGTATTAGATTCAAAGTGTCTCGCTTCGCGTGGAAACGAGTTATTTCTGTTATAATTGACGCTTTTCCTCAATCGGAACCGGATGGAAACATTACGTGCGTCCATCTATAGCTAATGTGTCCGGTGTTCTCGTTGATACATTATCAATAATAACACTGAGTACACACGGTCTCGAAACGACATAGAGACGTTGCCGCTCTGACCATTTTCGACCGCTTCTACCACGGTGAGTGTTCTGAGGAGTTATTTCAACTGATCCCACCCTCTCCCTTCCTATCCAGAAAAACTCGTGCGGGTCTGCGGTGCCATCCACACACGGTGGAATCCATACCATCTCGCACTAAACGGTTTGGAGGCTCTTTCCTCTGCCGCACGTTAAAGAGCTGGAATGCTTTGCCCGCATACGTGTTTGCCTCTTCTTACCGTCCCGGGTTCTTCAAGCGGGGCGTGAAAAGGCATCTATCAAAGCCGGTAAGTTAGGGACCACCATTTTACGTCCAATGGCATCGAGAATGGTTGTCCGCATATGATAGGCCTCCTCTCAATATTCCCAAACCCTCTATAGTGGTCATTCTAGTGGACATTTCGCTGAGCTCGCTCAATCACCTTTCATTTTTAAACTTGATTATAATATTAGTCGTGAGTTACGTCGATTTTAGCGTAATGATCAAAATAATATATTTATTCAGGGCATAACACACTTAGATGTACTGATAAGTTTTTAATACCTAGAACTAAGCGTCGTGAAGATAAAACTGACGAGTTTGCATTAAGTAGGTATATATTAAATTTTTACACTTATCTACGAGTAGATCTATACACCTTTTTAGGTTACCTGTTAAGGCCCTCTATTCCTGCAAAAGTAGGCATTTATAGCGATCCCGGCCGCTCGTAAAATATTACGCGCGAACGCAGTGACGGTGAACTCGGAAATGACCCCGCCAGCGTCACAGTATAGAAATATGCAGTAGGAAAACTTGATTTGACTTAGAAAATTAAATGCAGTTTTTTTAACTTTATTTAGTTATATGATTATATATATATAAATAAATACGAAATTAAAAAAACTGTATGAGTTTGAGAACTGTTTGTTCTATGTGTTTAGTTGCTTGGGCGAAAAAAACTTACATTATAATAATAATAATGCTTGTAATTTTACAAACATTTGTTTGAATTGATGCTAACGGTTACTTTATATAATCGCACCATTCGTCGTCGACAGGGCAGTTAAATACCTAAAGTTAACGAGATTAACAACTTTTTTCGTGCGGGAATCCCCTCGGATACCCCCCTGCCGGAGCCGGAAGGGGAGGTTATGTCGGACTCGAACCGACTTTTTAGTCGGTTCGAGTCCGACTGTGGGCACGCCGACTGTGGGTCGTGGTGCTAGTTTTTATGAAGTATTTATATAAATTTGCACTGTACCTTCTTTTTTTCGTGCGGAAATCCCCTCGAATACCTCCCCTGCCGGAGCCGGAAGGGGAGGTTAGGTCGGACACGAACTGACTTTTTAGTCGGTTCGAGTCCGACTGTGGGCACGCAGACTGTGGGTCATGGTGCTAGTTTTTATGAAGTATTTATATAAATTTACACTGTACCTTCTTTTTTTCGTGCAGAAATCCCCTCGAATACCTCCCCTGCCGGAGCCGGAAGGGGAGGTTAGGTCGGACTCGAACCGACTTTTTAGTCGGTTCGAGTCCGACTGTGGGCACGCAGACTGTGGGTCGTGGTGCTAGTTTTTATGAAGTATTTATATAAATTTACACTGTACCTTCTTTTTTTCGTGCGGAAATCCCCTCGAATACCTCCCCTGCCGGAGCCGGAAGGGGAGGTTATGTCGGACTCAAACCGACTATTTAGTCGGTTCGAGTCCGACTGTGGGCACGCCGACTGTGGGTCGTGGTGCTAGTTTTTATGAAGTATTTATATAAATTTACACTGTACCTTCTTTTTTTCGTGCGGAAATCCCCTCGAATACCTCCCCTGCCGGCGTCGGAAGGAGAGGTTATGTCGGACTCGAACCGACTTTTTAGTCGGTTCGAGTCCGACTGTGGGCACGCCGACTGTGGGTCCTGAGGCCTGAGGTGAGGTTGTCATTGAAATATCCCTCGCACCCCGGCTGACCCAAGGACAGTAATTCTCCTGGGTCTGCTGGGGTGCGAGAGATATGCTTTCGGCAATCTCACCTCCGGCAACCAAGGACCCAAGACGACGTGCGTTTTAGTCGGTTTGAGTCCGACATAACCGCCTCCACCGGCTTCGTGGGGGTGGTATCCACGAGGATTTTGCGCACGATAAAAAAAGGCCAATAATTAAACTAACCTACCTAAATATTAAAATTATTCTATCCTAAACTAAAACTAAATTTATATTTATTTACACACACACAAATTATATACAATGTACGAATATTGTAGGTACTAGGTACCCCTGTACTGATATAGATAAAATATGAATTATAGAAAATCGTAAGTAGCATCTTCAGTAGTAATACTGATATTCTTATACTATGGCGCTATGAGCGTAATATTTAGGTATGATAATTTTTTAAATTACCAATCGGAGTTAGAAATTTAGTTTATGGCTTTGCACGACTTCTTTAGCTTGCGTTGTTTATTGCCCATATTGAATGACTTGCAACAATTTATTATAAATACGTAAAACCGATTGATTGATGCACGAAACTGTCGCGCAAAAACTGACACAGGTCCTACTTCGGTAAGCGCCAGCGCGCGACTGGCGCAACTTTTCGGGCCTCAGCGGCGCGAGCACTCGCGAATTTAGTAGGTATTTAAATATAACTTTAAAAATTATTTCATAATATAGTCAAAATCTGCGAAAATGTCTAGACATATGTAGTGGCTTTAGTTTAGTACAAAAATTTTATAGAAAGCATAAGTAATTTAGTCATAATATTCAAAAAAAAATAACGAAAAGGGGTAACTTTGGGATTTTTTTCTATCGAGTGAAGTTCATCAGATCTGGTAACTGAATGCGAATTTGACTAGACTGGATCCTTAACTAATATATATCTTTTTTTCGAAATTTAAAACGCTTTTTCCTATGATTCAAATGCTTTTAAAAAACTCAAAATGCGGCCTACCTGGCCTTAAAAAGACTGTTAGGAAGTCGTACTATTAGGTGATCTGTGGTCGTACGGCATACCTACATCCTACATATTCATGGTATTTTATGCCATTGGCCATTGGTATATTGAGTTCAAAATAAAAAAAATAATCAAATACAAATACATAGGGAAAAAGAATCTTCTCGGGCGGGACTCGAACCCGCAGTCTTTCCCTTACAGGGGGAATGCCTGACCAATTCGGCTACCGAGACACGCCCGATATGATTCAAATTTCCCATCTTATACGTCTTTAAGGTGACGTGGCGTCATCTACTGATTTTCTTACGAAAAAAAAAGCAAAAACTTAACCAAAA
The DNA here is from genome assembly GCA_914829495.1 of Eilema sororculum. Taxonomy (NCBI): domain Eukaryota; kingdom Metazoa; phylum Arthropoda; class Insecta; order Lepidoptera; family Erebidae; genus Eilema; species Eilema sororculum. The sequence continues at coordinate 6,473,558 of OU618543.1, forward strand.
AACCAGTTCAATTAGTTATCTATTTTTTTTAAATATTCTTATTTCAAATCTGATATAAGCTTCCGCCTGGAATATTATAATATTATATAATCTGTTATTAAAATAAAACTAGCAGTTTCCTATGACTTCTATGAAATAAACTAATGTATATTTCTGAATTCTCAACTTTTGTGTCTCAGGAACGATTATTATTAACCCATTTAAAAAAAAAATCCTATAGGTAAGTTCGCTGCTTATTCCAACTGTAAAAATGGGTAACTGAATATTTACATAAACACATATATTAGGTACCCGATAGACATTGCTGCATTGAATACATAGGGAAAAATGAATCTTCTCGGGTGGGACTCGAACCCGTGATCTTTCCCTTAACACGTTCCGTGCGTCGTGAACTCTATATAAAATACAGTTCTCTCTATGCGACGGCGGGTGTTTTCAAAGGTTTTTCTATGAGTATGAAAGAGATAATTAGATATTTGTGAATATGTTTTAAAACAGGACTCAAATCTAATAAAAAGAGGTATGGCAAAATTGTGGTCACGACGCACAGTGACTAAGTTTATTTCACTATACGCGGCATGAGAAGTATTTGCCCACACATGACCACCTCATGCCGCACTGTAATTCGGTGCGCTACATGGTAAATTCGCCGAAGTGACGCGCAGTAGCAGCATAAAGTTATATTTTATTAGCATAATATAATTATTATAGTATATTAGCATAATGAAAAAGTCACGTAAAAGAATAGAGTTTAGTGAAGATGGGAAGGACAATAAAAGTACAATAATATACTATTATGTTTGTGTGCAAACAAAATAAACCGGGTCGCATAATAAAGCCAAAATTGCTATCTCATTAATGTTGATTAGTAAAATCTCAATTTTAAGACTGATTTATATAGTAGTAGAATAGCCTGAGAATTATTTCGTATTTATACAAATATTGTTATTATGATACCTACCTATCTACCATTGATAAAAAAGTATGACTGATTTATTTTGAAGTAGATAATCCTTTTAAGTTTCTAGGTTAAAAATAGTTTACCTATAGCGGTACCCATTTTTAAAGAAAATTTAATATCCATCGATATTTTTCTTTCAGTACAATTATTATTTCATGTCCCAACACTACCAAAGTGATTGAGGCCAGCTTACAGTGTGCGGTATGGCAAAATACTTCTCATGAAATGTGACTTTTTTTTAAAACGTTCTATCTCCGAAATTATTGATCAGAACTGCAGGCGATCAGAGATGCTTATACAACATTATATTCACTAGCATTTCGTATAAAAATTATTAAAATAGCTATAAATTTCATAAAGTTATGGCCTTTCAAAGTCTGGAGCTGATGTGGACAAATAATGTTCATGACGCACTGTAATAAGTAAGGATATGGATGCATAGAGGTCATGTAGCACCCAGGGAAAGTATTGTCTTTTAGTAAACGCATGGAACGTGTTAAATACATTCAAATAATTGCATTAACCTGTCAGACAAAACGTTGTCTGTAGCGTTTGATGAAAAGATCCTAAAAAAGTCATCTTATAACCATTTTAGAAAAGATTTCGAAAGCAATACTACTTAATTTCTTGTAATTATGAATAGTTAGGTAATCAAACAAAGTCTGATTTGATTTTTTGTAAACTTGTTTCATATTTAATACCTACTTAGGGAACACCTAGGTACTTCAATTTTGCAATAGGTAATTGTTATTTATGCTAATATTTATTTAATACTTTAATAACACATTTTAACGAATTCTATCGCAATTCATTTGGTGTTATTTTCTTAATTACACTTACCCGCCGAGATCATGCCTACAGCAATTTTGTTACGTCGGGAGCAGTGTAAATAATAATAAAGCCAGTTTCTATAGGTATTTAAATAAATATTCTATATGTAATATTCGCAAGAAGTACAAATTGAAGCGCAATTTACGTTGCAATGGTAATTCCCATACATAAGGGTCACAAAGGGTAGCGGAAAGTATTCAAAGTAATAATTAATCCTACAAGGAACAAGGTGCCAGCTAAAGGTGCCTGATCAATGCACTCACATCAAATGAGGTAGCCTTAATGGTTAGTCAACACTTTGACAAACAAGACATTAGCCTTGAGAACTGTCATAACGGCTCATAACTCATTAGCGAGATCCATCACGACGTCCTACAATAACCCGCCTTCGTTGTAGATAAGTATGAATTAGGAACTGGGCACTATACATATAATACCTACTATTAAAACACTGGGCGACTGGGCCAAAGAAACTCCTTAGTTAAAAAAAATCTTCTGAAGATGCGGTCAAAACTAATATAATATTTTAGTTTTTTTAAGGCCAATTTTTTTTTAAATGTCATTTCAGGAAAAGGAATCTTAATTTAAAATAATGTAGGTACCTAGCCATATGATCTTACAGATCACAACGGATAATAAGTAGCAAAGACGCAAAACATCCGCAACGATCCAGAGACAATAATTTAAATTCAGAATAAATAGTGCTGACCACTGACCACATCGTTCATCGCGCACGCTCTACTTTATGCTTATTCGTACTTTTAGTTCGTTAGGCAGACAAACTAAGCTGTTTTAAATCGATTCCTCTCTAGTAGCTTTGACCCACATCCGAGCGGGTCAAAGCCAGCCCTATTCGCTCAGAATAATGTCTCGTCGCAGTTAACTTATAAATTATAATAAGCTTCTGGCTTTCTTGTTGACTAATTTATTACTAATTTGTTTCATATCGACTGGAGTATAACAATTTCTTAAGACTTTAATAAGTTGAAAGGGCTACTTAGAGGGTCCCTTAAAAAGTTTTCTCAATTTTATTTTGGAACTTTGGGAAGTTTTGAAATCATAATTACTTTACGAATACGAAGTTAAAACTCGAATAACTTCCTTATTGGCTTAGAGAGTATTGTTGACATTTTATAAATCCGGTATGGATACATTTAATTAGGGATCTACAGCTCTTCTTCTTCTTCTGCCGAATGGACGACGGCGACGGCACTTCTCCTCTGGAAGTCAGGTTTCGCTGTGTGCTGTTACTTACCCTTTTTTGAAATCATTCCAATACCTGGTTTAAGTATGAGTATTTTCATTACAAACAATACAGTATTTCCTCTTTATAATATTAGTATCTTGATAGGTAGGTAGCTATAAATAGTTAGGTATAGTTATAATCAATATTAATATTATAAATGCGAAAGTAACTCTGTCTGACTGTCATCTGTCTGTCTATATGTTACGCTTTCACGCCTAAACCACTGAACCGATTTTGATCAAATTTGGTACAGGGGTAGATTAGACCATGAGAAAGGAATAGGCTGTGTTTGGTCTCGATAGCCGACATCCACGCGGGCGGAGCCGTGGGCAAAAGCTAGTGTAAGTATATATCCGTATGTAAACAAAGGCTTATAGGTACATTAGTCGCATAACTCGCATATGAGCACAAAATTAGCTACATGAAAACTAATTAAGTACATTTAGAGTTCGTTCCGTAACGCAAAGGTTGAACTGATAACACATTGACCAGGAAAACAATGGCCGGAGTACGGTTGTGCTTATATTGTGTCAGTAGAACATTATGCTGTAGTATACCTACCTGCCCATTACTTATTCAAATCGTTTGATTAAGTGTACCTACTGTATACATCAAGCATTCAGTAGGTCATCATTCAATACTTAGAATCTTTTCAGGAAGACCTCTACAATCCCCGGGTGATGTCAAAGTCGGTGAAGCGTCGGTAGCTTAGTGGTTAAGGAGTCGGCCTCACGATCGAGAGGTCCCGGGTTCGATCCTGGCCATTAGACTACCGACGTGAACCCACTCCTAGCACAAGCAATTTAGCTTAGTTGGAGGGGTTAGAGGGAATATTAGTAACTTTGGTTCTAATATTCTTTATTAAAAAAAAAAACAGAGTTCTGTACTTAACCCGTTCTTTGAACCAGTTGTTGGAGACTGAAAAAAATGTAACAAAGGTTGAAGGTTTATTTATACTGTTTATACTGTAGATTGATGGCGCTTGGTGGAATCTGCTACACATATTGAATAACACACTTGTACTTTTCCACTGTCTTTATTTCTAGACCTGACCGGTTTCGCCTTACGGCATTCTCAAAGGTTCACATTGATATTTATACCTTTTTTATATATCAGTACGTGGCAGAAAAACACACAGCCTCCCTGATGGAAAGAAGTTACCGTGGCCTGTGGACGTGGGCAACACCAGGGGAGTCACACTTGTGCTGCCAACCCTGAAAGAGCACAGAGTTTCTGTGCCATCAGTGAAGAAGACTTCGAAAGTACTTCCCCATTCGGACTGCTCAATTGGCTACGGTTAAATTAAGAATGGTAAAAGAGTGGTAAAAATTGCGTCGGTTCTTATTTAATAGTTTTTGTTTATTTTTAATCATCCACCAAACCTATAATAGTAACTGATTTGACTATCAAATTATCACTAAATATTTTTTCATACAAGTTAAGTTACCATACGGTGATACCGTCCGTCGTGTCCTACCTCAGTCAAAATCACGTCATCATCGTCATCTTCCGAGTCTATTTCCCAACTCGGTTGGGACATTTTCCTTGAAGCGACTGTTATTGACCACCACAACTCACGCACTCACTCTTCCTCGAATATCATTGTACGGATTTGCGCTTGGAGAATCAAGTGTGGATTTTTTGTACCATCTGCACATTGAAGGGCGTCATTAGATGCAAAATCAAAAATACATACTAATATTTTAAATGCGAAAGTAACTTTGTCTGTCTGTATGTTACGCTTTCACGCCTAAACCACTGAACGGATTTTGATGAAACTTGGTATAGGGGTAGATGAGAAAGGGCCTAGGCTATGTTTAGTCGCGATAACGACATCCACGCGGGCGGAGCCGCGGGCAAAAGCTAGTCATTCATATAGTACAGGCCACACTGAGAACGCAACGGTGTTGTTTAGCCTCCAAGCTATTTATGGTTCGACTTTCAGTCTATCTCCATAATCCACTGGTCCAGTCCCGTGGACCATCAAATATCCCATGGGATATTTTAGGGTACCGACCACCGCCGTAACTAATGCTACAGATTTTCGTATGGCAAGCAAATGAGACGGATGGCGGAGAGGTTCCAATGTATTAAGATTGGTTAGCCCTTCTTGAACCACTCGCAATGTGCTAAATTAAACTACAATTGTACGGTTTCGCTTGGTATACTAGGACATATTTATATTTTAGCTTTTTTTTTTAAGATTCGCAGTGCAAATATATGCATGAATATGGCTATTTGCATTAGTCTGGGTGTTTCTATGTATAATATGTATGTATTTACTAAAGAAAAGTATCTAAGTATGTTTATCCGCATTCTAGATTCCATAACAAGCTAGTTAAACTTACCGGTCTAGATAGCGTTGTGCAGAATGTTGTGGAATATTTATTTATTATTATAGCTCAACCCTTCATACGTTTCGTTGTGCTCGTTCTCATTGTGGCTTACGCTTTACTTGCCATGCGTTGTTGTCGAGTGACTAGCTCGCATCCACTCGCGTCTAACGCTAACCCACTTCTGGCTTCGGCTTTCACAACTTGTTGCATCACACAGCACAATGCCGAGATGTGCGAACTTACAAATGAGTTATATAAAAATAATTACAGTATTCCCACAGCCCACAGCCACTAGTACAGCTACTGTCCCGTGTGATTCTAAAAAGATTTAGATTTCTCTGCGGAATTTAACGGGAAAGCTTTATTATATTATTTTGTTGTTGAGTTCCAAGGGAAACGTCGGTAGCTTAGTGGTTAAGGAGTCTTACGATCGAGAGGTCCCGGATTCGAGTCCTGGCCATTACACTACCGAAGTGAACCCACTTCTAGCACAAGCTATTTAGCTTAGTTGGAGGGGTAAAGGGAATATTATTTGTAACTAGCTTTTGCATGCGGCTCCGCCCGCGTGGATGTCGGTTATCACGAACAAACATAGCCTATGTCTTTTCTCAAGGTCTTATCTACCCCTATACCAAACTTCATCAAAATCGGTTCAGCGGTTTAGGCGTGAAAGCGTAACATACAGACAGGCAGACAGACAGAGAGAGTTACTTTCGCATTAATACTATTAGTATGGAAGTATGGATTTAGGTTCTAATATTCTTTTGAAAGAAAAAAAAAATAGCTCTGGTACTGGTACGGTCGCCTCTCAGCGTAAATGCTGTCCGCGTGGCCGTGGTAGTGCAGGCGGACAGCGCTGGTTTTCAGAGGCGGCCGCGAGTGTGACGTCCCAGGTTTTCACGTCGATGGGCCCCGGTCTTCTTCTTCTATCGTGGCGATGGTGCCTCGGCCCTCAAATTATCTTCTCCCAGTGTGCTGCCACCTGTATGGCGTTCTCGGAGGCGCACATGAGGTCCTGCGGTGTACCTGTGTATGGGCATTTAGCACATGTCAACAGATGGACCATTGTCTGTGGAGTAACTCCACATTCACATCGCAGGTCCGCCCCCTCCGAGAACCCCCATCTGGCCCGGCATTCCTTACTTCGGCCAACCCGAGTCCGGAGTCTGTTTAAAGACTTCCATCTGGTCCAGGGCAGATCATGTCCAGGCGGGAGTTCCTCCGGCACAAAAAGGGTCGGTAGTGGTTACCACTTCCCAATAGCTGGGCCTTATGCTTGTCTGTCTGACACCTACGTGGTATAAAAAATATTTGGCACTCTTTAAAAAACCCTGGCCAATGTCAAAGGAGGGTTTCCATCGAAACCAAAATACGGAAACAGATAGATAGGTAATTAAAAAAACTTATTATTCTTGAATCTTTACATTGACATTTAACTCCCATTATAATTAAAATTTGTGTGCATTTTAATTGTATAGATGACCGTGAGGATGATTGCAACGTTTTTTTGTTCCTCAATTTAGATAATAATTAATGAATGTTTATTGATTGCTGATTGATCTCAGTGTCAGCTGGGGGTGATCGGTGGAGCCGCCTGTCACCCTAGCAGAAGCAGGCCGCGGCAGCAGCGCAAAGTTCGCCTCCCCGTACCCGGGGCTAGATGGGGACACTGGTCAATGTGGTCCCCACAACCCGAAGGCGGCCATCGAAAGAGATGGTCCTGGGTCTGCCAGGGTGCGAGAGATATGCTTTCGGCAATCTCACCTCCGGCAACCAAAGACCCAAGACGGCGTGCGTTTTAATCGGTTAGAGTCCGACATAACCACCTCCACCGGCTCCGAGGGAGGTGGTATCCGTGGAGATTTTTCGCATGATAAAAAAAAAAGAGATGCTGGTCATGCTATGTGAAGGAAGTAAAAGAAAGAAAGTAAGCAAACACGTAGCGTACACCATCTCATAGTGTGGCTACCGCCCCCCCCCCCCCCCTCCTCCCAAAAATACGGCGGTGGTAATAATATATAATAATAGATAAATAAAGATTCCACAAAATTCTACACAACGATATCTTGACGAAGCTTAACTAGCTTGTGTTATGAAATCTAGAATGCGGATACACATTCGCGATTTTCGATACTTTTTGTTTTAAATACATACTTATACCTACATAGAAACACCCAGATCAATGCAAATAGCCATATTTATGCATACAAATATTTGCACTGAGCGGGATCGAGTCCGCGCCTCCTGCGTAGCAGTCGCATTCACGACCACCACGCCACAGAGGCTGTCTCATGGTAATATGAATACCGCACTAGAACCGGCAAAAGCTGAGTCTCATCACATGCTGCCTTTGGGTCTTCAGTTGCCGAAGATGAGATAGCCAGAAACACATCTCTCGCACCAAAGTTGACCCAGAGCCATCTCTGGTTTTGAGATGATCCCCCTCAGATGAAAGCCAATGAAAAAGTACCTACAGTATTTATGGTTTTTAATTATTCTTCACTAACTTTTGCCCGCGGCTCCACCCGCGTAGATGGTGGTTATCGCAACGAAACATAGCCTATGTGTTTTTTTTCCATGGCGTTCCCAATCGACAGCCTCCGTGGCGTGGTGGTAGTGAACGCGACTGCCATGCAGGGGGCGCGGGTTCGATTCCCGCTCAGTGCAAATATTTGTATGCATGAATATGGCTATTCGGCCGCATTAGCATTGGGCTTCAGTGCAAACAGACGTGTTTACAACAATTATAATTAAATAATATTAAATTGCTGAATTGTGACCTACTTTATACCAATAGCCGGTAATAAAGAGCGTGTAAAATATAATACAAAGTGAAACCACTGTGACAATAATGCGCTGTAAGTAGATAATATAAGTATATAATTAGATCGGATTGTAACCCGAAAGAATGGAAAGCAGCCCGTTTAGTAAGGGTAGCCGGACCTGCCGCACGCCGCCACCTGCAACTCCTTCACCCGCTACTCACTCAAATGTGCAGGCTCAAATTGTGACCTATGTGGATACCATCCCAACCCCGGAGATCCAGAACTGGATGACCTCTATCGAGCAGTACCTTAATGAGGTATGTAATATTGCTGCAGAGGGAAAATTAAACTCAGAGCAGAAACTACGCATTAGCTCACTGTGCCGAAAAGTGAGTCACGGCACGTCCCAAATGGCAGTGCAATATCAGGCCCTCAAAGCAAAAACTGTTCAAGCCACCACAGCTGGCCGAGCCCTCCAGGATGACCTTAACCTATCGCAACAACTCAACGACCTAAAACATGCCATTGAGGAATCCACAAAGTACAAAGCCGGGACATCATTTGCAGATATGGTAAAAAAGGGGACTAACGAATTTTTACCTACATCTCGTTTCAGTTCGGTAGCGATCTATCCCAATGACAAGGCCAAATCAAGTGAAGACACCAAGTCCCTAGTCCAAAAAATTATCTGCCCTGAGCAAATGAAGCTGCAAGTAAGAGGTCTGCGTAAGACAAAGAACGGTGGCGTCATTATTAGCACTGACACAAAGGGAGACATCGAAAAGCTAAAGCGATCAGCCCAGCTAACAAACTCAGGCCTTATAGTAGACGACCAGCTCAAAAGAAAGCCGAGAATTATAGTAATCGGAGTACCAGCGTCTATGCAAGAAAAGGAAGTTTTTACCTGCATATACAACCAGAACCTGGAGGACAAGCTACAGGATTACAGCCTCGAAAAGTTTCTGGCTTCGATCAGGCTAAGCCATAAATCGGGCAAAAAGGATGCAGAGACCTGTAATTATGTGATTGAGGTACCTCCAAACATTCGTAAAGCCCTGATTACCAACGAGAGAGTATTTGTGAACTGGTCGTCTTGCCCTGTCAGAGACTTCACGCTGGTTACTCGATGCTTCAAGTGCCAGCAGTATGGCCATGCGGCAAAGACTTGTAGGGAGACCACATACACCTGCGGACAGTGCGGAGAACAAGGACACTCAAAAAAGGACTGTACAAAGAAAGCAGACGAAGCAAAATGCGCGACTTGCTCAAAGTTCAAGAAGCCCAGCAATCACACCACGGGAGCGCCTGAATGTCCAGCAAAAACAATGGCAGAAAGAAGGTATATTAATTCCATTGATTATGAAGGCGCCTGAGAGCGCCCTTAACCAAGTTATTGTTTTGACCTTAAGCCGTTATAGCTTTAAATTATCTTATAGTTTAAGAATAATGATCCATAATTTAATAAATGATATAGATTACTTCTCTGTATCAGAGTCCAGGACGTGTGAGGCGGAGGAGTGCAAACAATATCTGACCACGAGCATTAACCCATTAAACATAATAACCCAGAACATACGTAGTGTCTTCAAGAATTTAGATAGCTTTCTAACATTACAGCATAGAATAAATATTAATCTTGACGTCATCGTATTGACGGAATGTAGGCTATCCTTACCATATAACATACCACTAATACCGGGCTATAACATGCACAGAAGTAATACAATATATAATCAGAACGATGGTGTAGTAGTTTACATAAGAAATAATGTAAATGCAACTGTAGAGGAGCCAAATATGCAAGAGTGTAATAGATTATTGATAAAAATAGGAACAGACTTGGCCATACTAGCAATATACAGGCCGCACGCCTTTAATGATAAGTATAAATTTATTGATTCATTAAATGACACCTTGCAAAACCTGTCTTCCTACAAAAATATAATCTTAATTGGAGACATAAACATAAACATCCTAAAAGGACAACAAGACCTAAAGGAGGATGCCTTACACTATCTCAACCTCTGCTCATTTCACGGCTTGTTCCCCGCGCACTCTTTTATCACGCGTCAGGCAAGTGGGTCTTGCCTCGACCACGTCATGCTAAAAACACAATACCCAGCACACGCACTTGTCATCAATTCCACAATTACCGATCATAGCGCTGCCTTACTAAATCTGAGTTGCATGTTACCCAAACTAGATAAAACACGCTTAGTCACCAAATTAAACATGAACAAACTTGAAGACGATTTACGCGACATCGACTTTGACCCAGTTTATTTTTCTGATGACGTGCAATTTAGTATGCAATACATGACTGATAATATTAAAAATGCAATACATAAAAACACAAAATTAATACGATTGCATAAAATAAATCATAATTTGAAACCTTGGATTACACCAGGCCTAATCCGCTGCATGAGACACAGGGATCAACTTCACCTGAAATGTAGACAAAATCCCAATAATTTAACGCTACAGTTGTCGTACAAAAGATACAGGAACTTTTGCAATGATTTATTAAGAAAAGTAAAAATAAATCATGACAAAATAAAACTGGAAAGTGCGGGGTCGAATAGTAAAAAGATCTGGCAGCATATTAAGAATATAACTTACACTACGAAGCAAAATGAATCGCCTTCAAGTTTATTGAACACCCACACATCACATGTAACATCCGCTAACATAGTAAATAAGTTCTTTGTAGATGTCGGTAAGCGACTTGCACAGCAAACGCAAGCAAATACAATAAACCCCCTATTCCCGAGTGCGACTACCCTATCATCTCTTGTACTATTGGATACTGACGAAGAGGAGGTAGAGCGGATAATCTTGAATTCAAAAGATGATTGTGCTGTTGGCTGGGACCTCATATCAAATAAAATACTGAAAAAATACAGACATATACTGGTGCCACCGTTAACTTACATTTTCCAAAAATGTCTAGCGACAGGCGTTTTCCCTAAGTGCCTAAAAAAGGCGGTAGTAGTCCCTGTATATAAGTCTGGAGCAAAAGACCAAGTAACGAATTACAGACCTATTTCCTTACTACCAGCAATCTCAAAAATACTCGAGAAAATTGTGAATAATAGGCTGATGAAATATTTGGAAGATAATGCGCTTTTATCAAATACACAATTTGGATTTAGAGCTAATAGGTCTACAGCCGATGCCGTACATCATCTGACGGATTATATAGTACAACAACTTGATAAGGGTAAGCGTACAGTGGGAATCTTTTTGGACCTTGCTAAAGCGTATGATACTGTCTATATCCCTAAGCTGTTGAACAAGCTTGACAACATGGGAATAAGAGGCGTACAGTTAGAGCTCCTCAAAAGCTACTTAAAAGAGCGTACCCAATGTGTAAAGATCGGCAGCGTTCTCAGTGAGGACATGGACAACACGTCATTTGGCATTCCTCAAGGAAGCGTGTTGGGAAGCACCTTGTTCTTAATATATATAAATGAGTTATGTAGTATAAATCTAGAACACGGTAAAATCATATCTTACGCTGACGACACTGCCCTCCTTTTTTCTGCTGATTCAGAAATAGAAGTGTACAGGCTTGCGCAACGAGGATTTAACTTTGTAAATAAATGGCTTCAATATAACCTACTAACGCTAAATGCAGATAAAACCAAATACGTTTCATTCTCTATGCGTAAAAAATCAGCTATGAACCAACCCAATCACTTACTGTATGCGCATTGTTGTAAAGAACCTAATCATGACGACAGCAAGTGCACTTGCCCGGTTATAACCACAACAAATAAGATAAAGTACCTAGGTATCATAATAGATGAAAACTTATCGTTTAAAGACCATTGCGAAGCACTAGTTATGCGACTGCGCAAGTTGATATTTGTATTCAAAAAACTAAGATACATTAGTGACCCAAAACTGATTAGAAACATCTACTATGCCCTTTGTCAGTCTATATTAACATATTGCATAACGTCTTGGGGGGGAATGGGTAAGACGTTGCTACTGCCTGTCGAGCGAGCTCAGAGAGCGATCCTCAAGGTAGCGACGTTTCGCTCTTTCCTATATCCGACTGACCTTCTATACAAGTCCTGTGAAGTGCTAACAGTCCGCCAGCTATTTATATTAAGCGCAGTACTAAAACAGCACGCATCGCTTCCCTACAGCACCGAAATTACTAACAAAAGGCGGAAAGATATTGTATGCACCGACAGAGTTGTAATAAAACGCCAATACACAGGCAAATTTCATATGTTTTTAGGACCGCTACTCTATAATAGGATAAACGCTTTATCAGACATTTATTCTCTAAATTATATATGCTGCAAGCAAGCAGTAAAGAAGGCCCTCCAACGAATGTCCTACGATGAAACAGAGGAATTAATGACAGTTGTTAAATAAATAGTATTAAGTTGTTTAATTAAGACATTATTTTAGATAGTAGAAATGAACCACTTTAGCATTGTATTATTCTTAGTAAATCGTTGAACCTGTAATATTATGTAGATTATATATTATTAAACTGCACTTGATGCCTGAAGCACAGGATTACCTAGTTCAGGCAGAAATTTTTGTAATATTAGTAAATTCCTATTTAAAATCCCTGAATGCTCACATTTAAATTTAACATAATATGGGTGTGTATAATTTAATTATATATATAATTATATATTTATAATTTTACATTCCTAGATAGAAAACCTACATAAGCAATAACCATAATATAATAATGCACGTTACAAGTTAAGAACCTATGTAATTTACTGTACACTGATTTAAGAAATAAATTATTATTATTATTATTATTATTATTTGCATTGGTCTGGGTGTTTCTATGTATAATATGTATGTATTTACAAAAAAAAATGTATTTAAGTATGTTTATCCGCATTCTAGATTCCATAACACAAGCTAGTTTAAGCTATGCTTACCATGGATCTAGATAGCGTTGTGTAGAATGTTGGAAAATATTTATTTAAATATTTAATGATTCCGCCAACAACTCAGTTTTTATATACTGATCGAAATAGCGCGCCTTGTGTTAATCCAGGGTGTCAGCTAACTCCATACCAAATTTTATTAAAATGGCTCCAACCATTTAGACGTGAAAGGGTAACAAACATCCTTCCATCCAGCTTCCAAACTTTCGCGTTTAAAATATTAACTAAGTATAGCTCGTGCGCATTAACATGGCACCTGCCTCGAAAACACCCTCCTCCCGCTTCCCCGCGCGCGACCCCGCTCTCGCCGTGCGAGGCTAGTAGCGTCAGCTCAGCATACACCCCTCCCGCTCCCCCGCGCAAAGCCCCGAGCCAGGTGCCATGTTAAAGTGGGTATTACATCTTCCTGAATTCAGAAATCTAAATTCAGGAAGCTATTTAGGAAAAAAAATTCAGTCACCGAAGCTCGCGATTACACGTTCACTAATTTAGGATCCTAAATCATTTTTGAAGGACGAGCGGCAAGGGACGGACGTGTCGACTGTCGAGTGAATTGCGACAAAATGCCCTCAATACTATAAAAAACAAAAACAAAATATTGATATTGCCATAACCCTTGCGGTTAGCTTAACGACGAACGAATTTTTTCTTAAATAATTAATTTGAATAATTAGCATACCTACTACATGCTGTAAAATTTCATTCAATCATTTGGGCGGAGTAATCAAAAATCAATGAATAAAATGAATGACAGATCATTCATTGGTTCCGTTCCGATAGCATAGCTCGTAAGAGCGTCGGTAGATTGCTCCACCATCGCCTTAAAGACGAATACAGATTGGTTTGGGCGTGAGTCTGGTAGCTAGGTGGTCAAAGCATTCTCCCTGTAAAAGAAGGATCGCGGGTTCAAATCCCGCCTGGACCGATCATATAATTTTTCCTTGATCGATTTGAATAATTAGCATACTAGATGATGTAAAATTTCATTTATTTCGTCGGTACATACGCAATATTATATTGGGAGGGAAAGACAAACGTGCGCTCTCGACGGCAGGCGCGCGGCGACTGAGCGTCCTGAATTTAGAAAACGTAATTACACTCATCCGATTTAAAGGGGTATTACATCTTCCTAAATTCAGAAACCTGAATTTAGAAAATTCTGAATTTAGAACAGTGTAATTGCATTTAGGAAGCAAAGCTTCCTAATTAGGAAGCTATTTAGGAAAAGAATGGTTTCCGACGTCCTAAATGGCTAAATCGAATGAGTGTAATTACGTTTCCTAAATTCAGAACGCTCGGTCGCCGCGCGCATGCCGTCGAGAGCGCACGTTTGTCTTTCCCTCCCAATATAATATTGCGTATGTACCGACGAAATAAATGAAATTTTACATCATCTAGTATGCTAATTATTCAAATCGATCAAGGAAAAATTATATGATCGGTCCAGGCGGGATTTGAACCCGCGATCCTTCTTTTACAGGGAGAATGCTTTGACCACCTAGCAACCAGACTCACGCCCAAACCAATCTGTATCCGTCTTTAAGGCGATGGTGGAGCAATCTACCGACGCTCTTACGAGCTATGCTGTCGGAACCAATGAATGATCTGTCATTCATTTTATTCATTGATTTTTGATTACTCCGCCCAAATGATTGAATGAAATTTTACAGCATGTAGTAGGTATGCTAATTATTCAAATTGATTATGAAAGAAAAAATTCGTTCGTCGTTAAGCTAACCGCAAGGGTTATGGCAATATCAATATTTTGTTTTTTTTTTTATAGTATTGAGGGCATTTGTCGCAATTCACTCGTCAGTCGACACGTCCGTCCCTTGCCGCTCGTCCTTCAAAAATGATTTAGGATCCTAAATTAGTGAACGTGTAATCGCGAGCTTCGGTGACTGAATTTTTTTTCCTAAATAGCTTCCTGAATTTAGATTTCTGAATTCAGGAAGATGTAATACCCAATTTAGCCATTTAGGACGTCGGAAACCATTCTTTTCCTAAATAGCTTCCTAATTAGGAAGCTTTGCTTCCTAAATGCAATTACACTGTTCTAAATTCAGAATTTTCTAAATTCAGGTTTCTGAATTTAGGAAGATGTAATACCCCTTTATCTCGCACGAGTAGTAGTAGGATGTACGATGCGATCGCATCTAAAAAGATAAATCTGAAATCGTTGCGTTAATCTTTTAATAATTATAATAATATGTAATATATTACCACAGATACAATAATATATTCTATAGTATTACGTATATGCTAATACGAAACAGCAGCTGTGCGCGTAACAACTTTCACATTTTTTATAAATCCACAGTGACAGGAACCTAATGTAAGAATTTATCTTTTTATAAATCATTTTGTATAATTGTATATATATATATATGTATTATACATAGTTATTATTATTGGCAAACGTATAAGCTAAATTAATATAAAATAGAATTGTATTACTAATATTTAAAATATTTATAGTGAAGTGCTTTTCATTTAATATTGTTACTTCCGGTTAAAAATAAAAGTTGTGAAACGTAGGGTAGTCAATAAGTGGGAGGTAAAAGTGTAGCTAGGCAGTCTTGATGGAGATTTTGACGTGGAAAGTCGAATAAAGTGTTACTGTGTACTATTAAGTTGTTTCTTTGGAGGAAACTCTGCTCACCACCGTAAGCGTAATATCTGGTCAGGGTGTCTCGCTCGAGGAACCTCTACTCACAATCCTGCCGCAACTCCTGGTGTTTATTATCAGAAGTGGAATGAACAGGTACGTTCACAGTGTTAATTTTTCATTTGTATTCCTTTCTGGGTCCCTTATTGTTTGATAATTAGTTAAATGTGTTTTGATCTTTTAAGTACAATTTTAAGTATTTTTTCCAAGCGGCTGTGTAATTCAATGGCATATTTAAAATAATTCGAAGCTTGAACTAGATTAAGGACAATTATTTCTTCACAAAACTTACATGAATCTATTTAAAATGTGAACATACTAAAATAGCATACTCATACATAACTAATTATACAATACTGGTGACTCATACAAATACTTTTCATGCTTTTCTTATTCTCTTCCTAAACACACATTACAATATATGGGCATATTGCCCTTTTCAACATGAAGTACCTCTAATAACTTAGCTAACAAATAAAGCAAATTTATATCTTAAAATATTTATCTGTGCTCGTGTTTTCATAAATTTATAAGTAATAGAACATTACAAGTTTTTTTTTTACATACCTACTTATTTTTTTTAAACTTTATGCACACATTGTACAAATGTGGACTTGATGCCATGGGCATACTACTACTACTGCCTACTTATTTTTACTTAAATTTATCGAACAATTATAACTTCTACCTAAAGTGTAACTTTCTTTACTTTTGAATTGAATGACATAAAAAAAATAGGTTTACAATAAAACAACGGAGAACACATGATGTCCGGTTTATTCATTTTCAGGATGGATGATCATGAGAGAGATGTCAACACGCCTTCTCCGAGTCGCCGGCACTCTCGCAGCTACGAGCGTAGCGATAGACGGCACAACCGGAGCAGACGGAGTCGATCCCGTTGCAGTCGAGGAAGACTTAGCAGAGCATGCGAGCGAAGCCGAAGCCCCATCCTGTCCTGTGTGGTCCCCACGCAACGTCACGAGTCACGCGCTGCTGAAGCGCTGCTACACAACATGAGCCATCATGGTCACTCTTCTCTCAGAGACTCTGATGAACATCGAGCATCCCGTCGCGAATCGCGCAGTCGCTCACGCCATAGTGAACGGTCGCAGCGAACACACCGAGAATCGCCACGTCATGAAGGAAGATCAACGTGCCGCGGCTCTACCAGGCACCGTGAGGACAGCAACCGTCGGTACCACTGCGACCAACCTCGCAGTCGATCTTCAAATAACTACGATGGTATGTCGAAACTTTTTAGTAAGTCGAACTCTAATGTGGATCTCGCAAACTTATTAACTTTTATGAACAATTTTATGAAATCAGACCAATCGCAAAAATTACATTTTGATAAAAATATGATTCCCGAATTTGATCCAACTATTAAGAACCATAGAATAGACAACTGGATTTCCAAAGTCAATGAGTGCGCCTTGATCTATAAGTGGACTGACCAACAGATTCCACATTTTGCTTTACCTCGCCTGGTAGGACATGCTAAGAAATGGTACGAAGGTTTGCAATCGATTAATCGTAGTTGGACGGAGTGGCAAGAATGTCTTAAAAGGGCCTTTCCTTCGGAATCTAATTATGGGGTTCTTTTATCTGATATGTTAGAAAGACGTTTTAAAATAGGTGAATCGTTAGACAATTACTATTATGAAAAAATGATACTTTTGAACTCCTGCGGTATTACAAACAAAAAGGCAGTGGACTGTATTATACATGGCCTCGAGGATAAAACTATTAGAGCCAGTGCATCTTCGGCACGATTTACCGAACCTGAGGAATTACTAGGATTTTTGAAAGACATTTGTAGCGAAAGGAATGACAATAAAATCTCTAAGACAAAACCACATAATCAAGGATCTGATATTACGACCTGTACTTTTTGTAAAAAGACCGGTCATAATATTAAACAATGTAGAGCTTTGTATTGTTATAATTGTAGACAAAATGGTCACAAAGTGAATCAGTGCAGTCAACCCTTGATAAAATGCGAAACGTGTCAAAAGGTAGGGCATAAAAGGGAAGATTGCTATAAAAATAAACCTAAAGTTAATTCTGAAAAACGCGTCATGACTATTGAAGTGGGGAAAAGTTGCAATTCTAAATTTTATAAGAAGGCATCGATCAATAATGGAGACAACGTAATTAATTGTTTCATTGATTTTGGGAGTGACTGTTCACTCATAAGAAAAGAGTTGGCTGAACAGTTTAATCTGAAAATAGAAGCTGATGGTGTGGCCTCGATAAAGGGTATAGGTGAAACCTGTATTTTACCGATAGGTAAAACTAGCTTTCGAGTTGAAATTGAGTCGGTTGATTCTGTGATCACCGCATATGTAGTGAATACTAATGAATTACACGTTCCCCTTTTAATCGGTCAAAACTTTACTGAATTACCTCATATTTTGGTCATAAAAACAAACGAATCTCTAAAACTATTAAAAAGAGACACTATTTTTCCCGATTTGGAATTCGAAACGACCCCATTAGTAAAATTATATACTTCAGACGCGATGCTAATAAATAAAGTAGGCACGGTATTTTGTGACACTACCGACATTAGAGATGGGCCTATATTGGTTACAAATAGTTATCGTAATAGTTTAGGTACAGAATATTGGGTTCAAGAAGGTGTTTATCAAATTAAAGAAGGTAAAACATCAATATTGGTAATAACACCTTCTACATCATTACATATTAAACTTAACACATTACTAGTTAGGGCTGAAAGGTTAGATATGGAGGTTAAGAATATCGAAAGATGTTTAAGAGTCCAGAGTTCTTTTAATCCTATTGATATTAAAGATGTGAATATAAATGAACAACTGCCTTCGCATGAAAAGGATAAAGTCTATGAATTAATCAAAGAGTATCGTAAAACGTTTGCACAAGATCTTTCAGAGCTAGGTTGTACTAATTTAACTGAGATGGACTTAAAATTAACTGATACAACACCGGTAACCTACAGGCCATATAGGTTAAGTCATAAAGAGAGAGAAACGGTTCAAAGTATGGTTAATGAACTTATGGAAAACGATATTATTGAAGAGTCTTGTTCATCGTATGCTAGCCCAATTATTTTAGTATCAAAAAAGACAGGTGGACAACGCCTATGTGTTGATTATAGAGCGTTGAACAGTCGAACAGTTAAGGACCATTATCCGCTGCCTCGCATTGAGGATCAAATTGATATGTTGGCTGGTTCTAGATATTTCACTAGTCTGGATTTAACAAGTGGATATTATCAAATACCTATTAACCAGCAATGTCGCTACTTAACAGCATTCGTTACTCCCAACGGTTTATATCAATTTAAAAGGATGCCCTTTGGACTGGTCAACGCTCCTGCCGTCTTTCAGCGGACGATTAACAAGGCTCTGGGATTAAGTAGTTCTGCATCTGATTCTACCAAAAGACCAGCATTGGCTTACATGGATGATCTTATAATAACATCCAAAGATTTTGAGCAAGGCATTAAGAAATTAGAAGCAACATTTAATTTACTTAACGAAGCTAATCTTACTTTGAATATTAAAAAATGTAACTTTTTCCAAACGTGCATTAATTATTTAGGATTTGAAATAACTTTGGAAGGTATAAGACCTGGCGAAAATAAGATAGCTGCCGTACAAAATTTTCCAACTCCCAAAAATGTCCACGAGGTAAGGCAGTTCATTGGATTAGCGAGTTATTTCCGTAGATTTATTAAAGATTTCTCGTTAATTGCGCGACCACTGACTGATTTGACTAAAAAGAACTTGACATGGAACTGGGGTGATGATGAAGTAAATGCTTTTAATAATTTAAAGGATAAGTTAATACAAAGACCTGTTTTAGCTTTGTACAACCCCAATTATTTAACAGAGCTACATACAGATGCCAGCAAAATGGGTTTGGCTGGCATTCTGTTACAAAAAGAGAACGAAAATGCTCCTTTGCGACCCATAGCATTTTATAGTAGAAAGACTACTATAGATGAGCAAAAATTTCATGCCTATGATTTGGAAACTTTGGCAGTCATTACATCTTTGAATCGGTTCAGGGTGTATTTACTTGGCATCCCTTTTACTATCGTTACAGACTGTAACGCTTTACGTGCAACGTTTTCTAAAAGAGACATACTTCCTAGAATTGCCCGGTGGTGGTTATGTTTACAGGAATATGATTGTAATATCCTGTACAGGCCTAATCATAATATGACACATGTTGACGCTCTTAGTCGTAATCCTATAGAAGTCACATCACAGGAGTTTGATTGCGAAATACCCCGTGTGTTGGCTATTTCACAAAATGACTGGCTTTTAAGTTTGCAATTGACAGACCCCAAATTAAGTCACATACGGGAAGTATTGGAAGATCCTAAATATAATGAACTAGTTGACATCAAACAAAATTTTGTAATTAAAGATAATAAACTATTTAGAAAGTTAGGAGAAAATGATTTTAGGTGGGTTGTACCAAAGGGTGCCAGGTGGCAAATATGTACTCGAAACCACGATGACGTTGGCCATTTTTCTACAGAAAAGACTCTGTCTCGGATACAGAAAGATTTTTGGTTTCCAAAAATGAAAAAATTTATTACTAAATATGTAAATTCTTGTATTCATTGTGCTTATGGGAAAGATACCTGCAACAAGAAAGAAGGATATTTGCATCCTACACCGAAGATTAATATACCTTTTCATACGGTACATATAGACCACCTGGGACCCTTCGTTAAAAGTTCTCGCGGTAATATATACTTACTCGTACTAGTCGATGGTTATACAAAATTTTGCATTCTCAAACCACTTCGACATTTGAAGTCCACCCCTACTATTAAAGCTTTAGATGATATATTTTCTACCTTTGGTTTTCCTACAAGAGTGATTTCTGATAGGGGCACAAGCTTCACTTCTAAAGAATTCGAAAAATTCTGTGAAGATTCTCATATCAAACATATTTTAAATGCAGTGTCTTCGCCTAGATCCAATGGACAGGTGGAGCGCTATAATAGGACGGTGTTAGACGCATTAACTTCCTATACAAATAAAAATGGTGAATCTAAATGGGATCAGGAATTAGGAAAGATTCAATGGGGCCTAAATAATACACTGAACAAAGGTATAGGCAAAACACCATCCGAGGTGTTGTTTGGTCGCTCTCTGATACATGCCAGTGAGAACATGTTTAGTGAAATATTTGAAGATTCTCGAGCTCCTACTCAAAATATTGATGAACTACGTTCTGAAGTGACACATCACATAGAAAAAGATCAACAACAACAAAAGGAGAGGTTTGACAAAAGTAGGAAAAAGCCAAAGAACTACACATTAGGTGATTTAATTAAAATTAAAAAACAAATAACGTCTAACGATGGCCAAAGTAAAAAACTTCACCCTGTTTTCTCTGGTCCCTATAGGATCACTAAGATCCTTGATAATGATAGATACGAGGTATCTAGTATACCTGGCACTGATTTAGGAAAGAAAAAATATTGCAATGTGTGGGCTGTTGATCAAATACAGCCTTGGATTAGCAATCATTTAAACACTCCGAGCTCTGATAGCGAACTAGATGATTAGTTTGGTTGGATCATATTCACGTTTTACAGATACTAGTGCTTTATTTTTAAATTTATAATTATCGATTTCATGATTTTACATCGCATAAAAGAAAGCTTGATGAATTTTCCAAGCCTATTTAATCAGATAAATTAAGTAGGTACTTGATGAATGTTTCCAAGTAACTTCCAATTGATTACTTGATGATTGATTACTTGATGAATGTTTCCAAGTAACTTCCAATTGATTACTTGATGAATGTTTCCAAGTAATTATTGTGTTCTGTAAAATATATTATGTGTAAAAGAGTAATTGTTACTTGATGAATTTTTCCAAGTAACTGCCAATTGATTACTTGATGAATGTTTCCAAGTAACTTCCAATTGATTACTTGATGAATGTTTCCAAGTACCTAATTATTGTGTTCTGTAAAATATATTATGTGTAAAAGAGTAATTTTTGTTACTTGATGAATTTTTCCAAGTAACTTCCAATTGATTACTTGATGAATGTTTCCAAGTAACTTCCAGTTGATTATTTGATGGATGTTTCCAAGTATTTGTTGTGTTCTGTGAAATATATTATGTGTAAAAGAGTAATTGTTACTTGATGAATTTTTCCAAGCCATTTCCAACCGTCAACTTGAAGTTTTCCAAGTTTTCATCTTGTATGCTTGAATTGTTTTCTTTTACTAAATGTAAAGACTTTCTTAACCATTTTGTTTATATAAAATGTTAAGTTATTTGTAGCAGTTACTCCATTGTAAATTTTATTATACTTATTTTGTTTAGTAGTTTAAGTTTGAGGACAAACTTTTTGTCAGGAAGGCCGATTGTAAGAATTTATCTTTTTATAAATCATTTTGTATAATTGTATATATATATATATGTATTATACATAGTTATTATTATTGGCAAACGTATAAGCTAAATTAATATAAAATAGAATTGTATTACTAATATTTAAAATATTTATAGTGAAGTGCTTTTCATTTAATATTGTTACTTCCGGTTAAAAATAAAAGTTGTGAAACGTAGGGTAGTCAATAAGTGGGAGGTAAAAGTGTAGCTAGGCAGTCTTGATGGAGATTTTGACGTGGAAAGTCGAATAAAGTGTTACTGTGTACTATTAAGTTGTTTCTTTGGAGGAAACTCTGCTCACCACCGTAAGCGTAATATCTGGTCAGGGTGTCTCGCTCGAGGAACCTCTACTCACAATCCTGCCGCAACTCCTGGTGTTTATTACTAATGATGGTCGTTATGAGATGTAATTGAATTTTAAATATTTTAATAATGATTCAGTATGTAGATAATCTCCCCTGCATCGTTGATGGATTGGAAACAGACCACCACCACACGGAACAACGAAAATAGTGGTTAAGAACGAATGAGAATGAGAGAGGGAACATTTTAGCCCAATCGAGCTATTAAAAACCGGCCAAGTGCGAGTCGGACTCGCCCATGAAGGGTTCCGTAGCAGCAAGTAACATAACATAAAAGTTCTTGTATTATTTTTGAGTTAATTGAAAGAAAGGCGAAAATAGTGGTTTATGAGGTAATTAAAAAAAACTACTTACTAGATCTCGTTCAAACTATTTTCGGTGGAAGTTTACATGACAATGTACATCATATATATTTTTTAAATTTATCATTCTCTTATTTTAAGGAACATGCCATTTGGCTACGGAAACCTAAAAAGGGAAAAACCTAGAAATAATTCCTACATTTGTTTCGAAATTCATTGAGAAAGGTCATTGGCAGTCTACATTCCGTTTTGCGTGGTATTCGTTACGATTTGTAATAAGATGATGATTAGCGAATGGGGTCGTCCATCATCACTCGCCATAAAATCATTCAGTCGTAATGATCAACGAATATACATTTTGCGTTTGTTTGCTCGCCTGTTTGCGCTGTCACTTCTTTTCTATCTTGGAGCTTGAAGTCCGTTCCTCTAAGCCTTCTATATGTAATTCTGCAACACCACCTCGGCCTACTTCTGCCAAACAAGCACCTGTAAGTACTTTGAAATTGGGTATTCTCAGGTATTCTTCTGACTTGTCAAATTAGTTACTTTTTACTAAACGTCAAAACGATAAGTTATAAGGTAACTTGTATGAAAAAGATTTAGTGACGTCATAAAATTTAATAGTCAAATCAGTTACTACTATAGCTTGGGTGGATTATTAAAAATAAATAAAAACTATAAAATAAGAACCGACGCAATTTTTACCGCTCTTTTACCATTCTTAATTTAATAAGCTCGGTTACATAATTTATTTTAACGGATAATACCCAATTCTATTCGTGTCGGTGTTATTGAAAATTTTATATATTTTTTATTGTAGTGTTCACAATTTCAGGACAAGTTTTAAATAAAAGACATCAAATTGTTACGATCTACTAGATTTCAAAGTGGAGTATTTTGGCCAAGTATTTGGTATTACCAAAAATATATGTGAAGCTCGGCAGGAATGCCACTTATGGAACAATTTAACTACTTAACCTGTTTTCTAGGTCAAACGTGTCACGAAAAAGCTGTACTTGTTCACAAACATTCGTATTGTTTACTCATAGAACGATAACCTACATTTTCTTAAGTTACGAGTGCGGTATGTGGCTGTATGTAATAGTTTAAGTTGTTTGTAAGGTCAGCTTACACACGACTTAGACGTAACTTAGACTTGAAGCGTAAATAAATCTACATAATCGATTAAGTGGCCGAAATTACTAGCATATTAACTAAGTTATATTGCTTGTGTTAGGTAGGACTGGGTTCACGTTAGTAGTGTAATATGGCGTCGCGCGACGGGCCAGAGAGTCTAGCCTAGGGTTGATAAATGGAGCCGCCTGTCACCCTTGTAGAAGCAGGTCAAGGTGTTGGCGTTGTACCCGACTATCTAGGGCAGAGGGGGGCCCACTTTCTTAATGGGGGGCCAGAAAGTTGACGAAATTTCAGAGGAGGGCCAGAATTATCACGAATAGTCCATCCTCCCTCCTTCTTCGGGAGGTTTTATCGGACTTGAATCGACTAAACTAAAACAGACGCCCTTTGTGGGTCCGCACACCCATCGCCCCAAGTGCGAGATAGAGGCGGCTCTCAAGCAGCTATTGTACTGTGGTACCAGAATCTACTTGATACTTCTGGCCCATCAAAATAAATTGTCACGGACCACATCTAACATACATGTCAAAGAACCGTCCGGGGGGCCAGATTTGATGCTTTCGCGGGCCGGATTTGGCCCGCGGGCCGTAGTCTGCCCATCCCTGATCTAGGGCAAGACCGTGGTTTAACAATCAAGGGGACCAGATGCCAGGGATATGCCATAGGTAATCTCACCCTCGGCCACTGATGAAGTGATGACCCAGGACGGTGTGCGGTTTTAGTCGGTGTGATACCGACATAACGACCCACGAGTTCAACCACGAGCCTCAGACTAAAAAAATAACATAGACGGAATGTATAGAACCAGCAAATGAAGCTGCAAAAAGGAATACTAAAGTACTGCTATCTTGTTCGCACTTATTCCACTTTTCCCCGTTGACAATCCCCGTTGATAGGGATTATTGAACTTTTTGTTCACTATTCCCCGTTGACGCAAAAATTGCACAAAATGCTAATACATACTATATTTCTTTATTTTCTTGTCAGTGTATGAAGCTATATAGGGGCCTCACAAAGTTTCTTGGAACTTGGAACCAACCGTGACCTCGTCTGCAAGTCTATAGGTACACCTGCTGATTTACGGACGGGGCCTTTGCGCTTTTCCTCCTGGGGTTGGAAGCAAAGGAAGTACTCGCTCCCATTAAAGCTGTATAAGGAGAAAGAGTAAGCGGACCTCGGATTCTAAGGTGAAGGTCAGGAACAACGCTAAGATGATGCGTCTGTCTGTCTGTCTGTTATGCTTTCATGCCTAAACCACCACAAATTTGGTACAGAGATATATTAGAAATGGAAAAAGGACATGGCTATGTTCGGTCGCGATAACCGACAGCCACGCGAGCGGAACCGCGGGTAAAAGCTAGTGATATAACATAAATCAAGAGAGACATAACAAAAATATCGTTATTGCGCACAATAACGAAATATATCTTTTTGTGTTCTAAGTAATACCTGTATGTTTAGTCTAACACTAGGTCTAGTCCAGTGTAACTGTTGTTAGGGCACTGACTGACCTCCGTCCCCCATGAGCGCGGGCCTGGGGGTGACGGGTGGAGCCGCCTGTCTCCCCAGCAGAAGCAGGCCACGGCGGCGGCGCGCTAAATAGCGCGCCTCCCCATTCCGGGGGCGAGTTGGGGACACCGTTGTCCCCCCTCCTGAGGAGGGCCAGACCGTAAGGTGATGGCCCTGGGTCAGCCGGGGTGCGAGGGATATGTCTATGACAACCTCACCTCCGGCCTAGCACCAAGACCCACAGTCGGCGTGCGGTTTTAGTCGGTTCGAGTCCGACATAAACTCCCCTTCCGGCTCCGGCAGGGGGGGTATCCGAGGGGATTTCCGCACGAGAAAAAAAAAAAAAAAAAGTGTAACTGTTGTTTGTGTTCGCTATAGGTATGTATTTCATTGCTTAGTTTGTTTCATTGAAGGTGTTCCTACAGCTGCACACAATATTTTTTTCTCTTTAGAAAGGCGCCCTGGGAATTAAAGTCGCCACTGGGTAAGCTGGTGAGGTAACCTAGGTAAGTTACCGGTTACAATGAGTGCGAGCGAGATGGCACTACTTTAGTATTCCTTTTTGGGGCTTCACTTGTTAGTTATATACGTTCCGTCTATTTTATTCTTTTAGGCCCGTATTTTAGAGCGACACTCAGCCTGAATCTCGATTTCTAGAATACGGGCCTTAGTCTGAGAGCTTGAGTACATTTTGGTTGTATAGCAATAGGTAGTTCGAAAACTTAAAAAGCTCTGCTAAACAAAGAAAGCTTTCTTGCCTGACCTATTTTCCTGTAACTATGTCCGTGGCAATAAAAAGATAGCCATTTAATTACCACTTCGAAGCTCATAAAAGTTCCATTACAAAAATAATTCGATCTCGTATTTTTCAAGTAAACTCCGACATCAAGCGTTTTAAATAGACGCGTACCTATTTATAAATAACTTACTTCTGTAATGGCGAGTCCTCCCAAAATATTTTTATTGTTACGTATATAGCCTTAACGATTCAAGTGTAATAACGATATTTTTGTTATGTCTATCTTGATTTATATTGTCAATAGCTTTTACCCGCGGTTCCGCTCACGTGGCTGTCGGTTATCGCGACAGAACATAGCCATGTCCTTTCTCAATTTCTAATCTATCTCTATACCAAATTTCGTGAAAGCATAACAGACAGACAGACAGATTCATCAACTTAGCGTTGTTTCTGACCTTCACCTTAGAATCCAAGGTCCGCTTACTTCTTCTCCTTATACAGCTTTAATGGGAGTGAGTGCCTCCTTTGCCTCCGAAGATCCAACCCTAGGAGGAAAAGCGCAAAGGACCCGTCCGTAAATCAGAAGGTGTATCTATAGACTTGCAGGCGATGTCCGGTTGGGTCCATGAATCTTTGTGAGGCCCCATATCACAGCCCATTTATCTACATACACTGACAAGAAAATGAAGAAATATAGTATGTACTAGCTTTTGCCCGCGGCTCCGCCCACGTGGATGTCGGTTCCCGGCAATTATTCAATTTTTTTCTCTATGTACAAACCTTCCCTGGACTTCCACGAATAATTCAAGACCAAAATTTGCTAAATCGGTAAAGGCGTTCTGGAGTTATATCGTCAGGAAGGAAAACCCGACTTATTTTTATATATTATAGTAGATTAACACAGATAATCCATACTTCCATACTAATATTATAAATGCGAAAGTAACTCTGTATGTCTGTCTGTATGTTACGCTTTCACGCCTAAACCAATGAACCGATTTATTAAATATGAAATTTGGTATAGGGGTAGATTAGACCTTGAGAAAGGACATAGTCTGTTTAGTCATCTACGCGGGCGAAGCTAGTATAATATAGTTCTATAGGTATACCTTGTCCCAGAGCGATTGAGAATAAAGTATGCTGTTAATATCGTATTATAAGTAGTGATTTTTGTGTAACACAAATAAAGGTTCACGCGGGCGCCACGTGGCGCTGCAGTCGGTTTCGCTACAGTCTGAAAAATGTTTACAACCCCTGAGTAACCGGTTCACACTGGTCGCAAGGTCAACTCGGTCAACAAACTTTATTCTCGAAATACATCGGAAAAAGAAGGACTCAAGTGGGACTTGAACCCACGACATTTTCCTTACAGGGGGAATGCTCATCCAACTGAGCTATTGAGTCACACCTGAATCACTTCAAATTTCCCTTTGGTGGAGCGCTTATGTACTTTCTTAATTATTTCCCACATAATTTAATTGTGTTTCAATTTTGTAATTTAAGAAACCGCTTTTATGAACGAATAATGTTTGAATATTGGCGCTCATTTGTTGACCACTTAGTGTTGAAGAAGGCCAATAGAGGCGCTGTGCACGGATCTTATCGAACTATATTTTGAGAACGAAGTTTCTATGAGCGAGACTCTCAAGCTTCACGGCTGACGTTCAACCCGTTCATTTTTTAATCAGTCTATGACTCCGCTACCGCACCAAACGGAAGTTTGAGTAATTCAACTCCTCGTTTCCTTTTCTGTGTAATTCTATAAGTTCCTTTGGCCACATTCTCAAGTCAGTATAAGTGAAGTGTATCGGAAGAAAACGACAAATTCAAGAAAATAACCGGCCGGTCGAAATATACCTACCCACCAACACGTGCCAGGAACCACGCCTGTCTGCAGCTGAATCCTCACGAGGTGGAACTCAGGTCAGTGCCGGTTCTCTTACGTTTTCATTCATAGAAGCGGTCACATGTGTATTTTCTTTTCATTACAACCTAACTGCTGGTCATAGGAGCTTATACGCTCTGTGTGCAAACTCACCAGGTTGGTAGGACTATTTTCACGTCCTACCACAATTATGGTCCTTACGAGTCGGATAGGCCAGTAAATAACATATTCACGTAATTATTGGTGAATAATATTTCTTTCCTATTCATTTAATTAAAAGATTCACGTAATTTTGGTGAATTCTTTCCGCCATCTTAGTTTCATTACTTTCATTCGCTAACAGATTTACGTAAATTATTTGGTAAATTCTGTATTTAAAACGCTAAATCTACGTAATAATTGGTAGATAATTATAATAGTTGGTGATTTACGTATTAATTGGTAAATAATCATCATTCTATTCGCATACGCGTAACTTTGTAGGTACCTATCTAGGTACGTAGTTAGTTACATTCCCGCTCCGCTGTGCTACTTGCGCTATTATATAGTAAGCCGTAGTACAATTTTCAATAAAAAGTAGGTATATCTAAACTGTTTGTGTTGAATTACTATTATATTATAGTAGGTACCTTACAGATAATCTTATTGTTATATTTCAATAGGTAGGTCCTACCTATCGTTAATTTGCAAACATGTCGTCAGGTCAGCTTATTCTGTTGAATCAAAAGAAGGAATTATTGTTTGCACGCATTACCCGTTGGTATAAATCGTCGAAATCAGTTGTGTGTTTTGACATAACGACGCGATCCAATTAGGAATTTTTGGCCGAGACCGAGAACATCGATGACGTTCGCGATAAGTTCGAGTCGATTGTGGATCAAATAAATAGCTTAAATTTATCATTAGAACCCCCTGTGGAGCCCGACTATTCTTGCCTTGACTCATTCGATGAATTGTATTCGAGAATAAAACGCATTAGAAATAAATTATCTACGCCCAAGGTCAAGGAGGTCGCCTCACACGGGTCGAGTAATTCGAACGCGTCTGTAGTGGGATTGGAAATGCTTGTTGTTCCGAGTTTTGACGGACGCCCTGAAAACTGGAATACATTTTATCAGTCCTTTAAGGCCAATATTCATTCAAACAAACAATTGTCTGATTCGCAACGTGTGCAATACCTATTCTCAAAGCTAACCAAAGACGCATTAAAGTTCACTGCCGGTATTGTTCCGTCAAGTGAGACCTACAGTATAGTTTGGGACGCCTTGGTCAAGAAATACCAAGATAAACGCTCATTAGGTTCATATTATCTTAATAATATATTAGACTTAAAGAATTGTTCACCTAGTGTGAACTCACTTGATTCATTTATAGGTATATATTCCTCCTCTATCGCCGCGCTTAAAGAGTTAGGTATAAATGATTTAACGGACTTCATGTTTCTACAATGTGCCTTGAGGAAAATGGACACTCTAACCATCCAAGCCTTCGAACTTTCTGTTCGAGGTGTCGATATACCTACGACGCAACAGCTGATCGACTTTGTACAAGATTATGCTAAGATGATTGAACGGTCAAACCCGCGGTCTTCGTCATATGCGAAGTCGTCCACTGCTGGGACGCCACAGTCTAATGATAGGCGTGTACAGCGTAATTCTAAGTCGTTTGTTGTCAGTGTGCCGATTAATAATAAGTCGAATGCGCCCGCCGCAGTTGACGCGTCATGTTGTTTATGTGGCGGCCGCGACCACCGACACCTGTATAACTGCGCTCAGTTTAAAAATATGCAAAATGCAAAGGCTAGATATGAGTTTATTAAATCTAAGCGTGGTTGCGTGAATTGTCTAAACACATTACATAATCTCCCGCAATGTAAAAGTACGTCAGTTTGTTTCTGTCAGAAAAAACATCATAAATTATTGCATTTTTATAATAATGTTAATAATTCGCACTCGCATGCGACGACTGTTGCCGCATCCCCGCCGCCCCAGTGCGACCTTGTTAGTCCCACTCCTGAGTCACCGCTCGCTTCAAGCACTGTGCATTCGTATGCCTCTAGCCATAAGGGTGATATTCTCTTGGCAACCGCTCAGGTGTATGCTCGCCCTAAAGGTAGCACTGGAAATAAATCTGTAGTCAGATGTCTAATTGATAATGGCTCACAGAATAACTTAATAACATTGTCCTGTTGTCGTTTATTAAATTTACCAATAATACCAATGAGTAATTCTGTTGTCAAAGGTGTTGGTTCCACTTCGCACACGATAATAGGCTATGTGTATTTGGACATTGAATCTCGTATTTATGCAGATCATAAGTATACTATACATGCGTTAGTTATGAATAGCCTTACGGATCAATTGCCCTCGCAATTAATTAAGTGTGATCGCGAGTTAAATCTTCGCGATTTACCGCTTGCTGACTTAAGCTGGAACATTCCAGGAAACATTGATATAGTATTAGGTGCACAGCTCTTCCCGTATATCTACTTAGGAAATAGAGTCGAGTGTGGTCCCAGTGCCCCTTGTGTACTATCAACCGCGTTTGGGTATGTACTTATGGGTGATTACCCACGTAAAGATGTTGTGCCTACAACCGCATCCTTTTCTGCGCTAGCACTAAATGATTTAGTGCAAAAATTTTGGGAAATTGAGGAAGTTCCTGTGAAGCGCCTATTGTCTCCAGAAGAAACCGAGTGCGAGAATATTTTGACATCTACTGTGACTCGCGATGACGTAGGTCGTTATACTGTTGCGCTGCCGTTCTGCAAGGATCCCTCTGAACTAGGGAACTCGCGCGGCGTCGCTCACCGCCGGTTTTTGTCGCTCGAGCGTAAACTTCGTCAATCACCAACCGTACGCGAAAATTACAATAAGGTTATTCGGGATTGTTTGGATAACGGTTGTCTTGGTCTCGTTGATGACTCTAATTTGTCTATGGATGGTTATTACATACCACATCACGCAGTAGTTCAACATGACAAACCGATGCCGCGTATTGTGTTAGACGCGAGCGCTAAAACCCACACTGGTCTTTCGCTCAATGATATTTTACATATTGGTCCCAATTTACAGGCAGACCTGTTTTTATTATTATTAAATTTTAGGCTATTTCCTATCGCAATGAACGCTGACTAAAACAACATTATTTACGTATTGGCGTACCTGTTGACCATCGTAAATCCACCTTGGTAGATGAGAAGTGCACTAAGAGAAATATACTCTCTATAGTTGCGCGACTATTTGACGTGCTCGGGTTGGTGGCACCTGTGATACTCTACGCCAAGTTGTTAATTAAGGAACTTTGGCTTAGTAAGAGTGATTGGGATGACCCTGCTCCAGAGCATATACGCTCACGCCTTTCCGCTCTCGTTCAAGAATTAAAATTGCTTGACACATTAAAAATTCCGCGATATATAGGTGTCGAAGTTGATTGGGAATTACGTCTTGTCGCATTTTGTGATGCCAGCCTGAATGGCATGGGATGTGTTATTTATGCACATTGTACCTACCCATCCAGCATTCAAACTCGCATTTTGTGTGCAAAATCAAAGGTCACTCCGACAAAGATTACTACGCTTGCTCGATTAGAGTTATGTGCTATTTTGCTTATGTCAAAGTTAATAAGAACTGTACGTGATTCGTATGCATTACGCATTCCCGTTACTGACATTTACGCCTTTTCTGATTCCACGATTGCCTTATCTTGGGTTCACTCGTCACCACATCGGTGGTCGATTTTTGTTAGCAACCGGGTCGCTCAGTGTCAAGAAAACTTGAACGCTAAACATTTTTATCACGTCGCCGGAGACATTAACCCGAGTGATTGTCTATCACGCGGCATGCTCCCCTCGCAACTTTTGACTTATGATTTGTGGTGGAACGGTCCAGCATGGATCCGCGGCCCCCCTGATGAATGGCCTATTAAGTCATTCTCTCCCGCCAACTGTTCTGACTTACCTGAGCATAAGGCAAATGTGTTGAGTGTGACAACAAAACACACAGAGTCGCCATTGTTATGTACATTAGCACAACGTGTTTCTTCTTGGCAGAAACTACTACGCATCATTACATACGTTTTAAAATTCGCACGATTTAAATTTAAGATCGAACCTCATTCTGTATCAGGATTACATCCTGTCCTTCTCCCTAAACGCGATCACGTTGTTGATCTAATAATTCAGCATTTTCACGTTGTCAATTGTCATACTGGACCTGGACTCCTCATGTCTATCATAATATATAAAACGCGTACTGGTACTTACAAACGCGCTGTAACCAAATTGTATCCTATCCCAACGCAATAACTTACAACGCTAAATAGAATCTTAAACTTTAATTTTTAACTCAACTTTAAACATACTTTAGATTGAATATCGTTAGTCTAAGTTGTTATTTTAGCTATGTGTATTATTATGTTATACAAATTCACTATGGGCTCTAATCAGCCAGTGTTCGCTTGTTTGTTTCGTAACGTCTTGCGACGTTCCAAAGCCGGGTGCTTTTTTTTTTTTTTTTTTCGTGCGGAAATCCCCTCGGATACCCCCCCTGCCGGAGCCGGAAGGGGAGGTTATGTCGGACTCGAACCGACTAAAACCGCACGCCGACTGTGGGTCTTGGTGCTAGGCCGGAGGTGAGGTTGTTTAAGACATATCCCTCGCACCCCGGCTGACCCAGGGCCATCCCTTACGGTCTGGCCCTCCTCAGGAGGGGGGACAACGGTGTCCCCAACTCGCCCCCGGAATGGGGAGGCGCACTGTTAAGCGCGCCGCCGCCGTGGCCTGCTTCTGCTGGGGTGACGGGCGGCTCCACCCGTCACCCCCAGGCCCGCGCTCATGGGGGACGGAGGTCAGTCAGTGCCCTCCGACGCCCGAGTTGCCTGCGCGCGCGGGCGGCGCGATCCGCGAGTCTTTCTCGCTCGCGCCGCCTCTCCCGCTCCGCCGTCTCCTTCACGACCATTACCTGCTCGCTGAAGGAGACGCCGGCCGCCCACGCGTCCGCGCAGCGGACCATTGCTGTGAGCAGGGTGGCGAGGGTGAGAACTCTCACTCCCAGGGCCGCCACTAGCTCCCGCCTCGGTCCGGCCCATGCCGGACACTCGGTGAGCGTGTGCAGCCCCGTGTCCTCGCTCGCGTCGCAGTGATGGCACTCGGACGTTGGCTCCTTTTCGATCCGACACAGATATCTCCCGAAGCACCCGTGCCCGGTGATAATCTGCGTCAGTCGATACGAGAGGCTGCCATGTGGCCTCTCGAGCCATTCCCCCATGATGGGCCTTACCGCCTCTATGACGGCATGCCCTGCGCGTCGTTGCTCAAGTCGTCGCTCCCACTCCGCCACCATGATCCCGTGGAGCCGGGACCTCTCGGCCCGAATGTCTTCGGGCTCGGGATCTAATCCCCGCTCCCGCGCCTCCTTACGGAACCGATACAGTGCCGCAAGGGATCCGGCTAGGAGACTCGCCGCTTCAAAGGATATCGTGCGGTACCCCCTAATGGCCCTGCAGGCCATCGTCTGCTGCGGAGCATGCAGCAGTTGCACGAACCTGGCCTGCAGGGCGTCCGCCCACACGGGGCACCCGTACAGGGCCATGGACCGCACGACACCCGCGTAGAGTCTCCTGCAGGAGTCCTCTGGGCCCCTCAAGTTGGGCAGCAGCCGCATCAGCGCGTTAGCTGACACCAACAGTTTGGGGCGCAGACTTCGGAAGTGCTCTCCGAAGTCCCACCGACCGTCGAGTACGAGCCCCAGGTATTTCAGCCGGGGCTTGATGTCGATGGGAGTACCTCCTACTATCAAGCTGGATCCCGGGGGTGGCCTGCGCCGAGGACCATGAAAGAACAAGGCCTCGGATTTGTGCAGAGCCACCTCGAGACCCAGCCGCCGGATCCGATCCACGACTTGAGCAACAGCGGTCGTGGCCCTCTGAGTCGCCTCGCGGTGAGTAGCGCCACTCACCGTCACTAGCGTGTCGTCCGCGTAGCACGTGACGGTGGCACCGAACGCGAGCTCACCGCGAAGCACCCAGTCGTATCCGATGTTCCACAGGAGCGGCCCCAGGACCGATCCCTGTGGGACACCGCACGACATCTCACGCCTACCGACGCCGGTCGCACTTGGGTAGATGACGGCCCTCTCCGTCAGGTACGCCCCGACTATGCGGCGGAGGTAGAGAGGCACATCGTGGTACACGAGCGCCTCCCTGATGCAACTCCAGGGCAAGGTGTTGAACGCGTTGGAGATGTCCAAGGACACCGCCAACGTCACCTCGCCCCGGGCGACCGCATCCTCCGCCAGAGTCCTCACGCGCATGATGGCATCCACAGTGGAACGCCACCGGCGGAAGCCGTACTGCGTGTCCGCTAGGTCCGGCCCCACTCTAGAGAGGTGCTCGACGAGGCGCTTGGCAATCACTCTTTCGAAGAGCTTGCCCACCTCGTCGAGCAACACTATGGGCCGGTACCCGGACGGCTCGTCCGCCGGGCGTCCGTCCTTGCGGATGAGGACCAGTTTTCCCGTCTTCCACATCTTCGGAAACTGGCCCCGCTCCAAGCATGCGCTGAGGAACCCTCGCAGTCGGGGTTCGAGACCGTCTTCTCCTAGAGCTAGAGAGAATGCCTGGAATGCCGTCGGGTCCCGGGGCGGTGTTCTTCTTGGCTCTAAGCCGTCGCACCGCCAGCTCTAGTTCCACCCAAGTGACCTCGGGCACGTCGTCGTCAATAACCACGCCGGGCGCATCAGGCGACCGAGGTGGCGGAGTCATCTGCGGCGGAACGTGTTCCGCCCGCGCCGGGAACAGGGATTCCACCACTCCTCCAAGCAGAGCCGGCTCGAGAACCTGGGTCAGGGGAGGGGCCCGGGGGCGCAGCTTTCCTCTTACCAAACGGTAAGGCCGCCCCCATGGGTCCCGCTCCAGTGTCTCCAGCAGCTCCTTGTAGGAAGCTGCCTTGGACCGCTTGATCTCCGCTCGGAGGGCATTCCTGGCTTCCCTGTATCCCTCATGCAACTCCGCCACTAGGGGATCTGTGTCTGCGGGGCGGCTACGCCTCCTACGGAGCCTGGCCCACCGGCGGTGCGCGATCACGCAGGCTTGACGCAGCCTCGCGATCTCCGCAGTCCACCAGTAGACCCGGCGCCTCGGACTATAGGCTGGAGCCCTAGACATACCCGCATCGCAAACAACAGTCATGGCCTCCCGGAACCACGTCGCCTCATCATCAATGTCGTCAGGCCTGTCTGGCACCAAGGCCCAGGCCTGCACGGAGGCGGCTTCCAAGAGAGCATCCCTGTTCAGTCCCCTAAGCACCCAGCGCGGCTCGCGTGGGGCCAGTGTGACCGGCGTATCACTCTCGGGAGGGGAGACATCAAACCGAACGTATCGGTGATCCGCTAGTGTCTCCACCTCCACGACGACACGCCAGTCCCACACACGTTGCGACAGCGAAGCGCTCGCGAACGAGAGATCTACGATCTAACTCGCTTCGCGCTCCGCCGCCCAGAACGTGGCTTCGGCCCCGCGATTCTGGAGAACCAGACCGAGAGTAGCGGCCCAGCTCTCTAGAGCCCTGCCTCGCGGGTTCGTGTGCCGGGACCCCCAAGCCTCAGACCAGGCATTGAAGTCCCCAAGCACAAGAACCGGGCGAGGGTGACAGGCATTGACGACGTCGGTCAGCCGCTCCAGCGACCGCCGATACTGCCCTATGCGTCGGTGTGATGCTGGCGTGAAATAGACAGCCACGACCGCAATCTCCCCCACACGCGCCGCTACGATGCCATGCTCCCTTGCGATCACCACAAAGGGAGGGGCACCCGCAGCGGCGCACCAGTGCGCACCAGTGCCGCCGATCCATCCAGGTCGACCACCCAGGCAGGCCCGGGGGGGCGGTGGGTGTATGGATCGGCGACAGCGGCGACGTGTATGGACCACTGTGCCATGCTCTGGAGCAGAAGTGCCTGAGCATCGACACCGTGGCCCACGTTCGCCTGCAGGATGCGGAGCTGGGGATCCATTATGGAACCATCTCCGCATCCCGCTGCGAACAGTTGGCGGAACGCCCGCCTCGCGGCTTCGGCTCCCCTCCGGTGCAGGCCTTGCTGCCAACCCTATGGTCGGCCGGTTTGCCCCCCGCTGCACATCTGAAACAGTGCAGCGGAGCCTCGCAACCACCGGCCTTGTGACCGGGTTGGCCACAGCGGAAGCAGCGGTCACCGACCGTCACCTCCGCCGTGCACTGCACCCCCGCGTGCCCGACCGACAGGCACCTGAAGCACCTAGCCGGCCGAGCCTGCAGGAGCTGGACCCGCACCCCAATAACGCCGTCCACCGCGAGGACCCGCCGATCGGCAGCCTTTTGGGCTGCTGCGATGGGGCAGCCGACAACTACCGCCCCCTGTCCGCGACGGCCGTAGCGGATTGCTCCGACCTTTACCGCCTCCAGGGGGCAGCCCCCGGCCTCCGCCACGGTGGCCCGAATTTCCTCGGCCGTGATGGAGTCGTCCAGGTCCGATATGCGCAGTTCTGCGCATTTGATGGGCCTGGACACCCGGACGTCGGCTGCATCCAGCGTCTCCCTCAGCTTGGCCGCAATGGCATCAGCCTGGGGACCGCTGGAGGCACCTGGGACCTGGATAAGCCGGGCACCCGTCCGAGTTTGTGTTACTCGGAGGGGCCTAGCCAGGTTGAGGGGCCTCATGTCTATGAGGCCTCTGGCCCGCTTCACCAGGTCGGGATACTGCAGTCCCCTCTCCGCCGCCTCCGGCGTCATCGTTAACACGACGGCCGTTGTGCGGGGGACGCGCAGCCTCCCCGGTGCTCCCTTCGCTGCAGCCTCAGCCTTCTTGGCCTTTTTGGCTGCCCTCCTCTTGGCGTTCCGCCTCTTTCGAGTTTCGCCGACTACCTCCCAACCTCCTGCCGGTGAAGCGCTTGTAGAGGCAGTCGGAACCGGAATTGAGACTGGGGCCAGGGCTGGGGCTGGGGCAGAGGACGTCTTCCCCTTGCCCTTCCCCTTTCCCTTGCCCTTGGGCTGGGCGCCCTGCGCGACCCGCGGGCCCCCGTCCCCCACGGCGGCAGCGGCCGAAGCCACAGGCACAGCGGACGGGCCGCCGGCTGACATCTGCGGGGTCCCCGCCGCTGCTGGGCGACCCCTTTTTACGGCTTGGGCATACCCTGTAGGTGACGCCAGGGGCGGACGGCGGATGGAGTCCATGATGGACTCCAATCCGCGCTTTGTCCGCTCCTCGTGCGCCGCCTGCCGCGCCTCCTGCGCCGTCTGCGCTGCCTCCAGCCGCCTTTCCATGGCGGCCAGAGCCGCCACGACGGCCGCCAGTGGGTCCGCGGGCTGGGCCGGCATCAGCGCCGGCGGCTGCGGTCGGACAGGCGATGACGGTGGCGACTCCAGCCGCAGCGGCGACCTCGACCGCACCGGCGACACCGACCGCACTGGGGATGCCGGCCGGGCCGGAGGCTTCGGCCCCGCCGGCTGCGTGACTGGCTTCCGCCGCGCCGACCGCGTGACGCGCACCTCCGGCAGCCCGGCGACGACCTTCTGCAGGTCCGCAAATTCGGCCGCCATCTTGGCCATCTCCTTGCGGTACTCTGCCGCCTGCCGCTCAGAGCTCTCGATGAGCTCGACCTGCCGCCTGCCTAGTTGAGCCCGCTCGTCGCGCGACTCAGCCAGCTCCGCTCTCAGCAGGCCAAACTCATCGACGAGGCGCGTCGTCGCCTGTCGCAGCCGGACCTCCTCCGGCCCCAGGGACCCGCCACGGGCCCCTAGCACAGTCTCCAGGGCCTCCAGTACCTCCCTAGATGTATGGTCGGTACGAGGCATGGGCGCCGCCGAGGTGGAGGGACTCGGCGGCACTTCAGCGTCCCTCAGGGCCGGGACCCGTGAGGAGGGCGTTTGAGGGGTGGCTCTCTTGCCACCCCGCGTTTTTCCCCTGCCGATCATTGCAGCCTTGGGCGGGGGGGAATTTTCGCTCCCGCTGCCGTCGGTGGAGGACGAGTCGGTCACTGTGACCGCCGTATCCGTCTCAGCCCTCCGTGGAGGAGGAACTTTCCTATCGCCGTTCCTCCTCCGTGCAGATTTCCGGGTCTGCAGACCCACCGGGCTGTTGGCCCTGCTCCTCTCTGTGGCGGTGTCGAATTTATCCGTCACCGCCGCGACGTTCTTGGACGCGACCTCCGCGTCATGGCGCTGCGCGACCTCCGCGCAGACTGTTTCGCTAGGTAAGGGGGGGGTTTTATGTGTATTAGAAGTATGCATAAGGTTCCCACGAGCATGAGACGAACTATACTACACTTTCCGGGTGACGCTCATTCCGAAAAGCGGGGTAGATACTGTGGAGGTCCCCTGGTGTCCACAGGTTTTAATCGACTTCGCTGTCGGGTTTTTAAGACTTTTCCTTGTCGCGGGCCGGCCAATTAAGGCAAGCCCCGCGGCCTCCAGGATACCGGCGTACCGAGTGTGGCTAGCACTCAGGTCGTTGTCGATATCTAGGAGGTTACGCGACGCGGGGGAGCAGCCAACTCTCCCAACACCGACGGTGGCACGAGTGCCAGTCGGCCCCTGCGCGAGCAGTGGGCCAACCCGTCCCTGGATCTCACGGAACCCTTGCCTCTCCCCTGTCCCCTCTGAGAGCAGAGGGATACTGGGAGCGACTAGCGGGAACCGGATCTCTCTCCGCGGGCCTTGAAGCCCCGCCACACCACGACCCCGTCTGGGTCGGCTAGCCCTCAAAAGGGCTGTTTGAATGGAAGGAATCCTACGGATCCCTTCCCGCGGGCCTTGCAGGCCCGCCATACCACGACCCCCTCTGGGTCAGCTAGCCCTCAAAAGGGCTGTTTGGACGGAAGGAATCCTACGGATCCCTTCCCGCGGGCCTTGCAGGCCCGCCATACCACGACCCCCTCTGGGTCAGCTAGCCCTCAAAAGGGCTGTTTTAATGGAAGGAATCCTACGGATCCCTTCCCGCGGGCCTTGCAGGCCCGCCATCCCACGACCTCCTCGTGCAATGAGGTCGGCCGTTGGGTTATTCGTCAACGGTCAACAGAACTCCTAAGGTGGGAGTCTGTTAGCCGTTGTCCAGGATGCACCAGCCCCTCCGCTTCCGCTCCCCAGAACCGCAGTCCAAAGGGGGAAGAAACGGAAAGGCCAACGTGGAGGTTACCCAACCCGCACCCCCCAAAGCCGGGTGCATAGTGGAGCGCTTATGTACTTTCTTAATTATTTCCCACATAATTTAATTGTGTTTCAATTTTGTAATTTAAGAAACCGCTTTTATGAACGAATAATGTTTGAATATTGGCGCTCATTTGTTGACCACTTAGTGTTGAAGAAGGCCAATAGAGGCGCTGTGCACGGATCTTTTCGAACTATATTTTGAGAACGAAGTTTCTATGAGCGAGACTCTCAAGCTTCACGGCTGACGTTCAACCCGTTCATTTTTTAATCAGTCTATGACTCCGCTACCGCACCAAACGGAAGTTTGAGTAATTCAACTCCTCGTTTCCTTTTCTGTGTAATTCTATAAGTTCCTTTGGCCACATTCTCAAGTCAGTATAAGTGAAGTGTATCGGAAGAAAACGACAAATTCAAGAAAATAACCGGCCGGTCGAAATATACCTACCCACCAACACGTGCCAGGAACCACGCCTGTCTGCAGCTGAATCCTCACGAGGTGGAACTCAGGTCAGTGCCGGTTCTCTTACGTTTTCATTCATAGAAGCGGTCACATGTGTATTTTCTTTTCATTACAACCTAACTGCTGGTCATAGGAGCTTATACGCTCTGTGTGCAAACACACCATTGGCAGGACTATTTACACGTCCTACCACCCTTCTCTTTATATCCGTCTTTAAGGGCGACGGTGGAGCCATCTACTAACTTACTTACGAACTTGTTGGAACCAATGAATGATTTTTAAACCATTTGTAACATTGATTTTTGATGACCACGCCCAAATATTTGACTTTTAACTCAATCCATTTGGCCCGAAGTAGTACCTAAAGCCATTTATTAACTGTCATGAACATTTAAAGCAATCAAATAGTTTATTGGAGAACCATTTCTAATGAGAACAACATAAAAATATAAATTCCATCTCTTCTGTCGCAGCTCTCCAAGTAATATCGAGTTCTGTTTATTATTATCAATTAGCTACCAATGATGGCAGTTATTAGCGGAGTATTAATTTCATTACCATTTCAAACTGTTTTTATTGATTACCGGTGATTATAGTACATTATAATATAAGTGCGGTAAGTTGAAAATTACAGCCGAGGCGATATTACTAGCCCGAGCCTTCGGCGAGGGCTATAAGGAAGCAGAGGCTGTAATTTTCAAAGCGCACGTATGTCATACGACGTTTTATAACATATTTACGAGGAAATTAATAATTAATACAGCGAAAAGAAAAAGCGCGCGGCATTATTTTTACTTGTCCACAAATAAGCGATGCGCGCGCATCAACTTTTTTTTTTAGGCAAAGGTACAAAAACAGCCAGTATTACTAATAAAGTAAATTAATATTTTTGTTACAGATAAATGGTTGTAATTTATTGTCAAAATTAATTAAATTAAAGAATTAAATGTTTATTTGTTATATTTTAATTCCCAAAGTTAATTTTATTCATAAAATATTGACCACTTTCTTGACATAAAACCTCTTTGCTAAGATTTTTAAAAGTATCGTTCACGGAGTATCTTAAAACTTTATTAAAAAAAAAACACGTGCCTTTTACATTACATTATCGCACAAGTACGTAATGAGATACATTACGATATTGAAATTGGTGTAATTACAACCACTTTACGAGCAAATATGTTATAAAAATAATTACCTTGGTTAAATTGATGGTAGAACTAAAAATCTTCTCGAGTACCTATCAGTCATATTCAGTGATACTGAGGCAGTTTTACGTTCGTGTTTATAATACCTACTATTATTATTAGGCCTACGCCACACTTGACGGAAATACCATCACGGATCTTCCGCATGAGAACGCCTAGGTATATAAATTTTATAGGGCTGTTCTGTGGGGGTACACTGCCTGGAAGTTCCATTTCTCCGTCTTGCATCTTTTTATAAATATATCCAATAGTATATACGTATTGACGGTCCAAAGCGGAGGGTCCACAACGGAAGATCCGTCAAGAATGGCGTAGGTTAAGGCACAAGTTGTGAAACGCTTTTCTACTGGCCATATCTACTCGGTCGATTTTGGGAAAAGGACATTTTGAGAAAGGACATTATGAGAAAAGACATTTCGAGAAAAGGACATGAGAAAGGACATTTCGAGAAAGGACATTATGCGATGAGACGTCAGTTAGCCGCCCCGCGTTTTTGTTTCTTTTCAGTCTGGCTTTACCATCGATAAATATAATTAATCTTTACCGAGGCCATTGCCTCGTAAATCTGTGAAAAATAAATGTGGAAACAATAATCTTGCAACCTAAATGCGCAGATAAAAACATTTTTAACTATTCTCACATCACTAGCTCGAATAAGAGATACCTTCCTACCTATTATCTCCGGTGAGATAAAGCCTGAGGAGGTCTCAACATATAAAAAGAAAAAACCTATACGATTAAAATAAGTAAGTAGGTCGCAACTTTTTTTAAGAAACCAAAGACAACTAATTTCAATTCAATGCAAATGAAAGGAGTGTTAACTTGTTTCCCACGCAAAGAGAAATGGGTTACTGGGTGAGATTCTTGTAGGCGAAGACAGATAATCTTATGGAGGCGGACAGTTATTGCGCCTCCATTTACTGCTAGATAACAACAGTCAATAAAATTGTTGTGAAATAAATAGTACATTGAAATTCCGGATGAGTTCTCCTAATGAAATGTATAAAGCAAATTCGCTTTCTGCGTCTGTCCGTCCCTATGTATGATTACTACGCTACAGATTTTGATACGGTTGCTTTTAATAGAGTAATTCCAGAAGAAGGATTATATGTATACACATTATTAATATAGTAGAGGGTACAGCGGTAACGGGATCGGACGACAAGCGGGCGGAAAAAATTGGCGGTACGATGTTCGCCGGGTCGGCCAGTATCTAATAAAAAAGATTATTATTGTCCAAAGTTATGTCATAAAGATGATTTAATGAACCGCACGTGAGCTCCCGATAAACATAATTTAACAACAAAAAAATAATGAAAAAGTTATTTTATAAAGTTAGCTTTTTTGATGCAACATCAGCAGCATGAAAGATGGAGTTTTCTTTCTTTCTACTGTCTGGTGCCTATACAAATCAACCGTAAAAGTTGAACCTTGGACAGAGATGCGACGATGCGGCGACGCACGTATAGTAAGATCAGCTGTGCAGTTCTCGGACTGACTGAGTGACGTCGCAAGAGATCGACTATAACAATGTCTATCCTATATCTAGCCTAGTGTATGGGTAATGGACTGCTGAGACGAGGTCTCGGGTTCGATCCCAGGTTTACCATGGCACACACCAATGACTTTTCGATGCTTTTCGAAGGTATGTGTGTATTTATCGCAGGTTTATAATTGCCCGGTTAATAGGCTCGCCACCTATTACATTGGGACCTAAACATAACT
This sequence comes from Eilema sororculum, assembly GCA_914829495.1. Classification (NCBI taxonomy): domain Eukaryota; kingdom Metazoa; phylum Arthropoda; class Insecta; order Lepidoptera; family Erebidae; genus Eilema; species Eilema sororculum. Next base: position 6,516,217 of record OU618543.1, read on the forward strand.
GGCGAAATGTGGGTGCTAGCACCTCTGCCTACCCCTTCGGGGAATACAGGCGTGAGTTTATGTTATGTTTATATTATGTTATCAAAGTCGGCTGCGCTCGCTGAATGCTTAAAAATTACATATTATCAGCGAGCGAGCCACAGACCGGAGTTGTGTCGTAACTTCTGTATGTCTAGGAATGCTTCAGTATTTCTTTAAGAAAATATTTGTTCTCAAAATTCAGCAGTGTAATACAATTACTGAGAAATAGTCTCAACATACCTAATTCAGAAAGTTCATCGACCGTCGGGGGAGTTACCTCTACCGCGTGGAAGGTCGTAGGTCGTGGCACTCGCGGCTAAATAACCTTGTTGTCGTCTTAATGATTAATGGGATCAAAGGTCCACTAAAAGATGGTTTTGACTCAATTTCAATCATTTTCAGTATCTGTTCACTGGACTACAATCGGAAATGATTTTACTGATTGCACTAAACCACCAATGTAAGTCGGTATGTTCCCTTTATGTCGAGTCCCGTTATGTCGAGCCAAAAACCTTATCTCACTTCTATTACCTCTATGTCGAGTCTACGTTTTCTGTCCCATTTCTATTCCCTTCATGTCGAGCTTCTGTACCACGCTTCTATTACCTTTAAGTCATTTGCGTAACGATAGCAACTAGTGAGTGTGACTCTTCGAGTATGTGGTCCCAATTTCGTTCCTTCCTCAAGGTCAAGCCTCAGTCTTTTAATCTGAGGGTGAAGCGCATTTAACATTGTATAAGTACCAATTTAAAAAAGGTTTGAAATATTTTAATGCTAATCCACTTTTGTAGTTGACTGTACCGTACGAATGAATGAATGAATCAAAGTGACACGTCAATGAAATCTATTATCATTACGGAATGCTCGATAGAGCTCGCAAGATAGGTAAGTGCGCGAATGTTGGCGCTGGCGTACAGTTAGCTTCAGAAAAATGTTGACGAATAGAGTACTCAAAATAAGACCGAGTTGAGAGTTTGACCACTCTGGATGCTTACAACTTTTTGAGTACTCTAATTATCAATATAATATTGAAATTTAGGTTTTAACATTATTTTGTGTACTCTACTCGTCAACATTTTTCTGATGCTGACTGTACCAACCTACTTAATCCATACTTCCATATCCATACTAATATTATAAATGCGAAAGTAACTCTGTCTGTCTGTCTGTCTGTATGTTACGCTTTCACACCTAAACCACTGAACCGATTTTGATGAAATTTGGTATAGGGATAGATTGGACCTTGAGAAAGGACATAGGCTATGTTTGGTTGCGATAACCAACATCCACGCTAGCGGAGCCGAGGGCAAAAGCTAGTAATCAATAATTCCAACTCGTTCAACTTCATTTGATTGGTGTATACCCAACAAAATACTGGACTTCTTGTAATAGATAATTTGAAATCATTTAACCATATATTTTTTATTGCTTACAATCGCTTCGTGCTTTTAATTAAAAATGACGTTCGGTGAAAAGATTTTGTCAATACATCAATCGAAATTGACATGGAGTACGATTAGTTGTCAGTTCAATACTATTATTATTCATATGTAAGTATACACGATTCTTGTCTGAGACGAGTGCTCGAAGGTTATTCAAGCAAAAGTAATTAATTAAAAAAGGCCCATTAAAAAATAAAAATTGATCGTGCATTGTGTCTAGCGTAGCCGGAATTGCGTTATACCTATATGTCTAACTAATAATATAAATTCGAAAATGAGTTTATTCATTTCACAATTGCACGATATTACTTATCTACAACAATAGCTTCAAATAAATACGGCAATAGGCTCACCCCTATTACGTGGGACCGAATACCTACAATCATTGGTGAAATGTGGACCGGTGTTAATGCACCTCTGCATAACCCTCCTTTATTTTCGTGCGGAAATCTCCTCGAATACCTCCCCCGCTGCAGCCGGAAGAGAAGGTTATGTCGGACTCGACCGGCTAGGCTGCATGTGAGGTTGTCTTCGACATATCCCTCGCAACCCGGCTGTCCCAGGGCCATCCCCTACGGTCTGGTCCTCCTCGGGGTTCCTAACCCTCCAGGGCTAAAGGCGTGATTATATAAATGTATTCGTCATTCAATTTATCGATACATTACCTTACCTGTTACGTAATGATTGTAATGAACCATAACAGGTTTCGAAATTGAACAGGAAGTATTAATATAATGGGAAGCACCAATCGTGAACATATTCAATTGACCGCTTGACCTTGTTAAGAGTTGTGAGTTTGGAAGTATGTCTACCGTCAGTTGGGCAATGCAAAGTTTGTATCGCCTCTCAAGACGTAAATAAAACTAAATAATGAATATATATTTATAGGTCAATAGGTGGTCAATTGGTTTTGAAGTAATGTAAGGTTACGTAACATTAAAAGCTCCTGTTTACTTTTAAGAACATTTAGGTTTACGCCACTCTTGATGAAAATGCCGCAACGGATCTTCCGCGCATATTGCATATGACCAACCCTACGTTGCCTCAGCCGCATGCAAAGCTTAATGTCAAGTGCTTAGAGAAGAAAATCAAAGATCACATTGAATAAACATCTACGAAGTAATATTGAGTCTTTGTAGATCTTTTGCAGGGTCCATAGCATTTTTTTTTTCGTGCGGACATTCCCTCGGATACCTCCCTCACCAACACTCACCAGGGCCGGAAGGGGAGCTTATGCTTATGTCGGACTCGAAGCGACTAAAACCGCACGCCGACTGAGGGTCATGGTGCTGGTGAGGTTGTCATCGACATATCCCTCGCACCCCGGCTGACCCAACCAGTCCATACCACAGATATCCATATTGACTGCACTGCTGACATTTTGAAGTCGGTTTCTTTTATTAGTAGAGCAGTTCTTTATAAACCCAGTCCCATTTTATTTCTTCTGAGCAGCTAAAGGCATGAAAAATTAACATCTATATTCATCCTTGTGTACATATTTTACGAGAGAAACGTTCCACTCCACGCATGCTCGCATATTTCATTATATAGCCGTCATCCACGTCGTATCGTAGTAAACGGTGTTTTGTACACAGGCGTCACGTGCGAAGCCACGCTGTGTAGTCCTTTGTTGTGCATTCGTGATGATAACAAGCCTATCAGGCTTACATTTTATTGTATAATTCACATTTCTATAATATTTACCACTTAAATCTAAGACGTTATCAACAGAAACGACTACAAACCTTTACGCGGTGCATGGGCAAGTGAAGCAGCAATACTTCTCTCATTTTGAAGTAGGCGTAGGTCGTCTGCTTTTGGTCGATATTCTGTCAAGACCGATACGTCTCGTCTGTCTTCTGGGCAACGTCGTTAGTCAGTGTCGACAGTCGTGTTTATTGCCGGTCATATTAGCGGTCGTGGTACTAACGTCCAAAAAGTGGAGTGAGGATAGAGTGCTTTGGTACATTGGGAGAGGCCATATTCAATTCAGCTGTGGACTACCACATCTCAGGTCAGTTCAATTTGATAGCAGTTCCTACCATGATAAAACCAGCTTAGTATTCGTTGTCAGACCAGTGTATCAGCATTATTTAGGTACATAAAACAAACACAAAACCTTCCTACGTGTGCGCAACGAACAATGACATCGGAAAGTTGTGCGAATGCGGCCGGATAGCGAAGAAAGTCGCAAGAACACATCAACCGGCATCGACGCAAGATTTTATTAAGTGCGAAAAAGAGCTGACACTTCACACTATTATGGTGTTGTCCCTCTCTGATACGAGGGTAAAGAAAAGTAACGAGTTTCCTGGCAACACCGCGGAACGCAATTCAACCGTGAAGTGTACAAAAACGTAGCACTCAGAGAAATTTGCCTCATGTACGAGTTTTTGTTGCGTGTTGATTGCTTATAACGGGTTCGCTTTTGAACTATCCGTTAAGGTTTTGAAAGCGTAGGTATGGTGGCTCTCAGAAATCATCAACATAGCGATTGTATCCTGTAGTATCCAAAGTATATAATACCGCTTCTGAGAACGCTTCTCAGGATGATTCTGAGGACGCTTCTGAAGTCGCTTCTAAAGGTCGCTTATTTTATTGTATTTATTTATTTATTGTTTTTGATTAGTAAAACCTGCACTAAACTCTCATCGGTACATCGAACAGTGTCTTGAGCCTCAGGTGGTGCCCTATGCACATTTTATTGGCAACGGCTTCATATTCATGCACGACAATGCTAGGGCTCACACTGCGGGCGAGACTATCTTACCGAAGTCGGCATCTCCCATAAGGAATGGCCAGCAAGAAGCCCAGACATGAATAGACAAGAACACCTACGGGATGCGTTAAAGAGACGAATTCGTGCAAGAGATCAGCCAGCGGCAAAATGCAATCCAAAAGGAATGGAATGAAATGCCACAACATGTGGTCGTAACTCTCATCCGATCGATTGCAAGACAAGATTGGCTATATCTACAAACGAGCTTCAATCAGCACATACTACAAGCCGCCAAATAAGTCAATTTTTACCATTTTTCAAGTGCCAACCACCTCTACAAGATGCAGGGGTCTATAAAATAGACTGTAACTGTGGGCTCTCATATATTGGTCAAACCAAGCGAAGCATTGGCACTCGGGTCAAAGAACATATAGCTGACATAAAACATCAACGCCCAACAAAGTCAGCTGTATGTGAACACGCGCAACAAGACACCAACCATTACCTAAGGTTTGGTAAACCACAGATACTCGCCAAAGAACATCGATATATATACCGAGAATGATCCGCAAGGCTATTGAAATTAAAAAACACCCAAATTTTAATAGAGAGGATGGATGGAACGTGGGATAGCTTGGGACCCAGTCATCCACTTAATCAAACCCAATAAGCAGCAAAATCCAGCAAGACTTAACGACACAGAGAGCTCATTCTGCGTAAATAGGAACACCAATAATTCACCATGATTCGGGTATTTTGAGATAACTTATACTTCAAACTATGTGACAACTACCATCATGCATAATAAGTCACACCGCGATCATGGCTGCCGAAAAGCAGCCGAAACGTCGTCGCGTCGGTTTAAAAGTAAATAATAACAAATGTATCGCGATAGAATCCGTAAACAGTGGTTTAATTTCAATTTTTTTAACGTCTTTTTTTATCTTTTTATCTATTTTATTAATCTAACTAGATGTCCCGGCGAACTTCGTACCGCCAATTTTTCCCGCCCTTGTGGCGTCAGATCCCGTTCCCGCTGCACCATTTAGGGGGATGAAAAATAGATGTTGGCCGATTCTCAGACCTACTCAATATGCTCACAAAATTTCATCAAAATCTGTCAAGCCGTTTCGGAGGAGTATGGCAACGAAAACTGTGACACGAGAATCAAAGCGGAACCGGAAGAGATTTGGAAAATATCTACTATCAACTGGAGTGATTGCGGCCTATTTAGTAAGTGCAATTGGGAATTCCTTTAGCAAAAATAAGAAAGCGAATAGGTACAATACATTTATTATGACTCTACCATAGAAAAAACGTATCTAAGAATATACCTACCTCCGCCAAATAGGTAGGTTCCTAGTTCTAGATATAGGTATAACTTACATGATGACGCTACATTTTAGGTGTTAATTATAACTGTGAGACTATATTTAATGGTTATTATACCTACTTGCACATTCCATGTACTCATGCACTTCGAGGTCGTCGCTATCCGCTGCACGCACGTGCATGCACGCGTCTGCGATCTCTCGTGATATCGCGCGGTCCGCGATATAGCGGTGCGGCACGGCGCTGATAGCGGGATCAGCGGGTGCGCTGCGCTTCGGCTCGTTTCGGCTTGCCTCTCAGTCGCAAGTCGCGATCGCGTCCCCTGCATGGACGTGATTGCGAGAGCCAGCCAACGAGACCTCGTCGGCTCGTCGCGTCCCCTCTCTACCCGCCCGGGGACACTACTCGAATCGAATCACGAATCAGTCTGCTTCGAGTTTGTTCGAAAGCGGTCGTGCTGTCGCTTGTCTGAGCGAGTTTAGCCGTCTTTTAATTCGTGTGTTCTATATGATAAACCTAAAAACTCTTGGATGTTGTTATAAAATCTGGATTTCACACTACACAACAGGGTTGTTAAAGTGACTGGAGTTAGTTTAGTGTTGAATCGGTGACAGTGTGTTGGAGCTGCTCGCGCTACGTCCGTCGTCGTGCCTGAGTTGGCGTCGTCCCTCCGATCTCGCGAGGTAAATGCCGAGACTCCTCTGAGAGCGATCGCATACGTAGACAGAAACCGGATTGCGTTGTCGTGCTTATAATTAATCCTATTTCTTAAAAAACTTGATGCAAAATAATTGGACTGTTGTCGCCACAATTGCCACCGTGTTGAACGTGGTTCGAAAGACGTGTACCGTTAACCAACGTCGCGGTCGATGCCTGCTTGCGGAGGTTTCTTTAGAAATTTTATTCGCTAAATAAAGTTTGTAAAAAGTAACGATTAAACTGGATGCGCTTAGTTATCACGACTACCAACAACTCGAAATGGCGATCTCTACTGGCTCGCTTTAAAATAAGGAAATGTTTACTGTGTTAGCATGTTTCAATGCCATTATCTTGATAAAGGCGGTTACGTATGCGGAAACGGCGATGAGCAATTGTTCCTTAATCATCGAGTGCTGAACATCTGGCCTTTGTTATGGAGAAAATTATGAAATTATGACATTTTGTGAACAATAGTAACTGTCGAACGGAAGTGATAACAAATGAAATTAACGATATTCTAATTAGAAATTGCGATAATCCTTATCAAGGTAGGTACCTAATGCTTAACATTTGCTTCAGCCTCCAATGGGCGTGGCAAATGTCCCAAGTTCTTCAAGGTTTACGGACCGAGAAACAAGTTTTTAACCATGCAGCTTTAGTGAAAGATTAGAGCAAAAGCAAACCGTCTTGAAAAAAATTAAACATTGGTAGGTATATATTATACTATAGCTAGCTTCGTTTCACCAGACACTCGAGCGCACGCACGTTTCTGTTCAATCTGTTATCCATTATCCCAAGGAAATACAAAATAAATAAACAAATGTGTTGACTTGTGACTGACTCTCTGTTAACTGTGACTCAAAATTTCTGGCATCAGAGAAGGAATGCCACAAGTGCGATTATTGTGCAGCTCTGCCTATTGTTAACTTTTATATTAAAAAAAAAAACTTTTTACGATCATAAATTCAAAGGCGTCAAATCATAATACAAAGGCGCACGGCGCGATCACATATTACAGGACTTCAAGTGCTTAGGCACAGATTATAATAGAGTTGCTTTGGCACTTATGCGCAAAAATGATGGATGGAATGCGCCAAAGACGATTGGCAAAGGAAGGAATGACTAAAGTTAATATGATATCTGATAAGAATGTATGGAAGAGAATAACATGATCCGCCAACCCCAAATAAATGGAATAAGGGCAGGTAGATGATGACAATACATACCTACCTCAAGCCCAAGCCTTTTGGTATTCAGAATTTAATGTGAAAGGATCGTGAACAGATCGTTATAATATAAACGACTAAACGGAACCGGCATATTGATTGACGCTTTCTTGTTAATCTGTCTTGTGACAGTTGTGACGTATGCTGTCATTCCTTTTCAAATTATGAAATTCAGAATCAATAATTCTAATTTCAAACGCTGTCCGGCGGCGGCGTCCTATATTTTATAGAAATTGTAAACGACTTCTGAAATAGCGCATAACTATTGTAAATATTTCTCTTTATATACATATTTTAAACCTACTTAAATAAAAAGAAAATTACTTAGTGGAAGTTTGACCACCAATGTAATAAACTAAGAATTGTGATTTGTGCTGTATTCTGAGTATACAATCCAATTTATTATTGAAACCTATTAAAATTTGATTAAAATAGACACAGACAGGCATCCTGAAATACAAATATTTGATGCATCCGCGAAAAAAAAACATCGGGCAGACGCTGAAACAACATCGTATGATATTGGCCGTGCTTTCTCAACATAGCATTTATTTATAGAGGTATGCCATGCGCGATGAGATGGGACGGCCTGCGTCAGCTAACTAGGTCACGATATTTGCGCGCGTACCTGAACATGTGCAAGCGACGCCAATTCAATGACACTCCACGAAGGACATGAAAAATTCATAATTATTTAATTAGGTCCACCTTTGTAATACAATAGACAAGCGGGCTAGGCAGAGACCACAATTGTTTACACTTGTTACGATCCTGGCATAAACTTTTTGCTTCCTCTACTAGTTTCCTTACATGCTCGCCGGTTGCAGGTACTCTTAGCAGACATGGCAGACAAGCATATGGCCCACTTAATAGAAAGTGGTCACCGTACGGTAGCCTAAAGACGTGTGCAACACCACGGGAGTCACGCTCGTACTACCAAACCGTGAGAACAGATACTTTCTGTGTCATCAGTGCAGAATACAAAGCAGGACAAGCCTTTGGGTCTTCCCACTGACAGCACAAAAACTCTCCAGTGAGCTCTGGCTACCCTACTCACAGCCGAATCTCTGTATTATTGGTGAAATATTGAGAGAAATACCGTATCGCGTATGTGTCGGGCGTAAAAGGAATCTTTGGGACACAAGGAAATTTCATTTGGTGCTCATGCTGACAAATGAGGCTCTGACGAAGAGCCCTTTTCGGTGTTCAAATGGGAGTCACCCTCTTAATGTATCACTGAACAAATTAGCCAAATCTTTAAACATGCGGATTATTGCGGAACTCCCGGTTTCGAGGTGAAAGAGCAGAACGCTAAGATAAATGGTGACCGCATGCTTAGGAATATCTGATTAATTTTATTATCGTCATTGGAGGTGGATTTTCAAAGCATGTTAGCATTATACAGGTCAAACGCCTAAAATAGCATACACAAACGGAAGTGTTCGTGATTCACACTTGCAGTTCGATGTCCGCATTTTAATTTTTGATCATTACGTTAACTGTAGCGTTAGCAGTTTCTGAACGAAGCATCGTGTGCGCATTTATTAATTTTTGGACGAACTTCAAGGAAAATTGAACGTCTTAAAAAAACTTTCATAGTAAATATTATCTGTGGCATTTGATTTGACAGCCTGTTGTCATAATATGTTTCCGTTCCGTGACGCAGTCCGGTAGTGAACGAACGAAGTATGGCGTAAAAGATAATTCTTCGCAGTTGGAGCGCTGTCGTCAGCTGATAGCCAGAGGTTAATGGCCTCGACTTTGTCTCGGTGCCCGCGCTCCTATCGTCCTACCCCTCCAACTGAGGTCGATGGGTTATCGGAATATTTTTATAGATACAAGATTCGATTTATGAATATACCTACGACCAACTTGATCTTTTTTTAAAGACTGTGAACACGTAGTGCAATTTATTTCTAACCAAGTTAATCAATACATTGACTCGATGTATTATAGTATACCTACCAATAAACAAGATGTTTAGAACCACATTTAAAATAAAAAAATTGTGACATGGCGGGAAAGAATTTTGAATGTAGAACGGGATGCAAATTTTTTAATGATGTAAGGGATTTTGACACTGATGTAATGACATCTAATACAATAATTGCACATTGTTCATGGTCTATTAGTACGAAACTCGTACGATTTCTTGACTATAATAAGTGTTGAGATAGTGTTGTCCTTGAACAGTTACGGTTGTTCTATAATAATTTCGTTGCACCATTTATTATTTTAGTTTATTTCAGTGGTGAGCTGAGTGAGCTTAATGAAATTGAGATGATTTTTTATAAAAAAAACTAAAACTCGTACGAAAAAAAACTAGGCAATTCGAAAGAAAGTCTTTCGAATTGCCTAGATTTTTTTCGTACGAGTTTTATTACATAGGTAAGTAGGTACATAGAAGTAGAAGTCATTGTACCTACAAGAAGTAATAAATCTAATTGCGGTATAATCCGATAACACCCGATAACAATATACCTACCTAAATCAAACTTATATAGAATATTTATCGCGGGGAGAGCTGTTCATTATCAAAAACTCTGTACCAGCAAGGCTAGTTAAAAATGAGAAAGAACTAAGAGAGAGACGCCATAAAATGAGTTTTGATGGGTGAATCGACTCGACTTGAAACCAACTTTTAGTAGAGTTTGTTTTGTAAAACCAAACTTGAGTGGTATAATTTATGAATGTGAAGGAAAACAACAAAAAATACAATTGAGTTCTAACACTCGGTCATGAATCTGAGATTATCTAGTCTCAAATTAGATTCGTGACATGTATCGTCCTAAAATACTGGTATTTGTGCATGTCGTATTTGCTCTCGTACTTAGGATGAATGAGGCAAATTAGCCACGCTTTAGTGATCATGCCGACCACCAATTAACTATTAGTTATAACCATTAGTTTTAGCAAGATTATTGGATAGATGTACCTAACGATATTATTGAAATAATTATCTTACCGAACGGCTTAACCTAAGTGTATTGATTGAACCTTTTCATTATAGTCAAGGAATCAAATTAAGTATCACTGAACCGAAATTAGTCCAAAAAAATATCGGATAGGTCGATGGCATTTCACTAATCTGACATAGTTTCGCCTTATATACAAGAATATTTGATCATCCCAATTTCATTAAGTTCAGATCACCACTGAAATAAACTAAAGGAATCAAATTAAGTGTCACTGAACCGAAATTAGTCCATAAAATATCGGATAGATCGATGGCATTCCACTAATCTGACATAGTTTCGCCTTATATACAAGAATATTTGATCATCCCAATTTCATTAAGCTCAGCTCGCCACTGAAATAAACTAAAATAATATGGTGCAACGATATTATTATAGAACAACCGTAACTGTTCAAGGACAACACTATCATTCTGACAGCCCGGTAAACTATTTAACTTTTTTTTGCAAATGGCGCGTTTTTATTATTAAATGAGAAGCTCTCTTAAAAGTGCTAAGTTGAAGAATATAACAAGAGCACAAGCAGTAAAGTAGATCCAACTATTATGTAATCTGTGGCACAAATTGTTTAGTAGTATTATTAAAAACTTTGTGTATATTAGAGCTATATTCTATTCATCAATATACTCACGTCTGTAAATCCCCGAAGGGGTAGGCAGAGGTGCACGTTTCACCTATTATGATTTTCGGACCCATGTCGTATAGGGGGCGAGCCTGCCGTCTAGTGGGCCCTTTATCTTGGGCTGTATGTTTACTGTCGGATGGGGAACAGCCCTAATCCCTAAGTCGAATTTTACGACACCCACGGGAAGATTCTACTCCTCCGGGAACCAACATGGCGATAAATAAGAGCTATATTCGTAGACAGAATAAAATTTACAAAAGGCAATAACGTTGGGTTAGACGGGCCAGATGACGTCACATCCTCGCGAAAAAGCAAGGTTAGCCGTTCGGTAGTAATTGAACAAGATTGCCTTACACGCAGCCGTGATTCATAATTCATCAGCAGACTTGACTTTAGTCTGATTTATACTCGTTAATTCGCGAGCCTCGAGGATTTCTGGCTATTGTCTCGTAAAGTGTATGAAAAATGTTATTTATACTCTGTGTAAACATACGGGTATCCTGTCAGAATTTTGTATCTGTTGTCGATGTTTTTGTCTTTTATCAAGCTGTGTATAGCAGGCAAAGAAAACACAATATTCCTTTTTCGAAAACCAGACATCTTTATTTACCGGTAAGATGTTAAACATGTGACGCGCTAAATGTAACAGATACTGACATCTGCATCTGTTCCAGACATGAAAGGGTGGGTTCGTTGACCTTTCGTACCTATACAACTTTCGTACCTACTTTCTTTTAGCTTTGTGTTAGGCCAAGCCTACGTGATCTCGGGATTATTCCCCCAAGTTTCTGGTACCCATATAATGATGGGATGCCGGGAGTGTACGCACATGTTAATTCTTACATTAACTTTATATTAGTCTGGTTGGATTACACACTTACTAAACGAACACAAACGAGTAGGATTCGTCCATTCGTCGATCATTACCACACGCAGAGTTCGAATGGCGAACTCCACTAGCTTGCTTTCTCCGTGATGACCATACTATTTCGTTCTCGTTTCCTAAGCCATGTTCCGTCTAGACAGGGTAGTCACTTCACATAAGTTTAACGGTTTATGCTATAAGAGGTAACCTTTCCTAGAAAACTTTAGCATTTAGCATTGCTCATGTTGACCTAAGTAATGGCGGCCTTTATTTGACTTCAGTTATAGCTGGCGCGCCCTAAATAAATGAAAAAACCTTAATTTGAATGTGATTTCTATTAGTTATACCATATCGAACTTCAAACACAGATTAGATAATAGTTACTACGTAAATCTATGCAGCGTTCACAACTTACACCTCTTTTTTTTCCGTGCGGAAATCCCCTCGGATATCCCCCTGCCGGAGCCGGAAGGGGAGCTTATGTCGGACTCGAACCGACTGAAACCGCACGCCGACTGTGGGTCGTGGTGCTAGGCCGGAGGTGAGGTTGTCATCGACATATCCCTCACACCCCGGCTGACCCAAGGCCATCCCTTACGGTCTAGTCCTCCTCGGGACAACTTACACCACTTAGCTACGACAATTCTTGAAAAAAAAAAAAATATTATATTGTATTGGAAAATATGATTCCCATTACCAGCCTTTCACGACTGGATATCACCGGAAATTAACAAGCAAGGCAATAAATAGAAGGCATAGGAATCCTATTACAAAGTATATTAAACGTTCCCTGCTATCGTCGCCAGGGGCAACTAAGTTACCCTTGTTTGGACCCAGACTTCAATTTTATTAACTCAATAATTGTTTTATAAACCTCTTTGTTGCTGGCTGGCTGCCCAAGTATCGCTTTTGCGCCGTTTTCGCTCTTAATCACATGCTTTTACTTTGTACGCTCTATTAAGGCATCAAAACATAATTTGATACCGTGCAAGACTGCATTTTATTTCAAAGGTATAGTGAGTGCTTTATGTACAATTTATGATGTGTAATTTAAAGAAATCAATTTACCGTCTACCCACACGGTTATATTTCAAGTGTAGTTCAAACTTCAAAGATGATGTAGATTTATTGCTACAGCCGGAGACACGACGCTCATCTTGTTTGGCGAGACTTGGGGTCTTGTCGATGACACAACTCTGTGAGACCAATTTCAGTGTCCTTACAATCAATTTAATATTTTGCACTGACTATTAAAGGCACGGTGGTCTAACTTCTTATAGGTACTAATCGAACAAAGCAGTTGGACGGACCACACCGCCCCTTGGTGGACCAAACCGCCAGTTGGTGGGAATCACTTATCTCATTTGATTTTTCTGGTCTTCTTCTTAGTTCAAGTCTCTAACATGAGTATAATTCTCAATCAATTAACCTCTCATAGGCCTCTCCTCTCCCAATGTGCGTCATTGCTCCCTATCCTCCGCCTTCCACGAGTAGGTATAATCATGATATATGAAATAAATTCCCTACTGACTGCTACACTGATAGCTAATTTACTATCCAATATCGTCTATAGAACAGATATACATTGATATACATAATGAAGACCGCCCACCTGATAGTTCAATTATATTTTTGGGGACAAGTACAACATCTTCGGAGTGGATTATAAGAAACCTAATGACCAGATCACGATACATCAGAATGAGTCATGATCATGATGGATCCGATGAGTCATTTGATTAAGTAAGTTTTGGTCAATGTAATGACTAGGCTAGGCTGTCCAGTTCGAGAGGGTCAGGCTCTTCCCTTCTTTTGCATTTTCTCCGGCTAATTCTGCCGAGACGGAATGGAAGGGCCTAACATCCTTGAGGCCTTTTTTTGATTAAGCAGGAATAAATGAACTTTCCTCATTTTGCGGACTCAGGAAAGCCGCGGCCCTATGTGGGGGTATCACCACACTAAAATAACCTGCCTTGTTCGTGCCATACGCCGCTACATCTCGTCGATATCATTGAGGCCTGAGCTAATCATATTTGCAAGTCTGTGCACTGCTAAACAACTGACGAGGCCGTCGTGCAGGTTTGCCGTTCAAGGTTGGATTTGAGCAGAAATGCATAAATAAGGCTCTTCGGGGGACGCACAAGGCAACCTCTGGTTTTGGTTTATCCCCAACTCCAGACCTTTTTGACATCTAAACTATCCAAAATTTTGTTCCAGTCGTCATCCTTGGGCTCACTACATCCTTTTTCTAAAAGCTTCTCCACTTATGCAGGCAGGCATCCAAGGACAATATTGTACCTCGACTATCGTTGAATATTTATCCATATGCTACTATTACGATAGTGTAATACATAATATGATTTAACAGGAAATAAGTGTCCACGTAACAATGGTTCGCGTGATCATGGATATGGATATGTAGGTGATACAGTTAAGAGCGCTAGTTCCGGACGTGATGCGCGGACGGAGCGCACGTTGCGAAACCGGCAACGGCCTTAATCTACAATCAGGGTCAACAATAAAGATTGCAATATCAAACAATATTCATTGACATTGATTACTATTTATTCATAGACCTAGAAATAACGTTAATAATATGCATTGCGTCGATTTCGGTTAAAGTGCAATGCAGCGTTTTTAGTCAATTAAACTTCCGTAGATTCCTACTCGTATGCATGAATTGGTTGCTGCATCAAGAAAAAATATTATTTTCCGTGGTAATTAAACTAAACGGCTAGCTAGATATTATGGTAGATACCAACAGTGCTTAGGTACAGTCCCCTATTAAGTGAGACCTAAATACCCGACCTTCAAGAAGATAAGAGTACCGTTACATCAGCTTACATGCTATTGGATAAAATGGTTTCTTTGGCAGTTATTCGCATAAGAGTTACTATTGCGTTATATTATAACTAAGAAGTGATCAATTTTGCAGACATACATACTAGATCTTCAAAAGCAAGCGATTAACCCAGTATTAGTTATAACAGTCAGAACAGGTTGTGCAAAGATTTACCGAGGCGGGCGGCGGCAGCGACCATCGGCCACCGGCCACTTTCACCGCCGCCATCTTGTGGCGGCCATGTCGTGCGTTTGCGCTGTTCATTGACGAATTGGCACGCCTATTGTTACTCGTGACGTCACTCGCGTCGTTATGTTGAAGAATATTATAAAGATTCTGTTCGCCGTGGCCTGTTGGCACAGTTTAGAGATCTACTGCGGAATATGGATGTCATTAGGGGTAATATAGTATACTTACGTACGACGGCGAGACGTCTAAAGTTATGTGATTTATCTGCTCTTATTGCATGCATTGTGGGAGAAAATAAATTTAAACTTGGTTTGGAAATTGGAATTGATACCTACTTTTATATTGGAAGTCATTGTCCCGAAATTGGACACAATTTTTGTTCCAACGTGCTAGTCTAGTAACAGACACAATGGCTGTTTTATATTTTTCAAACTATAGGTAGGTACTTACTTCCTCCAGCTGAACCTGAAAAATATAACTGAGGATAGACTGAATGCGGCAAAGTGGAAGATTGGGTGCTATGATGCACATTGGAGAAGACCTTAGCTGAGGCACAGAATAGATAAGGTGAGGGCTGCAATTTTTACAGACAATTAAAATTTCTGACGTCAAAGTGAAATCTTACAAATTCACACTGTAAGATAAAGAGGAAAATTGCTTTGTGATTGTGATGGATAGGAATCGACTGCATACCGGCTATTGGCAGTCATAGCAGTTATGCGGTTACGTTATATTCGTCAAACACCTTACATTGTGGTCAACTTGTTATATTTATGCGCGTAATGTGATTCTATTTCAAACTTGGACGACTGGTTCGAATTGTACGCATGTTTCTGGAGATAGGCAAATATCTAGCGGTTCCTTAGTTGTAAGAATGTGTAAGGTAAGTTCCACCTTCGAAAAGGGTCATTTCGAAACCTGGGATGGCCCAGAGTCACTTGGGGTTCGAGGGAAATGCCTTCTTGGGCTACCCCTGGCCTTCGGGCGGCCGCCCGACCGGACTCGATACCTATTCTTTCCTATTAATATTATAAATGTGAAATATTGTGATTTGTGAGGATGTTTAAATCTTTTTTAGTTAAGCACGCACTAACGGCTGAACGGATCTGATCGAACTTCAACCCTGTATCAAATTTCAAGTTATTAAAAGCAACCTCCGCTGGTGCGGCCACGTCTTACGGAAACCGCCCAGCTACGTGGGTAACAAATGCCTGGCAATGGTGCCCCCACCGGGTCCAGGTAGAAGGGGTAGGCCCAAGAAGTACTGGCTTGACGTCGTGGAGAGTGACATGCGTGAAACCTAGGACGCCCAAGATCGTGCGAAGTGGAGGAGGAAGAGCCGGAAGGCGGACCCTGAGCTCCAAGGGCACCGTGGTCTCGGATGCAATCAGGACTAACGTCTTTATGTGGATGATGAGATGAAAATCTCATAAGTATGTCTTATTAGAATGGGTCGTATGGGCTGAGGGAACTAGATCAGAATGCCACACGTCAGTGTCTACAGCTAGTAGTAAATCCTAATGAATCCTTTAGAAACACGAACCAGTATAACATAGTTGTTAGGAGTTCTTACGAGTCACGGTCTTAGACGCAGTGTTTGAGCATTTGAGCAAATTTGCTTGACCAGGAAAACAGTGTTGGCACTGGTGACGATGTGGATTTACACCAGAGGGTTCAAGATCGATTATCGGACTCATTCTTGCTTTTTATCTTTTTTAGGATACAAACTTATTGTAGAATTTATATCTGTTTTGTTGTTAACCTTGACTTTCTATTTCAAAAATATTATTATTCGAATTAAAATAATAAAAAAATCAAAACCTTGAAATTCTTAAAAAATACAATCTAGGTATTATGCTCAATATAGTGTGAGGTTATTGAACCCGAATATTTATTTGTATCGCGCTCATGATTTTTTTTATTTCTGAACCGGTGCAGTGCCGGAGCACACCAGAAATTGAAAAAAAAATTTTTACCCAAACTATTGAAATTATTTATTCCTGTGTACATAATTATGTCGTTAGCACCTTCATAAACATGTAAATTAATACGCGAGTCAGTAGAATATGTAAACAACATGTTGTATAGCAATCGAGGTGAGACTTACTTCCAGTTTGGTCACAGATACAATATTACCTTACAAGTAATAAAGTACTCCCTAAAGAATTTTCACGCATTTTGCGAAGTTTCGTCCGTAAACGCTGTCTGCGCTTGAACGGGCATTGTATAAAATTTTAGTTTCTTATATATGTATTTATTCTGTAATAATTTAATTAACAACAATAACTATTATAAAAGAAAACTTAAGCGATGACACTTCTATGCCCCTTAATATTTAGTTCGGTACAAATTACAAAATGTTATTTTTAAGCTATCGCGGTGTAAACTCATTGTTATTTTATACAAGTTCGGGACTTCACGCGATAAAAACTTCCACTTACTTTCTGCCGACGTTTCGGGTGCGATGCTGCACCCGTGGTCACGACTTGACATTTAGTCTTGAAGTCGTGACCACGGGTGCAGCATCGCACCCGAAACGTCGGCAGAAAGTAAGTGGAAGTTTTTATCGCGTGAAGTCCCGAACTTGTATAAAATAACAATGAAATTACAAAATGCTTAAAGACCCGAAAACACCTGTGTGCGTTCTGTGAGTGATTTCTTAGTTGTCTTTATCCACGATACCGCTTTTTCATTGAGCATTTTAAAACACAATACGTTGTAAACAACCAACTGTGACGTTTATGTGTATTGTATTGCACAAACATGTACCGACAAATACATCGGTTTGCCCGCAATGGCCGCCGTCCCTGCAAGACATTGATACTATTGCACATCTCACTGATGTATCTCTGAAATGTTAAATATTTAAATTTCGAAATCACGAGACTAGATAATAAATGAATGTTTTTAAGATGTTTGGATATTTGTTACTCAATCACACTAAAACAGCACAACAACTTAATGGTACTTAATGATCAAAATAATAGACAAAGTAACATCGGGTCCACTGAGGTCGGACTAAAAAGTGACAAGTCCACCAAAAAAAATGTCACAGGTTAACATTGTTTGATCCACTGCAATCGGGGTTTGTGGCCGTGAATTCAAGTGGACTGAGGGTGAAAAAATATAATTGATTCAATTTATAGCCTTCGTTGTAATTATGTCGAGGCAACGCCATCTCGCTATGCGCCGTGTGAGCGGGCCCTTAGTGTATAGATAGAAGTGAATATACGTTTTATTGATGTACGTACGTACAACTCGTGCGAGTTAACATGGCACCTGGCTCGGGGCTTTGCGCGGGGGAGCGGGAGGCGTGTACGCTGACGCTACTAGCGTCGCACGGCGAGAGCGGGGTCGCGCGCGGGGAAGCGGGAGGAGGGTGTCTTCGAGGCAGGTGCCATGTTAACTCGCACGAGCTATACGTAGCGAACCCACACAACACAATAGACGTGGGTTAAATGCCATCTATTTCTATAATAGCTAAGATAAATTATTTCTGCTATAATAGAAATAGATACGATCCATACTCCCATACTAATATTATAAATTCGAAAGTAACTCTGTCCGTCTGTCGGTCTGTCTGTCTGTCTGTCTGTTACGCTTTCACGCCTAAACCACTGAACAGATTTTGATGAAATTTGGCATAAGGGTAGATTAGACCTTGAGAAAAAACATAGGCTATGTTTGGTTGCGAAAACCGTCATCCACGCGGGCGGAGCCGCGGGCAAAAGCTAGTACGAAATAAATACACGAATATTTGTCAATTATAATTAGAAAATATGATTATTTATTAGGGCAGTTTCGAACCATAGAGCAGTTTCGAAGCCACAAAGTAGGCAACACTTGTGACTTAAAACTTCAAGATCAACTCACTTGCTCCTAAACAGACCACGTGTCCGTACACGTGGTCTGATAAGAAGTTCTGTAACTCTACAAATAATGTAAACCAAACTTAGCCGCAATTTCAGGCTTACGCCTACTTCACACTTGACGGATTTTGCGTGTGTTCTTAACGTCATTATATTATTGGTGTGTATTATGTTTTATTATTATTTGTTTAGGTGGCAAAGTGCGCCTAGTGTGCAAGTGCGCCTACTACAAATATTTCGAAAACTACCTATTGACATCTTACGTCGATGCTAGTATTAGTATATAATACTTGGTTTACTAGTATAAAATATGTAGTCTTCGAAATATTTTGTGGTAGGCGCACTTGCACGCTAGGCGCACTTTGCCACCTTCACTTATACATCAGGCTAAAAGAAAAACTGTACCTGAATCGATTCCCACGGATTCACAGTTCTTCCGCGTAGTATGCACTGTATGCAGTAACATATGTACCTATTAGCGTTTTGATACCGAAGATTTGCGACGGTATCAAGTGTAGCGTTGGCCTTACTTTTCTTCCCGATCATGTGCGAAGAGCTGGATACTATATAGTAGAATGTTCTAGAAAAGTGCTACTAATATAGTATGTAAAGTAAAGCCAACGAGACGAGAAAAAAAAGGTAAACAAAGCTACCATTACTGAGTTACGTTGCGATAACTAGCGATTATTTTCTCTGTCCTTGTCGGACACGTCACACGTACGCGACAAACGCCGAGTGACAGCTGTCGTTGCGTGTTTCGTAGTACAGGAAAGCTGTCAGCAGAGCGGTTCTAAACTGTCAGATCTGCCATCATATGAGCAATTTCATTCCTATCTGGAATGCGCTTGAAGTGATAATAGTTTGGAACCGCTGAAACTTTGTTTACCTTTTTTCTCTCGCTTCGTTGGCTTTACTTTAGTTTGTTGATATTATCGATTACTTAAATCTTAAGCTAACGTGTGTAGTCATCTGCCGGAACCATCAAGCATTGATTACCAATAATATATTACCTTTAAGCTCAAGGTGAGGTCACGACTACTAATAAAGAAAATATTATTGGTTAATTAATTACATTACCCACTTTACAACATTAAATCTGCGCCCACGTGACGATTTATGGAACCGAGATTAAGTAAAACACACATTAACGTCTTAGTTAATGTCATTCCGTCCGTTCAATTCAACTCTCTAGGCGGCTCCACCCGTCACCCCCAGGGCCGCGCTCATGGGGGACGGAGGTCAGTCTGTGCCCTTCGACGCACGAGTAGCCTACGCACGCAGCCACCGCTTCCGTTCCGCCGTCTCCTTCTCGGGCACTACTTGCTCGCAGAAGGAGACGCCAGCCGCCCACGCAACCGCGCATCGCACCATCACCGTGAGCAGGGTGGCGAGAGTGAGGACTCCCACGCCGGACACTCGGTGAGCGTGTGCAGCCCCGTGTCCTCACTCTCGAAGCACCCGTGCCCGATGACAATCTGCGTTAGTCGATACGAGAGGCTTCCGTGTGGCCTCTGTTGCCATTCCCCCATGATGAGTCTTACTGCCGCTAAGAAGAATACCTATGCCGAAGAATATAATATATTGAAAATTGGCATACGTTGGCAACTGTCATAAACGTCAAAATACCGTGTCAATCCTATTCATCATGCACTTTCATAATTGCCACTTGTCTAGATTGGCAGGTGCATTATTTACTCTAGTTGACAATGAATTTCAAACGCAAACGTGAGTTGATGATTGATAAAGATATAATTGGCGTAAAACTAATCCAACTTAAATGTTTCTGCTCATACGATCAGCGTAGTTAGGTTACGATTGGTCAAGTATAATAAGGGCCCAGTTTCGCAACTATTGAAAATGCATCGCGATATCATTGATTACAAATTGGTTATCATACCAACATGATTCGGTTGGGTAAATTGGGTTGTGTTATGGTCCAGAAGGCATAATGCCATAAGCAGAGGAACCTTCCGTGTTTCAGAGGAACATTACAGCCCTTTTCCTCCCATCTCGTAACATCTGCGTTCTAATTATAGTAATTAAGAAATTATAAATTACGAAATCAGGTAGAAATAAGCGTGAAATTATTCTTAAAATTAATTTTGTGTTAATGTTATTCAAGCTAATATAATAAGTAACAAACCGCGTTATTTACTCCGGCATTTCTGGCACTCTTTACTACTGAAGAAAATCTCAAATCAAACTAGTTTCTTTTATTAAAAAAATAGCCTATGCCCGCGGCTCCACCGGTGTCGGTTATTGCGACTTCTGGTCATATCTTCGGTTCTACTTAACTAATTGCGATCAATTTTAATATTGTAATTTTTACTTTTGAGTCTGAACTAAGACCTTTCAAACAAAAAAGCACAGTATTTGCGTCCATTGAATCTATAGTAGTTATAGATCTTTAAGTACTGTTAAATAGTTGTAAAAAAGTCTCCTCTGTAATCGAGAGATATTTAAAAAAGGAATATGTTCTAGATCATTTTTTTTGGCTTAAAATGGCGTAAAATGGAGACTTTTTTACAAAACTATTTAACAGTATTTAAAGATCTATAACTACTATAGATTTAGATTCTAGGTTATTGTAAAATTTTATACATAAATAATATATAAATATATAGTACTTATAGAAATAGATGTAAAAAATGCGTTCTGTCTAACTAGACAGAGTTTTTTGTTGTTGTTATAAATCACTTGTTGCAGAACTATACAAAAATATTTAAATATAAGCAGGAGGGACTCACTTTATTAGGTATCTTTATTATACATGAACCACTTCCTATATATGTAATTTGTTTATTTATATAAGATTACGTCATTTTGTCCCAAATATGCTGTTTGATCTATTTTGTAAGTATAATTATCGTTAATGTACAAAATATACATTCAATTCTGAACAGGAACAGAGTCTGGTGATTCATAAATATAACAGTAGACGCCATTAAATGAGCTATGAATGTTGTGAGACCGGAAGGGGAGGTTATGTCGGACACGAACCGACTAAAACCTCTCGCTGACTGTGGGTCGTGACCGAAGGTGAGGTTGTCTTCGACATATCCCTCGCACCCGGCCGGCCTAGGCAAGTGGCAATCGTTAGTAAAATAGAAAAAAGTCAGGGTAAAGTGAGGGTGACTTTTCACAATTCGAAAACATAGGTGGGTATGGGAGAGTCGGTTAAATGGACCACTTGTGAATAGGACTCGGATATTTCGTTTATAAAAAGCCTTGGAAAGATCAATAGGCATGTAAAAACGTGTTCAATAAAGTACCTATAGTTTAATGTGAAATCTAAAGATGGTAGACGATATTAAACGCAGTACAATTTACTCGACTTTCCCCGACATTCTTTCTCGAGGGAAAAGAGCGGGTTACGAGATATCGCGTATCGCTCGTTCTTAGCAGCGTCCAGGATTGCGTGATAGAATGCACACACGCAAACTGCGCGATTGTGGGAGAAAGAGAGGCAAAGAACGTGCGCTCAGCGCTTCTCTCTGAACGAACTGTCGTGCGCGCGCAATCGCGTCTTATGTATCGCGTGGTTTATACCGTGCGAAATATTGTGTTAACTTTGAATTTCAAAAGATTTTCCCACATGATTATACGTAAGAGATTTCTGTCAAATCTTGACGATTGCGTGACCGCGTAAAGGGCGCTACTGCCTATTCTAGAAATTTACTCTATTCTATTCTATTCTACTAAGGATTGTCCCTCTTGTCTAAACATACTATAGAAATAAATAAGTACAGACTGCTGCGCTCTCAAGGCCAACCCTATCTCTGCTGTGCACCTTCTGAAGTTCTGATTGAGGTATTATACCAACGCCTTCTGATGTTCTGAATGAAGTTCCAGCGCAGTCTATCCTCTCATACTTAGAAAATCATCTTGATGATAATGAACTTGTTTAAATTACTAATCTATATTTTTCCTTGTTCCAGAATTAATTGCTCGAATAGTATTGTTAAGTTGGTAAGTTGTTTTTTTTTTTATATTATGACTAGAGGTCCAAGAAAGCGTTATCTAACTCCGACTTCTCTTGGTTTTATTTAGAAGGCTCTTATGGGAAGGACTGTCGTCTAAACCTCAAAAGTCTTGGTACCACAAACACCCAATCCCCACCTTCTCGTAAAAAAATAAATATCCAAAAATGTTGTTTATAATCGTTCTCCGCCATGACGATTGCTTAACCTCGTGTCGCAATACTGCGACCTCGGGCCAGATGCGCCGCACATTTGGCACGATACCTAATAAAAAATACAAACATTTTATATAAAACTACACCAGTAAAATTGGTAATATTCAGGAAAATGAGAAGGTCAGGAGCTCTATAAAAAGTGTATATGGGGCCAAACCAACCTTACTTGCTAGCCGATTGACCAAGAAGACCGGCAAGCTTTCCTATTAAGGTTATGACGTCACTGTACCACCATAAAAGCTTCAAACTAAAAGGCGGAGAAGAAGTAAACAGTCCAACATGAAAGGCTCGAATGAAACCTGGAATACCGCTTATTTTATCTTGGAAAACGCATAGTATTATTATTATTTATAACCATAATATTACATAAGTCATAGACCAAGTGCTATAAACACAGCTTTGGTAAAAAAAACGTCGATAAAAACTAAAACGAAGACGCAAAATTCTGTGTTAGTAAGCTAAAACTAGTCTTAAGAAACTACTAACTAACAGTTAACTGTACTACTACGTACTGTACTACTGTACTACGTACTAGTACTACTGGTACGTAGTACAATACGTACGGTACCTACCAGTTAGTACAGTACTACTACTACTACTAGTTTCTCTTTTTCTCTATTCCGTGAAACTATCAATGTGTGCTCGTCATGGGATACACTGAAATGGTAAACTGTACTAATTTTTTTTACGCTGAATTTGAAATGACACTTGTTGCGGTGCGGCGCGCGGCGTCTATTATGAGTTTGTATACAGTCTACTCAGACATATTGTAGGTATTACCCCGTTAGGAACATACACGCAAAAAAATTATATCTTAACAACAAGATAAAGGCGCATTTCTTACTAAGCGATCTGTTGTTTATGTTGTCTCACTATATTTCTAACAATGGTAATTTAAGCATTCATAAAACGAAAAATGACCGTAGAAAGCTCTTACTACGTGCAAACAATAGCTTTACGATTACGACTACGACAAAGCTTACATTGAGTTGAGCGTCCCATGCCTCTGATATGCGGAAGCGTTTTTTTTCTTTATGCACAACTTTTTTCTTTAAGGATAACTTTTTCTCTTTTGCACAAAGTTGTTTTAAAGCAGCTAGTTTTATACAACATGTTGTAGCAGTGTTTTTTACCGTTATTATTCTTATTGAATATGGGTTTTGATTTTATTTTTTTCTAAATGTTTGTCTCTATTTTTCTTGAGGTACGTAACACACGAAAATTAAACCAACTAAAAAGAAATTAAAATAAATATTCTAAAACCTTATTAAAAATAAAATAGCAATATTATGTAGAGTAATTAAATACTTTAATGCTTAAGGTATTCGTAATTAAAAAGTTAATTGTTTAGCAGATTACTGTCTGTGTACGAAGCCGCCACTTCATTATATCATTAATTCATTATACATATAAAATGTAGGTCATTTAGTATACGGCAATTATGATTTTCAGCCAATTATAATCCGCCTTCTATCCAAGGTAATTAAGAGAGTAGCAAAATTAATTAATTTTCATTGTCTATTGATGGCTCTTGTATAGCGGCATTGGTTTTATTTTCTATATACGAAGTTAAACAGTAATGTGGGCAGATAACAGGCATAAAATACATGTCCATAGCATATAAAACAGTGTCACTTTGTCGTAAAAATCGTAAAGACCGTAAACTACTGGCAACTGGCCAAAGCCGTGCAAGCCAACTTCTGCCAGCCCTCGCTGCCCCCGCTGAGCAATCCCGATGGATCTCTGGCCCATGAGCCGCAAGAGAAAGCAAATTTGCTGGTCAATCTCTTCGCGGCCAACTCCCAAGTCGATGATTGTGGTATGCAACCACGGACAATGCCCACTGGTGACCACGCAATGCCTGATATACGTATCAGGCAACGCGATGTCCGTGCAGTACTGCAATCACTCGATGTCCGGAAAGCCAGTGGTCCTGATGGTATTCCAGCGGTTGTACTTAAAAAATGTGCAGCGGAGTTATCTCCTATGCTAACGCGGCTGTACCGACTGTCCTACAGTTCGGGTACAGTGCCTTCGGCTTGGAAGGAGGCGAATGTCCAGCCGATCCCCAAGAAGGGGGATCGCTCGGACCCAGCCAACTATCGACCCATAGCCGTCACCTCAGTGCTGTGCAAGGTGTTCGAGCACATAATTAACACACAGCTCATGCGCCACCTAGAGGATCACTCCTTGCTTAGAGACCGGCAATACGGTTTCAGACCGAAACGGTCAACGGGCGATCTTCTGGCGTACATGACCCACCTTTGGGGTGAGGCTATGGAGAAGCACGGTGAGTCACTGGCAATTAGTCTTGACATCGCCAAAGCTTTCGATAGGGTATGGCACAAATCGCTTCTTTCCAAGCTACCTGCCTTCGGCCTGCCTCCTAGACTGTGTAACTGGGTTGCAAGCTTCCTGCAGGGGCGCCGTATTCGCGTCCTTTGTGATGGGCGAACTTCGGAGTTCTTGCAGGTAAATGCTGGCGTGCCGCAGGGTTCCGTTTTATCTCCCACTCTCTTTCTTCTGCATATCAATGACATGCTCTGTAACGAAAACATTCACTGCTATGCAGACGACAGCACCTTACACGGGAGTTATTACGCACATCCTGCGGCCAAGCAGTCTGATATCGCGGAAAAAAGGCAGCTTCTTGTCACAGAGCTGGACCGGATCCTGGACCACATTTCTCAATGGGGCGCTAGGAACCTGGTCGAGTTCAATGCCAAGAAGACCCAGGCATGTGCGTTTACAGCAAAGGTATCTCCTTTCCTGCCCCTTCCCACTCTTCAGAGCACACCACTGCCACTGCAGGATCACCTCACTATCCTCGGTATGGATGTTCGCTGCAAACTGAATAACAAAAACTATATCGAGAGTATCATCAAATCAGCCTCGCGTAAACTCGGAGTCCTGAACAGAGTGAGACGTTTTTTCACGCTGGAGCAGCGGTGTCTTCTATACAAGACCCAAATTCGTTCCTGCGTGGAATACTGCTCACATCTCTGGGACGGCTCCGCAAAGTACTTATTAGATGCTCTCGACAGGTTGCAGCGACGTGCGGTCCGCATTATTGGGGATCCTGAGGTCACGAACACCCTCGAGCCTTTGCAGATGCGTAGAGATGTTGCGTCTTTGGCAGTTTTCTACCGTCTCTACCATGGTGAATGTTCTGACGAGCTCTTCCAATTAGTCCCACCCTCCCCTTTCCATCACATGACGACACGTGCAGGGCTAAGATGTCATCCATTTACGGTGCGGAGTATACCTGCTAGAACCAAGCGTTTCAGTGATTCATTCCTATGCCGCACCACTAAGACCTGGAATTCCCTGCCAGCTCACGTGTTTCCTTCTTCCTACAGTCCCGGGTCCTTTAAGCGGGGCGTGAAAAGGCATCTAATGAGGCCATCAAGCTGAGTGCCACCACTGTTAACATGGTAAATGTTTACGATGGTGACCCTCTTTCCGAGACTTTGCCTTTAGCTTAACATCAGGCGAGGTGAAGTCAAATTGACGTGTCCTGTATAAAAAAAAAAGAAAACTGTGTAGGAAATTCTAGACAAGTTGGCAATAATTTAAAAAACAGCGCCAGTTGGACTGTACCATACAGTCTATAGTTAGCATAGATAACTGGGTAATTTATTTTTGGCGGTGATCTTTATTTAAACTAACTCAAATTTCGAACGAGTGTATCGATCAAACGCCCACAGATAAAAAGCCAGTGACACCTGCTGTCACCTTGGTTTTATTTATATTTTATTAACACTACGCTTCACGCGGCTATGCTTGTGTTTTTTACGACAATACAATTGGAAAGAAAGTGAATCCAAGTTTACGGCTTAGTTTTATTACAGCCGTCAATCAACACTGGAGGAATTAGGTCGAAGGCCGAAATTAAAAATCTCAATGTATCTTGAAAGAAAACGTTAGTTTATTAAAAATGTCTGTTTACACTGTCTTAGAATAATTCCCGATAACGTTTTAAATTACCATACAAGTCGTAAACTAATAACAGGGACGTCTTTAGCAAATTACGGCTTTAATATCAGAACTTAAAGATAATTTTGCAAGTAACTAATGTACCTGTTGTATAATCCATATCCATACTAATATTATAAATGCGAAAGTAACTCTGTCAGTCTGTCTGTATGTATGTTACGCTTTCACGCCTAAACCACTGAACCGATTTTGATGAAATTTGGTATAGGGGTAGATTAGACCTTGAGAAAGGACATAGGCTATGTTTTGTCGCGATAACCGACATCGACGCGAGCGGAGCCGCGGTCAAAAGCTAGTATTTCATATACTTTTAGTTTTAAAGTGTTTAGGTTTCAAAATACTAGGTGCTGTTTTATGACTGTCATGGTTCTACTGGCATTAACTATTTGACGTAATAAATATTTTATTTATTTCTCGACGTTTTTTTTTTCTTTTTTTCTTAAATGGCATCATATCAATATCAATCCAATATTGGGGACAATTTTGCCAGTTTCGAGTTGGAAATTGCCCGTTTAGAAATATTATGTTTCATTTAGTTGATGATGATGACAATGAGTTGATGACGGTGATGATGATGATTATGGCGATGACTATGAATGATGATTGCTGCCTCAGTTAAATTGTGGCGACTTTACTGGAAGGTCCCTAGGGAGAATTAGCGCCAATCACGAAAAGTCACAATTCACTGTAATATGCTACTTTCCTACACTACTTGTGTGCGTTTTCCAAGACGTTATGTCTAAAATCAACCATTTTGAAAAAGTCGACTTTGCAGCAATTTCGGAAAATGAAATAATCCCGCGATGCGTCACTCTCCAAGTTGGCGCCAAAACTCTTCTCGACGTTCATATCAATTACATGTTAACCTTTTCTCGATATCAGTTAACAGTGTTATCACATAGTATATAATAATATTAGTTACGAGTTATTTGTATTCAATAAACAGTGTATAGAAATGAACTAGCGACCCACTTATTAAATTGATATCGTAAGAGAACAACATAACAATCACTGCCGATGTGCGGCGTACTTCCAGAGGGCTTGAATGCATACTATGTCAAGAGAAGAATGACAGATTCGATTTTCTTTTAGTGCAGAAAAATAATTATAAAGCTAAGCTATCTTTAGACCGCATGGGACCTATACATTTTTGAAATCTTTGGGAATGAAAAATATAATCGGTATGGATTGGAATAAGTCAAATAATGATCTCAAATCGTAACGTAACACAAATGATAAAATAGGTCATTTGAGACACCTGCCATTTCATCAATTAATGCATCCGGTGAAACACACCTTTACTTATCTATCTAAAATTCTGGATGAACCTTTTCTCACGGGTAGAAAAAAAGCAATCCTTTTTTAAATAAGGAACAGACTACTTTTTGACAAGAGCACACAATATCTACATTACTGATATTCTCGTTAACCATTTCAAATATAGCTTGCATGAATCGCTTCTATTAGGAGTATGTTAAGTAAATTCACTTCGTGTCAGTACTCAGTAGGTACTAATGAAAAAAATGTCACTGGTGAAATTCAGTCATATATTATCATAATCTTATTCCACCGTGGTAGTGATGCTCTGGTTAAAGAAATACCTAGGTACTTCAAGAACGATTTTTTTAATTAATTAATTATCTCCATAAGCGATTCCAACGCAACCGCAGTCACGCACCAAAAATTAAATTATATATTTTTTATAATTTGAATAATTACGGAGATTTAAAACCAGTTTATGATTTGAAATACGAATTAAAGCAGTTTCCTTTATTCGTGTAATAATTTTGAGCATTTCTTGTTTTTAATTATTTCAATATATTCATGTACTGTTCAAAGAAAATTATAATCGCTTGGGCCCGAAGATCTTGGTAGTCTCTTATTGCCTCCCCATTCCGGGGGCGAGTTGGGGACACCGTTGTCCCCCCTCCTGAGGAGGGCCAGACCGCAAGGGATGGCCCTGGGTCAGCCGGGGTGCGAGGGATATGTCTTTGACAACCTCACCTCCGGCCTAGCACCAAGACCCACAGTCGGCGTGCGGTTTTAGTCGGTTCGAGTCCGACATAACCTCCCCTTCCGGCTCCGGCAAGGGGGGTAACCGAGGGGATTTCCGCACGAAAAAAAAAAAAGGTAGTCTCTTATTATGAATACCCATCACTATACCCGTATTATTCTTAGATAAAAACTCCAAATATTTTATTATTTCTGCTGTTAAATAGCCGTTTATAACAATGTCAGATATAATAAGAACTTTTATTTAGGTCCGATATGACGCGTTTCCTGCAAGACTCAATTATAGCGCCTGAGGGAGTTGCAATCCGTTCAATCGCAAATTGGTCACGATCACGACACAGTCGCGATTTTGTCGCTAGCAGTGTTGTTTGCCCACGTCGGTACCGCAAACGCGCGTTTTCAACGCTTCAGACACGCGTTTACAAATGCGACTGATGCGTGATAGGAGATTTGCGTTTGCAAATCTTCCGATATTGCTACAGAGAGTCGCCACGAGTAACTGTCCTATTCTGTCCAAATTCAACGCACGATTGCACCACTTGTAGCTGCACTATTTACCGATAGTTAGTACCTCTTTTGTTTTATTGCTGTACTTGCGGTCGCGCGAGCAGATTCGCGTGACGCGCGTAACGTACAAGCGAGTCTTCTGTAGTTTATCCTAGCTACTAAACTAATTTTTTTTTTTTTTTACATAGGTAAACATACAGCTTATTTAAACTAAAAATTACATCTAAACGTAACTACTAAAAGCCATTTAATTGTTTTCACACATGGGTTTCTACTTAACGCTTAGTTAGGTTAACAACCATATAAACAAGATAAAATAGGGTTATCACTATAAATTATATAAACTATAGGTATTTAATAAGGCATGCATATAAAACAAAGTTAATATAATATAATACTGTAGAGAATAGTTGTCAAATGTTTGTCGACACTCTGGAATTAAGAACAAATGCGTATTGCATAATAAATTAATTACCTAGTATTTTATATTAAATTTCATATCCGTCAATTGCAATTATGTAACTATAAATCCGGTTCTACTACGAAATGTTGAAGTAGATAGGAAATGTGGAAATGGACTGCAAATATAAAATCTGATATATTCTAATTCTCAATTGATGGAGATAGGAGCTGTCCTTTATTAAATCAGGCATTTAGTGACTAATTCCAAGAATTTTATTCTTATATATTCTCAAACAGACAGCTAAATCGAATGCCAGCTCGAGAACGAAGCCCGCCGTTACATTCATTGTCTACCGCGATTGTGAAAATATTTATCGCTTTCATCGCGTCGAAGTCGCAATAGAATGCATATTACATTTTATCGCATATTTTATTCAATAATAGTAATTAAAGTTATTATATTAAACGATCTAAAAAATCGCTTTTAATTTATAAAAGACATAACGGAAGATATGAAGGTTATTATGGCAAAATTTCACATAATTCGTAGCAAATTGAATACCGATCGACGATATAGCAATGTTCAGATAATAATCGACCTTGTTACCATGTTACTGTCACTTTCTCGTAAAGAATTTTATTAAAAAAACAAAACGATAGAACGTATCTATTGAGTTTTGAAATCAACACCACGTTTCTGCGAAATGCGATTTTGAATTTATATTCCTATTTCAAACTTTTGTTGCCTACTTTTTTATTATGCTTCAAAATTTTGTAGGTACTTCTAATTTTTTGATGATCAATGTACTGAAATCCAGCCTTACGAGGAGCAATAATTCAAATTCATTCATTTGCAGATGCTACCAAAGTGATATTAAACAGTTATTGGCATATTACAATTCAATTTAATAATAAATTAAGCTCTAAAAATCTTGCCAGAGTACTTATTTTCCTATTAATTTAGTAATGACTACGTCCCGAATTCTCGAGTGTCCCAACACGATCGTGAAACGTAAAGTTCCAAGTGGCCACATTAAGCGAGGGGCCCATTTCGGCAGACGTTGACATTTATCTTTAAAAAGTATTTGTGAAGGGTGTCTAACTCGAAATTCGAGCCTCCCTGTCTCTCTATTCATCCTTAAATAATGAACTTGACCCAGTGGGTCGACGGTCGTCGGGGTGAAATGTGTTCACTTGTCCCACGAGCACATTTGGGACGACCTTTGAAACTTTTTGTTACTATTTGTGTACGTGACAAACAGATGTGAATTAATATTTTTCATAAAAAAAAAGAATCGAAGTTATTATTTGTTGGTCAAATTCTGAATGTTCTGATAAGAGTACTTAACAAGTCTACAGGGTAGTTGAATTTCAAATTTCGAAACTTGAAAAATACTGGCATAATAATTATGTAGGCAAGGAGATAGGTAGCTGGGTACCTATATCAAAATGGGTTATTATTTTACGACAAGTTATTTGTAATTAATTAATTACCTACACTACACTGTCATTAGAATTTATCGTTAAGAACCTTCTAAGAAAAGCTACCTAAGTAGGCGCTTGGCTCTTTCTAGAAATAAAAGTATATTTTTAAGTTGTTTTTTTTATAAGTTTTCTATGTTTAGGATTCGTAAACATACTTATTCACTTTACCTTTGTCTGAGCTACTATAGTGCTGAATCACATCGCGTGTCGCGTGTGAAGCTCGCTGACCACCTGATAAGTGAAAAATAAACTTATTTTTAGTTATTCTTTTTAACAAATAATCATTCAACTGTAGTCAGTGTAGTATTTCTAATTTGATTGGTGCTTCTCAGATTGTACGTATTCCTTTTCAAACTTTTTAAAGTCCACTTCTTGTTTTGCAAGAAGCCCAGCGAAGAAACAGCCGCTACATCGAATTTGATTCGCAGTGCAGCGATACAATGAAGTTACGGTGTCGCGCGGGTGTCGCGCCGGAGGGGGGGGCTCAGGTCAATGACGCCCCTCGTCTGGGGCCCGCACCCCCCACTCCACACCACACCCCCGCCCCTGCACACCCGCCCGGCTGAACCAGTTCTACATGTAGCTTACCGTCATTTCTATCTAGTTTACACCAACCACTTGCTTACCTGCCGAACAATTTTCTTGTAACCTGTAATAACTAAATTTGTGTAAGGAAAACTTCAATATAACTTTTTACGAGATAGGTTAAAAAATTATGTTACCATAATATGTTATTGCTGTCGTTAAGAACTCGAAACAGTCTTTAACCCGTTTCATAATCATTAACCAGCGTGAGTGTCAATTAATTTTTATAACTAAGACATTTTTGAAAGTAGGTAAGTAATAAAACATGGCTGACACTGACAATGACATTTGAAAAAAAACTAACCCTAATGGCTCTGTGACACCACGTGCACGAAAAGCACGATGTTGCTTGCGCAAAAAAAGATTATAATGAGTGAAGATCGCGAGCAATGCGAGCATAGTTCGAAATTTAAAAAAATGAATACAGATTCATTATAATTCGCGATGAACGATTAAAGAGGTTCGGAGTCGACCGCGGGGCGGTGTGATGTCGCAACACTCGCTTTCGCAAATGGTTTCGTAACAACCAATGCCGAAAATAGTTGAAAGTTACTTCATAGCTTCATATTTTTTGTCCTCACGCACGACTCACTTTCCGGTTTGTGTTGTAAAAATCATTTTACTGTTATTTTAATTGCTCATCTACAGTTAGTTACAGTTTTAATGTCGTTTATGTAGATTTAATCTAGTTTTACCAACAGTTCTGTCTTTTCTTCTTCTTGGTAAAAGTAAGAAAGCCGTTTTAGCAGAATAGGATGTTTTTCTAGGAATTTTACAAACGGCTCATAACTTTTAAAATTGGGGATTTAGACATTCTTTTTATCTTTTAAATTTACATTCTCGAATAAATTAGTAGATTGCAACCTAAATAAACCACTTTCAAATATTTTGTTTCCGAACATACACGTATTTTTCAGTAAACGTAATTTTGAAAACAATTTTATGACAAAATTTAAATATGAAAAGAGTATTCCTGATGCAGTCTGTTTCGCCCCTAAAGTTTTTCGGAGTAGCATTCGTCTATAACGAAAAAGTCATCACTACTATCCCTAGCTTAGGATTACATACAAAAAGCTAATTCTCCAAATTGCCGTGTGAACACACCATGACTTTCAAGCCTTATATTGCGATCTCCGTCAACCCGGAAGGGGAAAAGTGATAGGTAATTATTTATACCTACCGTCAATTTTCGCTAACGGGAGTTTTAACTGTATCCTGTGTTTCCAATCGTTGCTACTTCTAATGACACACGCTTAGTTACTTGCGTAACAACGATTAAGTCTTGGTTTTATTATCTGGTATCTCGCAACTCTCTCTATAATTCTCGAGAAGAATGAGCTAGCTATAGATGCTCTAACTAAATTGAATAAAATAGTCAGCAGGTTGCCTAAAGGTTTTCTTCTTCATCCATTCCTTAATCCATGCAGGGGTTGATTTTACCGGATTTGTCGACATAAAATAATCTAATGATGATCTGTGGATCCTTGAGTAATGCGCAGAATCTCTGTTTCAAATCCAGCTCGAAGGACCAAAATGGTCTATAGTAGAACAAACCATACCTCATTTTATTCTTAGTACCCATTCTCGTGACATGGTACAGAGGCAGCAAACTCATACTATTTAATACTAAATATAGAACCATTGTCAATTGCATTTGCAAGGTTAATAATATAATTACTATAGATACTGGAGGGATTTCCCTGATCGTGTGATATTCCGGTTTGAACGGG
The DNA here is from genome assembly GCA_914829495.1 of Eilema sororculum. Lineage (NCBI taxonomy): Eukaryota > Metazoa > Arthropoda > Insecta > Lepidoptera > Erebidae > Eilema > Eilema sororculum. The sequence continues at coordinate 6,549,934 of OU618543.1, forward strand.
AAACCCTTTAACACCTGCTGTGAAAAATCCATACTAATATTATAAATGCGAAAGTAACTCTGTCTGTCTGCCTGTCTGTATGTTACGCTTTCACGCCTAAACCACAGAACCGATTTTGATGAAATTTGGTATAGGGGTAGATTAGATCATGAGAAAGGACATAGGCTATGTTTTGGTCACGATAACCGACATCCACGCGGGCGGAGCCGCGGGCAAAAGCTAGTATAATATAATTATAATACAAAATACACTGACGGACTCATAAACTGCATCAAAGTAATAGACGACTTTGAAATAAATATTTTAACCAAGTATGCATACTTTCTATACAGATTTAAATTGAAACCTCTAGATTGGTTCGTGAACTTTAAAACAGCGTAGGGTCATATCTTTAAGTTTAAGTTTATGTACTGGAAAGGACCTTAAGACTTTTTTTGAAGAAGAAACAGAAATTTAAGAAAAATTGGTTTAATTAAAAAATTGGGTTTAACAATAGACACAAACTTTATGCAAGGGTTTATTTGTGTTTTAATAAGGTGTATTACCCCCACGTGCCCTTATTACGGATTCTAATCGGTTCCGCATAGATTTTATAAGGGTTTTTAAAAGATCTTGCGGAATATTGTCCCATTCTTCTGAAAGTGCTGTTCTTAGTGCTGCCACTGTCGTGGGCGAAGGGTTTCTCGCATATACAGCTCTTTTTAAATAGTCCCAAACATGCTCGATGGGATTAAGATCCGGGCTGCGTGCTGGCCAATTCATTGTACGTATCCCAACCTCTTCGCAATAATGTTGAACTTGTGCAGCTGCATGCGGCCGGGCATTATCCTGCATTAAAGTAAAATTTTCGCCTATGAATCCCATGTAAGGCACCACGTGATCTTCTAATATCTCTGTTATGTAGCGATGTGCTGTCAAACCCCCTCTATTACCGTTTTGACGGACCATGTCTATGAACACAAGTTCTGTTCGCCCGTTCATCGATATGCCACCCCAGACCATACATGAACCGCCTCCAAAAGGAACACGCTCCTCAATGCAACTTTGAGCATATCACTCCCCACGTCGACGATAGACTCTTCTGCGACCATCTGCACCATATAAACATGTCCTACACTCGTCCGTGAACAATACAGAGGCCCACTGCTCTTCTGTCCAATTCAGGTGATGACGCGCAAATCTTAAGCGAGCTTGTCTGTGAGCTGTAGACAACTTTGGACCATTTGCTGGTCTAAAAGGGGTGATATCCGCTTCCTTTAACCTTCTTCTTATTGTTCGTGCACACACGTTTACTCCACGCACTTCATTAAGCTCGGTTTTGATGTTAACTGACGTGAGGAAACGATTTCGCAGGGAAGTTATAACAATAAATCGGTCATCACGACCTGTGGTTGCTCGAGTTCTGCCTGTACCACGTCTCCTCCTGTAAGAACCTGTCTCTACAAACCTTCTGTATATTCTAGAAACCGTAGACTGGTTTAAATTTAAATTTCTACCAATCGTTCGTTGATCCAAGCCCTCCCGCACCAATGCTACAATTTGTGCCGCTTGTTCGGACGAAGTATCCATATTATGGTTCAAAAACTCTCGATGTGTTAAAAAACTAACCCAACAATTATGCTGGTAACAATAATTCAATTGACAAAACAAAAAAAATCAATGAGAATCAATTTAAAACTTTGCTATAAATAACACGCAAATCTGATACTACAAGTAAATTTTCTTTTCCAGGCTATATTCATTTGTTTTACTGCAGTTCTATTTTTAAATTTTTTTTTTTTTTTAAGATTAAGAGCCAGTCTTTCCATATTTATATAATTTAATCTAAAAAGTTTGCATACTTATTATAAAAAATCCTTTTAGAGTAAACCTGAACTTTGATGCAGTTTATGAGTCCGTCAGTGTACAAATTATCCTTATTACATCTGTATTGTCAAGCGTGGCTGTCTGGCAGTAATATTCGACTGCTACGTCCAAAGTCTATTTGAATATTGATCTGTGTGCATTTGTAGTGTCTAAACATGTGTAGGTATCCGTATTCTAGAATCCATAATCTTCTTCTTAATCTTAGCGTTAATCCCAGTCGCGTCTAAGGCTTTCACTCGGAATCTGGGGTTCGCTTTACCAGTCTGACTGCAGATTTGGCTAAAATTTAATATTTTCCGTGAAGTGACTGCCATCTGATCTTCACAACGCAAAGGTGACATCGAAGCATTGCATCATAGATTATTATATATACTAGAATTGCATTCTAGAATCCACAATAAAAACGATAAGTTATCCTATGCTTACTTTGGTTTAGGTTTTTATAGAAGCTTCCAAATTCAAATTGGTGAACAAATTAATGAAATGAAATAGTTTTTTTTTCTAATCTATATTATCTTCTTCCGGTTTCTTTTTTATGGCAACACAGATCATCATTTTTAAACTGTCATCATAACCACAGTGTCAATATTGTATCAGGATCATATTTATCTTAAATAATCTTAGTCAAACAGAATAGATAGAATAGGAAATATATGGGAATGGTCATTCAATACGCGATCGGTTTGTTTACCTTCGCAGGAATTGTGAAACGGAGAATAAATCGTTACCTGCTAGCGTAACCTTGTACCGGCGCGTGTGTAGAACACAGATTCAATAATCATTAAACAATAGTACCAATGACTTCTATGTATAGGTACTCTACTACTAGACTGAATGGAACTGAACTGGATCTTTTTTCTTTCTGTCTGTTTGATTTGGATAATTCTCTGAAATGGATAGGGACCTATTTTGATTTTATTTACACTGGCAGGTAACTGATGTTATAAGACGTAATATAGGCTACTTTTATTTTGAAAAAAAGATTAATGTTTCGCGTTCAAAAATAATTCAAATCCAGCTCAAAGCCGCGCACAGCTGGCGTCTAATAAAGTTGAAGTTAAAATATATATATATTACGTTTTAAAGTAACAATAATTATATTAAAGTGTATTGCAATGTTACGGTTGTTAAATAAATTAAACAAATTGATTGCCAATAGAATGTAAAAATGTAAACAACCATTGTTGTTTACGTGAGAAGTGAGTGAATTGCATAACGGTCTCGTCATCACAATACCCTTTAAATAACTTATTGCATGACATACGGCTTTTCAATAGATTATCTGTTATCGTAACTGTGATTCAAGCAATATGTTATAGTTACCGCCTATATATCCTGACCACAGCGTACTCCACTATAAGCGCAGGTTGACCGTCTATTTCTATTTTCGAAACTAGCAACCCTTTTTGTACCAAAAGTTAGGTTAGAAATTGACTTTATTTTATTTTATTATAACAATAAGTACCAATAATAGAATTTCTGCATAGAAAATTGTTGTAACTCATTGAAATCGTTACAAATTACGATCTAATTACATATCTTTCTCTATTTTTAGGGAGATAGAAGTGTATAAATATATAACTATGTGCAACAAGGGCACAATTAATTGTATTATCTATGTAGATAGAATAGAGGAAAGTGCTTGAATTTACTACGTACCCAGGAAATAGTAATGAATGCTGCAATGAACAACTCAAACTATGTTTCTGTTATTTCAATAACACGCTTATAGAGGAATTCAACAAGGAAATGCATTCAATGATCATGGGCTGGCAGCATGCCAAGGTTAACGTTTTTTTAAATGTGTACTTAAAACGGATAAAATACCTTTGAAATTTATCGACGATGTGTTATGGCGTTTTGGTACGACGTTGGCAAAATGGAATAGTATAATCAACCGGCTATTATGTTTACGACTATAAACATAATAATATGTCAATCCCATACATTGATTAAAGGGCCCGCTAGACGGCAATAGGCTTGCCCTCTATTACGTCATGGGACTGAAAATCATAATTGGCAAAATGTTGGTGCTCGTACACCTCTGCCTACGCCTTCGAGGATTTACATACATTGATTACTCGGATTACTCTATTCTACTAATGTTGTCATTTATTTTGTCTCTTTATGGGGGCTAGTCTATTTTCATGATTCATGATGAATATGATTAAAATTAAATAGGGGTCCCAATAGTTCGTTGTTTTTTTTTCAAGTAAGTACGTACCTGAAAATTAAATGGATACCTGAAAAAAAAAGAAAACCCACCTCCATAATTTGTGCTTATTCTCCCTGAAAAGAGATTGTCGTGAGTTCAAGTTTGTGTATATAAAAGGCAAGACCTAAAGTCGTAAATCAAATCTTATGACCAATTTATAGGTTAACTACTGTCCCGGTTACAAAAAAACCTTACTAGCGAGGCCGCAAAAATCACCCAACGTATTTATAAATATCAATGACTAATCAGTTTTGACAAGAAATATATTTAAGTACAAGATGGTGGACGGTGCCGCGCTCCGTACGCAGTACACACGGATATTGGCTGGGGGTCAACGGTTTTCCTTGGGAGGGGTGTTCACCTTGCACGACCTCATTTGCTCCGTATTGTACTACGGTCAGATAAAATGACGTACACTGTCGCTAATCACACGGTGATTGACGTACGTACGTTTATTGGGAAAATTCATAAAGTATTCATGAAAAAATTTTAAGTTTCGAAGAGTAATTTGGAATCCAATATTAGGTTATTAGACTAGGTTACATCAATGACAGGAAACGCGATTTTTAAATTAAACGTATTTTTTGCGATGGGTGCTTGTTACGCAAAAATTGCTGAACGGATATGGATGAATTTTTGCACAGAGATAGATTTATAGTTTGGAAGAACAATTTCCTGTAGCTCACAGGAAAGTCTCAATTTGGCCACAACTGATATTTTGGATTAACAGTCACTGCTGTAGAAGCCAGGTCAATCTATAAGGAAAGGAGTAGGAGAGCGGAATCTTCCATGTAGTTAAAATTGGTGCTATGATAGTGAAAGAGATAGAGAGAGACAGAGTGACTTAAACGTCATGACGTAGATAGACATAATCTTTACGTTTCCACCTCTTCGGTAAAAGAACACGATTACACGAAGAGATAATAATGTCTGCTGACGCTTCATTTATCGACGATACTTTTAAAATATGTCAGCAAGTATTCATTAAAAATAAAATATTATGTAGATAACAACACTGACAGATGTTTTAGTTACAAACAATGTCTAGGAATGTTTATTAAACTTTACTATAGCTACACAATGCCCATTGTACGACTGAAAAGCAAATAAAAAGCGGTAAGTCAACGACATCTACATAATACTTGTAGGTACTACACACAGATTGAACGACACAAATCATCGTTATGTACCAATCAACTGAGGCTCGGGAACTAAACCGTACTCATTCATTCATTCATGACACTTGCTAGAGCAAAAGTACAATTTTTTCGTGTGGCAACATCTAAGTACCTCTTTCGTTTGATGAATCTGTCGAACTTAAATCAATTTATCATAATCGCTGTGGAATTATCTCTTTGCTGTGATTTTTACAAGTGAGTGCTATTTTTGGTTGATATGAAGGGCATATTAGATAGAAGTTGCCAGCTGGGGCGGCGTTTCCATCTAATGGTATAAAAAAGGACAAAATTGAAATTTATTAACAGAATTCGTTCGGAAATAAGCAGTCTCTATTTAAGGAACTGTATCCAGTACTGCCAGTACCTACGTATTTTATCGCGTAATACTTATAATATAGGTATTATAAGTATTACGCGATAAAATACTCAGTAGGCTCAGGCTAAAAGAATAACATAGACGGTACGTATAGAACTAGAAAGTGAAGCCGCAAAAAGGAATACTAAAGTAGTGTCATCTCGCTTGCACTCGTGCGTGCTCACAGAGAGTGCGAACAAGATAGCACTACTTTAATATTCCTTTTTACGGCTTCACCTGCTAGTTCTATACATTCCGTCTATGTTATTATTTTAGTCTGAGTTATATTAACAGTGGCTTTATATTATTTTGCGACAGTAATAATATAAAACCTGCAATTACATCTTGTCGCGGATGGAGAGTCCTCGTTCATGTGTTTAGACAAGAAAATTGAAGGTTTCGTCACGGTAACCTGCGCCGTATACGACAAAACAAACTTCTTAGTACTATCTCGTACACAATAAGACCGAATAACTAGTTACTAGTATAATATCCTTTAAGTTAAAATATAAACCCAGTTTTTTGTTAGCTGAAGTTTTGTGTAATGCGCACGAGTTTAAACAAAGCAATCTTATCGTTTTAACCGGATATATCTAGTAAAGAGCACTAAAAGTACCTATTTAAATTCTTAATTTAATAAATAAATATTTTCAGATTGACCTTAACCTGGCCAACCTGGGACAACACCACCCAATATAACTTCCACGGTGAGGCGGGAATGAGATTTGAATTTCGAAATTGGAACGAAACTAGACAACTTTATGAATTTTCACACCTATCTGTAAAGGCATAGTGCACTATTTTGTAATGTCATCTGACGGATGATGGCTACAAAAAGCCGCGTATTGTTGCTAGTCAAGTAACCGTCTTTGAGGATACAAAATTCAGCGAATCTCGCAATAATTACAGAAGTTATTGGGCACTAATCTAGGTACTTATCACTTACATGTTTTCAGTATTGACCTTGTCCTTGTCATACAATATGAAAACTGACAAAGCCACCAATATATAAATACAAGTTTGTACATTAATCATTGTTAAAACAATAGCTATGTCGGACACAGATTTAACGTTTTTGTTTATCAGTTAATATGTAATTTAGGTGTCTTTGAACTTAGCTATCTTGGTTATTAGTCCAGCTTCAGAAGTATGTTATAAATAATGTATGTTTTGTATCAGAAACTAGGTAAGTACTTACCTACATAATATTATTTGAACCTTATCGTAGTGCGAATGCCTCTAATCACCAGGGGAAATAGGTTGCCAGTTGCCATGGCGACATGCCGACGACTAAGTAACTAATGGATTTTACGCTAAATATGTTTCAACTAGGTACCTGCCTATACAAAACAATGACTTCTATGTTTAGAATAGGTATGTAGCTTTGATTATAATTAGGTATAATGTCGTATGTGTACTAGACAAGCTTTTCAGAATCTAAATTGTCACAGTTTCTGGATGGGGCGGGAATGATATTTGAATTTCGAATGGGATGCAGACTAGATCACGAGTTAGTACATTTTGACATTTTGGCATTTGACTTTTCGCGCGTCTTTTCTTTAAAAAAAAACAAAGCTTCAAAATAGTCCCGCATTGTACTAATTTTGGGTTCCGTACAGCCAATCTAATAATACCTACACCACAGATTACCTAAATCCTATACATAGAATGATAGAAGTTTTTTATACAAAACGTTTATTTTTGAACTGACATTTTTTCAATACATTATTAATTTATTTGATTAGCGTATGTTCTACGAGGTCACCTCCGACTCGTTTGCCTACTTACACGTGCCTTACATACGGTGTGTCGTTTGCTCAGTAGATAGGTACTCATTCGTTCTATCTATGTACTCAATTCAACTCAGCAGACCCTTTTCCACTAAGTATATTTAAAATTCTCGTCTGCTGTCTCTACCTACCCTTTGGGAAGAAAGTCGTGAGTATAATGTACCTATGTAAAATATTTTCATTTATCGTGAAATAAATTGTTCTGCACCATTTACGTAAAGTTGTCCACATCACCTTAAACAGTTTGTTGACATTTCTTGACCCCGAAATAAATTTATTTCGAGAAAGACTAGTTTTGCAAATTGATTCGAACCTTGGTTTTACCATTTACGAGAATGAAAGGTCAATTTAATGACGATAAAATATCAATACGGTTCATTGTTCTCTGTTTAATCATTAATTTAAAATGGCGTGAGCACAGATTAATAAAAGATATCATGGAATGAGTGAACATACTCTTCAATAATTAATTAAATGGCAACCTTAGTACCACAGAGTAGAGTATAGGTATATACATACTGTATTATGTTCTTTAATTATATGGCATCACGAAAACGAAACTTAATGCAAACACAATTTCTATGTTTATTGTGTTGTTTTACGTTAATTTGTTTTGTATATTTGAATGTTGTGCTCAAATTGTAATGGTTAATGAAACTGCAAGACCTTGGGGCTTGAGCGTTAGTCATATTGACTGTTTATTAGTAGGTATGCTAAGTAGTTCAAACATGTTCACTGTAGCAGAAAATATAAGGGCCTCGGTATACTTTTTTTGTATCGTAGGTATCCTATACCTACTAAGAGACAGGGTCCATAAAAGGGCTATTTGGCCGCAGCACGAGCACCATTAAAATGAGTATGTGAATGTATTGACATATCTTAGGGTAGATTCATAAGTGGGTGGGATCAACAAAGACCGTGCCCGAAGATTAACCGATTGGCTAGCCAAAGGCCTGTGTTATCCAAGAAGCCTGATATGGCATCCCGACAAAATACGAACACAACTTAAAAAAAAAAGAAAATCATAAATTTTTTTGCGACTAGCAACAAAAGTTAACCATTGTTAATTACAAATTTAATGTGCGTTGCGTTATATTTGATTTTTCGCAATATTAATATAAAATATTTACCTATTAGTGTAGTTTACTTCCAAGGTCAACAAAAAATGGTTTAAAAATCAAATGCTTCGCAAAAACAATCTATTTCAGTACAATACATATCTTTAGATAATCAAAACCATTTTATACCATCGTAAATTCAGTGCAAAATGTGTATACGTATAACAAATTGATGGATAATAAATGAATCAGATGCGAATACTAAATCGGTTAGGAAGAGCGTGTTTAAAATATTTAACTGAATCGAGTAGGTCGGGTAGCGAAGCGAGCGCGCGCCGTGCGTCGTCGTTCTCGCGAGCAACCTTGCGATGCGCAGCGCAGGTCAGATTTTTCGAAGGTCGATGACTTGTAATCGCTACGAGTTATTATTATTTGTGAACGCACCCCGGGACTACAATAGTTTCGAATTTCGAATCGATGCGTGAAATCGAGTCGAACATTTATTTTGTCCGTGAACTTGTACGTTTGTATAATGTTTTTATTTTCTCTTTTGACGATTGAGTGGTGTTATATTAGTCATAATGCTGCTACTTTACTTTTAACATGTATTATTAAACAATGAATGACTAATCGAAACAAGTGGTGGGTATTAAATTACACTTACAAAATGAGTAGGCAATGTAACTTGTAGTCGTAACCGAACGCTCTCTAAAATGTAATCGTTATTCTGTTAAGAGGTTTGGTAACAGAACGACCCATTCCCAAACTCTTCACGTTGTTTAAGATGGTCCCATTCCCAGATGGTCCTAATCCCAGATCGTCCCATTCCCAGTTAGGAATAAATTGTGGTTTAGTTGAAAAGACACTGCATAAATAAAACTATAACCAATATAGGCACTATTGGTTATAGTTTCATTTATGCAGTAATCTATTAACAGTATTGACCGCATAACTTGATAAAAATTAAGAATACGCCAGAATCTAATTAGTAGCCAGATACCAGATATTATCTAACTAGATAATGATGTAAAGACCTACCCTATATGACATGTCGGCTGTTCGAAATAACCAAATTGAAGAAGACATTAGAAAAGGCGCACTATGCAAATAGGTGTCAAAATTCAAAATTTATTAAGTTTTCCAAATTCGAAATTCGAAATTAATTTCCGCCTCACTCAGGCACTATGACACAATTTTTGTTGTCAGCAGCTTGACCAATGTAAAAGAAATTATAGGTTGGGGATTGCCGGGTTGGGAACAATATTTCACTTCGTTTACAACACAGACAACGATTGTCCACGAGCAGTCTATGGATTGTGTAACATGTGTGCCTGTTCACGAGAAAAAGATATGCTTAAAAAATTAATAGCTTTGTGAAGAATTTTGGAATAGGGATGGTAGGGTGGCCACGTGGTAAGATGAGTGGGATTTGTCTGAATTCATTCGATGTTTTATACCCGCAAATGTCAGAAATACCTACAGGACACTGTTACGGAAATTAATTGTTCGGGCCAAAAAACTCTAATAGAAAAATACAGAAAAAAGTAGGTAATTAGATTGATATTACATCCAGTAGTTACTTAAATGACATAGATATGTTTAAATTGTTACCACTGACACGAAGAAGAAGAAGTTACTCAATCCGATAATCATAAATCCTAACTCAAGTCATAAAATGCAAGAATTTCTTCGTTTATACGTTCATTGTTTGTTACTTTATCAAGCAAGAACGACTGCATTTATTTGGTTATTTAGCACATAGCTAAAGTATGACCGGGAAAAGATAATTATGTGCTATGTTATTATACTGGGAATGCCGGGAACGGGAGTAGTATTCCCCTGGCCGCAAGCAAAAGCTTGTAAAGAATTCAGGGTCATAATTTTGTTAAGGTCAATCGACCATTCTTTTTCATTCTTCAGTTCATTCAATTTCCAATAGGACCAGGAGTCAGGACACAGGTGATATTTTTAAACTAATTGTATAAACTTTTAACCGGAGTTAAAAAAAAGGGATCGAGGGTAAATCACTTGTGAATAATACAAAAGGGCAAAAGATCGAACAGATTATTGTGTTGAAATACCAAGTTATACCATCGACCCCATCCCGGCCTGTGTAAACGGAGTCAGCTACCTGCTCGATCGGGAATAAAGGGAAGAGTCCCTTATGCCAGATATTTTAGAGAAAAAAAAAACAAACAAAAAAAATTGTCGTTGGTGTTTTTATCTATTAATTTTACTATTACTACTTTTACTATTATGTATAATACGAAAATTTGGATAAATGTACGGAGTTATGAATGTTTGTTACTAAATCACACCTAAAGGGCTGGATGGATCTAGATGGAATTTGGTTCTAAGAATATTGTCTTCAAATAGCACATAGACTAGTTTTTATCTTAATAAGATCATTTGTAGCCAACGGCACCACCGTTCTCTCATAAAGCATTCTAGGTAAAAAAGTATTATTTCAGACTATAAAATCTATCCCTGAACCAAATTTCAGCCAGGTATTTTCATCCGTTTTAGCGTGAATCCATTACAAACGTTCGTACCGTTATATGAATTATATTATAAATTATCTGTGGTACCGTGAACGAGGAGCTAACTGAAAATGAGAAAAACAAATTATAATAATAGAACATTTGAGTTAATACCCCAATTATATTGCTACTGAAATATAATATTTTCGTACGAATTTCAGTCTCAAAGCACTCAAAGTGACGCGTAATATTTTTCGAACAAATTTATTTATGGCAACAAAGGCAGTAAGCTTTTCTAACGAAGCGCCTTTTGCATACCCACACCGCTTCAATTTCAATAGGTAGGTACAGTCAGCATCAGAAAGATGTTGACGTACAAAGTAGACACTCAAAATGACCATAATTTTGTTTTTCGACCCCCAACTGACCGATTTTTCTGATATTTAGTTTAGTTCGGATAATAATCCATACTTCCATACTACTTAATACTATAAATGCGAAAGTAACTATGTCTGTCTGTCCGTCTGTCTGTCTGTATGTTACGCTTTCATGTCTAAACCACTGAACGGATTTTGATGAAATTTGGTATAGGGGTAGATTAGACCATGAGAAAGGACATAGGCTATGTTTGGTCGCGATAACTGACATTCACGCGGGCGGAGTCGCGGGCAAAAGCTAGTATTAAATAAATAAAACAGTGTGATTTGCTCTTAATATTTTAAGAATTTTAAGATCATTTTGAGACTTCGTCGTCAAGATATTTATGACGCTGACTGTACAGTAATATTCGTTTTTCTCAGAAAAAATAAAATCAAAAATAGATGTTTTGTACTGATTCCTGAGAACTTACAAAGGTGTTGAAGGGAATCGTGCGATTCTAAGAAAATTATTTATTTTTCTTGCATATTTCATGAAGAATTAATCGTAGTGGGTAGGCAGGAGTAGAATTACTGCCCACGTTCCCGTATGTACTGGCGACAGACAGAATCACACAACCAAAGGCCGCTATTTATATTGCATTTCTAGTTTGAGTTTATCATGGACGTAAGAATAAGAATCATAAAATGAAAACCCAAACATAGCCTATGACCTTTCTCAAGGTCTAATTTACCCCTATACCAAATTTCATCAAAATCGGTTCAGTGGTTTAGACGTGAAAGCGTAACATACAGACAGACCCTTTTGCCAGCTTGACCCTTTCGACTCGGTGCAAAGACGTGCGTTGAGGCTCGTCGACAGTCCCATACTTGCAGGCGATGTGGAACCACTCAGCCTCAGGAGGGATTTTGCCTCACTGTGTGTTTTCTACCGCCTATATAATGGTTTGTGCTCAGATGAATTATTTGACATGATGCCCACAGCTACATTCTATCATCGCGCCGCTCGCCATAGACAGGGAATTCATCCCCACACATTACATCCGAATACGGTGCGCACCGTGCGGTATGAAAGGAACTTCATACCACGTACGCTCAAGCTGTGGAATGAACTCCCTGCCATGGTTTTCCCAAGCGACTACAATATGGGGTTCTTCAAGAGGGGCATTAGAAGGTCTCTTCAGGGTAGGCAGCGCGAGTGTAACGCCCCTGGTGTTGCATACGTCCATAGGCCGCGGTAACCACTTTCCATCAGGTGGGCCGTGTGCTTGTCTGCCACCTAAGTGGTATAAAAAAAAAACAGACAGACAGTGACTTTCGCGTTTATAATATTAGTATGGATTATGTATATCTCTTTATTGCATGGTACACAAATAGGAATCACATTACAATATGCTTATGGTACAATTTCGCAGTAACATACAATTGACGGCCGTATCGCACTGGGCAATTTCTTCCAGGCAACCATAGGATGGAGTGACTCAGTATTTCCTTATCTTCTTTTTTTTTCTTGAAATGTTTTAGTCACTGAAATTACTACCTAGTATTCCCGTTAAGCTAATTCGTTAGATTAGTGGATCTTCGGAGTGGGTATATGTCGCCATCGGTATTGTAATGGCCATGGACTCAACCCCGGGACCTCAGACAAAGAATAACATAGACGGACCGTATAAAATTAGCAAGTGAAGCCACAAAAAAGAATACTAAATCGAATACATAGGGAAAAAGAAGAATCATCTCGGGCTGGACTCGAACCCGTAGTCTTTCCCTTACCCGGAATGCCTTGACCAAAACCCGTCGCCTTAAAGACGTCTATGATGGGAAATTTAAATCACATCGGGCGTGTCTCGGTAGCCGAATTGGTCAAGGCATTTCCCCTGTAAGGGAAAGACTGCGGGTTCGAGTCCCGCCCGAGATGATTCTTCTTTTTCCCTATGTATTCGATTTGTATAGTAAGCATACTTAATGCTGTAAAAATTAATTCAAAAGATTACTAAAGTAGTGTCATCTCGCTTGCACACGTGCGTACTCATAAAGAGTGCGAACAAGATAGCACTACTTTAGTATTCCTTTTTGCGGCTTCACTTGCTAGTTCCGTCTATATTATTCTTTTGATCTAAGCCCGGGACCTCAACCCGGCATTGACGCCCAGATGTCGATTCTACATAATTTACAGTCAAACTAACCTTTTCTTTTTTTTTCGTGCGGAAATCCCCTCGGATACCTCCCCCACCGGAGCCGGAAGAGGAGGTTATGTCGGACTCGAACCGACAAAGCCCGCACACCGACTGAGGGTCGTGGTGTTAGGCCGGAAGTGAGGTTGTCATCGACATATCCCTCGCACCCCGGCTGACCCAGGGCCATCCCTACGGTCCGCGGGAGGGGGGACAACGGTGTCCCCGACTCGCCCCCGGACTAGGGAGGCGCGCTTCTCAGTTAAACTTACCAGGCGCAGAATTTCTGGAAAAAAAAAGAACCTAGCAACAGAACTGACGGTCACTCTTTTTTAATTGTCGATAATTACAATGGCTGCTCACGAAGGTCCTTGAGTCAACTAGCAAACAACAATAGCGGTTCTATTTATATGTTTATTCATGTCTATGTTACCGACAATGTGTATAATCCGGTATTCTATACAATGCCTACTTGCCTAGGCATTCTATACAATGCCGAGTGCGCAGCAGGTAATGTATGAAATGGTATCAAAGAATATTGATGGTGGTTATAAAAAATGCAACCACTTAGGCTAATGCTGGCTTCGCTTTCGCTTCAGTTTTCTAACCTATAATATATCCAGGTCGGGGCGCAGTGTCCACACCACGCAATTTAACTTGGATAGATTAGGTTAGAAGTGGTTACTTTTTTTTTTATCATTCAAAAATATAAAATTTACACAAATATAGACAATAACCCATTTATTTCACACATTGCCGTTGGAACTGCAGGCATTCTATGTATTAACACACATTGCCTAGGCATTGTATAGAATGCCTGCATTATACACATTGCCGGTAACATCTACATATCTATATAACTAAGGTCTATAGTCGCACACCGCAAGGCCTGGTGCTAAAAGTTCCTGGTACCGATAACAGCTGATAAACCACGTTTTTATGGACACTTATGTCATAATAAAACTATTTTTGAGGAATGTTATCGTGATTTTTTGACGACGTGAACTAAGATTTCGGTGTTGATTTTTTTGTGCAAGACCCTAATGATTTTCGAAAATAAATATAGGTGAAGTTACGATTTTTAAGGTTATAATATAACACTAGTTATTTCCGGTAAAAATTCGTCAAAATCGGTTCAGCCATTTTGGAGATTAAATACCCAGAACAAACAGACAGAAATTAAAAAAAAATATGTTTCAGGTGTATGCCTAATTAAATCATGTTTTTGACTTTACAAACAGATAATCCAATTTGAATGATTTTTTTATAGCATTTAATATGCTAACTTTTAAGTTCAAAATAATAAGATAATCCAATTTTATTTATTTGCATAGATTATATTTTTATTTACACTGATCCCGACGTTTCGATAGTTTTTCAGCAGCCAGACCAAGGTGAGAATAAAGAACTCTCTATTTCGATCTTTTACATGAAGTTCTCCTAATGACAGTCTGCCCTAGCTACCCTTTTCTGGTCGTATCCTTCTATAATTCATACACGCAGGTATTTTTATAACAGGAAAATTACCACATGTAACTTTTAACACTAATGACATCACAAAATAACTAACAAGTATAAAACTCAACCCATGACTATTCAAATTCTCTCATAATAATTATTAGGAATAGGGTTAATAATCTGCTCCTCTACACAAGTAGGAAAGATTTTGAGTTTCATGACTTTCAAAAACATGTCAATGACATTAATTGGTTATTCCATTTTGTGGAATGCTACAAAATCCGCTCTATTATTGTTGGCGCCCACCAAACTGCAATATGCTCGCGAAAAAAACACTAAAAAAGTGTTTTTATTTTATAAAGGACACGTCAATTTCAAAAAGACTTCACCTCGCCTGATGTTAAGCAAAGGCAAAGTCTCGGAAAGAGGGTCACCATCGTAAACATGTACCATGTTAACAGTGGTGGCACTCAGCCTGACGGCCTCATTAGACGCCTTTTCACGCCCCGCTTAAAGGACCCGGGACTGTAGGAAGAAGGAAACACGTGAGCTGGCAGGGAGTTCAAGGTCTTAGTGGTGCGGCATAAGAATGAGTCACTGAAACGCTTGGTTCTAGCTGTTATACTCTGCACCGTATACGGATGGCATCTAGTTACAGGGTTTAGTTAAATATCAACCTTATGTATGTATCATACATTGCAAAATTGAATATACGTCTAGATTATATATTAGTCTATGCTCGCGGCAGTTTCATTTCGATTTTGCAAGCGAAGTGCGCGAGCAAATTGCAGTTCGGCTTCGGTGTGCTCCAACGCTTAAAGTTGAAGTTGATTATTCTACTAACAAATTGCAAGTAGGTACATATTGACACTTGTCTAGGGAGGCTGTTCTTTATACTACCCAAAAGTACATCCTTTGTCAATCAATCTTTATTGAAGTTCGTTCACATAGTATCGACCAGCCCCTGTGAATGAACTTTTACGTCTACAACTATATTTACATTTATTTCGTATGAAATTAACTCTCCGAAATAAAAGGGCAATGTCGCCAAAGATAATTTGATAGATTTTATTAGGCATCAAGACATTTATTTGATAGAATTACCTTTAGACTTTTATTTGGTAGAGATTCTGAAGATACTTGTACTTGCTTAATAAATAAATACATTATACATATATTATACCGTTTACCAATATACACATTTTTTTGTATAATAAAGAAAAATAATATACAAACTTGAAGGTATTTTTCATGGCTTAAATTGATATAATTATAATAATTATTTAAAAAAATTGAACCTTGATGGCCAAAGATAACAAATAGGTACAAATTCAATAATAAATTATAATTATTCAAAATAACCAAGGTGATATTTTTTTATGAATTTTGCAAAATATTTGTGCAATGTTTTGAAAAATCACATTATATTAGTAAGGATTTGTGGTTAAATCTAAAGGTAAATAGAAAAGTTACTTTAGGTATACCTCGGTACACATATTTTGAACCTAAGTCCCGAGACGAATGGTGAATTTCAGGTCGCCTACTGCCGTAGCACTCCATGCTACCCTCGAAAAGACACTCCCCAAGAAAGGTGTTTTGCGTCTGCGCGTATAGAGCTCATTTTAGTTCCAAGATATACAGGTTGAATTTAATTTATATTATTATCAACTAGAGTCATTGGTTAATCAGCCATTTTGTCGGCCAGTAAGTGCATATGCGCGCGAACTTTTTGACGTGTGTTTGTTCAAGAAGTTTGCCGCTAACTTTAACTAAGTAAAATTGGGATTGGTGAAGGTTGCAGGCCAAGGTTATGAGCGCCTTCAAGAGTACGGAAGCCATTCAATAACGATTAAATGAAACTGTATTAATTGTATTAGAATTTTACTTCAAATTAAATTTTAAAGAAATTTTCAACGTCTTTTTTTTTACGAAAACATTAGCAACTGAAGTTACGAGTTGGTATTTCAATAAAACCAGTTAAAAACGAAAATCCGGATGTCAAATTTTATTTAAATTTTCTTTAGCCGTTCCATAAACACAAGTCTTGTAGATTTTCACTACATTATATTAATATTAATAGAATAGGTATCAGAATAAGTAATAGAATACCTATTTTATACATTATACCTATAGAATAATGTATTAGAATAGGTATTTTAATTGTGTAGGTAGGTAAACTACCCACATAGCTCCGTAGATAATATTTTTCCGTCCTGTTTAGGTGAATAACCTTGTAAATTGTAATGTTTTAAACATGGTTTATGAATTATGTTTTCGTTTACCTCAATCATACTTAAAATAGTTAGGCAAATAATGCATAGAATAGAGTTTCTCTCAAGATCCACTGTCGAGATCTATTTAATTTTATTTTTGTGTTAGCTGTTCAACTTCAATAACAAAAAAAATACTGAAATTGTGTCACGTACGGTTCTTGGAATGAATTTTGAATTTCAAATTTGGAACGGGACTGTTTATTGCGTTGTGCTTTCTTGTAATTTCATCTGTATTAGTCAAAAGTGGCGCAATGTTGCTAATCGATAAAATAAATACCTACGTAAAACTTTTTTGTACCACTTTAATATTATTTGATAAAATGCTCTTATAAAACCGTGAGATTAACCCTTTTTTTCTGAATAGCCAGTCCAGTAGAAGTGATTGCGTTAAACAGTTGCATAGTGTGTGTAGAGAGAGAGAGTGACTCATACTTTCAAGCATTTCCCAATCAATTGGATTAGCTTTCTGTCATGTCAACGAAATGGCCGAATTGGACCTGCCCTTTTCTTAGAAAGTCTATGGAAACAAGTTCGCATAGATTGACCTTCGCAGGCTTAGGTACTCATTCATACTCGCCTCATAAACCTGTATTTATTTTTATAATAATATTGATGGAATCAAAATAATAGTATAATTTTTTAAATATTATATTAAGATAGTAAATAACCGGTTAAACTTGTTAGTTTGGGGGTCGTATTTTTATGTCTTTCATGACCTTTGTAAGGTTGCTTACATAAAAATGGGTGGATTTTATAAACATTCTTAGAATGAAGTTCTTCCTCAAAAGATAAACAAAGAGGTCGACTCCAGGAAAAGGCTTGGAGGTCGGAGGAACATGATGAAGGATGTAACCTTTTGAGCTTCCTCACTCATCCTTGGAGCTACTTTGGAATGCTGGATCGTCTCAGCTACTATTTTCCTCGATTTGACTAATCTCATAATTTACCTTAGTGACTGCCGACTGCACCTCCCAACAACGAGATGAGATTCTGCTTCAGAGACTCATCCATTAATCGAGCTTGGCTGGTGCCAATGTTCAGCTCGATTTGACTAATGTCACAATTTACCTTAGTGACTGCCGACTGCACCTCCCAACAACGAGATGAGATTCTACTTCAGAGACTCATCCATTAATCGAGCTTGGCTGGTGCCAATGTTCAGCTCGATTTGACTAATGTCACAATTTACCTTAGTGACTGCCGACTGCACCTCCCAACAACGAGATGAGATTCTACTTCAGAGACTCATCCATTAATCGAGCTTGGCTGGTGCCAATGTTCAGCTGAGGTTTTCTTGCCTTAAAACGTATCTTGGACCTAAAAAGTGCTCAACATGTGCTTTATATGCGCAATATACGTTTCTTGAATGTATTTTGAAGATAGCACGGGATGCTACTCTGCCGTATTACGGAGAAAAGGCTTAACTAACATTTTTTTTTCAAAGTTGAGTTATATACATATTCGGAATCAGGAGAAAAAGGCGCATCTACCCAATTTTTTGTGTAATTTTATCTCTAAAATCTACAGAAATACATTAAGCTCGAAAGGCACATCTAACAGCTAATTTGTTGAGTTTGAGTTATTGAATAAATTGAAAAGACTTATTTGACACCGATTAAGAAGAAACCTTGAAAAATTTCAAACTCGATTATCTTACATTTTTGTTTTTGTTAGTTATGCCTTTTTACAATAAGACGGCAGTACTACGGTGGACGAGCTCAAAATCATCAAGCATAGACTATTATATTACACAAAATCATCAAGCATAGACTATTATATTACAAAACAATCTGCGTGCTCCAGGGCCTTTTATATTTCGCGATTTAGGTCTAAGATATATGAATCCAGCTTATCCTTGATTTTTTTTTTGATGAAGTGTTACCTAAATAACGTTTATGAGTCAGATAGGTTGTTACTAGTAAATAATAAGAGTGTACGTCATGCAAAATCAGTAACTGGATATTGTAGGTACGATTGTATGAACCGTTTAGTTTCATTTTACCGGGTCATTGACACTGCTATTACACTTGTCGTGTAATTAAAGAAAGACAATATGTAATTAGACGCTGTGATTGTATTACGTAATATTAATACCTACTAACGTACCTACATTGCAACTTGTATCACTAAGAATCAAGTTTCTTCGACTTTTTTTAACTAATTCGTAACGGAAGGCCCTGAAGACTCTAAAAAAACAGACATTGAATAGAGGTCCATAAAGCTTTAAAACTTAAGTCATTCACGCAAAAGTAGTCTAGTGTTGCCAGATCAAGGGGGCTAAAGCATCCAAAACTTCCGGCCTGCACGGAATACGAACCAGTATTTTGGCACAGAATAGCTTTTGGGTAAAGCAAAGTTATTTAGGAAACAAAAATTCATAAATACTCTACCTACTTCCTGGTTGACGATATAATAAATATAATTTATGTATGTGTAAAATGGTTGTTATCTGACACTCGTATATAAACTCTACTACAACATTACATCATATTTTTACCCGACTACGGCGAAGCCAAAAGGAGGGTTATGATTTTGACAGGCTATGTATGTATGTATGTTCATTTGTTTACTCATAGCTCCTCAACTACTAATTAGAACTGGACAAATGAGGTATCGTTACAAGCGGCTTGATCGTCCGATGGTTATAGGCTCGTATGCCACTTACTCTAACAAAACAATATATTCTAGGGAAAAGTGGTATACGACCACGGCTATCCTTGATACTTTGTTGTTTGTTACCTTTTAAAGCGTGATTTTTCGGTAGTCGGTTTTTAGTTTTAAACTTTATTTTTACCCGTTATTTCCGTTTTAACAGATTTTAATTCTATTTCTATTCTAAGATTTTGACTATTATTGGATTAATCTATGTAACGAAATATCCCTTCCGGCAAGATATATGATCTATGATCTATCCCTTAAATTTTATTTCCCTCAGAACAATAAAACATAATTTCTGTTATTATCAAGTCCACGACGACGGTAGGTTACAGTTCTACCTTAGACATATCCGATTAATATTGTAAAAGGCCACGGAGCTCATTTTGCGAAGCCGGAATCCAGGAGATCTATCTTTCAGTAACTACCTACTTACTACTAACTTTTAATCAACCGATATCATGATCTAACTTTATTTTGTATGGATGATGCACCTGTACAAAATAAAGTTGTGACATGTTAGATGTACTGAACAGACTAACTATTATCCACAGCTTTGGTTGCTTAAACAGGTTCTTATTTTTAACATAATGACGGTTTAAAAACAATGTCCTCTTAGGTCAAGTCTGTGTGCCAAATTACAGCCAAATTAGTCCAGACATTTTTGCGTGATTGATTAACAAAGTAATTTACAAAGTTTGACATTTATAAATTAGCAGGATTCGTAACGGCCCACTGGCAATACCGAATAAAATAAAAAGTAAAAACATCATTTGAATTTGAGTTAGGCTTTGCTTTAATACAATGGCTGTAATTTTTTTAAGCCTTAATATAGTTATGTCTTTTTTTTTACTTTAGATTGAACCTCATTGGATAAAATAATCTCACGATTCTATTAACGGTACATAAAGTAAAGAGGAAGTGACCTGCAGGTATCGCTAGTGTGCTACATTGCTGTAAAGAGTTCAACGTAATTCGCAACGCGATTGGCTACTGACTGACATTTACTGCTTGTTCTATATTTCAAATTATAACCAATCACGTCACTATTATATCTGATGGAATTGCTGCTAATATGTATGTCCACATTTTGGGAATATTGTGTCCTCTAGAGATAAGCTAACCTGATTTACAAGCTCTCCAGGATTGGGACTGTCTCATTCGCAGGCTCGACACAATGTTTCGCAGGTGTACTGGCTCACTCGACACAATGTTACTAAAACCATGAAACCCCTGTACAATTGGTGTAATGTATATGCATTCAGGTGGGACTACCACCCGAATGCATGTACATTTTTTTTTTATATAGGACACGTCAATTTGACTTCACCTCGCCTGATGTTAAGCTAAAGGCGAAGTCTCGGAAAGAGGGTCACCATCGGAAACAGTACCATGTTAACAGTGGTGGCACTCAGCTTGACGGCCTCATTAGATGCCTTTTCACGCCCCGCTTAAAGGACCCGGGACTATAGGAAGAGGGAAACACGTGAGCTGGCAGGGAGTTCCAGGTCTTAATGGTGCGACATAGGAATGAGTCACTGAAACGCTTGGTTCTAGCAGGTATACTCTGCACCGTAAATGAATGGCATCTTAGCCCTGCACGTGTCGTCCTGTGTAGGAAAGGAGAGGGTGGGACTAATTGGAAGAGCTCGTCAGAACATTCATAGGCTAGGCATAGGATCATAGGCAATTCAATAGATCATAGAATAAGCTGTAACAACTCGACCGGAAACGGAACATGCGTTTAAATGCAAATGTAGGCACTATTCATGCGATGGCTTTTCTATAATTACAATGTTTAAGAAACAGTCTGTGTAATTGACGTTTTATGTTGATTTCACAACTTAGTAACTACTAGGTCTGCCCGTGATTTCATTCAAGTGGACTTAAATATCGTTTTTTTTACACGGTATCCTAATAGGTCAGGTAGTTTGAAATCTCAAAACCAGAGATGGCATTGGGTTAATCGGTCTTTTAGGCAATATAACACACCGGGCATCTGAATGGCCCACCCGAATATACGTAGGTCATAGACAATTTATCAGAGAATAGGCTGTAACAAGTAACAACTCGACAGGAAACGGAACATGCGTATAAATGCAAATATAGGCACTATTCATGCGACGCCTTTTTTTAATACAATGTTTAAGAAACTGTCTGTAATTGACGTTTTATGTTGATTTCACAACTTGGTAAGTACTGGCTCTGCCGCACTCGCGTGGTTTTCAATATCAGTATTTTTTCACGATACCCTTGAAATCTCGAAACCAGAGTTGACCTTGGGTTAACCGGTCTTTTAGGCAATCTAACACACCGGACATCTGGATGCCCAAAGAGTGCGGTTTTAGTCGGTCAATAAAACCACCCGCACCAGGCGGGGAGGTAAGTTCCGCACTTAAAAACGGTACCCTGAAAACAAAACACTCGTTTTTCGGCCATTCATGTTTTTACTAAATCGACCTTCTTTTGGTCGCGTTTTAAAGTAACATTATCTACATCCACTAGCATACCAGCCATATATAAATGTTTTTATTGATAAATTTACACAATTTCTCGTGTCGAAATGTCGAATTGCAAAAAACTCGACAGTCGACTGTCGTTATTCGTTCGAAGAGCGCAAAATCGCTGACCCAGTGACCTAATTGCGGCGTCCATGAGCAGGCAAGGTCAGGCAGTTGTTCGTGTATTATAATCACTTTTATACCTCCCACTAAACGCGTACACCTATTTACCTACATTATTTTAATGTTATTAAATACTATTGCTGATATTTGGAACTGATATCGTAATAGGTATTTGTTACGATACTCGTTTTGGCGAATTATTTATTTATCCATACTAATATTATAAATTGGAAAGTAACGTCTGTCTGTTTGTTACGCTTTCACGCCTAACCACTGAACCGATTTTGATGAAATTTGGTATAGGGGTAGATTAGACCATGAGAAAGGACATAGGCTATGTTTGGTCGCGATAACTGACATCCATGCGGGTGGAGCCGCGGGCAAAAGCTATTATTAAAATAAATAAATATTTTTGGATAGTTTATACATCGCTATGTATATCAGAGCTAGGTATAGCTTGTAATATAGGTTTTAGAAGGGGGATAAATAAATATACTTACATAAAATTGCCACAATTTTACCACTATTAGAGTATTAATTGTAATTGCTAGAATTTGCGATTGTATTTATTGCTTAATTTTATACAATTTGCATTTATTCTTGAATAAATAATTTATTTGGTATTTAACCGTCCGGTCGTGAAACAGTTCAATGTAATATAGGTCAATTCAATATCAACAATGAATTAATTAATGTACTTATAAAATCGTCTAGCTAAATTAAACTTCAAATTCAAACAAAATAAATTTTGACATTTCCATATCCTATTGACGGTTATTAGACAAAATATCATAAGCGACATCGACTTTTCAGAGAGAAACATCCCAAAGGACATCATAAACACTATACAGCACAGTAATTTTCCTGTGCACTGTATTGTCGCTTACACCCTTTGTATTTGAACCTATTAGTAAATAATATATTATTACTAGCTTTTGCCCGCGGCTCCGCCCGCGTGGATGTTGGTTATCGCGACCAAACATAGCCTATGTCCTTTCTCAAGGTTTAATCTACCCCTATACCAGATTTCATCAAAATCGATTCAGTGGTATAGGTGTAAAAGCGTAACATACAGATAGACAGACAGACATAGTAACTTTCGCATTTATAATATTAGTATGGATTAGTATGGATGCTATGAAGTAATTCATAGGATATCCTCTTAATCACTTCCGACTATGCCAAACCCTTGGCATTGCCTGGATGGCCAATACTTTGATTGGAACATCCGCATATCCGGCTGGAAGCAACCTACGTCATATTTTTTATTTTTTATTTTGCCAAATGACCTTAACTGCCATAATACGAATAAAATGACTAGTTTAATTATTTCATACAGGGGAGAACCCAAGGTTTCTTAGAAAAAATTTGCTATGCACTTTATCTCTAATAAGCAAACGTCTGTGTGATCGGATTTCATTAGTGAAAACAATTGCGATCAAGCCAAACTAAACTGGGTTTTTGCTTTACGTTTTATCCAATGAAAGTCAAAAAACTGGACAACATAATCATATTATAAGGTATCTCGTCCTATTATCACGGTTACTTGTCATCATGATTTTGTGAACTAACCCTGGTTGATTCCCTAGTCTCACTGCGCTCGTAATTTCTGCGCCCCGTTCCAAATTTGAATTTTTTTTTTGAATCTTCCCGCTTCACCCAGGAAACGTCAAATATTTTTTTTTTCAAAAGAGTTTCTCTATATCGACGTCACTGTTATTATTACATGGACAGAAGAACATCACTACGAGTATCTATAATATGATTAACAATAACTTCCTTATTTTTCTCATAGCAACACAGATAACACAACGCCAGTGTTTGAACCAACACCCTCGCAAAAAAAAACTAAAAGCTTTCACAAATTACAACTCAAGGGAATCAAGTAAAGATAATTCACTACGCATACAAGATTTTGCTCTTTTGAAACGACCTTTAACAGAAGGAGGTTACCCAACGCGCCGAGGTTGTTCGATAATCTTCTAAAGTTTGACCTAGACAAGATAAAAACTAGTTGCGAAGTACGTACGACCTTGGGATTGGGACGGGGTGGCGGGACAATAAGACGATGTTTTGCGAATTATTAGGGTTAGATGAGGTAAACGGACTGTGGAAACAAAATGGGTATGGAAATAATACTGTGAATGGGAATTTAGGATATAAAACTTGTTTTACCAGAGAAGGTTAGTTTTTAGTGAGAGGATTAGTCACAGAGTGCTAGGTGTCCAGGGTTCCACGGGCATCTAGATTGAGAATCAAGTTCGCTTCATTGACGTCGTTCGTGAAGGCTCCTTTCCAGAAAAAGAATAAGAAGAAGAACTTTCGGTTACTTATTAGCTGCGCGATCAGGTTGCAGCGGCTTACATATTATATTTCAGCAATTAGTGAAATAATTAATTAATTTCCTCTGCCGCACGATAAAGAGCTGGAATGATCTGCCCGCATACGTGTTTGCCTCCTCTTACAGTCCCGGGTTCTTCAAGCGGGGCGTGAAAAGGCATCTATCAAGGCCGTCAAGTTAGGGACTACCATTTTACGTCCAACGGCACCGAGAATGGTGGTCTGTATCTTCTGGACTGCACGTCAGCTTTATTGCCATCCAGCAGGGTGCAGTCAATTGACGGACCTAATATAAAAAAAACAATATTAAACACTTTCGCCATTTTGTGAATAAGATTCGTCACAAAAATACGTCTGCTGAAATCGAAGAAGAAAGCGTCGGTAAATGAGCCCAAGGACAACATGTTTTGCAGCTATTATTTTGGAGTCACGGCCACGCCACACCATATCTCTGCATTACGTCATCAATTTATAATTACATTTAGTGAGGATAAAAAAGTTGGGTGGTTTTAGGATCCTCCCAAGACCTTCGGGGTCAAAGTTCACCTGCAACCTGTAAACCTGTTGAGGGACGTGGTTCTAGCGAAGATTTTCCTTTAGCTAGGTCCTAGAGCCTCAATCACAAGAGTCTCGGGAGAGAGCCCCAATCCCTAGACTCTAGGGATTGGATTGAAGCTCTAGGGTCAAGATGCAGACTGAACCCTGAGAGGAAATCCTGTGCCAGTATGTGCCAGAACATTGGCCAATAATTTCGGGTCGGATCCCATACACCCAAGACTAACAAAAAATTAACAATTACTGAATCTTAAAATAATATACATATAACTAATAGTATAATTATCCAACTAAATCTACCACTGCGACCCATTTAGTACATAATCTAGGTAATCAGTGACATTTTAGGTCGACATCCAAACCCATTTATAATTGTCACAATTTAGATTAAGTAAATAGCAAATGAATACATACAATTAGATAAGGAAGTGTCATTGAACGTTATTTACATACAGATAATAGGAATTTGTTATCTTCGCATTAATGTTGATTAAGTAAGTGTGTGGCTGACGTAGAGCTCTGTACGAATTCTACTTACAGTTTGATGAGTGGAACGTTTAGCTGTATAAACAATTGAAAAACAGAACCTATTAAATTATTAGCTATATGTAATTATTGGCAAACTTCGTGAACAAACATTCAACCAAAAAACCTATAGAAGGACTGAGTAACCGCGAGCGCTTCCGCCCCCCGCGCCCCGCGCTTACCACCAAAGAGACCTAAAAACGCGCTTTGCGAATTCTGATTGCATGCAAATGTCTCGTTCGCGGAGAATGTCTGTATTAGTCGTTTACTTTAAACATTACAAGAACGCCTTTACTATGTATTTATAAATGAACATAACTTGGAAATTTAGCTCAAATACACTGAAGTAATGTAATTAGGTAGTAAATTATAGAGAACTGGTTCATTTAACATGTCTATGATGTGTACCAATAGTTCTAATCTAACGAATATTAGTTATAAATATAATTAAGTAAATGCGAAAAAGATTCTCCTTATTTGCCAATTTTCGTAAGAGCAAAACTTCTTTCAAGAAAAACGTATTGATGGATTTGATTGAGATTTTCCAAACGGGTAGATTATGGCTGGTAATATGATTTAGTCTACTTTCTATTCCGGGAATAGATTTATGGTTTGCAGAAATAGGATCAGTAGGTATTTATATCATATTATTGAACAACTAAATAGTAGGTACAATATAATAACAACACCTGAATTTATTAAGATAAATATAGCCGTTTTCACCGTTTCCGGGTAAAAGAATAAGTTGCTTATTATATCCCGGATAAACATTTCCGGGATATAACATTACTTGGAAACATTTAAGAATACAGATACTTATTAATAGCAATACCCTACCGTAAGTACCCCAACGTTTCATTATCGCACAGTTCATTATTCACTACAATCGATTTATAATTTTGAAAGTCATTTCGATTGTTGACATAAATATGTGTCATTTTAATTGATTTTAATCGATGTCGACTCTCACTTAGAGGAGAAGCTCACTTCGGAAATGATCGGAGAGCTCACTATTGGTGCTTTTAACGTGCAACTGCCCAATCACGAACGACATTGGCTTCGGTCGGCTGAATTGCATACACTGTTCGGCCCGACTGCCTGAAAATGTGTTGAAACGTTAGAAGTGCCAATCACGAGCTCGCCGAAAATTTCCGTAGTCCTCGTTTAGGATGACAGGAATGATTCACTGAACCGCTTGGCTCTAGAAGATATATTCTATGCGGATCTTCGGAACATCTAAGCCCTGCACGTGTTGTCCTGTGGAGGAAAGTAGACGGTGGGACTCATCAGAACATTCACCATTGTAGAGACGGTAAAATACTGCCAAAGACGCTACATCTCTACGCATCTGCAAAGGCTCGAGGGTATTTGTGACCTCAGGATTCGCTGCAACCTGTCGAGAACATCTAGTAAGTACTTTGCGGAACCATCCCATTCCACGCTGCACATTTTACCTACTCAATAAATTTCTATCTACTTAACAAATTTTTCACTGTTACAAATAAGACTCCACACCGAATTTGTATATAGGTAATATAATACAAAATAGCATTACTGTAGTGTTGATCCTAATTCGTGAGTTTGTATGCGTACACGTCATTCGTAACAAAGCCGTCGAGAGTCAGTTTCGATGTGGTTTCGACTAACGGAAACAAATGCCATCACACCTCGTCATGAAACACTTTTATTTTACTTCATAAATACATATGAGCCCGTTATGTGTGTATAATTTTTGCTAAGAATTCTTGGGCACCTAATTATTGCATAACACGCGAATTTCTAGGTTATTTCCTCTTACTGTATCCAGTAACTTTTTTTACATAACGCAATTTTTGTCTTCTAATTTAATTCAGTCTCTGTCCAAGTCTCTCGAGGCTTCCGATCGATAAAATCACAGAAAAATCAATCCCGAAATCAAAACGTAAAGTTTCAAAGAAAGAAGAGAGTCGTGGCGAATTTCTGATGAATAAAACTTGTCTTTTTAGTTAAAGTGCCGTATTTTTCTGCGATTTCATTTCATTCCTACCATCTTGAAGTTGTTAGACATACTCGTCGAAATGTTTTTTTTTTTTTTTTTTTTTGGCCGTGGGGGAAATCCTTCATGGATGTTATGCCGGACTCCTACCGACTAAAACCCCCACGGTATCGCCCAGCAGCCTATAGTTGGGAGCCCCGGGTAAGCCCTCGGAAGGATGTCCCAGGGCTCTCAACAGACCTACCGCTTTAATGCGGCCTCGTCTAGGGGGTGGTTCGGGTGCTATCCCGCGTCTATGGGGGGTTTTCGGGTATTATCCCGCTTCATAGGAGGGGGGAGGCGTGCGTGAGTCCGTCACGTCACGCTGCCGTCATGGGCCTGCTTCTGTAAGGACGATGAGCAGCCAACTCACCGTCCTCAGGCCCCCGGTCATGGAGGCCGATGGTCTTCGGCGAAGACACGTCGGCGGCGTCCAAGCCGCCGACTGCGGAACTCGGGTGGGAGAGTTCTCTCCCGCTCCCGCCCCGCCGCCTCCTTCACGAGCATGACCTGCTCGCAGAAAGAGGCGGCGCAGTCCCACTTACTCCCGCTGGAGACCATGGCTCCCACCATGGTCTCGAGCGAGAGAGTGTCCACGCCCAAACCCACCACGAGGACCTGGCGCTGTTGCGCCCACGCCGTGCACTCCACCAGCGTGTGGAGCGCTGTGTCATCGCTGCGGTCCCCGCAGTGCTGACAACCGGCCGTGGTTTCCCGGTGTCTTCGCCACAGATACCTACCAAAGCTACCGTGCCCGGTAAGCATCTGTGACAACCGGTAGGAGAGAGCACCATGTCTCCTCTCCAGCCACTCGTCCATGACCGGTCTGACGGCCGCGATTGTGGCGAATCCCCCCTTTGGTTGCTCAAGTCGCACCTTCCATGTCTCCACGGTTTCCTGGTGGAGCTGGGACCGCTGGGTCTCGATTTCTCGAGACGCAGGCCATTGGCCCCGCTCCAGCGCCTCCTTGCGCCATTTAAATAGAGACGCAAGGGCTCTCGCTTCCAGGTCCCATGGAGGGGTCCCGGCTAAGAGACATGCCGCCTCACCTGAGATCGTGCGGTATCCCCTTATCACCCTGACGGCCATCGCCCTCTGTGGGCTCAGCAATCTAGCCACATTACTGGCCGTCAGGGTCTCCGCCCATACGGGGGCCCCGTATAGGGCCATACTTCGCACGATCCCCAGGTACAGTCTCCTGCAGGGAGCGTTGGGTCCCCTGATGTTGGGCATCAGCCGTGCGAGTGCAGCTGACACCCCCCTCAGTTTTGGGACCAAACTTCGGAAGTGATGTCCGAAGTTCCACCGGCCATCGAGTACTAGCCCCAGATACTTCATCGAGGGCTCGATGCCGATGCTGACGCCCCCTACTTGTAGGCTGGATCCCGCAGGTGGCCCCATCCGAGGTCCGTGGAAGCACAGAGCCTCGGACTTGTGAAGGGCGACCTCGAGACCCAGCCGCCGTATCCGACCCACGACTTGAGCAACCCCTGCCGTGACCTTTAGTGCTGCGTCTCGGTGCGTTGCTCCCCGCGCCGTAACGAGGGTGTCGTCGGCGTAACACGTTACGTTCACCCCCCTGAGCAACGGACCACGCAGCACCCAATCGTAACCGATGTTCCACAGGAGTGGCCCTAATACCGATCCCTGCGGAACACCGCACGACACATCCCGCCGACCCGGCCCTAGCCAACTCGGGTAAGTAATGGCCCTCTCGGAGAGATAGGCCCCGACAATTCGACGGAGGTAGGGAGGCACTCCATGGTAGATAAGCGCCTCCCTAACGCAGCTCCAGGGCAAGGTGTTGAAGGCGTTGGCGATGTCAAGAGACACCGCCACTATCACCTCACCCTGTGAGACTGCTTCCTCCGTCAGGCCTCTAATGCGCATGATCGCATCCACCGTGGAGCGCCCCTGACGGAAGCCAAACTGGCTATCCGCCAGATCAGGCCCCACGCGTGTGAGATGCCTGACGAGGCGTTGTGCAATAATGCGCTCAAAGAGCTTGCACACCTCGTCAAGCAACACGATCGGCCGGTACCCTGATGGAGAATTTGCCGGCCGCCCCGCCTTTCGGATCAAGACCAGTTTTCCTGTCTTCCAGACCTTGGGAAACTGGCCTTTTTCGAGGCATGCGCTAAAGAGCCCTATAAGTCGAGGCCCAAGCTCCTCAAGAGCCAAGACCCACGCTCGGCCTGGAATGCCGTCGGGTCCAGGGGCGGTGTTTCTGCGGGATTTAAGCCGCAGTACAGCCGCCCCTAGCTCACCCTCCGTGACTACGGGCACGTTGTTCTCACTGCCTTCCGCGCTGGGCGCCTGAGACGGAGCCATGCACGGAGGAATGTGTTCCTCCGCTCTTGATGGAAACAAGGAGTCCAGGACCACCTCCAGCTGCTCCGGCTGGAGACTCTGGGTCAGTGGGGGCGCCTTAGCGCGTAATTTGCCCCTTACCATAAGGTACGGGCGCCCCCACGGGTTGCGCTCCAGAGTCTCTATCAGCTCCTCGCGGCCCAACTTTTTGGACCGCTTGATGGCCGTATGGAGGGCCCTCTTGGCCTCCTTGTACCCACCATAGAGCTCCGTCTCTCGGGCTACCGCATCGTCTGGGCGGCGACGCCTCCGGCGGAACCTAGTGTACCGGCGGCGCGCAGTGACGCACTCCACGCGCAACTGCGCGATTTCCGGCGTCCACCAGTACACCTGCCTCCTCGCCGGTCTGGCACTAGCCCTGGGCATCGCCGCATTACAGATATGCGTCATGGCTCTCCCGAACCACTCCACCTCGGCATCAATATCGGCGGGCCTGTCCGCTACCGGGATCCAGGTCTGCACGATGGCCGCCTCCAGGAGAGCCTCCGGATCCAGGCGATGGAGTGCCCAACGCGGTTCCGGGGGATTCGCAATAGCTGGCGGCAGATTAGGTGGAGGGGAGACGTTGAACCGAATATATCGGTGATCTGACGACGTCTCCTCCTCCTCCACCACACGCCATTCCTGGACACGGCGGGCGAGCTCAGGGGTCGCAAACGAAACGTCTATGACCGAGCTGAGCCCCCGCCGCGTCCAGGTTGCGACATTCCCCCGATTCAGGATGACTAGGCCACGTGTAGTGACCCAGTCCTGAAGTATCCTCCCCCTGTCTCTGGTTTCCCGGGAGCCCCAAGCCTGCGACCAGGCATTGAAATCTCCCAGGATCAGGACAGGGCGAGGCCGGCATGCAGCGAGAACTACGTCCAGCTCAGGGAGCCATAGCTCAAACTGATGCTGGTCGAGGCTCGGCGAGATGTAAACGGCCACGACAGCCATACCCTCATATTCCGCCGCGACGCAGCCCGGGCCTCTAGCGATAAGCGCTAGGCGCGAGTCATCCGCGGCGGTCCCCCCAAAGACAGTCGCCAGGCCGTTCAGATCAACTGGGCTTCCCGGGTGAACCCAGTACGGCTCGGCGACAACCACCACGTTAATGGACCACTGCCTGATGCTCTGGTACAGAAGGTCCTGAGCACCAGCGCAGTGGTTCAGATTCACCTGCAGGATGCGGACATGGGTATCCATTAATGGACGTCCATTTCCGCACCCTGCCGCCGCGAGAGTGCACCCTCACCTCCCCGTGCGGACGGACGGGGCTTTGGTCTTGAGGCAGTGCAGGCCTTACTGCCCACCCAGTGGTCGGCCTCCTTGCCCTCCGCCACGCATTTAAAACAGCGTGGCGGAGCGTCACAGGCAAGGGCCACGTGACCGGGCTGACTACAGCGGAAGCACCGGTCTCTCACGGTGACTTCCGCCGTACACTGCACTCCCACATGCCCCACTACCAGGCACCTAAAGCACCTGGCTTCGCGTGGCTGCAGGAGATGCACCTGTGCCCTCAGGAAGCCCCCGATAAGGAGGCTCCGTCCGTCCGCCACTTTTTGGGCCGCCGCGACGGGGCAGCTCACGACTGCCGATCCGTGACCGAACGGGCCAAAGCGGATTTCGCCTGACCTCACCTGGTCACGAGGGCAGCCGCTCGCCTCCACGACGGCGGAGATTATTTCCTCCGTCGTAGTCGCGTCGTCTAGACCCGAAATGCGCAGACCCGCGCACTTGTTGGGTCTGGTGACGCGGATGTCACCCGTGTCCAGCGACTCCCTTAGCTTTGCCGCTAGGGCATCTGCTTTGGGGCCGCTGGTGGCGCCGGCGCCATAGACCTGGAGGAGGCGTGCTCCGGTGCGCGTCACCGTGGACCGGAGACCTCCCTCTATATCGAGGGCTTTAAGGTCCACTGAGGCTCTCGCCTGCCTCAGGACCTCTGCGTACCCCAAGCCTCTCGCCCTGCCCTCCGTAGTCACCGTAATGACGACGGCAGAAGAACGGGGAGCGCGGAGCCTCATTGGCGCCTTCACCGCGGCGGCCTTCGCGGCTTTTGCCGCCTTCTTGGCGGCCTTCGCCGCCTTTTTGGTGGCCTTAGCCGCCTTCTTCTTCGCTCCCACCACCTCCCAGACCCTCTCTCTGGAGGGGTTCTGGGATGCAGCGGGAGTACTGGGTGTACTTGGGGAGGCGGGGTTGCCACTTCCCCCAGGTGCCGTCTTCTTGGGGGCGGAGGGGGTGGTGAAGGCCCTCGGCTTGGAAGGAGCCCCAAAGGTTGCAGCGGTCACGGGTGCCGCCAGCGGCGGGCGGTATGCCCGGTCCTCGAGGACCCCAAGGCGTCGCTCGATGGCCTCCAGCAGCTGGACCACCGTTGGTGTCACCTTAGGTGGAGCACGGGGAACGGGGGTTATCACACCCCGAGCCTGCCCGGTCCCCTGGACCAGCTGCTTCAGCTGGCTGATCTCCTCCCGCATCAGCTGTTGCTGCTTGCGGGAGTCAGCAAGCTCTGTCTCCAGGCTCGCAACCCGAGCCCGGAGTTTCTCCTCTTCGTTGGAGACGCTCCTTTCCAGGAGCTCCTCCAGCGCTTTGGCGGCGCCCGTGATGGCTTCCGCCACGACTCTCTTCTTTCCCGCAATATTTTTCTGGCCTTTTACGGCGCCAGAAATGCGGGAAAGAGCCGCCAGGATGTTTTGCGCCGCCGGCACCTCCGTGACCTTCCCGCTTGGCAGCGGGGACACAATCACCGGCTGTTCTGCTACCCCCCCTTTTGCTCTGTAGAGGTCGGCTTTCCGACCTCTACCCGCGGTGGTAGCCACAATCAACCTCTTCCTGGGAAGGTCTTCCTCACTATTCGGTGATTCAGACCCAGGCCGACGGGGTCCGCTCGACCTGGGTCTCTTCCTACCTACGTCGGCATGGATGCCGAGACCGAGGGTATCCTCGGGCCCGCCACCCACGTCGACAGCCAACTCCATCTGCGAGTCAGCACGGGTCGACACGTCTTCCGCGTCACTTTTCTGGGTGGTTTTGAGGCACACCGTTGGGCCTGTGGGACTGTGGTGACCCCTCCCATATACCACCCGGGGTGAACCCGGGCGGGGGTCGCCATGGCTGGTCGCCGAATGGGTGTCCATTCGACCACCAGTCACAGCAAGGGATTCCCCGGACGGCGTCCGGGTACCCTCATGGGTAGATTTATCCTTGATTGTTTCCATAGTCATTTCTTTTCGATTTATGTCCGTCGACGTTGAGGTAGAAGTAGGGAGGTTAGGAGTGTATGTGAGGATGGGAAGGGTGGGAAGGTGGGAGTGAGTGAGTGACGCCCTAGGCACTGAGGTCCCCCCAGCGATGCATCCCATTGCCGGGCGTCAGAGCGTGGGGTTCGGGGTGATTTTTTATAGAGGTTTTCTTCCTCGCAACTCCTAAGAGCCACCATGCCCGTCTGTTGCCAGACGGGGGTACGGCTCGGCCGATCGATGGTCCCTATGGGACCGTGTACTTCACCACTGATCGCTCAGTGGCAAAGTACTCGTCGCCCTGAGAGTTCTCCGCTAAGTACGCTCTGTTTAGCAGAGCGCATGCGGAGAACTCGAAACCGGCCATAAAGGCCCCCCCTCCTTGGTGGACTATTTGCCATGGGTGACGACGTACGCGTCGCGCGAAGCCCACGTCGTCGCCCACGTTACCGGGGTGCACCACGCGGAGGTTGTCCTACCCAGCACCCCCTCGTCGAAATGTTAACAGCCGATAGGCACCAAGTACCGATATTATTACGAATACTTATGTAATAATTTCTTACGAATGAACGCACACTCCTTTCTTAGATGGTAAGTCTGTTTCCAACACGCTTTGATGCCACGTTGTCACAAATTTATCTATAGCTTGTCAATTTGATTAGGCTTTGCTTTATTAGCCGTTTAATATAATATGACTGACGTACCTACTTAAAATTCCTTATTGTTCTGGTTCTATGAACTGGTTATTATGGAACAAAATATTTTATCATTTAGTTCATTGCAATTTCCTCGTCATTAATTGCATAGATGCCCAAATATACCCACGAAATTCCACACAATTTTTTGACTAAACGCGATGCCCCGAAAATGTTACTTGCATAGGTAATAGCGTAAAAAACGCTATTTTACAGCCGAAAAATTTCGTAAAAGGGGGAATTTTGCTGTTATTATTAGTGATATTCACATCAATTGATAATAACGTCGATATTTCCACATCAATTCTGTGATGTTGAGCAAAATAACTTTGCTTCCGTAAAGTGTAATAAGCACGTACATACCTGCCATTAGCTCGTTGTGTAATCTTTCAATAATATCTATATTTCAAAACGAATTCTCGCTTAAATCAAACTGCTTATCTAGAAATCTAACGTCATGAATTGAGCATTGAATTAAAACAGAATTAAAGTTTTTTCAAATTACGCAATCTGCCAAAACAAGTGAAATTTTTGTTGCTAACCGTATGACAAACGATGATATGATGAACTTTAAGTGCGACCTCGTTACGCAAAAAGGGGGTAACGGTATTCCGCCAGAGTTTTAAGCGTACACGACACGCCGAAACTCAACGATCACTTGGAAAGTATTCGCTTGGAAACCGTCACTTTCTCTAGAACAGGTCCCAGTCTTGTTCCAACCGCGGAGGTGCGTGTACGTGTGCTTGTTTTCTTTCTACACTACAGTGCAAATAAATTCAAAAAAAGAACAGTGAAATACTTGGTAAACGGCTGACCGGTTGATCACCATGTTAGAGTGCTCAGCTTGAAGGAAACTTTAGCGTGCGTGTTTTTATCGTGTAAGTACTATTGACCTTGCAAGTTTTGCAACACGATGATGATTTTGTAATATACTGAATATATCTATGCGAATCGAATCGAAAAAAAAATTGCTTAACCTGCTATGGCTAGCACTTAAACATTCTTTCGACGACGACGACGTCGCAAGGATTTGCATAATTTTGGACATAGCTGCAATATCGTCGGAGGTGTTCAAAATAATATTCATTGAATTAGAGAATTTGCTCAAAATAAACGATCCGGAACGATCTCTTGAACAGGAATTAGTATATAAGGAAAACCAAGATGGTTTTCCTTTCATTATCCATTATAAATTATTTACTTCCTCTAATAAATCTGACATCGTTCATTGTAGTAACTTTAGTTGAATTTCTCGCTATTAACAAAGACTTTAAATTGAGGCAGATATTTCATAATGGCGTCTCCAAAAAAATATCCCATGTCAAAATCCGAACAGTAGTGAAAGGTTCGCAAATTTCTGCCACGAGTTAAATTGCCGTCATTAAAAATAAATAAACGTGTAATGCTTATAATGCGATGACTTGGCATAGGAATTAAAAAAAAGCGCTGCGGTGCGAGAAAGAGAAGGATGTAGAACGAAACAAGTGCGTTACCCCCACGAAGAATTTCTACGTATTTATTTTTATTTATCTGTGGTGCGTAGCGGTGTCTGCCGAGCACTCCGAGCAGTGCCCTTTGCTGTATGAGAAATTATGGATACGTACATAAAAAAATACAATCCCTATTATAAAACTTGAAGTTATGAAAGAACTAGGTGTAAACTCTTCATTGTTTTTCAATAATTTAAACATTGTTTTAGATTTATGAACCATTTTTAGTAAGAGAATGTAAAACACGCTAGAGCCGATTTAGTGTCACCAATATTTCATCTTGCAAATATTCATTACTCTTTATGATTGTTAATAAAACCATATGCATAACAAAAATTAGTCTTTACACGTATAATAAAACATGACATACCAAAGAAAACAATACATCTATTATTTCATTATCGATAATGAAATTTAGATTAATGTTAGAACCGGTATTCGATGTACGCCAACCGTAGCTAGAATGAGTTTTTAATTAGATGAATCAACTAAACCGGACAAACCTGTAAGGTTCTAGATAACTATATCTATTAGTTAATCTATACCTAGGTCTGGTCTATTGGCATCTTGTTACCTTGTTCCAGTTCTATAATATAAATGATACTTATCAAAGAGAGTCTAGCGGTCTTGCCGTCCGAGGCGGTATGGGTGCCATTTGTCCTCTTTTCAACTCTAAAATATTATCATATGAATTGACTTACTTGCCAACTTTTTTCGAAACATTAATTAATAAAAACATTAGCTGCTCCTGATATCTGGCTGTTTCATGGCCTTATGGGAAAAACTCCCCTGATACTTCGACATCGAAAGCAGCTTTTGACCTTCCCACGATGATTGACGTTTCTTTTCATACGACATTGTTTGACTTTCTAAGAAGATAATAAACGCGAACACCAATTTTTTCACGAAACTATTTATTTCTCCCACATTTTGTTGAAATCAGTGCAATGTCTGTTCGTTTCCATTCATGTCTGCTTGGATCTCAATAATAGCTCTTTTCCTGGAAGATATTTCCTGCACAGAGTACACCTATCTTCTCATATATTTTTCTCTTCCCTTTTAACTCTCCACTTCCCTACTTAATGTCTTCCTTACTACATTATTTTTATCCAGACGCATAAATTGTCCGAACCAGGACAAATGATTTCCACATAACTTCTCTGTGATTACCGCTACTTTTAAACTTCTAACTAGAATATGTGCAGCAATATTTCTAACGTTACATTTATGGACGAAGAAATTATGTGTAATAAAATAAAGGTAAAATCGTCACCAAGAAATATTGCTACGGCATTCATATTACAAACCTTTATCTACGATTTATCATTTGTTATCAGTACAGCTATCTTATTGATGTGTGTTCCTAACCGTCCGATAACCACTGATATATCACACTTCAAGTTAATCAACGTAAAGAATTCGTTTACAGTTCTATAAGCAATTCGACAAGCATTGTTATTCGCTTTAGCAACTGCGCTGTGACCTTTTCGCTCGGGCGCTTGACCATGAGATACTGTGAAGGTTGCTTGTTCCACTCGGATGGCAGCTCAGTCGGAATTGTGCTGATCTATCTCCTTTTAGACTTAAATCAATATCCACGTGACCTAGAAACCGCTAAGAATAGAAGAAACTTGTCGATTTCAACAAACCATAACTGTCGCACTGCACAAAACAGCCTACAATCTTCTGTGTCTGACATTGCTGCTGTGTGTGTGTCAAGCCAATAGGTCGACCAACCAGTCGACCAGACGCTCTCCCTCCCTCGCTTTGTCCTCCGTCTGCCTAGCCTCCCCTCCCCGGCGCCCCTCCACCACTCTATTGCGCCAGCCAGTCAGCGTTCGGACGGCGTACGGGCTGTACGTTTTGCGCCTTCTTTACACGTAGACTTCTTTACGTCATAGTTAATTTTGTGCTCATTTTAAAACTCACATATTTCTGTAAGTGACACGTGTCTTATCGCTGCTTTTTTAAAAATTTAAATATTTAATTTCATCTTTGGTGATTATCAGCAAAAAGCCATATAACTTACTACCGCTTTGTCTTGTTACAGGTACCTACTTGGGACTGGGTGTGAACCCAGATACGTTGTGTGTGGTTTTATGTAATCTTATTTATACTGTTCCGTTAATGAAGAAACTTATAGTGGAGTTTGTGAATTATATGCCCAGTGTGTGTGCATCGACGTGTGTATTGGGGCTGATTGATTAATATAAAAGTGCAGTGTACACTTGAACAACAGTTCTCTGATTGTTATGCTCAGTAAACAAGTGATTTGTGTCATAATTGGATTATCTATTTGGATTCTCTGCAGCTAAATGGCTATTGTAAGTATTTCTTTTCTATAACGACTTTCATATCGTGTACATTTTATATTCTAGGTATATTCCTTTCAATTGAAATACAAGTGTGGTGTAGACTATTGTAGGTATCTTTTCAAAGCAAATTTCATTACGGATTATAAATTCTACGTAAATTTCAAATTTTTCCTTTGTTACGTTATTCTGCGCCTAGAAACACAGAAAATCTTGTACTAAAATTCTACAAGTAACCTATGCGATTCTACCGAAAATCGCATACGTACTCTTATGGGTTTCTGGAGCATATTGTAGCTTAAAAAATAATAAAATCGAAAATCGCTCATACCAAAAAAAACTTTATTTTCTTAGTCACATAAAACAGTCATAATAAAAATACTTAAAAAAAATGAACAGGCCGTAAATAAAATGCAGGAACATAATTTGACAAAAAAAAAACAAACCCGTATATCGCGCAGGTTAAGATTTTTTCTGTCGACCGTAAATTGTGATTCGGAGACTTTAGGCAGGTGCAGTAAACATTTTACGAATTCTCACGCTCGCATGTTAGACTTTTGGTTTGGATCTATTTGCTACATTTATAAATTACTCATTGTGAATTGTTGAGCAAGGCTGCAAACTTAATGAGACATCAAGATTGCAAATATACGGGCGCCATCTTTATGATTTGACTGACGCGCATCTCGACCTCGTGAGCAAGTTCACTAAATTTAGAACACGCACGGTTGACATTCTGCTATGCATACTTACGTTAATTATTATTATTGTTTACAATCCATTATAAATTTTCATTGTTTCGACAGCTAACAATGTCTGTAATCATTAGGCTACTGCACCGAATATGAGTGAAGCGACATACCTACTTATTTCTCTTTTATATTTATTGTGTTGATAGTGTTGATACAGACAATTTAATTTGTAATCCTACGAATGATTTATGTTTTTGAACGGAATGTAAAAACACAGGTTTTTAAGCTTATGGCCAGCGGACCAATGAGGAAGTTGTGATAAATATTGTAATAAATTCAGATTTTAGTGAACTATGCTTAATTATTTGCTTTGAAACAATACCCAAACTGGAAACGATAGTTTGGTCAAATACATTAACGAATTAATTTATTATCTTCTACGTCAGGACTTGAAACTCGCTTGGCCATAATCGAGCTCGTAATTGTAATAAAAATTATTTAGAATGACATATTTTGAAGAAAACTTATCTTAGTCTGAATATTTACCTCGTTTAAAAATTTCATCGCTCGCGTGTGTTAGCGACTAGCGAGAGCTTGGCTCATGAAGAAGTATATGCAAAGTAGGTCAAGGCGCGCTCGCGGGCGGTCGGCGCGGCGTTTCCTACTCGCTTAGACACTGACGACTCTGCAAGGGAAGGCACTCATTATTTGCAGTTTACAACGTTTATTGATATAACAGTTTGTATTGAGTTATTATCCGCCTTAGAGTTTGCGAATCACAAATAATGACTTTTCGGTAAATTTGCTATCGATCGACGTATCGTTGTTATAGGAGCAATTTCAACATAAGCAAATCGGTACAGAAATATAGTTTTTGTACTTTTGGAACGTGGCTAAAACAGTCGTTCTTCAAACTTTACCTTAATTTGTAAGATATCAAGATTTGATATGAAACCAACAACATACTTGAAAGGTAATTCTTCACACTGTCAAAACAATAAGTCTTACAAAAACATTTTATGGATGACTGAATATATTTTTCGAAAGAATTTCAATAGTGGTCATAATAATCATAAGATTAATTACCTGCAATCTGCTTGGTAAAATATTGTGGACTTATTATATAAATTGTTAAACTATATGGCTGACAGAAAAATATTTCAGAACAATTACTTTAGCGACGCGCGATTTACGTCAAGAATTGATTTACCTCAATATTCCTTTGTAAAATGCTCTAGATTCGGTCCGATTTGCAAATGAGTCTGTTGTATATAAACAAAGACACTTATTTAGCAGATAACAGCAGTTTGTACCAGTTAATGTGTGCGCCGAGCACCGACCTACTTAGATACTGACTATCACGTACCGTTACGATAACGTCCATCCACTTTCTCTGCACGCTCCATTTCGTCAAATACTGCGTCTCCTTGTTTGTTTACTGAGAGTATTAGCACCAGTATAGTTCGTGATTCGTGATGTTCTTTTGACCTCAATGTTAATGGCATGCAAGCTTTACTTGCCAGAAGTTAGCATGATACATTGATACCGAAGCAACTAGTTTTCGAGTTAAATAAATTCTTCAATATTTCTTTGAGATGAACTCTAGAGCTCAAAATATTTAGTGTTCTGTGGCTCAAAGCTGGGTCGGCTCATGAACATACACTAAACTTTTTAGAAGTACTTTTATCCCACACGTGCAACGATTTATCGGTTTAGTTTGGTTCTGTTCTACGTGGTTTGATCGATCCAGTGGGATCGTAACGATTTCTCGTGCCATCTGTCATCTATTAGCTTAGCTTAGCTTCAAAAATCGATATCACTTTTACAGTTTTTGAATATGGTTTAAAGGTCAATCTTTAATAAAAAAATTAACTTATATTTCCAATGGTTGTGATAGAAGGAACTACCATATAATTGCTCCAGTAAGTACAGTTTGGTTGGCACAATTGCTGCGATTTGCCATTATAATGTCTATTTAGTTTATCGTGAATTTATATCCATTTGGTTGTCATCTTTATCAAACCTTGTGCCCATTTTCTACTTACCGATAGACGATGTAATAGGTGGTAAAGCTGTTAACAAATTCTATACATATTTATAAACTAAAATGACTCATATTCACGAAATGTGTTTGGTTTTTAACCTCTGGAGCTGTTTCCCTATCATAATGGTTAAAAACCAATACATACTTATCACTGGTAAAATAAGATTCAACAAAAATAGTTGATAAATACGCTCAAATATAATATAGGGCAGACAAAATCCTAAGATACCCACTAGAGCCTATATGATGCTCGATAAATTACGTGATATAAAAAATCTATCGATGTGAAAAAAGTGCTTAAGTTCGTGTGCAATGCCGATTCGAGGCATAACGGTACATACCGGTATAACGGTAACTCGCAAAAATTCCGTCTGTCAAACAACGTGTGTCTCTACCAGCATGATTATCGAATGTAACATTGACTTTCACATTTGTGTGTCGTGTTCGCTGATGTAACGTGGCCCGCCTGCGCCCGCGCCGCCAATGCGATTAGGTAAACGTTGCGCGCAGCTTTCACTCCACTTTCACCTCTATTTCCGCGTTGCGAGTAGCCGCCCATTGGCTCTCATTTACACTGATTATTGCATATTGCAACATTTTGACGGCCATTTGTTGCTGTGGTGTGTTCGATTTTTGAACTTTGGGCACACATGTGTTTTAGTTTTATAGGTTATGTAGGGTTAGCATAAAAAATTGTATAAATTTAGTAGTTCCTTAAAATAAGTATAATAGGTACAATATAATAGGTATATATGTATTGAAAAATATTGTAAAATAAAATAATGGGACTCTATCAAACAAAACTATAATTCAATAAATTGTTAACGCAGATTGAAAGCGTATTTTTGTTGATGATATTCATGAACCTAAGAGCGGTCTCACGGTCTGTCTTGTCCTATTCAAGGACGGTTTTTGAGTCCCGAGAAATATTAGATATTTGTATGTGAGCGGAGCGATGAGCGATTTGTTAATCTCGGCCTTGCAAACAGAAAATATCAGATCCATTTTTACTAGATGATGTGATCAATCTTGCTGAAATATAGTATTTTTGCCTATATTTCTACAACAGGCCCGAACAGTATCTATAATTTTAGTAGGTATACTTACTATGGTTGGCATGGCAACATTGGCAACCCTAGCTTTAACCTACATTTCTTTATTTGCGAATTATGATGGTAATGTTTTACTGTTAGAGAATTATTACTGTTATTAGTCAGCTTGTAACTAGGGAATGCAATCTCGAGATCTCGGCCTATTTTAACGAGAATGATCTCAGGTGAAAATATCAATATAGATCCAGAAAATATCGAGATCTCGCGAGATTGACATTCATAATCTCGCGAGATCTCGCCTAAGCACTAATCTCACGATTGCATTCCCTACTTGTAACATAAATGTAACGTGAAACTAAATGTGAAGATATTTAATCAAAATGGAATCAAATTATTTATCCCATGCCGATGGCACTGGACATATTTGGGTAGTGACTTTCCTATGGTTCAAATTTATACACTGAGCGTATTGAATTTATTTTGTTTTGTGTTTTGTATTGAATTTACTTAAAAAAGTAAAAGAAACGTGAAGATTACTAACGTTGTTATTTTACTATAGTATTTGAAGTAGTTGAATATACGAGTAGTATTTTTTGAGAATAGCCAAGTGTGACGTCATTCTTCTATAATCCATGGAAATTTCTATAGAGCTTATCGTTTTTGACGTTAAGTATAAAAAAAACTGATAAGATGTGACAGTCGTACGTATTTTAAAAAAAATCGCACAATGCAGGACATAATTTGAAGGTAACTTTCGACTGTAGCAAAATTGCATTACGTAAAATTTGTCATTGTAGTTATTTGCAGTGTACGTAAAATTAGTCATTTTAGTTACAACAGTTTACGTCAAATTACATAAAAGTTTACGTAAAATTACATACTGATTTTATTTATTCAAAAAGGTACAGAAACAGAAATCAGACTACTAAGACTAAGATATCCATACAACACTTTAAATCTTCACAGCCAGTTCACACAGTAACCAACAACGATTGTAGAATTTATCTTATCAAACGACAAAATAAAAATAGACGCTATGCCGACTAGAAGTCCTCGCCACGCAGTCATTTTAAATTTCGAGATATCTATCGCCAGAAATATTTCGAGCCATTGTGGTGAAAGATTGGTCAGCCTAGACCCTGCGTTACCGGGTCTAGCTGCTTCCAGTTGCGAGTTCACAGGCTGCCTCAAACCCACTCCACTTAACATGCTTTACCCCCTGGCAGGTATAGCTCCACCAGATGTCAGACGAGACGTAGCTTGTTCAGTGGAGAAACAAAAACAACAAACAGACCCCCGACACCCACTTCACAACTACGTAATCCCCCCCGCCCGTTTAAAAAGCCGCCAGAGTTTTTTGAGAACCACCTACACTACAAATAGCCCTCCCCAGCTGGCAAGAGAGCAAATGTGGAGCAACAAACACCCAGCTCCGACTGGTTTCATAAGACCTAAAGAAA
Source organism: Eilema sororculum (assembly GCA_914829495.1). NCBI lineage: Eukaryota > Metazoa > Arthropoda > Insecta > Lepidoptera > Erebidae > Eilema > Eilema sororculum. Next base: position 6,593,201 of record OU618543.1, read on the forward strand.
ACCTGCCTCCTGGACACCATCTCCCGTGGCCAACTTGGAAATCATTAAACCGCCTACGTACCCAAGTTGGCCGCTGTAATGCAAATTTGGCAAAATGGGGCTATATAGAACACTCACAAGCACCCTGCGACTGCGGGGCCCCATCTCAGTCCATGCCACACTTGCTCTCTTGCCCACTGTGTCCTTCCACCTGTACCATCGCAGACCTGTGCAGGGCAACGGACAATGCTGTGGCTGTGGCCGGGTATTGGGCCGACAAAATTTAAGAAATTGATGAGCCATTGACACGAAGAAGAAGATTTTAAATTCCAAAAAACCATTGTGAAAAATATCAACACGAGAGCACACAGAATTATAATACCTGCACATTCAAGCGAGCGGACCGTTCCGGGATACCTTGTTGTTCGTTGTCAGTATTGAAAAAAGTGGGACGTGCAAAGAACGCGTTGGTAACTTGATGTCTAATTTATTTAAAAGATAACTGTCAAGTAATCGATTCGCTATTTTGTGCAGAATGCATAAGTCACTCATCCATATCTACAAACTTGTCACTGGGCACTGATATAATTAATTTACTATATTTTATTACCATTACGATACGAGAGCAATGTGGTGCAGGGGTTATCATGTTAGATAATATTATAATGTTTCCTTCAACATACCTAACTGACATACAAATACAACACGAAAATTATTGAAATGTCCGCACTTATTCTCAGAAAATGTTTGTGATTCTGGCAAGTTCTCGCGAATAATCCGCGCTGTGTGATTCATAATATTTCGTCTTCGATTTCCTTGAATGTAAAAAAAAAATGATTTTGAGAAATATGTTGATGTAATAAGCACGTGAAAATATAATTTTTTTTTTATTATCATAATCAACATCTCGGAGCCCGGGGTCCGCCTTTCCGACGATTAGTCATCCATTTTGATGTACCTATGTGGTTGTGCTAAATCTACTGGTTTTTACCTGAGTGTGATGAAGTCAAAGACCCTTTATCGGTTTTTATTTCGACTATGCTCTTTCGTAACTACTAAACTGCTGAACCTTTTCGTGAATGATATTTAGATTCATCTTTATTGCATGGATGTATGTTATAGTAATTAAAATTCAGTATGGCTGATTTTCAGTGTCAAAATCCAATGACCAAAATCTGTGTCCTGAAACTTGGTATATCTGTGATTTATTATTATGAAAGTATTATTTAAGTATAGAATCAGAAACTTAATATAATTATACCAACTTAAGTGTAAAACATACCTACTCTTTGAATGAATTTTTTATAGCATTTATTATGCTAACTGTTAAGTTCGAAAAACATTGGAAAAAAATGAAATGCTCAAGTGAGACTCGAACTCACGACCTTTCGCTTACTGGGCGACTACCTATTCTTACCAGCTTAAGGAAGAGGCTTAAGTACATGGAGCCGCTTTACAACTTTGTGCCGATAGCTGTGGAGACTCTAGGAAGTTGGGGCAGGGATGCCAGGGCATTTGTGAGAGAATTAGGACAAAGACTCAATGAGTCAACAGGGGACTATCGTTCCGGCTCGTTCCTGGTGCAAAGGCTGGCCATCGCAATCCAGCGTGGAAACGCGGCGAGTGCGATGGGCACTTTTCCACCGGGTGCGGTCAGGGACGGGTTATTTAATTAGCTTAGATAAGGTTTTGGACTCGATATGTATATTATATTGTGAAATTTCATTTGTATTGATTAATTATTACCTGTTCTAAAAAAAATCGTAATTCAAATTTCGACACAATACCACAATACTACCAATACAAAATGTTACAATTATTTGATTATGGAACGTATTCGTCGATTAATACGAAATTGTCCATAAAGTAGTGCGGTGACATTGGCCCGGTGACCGATTGTGTATTGTGAAGTTGTCTTGTCCGCCATTATTCGTTTGCACAACTGTCAGTTGTGCTTGTGTTGGTGTTGTTGTATCCGTTTAACCACATCACTATATTCACTATACGTCTACCATCGGATGCAACTAAATATGGCGTCATCACGCGAAAGATTACCCAGTATGAGTTATGTAATTGTAATATTAGAATGAACATTAATTTTGTTGCATGCAGGAAACGTTTTTATGTAATCGCCGTTCTGGTCATAGATACAGTTAACACAAATATTTATACAATAGTGTAGGTTTTTGTATCAAAATTTCACTTCATGATTTATTATCCGAATCATGATATATATTACGTATTTTATCATCTCGTGTGCTTAATTTAATGTTCTTATTTTCCATTTGAGCGCCAATTGCATACAAAGCTTGCACTTTTGAACGTTTTGGGTGTCTCGGACCAAATTATGGAAGGCAACAGGAAGTATTCGCTTGCAAAGTTTGATTTATTTTTGGGAGTGCAGTGACTATCGTAAGATCTGACTCCTCAATTCCGAAAGGAACGCCTACACCAGAGCTTCGTTTGTAAATTTTGACTTGCACTCCGAAGATCGTAATAGGGGCCATACACGGGTATGTTCAAACTTCAAAATTTTAAAGCTAACATTAATTTTATATTAAGTAGGTCAAACTAAATAGGACAGTAGGGTTTTATTGAGCTACGTTATAAGTATAACATAGTAGTGAACAGGTTCGTGAGTTGTTTGCGAATTGTATAGTTGCAACTATTGACCCACTGACACACTAACGGCTGAAGGAAAACAACTTTAGTCGAGTGTCACAATCGATTCACGATGTAACTATCAAGATTACTTTCGTTTACGGCAAATTATTTTAAATAAATTAACATGTAATTGATGTAATCAAAATGAATTTATTAATCGAACGATTTGAATATGCCCGTAATATAAACAGCTGGATCGATTTTGATGTGTCGTTAGATTCGATTTTATTGCGCGAGAACACTGAGTAACAATTTCAATAATAAAAATGTTTTAATTTTTAGCTAGGTCTTACTGTTTCGTATTATTATACGATATACTTATTATGAGTAAATATCAATGTATTATTTAAACAAAATGAACGTTTAATGTTGTGTCCATTTTGTAACTTAAACATTATTAATTCCAAGTTACCTGTAGTTATTCTTTGAATTTTCCATAAGTAACTGATAACAGTGATACTTACGTGTACTGATACTGATACCAAAATACCAGTACAAGGAACAGTACCGAACTTTCCGCAAGTGATTTTCGTTCGTCGGCAGTTCGTCGGTAATCATATTTCCTACTTCTACACTTATAAATATAGACAACAAAAGGATGATCGCGATCTGTATATCGTACGTGAATGTTGGAGACACTCCAAATCGTCGAGCTCTACTTGTTACAACTCCTAAAATAGATCACAGTAGGTATTTTATCTCAACCTATTTGTGTTGACGCACAGCTGTTCGCCCCTGTAAATCGAAATTCAAATCGATGGTTGATGAATAAAATAACGTTTTTGTTATTGGTTTTGATATAGGGCACAGAGTAATAAAAAGTTGAGACTGAGAGAAATACTTTAAAAATTATGAAATAGGTAAGTAGGTATGTAGTTTTATTTTATTATAATAAGTATGTATTTTTTACGTATACTTTTTATAATAAATTAATAATTAAGTATTTTGATTTTACAATTTACTCGAAATATCGTATTTAATTGTTTATTTAATCTGTATTGAATTGAATCTCGTAAACTTCCGACAATATTATTCACTAATGTGACAGGACATGAAAAATAACTGACGATTTGACCTTTAATTTAAAAATGGAATTTGTGTCAATCTATGGTGGTTTGGAGGAAATATAAAATAGTTTTCCAAGGCTGGCAGAATCAGGAAATCATATTTAAATTTTATGTAAAAAAACAAGATTACCTCGAGTGTATCCTTATTAATATTGATTTTCCTAATTCAAAGTTGTTTATGTAATGAAAAAGCATGTGAATTCTGTGGTATTTGAGTTTTTAATAGAACTAATCCCACTTCCCGCTTCCAATTAACCTTCCGGGTTGAACGTAAACGTGAACTGTAAAACGCGTCATTATGGCATTAACTATCATTTTAAGGTCATCAGCACCAGAATCGATTAAGAAAAAGTTAAGATCTGTATTCGCGGATTTTGGCAACAAATATCTGTAATCATTCTGTAATTATACACTCATAGTTGTAGCCCGCGGGAGCCGCGTGGACGTCAGTTATCGCGACCAAATGTAGAGGGTCCTTTTGCAAGGTCTATCTACTCCAAATACCAATTTCATCCAAATCGGCTGAGAGGTTAGGCGTAAATGTGTAACAGACAGACGGAGTTACTTTCGCATTTATAATAGTTATTAGTAAGTATAAATCAGCCATGTATTTGAACTGGGTGTGCGTTGTTTTATAGACAAAAGTTTCATATAATTTCGTTTTACAGAAAATGTTTCGCATAATTTCGTTTCATAGAATAATCAATGTACATAATACTTACTTTAAAGATTTTTAAATCATTGACTTTTGTTTCACATAAATTTTAATATTAAAATAATCATGTCATAGAATAACAAATCAAATATTCTTCTTTTTTATATTGGTTATTTCATATAAAACTTATTTGCGCAAAGATATTTTTTGGGTGGTTTAAAAAAAATAACCACGAAGGCTAAGGCGAGAGCTCCGCTTCGCTTCGCCCTCGCCTTAGCCTTCTAACCTAACCTATCCGAGTCGGGGTATTATCTAATTAAATTACTACAAGCAATCGGGAAAAAAAATGTATCTAAATTTTACTGTTTGAAATAGATGGTGGTTAGTGGTTGTTTTTAAGATTCCTTAAATAATAATTCTACAGTTTGATAAGTATGTTAAACAAAATAATGTGAAAAAAAATTTGTGTTTCTGTGAAAAGTGATTCATTGTGGTAAATTGTCTTTGAAACAATAATATTCGAAATAAAAATATAAGAACCAAATATTATATGAAACATTTTCTGTGAAATGAAATTCTATGAAATTTCTTTCTACGAAATAAGGCGCTCCCATTTGAACTTTATAACTCTAACAAAATAGAGTACGAATATAATTTTACTGTGAATAATTTTACGTTTCATTATTAAATTAGTACTTATCTACTACCTAGTTAGAAACAGAAACGCAATGTCTCATTGATCACTACTTTCAAGAATTTGATCATATTTCCATGTTAAACTTTATTGTGCCCGCCGCGTTGAGTCATTTACCTCATAATTGAAGAATAATTCCAACGAAACATTATTAATAAACGACTGTACACACAGTAGAACGACGTAAGTGTGTGTCGTTCACATACGTCGATAAACGTTTACATACCGACGGGCGACGTATATAGACGTATATTACATAAGATGTAGGAATAAGGAATGCGTCACTGTGCCTACTAGGTAGTTTTCTATTTACAAACAAGATTATTATTTGACGTAAGTGGACGTAACATTCCTAGAATTATTTCGAGATAAGAGTAGGTAGGTATCCGATGTTGATATTATTCACGATCTTAGAAAAATAATGTTGCAACTGTAAGCCACTGTATAATATTATCCAAATCTTCAAAATCACGTAGCTTTTTTTTCTTTTCCCGTGCGTAAATCCCCTCGGATACCTCCCTCGCTGGAGCTGGAGGGGGAGGTTATGTCGGACTCGAACCGACTAAAACCGCACGCCGTATCTGGGTCGTAGTGCTAGGCTAGAGGTGAGGGTGTCTACGACATATATTATCCCCTTACGGTCAGACCCTTTCGGGAGGGAGGACAACTATGTCCCCAACTCGTCTTCGGGATGAGGGGGCGCTTCTCAGCGCGCCGCCGCCTTGGCCTGCTGCTGGGGTGACAGGCGGCTCCAACCGTCACCCCCAGGCCCGCGCTCATGGAGGATGGAGGTCAGTCTGTACCCTCCGACGCCCAAATCCCGTAGCATATACTTTCATGAAATATTTAATTCAACATACCAAACACTGACGTGCATAATAGAATAAATTCTGATCCCGACCATGGCTGCTACAAAACAACCGAAACGTCGGGAACCGTAAGATCCAATAATATAAATCCAGCTTATTAAAGAAGAGAAAATGAAAGGTGAAAATTGTACATTACGTACGTCCTATGACGTCATACATAATTATTGTCAAATAGATAACCGTAATTCATGTGATAATTGTACACCACTAAGTGGTAGTTAATTATGTATTTGATAATAACAAGGACGTCATTATTTCATACAAGTATCAATTTCCATAGAATTAGACAGATGAAACTAAACGAAAAAAATCAGAATTAAAAAAAACCCCACAGAATTAACATTAATACTGTCATCTTAAATGAAACGCAATAATATTGGGGTGTGTATTTCGTGTCGGGATATTGACAACAGTTTTCAATTGATGCTGAGAAGAGGGGAGCACCCACACTCCTGTACAAAAGGGCATTGAACTCTAAAAGTATTTATTATCACTTGTGTGGATTGTTGTGAGTCGAATAGCTAATATGCGTAGTAAAAAACCTAATCTTGGACTGACGTATCTGCTATCTACCTATTTACTCGATAGCTAATCTTGTATACAATGGATACTTTTATATCTTTAGTTAGAGCGTCTTATTAGTCGAAATTCGAAAACGAGAACAAAAATGTGCAATATTGTTTTTCATGTTTTGATATTCGTTGAATCGGAGAACGAATGAGAGTTTACATTCTTGAACTTGTCATTGTTCAATGCATCGTCGCTCGTCCTATTTAATAAAAATAACAATGCAGTGTCATCTATGAGATCATTACGAGACCTTGTCAACCGTTGTCATAGCCACGGTGCGGTCAACATGAACGTAACGTAAATCCGTGTAAATCTTATGCCTTCTATACACTACTCGCGAAGTTCCTCGGCGAAGTACTCGAGAAACTTTGCCTACAGTCCGAAGTGCGACACTACACACTCGTTCAACTTCGCGATGAGCTCATTCGCTCTAGGGTGCCGAAGGCCTGCGCACGTTGGTCCTTATGACATTTTATTATCATTGGGGTCCCAAATAATGGGCTCTGCTTGCAGTTTCGTGGAACAACATAATTTCCTCCTGTGACCTCTGTATTTTGTTCATAATAAACACAATATGTGTCACACGCAATAATTATAACACACCGATTACACACGATGATGATGAAGTCGGCCGAGTAGTGTAGAGAGGCACTTCGTGCAACTTCGGGCCCTTTGACTCGGGCGCAAAAACCGACAACAAATGGATTTCGCCCGAGGCGAGGTAAAGTTTGACGAGGTAAGCCGAAGTGCATCTCTACACTATCGTATTCGTACACTACTCGCGAAGTTGAACGAAGTTAGAACTTCGTTCAACTTCGCGAGTAGTGTATAGGGGGTTTTAGACGATAATGTAAATGTATACCTTGGTGTTGCCCTCATTCACGTTTGACTACGTTTGTCTGTATTGTGATGACAATCGTTTACTATCAAAGCAGTCAAAACTACCGAAACTTTATTCTAAAATGCTTCGACGTTACGTTCGTAGTTTGAATTTGAACCATTCATTTGAAAATAACAAATTGCTTTGTTGTCTGTTTTCTATTTCCCTGTGTTTCGTTCCACCAAGGTCATCGGGCCCAAATTCTGCTGGTTACCTGACGAGTGACTAGGTTGCAGGCTTTCCTCTCGAGGTTGGGAGGCCAGATAGGCAGTCCCTTCCATAAAAACCAAGATATCCCACACCCGGAGTCCAAGGTGCAAGCTTTGGGTGCAGTCCGGGTTTACTCCTGAGATGATGATGATGTTAAATAATGCTTCTGATGATCGATGCCTAAAACATCTAACTTAAACGACAAACCGATAAGATTTCATAACAGAAATAGCAACAAATACAGGAAGCGTCCGCAATTGAAATTGCCCGATGTTAGTCGGCCGACGGCCATCAACAATGCGGATCTAATTATAGAGGGCGCTAGCGCACTCAAATGAAAAATAGAACAGAAATGTGGGCCATCGCCGCTCCCGCGCTTCGGTGCGGCAGAACTCTAAAACTATTCTTGATTCCTACTATTATGATTTACATCTAACTTTCGGAACTTGGACAAAATAGATATACAAAATTGGGTTTCAAAGTATCTTTTTTTCCGTGGAGATATCCCTTCGTATACCCATCACTGCCCAGCGGGTGTGATTATGTCGGACTTGAACCGTCTAAAACCGCTTATCGTCTGGGATTTAAGGTCGATCCAGGGCCATCTCCAGTTTGGAGATGGCTTCGGGTCTAGTACGTGACGATCTTGATCCGGGCAGCCCATATGTCTAAAAAGTATATACTCTTTTTCTTTTTTTTCCAAAGAATATTAGAACCGAAGTTGCTAATATTCCCGCTAACCCCTCCAACTAAGTTAAATTGCTTTTGCTAGGAGTAGGTTCACGTCGGTAGTGTAATGGCCAGGATTCGAACCCGGGACCTCTCGATCGTAAAGCCGACTCCTTAACCAATAAAGTGCTCAAAGATCTTAGGAGCCCGAGCCCCGAACAAACTAGAAGACAATATGAACAAGCACAATTCATTTCATTTCACTGAATAAAATACATTTCTGCGTTTCTCTCATGAGTTACAATGTTATACCACATGGCCATATTTAATTGATTCTTATAAGCAACACACACGGTGCAATAGTAAAGTACTATGACCGTGAAATAATAAAATGTCGTTATGTGGTTATCGATAAGAATACAAGTCTTTAAACCTGTTTAAAACACATTAAATCGTAAGTTTCTATTAGCATTTAGACTAATTTATCAGACCCAAACCGCTGTAGGATACTGACGAACTTGGAATTTTGACAAAATATTCTAAGTGCGTGTTAGTACACCTCTGCCTACCCCTTCGGGGATTTACAGGCGTGACATTTTACTCAAGGCTATCTAGACCCAAAGTAAGTATTGGGTACTCAGTTGAAACGTTTTCTTGGTTAGTGTTTCACTTGTCAAAATTACGGGAAACTTAAACAAATAATTGAACTTTTTCCTTTATTTATTTCAACAGCTCACGTGTTTCCTTCTTCCTACAGTCCCGGGTCCTTTAAGCGGGGCGTAAAAAGGCATCTTACGAGGCCGTCAAGCTGAGTGCCATCACTGTTAACATGGTACATGTTTCCGATGGTGACCCTCTTTCCGAGACTTTGCCTTTAGCTTAACATCAGGCGAGGTGAAGTCAAATTGACGTGTCCTATATAAAAAAAACCATTCTATGGGTAAAGAACTGAAGGCACATTGAAAAAAAAAAAGTGAAAAGTCTATCATATTGGGCGAAAAGTTACTCGTAATTTTGACGAGTTCACGTTACGGGAATCACTACATAGTATAAAACAAAGTCGTTGTCGCTGTCTGTCCGTCCCTATGTATGCTTAAATCTTTAAAACTACGCAACGAATTTTGAAGCGGTTTTTCTTAGTAGATAGAGTGATTCAAGAGGAAGGTTTACATGTATAAAACACGCTTAATGTGGGTAATACGGTGCAGCGGGAACGGGATCAGACGTCCCGCGGGCGGAATAGTATTGGCGGTACGAAGTTCACCGAAACAGCTAGTTATTAGTATTTCTTTCATTTTAGCTTCTTTTTACTACAACTCACAAAAAATCAATCAAAACGAACAATCCTACGAGTTCATTCTTAAACTAATTAACTAAGATACAGCTCAATGTATAATTACATTTCGTTGTGAAATTCAATTACACATGACCATGGGGTAGAAAATAGCCGGGGATGTTAGCCTGTGAGGGTATAATTTCCTTTCCCCTATTTGCCCATATTTGTTTCCCCAGGGGTGCCCACGTTGGGGCCCTCTATGTCGCATATATGAAAACGTGACGAGTTAGGGTGTATTCAGATTAATAGTCAACGAAATTAGTTTTTGCGATTATTTTTACGACATTTTTATTGCGTGTCATTAAAGCATAACAATGCATCTTCGTGCATTATTTAAATGTTTTTGTAAACTGTTATGTTATGAGGGAGGGTAGGAAAATGTGGGCATATCAACACTGAGTATTGGAGCAGAATCGAAAGAAATAGATCAATAATTGAAAATAGTCACATATATATATTAGGCCTTTTTTCGAAATCTCAAGTTATCTTAAAAAGTGCTCCTTTTGCAAAGTGCACCAGTTGCGAAGTGTGCTGTACAATAAGAAGTGCACCAGTTGCTAAGTTCACCATTTGAGCATGGTGTACAAGTTGAGATGTGCACCAAATGCGTCAAATCCATTTAGCGCCCAATTATACCTTAACTGCAAGCACTTGCGTATTGATGGATGAAGAAGCTCTGGTGCAGGTTTGATGGTTTGTAGTCACTCCTGTGCTGTGTACGCTAAAATAAAGGAAGTAGAAAAGCCGAACCTGAGCTTCAGAATGCAAACGTTAAATTCAAAGCAGAAGATAAGTCATAATATTTTTTTCTAGGATGCCTGTTTAAAAAAATCATTTACTAATAAAAAAAAAGTAAATTGGCGGGAAATTCGTTAAAACCGTGCGTACGTAAGTACGTAACGACATCGGCATGGCGTGTACTTTGCTCGTTAAAAATGTGCTTATGAACGAATATGTAAATTATAATAAAAATTTGACTTTCATAAACCATATGGTTGCGGGAACCGGCAATCATAGTAATGGCGGAGTTATAGATAGCACTTAGTCTCAACTACATAAATTAGTAAGTAATTGAAATATACATAATGAAGAAAATAGACTGTTTATTTAAAACGCTTGTTTAAGAAAATAAACAACAAGTTGAGTCTGGATACCACTTTATCTGTATCAAAATTGACACCTCACCTCTACGAATAATGTATCCTATATTCGTAGCCTCACCTATTGTTAAAAACATAGGTCGGATTTAGGTAAAGTTATTTATGTACTTACACTGATTTCATGCAATGTGGATATGCCTCGAATCCCGAAAATAATCAATTATAGAGCAGAAAAAGAACGATATTAATTAATTGATAATAATAAATAATAAATATTCCACAACATTCTACACAACGCACAACGCCATCTAGACCCATGGTAAGGTTTTTATAGCTTGTTTTATGGAATCTAGAATGCGGATAAACATACTTATATACTTTTTTTTTTGTAAATACATATTAATCGAAAGTGAATAAGGCCCAAAATTACTTTACATCTATTTCTTATTAAGATAAGAAGATCCACATTAATATCAACATTTCGGTGCAAGTACATAAATACCTCTACCTAATTCCGACCTATGGTTATAAAACACAAAATACCCCTGCTTTTCCTCAAAAACTGCGGACTATTTTGCTTAATGATTGAGTTATTTTCAAAACAAAAAAATACCTTGATGACTACCAAGTTGCGCAAACGAGTTAAATTTTCAGAGATTTTCCGTCCCTTTTCCGTAAATGTATAATTTGTACGGAACTCTTGCCAATTACTATGACCTTGCCGATTGATTACGTCACAAAGTGTTAGTCTGCCTTGTCTAACGAGTAATTATACAAAGTAACTTATAATTTCATACAGTTGCAAGAAATTCAAAGTCCATTTTCTCTTTTCGATGCTAGTGCATCAAATAATAAAGTGTCGATAAGTTTTTTTTAATTATGTCTTTTTTATATAAAGAGTATATTACCTACAATCTTATTTTCAAAGCGCCATCGGTATTAACAAAAAAAAGGTGGCGAAAATATGTATTGGATGTTTATTATACATAAACACGTCATCTTTTTAGGGCTTAGATACACGCTTAACATAAGTATAAAAAATAAACTCCAAGTAGGTACCTGCCATACGATATGAATGCTTACGAGGATTCAAACATAGATTGAGTACTTATTTAACGACACCTACATGTCCTACATGTAATGGACACGACATCTAGTGATCTCATTCCTCATTATTTATAGAGCTTGCAAAATTGGTACTTATAAAAACATTTTAGAGTCTCAATCTCAAGTCGAGAAGGCAAAAAGTGTATAGACATTACGATTCACCTTGTTTTGAACGCGCCGCGGGGGCAATGACCCGCCACAGCTGTACCGCGCAGTACGTAAATAGTGCTTCACACACGCGCGCTCTGTCGGGCAAAATATTTTCTTTTCTGACGAACAAACGTCAATAAGTGTCGATTCTCTTGCACATTTTCACTAACCGTGTATAAATACTTCAAATTTTGTTGTTTGGTAGCAGTTCCGTAATGATATTGAATACCTGGTTTAAAAAAGTTCTGAAACGAGATAAAATCGAAATTGTAGTTTAAATATTTTTGTTTACTTTAGTGTACATCAGAATTGACACCCAGTGTCACTACACAACGTTTAAAGATCCACAATAATGCATTTATTACGTAAATTCGTTCGTATGTTGTTGTTCGATCGGTGCATCGATTTCAATAAATTTTCATGTAGGCACACTGATCTGACTCAACTCTACAGAATAATATTACAATGATTTAATGTCAAAGAAGGACATAGCTCTTGATACATATTTAAAAACATTTAACGGGTTTTATCTTGTTATTTTAAACCTATGTTCTGTCTTTTTGACTGTTTTTCTTTTATGTCACACAATGGATTTTGATACTTTTTGTCACCAAAGGTTTTGATACTTTTTATATTACGTCACTAATCATTCTGAATAACTTTTTGAAGAACGGGTAATCAAATTACGCTCGTGAGACTGATATCAGGGCGAGTCGTTTGTTTTTTATTTAGGACCTACTGTTCTCTACTTCAAATATTGTTTAAATAATAAATGAGTTTTAAATCTTGTAAAAAATGTCAAGTGCTCAATTGAAGAATGGGATCACCGTCTTATTGTTAACCAAATAATGAAGTCTGAAGGCCGAAACGATAAAAATAAGTAGGTAGGTATATACAGTTGTTATTATAATGTAGTACTTGTATTGTATAGTAAAATTTATTGGGGGGAAAACACGTGCAAATGATACAAAAGAGGCTAAAGCTTAGGTATTCTTTTTTATGGACGTCATTGATCTGAGTTAATATAATAAATAAAAATAGGATTTAGGACATTAGCGTTTTTCTGAACTAGCTAAAACTATAAAAATAAAGCTTTCAACTTTTAATACTATTTACTAGATATATTTTATCAAAAATACACATAATTTACGAAAACTTTTCTCAGAAAGAAACCGTAAATTGGTGACATCGATTTTATTCAGTTCGTAAACATTTTCTTTCGGTTTTTTCGTAGAATTTCGTGTTAACCAATATTATTTGGCAAGTCTCGTGGCAGTTGCGAAAGAACAAAATATATAAATAGACTTGTTATAGTTAAAATCGTGATGAATAATGGATTGCGTCATAAGACGTAAAACCATCTTGCGTTTTGATTACGCTCACCGTACACTAGCAATATAAAGGTCATTGAACTTGAAACCCTTTCGATAAAACTTTGCAGCCGGGCAGTAACCTTATTTTTTATGCCCTTCGCGTGTAAAAACAGCAGGTTATCACTTACTTAACCGTGAGAGACCATATTGAGGAAACCACGTGTCTGAAGGTCAAATTTCTCACAGGTAGGTAAGTACTACGTATATAAAGTTTGTTGACCTGCGAAGGACGTGAAATGAACTTTAAGGATTTATTTACAACGAAAGAATCGGCATTTTCGGTGTTGCGAGTAGGTGTACTCTCAGTACCAAAATAAGTGACGCATTTTGAATTTTATTTTTTATTTTTGAGAATGGAAAATCGAAAGAGTGCGTAGTTTTCGTGTCGGTTGCCAGCAGCAGTGGTGCGAGACTGCTCAGTGTAAACTGAGCCTAAAGTAACAGGACCCTACGCTTTATTATGCGTAAACGCTCGCATTACAAAAACTCGCTCGTAAAAAAAATCTATATATATGATAATTTTTTAAAAACATTGTCTGTCCACTTAAAAATTATTTTTTTTATCTATAATTTGGATATACGAAAGTATAAAAATATAAAATAGAATATAAAAAATAGCCATTTTTTATGAATGTTATATGTTTTTCATAATAATTATAAGATTTATAAGTAATAATTATAATTAGAGACTAACGGTAATTTAGTATCTATGCGTGTGCTTTCCGTATGGCCAGTTTTATGCTATAAGTTATTTATTATACAATTATATAACACAACAATAATTTCTTTTATTATATTATGTGACATATTTCTTGCACACACAAAATATACTGCTTTAAATGTAAATTTTCTATAAACCCATAAAGATTAACTTCTTTGGAATATTTCCGAGTATTCCGACCATTCTACGAAATCGTTTTTATAGCGAAATAAATTCCTGAAATTATGCCAACTGTGTCACTCCTCCATATATGAACACCAGTTTTATTTTTTTTATTCTTTAGAATGAGAATCAATAACATCTTGCATTAATGCAGTTTACAAAAATATGACAAATAAATAATCCGGTCTAAACATTTTAACTCAGTTTGCTGACAGTACTTTTTAAGATGAGGCGAATTTTCGCACATGAAATATTTAAAAGGACTGAGGAGAGTTTACTACTATTTTTGGCTAAGGTCTGAGCGAGTTTACTACAACTCCATTGTACCTACGCAGTAAGCATCTATTAAAATAAAACGGTTATATTATAATTGCGTACTGTTTACATAATAAAACTATACGGTGCACAAAACAATATGCGTCATTCGGAATCAGAACGTGCCTATATTTTTTATTCAACCAAATCGATTTGAAAGTCAATTCGAATGATGTGCTGAATCGTTTGTCAACGGATGTGAGATCTGGGCCAATGTCCCTTTGGTGCATTCGTTATCTGTTCCAATTGTGACGTAGTATGTACTGCGACTGATAAAATACTCTGCTGCAATCTGCTACTGACTTTGTAGAGCAACTTATCAATATATCTAATATTTGATAACGGATTATGTTCGGAATTCTATAACCAGGAACCTCTTATTTGCAAGTCGCCAGGCCTAGGTATTTATGTAGCTTTTTGCTGAACCAACTTAACATTTTGATATTAAAAATAGATGGATACATTCATATTGTTTACAAAATCACGGGAAGAAGAAACAATAAAGACATGCCCAATGATTCATTTAAAAGAAATGTTTATTCAATGAGTCATGTCCATGTCATGTCATACATTTTGCAAGTCTGTTTTTAATCAGTACTAAATAGAGAGTTTAATCTTTCTTCGGTTGCTACACTCAACTTCTTAAAGAAAGGAAATGCGGGAAAATAACTTTAAAGCTGATTAACAACAGATCCACAAATTTATTTTTAATTATTTCCCGCCATATTTATAAATTGTTTACTAGTTTTCACTTTCTTGCAATAAATTTTAGTTTATAAAGACCCTTTACAATTAATTATTCGCGGTACGATGCCACATTGTGAAACTGATACTTGTTTGGAATTTCGTATTTACGTCGCATGTAGAATCGCAGTCGCAGAGAAACGACGCGTCGGCGTCGGCGTCATACCGCAAGAATTGTGAAGTCTCGTGGATTGAATTGCACGTCATAAATTAGGAAGCGTCCATTAAAATTATGTGAGGCGTTTTTGAGGATTTTTGACCCACTCTTACCCCGTGGTAAGATTTCGTGTGTCGTGACCTTTATAGCTAGTCTTAACTCTTGTGCGTTCCGTTCCAAATTCGAAATTGAAAATTCTTTCCCGCGTCAACCTTACCCAGGAACCGTGACACAATTTTGTTTTATACCGCTTATCTAACAGTCTACCAGTTAGAGGTCCGTATTTACTGAATAAACAATTGTAATGTCTAAGTATTATCAATTTATCATCCATATTTATTTTCTTTACTGACATCTTGGCAACCGACTTAAAGCCCAAAGGGTGTCAAGGTTTAACAGTATTATTTGAAAGTAAAACAATATGTTCGCCACCATCAGCAATTATCATCTGCTCGATGTAAAGTAACACAATGACATTATTTTAACAACATGAACAGTCATGATACTTACGTAATATTTACACTTCGAATAGTAACCAACCTTGAATGACTAAGTCTCAGTTCTATAACATTTATTATAAAGTTACCGTGAATTATATTATTATCTATCTATTTATGTAGCATCTATTAGTAGATAGTCTATGGTACCTACTGGGAAAATTCGATCTTTTTTTTTTGTGCGTTTTAAATAGGGCATAAAAGTGCCTAACAAAGTTTTAGAAAAAAAATTTATCTTTAATAGTGGCATCAACAATTAAATACACAAAATTTCCTGTTTTAATCGATTGTATAGTTAGCATAATAAATGTTATGAAATTTCATTCAAATTAAATATAGTTATATACTTTGATATAACTAACACCACTAACCATGAGGCAACAACCATCTTTAGTCTCCCCATGGCTATGCTATTGTTGATTCTGTAATTCTTAAATCTTGGGACTCCAAGTATAGCATATGAATAGCTGTTCTAACAATATATTTCGTTTTATTTCAGGCTTTGCCAGAAGTGAAACCGGAGACATGAACGCGCATAGGGGCTGCCATTCACACCAAGCAGGGTAGACTATCAAACGTAAGTTCTAAGTTAATCATATTTAAATAAAACCTGAATGATCTCAAATGAGTTGCGTGTCCTTGCTTAGTGACCGGCAATACGGTTTCAGACCGAAACGGTCAACGGGTGATCTTCTGGCGTACATGACCCACCTTTGGGGTGAGGCTATGGAGAAGCACGGTGAGTCACTGGTAATTAGTCTTGACATCGCCAAAGCTTTCGATAGGGTATGGCACAAATCGCTTCTTTCCAGCCTTTGGCCTGCTTCCTAGACTGTGTAACTGGGTTGCAAGCTTCCTGCAGGGGCGCCGTATTCGCGTCCTTTGTGATGGACGGGCTTCGGAGTTCTTGCAGGTAAATGCTGGCGTGCCGCAGGGTTCCGTCTTATCTCCCACTCTCTTTCTTCTGCATATCAATGACATGCTCTGTAACGGAAACATTCACTGCTATGCAGACGACAGCACCTTACACGGGAGTTATTACGCACATCCTGCGGCCAAGCAGTCTGATATCGCGGAAAAAAGGCAGCTTCTTGTCACTGAGCAGGACCGGATCCTGGACCACATTTCTCAATGGGGCGCTAGGAACCTGGTCGAGTTCAATGCCAAGAAGACCCAGGCATGTGCGTTTACAGCAAAGGTATCTCCTTTCCTTCCCCTTCCCACTCTTCAGAGCACACCACTGCCACTGTAGGATCACCTCACTATCCTCGGTATGGATTATGGATGTTTGCTGCAAACTGAATAACAAAAATTATATCGAGAGTATCATCAAATCAGCCTCGCGTAAACTCGGAGTCCTGAACAGAGTGAGACGTTTTTTCACGCCGGAGCAGCGGTGTCTTCTATACAAGACCCAAATTCGTTCCTGCGTGGAATACTGCTCACATCTCTGGGACGGCTCCGCAAAGTACTTATTAGATGCTCTCGACAGGTTGCAGCGACGGGCGGTCCGCATTATTGGGGATCCTGAGGTCACGAACACCCTCGAGCCTTTGCAGATGCGTAGAGATGTTGCGTCTTTGGCAGTTTTCTACCGTCTCTACCATGGTGAATGTTCTGACGAGCTCTTCCAGTTAGTCCCACCCTCCCCTTTCCTTCGCAGGACGACACGTGCAGGGTTAAGATGCCATCCATTTACGGTGCAGAGTATACCTGCTAGAACCAAGCGTTTCAGTGATTCATTCCTATGCCGCACCACTAAGACCTGGAATTCCCTGCCAGCTCACGTGTTTCCTTCTTCCTACAGTCCCGGGTCCTTTAAGCGGGGCGTGAAAAGGCATCTAATGAGGCCGTCAAGCTGAGTGCCACCACTGTTAACATGGTAAATGTTTACGATGGTGACCCTCTTTCCGAGACTTTGCCTTTAGCTTAACATCAGGCGAGGTGAAATCAAATTGACGTGTCTTGTATAAAAAAAAAAGAAAACTAAATCGGCATCATTGGGTCTTTGAAAAACCAATAGTCCATAAAGCATGGAGCCTAGTACTGAAATCAATCAATTAGCCTACTGCAGTCCGCTGCTGAACATACACCTCCCCCAATATGAGCCATAGTATCACGGATACCCCCCCGTCGAAGCCGGAAGGGAAGGTTATGTCGGACTCGAACCGACTAAAACCGCACACCGACTGAGGGTCGTGGTGCTAGGCCGGAGGTGAGGTTGTCTTCGACATATCCCTCGCACCCCGGCTGACCCAGGGCCATCCCGTACGGTCTGGCCCTCCTCGGGATTCAGTCTATCCTAGCCACCTCTGTCATGCCGTCTATCCATCTTGTACTAAAATAATATGTCACAATTCGTCACAAGTCCAATGACACTTTTAAAGACACAAGTCATATTACAAAACTAGCTGTGCCCGCGACTTCGTCCGCGTGGAATGTACTTAATAAAAAAACTCAGTTTATTTTTTTTTGTTTTTGGCTTTTTTTTTTTAGCCTAAGTTACTCCTTATTACATAAGCTATCTGCCAGTGAAAGTCCCGTCCAAATCGGTCCAGCCGTTCCAGAGATTAGCCAAAACAAACAGACAGACAGACAGACAGACAAAAAATTTAAAAATATATATTTTGGTATGTGTACCGTATATACATTCATATGCATGTAGTAGAAAGCGGTTATTTTTATATTACAAACAGATACTCCAATTTTATTTATTTGTATAGATATGCCCGAACCTCGAAGTAGTGATACTACTAATCAAATAATTTATTAATTCATAGGTCATTGTCTTACCTATACATTAGAAAGGTCACACAAACAATAGTTTAAATTTTAATGAAAATGCCAATTTGAAGACCGGAGTGTTTTTAAAATCAGTAACTGCTATGTATATGTCGTATGCTTCTATATATGTCGTATCCATATTGTATAAACTGCCGGTATAGAACAAAAAAATTGGTATCGTGAAAACCACAATTATACCACCAACAACAGACCGTATCTTTTTTTTTTCCCCCTTTTGGCAAGTAAAGACCGTATCTTATTGAGCTGTCAATGCTGTCATACATGTGACATTACATGAAGGCACGCTATCGATGCTCATACAGACAGGTGTAAAATTCATTGACTCATTTTTCGGGTAGGGAGACCGCGGTCTGTGTCCCAGTCCCGGATTCCCCTTATAAAATTTATTATTAATTTTATGAGGTGTAATTTGGGTCCGCGAGAAAAATAAAGTTAAAGTGTAGTTAACAAAAAAGCTTATGTCACAGTTTCCAAATTCCAAAGTCCCATTCCAAATTCGAAATTCAAAATTAATTCCCGCCTCAGGGCCAGGAACCGTGACACAATTTTGAATTTTTATTCTTAACAGCTTCTCAAGTACCTATATGTTTAAGTCAGTGATTCTAAGGATAAAATTCCGTTACATGAAGATTCCGATATCTTCGTGTAACACGGCGATATTCATTCTACAGGGCATTCGCACTCGCGTAACGGAATCCATATAAGTGCTCCATGCGTAATTGCATCTAGCAACGCGTTGGTGAGCATAGCCACTAACTTTGTTTCAAAACAATACTAATTTTACTCGATTTTACTTGTACATCGAGCGTGAGATTCGAATTTCTCTTCCCCTTATGGCTCTAGTGATCGCTCTTACGTTGATCTAGAGCGGCCGGATATTAGGGCAGCAGTTAATGTGTATGTTATTAGATTTTTTTACATGGTCACGATCTTTATTGAACCGATTTCGATCAAAGTTGGCTAGAAAGTAAATTCATTTCATCAGTCCCGATTTAATCTTGATCCGATAAACGTTATAAATAAAATATATTTTCGTAACAAAGTTTCTAACATCCAACATTGACTGCAATGCAGCTTACTACGTACTTACATTATTATAGATATACAATATTATTACAATATTATTAAAAACGTAACTCGTAACGTAATGCGTATTCTCTTCTTTATTTATACGTCAAGTTGGCATCTGTATCAGCATGTGTACCTATCGGCACACACTTCTCTAATTACCGTCGTTAGACTGTGGAACTATCCAGAAAACGAAGTACCTATATATCTTTCTTCAGGCAGAATATTCACAAACCAAACAAATATGTAGAAAAGATAAAACTTCCAATCGCTGATACAGACAGTAGGTATGTAGATTCGATTAAAATGTTCTTCGAAATGTAAACAATATTCTATCTATATTATCTTAGATTATTTCATCTAGCTACGTATGTACGTACGTCAGTAAACACGCACCGTGTCATTGACCTCGTATCATACAGACGCTCGTCGGTGACATTGACTTTTCGCAGTATAATTTAAGTACTTTTGTTGGTTCAGAGGGTTCAATCGATATTTCTTCGGGATTACTAACATAAATGGAACTCACTAAGTAATTATAAGACTTTGTATAGTCTATTCTTTGTCTGGGACCCGTCTGGCAAATACATTTTTCTTTGTCCTTTGTGTAGTCGGGGAACTCCGGGTCAAAGCTACGTCTCTCATCTGAATTTTTAGGTATCTACTTCTGTATAGACATTTAAATATCAAATGTTTACTGACTGACATTACAATATGTTTAAATTCAATGATCTTCAATTTAAGTCAGATAAAATATACGTAAGCGAGTTTTTTGTATTAGTATATTCACGGCTGTATATTCTCTGAAATATACAGTGTAATTACACTAATTACACATGCATTATATGTATACATAAATATATATTTTACCTATACCAATACAGTGAGATGTCAAAACTCTTTTATCTATAGGTACTGTGTCCTGTTCCAAATTCGTAATTCAAAATTTAGTCCCACCACACCCAGGATCCGTGCCATTTTGCTTGTGTGCATATTTTGCGTTTTGCACTAATGTGCATTCGGAGCATAGGTAATCCTATGCTCCGAATCGATGTTCTAGAATACATAAATAGAAGGTATTGATGGTGCTATCTAACCTAGTTAACATCTGTGCCCGAAACTGTTTAATTTTCGTCGGAAATTAAATCACGATGGCGAGTGAGTGACCAACAGTAAAATTTTCGTCGAAAATTTAATTACGAGTGAGTGACCAACAGTAAAATTTTCGTCGAAAATCAAATTACGAGTGGGAGTGAGTGCATCGATGTTGTGAACGAGATTCCCGGGGTTCAACCGTTCAATGCATCCTTCCGTCAGTTGCTAAGGTTACAATCGATAGAGGGCGTGCTTGGTAACGGATACCGGGAACTTTCCTCGTGATGCGCTCTACGCCCAATATCTGTTCTATTTATAAACGTGTTTTAGGTATCATGAACTGAGTATCAGGGATTCAATTAGCTGTTTCATTGGCTTGTCTAATAAGTAGGTATGCCTATTTAAATTTCAGATTGAGCATGTATTATGCTTTTTTTTGGAAATTAAGCTAGTTATATCTATTTAAATATGAATGAAGGTTTTTATTTTTATTATAGTACATACCTATCTATATTGGGTTGCCCGCGTAAAAGGACCATGAACTTTGAACCGTATCTGTTCTGAGCCTGTATGTAATTCGTATCCGTTGTGTATGTGACCCTGTAAGATAAATCATTGTCATTATTTATAAAAAAAAAACAAGTTCTCTCTGAGTACAGACTACGATCTATTATCGTCCTTCTCGCTAATCATTAATCTTATTTATCTTATCTACGTTTTGATACTTACGTACGTGTTTTTTGTGAAAATGGCGGTGATAGAATTTTTAAGGGTGAATGCTCTATCACGTAAAAACTACTCAATAGATTTGGATGAGATTTAGCATACAGATAGATTTGTAGCACAGACTATAGACATAATCGGGAATAGGCTCCCGTGAGACGCGGGAACGGTATTAATATTACAGGCAATCAAGCCGCAAACGGAAAAACTTTCATCCTATAGTGAAAAACCTAGTACTATATCTAAGATTCTAAGGTCTGCTGGTAGGTGGCGTTGCAATCGTTGTTTTTTACTACTACACACAACTAAATTATTCCCGTAGGTACGAAGCCATACTTAAATACTTGTCTAATAATACTCATGATAATTTATCACTTTTAATGACATAACCGGTTTATGAGGCCACAATAATGTTGACAGATCTAATTTTACTTGTGTGTAGAATATCTAAATAAAGTTATCATGATGCTCCGAGTTTTTAGCCGACTTTTAAGTCAACTGTATAACTACGACGAAGCGACCCAACTTTTTTCGTGAAGGAATTAAGAAAACAGTTCCAAAACTCTTGGTATCAAAGTTGTTGAACTTTTTACTGCTAAAATTACCGGTAACGATTGTCAATTAAGTTCGTATGGCATACCTACGGCTTAGTCCATCCAACAAAATCTAGGAGGTACCTAGGTATAAGCTAGTTGCGAAACGGCGCAAGTTTCATTTCGGAATTTGTTAAGTTAAAAATTAGCGTAATAAATAAATAATATTATGTACATACATAATAGTTTTATATTATTATATAAATGAAAATTAAAAAAAAACAGAACTCGCTAATAAACAGTTTATACTAACAAAATATCAACGTTCTTTTTTTAAACGCAAACACTGGCCTCTAAAGAGAATCGCTAATGAATTACACGAGGTTTTTGACATTCAATCAAATGAAGGTCAGTTAACTTTTAAGCAAAATTTATGCGGAAGTCGTTAATGTGTGTGTGTGTGTGTGTGTGCGTGTGTGTGTGCGTCGGGGGCGAAGTACGCTCAAGGGCAGCCGCCGGGTAACGACCCAACATAGCACGACTCGTGCGTTCAATACCGATATCAGGCAGACTTTTATGGATATTTCAGCGGAGACGTAATTTGAAAAGTCTAGTAAAACTCCTAGACCGAATAGTAATGGTATATTATGGTTCACGGAGGACAGAATATGATTAAGTAAATGCTTTTAGACCTTTTAATATTTTCTGTACATCAACTTACTATAGACAATACTAGCCAGTTTTACGTTTCATCGTTTACGGCAACGTTCAAAAACCTATCATAAAACAATGAACAAAACATGAAATATTTTAACCTTGGTCTCAGATAATTACAGTGATACTATAAACCAATGTATTTGTTGTATTACAATAATATACATATCATTTGTCCCTAAGCATAAATAAACTTTTAGTAAATAACGAATTATAATTTATAATACCCGTAAGGTCAGTATCAGTCTTAGATGAATTAAAATTCATCTAAGGTATCAGTACTATTACAGTATATACAGTTATTTAGCTATATCTATACCTTTCTTATCTGTCGCATAATTCGCTCTTACATTGGACTCCACTCAAACCCATAGTCAGGTAATGTAGTACTCTTAATATAACCGAAAAATAAACATCACTATACGACTTTGTTCCAGGTAGTGCCAGAGGAGACGGAGTATGGACATCAACAATGTACTACTGGAGGGAACGCGACAGTACTTCCTGGGGCTGCCCAAGCAGGCACAAGCGGAGGGCTCCGGCCAACCGCTATGGCCTGCGGGCGCACCTCCAGAGGAAGGGGCCCCAGCGCAATCTGGGGCACCTGCTCCTTCCTCGCGTCCGCCTTCTGCAGCAGCAGCACCACCTTCCGTCCCTACATCGACGGCAATCGCACCATTGCCGCGACCACCTTCAGAGCCCATAGAACCAGAACCGCATATCATTCACAAGGCTACCGTTATGCGGGAAGCGGCTGAAAAAAGGCGCGAACAGCCTGATATCGAGGATGACGAAGAACAAGTAGGCACGCTCTCACCACCCTCGCACATAATACATAAGCCACCGAGGACACTGCCTTCACCAGCACCCGCGCATGCCGCTCCGTGCCCATCGCCGGCGCGGCCCCCGTCAGGCGCACCTCTACCTCCTCCAGCGGCTCCGGAACCTCAGTTAGAGGCGCCTACTCAATTTCGACCAGCAGTACATCGTGTGCAAACACCAACTGCACGACAACCCGATCATTACGCCCCCGGCCGTCCGCCAGATCCGTATCCTACATCACGTCCGCCTGAACCTTATGTGCGTTATCCTTACGACCCGAATATGTCTGAAGGAAGCAGAAACTCTCTTGGACCAGTAGCATCTCCACAACCCTCGACGCATTCGCGGCACAGCCCGGCGACGACGTATTCAAGATTATCAGGATCGATGCAACAACATTCTGCGTCACGACTGCGAGATGTTGCCGCGCAAAGTCCACCTACACAGCGCTATCCAACGCAACCTACGCATCCGCCACCTCCACCCAATGATCGAGTGCCGCCCATACATCACCCACTAGCGACACCGCAGCCTCAGAGACATCCAACGGATAGTCGGACGCCACAAATGTATACAACTTTACAACCACGTCGAGAAACATCACCGTACCATCCTAGCCGAGCGTCGGCCCATTACGATCGACACCCAGTGGTTCCTCAAAGAAAATATGACCCTCAACAGTCTTATCCAAGTTATCGACCTTCACCGACTGCGCAACCGGTTCAAAGTCACCGCGTTGATACGCATCATCAAATTCAATATAAGCATACAGCCATGGATGTTGTGAGCGCTCATTATCCACCGAGATCGCAAGAACGTTCACCAGCGCCAATACCGCCACCGCACCCACAAGACGCAAACCGCATACCAGCACGCGCTGACTATCCCAATTTAAATAGATCTGTAGACCCTAGAAGCAGTTACCATTATCCTACTCCATCGACTTCCACGTCTAGATATACACCTAGTGCATCTGTTCCTGTTCAAAATTCAACGCAATCTAGATCTGCGTATCGTCCAGTAGCGACACCTAAAAACAATTACGATTATTCTCCGACAACACCGCATCAGTCGTCGCCAGTGCGATCGTCGGTGAAACCTGGTTACCCCAATCAAGCACGGATGACCGTGTCTGTGACGGCAATAGTTCATGAAATGAATCAAACTAAACAAAAACAAGATACGACGGGAGCATCACAAGTTAGTCAGCCTAAACAGAAACGAGAATCACCTTTAGATTTATCGGTAAAAACAGTTAAAAACTCTGCCGATTCATCAACAACTCAAGACGAAGTCGTTGATTCAGCAACAACAGAAAATAAATTGATAACAATGCCTTCCCGACCTGCTTCATACAGTAGCCGTCATGTGCATTTGCCGACGAACAGCTATGCAGCTCATAAAGTTGATTTCGCTCCGAATTTTATTCAATACGGCGAAAGGGGTTCTCATGGATATGTAGCACCGACGCAATCAGGCAATTTAGCTGCCAGATATAATGGCACATATGATGGACGTCGACCAGTACCAGAAGGGTATGTAGTTGACTCTCCTAACCAGTATCCAGACCGCAGTAAATATGCCGTTCCAACTAGACCCGATTACGTCCATAAAATAGATCTCACAAGACCTGTCAATGATCATCGTCATCCAGAAAGCAGAGTGAGGGACGATCGGCATTTTATTATAGAAGAGAGAAAACGTCCTGCAGGTCCTATTGTTAATAACATTCCGGACAAAATCCTTCGTCATGATGCATGGCCAGCGGAAAGCCGAATAGACAACCCCGCTCGGGAACAACGAGAACTAATGAAACAACCTGTTTACAGCTATAAACAGTTTGAAGCAGTCTATCAAAATGATCAAAAGCGACCTTCCCTGTCGAGTGCTTATCGAGAACATCACTCATATGCAAATCATAGATATCCTAGTAATTCGTACCATCCAGAGTTAGCAGCTCGTGAACCTAGCGATTATCATGCCTATTATCATGACAGAAATCTAACTGCTAATAGCCGTAATCACGTTATACAAAAAATTCCGAGCCATATTAATTCACATCATTATGATCCACCACGTATACCTACTGATAAAAAAGTGTGTGTCAGAAGCATATTAAGAAGTAGTTTAGAAACTAAACAAATTGGTTTTGCAGAACCTTCTAGATCAGCTAAACAGATTAGATCACCAGATTTAATTGTGATAGATGATGCTGAAGATTCCGTTATAGAAATCACTGATCTTACAAAAGACCATGAGACTGAGACGCCTGTTAGAAGTGTCGTGAAACCACAGTTGAATATAACTCCAAACTTAAACCAACATATTCAAATGCCTAAGGCTGTGGATTCATTTTCACGAGATTCCGATTATAGTAATAGTCCGGATCCAAAGAGCAGGTCTCCTGAAAATGATGTTGCATCTAGAATAAGAACTAAAGCTGAACTTAAAGTAATGCCTCCATCACAAGATAATATTTCTAAGCCTGAGACAAAATTGTCTACACCCCCGGAGAGTGAAAAACTGAAACTACTTCCCAGAAAGACTCATTTGTTTAATCAAATAAGAGAAGATAATCTTAGGTTAGAGTCTGTTATAAAGAATGAATTACAATCAGAACCCATTATTCCTGAAGTAAAAACTGAGCCTATGAATATTGAAGAAATAGAAAAAGACGCTGAAATATCTATTAAAACCGAAAATATTCTAGAAAATTTAGAACCTGAAGGAATGGACACTACAAGTGAAAATAATTTTGAAGATTTAGATTGGGCTAACGCTTGTGATAGTTTCATGGAACAACTTAAAACTGGATGCCACAAAAAGAAAACTAATCGTAAACGCATCGATACAGACAGCGGTAATGAAAGTGGGAGCAAAACTGTTTCCAAATCTCAAAGTATAGACTCAGTTGCTCAAAATATAGACTCAGTTGTTCAAAGTGCTGAAATTGCTACTGAACCTAACATTGAATCGAGCACTGAAAGCGTACCTAAATCAGCGCCAGAGCAGCACTCTGAATCTACTGCTAAAAGCAATGCATTGTCAAATGTACAACAAGAAGTACAGCTACCGACGGCTGAAACCATACCTACCGTAGTAATCAAACAAGAGCCCATAGATGAGGATGAAATGGGTGCAAATGAGAATGCAATACAACCTATTCAGGAGTATATTTCAGACGCCACACCAACAATTTCACAAACAGAACCGAATAAAGCTGAGAAAATCAAACCAGATGACAAGAAAGAAAAAATAACTGATAAACCAATTAAAACTAAAGTAAAAACAAAAGTTAAGATTGAGAAAACTGAAACTTCTTCGTCACAGACTTCCAAGAAAGATTCAAAAGACAAGCCTATTATTAAAACAGTAATAAAAGAAGAGTGTGAATCTACTGACGACGATGAACCTCTAATAAAGAGTAAGATTTTAAAGGAAAAAGAGCAAAGCGAGCGTATGAAATATCAGTTACTAAAAGATTTATCCGAAAAGTCTGCTTATGTTAAACTAGAATGTTGTGACGTAGATATGAACAAAAACACTAGAAAATCATTAGATTCGAGTTTAAAAGATAAGGAAGAAAAACCGGTCAAAGGCAAAACGACAAGACAAACTTTACGATCAAAAAGTAAACTATCAGTTGAAAATAATAAGAATGAAAAGCAAGATGATAACACAAGTTCTGACAGTGATGATGATGTAACTGTGGCAAGTCGGCTTCGAGTACGTAAGACCATAAAAACGGAAGATAACAAATCTGCACCCGTACAAAAAACGCCAGTAAAATCATCTCCGTTAAAGAAACATGACAATAGTAGTGCTAGTAATAGCTCAACTCCGGTGCGAAAACCCACATTTGGAGATGGTTCATACTTTCATCCCGGCTGGGAAGAGGAACTTTACAAATATAAACGCTCACTTCGTATGCCTACTAGACTTATAGCGATACCGAGAGGACGTTCTGGTGGGCCATTTGTCCGAGGATCAGGAGCCTTATTTACCCGAGGCTCTACTTCTCTACCTGATCTAGACCCTGCACCTCTGTCGCCAGCTCCGTCTTCAGCGCCGTCAGCTGCTACTGATGACTTGTATGCTAGACGTCCTGATAAACTAACCCTTGATAGTGATCTTGATTCAAACTCAAGCTATTCTGGACCTAAAAAGTTACATTATGATTCCGAAGCATCAACATCTACCGTTTTCTCTTCAAAAATTAAGAAAAAGAGCAGTTCAATCGTCGACGTATTGATACAGAAATGTGGTGAAAAAAAAGAAACCAAAAGGGACAAAAAGTTAAAAGATAAAGAGGATAAAGAAAAAACACCTAAAGTAATACCTAAAAAGACTACGAGTGAATTACTGCCTACTCCTAGTTTAGGATTGGTTAAAAACGGTAACAAAGGTAGTTTCAATGTTAAAAAAGAAAAATTTATGGAAGACATATTTTACTTAGGCGCTTTTAGAAAAGAGACTGTAACTGCGTTTCGAAACACATTCATTAATGACACAGATGGTCTTATTGGGGCCACTGAAGAATTCTCACCAGTAGTTCTTAAACCGAGGACTAGAACGGAGAGTAGAGTATTGAAACAGCGAGCGACAATCAAGGAGGTTTTTGGTGATGAGCGGCCGGCCTCGGCGCCGCCAACTTCATGCCGGGACGAAGAAGTTCCCGCGGCAAAGGAAGAAAAAGTTGTAGAAATAAAGAAGGAGCCTGCGGAAACCACTAAACCTAAATTTAAACCTAAAAAGATTTTGAAAGATAAACTTAAAAGAAGATCTAGTTCCATTAGAGACGGTCTAAGAAGTACTAAATCTTTGAAAAGAAACGATGCGAAAGGCCGACTCCTTCGTTTAAAGAAAAGGAACAGTTTAATAAAATCTCTCAATAGCAAGAGAATGAAAGAAATGTCAGCGAACAGACACAAAAGTGAGAATTCTACTCCAGAAGAGAAAGATAAAACAAAAGTAGAAGGTAGTTCTTTGGTGCCTGCAGAGGGCAATACAAAAAGACGTTTGAAACGCCTTTTTGGGAGAAGGAAATTTAGTTCCGGTTTTGATTATATACGTAAGAAGAAGAAAATAATTCGCAGAGATGACGCTATTCCTAAAATTCGTAGACCAGCTGTGAAACCAAGTCCTGAGTCCGTACATGATATCCATAAAGAAATTAAAGGATGGTTCATCAATAAAAGCATTGGAGAAACACATTTGCACCGTGCTGCAAGACTCGGATACACGGTGAGTATCGTACCGCACTAGACTATACAATTTAATTATATATTATTTTGTATACAGTTAAACATAGTTGCTTTCTTTTAAAGGACTGTGTTGCTTACTGCTTGGAAAAGATGGAGTCGGACCCTTCAGCCAAAGATAACGCGGGCTTTACGCCATTACATGTCGCGGCTGCAAAAGGACATGTCAGAATTGCAAAACTGCTGCTTCAGTACGGTGCGAACGTTTCTGCTGCTGCACAGGGAGGAATTAGGTAAGTTTTGTGGAAAACTGCATTACTACATTGATGATAGATTAATTAGATAATTATGATAGTTAGCTACCGTGTCGCAATGGTTCAAATTCGATCACAATCATTAGAGGAAAAGATAAATGAAGTTTCCATTTATTCCGTTTTTTTTGCTCGGATGTCGGTTATTGCGGCCAAACATAGCCTATGTGTTAATCCAGGGTGTCTGCTAACTCCATACCAAATTTTATTAAAATCGCTATAGCCGTTTATACATATAATATTCGCGTTTATAATATTAGTAAGACAATAAGTAGAAATACGTCACTTTCGAATATTATTTAATTGGAATAATATTAATAATTCACACTAATTAATATTTCAGACCGCTACACGAAGCTTGCGAGAATTGCCGCGTGGAAATAATACGCTTGCTCCTGTCGTATGGTGCGGATCCATTGCTTGGGACTTACTCGGGGCAGACTCCTGAGGAATTAGCAGAAGGCACGTCCGCAGCGCTGCTCAGATTGCACATAGCTGATGTTCAGGGATATGCTGTTGAACCCTGGAGATTCCCACCGCCTACTGAAATTATAGGTAAGTGTCGCAGTTGTAATACTCTCTATAATAAACACCCCCGAGTAAAGTTTAATGAGTTAGTTGAATTCCTACAGTCCCGGTCCTTTAAACGGGGCGTGAAAAGGCATCTAATGAGGCCGTCAAGCTGAGTGCCACCACTGATAACATGGTACATGTTTACGATGGTGACCCTCTTTCCGAGACTTTGCTTTTAGCTTAACATCAGGCGAGGTGAAGTCATATTGACGTGTCCCATATAAAAAAAAACTCTCGTGGAGGTTCTCGCTCCCAACGCACTCACGAAAACATTCGGGAAGCCTCAAGGAAAGTTAAATTGACTAGAAATGAGAAGTATACAAATTGGGAGGCATTGGGAAAATAATGTACCCACTCCATATTAAAAGTAAGTGAGGCATATTATTCTATCCATATGGTGACCGTGAAAGAATACAAGTATCACCACCCCAAATCTTTCGAAGGGTGTCGTAAGAGGCGACTATAGGAAAAATACGCAGACGATATCACTGCGAGATAAGGAAAAGTCTAAATAAACCCCTGTACCAGCCAGCCTGCTCTAGCCAGCACTCTCTACGCACAATGGCCCAGGAGAGAGGCTAAGTGCGGACAAAAGAGTCCCCTATCCTATCCTATCTAACCCTATACCAGCCCGAAGCAGTAGGCCAAAGCCTCCTATCATTGGGAAAGGCATATATCCAGCGGTGGTCAGCGATAGGCTATTTGATAGATTTGGCTAGTTATATAACGACATGTTATCACTTCCAGATCGTGACGAGATGGGCTGTGACGCGTTGGCGTCCCCACCGCCGGCGTCTCCACCCCCGCCCCCGGACGCCATGATAGAGATCCAGTGCACCGAGGCACCGTTACCACCGTTCTACAGCCTCAGAACTGCTACTGGACAGCCGGCAGATGGGCTATGGTGCTTACTCCAAGATATTACTAATATGCTGCAGGTGAATATTACGCGTATCGAGTTGATATCGATTTAGGGATGACCGATATTCCACTTTGTATCGATATATCGTAGTATAGGTACAGAATACCGCGGTCATGATAATCTCGTGTTGTGTTCCCGGCGCGTGAGTAGAAGACCCAAGGGCTTGTCCTGTTTTGTTTTCTACACTCATGGCGAAGAAACTTTCTGTTCTTACAGTCCTTAGCACGCGTGATACACACGCCCTTAGACCATTGTCTGCCATCTAATTGGTATAAAAAAGTGTATAGCAACTATTTTTATTGTTACATGGTATTTAGGTAGGCTTTGTATGATTTGGTAAATATCCTATTGCATTTTTGAAATACTAGTTCATTGCAGTTATTATCTCTCGCTATAGCTTAGTGTAAAAAAGTTTCCGAAATGTGTCACCAGGGGGCGTTAACACCTAATACAAATCAAACTTTCACTTTGTATTCAAAGGTGAGGTCTCACGATGAAATTCAACCTAACGATATTGAACGTCTTATGACGTTGCACATTCAATAAAACATTGTATTCAATTCTATTATTATATCTATTGGCAAGCTGCATGCTCTGTCATAGCCGTATTCTACGATGATGATCTCACAAACAACTGTTATCTCGAACGCCACGAGATGAACACGAGTTTCGATCATATCTCGATTTCGTCTGTACACAGTATATCGCGAATGAAAAATTCGTTTACCTAAGTCTCATGTCGTGCTTATGATTTCATTGCTAACCCCTTCTCATTCAATAGATTCTAAATACAAAATAACGTTGCTTTTTTTTTCATTTTTCAGATCAAATCGAAAGAAAGCCTACTGAAGCAAATCCATTGTGGCTCCGGATCGCCAAAGGAGTTACTAAGAGAAATTCGCACCCAAGAATTCCTGGAACGTGCTCAATGCCATCAGCTTCTCTGCGCCGGGGAGAAAGTCAATGTGCGAGCATCCAAAGTGGCTCTCATCAGGGTCACAGATAAGCTTAGACAACTGCTCAAGATTGAGACTGTATTGGTTAGCTGACACGAGGAAACCAAGGGGTCACTGACCCTATGTGAACCGGTACCGCTAACTTAGAGCCTGAACGTGAACAAATATCTCATTGTTGTCCATTGACGTCATCAGACGTCGAGAGATGTTTTAAACTCAAGGATTATTTTGTTGTGATTTTATAAACACCGTTACACGGTGTAACTCTTGTTTTTTAAGACGCTGCCTCAAGATTGCAAGAAAGAAGAAAGATATGGAATTATAAATTTACTCTGACGTGTTATGACGTCAAACGTCATGTCTTACAAATAAACATGATAAAAGTTCGATTGGAGACGGCTCAATGATGAGATCTTAATACCCAGCTTGACTGATTATTGTAATGTAACAAGTATCTCATTTAAGAACAATATTATACAAAAAGAATCGCTTCATGAGACTGTGTATGTAATTTAAGGCAGCCATTACATGATCGATTTATTTTCAACTCACTCAACAGTGAGATGTTGTATACTAATAATGAACAAGTTGTGTAAATATTGTACATAGTTTTATATATTACGCATATAGATGTTGCTTTAAATGTTTGATATTCTCATGGGTGCTATTTAACGTTGGTGAATGGTGTATTGGGTAGATAGGAAATATAAGTGAAACACGATACGGCGGAACGATTAGTTTAATTGTATAATTAGGGAATTAACGACACGTAGTTACCACATTGTTAATTTGTAAGGCGTTAGCATAATCTTATACTGTGTGTGCAATAGTATACGTTGTTGTTTGTCGACACTGTAGATAGTATATGTGTATTTGGAGTGAAGGTATCAAGTATCAAGTGACAGGGTTGGATGGCCTTACGCATGCGATGTTGTACTTAATCATCGTCGAACAAGTGCAATTCTGTCATATGCTAATAAGTTCTATTGAATATAATAGTGCGCTCCACGGTCCTTTTATCTTACTCCAAGCAATCTTTTGTTGTCAATACATCACATATTTACTGTTATAAATCATGTAATGTTGTGAGATTATGCTAGTAACTTCTATAATAAATTTTAATTTATAATATCGCATTTTGTTCTTTGTTATGTTTGCTACTATTGTCTCCCTTTAAATATTTTTTTATTAATATTGTACTATATTTAACTTTAATTATTAAATGAGTTATGTTTTTATTTATACAGCCCTGTAAAAATTAGGAAAATTTATTGAATCATATTGTAATAAGCATATCGCAAAAAGATTGAAAATGTAAATAAGATAATACTGTTAACAAATTATTTTCTAACTTATTCTTGAGCGGCATAATATATCTGTGCTAAATAGTGCTGTTGAAATGACACATACATAGATTACAGACAGAGTGAATGTTTCATTCATTACAGTTATTTGACGCAGGCAACACTTCTGTGTAATATTTTCGGACTCTGTATACCTAAATATAGCGGTTTTATGTACAGAAGTCAAGGCCATATTCCGCCCTAACTATTTATTTCTTTGTAAAAACACGAAACGAAGAAGTACATTATTAATCTGTGATGAAATATTATTAGGAGAATATTCTTGCTCGCGGAAAATGGAAGGAAAAATAATGATAATGATAATTTTTGGAGTAAATGTAATTAACGATTTATACAGCATTGTATACTTTTCTGAATGGTATCGAAATCGTGTATGTTTTATCTGTTTTAGGTATACCTACAGTATAAGTATTACTATAATTATAGATTTCTTGTTGATAACATGGAAAATAAAACCGTGAACAATGAAAACAAGTTTTTTTATTCTCTCTTGTTAATCATGAAATTAATTACCCGCTTTCAGTGCCTACAGCTCTCCAACATGAGGCCCACCACAAAACAAAAAAATTAAATAAAGCTCTATGTGCATTTTCAGCATCGATTCACTGTTGCTTCCGGTTACTTTCTCTCGCTACACCTACAACTGTTGGTCTAAAAAGGAAGCTTTTGAGGAATCGTATTAGGATAATAATATGAATCATATTGAAAATCGTGGAGTGGTCACACATTGATATGAATTGCGTTCAATTCATTAAGGTTTTGTATGGAAATTCATAAAAAGGCCAACAAATGATGAATTGTTTAACTGTCACTTAGTAGACTCGAAAGGACAATTCCTTTTGCTTATTTTTTAACAAATAAAATATATTATAACGAAAGTAAGAAAAAAATAACGTTTTGTATTACATAATATGTTTCCTTTATAATATTTACCAATCGTTACTAGTGTACAGCACCATAATTATATCGAAACAAAAACTCAATCTTACGCACGAGGGTCGTCAGTTCGTCACGCTATGATCGCCGTTACAGTTTATTACACATTACAGTAATAATAATCACATCATGAATAATAATGTAATCCATACTGATATTATAAATGCTAAAGTAACTAAATAAGTAATAATTCCACATTAAATCATGATAACTAGGTACCTATATTTTCATTATTTTTTTTAATTTTTATGTAATCACTACTTCCATCTATTTCGAATACAAAAAAATAATGGAAGGGCTGTAGAGTTTTCTGTGCTGAAACCGTATTAATACATCATAACTCATAACAAAGCCATACGATGCAATATACCCCAGTGAATGGTCTAGTCAACTTGTTCTAATCGAAACAATCTGTGCGGAAGAATGAAGGAGCGGAGCTCCCGTATTAACCTTTTAACCCAATCTATTCAAATTGCGCGGTGTCGACACTGCGCACATAAAATGCAGAATTATTATTAAAAAAAATACGGTTTTAAGATATTAGATTTTGACAGCAAATTTTTGACATTCGAATTTTTATAAAAAATAGAATTGACCTACTGAAATAAATAACGATAATCGAATAAAAATAACGCAATATATAACGATAATGAAATGTAAACTCTATATTTTATGGTCAGTGAATGAACTATTTTAACAATGTTGCTATATCAAAGAAATATATCACAAACGTCGTGTTTTGGACATCACATCACTATGTTCACTACCATAGATTCACTACTAAAGTCATACTAAAGTTGAATGAAATTGGGCGAGGCTTTTGTACCGTGTTTGTCATCATCACTTATTTACAATTTTTCAAATAAGAAACGATTTCTTGTTTTCTAACAATGAAATCACATTGAGTTAAGTTGGGGAAGAGTGTAGTTGTTGAGCAAAAGTTAACTAAGATCTTATTCACCAAATTATGATATTGTATCGGCTTTGTGTTAAAAAATGAAGCTTTTTTTGTTGTTACTCGCCGTGACGAGTTGTGTGAGGACACAAATTTCGGATCCCAATGGTGTGTATAATCCAAACTATCCTCAGCAGCAGTACCAGAATAATAATCAGAACGGTTCACAGTATAGATCGAACTCTCAAATACCTTACGGCAGCTTCGCTGTGAACCAAAATCTAAACGATTATAATTCTGGTCAGAGTTCTTTTTATTCGGACAATTTTAACACCAATAATTATGGAGATAACGACAATGAAGTAGATCCTCAAAATACTGCTTCATACTACGCGGGCTTGGATTACGAGGAAAAATACAAATGTCCTCCTAACTGGCTAAGATTTCGAGAATCGTGTTATCGTTTTACCAAGTCGCCGAATCGTCCTAGAAATGAGGCTCGTAAGATTTGTCTGGCGTACGAAGCGGATTTAGTCGCTGTCAACAGCCCTGAAGAACATGGATTTATTATAACACGCCTGATGAACTTAGACCCTCAAAAAGGTTCATGGTATATTGGTGCACATCAGCAGTCACCTGGATATTGGTCTAATGATGTTGATGGATCACAGTTGACAGGCCTTGAGAACGCCTTCTTCAATGATCATACTTCAATTTATAATAGCTTTAATATTTTGCCCCGGGATTACTTAGTGTACAGGTTTTCTCATGCTGATGGACGCTGGGGATTGTTTCCTGTTGAAGGCACTCAATATTATCATTTTATTTGTGAAGGTCAAACACAAAGACTTCACTATCTTATTGAAGAAGAAAGATCATTCACTTATGGGCTGGAAACTTATGATCCAGAGAGAATTCCTAGGGGCCCGTACTTCATAAAGGAGCCTGTTGATACAATTTATGACCCGCAAAGAAATTATCATGTACAAATAACTTGTATAGCTGGTGGCTACCCGGCACCGGTATACAAATGGTATCGGGAAGAATATCAAGTAGATACTCCTATTTTTACACCAATTGATCCGTTAGTTGAGACCAGATTTGTTATAAGTGGTGGAACACTTATGATTTATAACCCTGATACTGAAAAAGACAATGCAAAATACCATTGTACTGCTTCAAATAAATTTGGTACAATTCGCTCAGAATCTATACGTCTATCCTTTGGTTTCATTAGAGAGTTCAATCAAAAGAGGCCCATTGAAAGTGGGAATCAATACTGGGGTAAAGTAATGTATTGTGACCCCCCGTCTTACTATCCCGGAGTAAACTTTTTATGGGCCCGCAGCTATTTCCCAAATCTTGTTGAAGAAGATAAAAGGGTGTTTGTATCTTATGATGGAGGTCTCTATTTTTCTGCACTAGAAACTATTGACAGAGGAAATTACAGTTGTAATGTAATGAGCAAGGTATCGGACCAGGGCCGGAATGGTCCATTTTTCCCACTTTTGGTATATCCTCATTCTGACTACCAGCAGCTTAAATTCCCAAATAACTTTCCTAAAGTATTTCCTGAGGCACCTATTGTGGGCCAGGAAATTAGATTAGAATGTGTTTCATTTGGATATCCAGTGCCGTCTTATAATTGGACCAGGAAAGGTGGTGCTATGCCCAGGAAGGCCCGGCTAAGTAACTATGACCGTGTCTTGACAATTCCTAATGTTGGAGTAGAAGATGAAGGTGAATATATCTGTGATGTTCATAATGACAGGGCTCGAATATCTAACAGTGTCTTCTTAAAGATACAAGCTGAACCAAACTTCACTATACCTTTAGCTAATAAGCATGTGGACAATAATGGAGAGTTGCACTGGAACTGTGAAGCATTCGGTATTCCTGATGTGAACTATACCTGGTGGAAAAATGGAAAAGAACTATCTATGAATACCTTGGAACCTAAAGACAAGGATCGGTATATTATCCAAGACAATGTATTAATCATCAAATATTTAGATCCAACTAGGGACCCTGGTATGTTCCAATGTGAGGCCAAAAATCAATTGAAAGCTAGTTATTCGAGTGGACAACTACGGGTATTGTCACTGAAGCCCTCGTTTAAGAAAAGGCCACTGGAGTCCGAGACTTATGGGTCTGAAGGTGGCAATGTTACATTAAAATGTAACCCAGAAGCTGCACCTAAACCTACATTCACATGGAAGAAAGATAACATTGTTATTGGTGCTGGTGGAAAACGATTCATTACTGACACTGGAAATCTTATAATTCGACAGTTATCTAGAGATGATGAGGGTATTTACACATGTGTAGCCAAAAACCAGTATGGAACAGATGAAAGTAGAGGACGACTGATCGTCTTGCGCACTCCTCGATTCCTTGAACCACTGCCGCCGCGTATCACGACACAAGTTAATCAAGTAGTGTTCTTGCATTGTAACGCTGAAATAGACCCTATGCTAGACACTGCTTATCTCTGGAACCATAACGGTATTCGTATGAAACAAGCAGCAGATTTATACGCCGATAAAAGAATCAAAATAGATGGAGGAGAATTGACCATACTTAATGTGAGTTTGTCCGATGTTGGGGATTACGAGTGTATAGTGAAATCAGCGATTGGCCGCATTTCATCCCACACTCAATTACGTATAGAAGGACCACCAGGACCCCCAGGCGGCGTCCAAACACTAAATATACAACGCTCGGCCGTGACCTTGGAATGGACAGACAGTAATTCAAA
The DNA here is from genome assembly GCA_914829495.1 of Eilema sororculum. Taxonomy (NCBI): domain Eukaryota; kingdom Metazoa; phylum Arthropoda; class Insecta; order Lepidoptera; family Erebidae; genus Eilema; species Eilema sororculum. The sequence goes on from OU618543.1 coordinate 6,630,796, forward strand.
TGGACGCGCAATCCTTGGTTATATAGTAACTGGTCGTACTCACTGGAACTCAACATGGTATCTCATTAGCGAAAATGTTGCGAATGTCATCGAAGTCGATCGATATAACGGACGAAAACGTGCCACTATAACGACGACCCTGCTTCCGTGGTCTATTTACGAATTCAGAGTTCAAGCTGTCAACCTTTTGGGACCTGGAAAGCCATCCGCGCCTAGTCCCCAGTTCTCTACCCCTGCAGACAAACCATATGAAGCACCAGCTAATGTTGGAGGTGGTGGTGGAAAGACTGGTGACCTTACTATCAGTTGGACACCGTTACCACCATCCAAGCAAAATGGTCCCGGCGTATATTATAAAATATTCTGGCGTCGCAATGGCGCAGAAGTTGAATTCCAGTCGTTGCCTCTCAAAAAATACGGCAATATAGGAACGCATGTGGTGCATATATCGACGACCTACTTTTATACACCTTACGATGTTAAGGTTCAGGCTTTCAACGAAATTGGAGCTGGTCCGGAGAGTGAGGTCGTGACGGTATATTCTGCGGAAGACATGCCTCAAGTCGCTCCACAGAGTGTGTACGCGATGTCGTTCAACTCAACATCTTTGAACGTGACGTGGAGAGCTATTGATCAGTCCCGGGAGAGGCTGCGTGGCAAGCTGATTGGCCACCGTTTGAAATACTGGAAGCAAGCCAACAAGGAGCAGGAATGCATCTACTTTTTGTCAAGGACGACGCGCAATTGGGCACTCATTGTGGGCCTGCAACCTGATACTTACTACTATGTAAAGGTAAGTTTTCGCCTTGTGCGTTTGTGTTTGTGTGTTTTGTCCTTTTGGCTGCTCCACGACAGGAACTTATTCCAGACTAATCTATTCTTGTGCCAAATTTCACCCCGATCCGATAAGCCGTTTCTGGGTCCTTTCTTTCTTACTTACAAAATATGACATTAATTTATAAAGGATCTATAACTACCTGCTCCAAAGACAAAGCACTATCGTAAAAAGCCTATTTTTTCAATGGTTCCGTTTAAGATAGGTATATTATAAACTTCCATCATTTGCAGCTCAAAACAAGAATAAATACTATTTTATCTTATTTTCGGCCTTTTGTACAATGTTTGTGTTTTCGAATATGCTTTTTATCAATTTTATCGTCTGACCCCAGTTCAAAGAATATCACAACGTTTTTTCTTAGTATCTGGATGAAGAAAAGTAGGTTTAAAATTAGTTAATTATCCGCTTCAATTATCTACAAGTTATATTTAACTTGTAGATAATTGTACCTCAAATCGGAATCCATATAGCTGTGATCGCGCGGGAATACTTATTTTGTCTCACAGATCTTACTCCAATCCCAATTCATGTCAAATTTGCTCTCCTGCTTGCTGTGCCTTGTGTGCTGGCCTTTGTAGAGCAACAGAAAACGTTGTTGTAACTTTTGGGCTGGCAAAATTAAAAAAATATAGTTAAGTATTATATGCCAGATCTAGCCATTGACTCATAGAAGAACAAGAAGGGGGAAACTAGGAATCCTTCCTTAGTGGAATGCTTATAAATCTAATGATATTCTTATATATAAAATAAATCTACTGCAGAACTTCTAGTTTAGCTCCAGTTACGGGCTTAGCAACATATTTAGAGACTCATTTTTATTGTAGAGATGAAACTATACATCCTTTGAAACATAAAAAAGGTAATTTTTGCGTTTTTGTAGGCGATGGCTTTCAACTCAGCAGGCGAAGGTCCAGAGAGCGAGCGATACTTAGAGCGTACATTCCGTAAGGCGCCGCAGAAACCACCGGCCTCCGTCAACGTATGGGCTTATAACCCAACCACGGTTCGCGTGGTTTGGCGATACGTGCAACCCACGGATGAGGAAGAACCCCTGATTGGATATAAGGTATGTAAATTAGAATTCCTACCGCTAGCGCAAGAATTACGTCGTTCATGTAACAAAATTAATGCGTGCGAAGTGGGATGCGCGCCCACACTTTCCTTAACAAGACGAGTAAACCGTGGTTCCTGTACTCGAGAGGGTCATCTTAATGTCGGAGATGGTTCAAGGGCGTCCGGAGTGCGAGGGATATGCTTCATTGGGCCGTCCTACGCCTTGGCATTTGAGACCGGGTGCGGCAGTCCGACAAAACCGCCCCAATTCTTTATGCCACCAAGATTTTCGGATAGGTATAAGTTATCTAAAAATTTTTTTATAAGGTTTTGATTATGCTGTTACTACGCTTGTGGCCTCATTTTACCGAGTTTCTGTTTAAAAAAATATTAAGTAGGGCCCTTCCCGATCAGTCGCTCCTTCCCGGTTAGTCTATTCTATCGTGAGGAAAAGGAAATTTCAAATGTGTTACACATTTGGTGACACTTCGGGAATAGTCTGTATAGATCCTCTTTATTTCCAGGTAAGGGTATGGGAAATCGACCAAGACATGAGCACCGCGAACGACACAATAGTCAAAGTGGAGCAGAAACTAGAAGCTTACGTCACGAACTTGATGCCAGGCAAATCGTACAACTTGCGGGTACTTGCATATTCGAACGGTGGTGACGGTAGAATGTCCTCGCCTGCAATCACCTTCCAAATGGGTGATTACCACACAGACGCTTACGGATATACTGCAAGAGATTCTGCGTACAGACATGCACCGATGAATCTCATAATGTTTATTTTTCTTGCATATTTCTTACGTCACGTGATTTTGTGATGATTTTATTTATTTTTACGACTGTTGCAGCTTAATTTACAATTTGATATGTGTACAAAGACTTATGTATAACTACTAGACTGACTAGACTGGGACTAAATATTGGTTATTTATTTAAGTTGGCTTCTGTAAAACTACGAAAATTTTAAGCTCTGTTTTACACTGTCACATCTGCATACGCACTTACATCACACTTGCAACCCTTTACCGCTCGTGGCATGCTCCTAAACTATGACATATTAGTCCCACCGAGCCCATATAGGCTAAACCAAACTGCGAGCTGTTACAACGCCTGTTTGACAGACTAGGTTCTGGTGCAGGCTTTCCCCTAGGAAGATTGGGATTGGGAGTTTAGATGGCGATCCTAATGCCGTATGAAGTAAATCAGAAACTGTAAGCCGGCAACTGGGAACAGCGTATATCTAGTAGTTTATATAGAAAGTCTTTGTATATAATATTGTTTTATACATTCCTGATTATCTGATGTTAGGTTGTGATATACATCCGGCCATTACTTTCGCTCAGAACCAATATTTTTATATTTTTAAAGGTAAAGACATGAAATTACGTGTTAAGTGATTTGTTTAGATTTTAAGTTAGTTAAGACTCGGCACTTTTTTTTTCGCAGTGTTTGCAATTTACGAATACGCGTTTTATGCGTTGAAAGTTGATGAATTCTTTCTACTTCTGGGTCGTGTCTACCGCTAATCTCATTTCTTTTACTCCTCAATCATTCTCGACAGCTCGAAAGTTCTTGAAATCGCAACACACCAAGCAAATATTCTATAATTTTTTTCTCAGTAGATTGACAAATATTCCCTCTTTTTTAAACACGAAAATAGTGTTACTAGAAATTGTTATATCAATTCGAAAATGGAGGGAAAAAAATGATGCTTTAAAAAATACATCATTTATTATCTTTTATTTCTAATGTATTCGCTCTACTTCTACAAAAGAAAGAAGCGCATTCGTAAATTACAATGTCCTTTTTGCACATGACATGTATCAGACTAATGAATACACTATTTAGAATAAGCACAAAATAATCATTATTTTGTTGAACTTTGAGAACTTCTTATAACTGATAAAACGTTAATAATAGTAATATTAAACAAGGTAATAGTTAAGATAATATTAAACCTCTTGTCTGAATATTTTTGTTTACATTGCAGCTTAATAACAAAATGTTGCTCGAGGTTATATGTTATCTGTAATATATTATATACCTTTACTGATGTGTATTGACCGGCAAAACTTCTTGATTATGTACTCTATCTGCGCAAAAAGAACTCTTAGGCCCGTATTCTAGAATGACACTCAGCCTGAATCACGATTTATCTGATCACAGATTGTATAAAAAGATTGATAGTTTGACGTATCGGTACAATCTGTCCTTCAGACAAATCGAGATTCAGACTGAGTGTTGTTCTAGAATACGGGCCTTAGACTTTTCTAAGAACTGAACAGAAAAGTCATTTGTGAAATTACACTGACGGACTCATAAACTGCATCAAAGTAATAGACGACTTTGAAATAAATATTTTAACCAAGTATGCATACTTTCTATACAGATTTAAATTGAAACCTCTAGATTGGTTCGTGAACTTTAAAACAGCGTAGGGTCATATCTTTAAGTTTAAGTTTATGTACTGGAAAGAACCTTAAGACTTTTTTTGAAGAAAAAACAGAAATTTAAGAAAAATTGGTTTAATTAAAAAATTGGTTTTAACAATAGACACAAACTTTATGCAAGGGTTTATTTGTGTTTTAATAAGGTGTATTACCCCCACGTGCCCTTATTACGGATTCTAATCGGTTTCGCATAGATTTTATAAGGGTTTTTAAAAGATCTTGCGGAATATTGTCCCATTCTTCTGAAAGTGCTGTTCTTAGTGCTGCCACTGTCGTGGGCGAAGGGTTTCTCGCATATACAGCTCTGTCCCAAACATGCTCGATGGGATTAAGATCCGGGCTGCGTGCTGGCCAATTCATTGTACGTATCCTAACCTCTTCGCAATAATGTTGAACTTGTGCAGCTGCATGCGGCCGGGCATTATCCTGCATTAAAGTAAAATTTTCGCCTATGAATCCCATGTAAGGCACCACGTGATCTTCTAATATCTCTGTTATGTAGCGATGTGCTGTCAAACCCCCTCTATTACCGTTTTGACGGACCATGTCTATGAACACAAGTTCTGTTCGCCCGTTCATCGATATGCCACCCCAGACCATACATGAACCGCCTCCAAAAGGAACACGCTCCTCAATGCAACTTTGAGCATATCGCTCCCCACGTCGACGATAGACTCTTCTGCGACCATCTGCACCATATAAACATGTCCTACACTCGTCCGTGAACAATACAGAGGCCCACTGCTCTTCTGTCCAATTCAGGTGATGACGCGCAAATCTTAAGCGAGCTTGTCTGTGAGCTGTAGACAACTTTGGACCATTTGCTGGTCTAAAAGGGGTGATATCCGCTTCCTTTAACCTTCTTCTTATTGTTCGTGCACACACGTTTACTCCACGCACTTCATTAAGCTCGGTTTTGATGTTAACTGACGTGAGGAAACGATTTCGCAGGGAAGTTATAACAATAAATCGGTCATCACGACCTGTGGTTGCTCGAGTTCTGCCTGTACCACGTCTCCTCCTGTAAGAACCTGTCTCTACAAACCTTCTGTATATTCTAGAAACCGTAGACTGGTTTAAATTTAAATTTCTACCAATCGTTCGTTGATCCAAGCCCTCCCGCACCAATGCTACAATTTGTGCCGCTTGTTCGGACGACGTATCCATATTATGGTTCAAAAACTCTCGATATGTTAAAAAACTAACCCAACAATTATGCTGGTAACAATAATTCAATTGACAAAACAAAAAAAATCAATGAGAATCAATTTAAAACTTTGCTATAAACAACACGCAAATCTGATACTCAAGTAAATTTTCTTTTCCCGGCTATATTCATTTGTTTTACTGCAGTTCTATTTTTAAATTTAATTTTTTTTTTAAGATTAAGAGCCAGTCTTTCCATATTTATATAATTTAATCTAAAAAGTTTGCATACTTATTATAAAAAATCCTTTTAGAGTAAACCTGAACTTTGATGCAGTTTATGAGTCCGTCAGTGTATATAAGCATACAGCGTTACGGTTCGGCTACGTCCGAACTTGACAGATATTGTCATTTGTCGAACTCAGGTGACGTCATCCAGTGACGCAGTGCTATGCTCGCACAGCAGGTCTCTTTGGTGGAAAGCGCGGGGCGCGATGGGCGGGGTAAATCAATAGACTTGCTCCTATGACATGAGAATAGTAGGTTGGTCTATATTGATCAGTCCTGTTATTAGATTTGTGTTGGCGGGACCTCCTTTTATTAGATACGCGAATTTTGCCGCCACTTTACATTTATTAATGTATGTATATATAATACTATTTTTATATTCTGAATCTGTCAATTTATTATTGACAATAATGATTGATATTACTACGTAAGCTCTATTACATTCTTAATTATTAAGGCCATATCACATAGGGTAGTTAAGGACAATATTTTATAATGACAATTTGTATTTAGGGAACAACAATCCGAGCCATTTTACCAGATTGAGCAGTTTTTTTATATAATTTATATTTTTTATATTATTATTTTATATTTATATATTATATATTAGGTATACAAAGTGTTCAATACAAGTTTAGATATTACTTGACATTTAATTTATTTTATGGTATGTATACAGTGATATTCGGAAGATGGACATTTAAAAATAATATTATAAACACCTTTATTGGTATGCTCTGACTAAAGGTAAACTAAGCTTCTTGTCGAAATAATTTCGGAAAGACCGCGCATGCTCCGGGAACAACGGTACGGAGAATGATGAATCTGTACATTCATCAAATTTTTAATGCATATTTGACTATTTGAAAAAGTAACTTTAAAGAAACTCCTAGTGACCATTTTATTCATCCTTTTATGGTACGGGTTTACACTAAACATGTTTCGTATGTCACAGTGCCACAGTTAGCACAAAAAATGACATTATATTTTAGATTTTATTTCTATACGTCTAAAGTCCAAAATGAAATGAAAAATGTTTCATTACACTTTTTCATTCACTCTGCAAAAGTAAATTAATTTTGAACTCTAACTACATCGTCTTAAAGTCTATTATTTAATGCCTTTTTTGCGCTGACGGTGGCACCACAGTCGTTTAACTTTTGTAGCCTTTTTGTGGGTCATTTCCCTCTTCCTTTGGGAGGCGATGATTATTATTATACTTACTTACGGTTTAAACATAATCTGTATGCATACGCAAACTGTTCCCGCCTACTGCATATGGCTGCTAAACGAGTCTCGATATTTCTAAATATTGTTGTAGTGTACTAGATATTAAAAAATATTATGAAATTATGAATGCCTTATGAATGTTAAAATCGTCATTGTAATATTAATATTGTATTTGTTTCGAGTAAAAATCTCATATACACATATTGTATTTTATTTTGTGTCATATACCTACTTATCTTACTTGACTTAATGTACTTTGGCCCCTAGCTGGGGCAGAGGGCGTCCACAGTGAGTTTCCATCCCGTACGGTCTTGAGCTTCGCGTTTGACTTCGCTCCAGGTTTTTCCAATGGCTTCCGCTTCGCCAATGATAGTCCGCTGCCAGGTCTGTTTTGGACAACCACGTTTGCGCTTTCCTTGGGGATTCCAATCTAGGGCTTGCCTCGGTATGTGATTTGGATCCCTTCGGAGAGTGTGGCCTATCCAACTCCATTTACGGCGTTTGATCTGCTGGTCGATCCGGACTTCATCACAACGTTTCAATGGAAATTTTCTCTGGCCAGTAAATACCCAGGATTCTGCGAAGATATCGATTGACTCTTCGTCAACCGATGTCTCTCTTCGCTTGTAGCTTGTGCGAGGTGTCCTTTGTGACCTTCCACGTGTAACATCCGTTCAGCAATAGGTACGGATTTCACGTTGGACCGGAATATTTTGAAAAGTCTAGAGAAAGTCTCGGAAAGAGGGTCACCATCGTAAACATGTACCATGTTAACAGTGGTGGCACTCAGCCTGACGGCCTCATCAGATAAGAAATATATTAATCCAGTAATATTGATATTCTTTAAGTGGAGCACCACCCCCGCGTCATTGGCAAGGTTGATGTCAGTTGATTTACCAATCAACAGACCTTATGGTTCCACACCCCATGGAGGGTAGCCTGCATAGATTTTTGACAAGAAAGTAAGTGGTCAGCGCTTTAGACACTCAACGCCATCTCACATACCAAAATATATATTTTTAAATTTTTTGTCTGTCTGTCTGTCTGTCTGTCTGTCTGTTTGTTTTGGCTAATCTCTGGAACGGCTGGACCGATTTGGACGGGACTTTCACTGGCAGATAGCTTATGTAATAAGGAGTAACTTAGGCTAAAATAAACTGGTTTTTTTTATTAAGTACATTCCACGCGGACGAAGTCGCGGGCACAGCTAGTGATAGTATATAAATAATCTGTCTATACCTATGTTCGCTTATATCTTTAAAACCGCTCTACAGATTTTGATGCGGTTTCTTTTTGTAGATTGAGTAATTTAAGAGGAAGGTATATATGTAAAATACATGCTCAATATTGTAAGTGCAGCGGGGACGGGATCTGATGCCACGCAGGCGGAAAAAATTACGGCACAAAGTTCACCGGGTCAGCGAGTATAATATCTATATATATAAAAATGAATCCCTATTTCCCTTGGTCACGACATCACGCGTGAACGGCTAGACCGATTTCACTAATTCTTTTTTTGTTGTGTTCGTTATTGTTAGGAGAAGGTTCTTATGAAAGAAAAAATGAAGAAAATTGCGCGGAAAATTAGAAAACCCACATAAAATAGCTGATCCGACATACGCCATGTCTAAATTTTGAATTTGGAATACGAATTGGAAAAAAATGTGTTTATTATTCTAATACTGCTGTATGATATTGTTCTATGTTATCTGACGTTTCATATAGAAATTACATAATGCGTGCAAATATCGTCAGAGGGTGATTAGTAGTATTCTTCTGAATTAACAAAATGCCCGTTGCTTGGGCCGCGAAAATATTTATGGTGACTATTTTTTTATGTAGGTCGAAAAATTGATGGTTTATGGTAGTATGAACGCCCTTGAGCGTAGAGGTTGTATGGGTCCCATAGGTATATAGGCTCCGTAGGTGTAAGTATGGGCCCCGGTGACCTATTAGTGTCGGGAGCTCCGTGGGCGTATGGGGCCCGAATCGAAATGCTTTCCGTTCTCAATATAATTAGGAGAATTTGATACAGCTAATTGATTCTAATTTCTAAGGCGAAACGAAGTTTGCCGGGACAGCTAGTTAATTATATAATCATTGAGTATGGTAACAATATGTATAACCTTTTAGGCAAACTCGACCATGAACGATAGGAATGCCGAGCCACCTCTAAAAGCACGCGCTTGGCTTGGCGCTAGTTGTTTTTTTTCATGATGTTCTTTTTATGAAATTACCGTTTCATTTAGCTTTACTAACGCGATGGAGACTAAAATTATTGCAAAATAAAAAAAACAAAAAAAACAAAACAATTTTTTTTTGTCCAAATCAATTTTATTTTTATGCCAATGTGTTATGTAGGTACCTGGAGTACTACTAGGGGTTTTCTGCTTCGGGAGCGTTCCCCTTACACCCGGATAGCATTCATATGTCATTTTTGAATGGACAGACAGTAATTCAAATGGTCGCCCGCCCCATCATTAGTATCTAACTAGGTAGGTACTTTGTAGATACCCACAGAGAATTCAACATGGTACTTATGTTTTTAGTGAGAATGTTCCCAATGTGATTGACATCGATAGAAACAACGGACGAAAACGTGCCACAATAATGATGACCCTTCTTCTATGGTCTAAATATTTACGAATTCGACCTAGAAGGCCCTACGAGCCTAGTAACAGCTGTAGGTATTTAACCTGTGTTTAAATTAGCGTACCTACCTATTTATCGAAAAATCTATTACTTTTGTGTTTAAAACAACAGTAAAAGCTATTTTATCAGGGCTTTGATTGTCTCGCGATTTAGGTCCAAGATACGTGTTCCGAGCTATGTAGATAGAGTCAGCGTCATAAATATCTTGAAGACGAAGTCTCAAAATGATCTTAAGTGTGCGGGCACGAGCAGAGCGATGGCGACAAGGCTATTTATCTACATTACATATCCTATAAATTAGCTTTACACATTTTTACTGTAGGATCAATACTTTAATAAATACCTACGAGAGTTCAAATTCTTTTGATATGCCTGGTAATATTTTGATTTTATTGATTTAAATGGTATTATTGTCAAACTAAATTTAGATATGTAACAAATATCAGAACAATCAGTGAACTGGGAAGGGGGTAAAAAAACGAAATTAAGATCATTTTGAGTAGGTAGGCACTTTGTACGTCAACATCTTTCTGATACTGATTGAACTATGTGTATGTTTTCGAATGTGTTGTTTATCAATTTATTCGAATGGCTGGGGTCAAAAGATATCACTTTTTATAAGTAGGTAAGTATTTGAATGAGGAAAAACCGGTCTGAAATCTAAACTCCTCAATCACCCACTTACAATTTAAATACTTACATTACAATTTTCTTCTTTAGAAACCACTATGACATAAACTATCGGAACACGATAATGGTTCAAATCATAGATGGTTATTGAAAAGATTTGGTGAAATTTATTATAGGTAGGTAGGTATTTCTTTTGTAAGTAGGTACCGTAAAACTGGGCTACTTTGCACAAATTTTGACAATCGCGCGAGTTGACGACAAGAAAATATCAAAAATTTAAAGTTGCCAACTCGCGGTCTCCCACGAGTTTGAAACCCGCGAGTTGATGAATGACCCAATATTTTATAGTTATTTGGTATTTTTTTATTTTTACCAACTAAAATGAATGGTGTTTTTGCTCCAATAGAACAATGTTTCCTTTGACTATCAATTTCATGCCAATATCAAATCCTACAGGCGCCGCACAATTTTTTTTTTAAGTGTAAAAGTAACCCCGAAGTGGGGTTTCTTTGACAATGCTTTAAAATGCAATCATAGCCAAAGATCTAAAGTGTAAGAATTAAAATGCCATCAATTTGATAAAAAAATATTAATATTTTATGCAATATAGCGGAAATTGAAATTGAAACAACGAGTTTATGAGATCAATCAGTCATTTTTATTATCACTAAAGGTTACCTACAGAATTATAGGCACATAATCAGTCTCATAATTATTATCTTTGGAATCGAATCAACAACAAAAAGTGTAGGTTCATAGGAGACATCAACTGAGTCATCGTTTTCCATTTCTGGGACTTCATTTGTGGCTGGGCTTGGCATGGCATATCTTGGCGTGTTATAGATATCTGTGTACCTGGTTCATTAATCACTTTCTTTTTTCTTCTGTGTCGAATTCTTTCAGAGTTGTAGCCCCTTGTTTCTTCTAAAAATTCCAGTAGACTGCTGTCGAGAACACGTCCAGTCTCTTCCGAGTGATCTGCTGGAAGTTTTTTCAGGACGGCTTCCGAATTCTGGGGCCCGATTCACTAACTTTCTCATAGTTTTACTGATTGATACTGACGTTTAAATACGTAACGTGCAATTTCTGTGAGTAACCTTTGTGAGTTTTCGGTAAAGAATAGCACGCAAAATGCGTAAGTATATGGTGAGTGTATGACATATGACATATTTATGAAAAACATGCCAGACTAAAAAATGTAACTAGAATTGCCAATTTTTTTCAATAAATTCAAGTTATTTCTAAAATTCTTATTGTTATTTTTTGTCAATCAAAGAATCAAAGAATAAATTTCATTTATTCATTTTTGGCACATAAAGAGCACATATGAAAGTCAGAATTGAACAATGTCAGTCATATTAAAAATAAATAAAATAAATCATTGGAAAATGATTCTTTCGCTGGTTCGATAGGTTAGTTCTACTGAGAAGATACCAGCAAGAAACTCAATTTCATACATGTATGGAAATTGATAAATGTATGGAAATAAATTGGTATGAATTATAATTTAAGTAATATTAATACTTATAACTATTATTATTCTCCTTTATTCGCATATAAATATATAATAACATAAACATATAAAGTACATTTTTAAATATATCTTAAAAAATATAAAATATATTTAAAAATATAAAAAATAGTGTCCCACCGGCATCGGGTACAGGGACCAAGCTACCGGTGGTTAGGGTTCCAGGGAAAGGAGTCTCCTCACAATGCCGTATCTAGGAGTACCGCCTTCTGCATCAGGCTCCCAGCTGCCTAACGAGAGCCTCTTATGGTGTTGGTCGGGGCTCTTAGCAATCAGCCCAATAGGCTGATATGACTATCGGGACATGATTGCCGAATCAACATTGCACATGTCAACCACCTTATGAGCCAGATCCAATTATTTTATTTGTTTGTCTTTTTCGGCTTTCATGAGGTTTTTGTCATGAGGAATGGTGACATCAACAATCATTGCAAGGCGCTCTAATCGATCTATTACCACTATATCGGGCTTATTGGCGACAATAGTCCTGTCAGTGATAATAGATCGATTCCAGTGTAATGTGATACGACCATTTTCGAGAACTAGGTCAGGCACATACTTGTAGTAGGTGTGGCACCTCCGAAGTAACAAGATTGTATTTAAAGGCAAGTTGCTGATGTACTATCTTGGCCACTTGGTTATGTCTGTGCAAATACTTTCGCAAGACGAGGACAACCGAAATAGTATGTCTGAGTGATTCACCGGGGTGGTGGCATGCCTAACAGATGTCCACCGTAGTGGCCCTCGGAATCTACCTCCGGTAGTTGTTCGTCGTCAACTTCGTCCGTAATTGCAAAGACATCCTCGGTTTCTCCGAAAAGATCACCAAACCGTAGCCAAGATACGGACGCTTTTAAGTTTATATCGGGCTTATTTAAGGCCTGATGAAATCTACTAAATATTACAGGTTTACGCCAGTTCTCTTTAGCCAACGCAAGCGGAGTTAAACCGTTGTCCACTGCAACCACATCACGGTGCATATCAGTGTTTGCATGTAAAAAATATTCTCTGAAGTTGGTAAATGATGAATGCTTTTGGTGGCATTTGGACAAAGAAAAAGTCTAGACATTCAATATTTAATTTATTTCTTAATTAGGTAAACCGACCTTCACATGGCCAGAAGGTTGGCTTTTTTAGCACAGAGAATACACATTAAGGTATGATTCCGAAGCTGACCGCATATGACTATGATTCAGTACATACAATACATACATTAGGTACAATCAGCCTCAGAAACATGTTGATGAACATAGTGCTCAAATTGACCTTAATTCCTTGATTTCCTCCACTTCCTATTGACGGATTGTTGTGATATTTTGTGCACACCTTTGGTTCGGACAATTTAAATCATTAAAACAGCCTGATTGGTCTTATTCACTTTGTTTTAAGATCATTTTGACACTTTGTAGTCAAGATATTTTTGACACTGACGGTACATACATAGCATACTAGCTTTTGCCCGCGGCTCCGCACGCGTGGATGTCGGTTCCCGGCAATTATTCGATTTTTTCTCAACGTACAAACCTTCCCTGGACTTCCACTAATAATTCAAGACTAAAATTAGCCAAATCGGTTCGTGCGTTCTGGAGTTATAGCGTCAGGAAGGAAAACCCGACTTATTTTTATATAGTAGATAAGCGTAATTCATTGCGACTTCTCCAGTTGCAGTGCAGTGCGTCTGCAGTTGTCGTACGCGGTCCCCTTCAGAATTATACCTTTACCATATCACGTGGCAATGCTGTCAATCTTCTACGAACTATAGAATAAATCTTATATTATGTATTATTATATAATAGTATAGATATTATAAATTTTAAAAGTTATTTTAGTTAGAGACCTTTTCAAAATAGCGTATTAGGATATTCAGCAAATCTAATTCGGTAATTATATGTCTCACGAACAAATTTACGTACATCGTACGCCTTTACTATAGCTTTCAAAGTCTTCAAAAACGCTGAGAAGCCGTTTTCTGCAAGGCCGCACAGAATCTTGTTATGTAGGGGTGTATTGACTTCCCATTTGGGTTTCAATTCAAGTGCGTCTTCATCTGTTGACAATACAAGTTTGGTTAACTATATATACATATCTACATTCTTTATAGTACGAAATACAAAATGAAGAAGATCATACACACCGTGGTCCAAGGCGCGCTGTAATTCACTTCCTAGGATCACGGTTGATTCCCCGATGACTTCGCAAGTTGTTGTTTCTGGACCAATCACGTAGTACCTTCTGCCATTTATTTTTTTCGTACCGCTGAGATAAATTGATTTTCCATAGACAGCTTTAGAAAAAAAAAAACCCGGATTATTTATCCAATTTCAACAGAGTCATACAACATATTGCCTGCACAATATGTCCTCAGTTAAATTGCGATTCATGAAAAATGAAACTTCTTGGGTGGGACTCGAACCCGCGATGTTTGCCTTACAGGGGGAATGCCTTGACCAACTCGGCTACCGAGACACGCCCAATGTGATTCAAATTTCCCTTTTATTTTTATCCGTCTTTAAGGCGACGGTGGAGCCATCTACCGATATTCCTACGAACTATCGGAACCAATAAATGAGTCGCTTATAGACGGATAAAAATAGAAGGGAAACTTGAATCACATTCGAAAGGGAAAGATCGCGGGTTTGAGTCCCGCCCGAGTAGTTTCATTTTTCATGATGTATTCGATTTGTATAGTTAGCATACATAATGCTGTAAAATTCATTCAAGATAATGAATGTCATTCTAGGATACGTGCCTTAGTGTTATGGGTTCCATTCAAAGCTTTCACTTAGGAATGCGGGGTATTCTCCTGCTTTTGATTTGAAATACCTATACAGGTATTACAGCTTTTGTAAGGGTACTTACGCTACCCATACTTACTTGACTCAGCGTAGTAAGTTCCTGTGAACGTTTTTCCTGATTCGGTTAACACAAGTTCAACGTCGCTGGATATTGTAATTTCGGCTTCCATCTTTTGTGTTTGCTGTTTTGTAACTATGTTATATCTAAAAATAATAAATATATTATTTAGATAGGCATAGAAGACAGGTATCTACTTAGTGTCGAGAAACGCAAGCACATAAGGCCACATTGAAGATGGAGGGACATATTTGCACAGAGATTTATTTGGTCGAGAATGCATGAGATAGGTAGGGTAACGGACGTATGGAGAGTTATTGGGGAGGCCTATAAAACGCTTATTTCCCCATTTAGAATCACGTTAATTATTTCAGGAGCTTAAAATATGATAATGAAAGCATTTAAGCATATATAATTCGTTAGTAATATAATAAATAAAGATTTTGTAGCGATCTCCATCAAACAATTTTGTCCATCCGTACATGGTGTTTAAAACTATCCAAATTACTGCAGAATCAATTTAAATTAGAATAGTTATGGTTGTATTCAGTCACATTGACTAATATGTTTAGTGTATTTATTGGTAAGAAGTTGGGTGACATTGTTAAATATAGACCAACATCTATTTATTTTACACATTACTGGCGAAACAGCAGATATTGTTTATAATCCCTAGGCATAGCATACATTACCTAGGCAAAATATGTAATGGATAGTAATATTTATTATAATATTTTATACATTATTGCCTGCATTATACTTATACATTGCGGGTGATATAGATACCAAGTGAAAGTGTCGAAAAAATTCAATATCTTACGAGTTGTATTCCGGTTTCGAGTTTTTGAATCCAGTAATATTGATATTCTTGAAGTGGAGCACCATCCCCGCTTCATTGTCAAGATCGACATCAGTTGATGGTACAATCAACGGATCTATCGGCTCTATACCTAAGCTTGGGTAGCCTGCGTAGGTTTTTGACAAGATATGCAGTGGTTGGCGCTTTATACAGTCGAAGTCATTAACCACACATTGAGGGACAAGATCGTCTGGAAATTATTAAGCAGTCTTTTTATGATTTCCTTGAAGTACCTACCAAATGAAGAAGTAAGTAATTTATTATATTTTTCACTATCTGTGGGTTTGGTTGACGTGTTTACTAGTCCAATCAATATCATCATCCCCATCATAGCGTCAAGTCTGCTTCGGGGCCCAGCGTCTACATATCGGCTTTTTATCTATGAATTGGTTTGCATTGTTACACCAAAAGCCATGTTTTATTTCTGTACACTCCTATCCATCCAAAGGTTGCCTGAAGGAGATTGTTGTATACAATAAGGTCACCCATTGTACAGTATTTTATGTATGATTTTTCTTTTATTTTTTTTACTTTTACTTTACATAACGCAATTAGGAAAAAACCATAAGGTCATAAGATCAGTGAAACACGCATGTCATCACAGCATGATGAGTATCAAATAGGTAATGCCTTATATTGTTTATTGATCTAAGACACAATACGTTGACGTATGTCGTCATTAATTTATTTTTATAATCTACTTGACATTGGTGAAATTACAGCGACTATGCTGTAAACTTCATTCAGAGATGAAGGATCAACAGGTTTCATCAGCAAAGCTCAGTTGGCAGAGCAGTCGCCCTGTAAGCGAAAGGTCGTGAGTTCGAGTCTCACTTGAGCATTTCATTTTTTCCAATGTTTTTCGAACTTAACAGTTAGCATAATAAATGCTATAAAAATTCATTCAAATTTAACAAATTAAATATTTGATTGATCGTAGCCGGCTGCATTAACATCGATCGTCTTGAAGTAAGTAACTCTGGTATGTAGGTATGTAGTATTATTACATTTTTGTTTACCGAATTTACTAGTCGGTAAGTAACTAGTTCCTATTATATTTTTGTTTTCTCGACTTATATAGACTAGGCAACACAACACAAAAACTTACCCTCTCCAATAGAAAAGGAAACAAATGCAAGGAGCAAACAGATTCTCAAAGCCATGTTGCTGATACCTATTTCGAGCACAAGATGAGTTGCAACTGACATGAGACTTTTGTTTTATAAGAGCATAAATATCTTGCGATACAAGTAAACATATCTATAATCCATCCATTATATGTGTTTTCTTATCAATTTACAGGAATGGCTGGGGTCAAAGAATATCAAAACACTTAAAAAGTATTTGAATGAGGAAAATCAGGTCTTAAATTAGGTATACTGCTCAATCACCCACTTATTTAAATATTGAAATACTCACCATAATGGCCTTTATACCTTTAAACGAAAATCTAAGTAAATTAATTTTTTCCACAGGTTTTCTCAAACTTTTGCTCCACGAACCCATGTAAAAGTTTCCAGATGATAGCGAAACTCTTAGCTAATTAAATCTCTCCCGTTTCCCGGAAAATAAATATTTTAGTATAATATTTAATAGTTATTTGTTATACAAGAGTGCAAAAGTTGATTTTTAACCGCGTGCTCAAGTTTGATGACTGCGCACCCGAAGGATTCTATAATTGAAATTCAAAATTAGAATCCTGAGCGTTAGCGAGGGAATCAAAAGAGCACAAGGTGAAAAATCTTTGCACTCGAGTGCAACACGTAACTTTTCATCCCACCTCAGCGAGGTAATGACTAAATGCAAAAAAACGTTTACAATTAAGAAATATTTTTTTTTTTAGTTTAGGTAGGTATTATTAACAAATAAATTATGAGTATTACAGAATAATGTTTAAAATATAAAAAATAATACTTAGGTATACTTAATTATGAAAAATTTAAAGTAACGTTGCTGCAGTTACTTACGTTGAGACTAATATTTTTGTTAGGTACTGTAATCTTTGTGTTAGTTACTTGTGTACTGTTTTTTGGTAAACTATCAGTCATACTTAGGTAATAGTACCGATTTAGCGGATTCCATTGGCGTAAATGTTGGCGAGAGAAGGCAATGGTTAGGTGTTTCGCTTTGCTATGCTTTAAAATGATGCCGTGGCATTCAAATAGTAGATTGTATAACAAGGGGGCGAAGTAGTATTTTTAAAGCTAGGGCGCTATTTTGAATCAAGAGCGAAGCGAAGGATTCTAGAATAGAATCCCGAGCATAGGGAGGCGGGAGGCGGGAGGCGGGAGGCGGGAGGCGGGAGGCGGGAGGCGGGAGGCGGAGTCGAAGTCGAAGAAGAACTCAGACTAACAATATTACGTTTGTTTGATCATAATTGGTTGAGTACAACCGGAGATATAACTAAAAGTCCCAATAGCCGACATCCATGCGAGCGGAGCCGCGGGCATCAGCAAGTTATTTATATTAGCGTGAGTTGATGTGCCTTAACAGAAAAAGAGACCGGTGTGGATTTGAATTTGATTATTGATTCAGGTACAGGTTCATATTTGGATTCGAATTCGAGTTCGTTTAACGATGTCGCTAATCGCCGGGTTCGCTAAATTGATGATATATTCTTAAGGAGCCCATTCACGATCAGTCCGCCTGCAGTTTCAGGTCATATCAGGTGATCTGCTATCTTAGGCCGACAGCGCCCACACACGAAAGTGATTTTGGCCTACCGGCCATTCCCTGCTATCAGTTTTGCGACTACACAATATGATCAGTTGGGAGTCGACAGTTTCTCATCGTACGATTGCCTGCCGGCAATTGTCTGATATCGGTATTGACGACCATTTTAACGACGATCAAAGATGGCGGAAGTGAAATTTTCGACGACATCAGTATGGGTATCATTTACGAGGATTTCGTGGTGACTAATTACGAATATTATCATCCATTTGCGATCCAAGATGGCGGACGAGAAATTTCCAATAAAGTCAATATGGGTATCGTTTTCGAAGTTTCCGGGGTTACTGATTGCGAATATATCATCCAATTAGAGATCCAAGATGGCGGACTCGATTTTTTCAACAAAGTCAATATGGGTGTGGTTTACGAGGTTCTTAGAATTGTTAATTAAATTACGAATATTTCATCCATTTAGCCATCTAAGATGGCGAACTTGAAATATCCTACAAAGTCAATAAAGGTATAGTTTTCGAAGTTTTCGGGATTGCTAATTATGAATATATTATCCATCCAGTCATCTCGGATCGCTAAATGAATAATATATTCGTAATCAGCAACCCCAAAAACGCCGAAAACTATACCTATATAGATTTTGGTGAAAATGTCGAGTCCGCCATGTTGGATCGGTATGTGGATGATATCTTCGTAATCAGCAACCCCGAAAACCCTGAAAACGATACCCATATCGATTATAGTGCAAATTTCGAGTCCGTCATATTGGATCGCCAAATGGATGATATATTCGCAATCAGCGACCCCAAAAACTCTGAAAGTATACAGAGTATAAATATATTATTATTGAATTGACGTACCGAGACAAGTCACGACGTGATCCACTACGCACCCCGTGTCAATATCAATGCGTGTCCGCGTGGCTGCTACGCGTGTCATTAATGCAGTGTCGACGTCATTTGTGAAGCAGACAACATCGAACATCCTTTGAAAAAATCCGACTCCGACGGATCACCTCGTGACACGTAACTTTGATCCGTGACAGTACACTAATCAGCGTCCACACTAGACCCGGACAGTACATCGTAACACCGTACTTTGTCTTGACGTTTGTTCCGTGTCTGACATTTCCTTTGAGTGTTCGGTATGGATAGAGGCGTGTCAGTAGCCTGCTGTGACATTGGCCGCGTGACAAAAACCCGTCCACACTAACGAACTGACACGCGTGTCTGACACGGTCACGGAGTACTGTACGGCGTAAATGTCACAAGTGTGGACGCACCATAAGGTTGTACACGATGTTCTAAATTCAAATTTACTTTATCCTCTAGAGCAGGGCTGTCCAAACTAGATGGGATCCAGGGCCAACAGACATGACTAAATATATTGGAGGGCCGCAAAATATTGAAAAAAGTAAAATGTAGGTATAATAGTTTCTTTTACAATTCTGTCAACATCAACCTCAATATTAGTAGTAGCTAGACGCAGTGCATGTGACGAGTGAAGTACCTGTCAATGTAGACCTGTATTTCGATTTTATAAACTTCGTTGTTGAATATGCACTTTCACAAAGGTAGGCATTGCCCATCATCGAGCCCATTTTTGGCCCGAAATTGGTCATTTTTGGGCAACGTGCAATAAGGAGCTTAAAAAAATCAATTCCTGTTTCTTTTCTACCCTTGTAAAAGGGGTCTGATTGCAGATCACACAGTTCCAGTTGATAATCAATCTTCACACTCTCAACTGCGATCGTTAAGGGATGAGTGAAGAGTGCTATATCAATCTCATTTTTTTTTAATCTGCGAAGCGCTGCTCAAATTCGACGATTATTTCGTATGTAATTGAAATGGTTCAAAAAATTACATTCTTCAAAATTTTTCATCTCTAAATAATGTTCTTTACAACTTGGAAAAAAAGAAAAATCTTTTTGTTGTACAGACGTTTTGAAAAATTTCAGTTTGCTTCTAAATCCATTCACATGTCCGTACAAGTTGGCTATACTTATTGCGACTATAATTCGTTCAAATGTTGCGTCACGTCAGTTAAAAACGCAAGATCATCCAGAAACTGAGGATCTTGCATTTTATATTGTAATTCGGAAGTGCCTCATTTCTCATTGAATGTACGGTTTTCTTCACATAACTTCCTCTTCTTTACATACATGATGAGATTAAAAGCTCAATATACTTAGACACAAAGCGGACAACGCAATAAAAAGTTTAAAATAATGAAAAAGTCTTTAATAACTTGCGTAATCAAAACTTTCGTCGCATTGACTAACAATTCCCAATGAATGAAATCCCCGCGTTCTCGAGAAAATAGTATGTGTGCGGTGTGATCGAATACATACCCAAAATATTTGAATTACATCGCGGGATAAATAATTTGCTCATTAATGTAAAAGAAGAAAAGCTCCTGCGGGCCGCAACAATTGAAGTTTGGACAGCCCTGTTCTAGAGGATAAAAACGACTTTTGCACTCAGAAATCGAAAAGCAAAATTACTCTTTCTGAGATGGGGGATGAAAAATATTTTATTTGTCAAAGTATTAATGGGAAGGGTAGCTTTGTTTCTTCTCGCAAAAGAGACAATTTTAGAAGTAATTTTCGATAATTTGAATAGGTTAATTCTAGGCAAGCGTGCTCCGGCCTCATCGTTACTTACCAATAAGTGAGCGTAGACCAACTAGAGCCTATCAGTCATAAAATAACCATAATTCTGACTCGATATCAAGTCGATTTTCTGTATTTCGTTTTAAACATGACGCATTCATGTAGCAAAGGGTAAAAGATAATTGATCGCTTAGCCTAAATAGTAAATATATCATAAGCCTCCTTTTTAAATCAGCTTAAAGAGTTTCATTGAAGAGCGTAGGTATGGGAACGCGTGGCGAATTCATTCGCGCGAGTCATTCATCAACTCGCGGGCAATAAACTTGCGGGAAACCGCGAGTTGGCAACTTTCAATTTTTGATTATTTTCCTGTCGTCAACTCGCGCGATTGTCAAAATTGACGTATTTGTGTACAGTCAGTTACGAAAACTTTATAGTAAATTTAATATAGTTTGGTACCTATTTAAAATGTAGGTACTTTATAACATATTATAAGCTATGTTATAGAATATAGTATAATAGAAGAAGTTTGTAAGTGGTATCAAGGGATGAAAAAAGAAAAGCGAGTGACTGTCGTGGTATGGACATACTACGAAAAAGGATCAAAGTAATATCACAGAATAGGTAATAGTACTAGCGTACAGAATGGAAGCTCACACCCCCGGGCAGATTTCATTTCCTCACCCCGCACGTTCGTATCAGAAAAATCCATCTTTTATTATTATGTAATCCATTAGAATAATTAATAGATCAGAAACAATGCATGCTGCCCAACATGAGGGGGCCGGATGACTCCTACAGGAGACTCTATGCGGGAGTCGTGCGGTTCATGGCCCTATATGGGTGCCCGATATGGGCAGAGACCCTGAAAATCTACAATGCACGTATGCTGGGTGGGCCGCAGCGTGCAATGGCCAGCAGGGGGTACCGCACGATATCCTTGGAGGCGGCGAGTCTCCTTGCCGGATCCCTACCGTGGAACCTGGATGCGAGAGCCCCTTCGATGCTATATCGGTAACGAAAGGAGGCGCGGGAGCAGGGACGGGAACCCGAGCCTGGAGAAATTCAGGCCGTGAGGTCCCAGTTCCACCGGGATATGGTAGCTGAGTGGGAGCTACGACTTGGGCGACCAAGCGCAGGGCATGCCGTAATATCGGCAATGAGACCCATCATAGAGGAATGGCTAGAGAGGCCACACGGCAGCTTCTCGTACCGGCTGACGCAGGTGATTAACGGAGTTACCTGTGTCGGATCCGGAAGGAGCCAACGTCCGCGTGCCATCACAGTGGTGCGAGGGAGGAAACAGAGCTGCACACGCTGACCGAGTGCCCGTCGTGGGACACGCCGAGGCGTGTCCTAGTGGCAGCTCTGGGGGTGGGAGTCGTCACACTCACCACATTGCCCACAGCGATGGTACGATGTGCGAACGCTTGGGGTGCGGCCGCCTCCTTCTGCGAGCAAGTAATGCTCGAGAAGGAGGCGGTCGGTCGGGTCCGGACGAGACTCCGGGCCCGGGAAGCCCGCGAAGTGTGAAGGCGAACCAGACGTGGGAGGTCGCATAGCGATTTCCATCCTCCATGAGCACTGGCCTGGGGGTGACCGGTGGAGCCGCCTGTCACCCTAGCAGAAGCAGGCCGCGGCAGTGGCGCAAAGTGCGCCTCCCCGTACTCTAGGCTAGATGGGGACACTAAGGTCCCCACAACCCGAAGGGAGCCATCTCGAATGAGATGGTCTTGGATCTGCCGGGGTGCGAGAGAAATGCTTTCGGTAATCTCACCTCCGGCAACCAAGGACCCAAGACGGCGTGCGTTTTGGTCGGTTCGAGTCCGACATAACCGCCTCCACCGGCTCCGTGGGGATTTTTCGCACGATAAAAAAAGGCGCTGCGCTTGTCTGCCACTGTGATATAAAAATATAAACTTAGCTCCACAATACAAAAAACACAAAAAACTTCCACATTTTTACTAGACGAAATCTTAAATGTATAAAAAATTAACTGCACTATTACTTTTTACCCCTAGGTTTATCCTATTTTGGTCTTATCAATATTAAGCTTATTTTTCATTAGCTTAAAATGTACTTTGTCTTGTCTTACAATAAAATTTAATCACCACAAGAAAAAGACGATATTCATACGACGTTTCATTCGTACGACATCGTTACATAACCATAAATAACAAATAGCATGTTTTATGCATCATTGGCCGTCTCCCCCTCACCTCATTTTGCACGTCTATATTGAAATCTAAAATAAATTATTATAAAAAAAAAGTAAATAGTTACTTCAACCAATGCGGGTGTATAAATGCGCGAGTATAAAAGTTGGTTTTATATTAAATTTTTGGTTTCGATCCATTTTTCTGACTGTACTTTAATATTCACGCGAGTTGACGACAGCAAAATAAAATAAAATTCAAAAATGCCAACCCGCGGTTTCCCGCAAGTTTATTGCCCGCGAGTTGATGAATGACCCATTCGCGCCCGTCCGTGCCATCATGTTCTACCAAGTGTGCCCATGTACCTACATCGAGGCACTATTACGAAACGCGAAACCTTGAAAGTCGAAAGGCGAACCCCCAGGGATTCGCGTACCTACTCCACTTTGAGAAGCTCTTCTCCATACAGTGCCCCTAAAGTAAAATTGTATTGTACCTACGTGGACATCATGACTACTCGTATATCTTTTTGCTTTCCAGAAAGAATATTTTTCTGACCAAATATGTATTGTTTTTATAAAACGTCAACATTCTAATTTGCTTTAGTGTAATCATATTATCTCTTTAAGATGTAACAATAAGAAATATTGACTTTATTTATACAATAGTTTGTGATATTACTATGTAAATTGAATGTTAAAACCGACATTGTAATATTAATATTGTAATTGCTTCTCTCACTAACGGTACGGTAGAAGACTGTATTGAGAGATAATTGACAGAATTACTGGCTGGAGCTAACAATATAGTAGAACAAACACCTGCTGAAGGAGTGACGCGGACTTCAGAAACAAGACCTAGAGTGGATCCATGAATGGGTAAATTATTAGTGTCACAGAAGTTACAGGAACAATAAAAAATGAACTAGACAGTATAAAATGTATTTTTTAATCAGTATAGAATGCGTTTATCTCCAATGCCTTTGTTAGAGCTCTTAAACTCTTAAAGAACGCTGTAAAGCCATTGTCTGCAATCTCGCACAAAACCTTGTCTCGTAGTGTCGATATTTTGGCTTGCCATTCGGGTTTCAATTTACTTACGTCCTCATCTGTTGACAATGCAAGTTTAATTAACTAATTATTATTCTAGACACGAACAGCACACTCATCTTTCATCTTTGCGCAAGAGAAGTAGCACAATCAAACAATTAAGTAGCCTACCGTCGTAGTCCAGTGCTAGGCAGAGGACTCTACCAATGATGGGAAGCTTTGGCGTACTGTTTCTACGCTGACCAGACGGGTTGGTACAGGGTTTTATTTCGAGACTAGCTTTTGCCCGCGGCTCCGCCCGCGTGAGCGTCGGTTATCGCGACCAAACATTGCCTATGTCCTTTCTCAAGGTCTAGTCTACCCTTATACCAAATTTTATCGAAATCGGTTCAGTAGTTTCGGCGTGAAAGCGTAACGTACAGACAGACAAACAGAGTTACTTTCGCATTTATAAATATTAGTATGGATTACAGAGCAAGTTCTCGCAGTGATATCTGCTACGGATTTTTCACGACACCCTTCGGATGAGATAGGGTGATACTTGTATTATTTTTCCGTCACCCGCTACCGATTTTAACTTGGTTTCTGAGTGAATGTCGGTTACTATCCTTCTCTTACAAGCGAATTGTTGGTATGAGGAATCATTGAAATGTTACATTAATAAAGATTAAGATCATACACACCTCGGTCCATGGCGCTCTGTAAATCACTTCCTACAATCACAATTGGGTCTCCGATGACTTCGCAGCTTGTTGCTTCTGGACCAATCACGAAGTACTGTTTCCCATCTGCACCTTTTGTGGTACCAGTACCGTAAACTGATTTTCCTATGACAGCTGTAGAAAAAAAACAAGAGTTGATTTGACTACAGTAAAAAAAACTTTGCAATTGATTCTTAACTTCAGCGAGGTCTGCTTGCTTACCAACTCTTCGCTATTCACTTTGCACGGCTGTGCTTTTGCATCTCAGGATAAGGGTAATAGCTGGAGGCTATGTACTAGGGGATGAGAAGTTCTCCCATCCGAAAATCGGATTCCACTAAACTGAACGGTGTGCCATATTTATTTAGTTATTTATTTACACTTTATGCACGTTGTACATAGGCGGACTTAATGCCGTAGGCATTCTCTGCCAGTCTACCTTAGGGTGGTGCAGAGCTATTACGAGGTAGGCGCATATTAATGTGGAAGATTTAAAGTGATGACATTTCGACCAAGTTTAGATATAGATGACTTACTTATACTTACATAAACAGTACATAGACCTACATATAAAATACATCTGACTGATAAACATATAATATATAACCCATATATAAAATTCTCGTGTCACAGTTTTCGTTGCCATACTCCTCCGAAACGGCTTGACCGATTTTGATGAAATTTTTTGTGCTTATCCGGTATCTATGAGAATCGGCCAACATCTATTTTTCATCCCCCTTAATGGTGCAGCGGGAACGGGATCTGACGCGGATCGCGGGGCGGGAAAAAATTGGCGGTACGAAGTTCGCCGGGACAGCTAGTAACCCATAAATATACACAAATAGAATATAACATAAATATATATATATATACGTACATAAATTAGAGTAGAAATATCATTATTAATATTATGCACCATTAGGGGAACTGTACGTGTCTTGAAACTCTACAAGAAATCTTAAGTCCCCCCATATGTCGAACTATAGAACTTTGATATTACCACCGGGTTGTGAAGGTCTGGCAGATGTTTTACAGGAAATCTCGATCTCAGGTTAATTATCTTCTTCTTCATCTTAGCGTTAATCTCAGTCGCATCCGATGTTTTCAGCTTGGAGTCTAACTGCGGATTTAGCTAAACTTCGATATTTTCTGTGAAGCGATTGCCATCTGACCTCCACAACCCAAAGACGATATCGCAGCATTACAGCTAGACCAGTTGATGGACTTTTGAGGGCTCCAACTACCCGTAACGACTGCCATAGATGTTCGTATGGCAACCGGGACCGACGGCTTAGCGACCAGACCAATACAAATACCCATATTCATGCATACAAATATTTGCATTGAGCGGGGATCGAACCTACGCCTCCTGCGTAGCGGCCGCGTTCACTATCGCTACGCCATGCGCCACCCAGGCTGTCGATTCGAATTATGTCGGTAATTAATTACTTACTTGATTTAGCGTAATAAGTTCCTTTGAACGTTTTTTTCGATTTAGTTAACACAACTTCAACGTCACTGGATATCGTAATGTCGGCTTGCATCGTTTGTATCTCGTGATTGTCTTTAGTTTCGTCCATTCTACAAAATATAATAGAACCAAACTACATTAGGGTTAACTACTTAAAAAAAACACTTTATTATATATAACAACAAGTTAGCATAGGTGAAAATGTTATTCAGACAATACAATATCTGGCCTGCAGGTAGGTCTGACAATACAATATCTGGCAAACAGCCAGACCCTTTGCGTCGTTTGAGCGTGATAAACATTCACTAAACTGCACAAATTTTCATATTAATTAGTAGCTAGGATATCATGAGTCCATGACCCTAACAACCATACTCAAAGTTAAAGGAACTTGAATGTACAAATTCTTTAAAATCTTACTTGTAGTCCAGTTTGGAGTCTTTGAATCCAGTAATATTGACATTCTTGAAGTGGAACACCACTCCCCCTTCATTTTCAAGGTTGACGTCAGTTGAGGACACAATTAACGGATCTATAGGTTCTATACCCCATTTTGGGTAGCCCGCATACGTTCTTGATAAAAATGTTTGTGGTTGGCGCTTTATACAATCAACGTCATCTCGCGCACATCGCTCGAAAAATTCTTCTGGAAAATAATAATTACAACAATCATTGATTTGTCTTCGATTTAGTAAAGCTCGAATCGCATTATTGGGAATCCTGAGGTCACGAACACCCTCGAGCCTTTGCAGATGCGTAGAGATGTTGCGTCTTTGGCAGTTTTCTACCGTCTCTACAATGGTGAATGTTCTGACGAGCTCTTCCAATCAGTCCCACCCTCCCCTTTCCTTCACAGGACGACACGTGCAGGGCTAAGATGCCATCCATTTACGGTGCAGAGTATACCTGCTAAAACCAAGCGTTTCAGTGATTCATTCCTATGCCGCACCACTAAGACCTGGAATTCCCTGCCAGCTCACGTGTTTCCTTCTTCCTACAGTCCCGGGTCCTTTAAGCGGGGCTTGAAAAGGCATCTAATGAGGCCGTCAAGCTGAGTGCCACCACTGTTAACATGGTAAATGTTTATGATGGTGACCCTCTTTCCGAGACTTTGCCTTTAGCTTAACATCAGGCGAGGTGAAGTCAAATTGACGTGTCCTGTACAAAAAAAAAAGAATCATATCTTGGACCTAAATCAGATGAGCCTGGCGCGCGCAGATAGTTTTGTAATAATCTATACCGCAGTAGCATCCCGTGCTACCATCAAAATACATCCAAGAAACGTGTACTGCGCGTATACAGTACATTTTCGAGCACATTTTAGGACCAAGATATGCGATTCGAGCTATATAGATATGCTCCGGATGGCGCCAATTGTAATGTTTAATAATAGTTGTGAGGTAGCATCAAAAATAGGCATAGATAAACGGCTTGCCATATCCATTACTTTGTGATAAAATCTGGTAACGACTCAGTTATCTTTTGTTTGCGAGTGCGGAGTTAAAAGTTTATTTGTATTGGATGATTGAATTAATTTTAGATGTGGCACGCGGCATCAACTTAAAACACAGTGTTATCTAGATCCAAAACACAGAAAATATATTAAAAGCCTCTTCCAAAGTCAAACGATCAGACGCACGGCAACCCGCCATCGATACTCCGTGGACATTCAAATACCTTTATCATACGTACCACCAAGGAGCGGAATGCCGTGCCCCAGTCTGTATTACGGGATAGCTATAACTTGGATGTCTTTAAGACTAGAGTGATTAGGTTACTTATAGGCAAGCGTGCTTCACCGTCGGCCGCATCGGCACTTATCGACAGGTGAGATACTCAGACTCAAAGAAATGAAAGTTATTCTTATGGTCTGAGGGTAAATAATGATTATTCCGAACCTGACCCTATTGTGGGTTAGGTTAGGAACTTGAAAAAATATGTGATATTTGAACCGGTTGCGGGTTAGGTTACAAACTTGGAAATTTGTTCCGAACCTAACCCTATTCCTAACCTGACCCGACATCTCGTTCCTATCAAAACCCGAATTGCGCATATTTCTGTTACTTTTAATAGCCGAAGTGCGGTAATTCCAACTTCTGTAGGTTAGGTTAGGTTAGTACTGTGACCACAACGCACGAGCCGAGCGAAGCGAGCGTGTCGCGGCAGCGGCCGGCGAAGTGCCAGATCTTCGCAATTTGGCTTATGATAGGAACGAGACGTCGGGTCAGGTTAGGAAGAGGGTTACATTCGGAACAAATTTCCAAGTTTCTATCCTAACCCGCGACCGGGTCAAGTTTGCGGGTCAGGTTCGGAATAAACGGTAAATAATGGTCAAACGCAACCTCTAGCCAAGTCATAAAAAAGTAGGTACCTAAAGTAAATAGGTTAGATACAAGATGACTTACCCCCTCTAACGGAAATGAAAACAAATGCAAGAAGCAAATAGATTCTGAACACCATCTTCTTGAAGTTTCGAGCACGAGATTAATGAGTTATAATATAGTGAACTTTAGTTTTATATGAGAGCAAATATTCTGCGATACAAGAAAAACATATGGCAAGGGTCACACTTTATCAACTGTGGTGGCAACGCGTTGGATTATCGTTAATAAATAATAGCGAATTGAAAATATGTGTTCTGATTAAACTATCGTGTTAATCCTACTAATATTCTAAATATTAAGCTTGTAAGATGTTTGTATGTTTGTTACTAAATCACGCTTATTCACACTGACCGCAATTTTTTTCAACGTGCCTAAATGCCTTTGGTGTTCCTCTCGGAGCTTCCCATCGGAGCTAGTGACTCCCACATAACCTCGGTTATGTTGGATTCGGGCAGACAGCCGTGCGTCCGGACCATAGAAAGCCCCCTCGGGACCCAAATACGGCGTCCCAATCTTTCTTCCCCAGGGAGTGGACATCGCGCAGCGTTCTCAGCCTGTTTCTGCAAGGGTAACAAGCGGCTCCACCTTTCACCCCTGTGACCACGCTCAAGGAAGACGTCATTTAATGACCTCCGATGCTCAGGCTCAACGTACCTGGTTGAAATTTGGCGTAGGGATAGATTGCAGCTTGGAATAGTTATGATAACTATGCTGAACTGTTATCTAAGTATCCAGTTAAGTTTGGATTCAGCTTATAGATAAGTATGTACCTAACTAAACAAATGATTTTGGTACCTATTTGTCATACAGATAAGAAAATGTTATAAAACATAAATATGTTTACATGGGTAGCTACCTACTATTATAATGACTTGCAAATATGGAGTATACTCGTGCCTAGATAGATAATATGTTATTTCGAAAATTTTGAGGGGCCACATCTGAATATTGAACTTTGAATGGGTCAGCCATCAGTCAGTTCTCAAACAATTTTATCTTCTGTAGGTATAAAAATCAATGCCACTTTTCGTTGTAATGTTATTACCCGTGGTTATAACTCAACAACGCCTTTACCGATTTGGCTAATTTTGGTCTTGAATTATTCGTGGAAGTCCAGGGAAGGTTTTCACGCCAAGAAAAATTCGAATATTTGCCGGGAACCGACATCCATCCATCCGGAGCCGCGGGCTAAAGCTAGTAAATTATAAGAGGAGCCATTACATTATTACTAGGAGTTCGAATTGTCAAAGGTGATCCGCCAGTCGCCACTTTCAGGCATCGATAGTCCGCCACGGACTCCCCATTCCGGGGGTCGAGTCGTGAACACCGTTGTCCCCCTTACTGCGGAGGGCCAGACCGTAAGGGATGGCCCTGGGTCAGCCGGGGTGCGAGGGATATGTCGATGACAACCTCACCTCCGGCCTAGCACCAGGACCCACGGCCGACCGCGGTTGGCGTGCGGTTTTAGTCGGTTCGAGTCCGACATAACCTCCCCTTCCAGCTCAGGAGCGGGGGGGGGGGGGGTATCCGAGGGGATTTCCGCACGGAAAAAAAAGGCATCGATAGTCTAAAATGTAATGTCATCGTTGCAGTAACTGCGCCACCTCAGTGGTTTAGGTTTAGTAGAATCGAGGGCCTGGATCCCGAATTAGCAAAAAATGCCAAACTTTATATCGATAGTCTTTTTATGTCTAAAATAATTTTTTTAAGGTACTTATACCGGGTGTAAGGGGAACGCTCGTCCCTAAGCCGAAAACCCCTAGTAGTACTTCAGGTACATAACACATTACCATAAAAATATATTTTCATCCCACCATCTCGGAAAGAGTATTTTTAAATTCTAAATTATAGATCTATCTTCAATATCTGAGTGGAAAAACCGTTTTTATTCTCTAGAGGATAAAGTAAATTGAATTTAGAACATCGTGTGCACTAGGTTTGTGAATAAAAAAAAACATTAAACCTATTTACTGCTACCTCTATGGTGCCGAATATATCATACAACTTTTTTTTTATTTGTTAAAAACTCAGACTCGGAACCTTCTTGGTGTTCTTTTTTCAATTTGCTTTGTACGCGGTTCTTTACGCGGCATTTTTTCACGTCATTGTTAAACCTTATATTAAAAACAAGAAACTTGAAAACAAGTGAAAAACTAAAATGAGTGATTCTAGCGACGAGGAAGTTTGTTTGACGTCAACAGAATTGACTGAAACTGTTAATAATGCGCAAATGAGCTTTCTCCCTCAACAATCACGCGAGAAGTATTTAAAGATTATTCTGTAAAACTTACCTGTCATAATGTAGTAATTAATACCTAAACTGAAATAAGAGTGTACCTATCTTGTGATTGTAAACGTTTTTTTTTTGCATTTAGTCATTTTCTCGCTGAGGTGGAATGAAAAGTTACGTGTTGCACTCGAGTGCAAAGATTTTTCACCTCGTGCTCTTTTGATTCCCTCGCTAACGCTCAGGATTCTAATTTTGAATCACTCGCTGCGCTCGTGATTCAATTTTAGAATCCTTCGCTTGCTCGGTCATCAAAATTGAACACGCGGTTAAAAAGCAACTTTGCACTCTTGTATAACAAATAACTATTTTATTTTTTTTGTTTTTGCATTGTTTATTCTCCAGCGTGTTCGTAAAGCTAAATGAAACAGTAATTTCATAAAAAGAATATCACTACAAAAAAAATACAACTAGCGCCAAGCGCGTGTTTTTTTGTAGTGGCCCACCGATTATCAGGCTTGGTTATGTCGGACTTAAACCGACTCCAAAAATCAAAGATCAAACCACGTCATCCTGGGTCTCAATGACCATTTTGTAGGTTTACCCAATTAGGCACTTTCCTTGTACACCGGCTGACCCTGGGCCATTTTTTTGGTTTACCATCTCATGGGTGGGGGCTGGAAACTACCTCTTGCATCGGAAGGGCGACGCCAAAATTGCCTGGATTCAAAGGTGACAGGTGACAGTGTGACATAGTGATAGTGTGACAGGCAGCTACAGATGTCTCCCTGAGCCATCTACGCTTGAAGAACCAGCACGCCCTCTTCCTGCACTCCAGTGTGCCCTCTGATAGAAATAGCTAGCTGCTGTAGCTAGCTAATGGTAGGTACCAAATATTAAAAACTACAGAATTACTTTCGCAGTGTTCTCATTTTACAAGGGTTTTTAACTCGCGAATGATAATGGTGGCATTTGGAAAATTAAAAAAAAAGACTAGACTTAGATTAAAAAAGTATTTATTTCTTATGGCAAACCGACCCCATAGTTAGAATGCTCAAATGATATTACATACAAAAATCACTTTTTAGCGTACAATATAGAATGCTGTCTGTCTTCTAAGAACGTTCCCTTATGCCTACGATGCGGAGGATGTTTAGGTTTATTTTGTATTATTAGATTATATAACCGTTTTTTATGTATTATTAGATTATAATATAACCGTTTTTTATGTATTATTAGATTATAATATAACCGTTTTTTATGTATTGTATTATGTGTTGTGCCAGTTATTTTAGTTTGAGACCATTTCATCATATTTAATGTAAGGGTAATCAGGAGGAAAATAAATCCGCCTATTAGGTGTCTCTATATAGAATTGAGGTATATCGTAGGCCTTCGCTAGTGCTCTTAAATTCTTCAAGGATGTTGAGAAGCCTTTATCTGCAAGGCCGCACAGAACCTTGTTACGTAGGGTTGTTATATTGGCTTCCCATTGGGGTTTCAATTTAACTGCGTCTTCATCTGTTGACAATATAAGTTTGGTTAATTATATACTTCTTCTGTAAATCCCTGACATTTGGTTATCCGAAAAACTTGTATTTAGTTGCCAGTTATCATCTGGACAAAGGTGCAAAAAGTAAAAATTTAACGGGTCAATCAATTTCCGTCAATCATAGAAATGTTAGATTTTAGTTAATAAATTAGTATTAAGATCACACACACCTTGGTCCAAGGCGCGCTGTAATTCACTTCCTGGGGTCACGGTTGGTTCCCCGAGGACTTCGCAGCTTGTTGTTTCTCGACCTACGGCGAAGTGCTTTTTCCCATTTATATCTGCTACGCCGGTGGCATAGTCTGATTTACCACGAACAGCTTTGGAAAAAAATTAAGGATTATTTATCCACTTTTTATAGAGTCATCTTATTAGTTTAATGGTTTTCATTCGAGGCCTTCACCTAGGAACATTGGATAGATACTCTACTCATGATTTGATTGATGATTGATTGAACTATGAATGTATTAAGTAAGCATTGCACGAATTGATCCAGAACTACACAAACCAGACTAGCCTGTGACATGTAGGCTCATAGAAGAAGTGTAACGACAATGGCCGCTTTTACAGTGTTTCATATCTAAAATGTTGTCTTGAAGCTCTGTTTTCCCGTGATGTAAATCAGATATTAACCATCCCCAATAAATTGATAACTTCTGCCCTTCCAGCGAATTTATAGCTGGAACGCCACGGCCGCCCTCAGCCAAGAGGTTGCATAGATCAGCACTGTTGCACTAGTCAGTGTGCTAACTGCCCATGTTCCATGTAGAGCAGCGGTCTGTTTTGGCCTACATGCCGTGCCCGAACATGGCAGCCACTTGGAATTTTGTACCAATACTTACTTGACTTAGCGTAGTAAGTTCCTATGAACGTTTTACTCGATTTAGTTAATACAAGTTCAACGTCACTGAATATTGTAATTTCCGCTTCCATTACTTGTGTCCCCAGTTTTGTAGTTGGTTCATATCTAAAAATAATAAACCGAGTATTTAGGTATTTTCTAAATCGTGAAATAAGACACGCAAGTGTGTCATTAGTGTTCAAGGCCAAAGAAAAGACTGGACACTCTAAAATATTCAACATCTTACGAGTAGTTCAGTTTGGAGTTTTTGAATCCAGTAATATTGACATTCTTGAAGTGGAGCACCATCCCCGCCTCATTGTCAAGGTCGACATCAGTTGATGGTACAACCAACGGATCTAGCGGCTCTATACCTAAGCTTGGGTAGCCTGCGTAGGTTTTTGACAAGATATGCAGTGGTTGGCGCTTTAAACACTCAGCATCATCTGGCACACATCGAAGGATAAGTTCCTCTGGAAAATGAATGAACGATATTGTTATTCAAATTTCCTTAAATCACCAAATAAAATGGCAAATAATTTGTCACGTGTAATCTGCGGTGTTGATGACATATTTATCAATGCGATCAATATCTTCGTCATCGTCATCATGGCATCAAGTCCTGGTCGCACTCGAAGCTCTCGACGCAGAGCCCAGGGTTTTCTGCTCCATGACGCATGGTTTTCAACAACCTAGCAGTATGAGAGTAGCATAGCATAAATAACCGTATTAGTACAGAACAGAACTAACACAGTTATTGGTTCTGTGATTAGCACGCATGTCGGCTCTAGCGCTGGCCCCGCGCCGGCCACTTTTCACAGCCGTTTAGGAGGAAATTTACAAGCAATTAGATAATAACATACGTAGATAATTAAGATGAGTATTAAATAGATAACAGGTTGAAATCTTTCTCCATTAGTTTATTTCATTGAAAATTAGATTTAACTTGATATTCGTAAAAATGAGGTGACGTGAGAGAAATTTAACAAATTAATAATTTTTATTTAGAAACGTTAATAGATTAGGCAAGCTACTTAACACCAAAACTCATTTGACTTACCTTCTCCTACAGAAAAGGAAACAAATGCAAGGAGCAAACAGATTCTCCAAACCATCTTGCTGATATTTTGAGCACAATAGTAACTGACAAGACACTTTTGTTATATATAAGAGCAAATGTTCTGCGATACAAGTAAACACATTTAGATATAGTTACAATAAGAACATGATTATGGCAAGGGTCACACTTTATCAGGCTTAGCAACACGTTAGAGTTGCGTGTACCAAACGACTTCGTTACGATACTAATCTACTGTCCGAGTGACGTATTTACCCTAGGTCCAAGGGGATCATGGCCCGGGGCGGCAGACTGCGAGGGGCGGCAAGCTCCGCGGCGGCGGCGCCAAATGCACCTCCCCGTAACCGGGGCTAGATGGGGACACTGTGGTCCCCACAACCCGAAGGGGGCCATCTCGAAAGAGATGGACCTGGGTCTGCCGGGGTGCGAGAGATATGCTTTTGGCAATCTCACCTCCGGCAACCAAGGACCCAAGACGGAGTGCGTTTTAGTCGGTTCGAGTCCGACATAACTGCCTCCACCGGCTCCGTGGGGATTTTTCGCACGATAAAAAAAAAAAAAAAAAAAAGGGACGGCAAACTCTAAGTCTATCTTTGGGCGTGTTTTAGGGTCAAGTTTACATACAATATTTTTTATTTTGATCTTTTTAAGCTTAGCCAGCCAGTAATAACTACATGACGCTCTTATTTTAATTGACATTTTAAATACAAAACAGTAAATAACATTTGCGTTTTCGTTGCATTGACGCTTTCAGGGAAAGTATTTTGAGTAAAATACCTGATTTGCCCTTGTACACTTGTGTAGAAGAATCTTACGCAGAATTGACCAACCTGGTCGATGCTGAGTTTGGGAGAATTTTTACCTCAAAAACATTATCGGTTGGCGGCCGCCCTGTATTCAGTGACTGGGCAACATCTGGGATTTATAGGAGCAGGAGGAGATTGTATGAGCTGTATTCTGAAAAGTCATACAATTTCAACCCTGCTTTTCAGAACTATGATAAAAATTACTCAAAAGTATTTAAGCGAGCCTGTTCCTTTGCGAAATTAAACTTCATTAGGAAGAAAATAACCAATTCTGTTTATAAAATTAAGACTATATATAATTAATTCCGAATGTGGGAAATCTTCATCAACTGTAAGAGATTTCCATTTAAAAATAGAAGATCGCCATGTCACGGAGGATTTGGAGGTTGCGACAGGAGTTTGAACATTTCTTCGCAAATATAGCTTCCACTACAACCAAAACTCTTCAGTCGTCTTCTATTTCCGCTGAGGCATTGCTTGTAGAATCAACAAATAGGTGTCAGAACACGTTCGTATTCACGGTTGTTAATAGCAAGGACATCGTTAAAGCGTTTAAAACAATTGATGTTAAAAAGACCGCGGATCTATGGGGATTATCAGTCAAAACTGTGGCAAGTATAATTGATGTCATTGCTCCCCATCTAGCTGTGTTTAATGACTGTGTCAACAGTGGTGTATTTCCTGATTTAATGAAACATAGCAAAGTCATACCATTGTTCAAGGCCGGCAGCGCCACAGATCCTTCGAATTTCCGACCCGTTTCTGTGTTGCCGACCTTGAGTAAAGTATTTGAGAAACTAATTCTAGGACAGTTGCTGACCCATTTTGGTGAAAACAAATTGTTTCATGATAAACAGTTTGGGTTTACTAAGGGACGTTCGACTACTGATGCTGGTGTAGAACTGTTAAATTGTATTTACGAAGCCTGGGAGGATAAGCATGATGCTCTAGGTGTCTTCTGTGATCTATCCAAGGCCTTCAATTGCGTTCACCATGACACATTAATCAGGAAATTAGAACATTACGGAATAAGGAACAAGGCTCTCGAGCTTCTGACTTCATATTTGAACAATAGAATTCAGAGGGTCGATGTTAACGGTACATGTTCAGCAAGATCTGTGGTTTCGTCGGGCGTTCCGCAGGGTTCGATACTTGGACCATTTTTATTTCTAATTTACATAAATGACCTTCCCTACAAATACAAATACAAATAAAAATACAAATACAAATAATTTATTAGCCCAAAAAATACAGTTCAATTATAACAATGTCTACAATAAATATTAAAACAAATCACTCTTATAAAATTAAATTATTGAACTATTTAGGTACATATTGCAACATCTGCTGCTGAACTAGGTTTGAACCTGTATTTCAGCATACAGAAACTTAGGCCCCAGAATCTATGCGATATATCAATCTGCTAGGTTATCAGACATTAACAATGGTTGGTTGGGCAAGGGAGTCATATAATTACATTGCTAGTATAAAGGCAAATGGTAATTGAAAACATAAACTAACGTGTGTGTATGTGCGCGCGTGGGTATGTGATTGTGTGTGTGTGTGTGTGTGTGTGTGTGTGTGTGTGTGTGTGTGTGTTTGTATACAGTGTTAAATAGACATTTTCAATCGGTTGCAATTAGCATTACTCTGGAATGAACAGTACATTTTCTGTCTCGTCATATTATGAGAGTTTGCTTAGCCACTGATAGATATATTTTTTAACTTCTCTTATACTTAGAGAGTATATTTTATGTATTTTATTACACTTATTGTAGGTATATGGACCAAGAAAGGTAAAGAATCTACGTATAAATGTCGTTCTCGGTCTGAGGACCCGCTCACACACTGCATAATCTCTTCGCCTTGTTTGTGGACTGTCATATTTTAAGGCGGAATGTTGTTTTAAGACCATCCTGAGAATGAATAGCTGTCGTACTGTCAGTACATCACATTGTTCGTACAGGTGCCCTGTAGGATATCGGAAAGGTCTAAAAGTGCACACTTTTAATACAGTTCTCTGCGCAACCTCCAGTTGTTTAAGTGTTCCCTTAAGCGCACCACCCCAGGAAACTATGCAGTAAGTAATTATTGACTGTCACAGAGCGCAGTATATTTGTTTGACAGTTGCCGGTGTGACCACACTTCTCAGTGTTTTAAATAAATAAATGAGTTTGCGTATCCTTTTAGCTATCAACTGAACGTGCAAATTAAAACTAAAATTTTCATCGATTAAAATACCTAAATATTTGATGTTTCGGGTTCGCTGTAAAGGTTTACAGTTGCATGTCACACTAGTCCCAAGAAAAGGAGCACAATTATGCGCGGTCAGTGTTTGATCAGTTTTTAGCGATCCTCGGATGGAGTAAGCAATGTATTTAGTTTTATCAGCGTTTAATGTTAACACATTATTTCTGAGCCAATGAGTGACAACGTTTAGACCTTGCTGTGCCAAATCATAGGTATCATTCCAGGTTTTTCCAGTGAAAACAAGAGCCGTGTCATCAGCGTAAGCTATCAATTTGCCATGGAAAGGGTTTATACGGAGTAAATCATTCACGTATACTAGGAACAAAGTTGGACCAAGGATGCTTCCCTGAGGAACGCCATAGGCTATTGGGAGATCGGTGCTGATGTAGGGTCCTATCTTAACAGACTGAGATCTGTTTTTGAGGTAATCTGAAAAAAGATTAAGCTGCGTCCCTCTGATTCCCAATTTCTCCAGCTTGTCTATCACTATAGGGACAGAGACAGTATCAAAGGCTTTTGATAAATCTCAGAATATGGATATACATTTATTGCCTTTGTCTAGATTGGTGGTAATGTATTCGGTGAGGTCAGAGACTTCATCATCCGTCGATCTTCCCCTCCGAAATCCAAACTGACTTGTAGATATAAAGTTGTTGCTTTCCAAGTAGTTAATTAGTCTATTGTTTATAATCCTTTCTAGTATTTTTGAGAGCGATGGTAATATTGATATTGGCCTATAATTTTCAAAAACTTCTCTGTCACCAGCCTTATAAACAGGTAGAATTTGTGACCTTTTAAGATCATTGGGGAAGACTCCGTTTGCCAGGCACATATTAAAGATGTAGGTTAAATGAGGAACCAGTGTTTCCTTGTGTTGTTTCAATAAATCACCTGATAGTCCATCCCAACCCACAGCGCATCCGCTTTTTAATGCTGATATTAGGCTTCCTACCTCTTGCTCATCTGTATTTAAAAGCACAAATGAACGAAGAGGACCATTTGTAGATATGGACTCTTCAGCGTGGTTGGATTGTGTTTTCAGAATATTGTCAGCCAGTGTTGGACCCACATTGGAATAAAACTCATTTATGTTGTTCACCGAGTCCTGCGGCGTGTTTGAGAGTTTGAGTAGCTCTTTGGGGTAGCTCTTGTAACGTTATTAATTCCGTTTTCGGAACAAGTAGCGACACCTATCCATTTTTATAGGGAAGTGGAATCGATTTTCTTGTCCTTCCGACACTAGATGGCGGTGTTTAATCTGTTTATTGACTGCATAGACTTTTCTAGGACATTTGTTATGACTTCCTGTCAAAAATTGATTCTATAGGAACAAAAATCATAGGCGAGTGTGGTTTAATAGAATTTTCTAGCACCTTTCATTCCAGTGTCGACCAATACGAATTGCTAGATTATAAAGAGGATTTCCGTTTGGGTGTTTGCTGGAATATTCCATAATAGATATTATAAATACGGGTGTTTCGGCTGTCAAGCAAAACTTTTGAAGAAATTCTTGACGCGTGTGTGTGTATTGGAAGACTGTCGCTCTGTGATATTAAATTATTATACGAAACTCTGAGCAAATCGTTGTGAAGTTCGCCCAGTAATTCTGGTAAGAAAATCATTCAACTAATTCTGGTAAAATCTATGCTGTTAGGTCTGGTAGTGAATTTAGTGTTTCGTATTGTAATACAGGGTCCAATTGTACCGCCAAGACTTACCTTGAGTCGCTGAGAGCTTTTGCGAACCCTGTGTGGAGATTTCCACCATTGGCGTAGGCGGCGGAGTGGCGATATTGGCTTTGTTGCACCCGGCGTGAGCAGCCTGCGGTTCACCACGCAGCCCGACCCTGCACTGCCTCAGGCGGGAGACCAGGTCATGTGCAATATTCCTTAATATTTTTAGACTCTTATTTGCCAAAGAACAAAGCTAGTGATCGTTGAGAGTGAGCTCAGAAGAGCCGTACAAGCGGTGTATTTTATGTGTGTTGTATATGTAGGTAGGTAGCTACGCGCGGCGCGTCACTACCACCCATCTCGATGTACGTAGCTATTCAATAAATCAGTGCACAGTAAGCCAGCGATTGTTTTGCTTGTCCCTCTCACCCGCATATCTAACAGTGGCGACGATTATAAAATGTCTAGCGTGCAATTTGGCATTTTAAGTACTTTCGATCACAACATACAGACCTGGAAAACGTATAAAGGACGGATAACACAATATTTTATTGCCAATAATATTAACGCGATTACGGATGCGGCGGGTAATAAAAGGAAGGCGATCCTGCTTAGTGCACTCGTTGAGGGTACCTACAAGCTAGCTACAGACTTGATATTGCCGAAGGATGTGGAAACTGTACCCTATGAGGACCTGTTGCTTCTCCTAGATAACCACTTCACTCCAAAATGTGTAGGATTTGGTGAACGTCATAACTTCTACGTGGCCAGTCAACAGGTAGGGGAAACCCATTCACAGTGGGCGGCGCGATTGCGAGGCCTGTCAGCAAACTGTGGGTTTCTAAACGTGGAAGAGGCACTTCGTGACAAGTTTATCATGGGGATGCAGCCAGGACGTGAAAAGGAAAAGCTTTATACGAAAGAGCTGACGGATCTAACGCTGGCTAAGGTCGTTGAGATGGCAGAGAATCTGAGCGTCGCGCGCGCTGCCGTCGCGGCCTGCGCTGGTGTGCAGACGTCTACGACGACGGATCAACCGCTTTTCAAAATTTCTAACAGCAAATCAATTAAAGGCAAGGAAAAGTGTACGGTATGTGGGTATACGAACCACAAGTCAGCTGACTGTAAATTCGCGAATTATACATGTAAAAAGTGTCACGTAAAAGGCCACTTGCGTAAAATGTGTACAAAAGTAAACTACGTGGACGTGGATTGCCGTGACAAGGGTGAGGAGTGAGGATGACCATGACGATGACGGTAAGTTGTTCCATATTCGTTCACACAAAGGGGAACCTATGGTGGAAACCGTTATTGTTAATAGTATCCCATGTAAATTTGAAATTGATAGTGGCTCCGCGGTATCTGTAATATCAGAAACCTTTTATAAAATTTTTTTTAAAGATGTGTCATTATCGAGTACGCGAAAACAGCTGATGACCTATAACGGAGGTAAAATAATATGTGTAGGTACTTTGCGGGTGTCAATTGTGTAAGATGGGCACAGTCGCCTGATGTGTTTATATGTGGTCCGTGATGGTGGGCCACCGCTTCTGGGTAGGGATTTTATATCCCTATTTCAGTTACAACTGACACCAATCAACTATTGTACAGATTCACAATTAGCTGGCAATGATCTGAAACAACAATATTCTAAGTTGTTTTCCGATAAGCTAGGAACATTTAACAAGTACAAAATAAAATTGTTATTGAAAGAAGGCGCAAAACCGGTTTTCTGTAAGGCACGGCCGGTAGCATTTGCGTTGCGAGATAAAGTTGATAAAGAAATTAACAGGTTGGTTGATTTAGGCATTTTAGAACCAATTGAATATTCGGATTATGCTTCACCAATAGTACCGGTACTTAAACGAAATGGGACAGTTAGATTATGTGCCGATTATTCGGTCAGTATAAACAAACAACTTTTAATCGAACAATACCCACTTCCGACTATTAAAGAATTGTTTTCGAAGATTCACGGCGGACAACAGTTTAGCAAACTCGATCTATCCATGGCTTATAACCAATTGGTTCTAGATGACGAATCAAAAAATTTCACGTGTATAAATACTATACGTGGATTATTCCGGTTTACTCGGTTAATTTTCGGATTAGCTAGCTCGCCATCCATTTTTCAACGCGCGATTGAGTCTGTACTGTCTGGTATCGATGGAGTTGTGTGCCTATTGGACGATATTTTAGTGACTGGCAGGGATAGGCAGGAACATTTAGTGCGATTGAACGCTGTTCTGGGACGCTTGGAGGAAGCGGGATTAACGTTACAGACGGAAAAGTGTAGCTTTTTCCAAGATGAAGTTAATTATCTGGGCTATATAATAACAAAAGAGGGTTTAAAAAAGGCGCCTGAGAAAATAAAGGCTATGATAGAAGCGCCAGTACCCACAAGTGTTGGTCAGCTACAGTCATTTTTGGGGTTGATTAACTACTATAGAAATTTTATACCAAACGCATCATCTATTCTCAGTCCGCTATATGAATTATTAAAAAAAGATTGTAAATGGGACTGGAATAAAAGCCATGATGCGGCGTTTAGATCAATTAAGAAATTGATGACGTCAGATCAAGTACTGGCTCATTTCGATCCACATGCGCAGATAATATTAACTGTAGACGCTTCTCCAAGCGGCCTAGGCGCGGTCCTGTCACAAATAGGATCTGACGGCGTCGAGAGGCCCATCTCCTTCATGTCGCGCACCTTAAACTCGGCGGAGAAACGTTATGCACAGATCCAAAAGGAAGCAACAGCCATTGTTTACGGCGTGCGACGGTTCCATCACTATCTATATGGCCGGTCCGAGCCTTTTATATTACGGACGGATCACAAACCGTTATTATCTATTTTCGGGCCGTATAAGGGCATTCCAGAGATGTCAGCTAATAGGTTGCAACGGTACGCATTATTTCTAACTAGTTATAATTATAAAATAGAATATATACGTAGTACTGATAACAGTGCAGATTATTTATCTCGGGCGAGCCTACCTCGCGCGGTACACCAGTGTGCTTGTACTGAGCAGTGCACCTGTTGTGATTGCGAGGTGGCCTATGACCGAGCCGCTTACGTCTGTTTCGTGGTAGATGGTAGCATGCCCGTCACGCTTGAGAAATTAAGGGAGGAAACGGAGAGGGCCATCACTTTAAAGCGTGTTATAGACTACACTTTAAATGGGTGGCCCCGAAAGGTAGATGATATATTGAACCCATTTTATCTATGTAGGTCACAATTATCTTATGAGGGTGGTTGCGTTATGAGAGGCCACAAGGTTGTTGTTCCTATGACTTTATACCAAACCATTTTGAATGAATTGCAC
The DNA here is from genome assembly GCA_914829495.1 of Eilema sororculum. NCBI lineage: Eukaryota > Metazoa > Arthropoda > Insecta > Lepidoptera > Erebidae > Eilema > Eilema sororculum. The sequence goes on from OU618543.1 coordinate 6,673,148, forward strand.
TCGTCTCATTTGGGTATAGTTAAAACCAAGGCCGAAGCTCGGTCAAGATTTTGGTTTCCAGGTATTGACCAAGCCATAGAAACAACGATAGGTTCGTGCGATGTTTGTGTTCACTTGCGGCCCTCTCCCCCCCGCGCTCCTCTTTCCCCTTGGGAATTTCCACCTTATCCGTTTTACAGAGTACACGTGGATTTCATGGGTCCAATAAAAGGGTGCTATTACCTGGTTGTAGTAGATGCACACACCAAATCGGTAGAGGTTTTTAACATGAATACTACTATAGCTTCTACCGCGGTAATAGGGAAACTATGTGAGTTTATGTCAAGGTTTGGCATGCCGAAAACCATAGTAAGTGATAATGGCACTGCTTTTTGTTCACGTGAATTTGAACTGTTTTGTGCGTCAAATGGGATTTCTCATTTGACGTCACCAGTATATAGTCCCGCCTGTAATGGGCAGGCAGAGAGTTTAGTTAAGGTAGTAAAAAGGGGCCTTAAATCATGTCTGTTGTCAAGTAATAACGGTAAAGACGCATCATTAAAACTTTTGAAATATTTGATGGACTACCGCAACTCGGTTCATACCACCACAGGGTTGACCCCAGCCGAGCTGGTGTTTGGTCGAAAACTACGGTCCCGATTGGATCTTATCTATCCAAGCTCATCGGAATCATCACCACCCTTGTCACGCACCGTAGTTAATCGTGTGAGAAATCAACAGTGTTCGTCAACTAAGCATAAAAATAAACCTAGATGTATAAAAGTCAATGATATTGTGATGTATAAAAAGTACGTAAACAAAAACAAATATATTTGGTGTAAAGGAATCATTTTAAAAAGAATAGGAAACGTTTTATATTTAGTGAAAGATATGAACAGTGCAGAAAGTTGTAAAAGACACTTAAATCAGTTGATTATGTACAAAGGGCCTAGTAACATTCAATGGGATACTTTAAGTAACGCCAGTCAGCCGGGGCCATCTCCTCCGCTTGCAATGCCATCACCAATGTCGTCACCGCTCCCGTCGCCGCCACCGTCATCGCCAGTGCTTGAACAGGCACCTGACGTACCTGCTGTCGCAGTCGTATGCAGTCCGACGGGATTAGACATGTGTAGCCGGGAGCCTTCACCGAGCTCTTCACCGAGTGTCAGACAGAGGACTCAAGCGGTAGGGAGAAGAGAGGAGATCTACGTACCGAACACCACTTCGGCACCGGAGGACAACGAATGTGAAGGTGACTCCCTCCAAACAGTGCCGGATGAGAAATCATCTTCAGAGAGGAAGTCAGACTCAGAGAATGAGTTCCAAGAAGCGCAGTCTGAACCGCAAGGCCAGGAACCACAGGGAGATGGTGCCACAGGTCCCACAAAGAGAATGTTGCGTAACCGCCCGTTAATCAACTTTAAAAAATATTTCTAGTTGTTAATACCTGTACCTATGCATGTATCTTAGCTAGTACTTGTACTAAGGGGAGGAGTGTTGTATATGTAGGTAGGTAGCTACGCGCGGCGCGTCACTACCACCCATCTCGATGTACGTAGCTATTCAATAAATCAGTGCACAGTAAGCCAGCGATTGTTTTGCTTGTCCCTCTCACCCGCATATCTAACAATGTGGAACTTCTGTTGACTTATTTTTTTGCTTGTGTTAATGTTATTTATTATTATTTATTATTTATTATTTATTTAGGTTGTGGTGTTTCATTGAAGGCGTTCCCACAACTGCACACACCTCTGCTTGAGAAAGGCGCCCTGGGAAAAGAGTATCGTGAGTCTCGCCGCTGGGTGAGCCGGTGAGGTGACCTTTCCACCCAAAAAGGTTACAAATTGGCGACCAACGTATGAGGCTTTCTAAAATTTTTAGTAGACCTAAGCTCTTGTGCTACTTTGTGTGCATTCGTGGGAACCTTCAATGAGCACAAAAGTCCATCTCGTCTGAGACTTCACAGGACGTTAAATTGGTTAGGCAGCTGGCACGTAATTTACTCTCTTTTGTGTTTTTTCAGCCATCAACACCTTCTCGGCAAAAAAATACACACACTAAATTCCAAATTAACCCATTAGCTGCATACTTTTGGTAAGTTATTTTCGGCATACCCACTTTTTTTTTTTTTTCTGATCCTTCTCCTTAATTTGTGTTTCTTGTAACTTTACTTAGCCGTTCCGGAGTTAGAATCTATACATACATATATTTGGCGACAATTGAGCAAGTGTAAGTAATTACATAAGGAAATTCGATATTCCTATGTTATTGTAATTTTTTAGAAGGCGGTTATAATACCTACCTTACAATTTTAATTCTATAACTGTGTTTTGTAAAACCATACAACATAAAACTAGTTGGTAAAATATCTATGTTCATATATTGTGATTTTGTACTATTCCATAGTAGAACATAGTATCTTTTCTACCACTTAGGTGGCAGACAAGCACTTTTGTGTTATAACTTCATACAATTTGTTAAGTTAGCTGATAGTGAATCTTGTGAATCTTTAACCTTTCTTAGTTGAACTTTGTACTCATTCTCAGTTTAAGTATAACTAGAAAGGAGTATATTGTGAATATATTTTTTTATTCAGTACAAATATATGTTTACTATTTTTAGTTGAACTTAGTTTATGAAACTTTCTCTTTGTACTAAAGTAACTTCTAACTTAATTATAATATGGCACAAATGCAGAAGTATATTAATTACTTGAGGAAAGATGAACTTTGTAACGAGCTTTCTTATATGGGCATTACAGCGGATCCAGAGGCTGCGGTCGTCGGTCTGCGTGGTGAACTGCGAACGGCGCACCGGCTCCTCCGGAGGGGTAGCATCAAGGCCAATATCGCAACGCCCACTGTCGCTTCCGCTGAGCTTTCGATATGCGAGCCCAAAGTTCTCGAGTTGGAGGAATTAATCTCTTCAGGTGAATTCGTTTCTAATAAGAATGTTCGCACTAGGGCTGCTGTAAGAGCAAATTATCTCCTAACTAGGTTGGCTCGTTGTGGCTTAGACTCGCAATAGGCTTGTTAAGATAGTGTCTGTATCTGAACCCGACAGTGACTCGGAATCTGAAGGGTCAGATAACAATGAAGACCCCGTGAACCCTGACCAGATAGGATATACTTCACCTGCATTGAGAAAGGATTGCTCGATACGCAATAGTTCACATGACCTTAATCCTGCTACTGAAAATATAATTTATAGGGAACACCCTATCAATTTGAACTCTTTTAATTTAAGATATGATGGCTCTTCTTGTGTGCGCGTCTTCATTGAGAGATTGGAGGAGCTTAGAACTGCCCGGGAGGTCAGTAAGTCTAAGGTTCTTCTGGCGTTTTCTGATCTGTTAGACGGACCAGCTTTGTTTTGGTTCCGCACTAACAAAGCCAACTTTACCTCATATGAGGATTTAATCAAAGAGCTTCGGGAAACTTTTGACATACCCGACTATGACTACCGTCTCCGCAATGAGATCAGACAGCGTACACAAGCCCGCTCCGAGTCTCTAGTGAGTTATATTTCCACTATGTTGGCCATGTTCCCTAGATTGTCTTGTAAAATGCCCAGTTAGGAACAACTGGACATTCTTATGCATAACATAAGGCCTGACTACATGAAGGAATTAGCCCTTCATGAAGTCAACTCAATCTTGCACGTACTAGGGCAGATGCGTTCCATGAACCAATACTCGACAAATTTGAGATCTCATCGGACTTACATCAGCAGAAATGCAAGACCGTGCAGAAGCCTGCAAAGCAGGTCTCTGCTGTGGACAGCTCGCTGGCCGCGAGCGAACGGAAATGCTTCCGGTGCGGTGAGAGCGGTCACACTGCATATGGCTGTCCGCAATCTAAGGAGTTGGTGTGTTTCCGGTGTCGTCTCAAAGGAGTCAAGTCACCGGAATGCCCCCAATGTTCTTCCAAGTCAAAAAAACGTGTAGGCCAGGGCCTTATTAGGAAATTTGAAATTAACTCCGTATCTGAGTCCTCTTCTGATAAGGTCCTGTTTTGTACGAGCTACGCTCGACATAATTGCGAAATCATGTAAATGCACGCATCATCATTTTTGTTAACTTCAAAGTTATAATTATTTTACAATTAATATCAGTTCGCATTCGGTCATCAAGCATTCCGCGCGTTCTCATCTATCATTCATCATTTTAGACCCTTTTGTTATATAATATATCAGTTTGACCTATCTAAAGAGTATTATCATTTCCCATCATCTTATTAAGTGTATGAGTAACAAATACCCATACATGTTTTCTAAACGGTTTAATGATGTTAGACCGTACTTAGTAGTTAAGATTTTGAAGCTGAATGTTTTAGGTCTTCTTGATTCTGGTGCCTCCTGCTCAGTGCTAGGAAAGGGTGCGCACCACAACTTTTTAGAACTAGGGTTTGAGCTGGAAAGCATCAACCCAAATTTTCATATCACAACTGCAGACAGTTCGTATTTGAAGTGTTTGGGTTGTATCTCTTTCATATTGGCAGATTCCTTTCGATTCTCCCCTATCTGCCGAAAAAACTGCCTTTACAGTTCCTAGGAGGGGGCTATTCCAGTACAATGTAATGTGCTTCGGTTTGGTTGGGGCTTCAGCTACGATGCAGAGGCTCATGGATCGCCTATTTCGCCCCAAATTCGACAACAGGGTGTTTTCTTTCCACGACGACATAATCTGTGTGGCCAGCACCTTTGAGGAGCATGTGGATCTCTTACATAGAATCCATCAGCGACTCAAGGAAGCGGGCCTAACGATAAACATGAAGAAATCACACTTTTGTCGAAGTGAATTGAAGTACCTTGGTTACTATGTGGACAAGCATGGCCTGCGAACAGACCCGGGTAAGGTTGAGGTCATACTCAACTATCCCACACCTTCCAATTCTAAGGAGGTGAAAAGGTTCCTAGGGATGGCCGGCTGGTATCGTCGCTTTGTTAATAACTTCTCGAAAATTAGTAAACCTTTGTGCAAACTAACTTGTTAACTAAGTTACTAACCTCTAAGAATGGAACCTTTGGGTGGAGCCCTGAAGCTGAGGAGGCCTTCAACCTTCTCAAATCAGCTTTGGTCTTTGCTCCTATTTTAAAAATGCCTGACTTTACTTTACCTTTCCGAATTCTCAGTGACGCGTCTGCTTTCTCAGTTGCTGCTGTGCTGACCCAAACGCACGATGGATTAGAACATCCGATCGCGTATTGCAGTCGGTCTCTAAACAAGAACGAGGTGAACTACAGCACTACCGAGAGAGAGCTTCTGGCCGTGATCTTTGCTTTGGAGAAATTTAGACAATACGTTGAGGGACTGAAATGCACTATAGTTACAGACCATGCCTCACTACTGTGGTTCCATAAGTTAAAGAACCCTACTGGCCGCTTAGCGCGTTGGAGCATGAGGCTGAGTCAATTTGATTTCGACATAGAGCATCGTAAAGGCAAGGATCATGTCGTGCCGGACGCTCTGTCTCGAATAAAAATTGATTCCCTCGATACAAGCTCCACTAAGGATCCCTGGTATATCCACACCATGAACTGTGTGCGAAAAAACCCTAGGCATTACCCTAATTATGACATTCGTGACAACTTACTGTATAGATTTTCGAAAAATAAATATTCTTTTACCTCAGACTTCGATTGGAAACTAGTGGCACCTCAGGAGGATAGACTAACTCTCCTCGCCAAGTACCATGACGACACGCTTAGTGCCCATGGTGGTGTTTGGAAGACACATAAACGGTTGGCGCTAAACTATTACTGGCCCAGAATGTACGAGAGTGTCAAAAGCTATGTAGGGAATTGCGAGACATGTAAGCAGTACAAACCTGTGAACACTTCTCGTCCCGGCTTAATGGGCAACCCAAAGCGTGTGTCGAAGCCATTCGAAGCCATCTCGTGTGATTTACTTGGCCCCTTTCCTACCTCTGGTAATAGAAACGTTCATTTGATTGTGGTCTCGGACTATTTCAGCAAATATGTCATGTTGTGCCCTATTAGGGTCGCCACAGGCGCTGCAGTTGCGAGATTCATAGAAAAGAACGTGTTCGTCCATGGAGTATGTAAAACCATTTATATGGATAATGGTCCTCAGTTTGTTAGCAAGCAATTTAAAGATCTGTTGATCAAATATAATGTACCGAACGTTTATTATAACCCTAGGTATCATGCCCAAACCAACCAGGCTGAACGAGCTATTCGCAATGTGGTTCAAGCTATCTCCTGTTATGTGAAGTCACAACATAAGAGATGGGACGAACACCTGGTGGAATTACAGTGTGCACTGAACACTGCTGTTAGTGAAGCCACTCGTTTCACCCCCTACTTTTTGGTGCATGGTAGGGAATTCATTGGAGATGGGGTTTTGTATAGACAATCAGACATTATAAGAGGAATGCTTGGCGCATCATTTAAGTGACGAAATCCTCGAATACTGCAGAATCTTCTACGCGCTACAGTCGCCGAATCACTGTTTTTGTAAAATTCTCGCACGCACAACGCGCGGTCTGCTCCTGAGAAACGCTCCATAGCGACTGAATTCCCAAGACCCACGCTACCGATTGCCATAACCCCGCACCCCTCGGATGCCTTGCGCTCACGCACTAAGCTTAATAAATATAAACTTTCTTTTGAGACACCTTGTATTATGTTTTTATAATTATTAAGTACAAATCGGCTGACGGGGTAATTATAAGGTTAGGATAAGTTTGTTTGTTTTGGCGTTTTGTTTTGACGTGTACCAAATGAGAAATGTCAATCGTGCTAGTGACGTTAGGTCACTAGCACGATTGACATTTCTCATTTGGTCATTTCTCAGCTCGCTCGACAGCACGTGCTTAACGCACAGCCTATTGACTGATAGTCATTGGCCGATTTCAGCTCGCCATGCAGCACAGCGTTGATATTGATTATATCGTTGGTGGATCGTCAAGACAACCGAGTTAGAGAATTGCACTTCTGCAATTCCCTAAAAATTTAAGATTTCCTATTTAAGGTCTAGAAAGGAATTCTTCAGAGTCCGCGCATTAGATTTCGGTGTAATTCATTGTACGTAACGCCGCACCGCCATCCACCGGTCTACATCTTTTTTTCCTTTCTTATGTTAGGCCCTTATTTGCTCTCCACTGTGTTCTTTGTTAGTCAGAGGTATATAGATAGATAGATTGATAATTCTTTATTGTATATCAACAAATGTGTGTCGTAATCGTTCCCTTATGTCTGCGATGCGGAGAATGTTTAGGTTTATTTTGCATCCTCGCAAACTTTTTTATGTATTGTATTGTTAGTTGTGACAGTTGTTTTACTTTTAGTCCATTTTAAAATAGCATGTTAGGGTAATTAGGAGGATAATAAATCCGATGAGTAGGTGTCTCAATAAAGAATTGATGTACATCGTAGGCCTTCGCTAGTGCTCTTGAATTCTTCAAGAATGCTGAGAATCCATTATCTGCAAGACCGCACAGAACCTTGTTACGTAGGGTTGTTATATTGGCTTCCCATTGGGGCTTCAATTTAACTGCGTCTTCGTCTGTTGACAATACAAGTTTGGTTAATTATATACTTACATACATTATTCTCGTCTGTGAATCCCTGACATTTGGTTATGTGAAAAATCTATTCTGTGTTCGGATAAAGATGCAAAAAGGAAAAATTGAGCAAAGAATGCACCTTTTTTTCGTACCCCACGGGTACCTCCACCGCCGGAGCCGGAAGGGGAGGTTATGTCGGACTCGAACCGACTAAAACCGCACGCCGACTGAGAGTCGTGGTGCTATGCCGGAGTTGAAGTTGGCTTCGACATATCCCTCGCCATATACCCAGGGCCATCCCTTACGGTCTGGCCCTCCTCGGGAGGGGGGACTCGCTCCCGGAATGGAGAGGCGCGCTTCTCAGCGCTGCACCAGAAATAGGGTTAGTGTTCCACGCAAACGAAGACTCAAGGCTAGCTATCTATCTCATAAAGTAACGGCACATATCCGTTTCCATCAATCATAGAAATGTCACATTTAGTTAATAAATTGGTATTAAAATCACACACACCTTGGTCCAAGGCGCGCTGTAATTCACTTCCTGGGGTCACAGTTGGTTCCCCGAGGACTTCGCAGCTTGTTGTTTCTGGACCCATGGCGAAGTGTTTTTTCCCATCTATGTCTGTTACACCGGCGGCATAGTCTGATTTTCCACGGATAGCTTTAGAAAAAAATCAAGGATTATATATCCACTTTTTTACTCTACTTATGATTTTATTAAACTATGAATGTATTAAGTAAGCATTGCTCCATTGCACGAATGGATCCAGAACTACACAAACCAGACTAGCCTGTACCATGAAGGTTCTTATAAGAAGTGTAACGACAATGGCTGCTTTTACAGTGTTTCATATCCAAAATGTTGTTTTGAAGCTCTGTTTTCCCCTGATGTAAATCAGATGTATACCATCCCCAATAAGCTGGGAACTTCTGCCCTTCCAGCGAATCTATTGCAGGAACACCACGGCCTCCATCAGCCAGGAGGTTGCATCGACCAGCACTCTTGCACTAGTCAGTGTGGTAACTGCGTATGTTCCATGTTGCGTAGCGGACTGTTTTGGCTTACATGCCGTGCCCGAACATGGCAGCTACTTGGAATTTTGTACCGATACTTACTTGACTTCGCGTAATAAGTTCCTATGAACGATTTACTTGATTTAGTTAATACAAGTTCAACGTCACTGAATATTGTAATTTCCGCTTCCATTATTTGTGTCCCCAGTTTTGTAGTTGATTCATATCTAAAAATAATAAACCGAGTGTTTATACTGTAGATTGATGGCGCTTGGTGGAATCTGCTACACATATTGAATAACACACTTGTACTTTTCCACTGAATTTGACTTTGAGAATGCCGTAAGGCGAAACCGGTCAGGTCTATAAATAAATTCAGTGGAAAAGTACAAGTGTATTATTCAATATAAAATAAACCGAGTGTTTAGATATTTTCTAAATCGTGAAATAAGTTACGCGAGTGTGTTTATAAGTGTTCAAGGCCAAAGATAAGACTGGACACTTGGATAAGTCTCTATAATATTCAATATCTTACGAGTAGTTCAGTTTGGAGTTTTTGAATCCAGTAATATTTATATTCTTGAAGTGGAGCACCATCCCCGCCTCTTTGTCAAGGTTGACGTCAGATGATGTTACAATCAACGGATCTATCGGCTCTATACCCAAGCTTGGGTAGCCTGCGTAGGTTTTTGACAAGAAATGCAATGGTTGGCGCTTTATACACTCAGCATCATCTGGCACACATCGAAGGATAAGTTCCTCTGGAAAATGATTGAACGATATTTTCATTCAAACTTCCTTAAATCACTAAATAAAATAACAAATAATAGACATATTTATTGATGCGATCAAGTCAAGTCCTGGTCGCACCAGAAGCTCTCGCCTCCGAGCCCAGGGATTTCTGCTCCATGACGCATGGTTTTCGATAACCTAGCAGTATGACAATAGCATACATAACCGTATTAGTACAGAACTAACACAGTTATTAGTTCTGAGATTAGCACGCATGTCGGCTCTAGCGCCGACCCGCCGGCCACTCTTCACAGCCTTATAAGCAATTAGATAATAACATAGGTAGATAATTAAGATGTGTATTAAATAGATAACACTTTGAAGTCTTTCTGCATTAGTTTATTTCATTTAAAATAAGATCTAACTTGATATTGGCACAGAATAAATAATAGTACTAGCGATATTGGTAAAAATGAGGTGATGAGAAAGAAAGGCGATCATTCAGATTGGGCTAATTTTTATTTATGCGGCCACTAAAAAAAAATGCTTGACTTTGATAGAACACAACATTGTAAGCATTTTTTATTACTACACCAAAGTTCTAAATAGATTCCTTGAGATTTTATTTAGGGTTAAATATTTAGTGTAAAGTGTACATAAAACAAGCTAGTATTGTCTAAGTATTGTCTAATAACTACTATATTGCTTCTGTTATGGTAGTCTAAAATGGCTTTACGGTCTCGTATGGAAACTGTGTCTGTCCCGCAGTTCTGGTTCTGACGAAATGCGATTAATCCGAAAAAAAAAATAGGTGAAAACAAAAACACTAACTGTTAAAATGCAATTTTGTATTTATTATTTAAAGTTCGCCAGCTCTTACAAACATATCCTCTAAGCCTTCAGCAGGAATGTTTATCACAGGAAGGTGCCTTGCATACCCCAAGTACCACACAATACACATCACATGGGAGCAGCAACCGACAGTTCTTTTGCCATTAAGGCAGGTGCAATAATAATGCGCTATGGCTTGCCTGCCCGTGAGAGTTGTATCAACACATATACATTATATGTTCTTAAACGAACATGCCGTGATTGAATTCGGGCTCGAAGTAGGCAAAATTCTCTTTCTTCAACCTCACGTAGATGTTCAGCGGGTATTTCTCCCCCAAGTTCAATGGTAAATCTACCAGTGCCCTGGATGTGCTCTGCATAATAACTTCGGGCCTGTTTTATTTGGTAAATACCGACTGCGAATAAAATAAGGTCTTCCTCCGTTAACATAGGGAATGGAATTTCAGACGGCGTGTCGATTCGCACAAACTGTGCCCGTCTTCGGTTATAATTGTAAGTATTTACTATATCGCCTAGTATATTTGGAATACCCATCCTTTCTCTTACTATTTCTAAAAACGCTGGGGCTCTGACATTGTCCGTAATCAGCCGATGATATGCATTTAATAATGCTGCAGCAATCCTAAAATAGTCGATCATATCCGGTAAGGCAAGATTGCTATGGACTATTCTTAGCAGTCTAAAATCTCTTTTAAATCGTCCGTTAACTATTTCTACCACCCAGCGGCATAAGGTGACAAGGCGGGTCTTGTTGGCTTGTACTGTAGACAGTTGTGTTTCGTTAGCATCCTTTGTCTGGGGCATATGCACTGAGTATCCATGTGACCGTAGAGTCAACTCTGCATCTCTAAAACCACGATCCAAAATAAACACGTCCCCTGGTCTATGGAACCAGTGAAATACGCTTTCTTCATCCTGAAGAATTGAGTTCATTATGTGAGCATCGGAAGTCGTCGCAGCATGTGGACCAGATACCTCAATAATATGACCATCGCAGCACACAAATAAAAAAGGTTTCGTTAGGTTCCGATATTTATGGTGACTGTACGTGAGTCTTTGAAAAAGATAGTTTGAACTTTTTTGATTATATATATATGTACCATCACAAATGACGATAGCATTTCTATGCTCGATAGAGCTCTCAGGATTTCCAAATAATGATTCGGGTATTAACAAGTTCCTTTGTGCCACATCTTGTCGATTCATGTGATCAAACCCTAAATGGGTAGGAACAAAGTCTTGCAATAGGGCTTCTCGACCTAAAATTAATAATCTTCGAAAACGAGATTCGCTTGTTCTGAAAATTAATGCCAGCCTAGCGTTGGAATCCCCTGTACGCAGTTTTGCTAAAGTTACAGCCAGTATAGTTTTTTTAAACCTGTTATCATTTAGGCTGGGCGTATGATTAATTAAATTCAAAAATTGTTCATGTGTAAGCCCAATCCAAGTATGGAATTCGTTAGGATCTATTAGCTCATATTGCTCAAAGTCGAGAATATCTTCTGTAATATGATTACGCATAATATTAAGAGCATTAACTATCTCCGAGGCCGTAAAATCTTATCTGAGATTATCTTGAAGAGGAAGTGTATGCCAGAGGTTTCCCTCCAAATGTTCTTGACATACTCGAGCATTTTCTGGTACAATGAGGTTATAGCGTACGATCTGACGAATTACAACATTATTCGGAACTCTAAGGCGAGTCCCATTCTGACAATGTTGAAAAACACAATTCGCAGTTGTGTTTGGAGTACGAAGATATCCAGTTAATGTTAGTGTTGGATGGAGACGATTTACCTGCGCAGCAGGTTCATCTGGTGCAGGAGCATTGACAACTTGATTTGCGTCACTAATTCTTCGTTCATAAGCCCTTTCAACTCTTTGCCAACATGGTCGACAAATGTGATCTGTCGGTTCTTCCTGAAAACAATAAAAAATAAAATGATTAGCGATCCTCCAATAAGACTTGTTGGTAACTTCGCTGACGCAAAGTTATGATGCGAGCGACCTCTACACACTCATCGAGAGCCTCGACCGAGAAGGCTCTTCGAGAACATGCCTGTACACACTCGTTAGCACAGAGTCTCGTATAACTCCCTTGACAATATAAATGACTATGACTATGACTATTTGACATTGTTGAAATTTGCGGCGTAGTAGCTGCTGTCGTGGCGTAAAGGAGAAATTCATTATTTGATCGTATGCCGAGCATTAACATGGTCAAGTCATGAGGTATGGTATTTTTTTTCAAATACTTATAGATTAGGTATAAGTTATTAAACAAAAATCTATAACTTACCTTCTCCTAAAGAAAAGGAAACAAATGCAAGGAACAAACAAATTCTCAAAACCATCTTGTTGATATTTCGAGCACAAAATGAGATAACTGACAAGATATTTTGTTTTATATAAGCAAATAATTTGCGATACAATATTTGGTTACATATCAAAATCCCGAAGCTCATTAAACCGAATTTCTCTTACGAAAGACTAGATTTTAGGGTAGTTTTGTTTGGATGGTTATAAAAAATGGGCGACCTCCGCCATATTCTTTGTGTTAGGTTACATGTGATCCATACTAATATTATAAATGCGAAAGTAACTCTGTCTGTCTGTCTGTCTGTCTGTCTGTCTGTCTGTATGTTACGCTTTCAGGCCTAAACCACTGAACCGATTTTGATGAAATTTGGTATAGGGGTAGATTAAACCATGAGAATGGACATAGGCTATGTTTGATCGCGATAACCGACATCCACGCGGGCGTAGCCGCGGGCAAAAGCTAGTAATAAATAAAGCTAAAGAAGCTGAATAAAAACTTACCTGCGTTGCGTTATAAAAGGTAACTATAAAAATGAAACGAGAATGCGTACCATCCGTAACGTATCAAAATCTAATTTACGGGATTCTGAACTTCGGGATTTTGAACTTTCAGCATTTTGAATTTCGGGATTTTGAACTTCAGTATTTCTTACAATCGGGTATTTGTTATTCGGAATTTTGAATTTCGGTATTATGATACGTACCTAACCATATTTTAAACGTATTTAGGTATAGTGACAATAAGAACATGATTATGGCAAGGGTCACACTTTATCAGGCTTAGCAACACGTTAGAGTTGCGTGTACCAAACACTTACTTACGATACTAATCTAGTGTTCCGCAGAAGGCGCACCCAGTGTCGTAGGAACGGCTACCCGTCATCCTACCAAAGCAAATGGCTGGTGTCATTGTTGGTCCTTGTATTTTCAGAATTAAAGAGGTGATTGTTTGATTGTAGGTGGCAAGTGGTAGCGGTTGGGTAGCAGTGTTTAGTCACTGTCTCGATGATGGAAGAGGCGGGCAGCCGGCCATTCTGACGGACGCAGGTCGTAGGAACGGATGGGAGCAAGACCCCACTACACTTTATGACACACAACTCTACGGTTAAGTGGTTATGTGCGCCTGTTTATGACAGTCAATCAATGTCTGTTGGGAATTCATTTGAACATAATCGTGAAAAGTTTTCGTTAATATAATATAGATGATAGTATAGTTTGTTATCACTTTTCTTTTAAGCGTTTTCCTCATTAGTTAAGTCATTATAATTTATCTATACATATATAAAAAGGCAAATGTTATTATTGTTCTATGTATGTATGTAATTACGTCTTAATAACTCAGGATACGTAATACATGAATTTAAACTGAATACCCAGGGATCAAGGTTAATATGTATATTATTATGTATATTCTACTATTCAAAAATTGAGCAGTTATAACCATTATTTGCCTGACGTTTCACAGGCCGTGGTCGGCCGTGGTCACAGGCTGTCTCTGAGACGTACGTATGTACCTTCTTTATTTTCGTGCGGAAATTCCTTCGGATACCTCCCCTGCCGGAGCCGGAAGGAGAGGTTATGTCGGTCTCGAACCGACTAAAACCGCACGCCGACTCTGGGTCGTGGTGAGGTTGTCATCGACATATCCCTCGCGGTACGTATGTAGGTACACTAGGTACCTATACCATGATCATCGCATTAATTCCCGTAATTATTCTTGTATAATGTGGTATAATGTATGAAATGTTATCAAAAACGTAAATGGTGGTTAAAAAAATAAATAAATATGAACGCTATGGGAAAGCTCTGCTTCGCTCTTTTTATATATATTATGGACCAAGTGAATCGGGCATTATAGCAGCTGATAAGATATCATAAATATGAGAGGTGAACACTGATGCATAGATATCTATAGGTTAGAAGGGTAAGGTGGTTTTTTTTTTTTTATAACCGTGGGGGAAAATCCTTCATGGATTCCTACCGACTAAAAACCCCCACGGTAACGCCCAGAAGCCTATGGATGGAAGCCCCGGGTAAGCCCTCGGAAGGATGTCCCAGGACTCCCATCAGACCTACGGCTACAATTGCGGCCTCGCCTTGGGGGTGGTTCGGGTGCTATCCCGCGTCTATGGGGGGGTTTTCGGGTGTTATCCCGCTTCTTAAGGGGGGGGGGAGGGGCGTGCGTGAATCCCTCACGTCACGCTGCCGTCATGGGCCTGCTTCTGTAAAGACGGTGAGCAACTCACCGTCCTCAGGCCCCCGGTCATGGAGGCCGATGGTCTTCGGCGAAGACACGTCGGCGGCGCCCAAGCCGCCGACTGCGGAACTCGGGTGGGAGAGTTTTCTCCCGCTCTCAACCCCCCGGCTCTTTTACGAGCATGACCTGCTCACAGAAAGAAACACATTCCTCCGCGCATGGCTCCGTCTCAGGCGCCCAACGCGGAAGGCAGCGAGAACGACGTGCCCGCAGTCACGGAGGGTGAGCTAGGGGCGGCTGTACTGCGGCTTAAATCCCGCAAAAACACCGCCCCTGGACCCGACGACAGACAGGGAAACTGGTCTTAATCCGAAAGGCGGGGCGGCCGGCAAATTCCCCATCAGGGTACCGGCCGATCGTGTTGCTTGACGAGGTGTGCAAGCTTTTTGAGCGCATTATTGCACAACGCCTCGTCAAGCATCTCATACGCGTGGGGCCTGATCTGTCGGATAGTCAGTTTGGCTTCCGTCAGGGGCGCTCCACCGTAGACGCGATCATGCGCATTAGAGGCCTGACGGAGGAAGCAGTCTCAAAGGGTGAGGTGGTGGTGGCGGTGTCTCTTGACATCGCCAACGCCTTCAACACCCTGCCCTGGAGTTGCATTAGGGAGGCGCTTATCTACCATGGAGTGCCTCCTTACCTCCGTCGAATTGTCGGGGCCTATCTCTCAGAGAGGGCCATTACTTACCCGAGTTGGCTAGGGCTGGGTCGGCGGGATGTGTCGTGCGGTGTTCCACAGGGATCGGTATTAGGGCCACTCCTGTGGAACATCGGCTACGATTGGGTGCTGCGTGGTCCGTTACTCAGAGGGGTCACCGTAACGTGTTACGCCGATGACACCCTCGTTACGGCGCGGGGAGCAACGCACCGAGACGCAGCACTAAAGGGTAAGGCGGTAGTGGCATGGAGTGGAGCTCTCGCATTAGCTTTCGAGGTTATTTATTTTAAATTCATGCATGAACCTGAGTCTGGTTATTTAAACTCTCATATTATTATTTATTTACATCACGTTAAAGACAGACTATCGTCAACTGTGCAACTACGAATACTGAAGTTCTTTGGTCACGTCTCAAGAAATGAGAACTCGATGGAGAGGCTGGTGGTTCAGGGCCAGGTGGAAGGCAAAAGAGCACGCGGTCGATCACCAACCCGCTGGATAGATGCCATCAAAAAGGCTACTGAATCCACCATGACCCAGTGCACTCGCGACGCCTCTAACCGTCAGAAATGGAAGCACATCGCCAGAAGAGCTACCCTCGGAAAAGACATCGACCCAACGAACACCCCACCATGTATCTCGTCAGCGCAACCACGACCACTCTGACAAGAGTGTCCGACTGAGAAGAATTATTATTTATCATAGTGCCCGGGCATTATACATAATGCCCAAATTATCACTTGGTCCATAACATATACGTACGCGCAGCACACAATACATGTCTTCTGTGACACCGGCTACTCTTCAGATTTTAAAGGAAATTAGGACATTTTAAAAGAAATTGGATAATAATTATTCACTATTAATTTTTTTTTCTTGTTATTATTGCGGTGATAGTCACATATATTTGCAGAACTCATTCAGAACTAAGAAAAAATAACATGTATCAACAAGTTTTACAAATTAATATTATTTCATCGCATCCCGGGCGCATTAACTTTGGTCATGCATGAATTATTTGTAATTTCTTTAGATACTTATAGACTAGGCAAATAATTCAACACGAAACTCACATGACTTACCCTCTCCAACTGAAAAGGACACAAACGCAAGAAGCAAACAAATTCTCAAAACCATCTTTATTATTTTAGAGCACAAGACTAATGACTTGCAGCTGTTAAGGAACTTTTGTATTAAATAAGAGCAAATATTTCGCGACGCAAATAAACTTATCTAGACATAGTTAAATGATATTGAAAGATAATTAAACAGCAAGCATAGGGCAAGAGTCACATTTTATCAGTGTAGCTAGACACCAGAGTTGCGTGTACTTACCTAAGTATACGACTTAGCACACGAGGAACTGACGCCTATATTTTACCTATTACAGTGTTTCAGCGCATAGGTATCTAGGTATTTTATAATAGTTGCAGAACTTCGTAGAAACTTTTATGTTGTAGATATGCCAGAAACATGAATGCTAAATAGTATATACTCATAGGTACCAACTATGAGACTTACCCCTCGACCCTAGTGAGAAGACTTCGGCATAAAACTCAGTAGGCTATCTTTTAGTCTACTTATTTACAAAACATGTTCACTAAATTAATTACGTCGCTGTCACGCCACTCCGCCGCCGCCGGCCTACTTCTCATAGAGTGACAACAGGCGGCCATATCTGTCATGTCACGTCCCCGCCTGTGCTCAGAGTACTCAATAACCCAGCCCTTACCTGCTCTCCACTATGCTCCTAACGTAGCTTTATCTAAGTACAATATTTCATCAGGATATCTTAAAAAATTACGAAGCTTCGTCCCCAACCTCTTTTTAACGTTTTTTAGCAATAAAAGTTAGCCTATATCCATTCCCAAACTCTAATCCACCTCTCTACCAAATTTCATCAGGCTATTTTCATTAAAGACGAACTTTCATAAATTGTATAACACCTATTTTCCCCCGTTTAACCTCTTTTCCTTCATTGAAAGGTACCCTACGTCCCAATATGTAGTTCATCTCTGTACCAAATTGCATGAGGTAGGATAACTTCAAAAATGACGAACTTTCATACCGTACCCCCCCCCCCCTCCCCCTTTTAACCTTTTTTCGCGATAAAAGGTAGCCTATATCCGTACTCAAACTCCAATGCACCTCTGTACCAAATTTCATCACGCTATCTTTAAAAATGACAAACTTTCATACAAACTTTCAACCCCTATTTCCCCCCTTTAACCCCCCTTTTTCGCGACCAAACATAGCCTATGTCCTTTCTCAAGGTCTAATTTACCTCTACACCAAATTTCAGCAAATTCGGTTCAGTGGTTTAGGCGTGAGAGCGTAACATACAGACAGATAGACAGACAGACAGAGTTACTTTTGCATTTATAATATTAGTATGGATATTAGTATGGATAAGTATGGAAGTATTGATTCGGATAACTGAATAAGTCAATAAAGAATTAACCTCATTTTAATTATTTATTGTTTAAAGTTTTGTTCAATTAAATGTAACATTTAAGTTATATTTATGTTGTTAACACAATACACATTTAGGACCGGCATTAGTTCAGTCTTTATAGAATATAGATGTATCGTAGACCTTTACTAGAGCTCTTAAACTATTCAAGAATCCTGAGAAGCCTTTATCTGCAAGTCCGCACAGAACTTTGTTACGTAGGGTTGTTATATTGGCTTCCCATTGGGGTTTCAATTTAACTGCGTCTTCATCTGTTGACAATATAAGTTTGGTTAACTATATGCATACATATATTCACACCTGTTAACCTCCAGCATTTGGTTAACTAATCAGTATAATTTAGAATACAAAAATGTGGTCAACGCAGGCGAAGACTCATTACCTAACTCATAAGAAACGCCATACATAACCGCATCCGTCGATCATAAATTAATGTCACATTTAAAATACATAGGGAAAAACATTACCATCCTTCGATCGGCAGTCGGGTAAAAAGAAGCGCGCAAGTGGGACTTGAACCCACGACCTTTCCCTTACAGGGGTCCCTTCTTTTTGTGAAATGCTATAAAAATCATTCATATGTAACATTTAGTTAATAAATTATTAATATCATACACACCTTGGTCCAAGGCGCGCTGTAAGTCACTTCCTATGGTCACGGTTGGTTCCCCGAGGATTTCGCAGGTTGTTGTTTCTGGACCCATCACGTAGTAGTTTTTCCCATCCACGCGTTTAATATCGGGACGATAAGCGGATTTGCCACGGACAGCTTTAAAAAAAAAAAAGGATTACGGCCCACCGTAAGGAATGTGTTTTTATATTTAATCGTCATCTTAGTAGTATCTTATTCCCAGTTTCATCAAAGACTTCCTTTTCTTTTCTCCTCCTTTTTATTCGACTATATAAGTCCAGCTTTTATGTGAGTTGGAAACGATTGCCATCTGACTTCTTAACCCTGAGAGGAGAGCTTTCGGGTTCGTCTGTCAATCAGCAGGTGTACAAACCATTTAAGTCACCACCAGCTACAATTCCCTACGACGCGACGACGCGACGGTAAAATATCACAAAGAACTTGCCCGAGTTGATTCTAGAACGAGATCTTTTCTGCTTCTCTATGACTAGTTAGGTTTAAAGTGTTTCACTTTCAATATATTGCCGTAAATCTCCCGGGGGAGCAACATGGCTAGTCCGTGTCCCCATTATACATTCATCAGATGGTAGCCGTCCTCAATAAGGTGGAAACTATTGCCTTTCTAGTGAATCTATTGCTGGGACGCCACAGGCACCTTCAGCCAGGCGGTTGCAGCTGCCAACTTCCTCGCGCGACCATTCAGCGCACGTACCAATGTGCCGGGTAACGCAGCGGAGTGAGGACACTGAAGCCCTATCTCTAACCATTGTACATGTTTAAGCTTCGCGTTCTGGGCGAGAAAGAGGGATATTTTTTATATATAATTTAGGTGGTAGACCGGCACACGGCCCACTTGATGGAAAGTGGTTACCGTGATCTATGGAAGCATGCATCACCAGGGCTGCAAGGACACACTCGTGCTGCCGATCCTAAAATATGGCGATTGATATAGCAATCTCTCTATAAGGTACATCTAAATTTATGGCATGGTATGCCGTGGTAGGCCTTGGTAAGATCTGCTATTCTAACATCTCATATTATATGCTTCGGGTTCTGTGCGAGAAAGAGGGATGGAGATAGCTTCATCATATACATGTAAATATAGTATCGCACGTTGTGGTAGGTAATTGTATCTACTTACTTGACTTAGCGTTATAGGTTCCTGTGAATGTTTTCTGCGATTGGGTTAATACAAGTTCAACGTCACTGGATATTGTAATCTCAGCTTCCATTGTTTGTACATGCCGTGTTATATTTGGGTTAAATCTAAAAATAATAATTAGCGGCAATTTTATAGGTATCTTGATTATGTTTAGTTGTAGTAAGTAGCTTTAGTTTACATAAAGGCATTCAAATTTTTTGCTACAGTTATTCTCGAAACGCTACCCCAGCAAAAGTTTTTTATTAGCCCGGAACCAAATACCGGAATAGATAACTTATGTTACGTATTAAATGTTAGCCAATAGCAAAATTTGTGTGTTGTGGTTTTTACGTTATTCAAGATTTTGGTGCGGTAACGTTTTGGGATTTACCAGATCTCGAAAACGGTTACAACATTACTTTTGATTTAGCGACAATCTGCACAAATTTTTCTTCTTGTAAACTCAACTCTCTTTTAACTCTCTAAAGCACAACATTTTGCTGGGGTAACGCACACAAAGACAATACGAGAAATCTTTAAAATACTGGACATCTCACTTGTAACTCAGTTTCGAATTTTTGAATCCAGTAATATTGACATTCTTGAAGTGGAGCACCATCCCCGCCTCATTGCCAAGGTCGACGTCAGTTGATGGTACAATCAACGGATCTAGCGGCTCTATACCCAAGCTTGGGTAGCCTGCGTAGGTTCTTGACAAGAAAGTTACTGATTGGCGTTCTAGACACTCTCTGTCACGTTCCCTACATCGATCGAAAAATTCTTCTGAAAAATGATTGAACTGTATATTTTGCTCGTGTTGCTGGCGACTATGCTGCACTCATTCGTTCACAGCAGAAAAAATAACATTTGATCAGCAAGTTTAACAAATTAATTATGCCAGGAGCATAATGTAGTCTTGAAGTATTACATTATAATTTAGAAACTTCTAGATTATGCAAGTAACTCTACACAAAAACTCATAGAACTTACCATCTCCAACAGAAAAGGAAACAAATGCAAGGAACAAACAGATTCTCAAAGTCATCTTGCTGATATTTCGAGCACAAGATTAATGAGTTGTAACTGGAAGCGTTTGTTTTATATAAGAGCAAATATTCTGCGATATAAGTAAGCATATATTTAGGTTATTTAGGCATAGCTACTATATAATAACAAGTATATGGCAAGGGTCATATTTTATCAGGCGTAGCAATACGTCAGAGTTGTGTGCACTATACAACTTAATTACAATACTAATTGCCTGTTCCGCAGAGGGCGCACCTAGCCATGTCCAGTAAGGCATTTTTCTCGAACTACGGCTGACCATTGCCCATTTGACCATGGCCCATTTACGGTTTTGTCATATCGGGTGTAGGTTATGCGCGCCAGCCTATTTCTGATAGGGTGAGGTGTCAATAGGCAGCCACATCTGTAATACCCAGACCTGTTCTCGAAAAATTCTAAAGTGCCGCTCCTGTCTCGACTGGAATTGGTCCCCTGCGAGAGAGAGCTGTTGGCGTCTCCGATGCTCAAGATGCACCGCGTGGAGATTCCCAACCAAGTACTCTATATGATACCCCTAATATGTATTACTGAGGTATTTTTGCATTGATAAAAAATTAATCCTTCTTATGGTTAGGGTCTGAACTCGAGAATGATCAGTGATATAAGTATTGTGTCATTTTAACAATTGACAACAGTCTCAGTATCAGAGAAAGCTGACTATAGTACAGAGCATAACATTACCATATAACATGACAATGCTGCCAGCCTTCTAGAAACGTTACCTTGAGCACAGATTACCTAATAGTTGGAGGTCTGCGATGCGGACGAATTCTACGATGTACATTTTATGTTCAGGTTTATTTTGTACTATAGTATTATAGCTTCAATCGTGTCCCATTTTTTCCGTTTTGATAGATTTTAATTTCGCCAGAGATAAGTAAATAAAATAATTGATAACTAGTAAGTACCTAAGTATATTAATATTGTAGCGTGGTTTATCCAATTAAATGCTGCTTATTCTGTTGTTACATCTCTAAACTTAATATTCTCAAAAAAAATCTAATTGCATCTGTTTCTTTCATCATCAGATAGAAAAGGACAGAGCCTATTATTCCTAAATCTGATGGTGGCCGATTTACACGAAACTACTGCCTGGAACGCCACGGGCACCTTCAGCCTGGATCAGTCAACTTCCTCGTGCGACCACCAGCGTTTGGGCGCATATTCTATGCCTGCCCCAGACACGATAGTTCTAACTTCACCATCACATGTTCTAAACTCGCTTTCTGGGCGAGCAAGCGGGATGGCGATAGATTTATTCTATATATCTAAATGTATCATGCTAGGCCAATTACATCTACTTACTTGACTGAGCGTAGTAAGTTCCTATGAACGTTCTCTTAGATTTGGTTAATACTAGTTCAACGTCGCTAAATATTGTGATTTCTGCTTCCATCGTTTGTGTATGCCGTATTATAGTTGGGTTAATTCTAAAAATATTGAACCGCAAATTTAGGAAGGTATCTTAATCATGTTAGTTGTAGTATGTATTCGTAGATTCAGTCTATAGAAACGTTTTATCATTAAAAAAAAATAGCTAAGTTTTGTAATGATGGGTAGGTTCTAGAATGCGGAGTATCAGGTAAGCGTGTAGTTATTTCACACAACGTATTAAGTACCTACCTATACACACACGACATCTCACTGTATTCCAATTTAGAGTTTTTGAATCCAGTAATATTGATATTCTTGAAGTGGAGCACCACCCCCGCTTCATTGTCAAGGTTGACGTCAGTTGATGTTACAATTAATGGATCTATCGGCTCTATACCCAAGCTTGGGTTGCCTGCATAGGTTTTATGTAGATAAGAAAGTTAGTGGTTTGCGATTTAGACACTCTCCGTCACCATGCACATATCGAACGAAAAGTTCCTCGGAAAAACGATTGAACGGTAGGTATTGCTATAACTTCCTAAGCGCCAATTGAACAATGCAAATAATTTTGTAAATAAGCGTTCTTTATTTAACAGTCTGTGGTGTTGATTGTCGTATTTACCAATGTGATCAATATTTTCGTCATCCTCAATATAGGCTCTAGCCTCGGAGTCCAGGGTTTGCAATTCAGCTTTTTCAACAGCTCTAGTAGTATGACTAATATCATTACATCGTCATAAAGTATTATATTTTTGATTACTTATAGATTAAGTAAGTAACTCAACACAAACACTCATGCATGACTTACCCTCTCCTGCGGAAAAAGAAACAATGGTAAGAAGCAAACAGATTCTCAAAACCATTTTGCTGATACTTAGAGCACAAGATTATGCAATGAGTTGCAACTGGAACTTTGTTTTATAAAGAGCAAATATTCCGCGATAAAGTTAAACCTTAGACTAAGTATTATTAACGTGTCTAGAATGTCGCACTGTAAATGAACAATAAGTAGGTAATGGGTTTACCCAGTTTACGATTAGGTAGGTTAGGTTTACCTTCGTCGTTTGTATAGCTTCGTCTGATACTCACGTCGTTGTCAGATAATTTTCATTATTTGCAGTTATTAGTTCCAGACTTTTTTCCTAAAATAGGGATATTCAAATATACTCTAAGACATATTAGGTCATTAGATAATATTAATAATCTAACAAGTTAACATATTGTATAACAATTATTATACAACATGTTTATCTGGCAAGGATCACATGTTATCACTTTTAATTTCCATTACGTGATTCAGCACTCAGATAGTTACATTAAACTAACTAGACTGATGTTTAAGTATAGACAATTTATTTAATAATTATTTTTTCGAAATAAATCCGATTTTCCTTTATGGAAAGTAATTACCAAGATTCATATAACCAAATAGTGTATGCAGATTTATTGGAAAGCGATATTTTATATCCCTAAATGCATTTTGTTGGATTGTGATAAAATTAGCAGAAAATATCTTATCGATTAAGCGATCTAGACATAGAAGAGTAAAGATGTTGGTATGTAAGTAGATGGGAATTCCAGCAATACAGGATAGGTCCAGGGGCTCAGCTAGGGGACATTCCTAATGTCGTGGATGTTGACTTTATGCCAATTACTACCCCCACGGATGCCAGTCTACCAACCACCGGGGCTGGTTAAGTCTTACTCGAACCGGCTAAACTCACACGGGTTTGGCCGGTTCGAGTATCTCGGGTCTCAATTACCAGGGTGTGAGTTTATCCAATACGGCACTTTTGTTTTACCCCGGCTGATTCTGGCCATTTACGATTTTGCCATCTGGGGGAGGAGCCCCCAGAGAATCAGCCCACCTTACCTGCTCTCCATGACATCAAAATGTTGCATTGAGGTTGCATTTGTCAGAGAATGCAAAGTTAAATCCAAGTTTGTGGGGTCGTAGCCCTTGTGCTTCGGCCACCATCTTGGAAAAAAAGGGTTGAAATGGGTCAATGGTTTGAATGCCAAATGCCCAAAAAATGAATCTTTTCAATGAACTAACGGTGTCCTGTGCTAATCTGAGAGCCACATGGCGAGCTTCCCAATAACTCTCCAAATTATGGTGTCATTTGGACAATAAAAAAGAACTACAGTGCAGTCAATATAAAATGTATTTCATACTTAGCTAAACCGACATTCTGATGACGAAAAAGTCAACTATTTTAGTACAGAGAATAACCGTTGCTATTATGACGTTACTGAAAGTTTTCTACGAATTTTACTACTTTAATTGAGTGAGGTATGAGATGCGGAGGAATTCTGCGATGTATGTACGAGTATTTTATGTTCTGGTTTATTTTCTGCTAATAGTAGAGCTTCTCTTACGTGTTAAATAATAGAGCTTCTCTTATATTTACTGTGATAGTTTTTTAATCAGTCGTATTAAGAGGCGTAGGATATATAATCGTGACCGTGTCACTTTTTGGAAAAATATAGTATTGAGCTACATCGTAGGTCTTTGTTATAGCTTTCCTACTCTTCATGAAAGATTTGAAGCCATGATCTGCAAGGCCGCACAGAATCTTGTTACGTAGTGTTGTTATATTGGCATCCCATTGGGGTTTCAATTTAACTGCGTCTTCATCTGTTGACAATATAACATTTTATTAACTATCTCTATACAACTACGGCTTCGCTGGCGTGTATTGCTAGTAACAAATCGAAAACTATGTTTATCTCTGCCATACTCTTAAAAATGCCCAAGAAATTGGCTCTGCACCAGCGAGAAAGACCTATTTTTCCCGTACGCACACAGATGTGGCACAGCGTCGGGCCGATTTAACCCGATTCGCAGTGAACGTGTAAATTGAAGATACTCCAATTTACCGGCACGAGTAGAGGTTGTAGAGATTTTTCTACCGACTTACTATGAGTATATTACATTTAGTTAGCAAATTATTACAATCACACACACCTTGGTCCAATGCGCGCTGTAATTCACTTCCTAGGGTCACGGTTGGTTCCCCAAGGACTTCGCAGGTTGTTGTTTCTGGACCAATCACGTAGTACGTTTTCTCATCTACAATATTTTTGCCGTAATCACAAGTTGTAATCCCACGGACAGCTTTAAAAATAAAATAAAGGTTAAGGTGCTGGGTTACTTATTTACTTTTTTTATAGAGTCTTCGTCAACTTAATGTTAATCCCGGTTTCATCAGCGAATTTTACCCAGGAACCCGGGTTTTAATAATTAGGTAAGTATCTTTATTGGAGTGATTGACTTCTGACCTACGAATCCTGAACAGGTGTGGGTGTGTGACTAGCTGTCCCGGCGAACTTCGTACCGCCAATATTTTTGGGTAACGACTATAACCAACTTTACAGTGTTTTACCTGCAGAACGTTGTCTCCCAATGTACTACATCAACAATATTAGACGGTAGCCCACCCTAATAAGCTAGGAACTACTGCCCTGCCAGGGGTCTATTACTGGAACGCCACTGCCACCCTCAGCCTAGAGGTTATATCGACAAACTCCCTCATGCGACTATTGAAGGAAGCGTGTTCTATCCTGTTTAGCGACGTTTGTAGATCATGGTAGGCCAATAATTGTATCTACTTACTTGACTTAGCGTAGTAAGTTCCGCTGAACGTTTTACTCGATTTTGTTAGTAAGATTTCAACGTCGCTGTCTATTGTAATTTCCGCTTCCATTCTTTGTACTTGCTGTACATCAGTTTGGCCAATTCTGAAAATAATAAACCGGATATTTATGCATATCTAAGGCCTGTATTCTAGAAAGACACTTAGCCTGAATCTCGATTTATCTGAGGACAGATTGTATAGGCAATATGTTCAACTATCAACCTGTCTATACAATCTGTCCACAGATAAATCGCTATTCAGGCTGAGTGTCATTCTAGAATACGGGCCTTTGTCACGTAGTTGCTGCAATGTGGGCCTCGATTCTACTAAAGCAAAACTATAGTCAAACCACAGACATTGCAAAAAGCGGCAATACATTATAGACTTTAAAACGATGAAATTAAAGTTCAATATTAAATAACTGTTATCTGAGTGAGTAGAAGAGTGTAATGAAACTTTTGTCATTTAATTTTGGACCTTAGTGTATAGTAATAAAGTCTAAACTTTAATGCCGCTTTTTGCAATCTCTGTGGTTTGACAATAGTTTTGCTTTAGTAGAATCGAGGCCCTGGTTAGAGGCTAAACATTTAATAAAATAGACCTAAGTACACATAAAGATAAATAAACTTTGACTTATTCTGGATAGGCTTTAAAATATTCAATATCTTACGAGTAGTTCAGTTTGGAGTCTTTGAATCCAGTAATATTGATATTCTTGAAGTGGAGCACCACCCCCGCCTCATTGTCAAGGTCGACGTCAGTTGATGGTACAATCAACGGATCTATCGGCTCTATACCCAAGCTTGGGTAGCCTGCGTAGATTCTTGACAAGACAACTTGTGGTCGGTTCTTTAAACACTCATGGTCATTGAACACGCATGGAGTGATAATAGGTTCTGAGAAATAATTGAACAGTATTGTTATGGCTTCCATAATATACAGTAATGTTAACGAGAATTAACACGAATATATGGGTGAAGACCCTTCTCCCTCACAAAAACAAATAAAATGTCAACAATGATTTTTTCGTATAAAACAATTTTCAAGAAAGAACACTGCTATCGACTGCTATCATTGTCATAGTCATGGTCATTTATTTTCAATGTTGAACAATAAATTTGTTTCTTATTGACGTCAATTTTAATTCTACTTAATCTAAGTTTACCACCGCTTCCAAGGCGCTGGTGGAGAAGAAACTGCGCAACAAACTCCACTGCGGCATTTTTTAAACGTCAATTTACAGTATTTATTTTCTTAAAGCTAATTGTGGACGAATGTACATTTCGCGTCTGGATAAACAATACGTAACAACAAGTATATACAACACTTTATAATTAAGAATTAAACAAAAGTTACATAATGTAAAAAATAAGTCACATAACTAATACAGTGCCATGCTGTAATAATAGCATTTTACGAGGGGCCTGCACCATGCTCAAGCCAGACATTTTTATCTTTCAAGTAATCATCTGTCCTATAGTATGCTTTTTTGGATAAGGTGATCTTTACAAAGGTTTCGAATTTATTGTCAGGCATACCAAGGATCAATTCTGGCAGTTTATTATAAGAACGTATACCATCCCCCATAAAACGTATACCATCACTAACCCTGCTAAGCCGATAGCATGGAAGTAGAAGTCTATGTTTGTTACACAGATTTCTGTCTGTAATGTCACTTTCTTTTGTGTAATGCGATATATTTTTTCTGAAATACATTATGTTTTCAAATACATATTGGGAAGCTAAAGTAATGTCAATATCCTTAAATCGTTCCCTGAGGGAGTCTCTCTTGCCTAAACAGTAAATGGCACGAACTGCCCTCTTTTGCAATATAAATATAGTTTCTAAATCTGCTGCATTACCATAAAGTAGTATTCCATAGGACATCAAGCTATGGAAGTAACTAAAGTATACGAGCCTAGCAGTAGCTACATCATTCAACTGCCTAATCCGTCTCACAGCATAAGCAGCAGAGCTAGGCTATCAATTTATACCTTGATTGTTTACTTATACCGTAATAATTTCTCAACTAACTAGGTACGTGTTTTATCATTTTGTATTTATTTGATTTTCACAATCAAGTTGAATTTGAATTTGAGACACTTTATGTTTGGTTAGATGGATACATCTACCTACTTATAACTTAGGCAAGTAACTCAACACAAAACCTCATATGACTTACCCTCTCCTACAGAAAAGGACACGACGGCAAGGAGCAAACAGATTCTCAAAGTCATCTTGTTGATATTTCGAGCACAAGATTAAAGAGTTGTAACTGGGAACTTTGTTTTATATACGAGCAAATATTCTGCGATACAAATCAAAATGTTTAGGCATAGTTACAATAAAACAAGTCTATAAGGCAGTTGTCCCACCGCCAGCGAGTAAACAGAACTAATGGGAATAAAAAATCCCACTAGTCCTGTCAACAGAACAACTCAACAGGACAGATGGGAATAGAGGTTAAGAGGACTTCCTAGCTAGCGAATAATCCTATTGCCTATACTATTGCCGACGCCCCCGTCTCACTCCTGTCCCCGTAGAGTGCGATAAGGATAGCCGCAGCTCAGACCGATTTTGTCACAATTTTTTTGGGCAAAATCGAGGTTTCGTATTTCCCGTTTTTTTCAGCGAAAACTACGCCGATTTAAATATTTTTCACACCGTTTTATTAGAAAATAGCATATCCATGTTCCTGTTATTTATAACGTTAAAACCTTTTAGAATTTGTCTGGTAGTCCTCCAAACATGCCGGTAAGAATTAGTCATTTTTAACCTCTTTAGACGATCATATTTTCTTATTTTATTGACTGCCGACAAAAATAAAATAACAGGGACATGTGTACAGAAGATCTTGATTTTACGAAAACAAAAATATTGTTCTAGAAGCAATATTCACGGAGGAAATAGGGGAGAACGGTACTATGGAGAAACAGTTGCTAGGAAGTCCTCTTAACTACCGGATGTTTTCTCGTTTAAGAAACATAGAATAGATATAATATTCCATTTAAACAAAAGAGATGCTTAGTCAAATCAGTTTGACTAAAAAGTTTGACCACGAGGAAGCACTGGCTTATATTAGTAGTTGATCGGTGACTGTCCATAGCCGGCGGAGACTCGTTCCACAAGTTTGTCATTGAGCGACAAGAGCTTTATAATTTTCGTTCAAATACTCGCTTGGCAGTCAGAATTCATACCGAAAGACCAACTAGCAGCACTCGTTTATAACCCGTGCTAAAACTATTGGAACTACACACTCGCTTCCCGCTGCTCGCCATCTCGTTTCTAGTTTTACTCGTTACTCGCTAATCGTCGGCGGTCGGACAAGTGCCTATGGCAAAGGTCACCTTTTATCAGGCGTGGCAACACACAGTCCTGGCGTTGGAGATAGTGTACGAGTCTGTAGGCGAAGGAGCGGCTATCCGGCACTCCACAGTGAGGCTGCCTGCTTAAAATCGTAGGTAAGCAGGGAATCTGAAGAATTCCTTGTGTGGTGTGGTCCCCCATAATAAATATACACCCGTGACGAAACACCGGTTTTAGTTGATCCTATCCTGACATGTCACGTCATCGCTACCTCAGATGCTGTAGTAACCATTGGGGACTGGGTTTCCTCATAGACCGACTGGTATGCACAACTAAGCACAACTAGAGGCCACCGCCACACGCAGAGAAAAAAAAGTATGGGTTGCATTGTGGATACGACCATAATCGTATTACGCGAATAGGCGTGTACCTACACAACTATGGTGCTCCCTCTTCTCGTCATTGGCATATACATGTTATTTATTTATAAACATATTCTTGAAGTGGAGCACCACCCCCGCGTCATTGTGAAGGTTGACGTCAGTTGATGTTAGAATTATTGGTTCTATCGGCGCCATACCCAAGCTTGGGTAGCCTGCATAGGTTTCAGATAAGAAAGTTAGTGGTTGGCGATTTAGACACTCTCCGTCGCCATGCGCACATTGCGCACATCGAACGAAAAGTTACTCTGAAAACGATTGAACGGTAAATATTGCTATAACATCCTAAGCTCCAATTGAACAATGCAAATAATTTAGTAAATAAGCGTATTTATTTTACAGGCTGCGGTGTTGATTGTCGTTCATCCCCATCATAGTCTCTAGCCTCGGAGCCCAGGGTCTGCAATTCAGCTTTTATGTCATCTCTAGCAGTATGACTGTTAGCATTACAGGCCGCGTCCGCACGCTTGCCAAACCTAAAGAAGCCGTCACAAATTCAAACATGTGGATAAGACGTTTGATTTGGTTTATGTAGGTTTGGAAGCGCTTGTACCCGATCCGTCAAGTGTCGCTTTTTTTTGTCACAAATCAAAGCAATTTGCCGCAAGCGTTTGCGACTCGTTCACACGTTTGCGTGCACTCAGTCTCGTTTATGTACTGGCGGCGCACAGACGTATGGGTCGTCTTGAGTACAAATATGAGTGACTGGTCAAATGAAGACATTTTGAACTTCCTGGAATGTTACCAGGCAGAACCATGCATTTGGGACCCAGGAAATACTGATCACAAGGACAAAAAAAAGTAGCTGATGCATGGTGTCGCCTTAGTGCAATATTTAATAAACCAGTTAATGAACTGAAAAGTAAGAAGGAAATTCTTATGGTCACCTTTAGGAAAAACCCATTTCGCTGAAATTTCGAGCACAAGACTTAAGTAATGAGTTGTTACTGGAACTTTGTTTTATATAAGAGCAAATATTCCGCGATAAAGTAAACCTTAGACTAAGTATTATTAACGTGTCTAGAATGTCGCACTGCAAATGAACAACAAGTAGGTAATGGGTTTACCCAGTTTACGAATAGGTAGGTAGGTATACGTATACCTCCGTCGTTCTCATAGCTTCGTCTGATATTCACGATATCAGATAATTTTCTTAATGAGTTCCTTGTGATCAGTATTTCCTGGGTTCCAGATTTTCTTCCTAAAATAGGGATATTCAAATATACTCTAAGACATATTAGGTCATTAGATAATATTAATAATCTAACAAGTTAACATATTTATGTAAATATACAATAAATTATTATATAACATGATTATCTGGCAAGGATCACATGGTTATCACGCGTAGCAATACATTGTTTTTGCACTTTAATTTCCATTACGTGATTCAGCATCAGATGGTTACTTTAAACTAACTAATCTATATAACTAGACTGATGTTTAGCTTTAGGCAATTTATTTCGTGTTTTTTCCCAAATAAACAAGGATTTATATGACCAAATAGTGTACGCAGCTTCATTGGAAAGAGATATTTTACATTCCTAAATGCATTGTTTTGGATGGTGATAAAATTAGCAGAAAAAATCTTATCGATTAAGCGGTCTAGACTTAGAAGAGTAAAGATCAGTCAAAGTAAAGATGTTGCTATGTAAGTAGGATAGGTCCAGGGGCTCAGCTAGGTAGGAATGTCGTGGATGTTGACTTTATGCCAATTACTATCCCCACGGATGCCACTCATGCCAACCACCGGGGTCTGTTAAGTCTTACTCGAACCGGCTAAACTCACAAGCTATCTCGGGTCTCAATTACCAGGGTGTAAGTATATCCAATACGGCACTTTCGTTTTACCCCGGCTGATTCTGGCCAATTACGATTTTGCCATCTGGGGGAGGGGACAAATGTAAAGTTAAATCCAAGTTTGGGGGGTGGTAGCCCTTGTGCTTCGACCACCATCTTGGAGAAAAGGGTTGAAATGGGTTTTATGATGAACCCTTGATATCTAAAAAAGAAAATTACGTCCTCTGAAAAATGCAGGCTGAGCCCAAAAACATGAGTCTTTTCAATGAACTTGTGGTGCCCTGTACTAATCACAGTGCCATATGGTGAGCCTCCGAATAATTCTCCAAATTATGGTGTCTTTTGGACGGTTCTCTATTTTTATTCCTACGATTTTATGTCATAATTTAACATTGCATAATGTTACTTGTACTAACATTATTTACGCATAATACTAATTTGCCATAACTTTTAAATCATAATTTTCTTAATCCTATTTACTATAAGCATAATATTTTATAAGCATACTATCCCAAAGCATAAGTTTACTTAAGCATAACCACGCGTTACCATAACTATTTTAAGCATACACTGGCGTCTACTAACTAAGCTAAGCTACTTCTGGGTGGTTTGAAAAAAAAACCACGAAGACTAAGGCTTCTATCCTAACCTATCCAAGTCGGATTGCACTGAGTCGGGGTGTTAAAATAACTATTAAACAAATAAACAATATGCTTTACAACTTTATGCATATCAAAGTTATGAATAAAACGTTAGGATATACAATATTTATGCTTAATAACACAGTATGCTAAAAACCAATTATGGCACACTATTATACACACACAGAAAATTATGCCTTACTTATTATGACAATTTAAATTAGGACAAAAACCATTATGAGATAAAATGGGATCCCTTTTGGACAATAAAAAAGAACTACAGTACATTACATTTACATTTACAGTCATTATAAAATGTATTTCATACTTAGGTAAACCGACATTCTGATGAGGAAAAAGTCAACTATTTTAGTACAGAGAATAACCGTTGCCATCATAACGCTGAAAGTCTTCTACGAATTTTACCGTGAGGTGTGAGATGCGGAGGAATTCTGTGATGTATTTTTTTTTATCTAGGACACGTCAATTTGAATTCACCTCGCCTGATGTTAAGCTAAAGGCAAAGTCTCGGAGAGAGGGTCACCATCGCAAACATGTACCATGTTAACAGTGGTAGCACTCAGCTTGACGGCCTCATTAGATGCCTTTTCACGCCCCGCTTAAAGGACTCGGGACTGTAGGAAGAAGGAAGCACGTGAGCTGGCAGGGAGTTCCAGGTCTTAGACGTGCGGCATAGGAGTGAGTCACTGAAACGCTTGGTTTTAGCAGGTATACTCTAGGTATGAAGTTAATATTCTAGTTTATTGTGTGCTAATAGTAGAGCTTCTCTTACATCTTAATTATATTTACTGTGACAGTTTTTTAATCAGTCGTATTAAGAGGCTTCGGATATATAATCGTGAGCGTGTCACTATCATCTGGCTTAGTATAGTATTGAGTTACATCGTAGGTCTTTGTTATAACTTTTCTACTCTTCATGTAAGATTTGAAGCCATTATCTGCAAGGCCGCACAGAATCTTGTTACGTAGGGTTGTTATATTGGCTTCCCATTGGGGCTTCAATTTAACTGCATCTTCATCTGTTGACAATACAACATTTTATTAGTTAATCTCTATACAACTACGGCTCCACTGGCGTGGATGATGGCTATCGTAACTTTTGGTCATGTCTTCGGTTCTACTTAAATGATTTTGAAACTTATGTACGAGAACCCTATCAGTAGAGTATTTTCTGCGCTCGTCGCGAAAAAACAGACATAAGTACAGAGAAGAATTTCAAAACATATATTTTTGTGTTCCAAATCGTTACCCATTTTTTAACACGTTCACTGCGGTAACTAAATCAGCTGGTGCGGTGGCAGTCCAAAAGACCCGCCACTTGAATTCCTTACTGTGTGTACCGGACTTGGTCGGCCCGGCGCCACTGACAAATAATGAAGCTCAATTATCTTACTGTACTGTCGGTACTGTCTTTATAGGTACCACAATAAAGGCTCCGGTGAGATAAAAACTGTTCCACTTATTCAATTGAAGACTAGAAATCGTCTGCAAGAACTTCTCTAAACCTTGGATTAATTTTAGCACTGAGACTTGACCGTGACTTCTTTCACGGAAATTCTCTCCGGCGAGCGCAGCCTTCTATCGTAGCAAGCACAACACTGTCAACGCGCAGCGGCTCGACGCGTGCGCATCTACATAGTGCGGCAACAGGTCGCGATCGTTCATCCACCAAAACAAAAACTATAATATATTTATCTCTGCCATACTCGTAAAAATGCCCAAGAAATTGGCTCCGCACCAGCGAGATAGATCTATGTTTCCCGTAAGTACACAGATATGGCACAGCGTCAGGCCGATTGTGCCCGATTCGCAGTGAACGTGTAGGTATATCTCCAACTTACCGACACGAGTAGAAGTTGTACATATATTTGTACAGACTTACTCATAGTATATTACATTTAGTTGGTAAATTATTACAATATTACGAAATACGATAACATACACACCTTGGTCCAATGCGCGCTGTAATTCACTTCCTAGGGTCACGGTTGGTTCCCCGAGGACTTCGCAGGTTGTTGTTTGTGAACCAATCACGAAGTACCGTTTCTCATCTACAATATTTGAGCCGTGTTCATAAGTTGTAATCCCACGTACAGCTTTAGAAATAAAATAAAGGTTAATGTGCTGGGTTACTGATTTACCTTTTTTATAGAGTCTTCGTCAACTTAATGTTGATTCCACGGTTGATCACTTAAAGTGTAATATATAACTTAGATCTAGGAGTACATGGTTTCTGTTATAAAAATAAAGTTTATATAAGTTTAGAATAAGTTATTACGTATCGAAAGAAATAAGTATGACGTAGTAAATGTGTATTTATATAAGTAAATAACAAAGAAAATAAATAAAAGAATAAAACATACCCCCACCCCCCATTCCCAAGGAATGAAAAGTATTGCGTGAATGTACGAGAAGGCCTACAAGCAAGAACTTGTATGTTACAAGAGGACAAGAATGAATGCGAGATAGTTAAGTAGAAAATTGTAAGATTAGATAAATATGTTCATAAACTCTGAGTTTTCTGAAGATAGCAGACTAGGGTAACAACTGAATTGTTTAG
The DNA here is from genome assembly GCA_914829495.1 of Eilema sororculum. Lineage (NCBI taxonomy): Eukaryota > Metazoa > Arthropoda > Insecta > Lepidoptera > Erebidae > Eilema > Eilema sororculum. The sequence continues at coordinate 6,707,581 of OU618543.1, forward strand.
AGTAGGCTCTGGCGACCGTATTAAATAGGTGCCAAGAGGTGTATGAAAAAAAAATGTTGCTTCCGGTTTCATTAGCGACTTTCACCTAGGGACAGGGTTTAATACTTAAGTAGGTAAGTATCTTTATTGAAGTGATTGACGTCTGACCTACGAATCCTGAATCTTTTTAGGTGACTAGCAGACCCGGCGAACTTCGTACCGCATATAATATTTTTCGCCCGCGTGGCGTCAGATGTATTAAGCATGTCTTACACATTTATACCTTCCTCTTGATTCACTCTACCTATTAAAAAAACCGCATCAAAATCCTTTGCATTGTTTTCAAGATCTAAGCATACAATAGGGACGGACAGACGTGGAAAGCGACTTTGCTTTATACATATATTATGATCATAAGTTGCTCACATTTATTTCTAAAATATATTATGTTCACGGTGGCCTAATTGTCAGTCACACACGTTCTGAGATTGTAGTTAATCATCCTGTGTGTTTCGACTACAGTACCCAAAATCACCATGGACATGCTCAAACTCCTCACACTAATCGCCCACTGGACCATTCAGGTCACCACCAATGCGGCAGTGGAATTTTACGAAGCACTTGTGCAAGTTGGTTCCCTACGACAATGTTGGGCACATATTAATTGCAATTAAACGTGCAATTAACCCGTCAGATCGAAAGGAGTTTGACAGCGTTGCGAAAGAGTCATTCTGCGAAAGAGATGTTTTACGACCAGGGGACATTTTGCGAAAGAGACGTTTTGCGCCTGAGCCCAGGCGGTACCCATTAATTTCTTTCGGTTTATAATTGGTTGATTTTAATAAGCTAGGAACTACTGCCCTGCCAGGGGTCTTTTACTGGAATGCCATTGCCACCCTCAGCCTAGAGGTTGTATCGACAAACCCCCTCGTGTAACCCTTATAGTAAGCGTATTCATTCCTGTTTAGCGAGGTTTGTAGATCATAGTAGGCCAATAATTGTCTCTACTTACTTGACTTAGCAAAGTAAGTTCCTCTGAACGTTTTACTCGATTTAGTTAATAAAATTTCAACGTCGCTGTCTACTGTAATTTCCGCTTCCATCCTTTGTATTTGCTGTACGTCAGTTGGGCCCCTTCTAAAAATAATAAACCGGATATTTAGGCAGGTATCTTAGTAACGTAGTTGCTGCAATTTGCTTAAAGGCTTTAAACATTCAATAAAATATACCTAATTACACATAAAGATAAATAAACTTTGTCTTTATTCTGGATAGTCTTTAAATTATTCAATATCTTACGTGTAGTTCAGTTTGGAGTCTTTAAATCCAGTAATATTGATATTCTTGAAGTGGAGCACCACTCCCGCCTCATCGTCAAGGTTGACGTCAGTTGATGTTACAATCAACGGATCTATCGGCTCTATACCCAAGCTTGGGTAGCCTGCGTAGATTCTTGACAAGATAACTTGTGGTCGGTTCGTTATACACTCACGATCACTGAACCCGCAAGGAGTTATAATAGGTTCTGCGAAACAAGTGAACAGTATTGTTATGGCTTGCACAATATAGGTACAGCAATGTTAACGAGAATTAACACAAATATGTGGGTAAAGAGTGAAGACCCTTCTCCCTAACAAAATCAAATAAAATATCAAAAACTATTTTTTTCGTAACACAATTTTCTAGAAAGATCACCGGCATCAATTTAGATCTTGATTGTTCACGTGTACCGGGATCGCGTCAATTCCCATTAACATTAATGTTTAATCAAGGACCGCAAAAAAGTTAAGCCAAATATAAGGGCAAATAATTTGTCAAATAAGTAGGTGTACGTGTTTCATCAATAAAGCGTCCACTCCGACTAACAATTTATTTAGCATTTATTTAATTTTCACAATCCCGTTGAATTTGAATTTGAATCACTATATTTTTATTTTGATGTTATATATCTGTCTACTTATAACTTAGGCAAGTAACTCAACACAAAAGCTCATATGACTTACCCTCTCCTACAGAAAAGGAAACGACGGCAAGGAGCAAACAAATTCTCAAAGTCTTCTTGCTGATATTTCGAGCACAAGATTAATGAGTTGTAACTGGGAACTTCGTTTTATATAAGAGCAGATATTCTGCGATACAAATCAAAATGTTTAGGTTATTTAGGCATAGTTACAATGAAACAAGTATATATGGCAGTTGTCCCACCGCCAGCGAGAACTTAACTATTTCTCGTTTAAGGAACTTAGAATAGATATAACATTCCGTTTCAACAAAAGAGATGCCTATATTAATAGTTGTTCGGTGACTGTACATAGCCGGCGGGGACTCGTTCCACTAGTTTGTCATTAAGCGACAAGAGCTTTATAATTTTTGTTCAAATACTCGCTTGGCAGTCAGAATTAATACCGAGAGACCAATTAGCAGCACTCGTTTATAACCCACTGCTAAAACTATCGGAACTACACACCCGCTTCCCGCTGCTCGCCATCTCGTTCCTAGTTTTACTCGTTACTCGCTAATCGTCGGCGGTCGGACAAGTGCCTATGGCAAAGGTCACCTTTTATCAGGCGTGGCAACACACAGTCCTGGCGTTGGAGATAGTGTGCGAATCTGTAGGCGGAGGAGCGGCAATCCGGCACTCCACAGTGAGGCTGCCTGCTTAAAATCGTAGGTAGGCGGGGAATCTGAAGACTTCCTTGTGTGGTCCTCTATAATAGATACACCCGTGACGAAGCACCGGTTTAAGTTGATCCTATCCTGACATGTCACGTCATCGCTACCTCAGATGCTGTAGTAACCATTGGGGACTGGGTTTCCTCATATACCGACTGGTATGCACAACTAAGCACAACTAGAGGCCACCGCCACACGCAGAGAAAAATAAAGTATGGGTTGCATTGTGGATACGACCATAATCGTATTACGCGAATAGGCGTGTACCTACACAACTATGGTGCTCCCTCTTCTCGTCATTGGCATCATAATTGACTTTGAATAAAAGAGAAGATATTTATACATGTTATTTATTTATAAACATATTCTTGAAGTGGAGCACCACCCCCGCGTCATTGTGAAGGTTGACGTCAGTTGATGTTAGAATTATTGGTTCTATCGGCTCCATACCCAAGCTTGGGTAGCCTGCATAGGTTTTAGATAAGAAAGTTAGTGGTTGGCGATTTAGACACCCTCCGTCGCCATGCGCACATTGCGCACATCGAACGAAAAGTTACTCTGAAAACGATTGAACGGTAAATATTGCTATAACATCCTAAGCTCCAATTGAACAATGCAAATAATTTAGTAAATAAGCGTATTTATTTTACAGGCTGCGGTGTTGATTGTCGTTCATCCCCATCATAGTCTCTAGCCTCGGGGCCCAGGGTCTGCAATTCAGCTTTTTTGACATCTCTAGCTGTATGACTGTTAGCATAACATAGTCATAAAGTATTATATTTTTGTTTTGATACGTATAGATTATGTAAGTAACTCAACACAAAAACTCGTGCATGACTTACCCTCTCCTACGGAAAAAGAAACAATAGTAAGAAGTAAACAGATTCTCAAAACCATTTCGCTGATATTTCGAGCACAAGATTAAGTAATGAGTTGTTACTGGAACTTTGTTTTATATAAGAGCAAATATTTCGCGATAAAGTACCTAAACCTTAGACTAAGTATTATTAACGTTCCATACATCCATTCATTGCTATGCGGACGACAGTACTGGAGACGCATGTTACATGGGCCGTGCAAACAACATCCCCCAGTCCGAGGTGGAGGGGAGTCGCGAACAACTTGTGTCAGAAATCGAGACTTCTCTCTCGAGAGTATCCGATTGGGGTCGACTAAACCTGGTCCAGTTCAGCCCCACCACGACACAAGTATATGTGTATTCACCGCTAAGAAAACCCCATTCATTGTAGCGCCGCAATTCACAATTGCCACGAGTATCGGGATCCTAGGCGTCGACATTTCAAGTAACGTCCAGTACCGTAATCATTTAGAGGACAAGGTCAAGCTAGCATCAAAGAAACTTCGAGTTCTTAACAGGGCGAAGCAGTACTTCACTGCGGGGCAGCGACTCCTTCTTTATAAGGAGCAGGTTCGGCCCCACATGGATGGAGTACTGCTGTCATCTTTTCGCCGGAGCGCCCGCACGCCAGCTTGATCCTTTCGACTCGGTGCAAAGACGTGCGTTGAGGCTCGTCGACGGTCCCATACTCGCAGGCGATGTGGAACCTCTCAGCCTCAGGAGGGACTTTGCCTCACTGTGTGTTTTCTACCGCCTATTTAATGGTTTGTGCTCAGATGAATTATTTGATATGATGCCCACAGCTACATTCTATCATCGCACCGCTCGCCATAGACAGGGAATTCATCCCCACACATTGCATCCGAATACGGTGCGCACCGTGCGGTATGAAAGGAACTTCATCCCACGTACGCTCAAGCTGGGGAATGAACTCCCTGCCATGGTTTTCCCAAGCGACTACAATATAGGGTTCTTCAAGAGGGGCATTAGAAGGTTTCTTCAGGGTAGGCAGCGCGAGTGTAACTGGTGTAACGCCTCTGGTGTTGCATACGTCCATAGGCCGCGGTAACAACTTTCCATTGGGTGGGCTGTGTGCTTATCTGCCACCTAAGCGGTATAAAAAAAATATCGCACTGCAAAACAACAAGTAGGTAATGGGTTTACCCAGTTTACGATGGGTGTTTCCTCGTGACCTAACCAGTTTGGCAAATCAGTTTGGCCACGAGGAAACAGCCTTTACGATTAGGTAGGTAGGTATGCCTTCGTCGTTCTCATAGCTTCGTCTGATATTCTTGTTGTCAGATAATTTTCTTAATGAGCGTGGATGAAATCATATTGGTTCCAGATTTTCTTCCTAAAATAGGGATATTCAAATATACTCTAAGTCATAATTAGGTCATTTTATTATATATATATATTCTGGCCAATTACGATTTTGCCATCTGGGGGAGGGGCCAAATGTAAAGTTAAATCCAAGTTTGGGGGGTGGTAGCCCTTGTGCTTCGACCACCATCTTGGAGAAAAGGGTCGAAATGGGTTTTATGATGAACCCTTGATATCTAAAAAAGAAAATTACATCCTCTGACAAAATAATGCAGGCTGAGCCCAAAAACATGAGTCTTTTCAATGAACTCACGGTGCCCTGTACTAATCACAGTGCCATATGGTGAGCTTCCGATAATTCTCCAAATTATGGTGTCTTTTGGACGGTTCTCTATTTTTATTCCTACGATTTTATGTCATAATTTAACATTGCATAATGTTACTTGTCCTAACATTATTTACGCATAATACTCATTTGCCATAACTTTATAATCATATTTTTTTTATCCTATTTACTATAAGCATAATATTTTATAAGCATACTATCCCAAAAGTTTACTTAAGCATAACCACGCGTTACCATAACTATTTTAAGCATACAATGGCGTCTACTAACTAAGCTCGACGGAGCCCCGCTTCACGGGGCTCCTACTTCTGGGTGGTTTAAAAAAAAACACGAAGACTAAGGCTTAAGCTAACCTATCCAAGTCGGATTGCACTGAGTCGGGGTGTTAAAATAACTATTAGACAAATAAACAATATGCTTTACAACTATATGCATATCAAAGTTATGAATAAAAACATTAGGATATACAATATTTATGCTTAATAACACAGTATGCTAAAAACCAATTATGGCACACTATTATTATGACACAGAAAATTATGCCTAACTTATTATGACAATTTAAATTAGGAAAAAAACCATTATGAGAAAAAATGGGATGGCCTTTTGGACAATAAAAAAGAAACTACAGTACATTACATTTACATTTACAGTCATTATAAAATGTATTTCATACTTAGGTAAACCGACATTCTGGTGACGAAAAAGTCAACTATTTTAGTACAGAGAATAACCGTTGCCATCATAACGCTGAAAGTCTTCTACGAATTTTACCGTGAGGTGTGAGATGCGGAGGAATTCTGTGATGTATTTTTTTTATCTAGGACACGTCAATTTGACTTCACCTCGCCTGATGTTAAGCTAAAGGCAAAGTCTCGGAGAGAGGGTCACCATCGCAAACATGGGCCATGTTAACAGTGGTGGCGCTCAGCTTGACGGCCTCATTAGATGCCTTTTCACGCCCGTTTAAAGGACCCGGGACTGTAGGAAGAAGGAAGCACGTGAGCTGGCAGGGAGTTCCAGGTCTTAGTCGTGCGGCATAGGAATGAGTCACTGAAACGCTTGGTTTTAGCAGGTATACTCTAGGTATGAATTTAATATTCTAGTTTATTGTGTGCTAATTAGTAGAGCTTCTCTTACATCTTAATTATATTTACTGTGACAGTTTTTTAATCAGTCGTATTAAGAGGCTTCGGATATATAATCGTGACCGTGTCACTATCTGGCTTAGTATAGTATTGAGTTACATCGTAGGTCTTTGTTATAACTTTTCTACTCTTCATGTAAGATTTGAAGCCATTATCTGCAAGGCCGCACAGAATCTTGTTACGTAGGGTTGTTATATTGGCTTCCCATTGGGGCTTCAATTTAACTGCATCTTCATCTGTTGACAATACAACATTTTATTAGTTAATCTCTATACAACTACGGCTCCACTGGTGTGGATGATGGCTATCGCAACTTTTGGTCATGTCTTCGGTTCTACTAAACCGATTTACGAGAACCTTATCAATAGAGTATTTACTGCGCCCGTCGCGAAAAAACAGACATAAGTACAGAGAAGAATTTCAAAACATATATTTTTGTGTTCCAAATCGTTACCCATTTTTTTAACACGTTCACTGCGGTAACACAATCAGCTGGTACGGTGGCAGTCCAAAAGACCCGCCACTTGAATTCCTTACTGTGTGTACCGGACTTGGTCGGCCCGGCGCCACTGACAAATAATGAAGCTCAACTATCTTACTGTACTGTCGGTACTGTCTTTATAGGTACCACAATAAAGGCTTCGGTGAGATAATAACTGTTCCACTTATTCAATTGAAGACTAGAAATCGTCTGCAAGAGCTTCTCTAAACCTTGGATTAATTTTAGCACTGTGACTTGACCGTGACTTTTTTCACGGAAATTTTCTCCGGCGAGCGCGGCCTTCTATCGTAGCAAGCATAACACTGTCGATGCGCAGCGGCTCGACGCGTACGCATCTACATAGTGCGGCAACAGGTCGCGATCGTTCATCCACCAAAACGGCCCTCTCCCGCACTGGAAAATCTTTTTTAACTTCTGTGCGGTGGCGGTAAAAAAGGCCTGCCACCTTATTAAATTCTTATATTGCTGCATTGCTAGTAACAAATCAAAATCTTTATTTATCTAGGCCATACTCGTAAAAATGCCCAAGAAATTGGCTCCGCACCAGCGAGATCTATGTTTCCCGTAAGCACACAGATATGGCACTGCGTCGGGCCGATTGTGCCCGATTCGCAGTGAACGTGTATTTATCTCCAACTTACCGACACGAGTAGAAGTTGTACATATATTTGTACAGACTTACTCATAGTATATTACATTTAGTTAGTAAATTATTACGATATTACGAAATACGATATCATACACACCTTGTTCCAATGCGCGCTGTAATTCACTTCCTAGGGTCACGGTTGGTTCCCCGAGGACTTCGCAGGTTGTTGTTTGTGAACCAATCACGAAGTACCGTTTCTCATCTACAATATTTGAGCCGAGTTCATAAGTTGTAATCCCACGGACAGCTTTAAAAATAAAATAAAGGTTAATGTGCTGGGTTACTTATTTACTTTTTTTAAAGAGTCTTCGTCAACTTAATGTTGATTCCACGGTTGATCACTTAAAGTGTAATATAAAACTTAGATCTAGGAGTACATGGTTTCTGTTATTAAAATAAAGTTTATATAAGTTTAGAATAAGTTATTACGTATCGAAAGAAATAAGTATAACGTAGTAAATGTGTATATATATAAGTAAATAACAAAGAAAATAAATAAAAAGAATAAAATATACCCCCAACCCCCTATTCCCAAGGAGTGAAAAGTATTGCGTGAATGTACGAGAGGCCGAAAAGCAAGAACTTGTATGTTACAAGAGGACAAAGAATGAATGCGAGATAGTTAAGTAGAAAATTGTAAGATTAGATAAATATGTTCATAAAGCCTGAGTTTTCTGAAGATAGCAGACTAGGCTAACAACTGAATTGTTTAGAGTTGGCTCTGGCGACCGTATTAAATAGGTGCCAAGAGGTGTATGAAAAAAAAAATGTTGATTCCGGTTTCATCAGCTACCCGGGTTTTAATACTTTAAGTAGGTAAGTATCTTTATCGAAGTGATTGACGTCTGACCTACGAATCCTGAATCTTTTTAGGTGACTAGCTGACCCGGCGAACTTCGTACCGCCAATATTTTTCCGCCCGCGTGGCGTCAGATGTATTAAGCATGTCTTACACATTTATAACTTCCTCTTGATTCACTCTATCTATTAAAAAAACCGCATCAAAATCCTTTGCGTTGTTTTCAAGATCTAAGCATACAATAGGGACGGACAGACGTGGAAAGCGACTTTGCTTTATACATATATTATGATGATAAGTTGCTCAGATTTATTTCTAAAATATATTATGTTCACGGTGGCCAAATTGTCAGTAACACACGTTCTGAGATTAATCATCCTGTGTGTTTCGACTACAGTACCCAAAAACACCATGGACATGCTCAAACTCCTCACACTAATCGCCCACTGGATCATTCAGGTCACCGGCAATGGAATTTTACGAATCACTTGTGCAAGTTGGTTCCCTACGACAATGTTGGGCACATATTAATTGCAATTAAACTTGCAATTAACCCGTCAGATCGAAAGGAGTTTGACAGCTTTGAGAAAGAGTCATTCTGCGAAAGAAATGTTTTACGACCAGGGGACATTTTGCAAAAGAGACGTTTTGCGCCTGAGCCCAGGCGGTACCCATTAATTTCTTTCGGTTTATAATTGGTTGTACGAACCTGCTGTCATACTTATTATGTTTCATGCGATCTTTTGCCATCCTCAGCCTAGAGGTTGTATCGACAAGCCCCATCGTGTGACCATTATAGTAAGCGTATTCATTGCTGTTTAGCGAGGTTTGTAGATCATAATAGGCCAATAATTGCATTTACTTACTTGACTTAGCGAAGTAAGTTCCTCTGAACGTTTTACTCGATTTAGTTAATAAAATTTCAACGTCGCTGTCTACTGTAATTTCCGCTTCCATCGTTTGTATTTGCTGTACGTCAGTTGAGCCCCTTCTAAAAATAATAAACCGGATATTTAGGCAGGTATCTTAATCACGTAGTTGGTGCAATCTGCTTAAAGGCTTTAAACATTCAATAAAATATACCTAAGTACACATATAGATAAATAAACTTTATCTTTTTTCTGGATAGTCTTTAAAATATTCAACATCTTACGTGTAGTTCAGTTTGGAGTCTTTGAATCCAGTAATATTGATATTCTTGAAGTGGAGCACCACTCCCGCCTCATTGTCAAGGTTGACGTCAGTTGATGGTACAATCAACGGATCTATCGGCTCTATACCCAAGCTTGGGTAGCCGGCGTAGATTCTTGACAAGATAACTTGTGGTCGGTTCGTTATACACTCACGATCACTAAACTGGCAAGGAGTTATAATAGGTTCTGCGAAATAAGTGAACAGTATTGTTATGGCTTGCACAATATGGGTACAGCAATGTTGACGGGAATTAACACGAATGTGTGAATGAAGACCCTTTAGCCTCACAAGATCAAATAAAATGTCAAAAAGATTTTTTGTCCGTATTTATTGTTTTGTAATACAATTTTCTAGAAAGATCACTGATATCAATTTAGATTTTGATTGTTCACCTATACCGTGATCGCGTTAATTCCCATTCACATTAATATTTAATCATGGCCCGCAAAAAAAGTTAAGCCGGGCAGATAAATTTGTCAAATAAGTAGGTGTAAAACGCTTTACTGATGAACAATAAAGCGTCAAGTCCGACCAACAATTTATTAAATTTAGTATTCATTTTATTTTCACAATCAAGTTGAATTTGAATTTGAGCCACTATATTTTTTTTAGATGGATATATCTACCTACTTATAACTTAGGAAAGTAACTCAACACAAAAGCTGTGACTTACCTTCTCCTACAGAAAAGGAAACGACGGCAAGGAGCAAACAGATTCTCAAAGTCATCTTGTTGATATTTCGAGCACAAGATTAATGAGTTGTAACTGGGAACTTCGTTTTATATAAGAGCAGATATTCTGCGATACAAATCAAAATGTTTAGGTTATTTAGGCATAGTTACAATGAAACAAGTATATATGGCAGTTGTCCCACCGCCGGCGAGAACTTATCTATTTTCTCGTTTAAGAAACTTAGAATAGATATAACATTCCGTTTCAACAAAAGAGATGCCTATATTAATAGTTGTTCGGTGACTGTACATAGCCGGCGGGGACTCGTTCCACTAGTTTGTCATTGAGCGACAAGAGCTTTATATTTTTTGTTCAAATACTCGCTTGGCAGTCAGAATTAATACCGAGAGACCAATTAGCAGCACTCGTTTATAACCCACTGCTAAAACTATCGGAACTACACACTCGCTTCCCGCTGCTCGCCAACTCGTTTCTAGTTTTACTCGTTGTTACTCGCTCATCGTCGGCGGTCGGACAAGTGCCTAATGGCAAAGGCCACCTTTTATCAGGCGTGGCAACACGCGTGAGTTGCGTGTATTATACGACTTGCTTTTATTACTAATCTCCTGCCGTCCTGTCGTTGGAGATAGTGTGGGAGTCTCTAGGCGAAGGAGCAGCTAATCGGCCCTCCACAGTTAGGCGATTGGTACACTGCGACGCGCGACGCGGCGTCGAGCGTTGTTGCGTCGCGCTCGTTGCCTCTACGGCGCCCATTTTGTATAGAAAAACGCGGGGTCCCACACACTACGGCCTGGCCACGACTTCGGTCTTAGCGGCGCGCGGCGAGCGGGGCGGCGCGGCGTCGATGAGCGGTGCGTTTTGCACGCCACGTACCCTCAGCGGCGGTTAGTTGCAGCGGCCGCGGTGGACGTATTTAAGGTCGTCAAATCGTGCTCATAATTATAGCGTTATCACAATTATCACTTCTCTGTTTAGAAATCAGTACATTTTTAAAACAAGATATTCTTAATATGAGAATAGGGTGCACGAACTGAAGAAAGATCGGTATTTAAATGGCGAATGTCGAGACTAGATCTAGATAAGTTTTATGAGTACACAAGAATGAGTGTGGAAACTTTTGACTATATTCTGCAGCACATAGAAGTGTATTTAAAACAGCATATCCGATCCAAAAGGGTGGTCACCAATGTAGAAAAAACCATACGGGGTCGATTAAAAATTTCCGTACTAAATGCCTCGGTATCCATTACCGCCACAAAATCGTCTAAATTATTTTGTTTTTGTCTACGCCGCTGAGTACGTCACTCCTACACCGCTGTCCGCGCCGCTCTATTTCGTGGTCGTGGCGTCGCGCTCATTCACTTGTACTTTTGTTCCTGCCGCTCGCCGCACCGCGCGCCGCTGTAGCAATTCGCTCGGATAAAACCGCGCGCGTTTTCGCTATGAGCGGCGACTCGTGGCGTGCTTCAAACATTTTCATACTTTTGATATAACCGCTTGCCGCCCCGCGCTTAGCTGCCGCTCATAGCGGCAAGATCGTGGCCAGGCAGTGACAACGCAATCACGCGCGTTGCCGCAGAATACGCGCGTACAAGCAGAAAACGCGAGGTATGGCACACTGAAATCTGCCATCACGCGCGTGTTTTTCGAGGGATTTTTAGTCCGAGAGCTGTTAGAAATTTCTGTGTAGGTAATTGAGACGAATTTTAAATTAATATTATTGCAATGCAACATGACTATTTAACGGCAAATTTAGAGCGCTTTCACATCCACTGACGTCCGATATCCAATATCCGATATCCGAGATCGGAGGAAGTCAAATATCGATGCCCAATATCAGGTATTGGAGCCAATACCACTGTTTTGGCTCGTTATCGGAACACGCAGAGACTGTAAGCGACTGTCAACCTAAATGGCATTTTCTTAGTTACGTCTCTTCGCGTTAATAGATGACGCTGATCACGAATATAAAAAAAAATTAGTTACCATGTCATGTCAATAAGTCGAAAATAGCTTGCACTTCTAATCATTTTCTTTTCATCTCTAGCGTTCTTAATATAGTCTGGGCTATCGAGCTAATGGTCGGATGGCTTTACTTTACTTTTCTCAAAATTTTAGATTACTTCACACACCTACCTACCAAAAAAAATCGAATATCTCTCGGACTATACTAGCTCTCCCGCGTCCACGCGCGTCGACGAACGACGCCGCGTCGAGCGTTGCAGTGTGCCAATCGCCTTAGGCTAACTGCTTAAAATAGGTAGGAAATACACCTGGCGGGGATTCTGAAGACTTCCTTGTGTGGTCCTCCATAATAGATACCCGTGACGAAGCAGTTTCAGTTGATCCTATTCTGACATGTCACGTCATCGCTAGCTCAGTAGTAATCATTTAAGTTAGTAATCATTGGGGACTGGGTTTCCTCATAGACCAACTCGTATGCACAACTAGTTGACTAGTCAAATTAGTTCACGTCAAAATGGTAAGTTTAAGGTAACTTATATGAAAAAATTTTTAGTGACGTCATACAATTTATTAGTCATGGATGATTAAAAATAAATGAAAACTATAAAATAAGAACCGACGCAATTTTTACCGTTCTTTTATCATTTAGTAAGCTCGGTTAGATATTTTTTTTAAACTGTAGGATAATACCCAGTTGTGCCAAGTAAAATAGAATTTCATAACACAACTAGAGGCCACACGCAAAGAAAATAAAAGTATGGTTGTGGACACGACCGTATATTTTACGCGAATATCGTCCTTTTTTTATTGTGCGAAAGATCCCCACGGATTCAGTTGGTTATGTCGGACTCGAACCGACTAAAACGCACGCCGTCTTTGGGTCTTTGGTTGCCGGAGGTGAGAATGCAGGAAAAATATCTCTCGCACCCCGGCAGACACGCGAATTTCGTCCTTGGCATCAAAATTGACTTTGAATAAAAGAGAAGATATTTTACATACATGCTATTTATTTATATTCTATAACTATATTTTTGTAAAGAAATAAATATTTTACAATTGCTTATATTTCACTTTACGTTTTAAACATTTCGCGTCTACATTGTCGAGTAAATCATCTGTCGAGTTATCTTTTTTCAATAAATTGTCTCCTTCCGTGGGTTGTATCTGTTTTAGAGGAAGTAATCCAACGGCAAATGGTATATCATTTTGCAAATCAGCACTTATATTGTCACCATTTGTACTTCCTTCATTTTCCTTATTTAAGTCAGGTTCGTCTATAATGTCCTCCCAATTATGCTCTGATTTTACTCCACCAACGGGCCTTGTTAAATCTATCACGGAATCAGAATATTGAGTTTCATTCGTTATTGCGTCTAGTTGGCTATCATTATTGGCGTCGTTACTCACATCATTATCTTCATTTTCATCAGGATCTTTGTTCAGATCTAAATTGTCCCATTGTAACCCACTCGAAGTTATTGTTGCGGACAAATCTGTAGAGTTCATTTTCGATGTGCTAAGTTCTTTGATATTATCTGTGTCACTCTCAAAGACGTTTGGGACATGTAAAGAGTTTACGTTGGACATCTCTGAATCAGGATTAGTGTTCGAATTTATATCCAACTCATCGGGAACTGTTGGATTATGATTTTGCGCCATATTCATTTTATTTTCAATGTTCATTAAATCTTTTATAATTGCGTCTCTTTCTTGAGCTCGTTGATCCAGTTGGCTGCTATCTTCGTAATTGTTATGGTCATCGTCAGTGCGTTTAGGCGTGGCCATCAAACAATCTAAGGCATCCTCTTTGAACACTGCACTTTGTGGAAGTTGTAGGCCAAAATCGTAGCAATCTTCATTTCTTCTGAGATCCTCAGCATTTAAAGAACTATACTGCTGACTTAAATTCGATCCTAAATGAGAATTTTTTGTATCGAGCAACGATATACTGAAATTATTATCTAAACTATTACTTACAGGACACAACTGTTCCATAACTCTAGCATCATTTAATTGCTGGTCTTCATAATATTTCTTGACATCATCACTCATAGATTTAGTAAAGAACTGCATGTCACCGTCGATGCACGAGAAATCGTGTGGGTTGACATTATCTATAGAATTGTTGTTGTCTTGAAGACGTGGATCTAAAACTACGTAGCTTTGTTGCTCTGCAAAGGACTCTAGATTGTCTGGTAGTATAGCGTTAAGGCTATTGATAGTATCTTCTGTTCGGCTGTATTGAGAGGAGTCTTTGTCGTAGTCATTACTTCCACCATAACTTTTGCCTCCTAACAAGATTTCACCCCGTTCTATAGATTTAGATAGGTCATCAATACTCTTAATTTCACTAGGATCTGCAACTTTTTCTATAATATTCGGTTGTTCTATAACTTCATATTGTATCTCACTGCTTTGCACCATATCCAGAAGTACTTGTTCATTAACATTTATATAAGAGCCATCTCCAGATTCAAATAGTATAGGCAAATCAGTAGGCAGTCCAGCGTTTTTCAAGGCGTTGACGTATTGTGACATTGCCGTACTGATACCTCCTGCTGACGAATCATTTGATGAATTTGTTGGGTTCGTGTTTGCGTAGCTAGTGATGGTTTCATTTCCTATCGAATGTTCTTTAGTGTAAGCAATCGTAGGATCAAGTACATTGGATGATACGGTCTGGTCCATGTACATAAGATCGTTATCGATATTCATATAGCTGCTGGAGGATTCTGGGCCGCAGATGCTGTTTACAGCTTGTGATAGAGTCACTCTGTCCATATAATCCTGGAAAATATTAAACCAGGTTAAGTTAAAGTAGTGTAGTGATTTGAATGCATTTTTATAGCATTTATTATGCTTTGGTCAGCCGCCCGGCCGGTTTTCAGAATTTGGCGATCAATAGCAAACGGGCTAAAGGCGTAAAATATTTAAATATGCAAAAAATATGTAAAAAACTGCAAGATATCTAATAGAAAGAATACAGCAAGAGGAGGCCCACAAACCTGCATATGTCTAGTTTGCAGATGTTTCAATTGGTGTATAGCTTTCCGTGAGTCTTGTTCACGACGCAGAAGAGCGCGCTCGGCTGCACGACCGAGAGAGCCGGCACCTTCCCATGGACCGGGGCGCTGTAAGAGATTAGCTCTATTATCCCAAGATTCATTTAAGAATATAGGAGAAAACATGAGTTATTTTTTCGTTAAGACAAAATAAGTCAAACCCCATGTTAAATTGCCACACCAAAAACTTGCTACTTAACGCTGGAACTGCTTGAGGTCGATCTCGGAACACAGTCAAAAAGTAGTTTCGATTTTGGAAATACTCCTAACCGTAGGGTCTTCATGAATGGCAGATATAAATGATAGAACTATGTCGGAATAAAGTTGTGAGTGTATGTATGTAAGTAGGTATTAACGTCATTGATTGCACTTACTCTCACACTAGGTCTTCCTCGACGGGGCTTGATCGCGCGAGGTGCATCCGAGTAGTCCACTTGATTAGTGCCGGCCCCATTCTCAATATCGAACGGAATACGTACTACCATATCCTGCAGAAATTAAAGTTCCTCCAGATTTGAGAGATTCCAAACTTTGCAGTAATTAGGGGGGGAAAACTGCGTCTTTGTGAAGCACCAGAAATACAAAACTATGAATCATAGAGAAGATTTGACAGTTGCTGTCTTCTGATCATCATTATCCCAAAGTTAAGAAAAACCCCGACGAATGTAAACAGGCAAATATAATATTTGTATTCAACAACAAATATTTCCACAGAACGGATTCGAATTCGTGACATCGATGTTGCAGTTCCACCGTCACGCCATAGAGGACGTCCTACAACCTACACTAGATACCTATCTAGTATCAGAGCTTTAGCAAGTACAAATAATACTCAGAATACACTCATGAATATCTTGTGTTAAAAATAACTTATCAGTTCTAATTATTACCAGTAACTTACTTTGTTAGTTCTGGTGAGGTTATCCACCGGTTGACTCGTGCTTGTCACCGGCGCTAGCTGTGAGGTTTGTTGGTTTTTCGGATCCACGTCCTGGAGAAGTACAATTATAGACTGCTAAACATGTTGATTTCAAGATATGTCACTATTAAGTACTAACAGTACGATACATGACAAACCCGAGGAGCGTATCTCGAATCCCGAGATGGCCCTGGGTGAGTCAGGGCTGCAAGGGTTACCTATGGCTTATGGAATCTCATACCCATTCGGGAGACCCAAGATGGCCAGCGCTTTTAGTTGGTTCGTGTCTGATATAAATGAGAGTATTTCCGCAAGCAAATTGTAAAGAAAAGATGCATGTTATCTCTAAAGGTAGGGAGGCTAGATTCGATGATAGAAAGAATAATGGTGTATAGTTTCCACTCTTAGTGGTGGGGAAAGCGTATACATAACATAATAATAAATAAATAATCTTATTTGACGTTTTGTATTACTTTGGTCTTATTTAATGTTTTTCAGTTATTCTGGTTTGTTTAACTCTTAAATACCTAAACATAAATAAAGTCCGCGTGGGAATAAATACAGACATCTCTACAAGCTTCCCACGCCCTTAAGTTAAGCTTAAATTGCGAGATTTTCAAAATATATACATTGTAGCAAGTAAAAATCTTATCTTAATCTGACACATAAGTGTAAATTCGTTGTTTTGCGCACCCACCCATATTGAAGGCTGCCTACTGTCTGGAGGAATTTTTCAATACGTAACTAGCCTCCCCTAGCTTAATCTGACGCGCTCTAGCTACTACTACTAGCTCTAGCTAACGTAGCTCTACCGAATTTCCTTCTACGCGTGCCCTACTACTACTATGAGTGTAAATTGGTCCTTTAAATATAGGTATACTCTAAGGTCCTATACAAATCTGCTAGTGGATACATCTGCTAATGGACGCGGATTTAGCGTAGATTTTACTCTTAATGGTAGGTTCAAGACCTTCGCTTCAGAACTACATTATGTAAAGTAAAGCCAACGAAGCGAGAGAAAAAATATAAACAAAGTTTCAGCGGTTCCAAACATTTATCAGTTCAAGCGCATTCCAGACAGGATTGAAATTGCTCACAAGATGGCGGATCTAACAGTTTAAAACCGCTGTGCTGACAGCTTTCCTGTAGGTACTATGAAACACGCAACGACAGCTGTCGCTCGGCCATTGTCCCATTCGTGTGACATGTGCGACAAGGACAGAGAAAATAATCGCTAGTTATCGCAACGTAACTCAGTAATGGTCGCTTTGTTTACCTTTTTTTTCTCGTCTCGTTGGCTTTACTTTAGATAGGTAGGTACAGTCACCTCTATAAATATGTATACACGGTAGGGCTCCAGAAACAAGTAAACGGGGTTAACTTCAAATTTTTGTTTACAAAATATATGTATAGCAAAATGATGTAAACTCTTAATATATCATAAAAATGTCACCATTACACGCCTCATAAAATGTATCAACTAATGCTTGCAAAAATATATCCACAACTAACGGGTCAATTGAATGGAAACATGCTATAGTTCATATATATGTAAACACGTAGGTACTTTCAAAATAATATAAAATATACTTTCAGTGAAATAAGTCTCTTTATTCTCTCAAGGCACATCAAATCACGCTAATATAAGTAACTAGCTGATGTCCGCGGCTCCGCTCGCGTGGATGTCGGTCATTGTGACTTTCAATCATATCTCAGTTTCTACTCTTAACCAATTATGATCAAACGTAATATTTTAAGTGTGACTTTTGAATTTGAGTCTGAGAGTCTGAGTCTGAGGGTCTGAGTGTGAGAGTTTAAGTCTGAGAGTCTGAGCCTGAGAGTTTGAGTCTGGGAGTCTGAGTCTGAGAGTCTGAGAGAGTCCGAGTTTCATTCTGAGAGTCTGAGTCTGAGTTTCGATTTTATAGAAAAACTACATATTTTAGACTACAGGCTACATAACTTCACTGAAAGTATATTTTATATTATTTTGAAAGTACGTGTTTACATATATATGAACTATAGTATGTTTCCATTCAATTGACCCGTTAGTTGTGGATATATTTTTGCAAGCATTAGTTGATACATTTTATGAGGCGTGTAATGGTTACATATTTATGAAATGTTAAGAGTTTACATCATTTGGCTATATATTTTGTAAACAAAAATTTGAAGCTAACCCTGGTTACTTGTTTCTGGAACCCTACCGTGTATACATATTTATAGAGGTGACTGTACGTGTTATAATTTAATAAAAAATATTACTTACCTGTGAATGGAGGTCTATA
The DNA here is from genome assembly GCA_914829495.1 of Eilema sororculum. Taxonomy (NCBI): domain Eukaryota; kingdom Metazoa; phylum Arthropoda; class Insecta; order Lepidoptera; family Erebidae; genus Eilema; species Eilema sororculum. Next base: position 6,725,978 of record OU618543.1, read on the forward strand.
AGTGATTGTGGCGGCCTATTTATCACGACAGGCGGCGTAAACACCGGGATCTCACCTACAATTAATTTCACATGTAATAATTCGCAACGCGATTCACTACCACCAACTGACATTTTAGTATTATGCTTGTTCCCTGTGGAACACCTAGGTAGGTAGGTATAGGTAGGCATTTTGATCCAATCACGTCACAAAATGTACTACTTTTATGTGTCTTTTAAGGATAGCAGGGGTGCTACGGCGTCAGTTGAGCTCAAATATGACAATCATAGATCATTTTTCAATTCCACTTACTATTGTTAGCAACTCCAAGGCCTTCCTTCGTTACTTTAGATAGACCCTTGATCTTTAAGAATTGTGCGGCAGACACCAGCTCGTCCAAATTTTCCTCCAAACATTGCGTTTTGCCGCAATACATGAACTCCACTAAACATTTTAACACACTGAATCTCATCTTTAATATTATCAACGGTTCGCCCGTTTGTTTTTGAAGCACCTCCTAAAAAGTCATAACATTTGGGAGGATTTATATAGAATAGGAATAAAACAATGACCTTATATTACACTTCTGCCTACCCCTTCGAGTATTTACAGGCATGAATATTATTATTTTTATGACTTGTAAAAATGCCAGCTCTATTAATATATCGGAATTTATGGACACTAACCCTAATCTAGTAGGTTTCAATCTCATTCAGTATACTACTACGTCCAGTAAGTATGTTCTTGTAAAGGTATTTTTGCGCAAATATATAAAAAAACATTGTTACCTGAAAGTAAGCACTACTCGCAGCAAGAACAGCTTTATGTACACGCAAAGTATGAGAACTACACATAAGTGTCATATCCACCAATGATTGCATTTGTAACAGTTTACCAAATCTAGACATCAAATGCTCAGAATAATCTTCATAGTGTAAGCTGTACCGTATAGGCGCCATTTTAGTGATCAACTGATTCGTACGGAATAATCATCACAATAAACTGTGAAGAAAAACACAAAAGCTTCTAATGAAAAATGTATCTTTTGATATATTTAAAAACAAAAGAGGAACGAAAATAGTTGAATAAAAAAATAATTTACAGAATCTATTTATGGTATTCTCAAAAAGTTTTCATAGCAAAACTATTAAGTATTTTCAGGCGTGTGGTGCTTTTTGGTTTGGCTGGCCGGGTCATCTAGTGAATATCTGATAATATTAAAAATCTTATTCATTTGGAATTACAAAATAAAAGATCGAATTATTTATTGTTGGAGTCTTTTTAATCCATTAAAAATGCAGAAAAAAATAGAAAAAATGTTAGAAAATGAATTTATTACAAATTTGTATTCATCATTTACCTATTAAGTAGTTATTTTTAAATATTTAGGTAGGTTTTTAAATAACATTATAATTTGAAAAGAACTAAAATTTAGAGACGCAACAGTTAATAGCTTGAAAATTGTATCTATCACAGACTAAATTAAGTACTTACTCACATAAGAAAATGTATATTTTTTTAATATGAACAGACCATAACAAACGAAATTGAATAATTGTTAATTTGGAATGTATTGTAGGAATGTAATGATTTGTTCATAAGGCACTTGGAACAAATAGTGAGTTAGTCAGATGCGTAACAAAGATGCATAACATCACAAAGTTCTGTATTTAAAATTAAACATAGTTCAGTTGAAGTTTTATATTTACCACAGTGGGAAATGTTTTACTATAAACCATTAAATAGTTGTATAGAATCTAATCACATTTAATTATATAATATGAAATTCACAATTAACATGTACTTAAATCGAACATTTTATCAAGGAAGAATTATTAATAGACTTACAAGTATAAAACAAATACAAGACAAAAGATTTCTAGAATTTCTATATAGATATATTTATACATGGATATTGTAAGAGTTATAGATAGTACATACAAACTGTTGTTAACTCGCTACTATCTAACGAACCACCTGCACATATAAATAATCCTCCCATTATCCACAATAAGTATTTTTGTAAAATACAAATTTGTAACATTTTCAAATACTTTAGATTTTCTTAGAAATCAGTTCCTAGTTCCTATACAATAGCTTTTACGTTTTACCCTTACCTCCCTACAACGAAGCTCATAAACGCTGTGGCACAGCCGCAAAGCTTTCGAACAATTCACGAAAATATTGGAACACATTCTGATTAATATCTGAGATAGAAATAAAAAACCATTGCTTAGAGGTTGTGATATTTCTGATTCTGATAGACAGAGATAGACAGGCTCATTGCACGACCGAGTGCTGAAATGATAGACATATTTTTAAAGCTGAAAATGAAACTTCTTTAAATACTATAGATTTTTCTAAGGAATTACGTACGAACAAAATTGAGGGAATTATATCCATATAGGATAGGTTAGGTAGGTAACTTGGCAAACGAGTCGTCGTCGACTTCAGTCGAAGGAAAATATAAAAACTCACCATAGACAGAGTCGCCAAACACGCATTACATAATTAGGTATTAAAAATATTTATTGCGTGTGAAAGAATATTATTATATAGGTCCATATCCTATACATAATGTACCTATTACCTTCGAGTTCCCCTTTTAGGTGACAATTCCAATGATGTTTTATAATAATAGACGTTTTATCCAGAAACTTTTTGCCTCTCAGAAAGAGTCGACATGTTCCTGGCTGTTCCTGGATAACACGAGAAACGGCGCAAAAAATATAGCGGGAAGAAAGGGAAAAGAAAATAGTAAATGACGCCATACCTCTTGTTAGAGGGAGATGAATATACATCCATTTACGTTTAGCCGCCATTAGGCCGGAACGAACTCGAAAGAAAGTGAAAAAGTAAAATCAAACCGAGAACAATATTATTAATATTTCTGTTAAAACTTACCGATGAAATGAAACATTTTTATCTTTATCGGAATTTTTACATTGCTTAAATATACACGACGGCATTATTGTCATGTTATTCGTAACATTTCACATCGCAACTGTTCGGAACTTTTTTTGTAAAGATTTTTTTGGTAGCGAACTGTCGAGTCTCTTATTGGTTCGAAAAAATTATAACCGTTATAACCGTGGTTTTTGCTGACATTTTAGAACGTGAACAACATGCTTTAACATTTGATCACAATGCGAATAACATGATTACTATGAAATAAATAGGCATTATTTTATTCAAGTAACAGTATAATGAAGGATACAAATTATTTTATTCATTTCTAATATAAATATTAACAATAAGGCTCATAAGAATTGTTCGAAAAAATGGCTTATAATAGTTTATGAAGCAGTTTCTTCATTACAGTTCATTAAATTCAGTCGACTTGTTTATATGGCAGTCATATCCCGAGCTATGAATGTCAAAAATAATAATATTTTACAACCTTATTTGAATCATAAATCATAGACAAAAAAATATTTACTTATCACAAGTTGCCATCTTTTTGGCGGGAACATAAGAAAAAAAACTGTAGATTCCTAACATCTAGACAGCATTTAACAATTACAATATTTAGAAGAGATATTATTTACTTATTATTTATTATGCTCTACAATATTGTCATTCTAATACGTGAAATAACGAAATTACATTCCATCCCAGATATTGCAGAACGCAAAGTTGAAGAACGAAGGTGTACAGCCATGACTTCGGTGAGTTATTTTAATGAATTATTGTTAGTTCGTTTAAATCCAATATTTATAGAAAAATACTTTGTCGATTAAACTGTTTCTTGTTTCGTTTATTTTTGTTAATTGTATTATTCAACAAGGTTTCATTAGATTTTAATTAAAAACTTAGGTAGTTCTTAAAATACGTACAAAATTTATTCATATTCGGAGACTGGTATAAACACCAGTAGGTATTATGTTCAGGGTAGATGGATGTTGTAAAATATATAATACATGTGGATATTATATTTTTGAATCTTTTGGGTGTTTATAGTGTTTGTAATCTAATTGAACAAAAATGTAAATATTGCCATCCAATATGGGAATCCAATGAAAACCTTGATCGTTAAATTATTAAAACTATTTTAGTTATTTTCGATATTAGTGTGTCGAATCAAACTTCTTACACAACTACGATATTAATTAACTGATTGACATGCTAATTGACTGCTATATAAATAAAGAATGTCAAAAAAGTAAAAGTGATTTACGTAAATTACTTTCAAAGTAATTAAATAATCTTACATGAACACTTTACATAGGTTTGAGTAAATTTGTACAATACATAGCATGTAGAAAAAATAGAGATTCCTTTTATAGAGATCGTTCAGTGAAACTAGACCATTGCCAGCATATTGATTCCATTACTGTGACAGTACAAAAGTTAATGTGTTACGTAAAAACTATACAGTAAAAAAATGAATAAAAATGTAATATTTAGTATATAGCTAGCATTCTAATATACAACAGTATTAAGTAGAATCATTGTACTTATAATTGGAGTATCCTTTGTGTACTTTTTACATTGCAACACTTTACGTGTTCAGGCATACGAACTGAGTAATGGTCTGTTTCAGTGGCAGGTTACATTAGTACTAATATTAAAAGCAAATTACAATATTTACACCAGCCGACAATAGTACATCTTGCGAATAGTTACCTAATATACACGTTAATTATTTGTTCGTATTATAATAATAATCACTTGAGGTTATACGCTTATTAGTCCACTGTAATTAATTATCAATAATATTTAAAAACTCCTCAGGAGAAACGTGGACGTCTTCGGCGGGCGATGCGTCTGTCGCGTTGGGGACGGTGTTTTTGAGTTCACCGAATGTATAAGTAGTTCGTTTTTTATTCCGGGAGTTGGAAATTCGAGGACCGGCCGGGAGCGACGCCTCACAGTCAAGACTCGCTCGCTTGTTCCAGCAGAATGGCTGCCGTGGTTCCGCTCCCGCAGACATGGGCATCGCCAATTGAACCCGAGACTTACACAATTCATTGTCACTAAGTTGCCGTTTTAACTTTTCCTTACCCACGACTAGTTGGAAGCCCCTAAGTCCACCATCACCGTGTGGTTTGGTTATTTCAATTTCACTAAGCTGCCTTTTAAGTTTCGAAGAATCGGTTGGGCTCAATCGCGAAGGTTTATCGACTAGACTATTTTGACGGGAAGTCCTACTGCCTCCCTGATGGGAACTTGAACTATTCTTGAGCAGTAAGCTGTCGTGGCGACTACTGCCGGACGAACTGCTCGTGTTGGTGGTGCAAGTATTTGCATCATTCTCATTGTTCCGTCGTAAAGACTCTATTACGTTGTAGAAATGTTCAAGTTCCGATGCGCTATTATTTCTTGATCTGGTGATATTGTTTGTACTATGTCTATGTGGGCGGATTTGAGCTCTAGGTAAATGGCCGTAGCTGCTTTGCCGAGATATGCCTACGCTGGTCTGCCGGCGAGGCATACTGCAGCTTTTAGGAACGAAGGCCTCTTGTGACATCACTACATTCTCATAAACATGAGCGTTGTCTATATCCTCCTGTGCTATAAGATTCTGACGGCTCTCAGTCGTTTCTTTCCTTTGGCCTACCGAGTTGCTCTTTTTGTGTCCACTCCGGATTTTGACATCAGGAATCTTTTTGGCTAGTTTACAATCGCTGGCACTTCGAGGGAGTAGGTTTGCGTAACTATGGTTTTGGTTTTCCCTAGGTGGATTCGGTTTATCTATCTTGGTAGCACTGACAACTGGGGGCACGCTTTCAGTAGTCCTAATAGAATTAGAATGCTTGGATGTTTTATTACTGGATGGATTTGCTTTCGCGGTATCTGCAGCAGTCTGTAGAGGTGTGACATCGTGTCGTTTCCTATCCACATCGGGCTTAGACGATTTGTCTAGTACGACTTTTGTTTTATCACTTTTACAAATTTTGACACTGAACCTAAATGGAGGTTTGAACACAACTTGTAGTCTCGCTTTTTCACCTGATAACAGATTAGTGGCGCTCTTGGACGGTCTCGTCTTCCTCGAGCCTTTTTGAACTTGCCTATGGGCTCTTTCTGTGAGACCGAGAGGGATGGACTTCGATTTGGGTATGACTGTTGGCTGCGGTGAACTGAGTAGCCATCTTTGTACCTTACTCAAAGCTTCTGGATCTTTGACGGGTGAAGAGGAATGTTTTTGCATTCCACTGTAGTCTATGGTTTCTTTCTTCAGTTTGCTTTTGCGTTTTTTCACTTTGCCCTTGTGTTTGGAAAGTATGACATGTTTCGGTGATTTTCCTTCTGAATTTGTTACGATGGCTGTGCTTTCTTTTGTTATTTTCGGCACTTCTTCTAATTTTGATTGATTGCTTGGTTTCTGGAATAAAAAAAACAGTAGTCAGTAATGTAGTAAAATGTCAGTAAAACAGTGGATGTAGAATCCACTGTTTCATCATTACTTTGACTATGAAATATGAATATTTTTATAAACTTACCCTCTTTTTATTGGCACTGTGAAGTGGAGACGCTTTGTCCCCTAATTTTTTAAGATCTTTCTTGTTTCTGTAGGCTCTTGTCCGCAGGGCTACTTTCTTCTTAAGTGGTACTTTCGACCTGTAAGTTAGTAAATTATGACTCATTTAGGGTAGTCAAAGGGTAGGGTAGTCAGTTTCTGTAAGGTCCAGGATACCTCAAGGGCGATACTGGTCTTTTAGTCAAAATTTACTTTACTTGTAATCATAATTTATGAATAAATGATCAATTTTTTATACATACATACATACAAATACTCACGTCTGTAAATCCCCGAAGGGGTAGGCAGAAGTGTATTTCACACGTTTCGCCAATTATGATTTTCGGTCCCACAACGTAATAGCGGGCTCTTTGTATTGGGCTGTATGTTTACTGTCGAATGGATAATAGCTCTATCCCTTAGTCGCCTTTTATGACATCGACAGGAAGAGCTTGGGTGGTTCTACTCCATAGGAAACTAACACGGCATCCAATGTATATGTTAGAATAAACACAACTTTATATAAGTTTAACTGTAGTTTAAATTGAGATCATACCTGACAGCTGTGTGAACTATCAAGCCCTGCTGATCAGCGGCGTCGGGCAGGCGAACGGTTTCTGTAGTTGATGAGTGAATGATGGTCACTGACTTCAGTTTCTTCCCGTTTCGTCCAAGGAATCGTGTGCTAGCCACCTGAAAATAATAAAGGAACTTTACATATTGTAGCTAACCTGAGTCATTAGATCCATCTCAAATCGAATGATGGGTACTATGCTACATAAAAGTAATCATCAGACATAATCTAAATAACGGGTTGATAACATCACGTAGATTAACGCCATCTAGCGAATACGAGCTAAACTACTTCGAAAATACAAATCCTGCATGGTGATATGAAAGTTCTCACGTAATTTAAACAATAACGTTCAAAAATATGAATCGCCTTAGTCGATCAAGCATAAATCACTAAGTATAGACTGCTCTGAGCCTATTCTTTATACAAATTCGATGTCAATACGAGCTTTTTTTACCCTTTACATTGATGTATAGAAATACTAGCGTACTACATAATTGTTTAGTGTATGTACCTTCCCACAGGAGTTACGTAAAAATATTCTAAGTAGATGCTAACATTTAGTGTCTATTCTGATGGCAACATCGAGTATTCTGCAACAATGCTAAAGAAAAAAAAGTTAAGTACCTACTTATGAATATTAAACCATGACCAATGAAGGTATATTACTCATAGCTTCATCGACGAGCGAGACGGAGCTTTTTGAAAGAAAAAGTAGTGACTCTGTTCCATATTTTTCTTCACACATGGGTTCAACTTGATCCCAGTCACCATCTTCCAGTTTCAACCAGACATTAACAGACTCAATTGGAATATCAAGAGCCTCTACGTATTTACTTATCTATTGTTAATTACATAAGACATATATAAACAAGGCCGCACAAAACAGTTTCCACGGTTTGACTGTGGGAACAGAGCAACAAAATTTGCTACATTTGCATGCGGACATAATGATATATTAAACATATTTAAATATATTAATTACAATTCATAATTACATTTGTTTCATTAGATTGCCTCGAAGCAATTTGGCAAATTTGACTTTTTTAATTTTACGTCTAATATCTGCGAGCTAACTATTGAGTAGATACTCAGTCATTGTTATGGAGACTCACATGGGCTCAACACGAGTACCGTACTCGTGTTAAGACCATGTGAGTCTCCATAACAATGACTAAGTATCTTCCTCATAAAAAATGTTTTATTGATTTTTTTTTGTTTGCTACGGGATGAAGTTGATATAGTACGTACCAATAATGCGATGACTGCTAACAGGATGAGTACCACGGCGTACCAGTGCTTGAGCACAAAGCGCTTGAAGCCGGCGATGCTCTCATCCGACAGTAGCAACTTGCGTAATGTTGCCAGCGGGCCTGACGGGTCCACCTCCCGACAACGCTGGAACACGTCGCAGTACCTGGGAATAATCACATATACGTGCAAATTCAAAGTGTTTTTTTTTCTAATTTAGGCGAAAATAAAATAAGTATAATTGCAACCTTTATTATCTTATTCAAACCTTTTCTAAAAACATCTATTTGAAAGTGAAAGCAGTATCAAAATGTTTTGTATTATGGTTTCCAAGAAGTAAGTTCAGGAACCGATAGATGCGTAAAAGCAATTTCACATTTTACTATTGCATGTAATGATAACGATTAAATCTATTAACATGTAGAACTATAAATACGCACCCGTTATAATCATTGCACGGCGTCCCTGGTTTGGCGTACATATCGGGCACATCGTACGGCGAGGTGTTCCATTCGAACGAGGACAAGCAGGCTCCACCCGGTTTTCGACAGCACAGCTCACATGCTGAGCGAGGGTCGTCCTTTTTTGGAGCGCATTGGCAAGACTCCAGGCCGTACGCAAGGCATATTGAACCCGTGCATTCCTGTGAAGTGAAAATTAAATTAAGTATATAGTATGGCTTGTAAGAAGAGTAGGTATAGAATTCCCTATCGTCTTTTCTTTTCACCGTTCTCCAGTTTGTAGTTGGCAACACGTAAGTAAGTATATTTAGTCAGGGAAACAGACATTTCTTGTAAAAGATTGGCTTTATAGGTAGCAGAAATATAAACAGGGAGACAGGCTCTCCCAATGTGATGCACAGCAGTGAACTGCAATAGGCTAATTAATTCGTCATAATCCTTGCGTTAGTACCAATCGCAATAGGCTAAAGGTACGTAATACTTACTCCCATATAGCACACGAGTTCTTTGTCACATCTAGTCCTGTTAGGTTTGTGTCTACTGGCGGGGCACGCAGCCCGTTTGCCGTCACAGAAGGCAGCGTCACGACAGCCATTGTCGGAGCGGCATTTGTCGCCGTACTTGAGAGTGCACGACGACGTGCAACATGGACCCTGTAACCGAAAATGTACAGAAGTTTAAGCAAAATTCTTGATTGAACACAGCATTTTTATTGTGTATGTATTATAAGCTAGCTGATGCTAGCGGTTTGACTTGCGTGGAGTTCTGTTTCCGTTCCCATTCGAATCGAGCCGTTCTGGAGATTCGCGCTTACCAACGTCAATTTTCATGTGTATTTTTAAAAGGAAAAATAATAGAACAGTACTATTTAGAAGTTGGTATAAATACCTCTACATGTTTAAGCATTGTTCTATAACAAACTATAGGAGTTTCAATAACAGAAACAAGGAGAAAGGTCTCCGGATAAATTTGATGATAATTCTCATTAACTATTGACTATGACCTAAACTAATTTAGAAACCCACGATGGTGCGTCTGAAGCCCTAGAAATTAGTCTTCAGTCTTCACATTTATAATGACCACATTACCTTTTGAAATTGCAATTTACATTTTTATCGTTTAATAATAAATATTCCACAACATTCTACACAACGCTATCTAGACCCACGGTAAACTTAACTAGCTTGTGTTATGCCATCTAGAATGCGGATAAACATACCTACTTAGATACTTTTTTTTTTCGTAAATACATACATATTATACATAGTAACACCCAGACCAATGCAAATCCATTTACGGTGCAGAGTATACCTGCTAGAACCAAGCGTTTCAGTGATTCATTCCTATGCCGCACCACTAAGACCTGGAATTCCCTGCCAGTTCACGTGTTTCCTTCTTCCTACAGTCCTGGGTCCTTTAAGCGGGGCGTGAAAAGGCATCTAATGAGGCCGTCAAGCTGAGTGCCACCACTGTTAACATGGTAAATGTTTACGATGGTGACCCTCTTTCCGAGACTTTGCCTTTAGCTTAACATCAGGCGAGGTGAAGTCAAATTGACGTGTTCTGTATAAAAAAAAAAAAATTATGCATAAAAATTTTGCACAGCGCGGGGATCAACTCGCGCCTCCTGCGTAGCAGTCGCATTCACTACCGCCACCCCACAGAGGCTGTCTTGTCTTATCATAACGTCATAACATAATTATATAAGCTAGTTCATCTTGTAGTAGTGTCATCGTGTTTCCTCTATTACCTGACTAGGGCTGCACACGCTATGTTCAGTGAGGGTGCAGGGCTTGTAGTGCGGTCTCGACGCTTGCGGTCGACAGCACACGTCGGTACATTCGGAGGCCCAACCGCAGTCGCACTCCTCGCCTTCTTCTACGACACCGTTGCCACAAATCGCTGGTTGAGGTTCTGTTGACAAATGTTAATTTTGTACAATCCACACACATAATCTACTGTTCTAATAGCTTTGGGGTAAGTTAGATACGACAGGCAAGCTTTACATTGTGCCATTAAACCTGCTACTTCTTCGCGCAATCTACAACTACATTTAAACCTCGCCAGTCGATGGTGAATATAAAATACCGTATAATGGATTGAAGCGATTTTATTTACTGTGAGCATTATTTTGTAAGTAGCTTACGAGACGTATTGTCGGCAGCAGGACAAAAGAAAACACGCTCGAAAATGATTCTAGGTACATAATGAATCTCATGTTGGACTTGTTTATTCTTTCTTTCTGCGAGAAGTTTCATGCTGAGTAAACAGGACTGTCGTATAGTGTGTACCCTAAAAAGGTTAGTATTACGAATTATCCTTACCAGTAAAGCAACCTTTCGGAGACCGGGCCTTGTTGTTGAGCACAGGGTCGATAGCTTTGAGGGAGCACGGCGAGAATTTGTTGTTGTTCTTCCTATCGCCGCTTGTGGCTCTTGCAAACATGATGAAGTTGCCGTCTTCCCCGAACGGCGTACATACTTCTGGGTCGTGCTGAAAAAGAAATGCAAATAGCTGTAATCTGATCTCAATCAGAGTAGGATATAGTCCTTTTTCATAAAACGGAACCGGCGGAGGTGGTGGTGGGAGGTGGACTACAACCGACTAAAACAGCTTGGGTCTTCAGCTGCTGGAGGTAAGATAGCACGAAACATAATTATCTCGTGCCGATACAGGGCCTTCTCTGGTTGTGAGATGGCCCCGTTCAAGTGTACATATCTTGCCCCCAGTAGGAAGTAACCTTACATGTAATAAAATTAAATGGTTGTGATGTTTGTTACTCTTTTACTCAAAAACAGATAAACAGATCTGGATAATATTTGGCACAAAGATAGATAAATTCTGGAATATAACATAGGCTCTTTATTCCGGGAATAGATTATTGTAGGGACACAAGATTTATGTGGATGAAACCGCAAAACGATGCTAAAACATATCATATAACTAGGTTTAAAACAGTGTTACACGTTTAATATAAAGTAATTTACAACTTTCCAAATGTTAATACGGCTAGCCAGTATTTATTACTTACGGGTGATCCAAAGTTGTGACCTATTTCATGTGCGAGGGTCACATGGGACACAGCTGGGGGCACGTGCTTCCCGTAGTTCAATAAAGTCACGATGCCTGTGTTCAGAGACTTCATACTGCCGCGGTAATGCTGTGAATGTACGAATGTTTGATAAATAAAAAAAATGCCGATTGTTACACATATAAAATCATGAAAAAAATTGTTTGTGTGGAGTGTGTGGAGTAAAAAAACCTCTATCAAGATTAATGTTAAGATATGAACTCACTCCATTTTTTTCACAGACGCCACCCGCGTTTTTGAGATCACCTGTCCACGCCAGCCCTAGCGTACCCATTTCGAAGTCTCTATACGTGAACATGTACGCCAAACAAAACGCATCATAATCTTCCTCTGAAAGTTAATAAAGAAAACACAAATTAAATTTCTACAAAAAAAATATACAGCCTTTCTTTAAAACCCTTGCAATTTATTAAACTAATAGCTTAACTTCAACGAATCGACCTCGAGAGACCGCTGTTTTGAATGTGTAATTGAATTTAAAAAAACGAACCTGAAAATAGCTCCAAGTACTTTTCAACGCCGTAATTATTGGGAAACCTGTAGGCTGGGTCTTTCAGAGCGTCTAATGTGTGAACCTTGATGCGTTTGATCATGAATGTGATGTTGTCTGGCTTTCCATCTTGATTAAAGTCTGAAATAATAGAATAGGGGATGAATAAGTTATTTATTTATGTTATTAGTTTGACATCTGTAGAACTTTATTTAGGTCCAGGTCAGTCTCTAATCGTATTCGTCATAGCGTTAGTCCGATTGCATCTTTAGCATTGACCTCTGTGCCCATTTTCCTTTCTCAAGATAACACATACATAAATAATCAATTAATTAAGTCTCTTAAAAATAGTTATAGATTATCTCGATATTTTTAAGTCATTATCTACTTGCTTTTGTCCAAATTATTTGGGGTCAGCGCAACATGTCTCCTCCATACATTCCTGTCAGATGTAATCTCCTTATTGACTCCCTCTCCATTTCCTCTTTCACGATTTCCTTTCGTATTTTCTTGGCACTATTTTTAAGTGTCAGTAATAGAAATAGTTGGTCATATTTATTACATACCTGTTACTTTATAAATTGCGTTAACTTTTTGGACATGGCGTGTCATAACTTCAATACAAGCTTCTTCCGACCCATATCTTTGATAGAACATGTGATCTGCTTGCAAGTATACCAAACACGTGGTTTTCCTAGGATCTACTGTAGCTCTTTTGTTCACATGTCGTCCATCATCGGTCCCGTTCGCTGACAACACGGTATAACCTATAGGTTCTTTCTTAACTATATCCTTACTGACAGTCACTACTCCTGCCTTCGTTTTTATCACTTCGACGTGTGTCTTTGGCTTTGGTCTTGACTCTTCAGGGTCTGGTCTCGCTTTGATTATGAGGTTACTTTTATCGATTTTCGTTTTCGGTTTCCTAGTGCTTAATTTATCAACAGGTTCGTTGTTGTTTGTGTAAGGAACGTCTAAGTCTAAAGGTATATCTGGATTAGTCTTTGGCTCGTCATCTTGCATTTCATCTTCGGGGAGCCATCTCTTCTTTCGTCTGTGTATTTCACTGCGTAAATCTTCAGTAAAATTATTCGATTGAGAATCTTTGACAATTTTTTGATCAGTAAAGTTGAATAATTCAACCTCTTGGCCTGAAGTTCTCTTTACATGCAGCAAATGTGATGCACAAGGTGTTCCTTCACTGGATTGAGGGTCCTGGACATCAGACTTCCGGTAAATGACGCTGTGCATAGACGGCTGATCTACGTTATAGCGCGATATAGGCTCAACGTAGTACTCCTCTGTAGGCGTCCAAATTGTACCGTCGAAGAGGCCCTCGGCTGTGATGACTCCGTAGACATGAGACGACTCGTCACCTGAAAAGAAAAGCAATATTATTCAACTAGTTTAACTGGAAGTTAAGGTTTCCTGGGCGGGAATGGGATCAGTGTGCCACATTGGCAGTATAGCGTGCTAATCTAAATTAAAAAAAATAATAATTTAGAATGAATGTTATGTGAGTCACATTCAAAGTGTAATAGCAATCCACATTTTTATTTTTCCGTCTGACTTGTTAGCTCGTAAACTTTTCACAATAAACTTGTTACAAGCATTACCTACTAATATTTGAGCAAAAGCTGCTCTCACCGGTTACGACGGCTGAGAAATATTGGCTTGACAACCGCCTCCGACACATAAAACTTCCTCGCCAAGATTGCGAAGTCATTTTTCGCCTCAAATAACACGATAAAATCAGACGGTACCTATCCCTGTACTGACGTTGACCTAGATTGAACTACCTCCAGGTATCTTTTAGACATCATTCTGCTACTGTACTAAATGCAAAAGTTTATATGTCTGTTACTTGATCATGCTAAAATTGTTCAATAAATCTGGATGGAATTTGGCACGGACAGAATCTGGGATAAAAGTATCCTGAACGTGGCACATAATTAGGGTACTACTATCCCAGGAATAGGCTAATACAGTTAGGGCCGGTTCGACCAAACGCGAGTAAAGTTTATTCCTAGAATAAACAGCCAATATGTGGGTGATATAAAACTTACTCGCTTTTGAAGGATTTTTTACAGCATTAAGTATGCTAACTATACAAATCGAATACATAGGGAAAAAGAATCTTCTCGGGCGGGACTCGAACCCGCAGTCTTTCCCTTACAGGGGGAATGCCTGACCAATTCGGCTACCGAGACACGCCCGATATGATTCAAATTTCCCATCTTATACGTCTTTTAAGGCGACGTGGCGTCATCTACCGATTTTCTTACGAACTATCGGAATCAATGAATGATGTTACAATCATTTTTAAACATTGATTTTTGATAACTGCGCCCAAACAATTGAAGGAATTTTTACAGCATTAAGTATGCTAACTATACAAATCGAATACATAGGGAAAAATAATCTTCTCGGGCGGGACTCGAACCCGCAGTCTTTCCCTTACAGGGGGAATGCTTGATCAATTCGGCTACCGAGACACGCCCGATATGATTCAAATTTCCCATCTTATACGTCTTTTAAGGCGACGTGACGTCATCTACCGATTTTCTTACGAACTAATCATATCGGGCGTGTCTCGGTAGCCGAATTGGTCAGGCATTCCCCCTGTAAGGGAAAGACTGCGGGTTCAAGTCCCGCCCGAAAAGATTCTTTTTCCCTATGTATTCGATTACTCGCTTTTGGTCGAATGTACCATTAGTAGATTACCGGTACCTATCATTAATTCATTACACTGACTGACAGATTCATAAGCGCAAAGCCAAGTAAAATTAGGTATGGAAATCCGTCATTTTCAAAGAATAGCCCGAGATTACATAATAATATGCCTGCTTCTGGTTGAAAATAAATCAAACCCGACTCGGTCACATCGGAGCCCGGGATCCGGCGTATAATTCGAGGTTGTTCAAATTTTTACCTCAAGTAAGGTAAAGGACAACCCCGACTCTCAAACAATCTTGGGCCCGCATGTACAGGGTTGAAAATTAGGCAATATTTTGAGCATCTAAGGACATTTTGTTTGCCTAATTTTCACGACGATTGACAATGGCCAAGTTTGTTAAATCGAGCATTGTTCATAGGTTTTTAGGTTATGTTGTAATACATAATGCGGTCAAACAGCGTCTTATGTTGTGTTGTGTGTGATAGCTACACAAGTTATTCGCGTATCGCTTTTATTTGTAGGTAGGTTAGCAGGTTTTATTAGTATAGAAAAGGGCAGGTCATTAATATTTTTAGTCATTAATGTGGAATGGTCAACTATATGCTAAATAATAAAACTGATATGTCAAAGCAAAGACATGCTTTAGCTACTTTTTTGTTGCACGATATTAAACCTTATAGTTTTATGATATGCAACTGACATTTACTCTAAAGGTGGTAAAGCAATCCTGCCCTACCCTCACTTCAGACGGCAACATCTGAGTGACATCCTTTTGCTACGGTTACCACTTTCCACAAGGCTTTCTTGTTTGCTGTAGTAATATAGAAATAATTATATAAGTAGGTAATAAAATAAAACAACATTATTTTAAAGAATATTATATTTAAAAAAAGTATTTTAATTAACAACCAAGTCGTTTGAGATATTGACAGTTCTTGTAGGAGGTCTGTATCCACACCTCGGCACACTTCAATGACATACAGAATACACACTTGTCTGTGCCCCACTGGTGATTGTGCTGGTCTGTTCTCATCCAAACATGCACATTGAGCTTGAATCCAGCAAGATTCGCAAATGATGTCATTTGCATTCACCTTAAACAGATATCATGTTTTAAGCACTGAATATTCCATAGTCATATAGGCTAGTACTTCATGAACGTTACACATATCAGTCAAAATATTTGTTTGTCATATACAAAAGTTCGCATAATTATCTACGGAATTAGGTAGACTCGTAGTAATTTCTATTCTATAGCAGCTATCACACAGCTTGTTACCGTTAATTATAATAACAATTTCAAAAGAGCGAGAAATAACGAATAGGTACTTACTATTTGTGATGCGACCCATTCACGTATACAAGCTAGTATCGCTGCATCGTTCAATAAATGTCTGCCTATATTATTGCACCGATAGCAATTCCACAATTCACACAGAGACTCATTGTGATAGCTTTCAGTCGATGTGGTAAAGTCTAGTCCAGTTTTAAGGCCAAGGTCAACAAATGTAGCAAATAACGGTGTCCGGTAATCAAGCAAGGGTAAATTAGTTCGAAAATCATATATAATTCCCAGAGTAAAAGCAGCAAAACACAATGATCTCAGGGAGCCGAAGGAAAGCGAATGCATTTTCAATGACAGGAGTGAAAATGACATATGATGTTAGAGATTATTATGAATTCTATATGATCGATTATTTACATAGACTTTGAATACACTACGATTATTTACAATCGATGTTTTGACTTCCATTATGAAAGATACAGGTGTCTTTCTGATTAGTGAACTGAATAACGAAAATAAAGATGCTACATAGATATTTTGAAATAATTTAATAAAGCCACGAATTTTAAATTCATAGTTATTCTTATTAGTTATCGATTTGATTTCATAATCGAATCGATAAAGCAAGCATAATCATAGCGCATTTACGAAGATCGGATTAAGTATTACATTCAATGTTTACGAAGCTTGTTGATTAATGAAAATCACATTTTAAAACTTTTGTCGCACTTGGCCATTGCTGATTGTAATGAAGTCTAAACAAAATTATAACACAAAATAGACGAAAATTTTGAGGTAGGTTTGATGTCTGTACACTCAGGCCCAAAATGGGTTATCTCCTTTGAGAATGAATATGAGAAGTTAAGGAAAAATGGTTTACATTTACAATTTGGACCCGGTATGTTGTCCACGTGCGAAGCAAGGTCGGACGCTAGTCTTAAAAACAACAGTATCACTCATTTCAAGGTGCCTAGACTCAGAAATACCAGCTGAATTTAAATTGTCATATTACCTTCAAGCTAAGTAATCTACCAAAAAAAGGACAATACTCTCAAGACTATTTTGCTAAAATTAGGATTCGTTTTACTGCAAAAGTTCTTAAGGCGCTTAGTGGTTTTGTGGCAGTAGAAAATCTTATAGTTTCGTGGATATTCGATGCAAATAGGTTGATAAATTGGTATTGGAATTTTCTACTAACCCGCATGGTTCGCTATGAGATATAATGTAACACTATCTCTTCTAGTGGTGGTCGTGCAAGGCGACTAAGGCAAAGGCTTTTTTAGTCGAACTTATAATCCGTGATAATCGACAACAAAATAACCGCCTTACCTACTATTTAAGATTTGTCTTCAATGAAAACCGAAACCACACACTTTGGCCTAGCTGTACATTTGCGTATCTAACCAATGCACCAACAGGCCTTTCATAATAATATTATACACTATTATCCACGTTTAAATTTGCTTTGCTAACCATACTTTGGTTGGTACATACTATGAAGTAGGACAAAACAGGAATCAAATTTAATATGGGACAAAAGAAGAATTCTTTGAAATGTAGGACAAATAAATGGGGCCAATGTGGAACAAATCTAACCTTCGCTAAATAAGCTCATCCATTACAACGTGAGACCAAAAACAACAACATTATTCGATGTAGAAATATGGCTTTATAAAAGATTTGGAAGTAAATGCCAAAAATGATAATTAAGTATTTTCGCGAGTGGATGACAAATTGATTTCTTACTGAAAGAATCAAGATCTAGAATCAAATCAGACAAAACGTCAGACAGCAAAATACAGTAGATTGAAATAATTACAGGAACTGTAATTAAACTTTGCATACATGAGGTAATTCATTCACACAGAACTATTCCGAAATAAGCCTTTAAATCACAAAACAACTTTGTGACGCTCAAATAAATGGCTCGCAATATTTTATGCTAAGTAATTCGAGGTGCAAAGAGCTTCGGGCCCCGAATGAATTAAAATCACAACTTGCAGTCGCAGTTGGGAGGGATTGAAACCGCTCATAAATAACTGTAATTACTATTCCACCTTACTCACTGTTTTCCCTTCATTTGCTTTCCGGTAATGGAGAAATAGAGAATGTCTTTGTGAAATAAGCTCGGTAAAAACTAATGGACAAGATGCTTGGTTGAGAAATGTTTTTAATTATGTAGATACAACACTAGCAAGAGCAACCCGCTTTAAATTCGCACGGGTGCAATGCAGACTTTTAATTGTATCGTGGAAAACATAGTTCGTTACTTTTAATAGCATTTTCATTCCCCTCCTGACTTTTTAAAGAAAAATTCAATTGGCATAATTAAAAATCGGTGATTGACACAGTGGTCACACATCGTCGACGGACGTTCTGTTCCGTTGAATCTACCTCCTCCTTTTTTGAAGTTGGTTTAAAAAGTTTGTTCTATAAATCCACCTTTATCATCAGTATACTAATCTTTTTATTCTAGCCATGTTAGGATTTACTGATACTTAAACAGAATATCATATTGTGATTTTACTATAGTAGAGTCATAATAGCTCCGTGGGCTTTTTGTGGGTAGGTAGATAATGTAATAAGTATCTACTGAAAACATGTATTATTTTCGAAATACATCGGGAAAAAGAAGCGCTCAAGTGGGACTTGAACTTGGGACCTGGGAGCCTTGGGTTAAGTCCCACTTGAGCGCTTCTTTTTCCCTATGTATTTCGAACTTAAAAAGTTAGCATAGTAAATACTATAAAAATTTCAATCAAATGTATCATTTTATTGTTATATTACAGTAGGTAAGTATATTATAGTATATATGCCTTCATAGTAGATATTTTAGGATAGGTATATATTATAATGGTTGTCTGAATTGTCGGATCAAAATTCGAAGTAATGGCAATGCGTAAATTAACGGGAGCCACCTGGCCCTTTTTCTTATGGCGTTTCATCTTTTCTAAAGTGCTTCACATTTAACAATGGAAGACATTTCAGAGCGGAGAATTTCAATAATCATATTAAATTGAAGGATAAAATTTATGGTGCTCAATATTCTGCGGTATAAGATGGTAACGATGATGACAAAGTAGAATAATATCTATACGTATTTTTTGTTCAATCAGTGTCTATATGTATATTAATGACTGGGTATAACATCGAATCGAAAGGCACAACACATAATAATGTATTATACTCGTATTTTGCCACAGAGTGGTCAAAGGCCCGTATTCTAGAATGACACTCAGCCTGAATCACGTTTTACCTGATGACAGATTGATAGTTTGACATATGGCCGGTACAATCAATCCTCAGATAAATCGAGATTCAGGCTGAGTGTCATTCTAGAATACGGGCCTAAGTCTAGATTGCAGACTTCTGCTCCCTTATCCAATTGGATTATACCAGCGAACTGACCAAACTTACCTAAACTTTTCAAATCGATTTAGAAAGGATTTTTTTTCTGATTGGTCCAGGTGGGATTTGATTTTGATTTTCACATTCCTTCTTATACTGGGAGAATGCTTTGACCACTAAGCTACCAAACCTACGCCCGAACTGATCCAAATCTTTCCTCTCTTTTTCTATCCGTCTTTGAATTCTCTAAATTTCATTCAAATTAGGTTCTCATGTTACATGGTAAAACCTCCGACTAAAATAATAACATAGACGGAACGCAAATAGGAATACCTACTAAAGTAGTGTCATCTCGCTTTTTTTTTTTTGACCGTGGGGTAAATCCTTCATGGATGTTATGCCGGACTCCTGCCGACTAAAACCCCCACGGTATCGCCCAGCAGCCTATAGTTGGGAGCCCTGGGTAAGCCCTCGGAAGGATGTCCCAGGGCTCAGTGTAATCTCGCTTCCACTCGTGCGTGCTCCCAAAGAGTGCGGACGAAATAGCACTACTTCAGTATTTCTTTACAGTGACTATGCACATTATTTGAAAATCTGAAACTTGTTGTTTCTTATTATTAAATTAATAAAATACAGACCATGCTCTGAAGAATAATCCCTATAGGAAAAGATGTAATTTTAAAAACGTCAAGTCCCTTCGAACTTAGTCTCGCGTAACAGTCCCTACGAGTAGGTATATATTGGTTTTTGCCTCAAGAAGTCTGGCCTGTCATTGTAATTATATAAGAAGATGAATTTGTGAGAAACATAGTTGATTAAAGTTCGGAAGTAATTTGTTCAAAATTCACTCTGTCTCCAACGTTCCAGATGGGTCGCGGTACATAATTTTCTTTTATTAAGTTAGTCTCAGAGTGTAGAAGTTTGTTGGGCTCGTGTTTAATTGGTTGTTTCAAAGACTTGGGAAATAATTGAAGGGTTGGAGTGTGTCTCAACTAAATTATGTTTTCATTAAAGTGAGGCGGTACCGCGGTATGGCGGTGCAACATAATTATAAATATAATACATCTAGATAATACGGTTAATAACTAAGAACGGTTATTATAATAGTATTTCTAGAAAGATAATAATGTTAATTCTAAGTTTTGACAAGAGCTGCACTGTTCATAAGTGCCTATACTAGACTTTAAGGCACGTATTCTAGAATGACACTCAGCCTGAATCACGATTTATCTGATGACAGATTGTATAGACAGTTTGACATTTATGGCCGGTACAATCTGTCTTCAGCCCCAGAGAAGGAGCCCACGGTAATCTCATTTGCATCAGCTGGTGTTCCGTTTATCAAAACGGATGACTATGGCGCAGGCATAGGATTCTTTGAGGTCATGGGGTCAGATGGAAATCGTTCCCGTAAAGAAAGAAGGGCAGAAGAGCGAATCTTGGGTACCAATGTGCAAGCTTCGGTTAGCTTTTAGTACGCTAGTACTATTATCTATTCTGTGCTTTTAGGATCACATTTGGATGATGATAAAGATGAATTACTTCAGAACATACGGTCAGCGATGCTTAAACTGGTGCCCGAATAAATTAAAATATACTTACCAACATTAATTATATATTATATAAGCTTTTGCTCGCGGCTCCGCCCGCGTGGATCTCGGTTATCGTGATCAAACATAGCCTATGTCGTCCTTCCTCAAAGTCTAACCTACCCCTATATCAAATTTCATCAAAATCGGTTCAGTGGTTTAGGCGTGAAAACGTAACATACAGACAGACAGAGTTACTTTCGCATTTATAATATTAGTATGGATAAATAACCCTGTTTGTACGAACATTAATTATATCGTCAAAAAACCCAGTTTGTGTATGTATTTAGTTCGAAACACAACAAGTTTTATTCCAAGCACGCGTCGCTAATTAACCCAGTGAGCTTGCTTGTATTAAACGATAGACAAGCCAGCTCTTTACTTTGTGATGCAGTAAAAAAATTAAAATAACGGGTTATTTACCTTTTTGTATTTTATATTAAAATTAAGCATAAGTAAGTCACTTTTTACCTAGGTACAGCTTATTTCTGACTACTTATGGTGCGAGAGATAGAGGTATGCTTTTGGCAATCTCACCTCCGGCAACCAAGGACCCAAGACGGCGTGCTAACTCGAACCGACTAAAACAGTCGGTTCGAGTCCGACATAACCAACTCCACCGGCTCCTTGGGGGTGGTATCCGTGGGGATTTACTACACAATAAAAAAATGGTACATGTGACCGAGAAACGCGAGTAAAGTTTATTCCTAGAATAAACAGGCAATACCATCCACATATTGGCTGTTTATTCTAGGAATAAACTTTACTAGCGCTTGGTCGAACCGGCCCTAAGTTGATAATAACATAAAAACTTTCATGAAATTAAGTAGAGGTACAGTCAACTACAAAAGTAGCTTAACAAATTCTAATTTATTGAACACTGTGGCCCCTAAACCTTACATAAAATTGTGAAAAAAAAACATTGAATATGTAAATTAAGTTTGTCTTCTGGGAATCATAACACTACATTTACTATAGACAGATGCATTCCAATATAAAAAAGATTTGTAAAATATTTTAGTGTTAATCAACTTATGGCGTTGACTGTACCTTTATCCCAACTTTTAATGTGATCGATAAAGCGGCTAAAGATGGTTCCTTTTTTATGAAAATTACAAGTTTTTCAATTACGTATCATTGAATATTGATATCTAATTACTTTACTCTAAGCTATTTAATTACTTGACTGATTTTTTTATAGCATTTTTGCTAAAATCCTTACAGGGGGAATGCTCTTCCAACTGAGGCTCAATAGCTCAGTTGGAAGAGCATTCCCCCTGTAAGGGAAAGGTCGTGAGTTCAAGCCTCACTTGAGCGTTTCATTTTTTCCGATGTTTTTCGTATTTAATTACTTATCGACCCGAAATTTAGGTATCTACTTTGTATGGAATGATTCCGGTAATATTCTATTAAGCGTGGGCTCCACAAGGAACAAATATTAACAGTTCAATTACCGCCAACCAAAGTGCCGTTTCACAGAAGTGCACGTTAATTTGTAAACTTATTAACGAGAAAGTAATTTTAACAGGACTTTTGTAATTAAAAGAAACCCAGTCGGTAGTAATCCGTTTAAGGAAAACAATTTAATTCCACAGCCCGCCGAGCAATTAATGGATGTCGGGAATAAAAATGAATGGTCTCAAACGCTTTGATGGAAATTTATAAATCGCTTCATTTGTATTATAGAATTGAAAGATAATTAAGCATACTGTCATCATCATCATCATTTTTATAGTCATTTCGTAGTTGCATCAAAGTCTTTTCAAAAATTTCTTCTAACTCCGAGAGGAAGCCTGGGCCAGAGCCTCGTCAGTTATTTATTATACAGCAATCCCTCGATTCTACTAAAGCTTAATCATTGTGGTAAGACTTTATTTCTGTACGTCTAAAGTCCAAAATGAAATGAAAACAGTTTTTATTACAAATGCAAAAAGTCATTTAATTTTGAACTTTAACGGCATCGCTTTAAAGTCTTAATTTTATTATTTAATGCTGTTTTTTGCAGTGGCGGTAGCACCACAGTGGTCTAGCTTTAGCAGAATCGAGGGCCAGGTGAAGCGAGCTTGGGTCCCGAAGGTGTTAGTTAGGCCCTGCAGATACCTATTACTTATTTACAAGTCAAGATTACGCGTTATGAAATTGACGTTATGAAAAAGTAAAAAAAAGTAAGTTAAGTTCGTGTTTTAAAAAAAAATACCTAGGTAAATAGTTACACATTTTTGTTCAAATTGTTAGAGCATGTCGTAATGCTACTGTGTATGTTATGAGTAGAAAAG
Organism: Eilema sororculum; assembly: GCA_914829495.1. Taxonomy (NCBI): domain Eukaryota; kingdom Metazoa; phylum Arthropoda; class Insecta; order Lepidoptera; family Erebidae; genus Eilema; species Eilema sororculum. Next base: position 6,749,462 of record OU618543.1, read on the forward strand.
ACAAACCGTTCAGAAGCAATGTTTTTAATGAATAAAGTAAAATTACTAGTTTAACACTACACACGCGAATAAAACGCATTCGTGCAAATCGATTCACAAAAAAACTTCATTGGCGCACATTTAGTGTGTGTTTAATCGTTCGACTCATTTCGTAATCAGATGTTTTACTAGTTTTTTTATAATCTACATTCGTAAGTTATGCCTCTATTATGTTACATGACAGATAACACTTGATGAATGGAGGCGGGAAAGTGTTGTTTAATCGGCATGAAGCTTCAGCATGCTTGTCATTTAATTTCATTAATGTTCTACTGAAGTATACATAAAGTAAAGCCAACGAGATGAGAGAAAAAAGGTAAACAAAGCGATCATTACTGAGTTAAGTTGCGATAAATAGCGATTATTTATATTATACTCCTTGTCGCACATATCACAATGGCCGAGCGACAGCTGTCGTTGCGTGTTTCGTAGTACAGGAAAGCTGTCAGCACAGCGGTTCTAAACTGTCAGATCCGCCATCTTATGAGCAATTTCATTCCTGTCTGGAACGCGCTTGAAGTGATACGTAATCATTTTCAAATAAAAAAGTTTGGAGCCGCTGAAACATTGTTAACCTTTTTTCTCTCGCTTCGTTGGCTTTACTTTAAGTATTAATTTCATCTTCAATTCTCAAATAAATTACTTGTCATGCGAAGAGATAAAAGTAATAACGAAAAAATTTAAGACCACGCAGGTAAAGTAGCGGGTACAGCTAGTTTTAATACATATAGATCAGATATACAATAACTATTTTATGCAATATGCATACTTCAATTATCCAGCAGATTACTATTTGATATTGTACGCCAAAAACAAATAATAGAAACATACATGTAAAAATAGTAAGTATATTTGCTTGGTCCCAATTCTTCCTCAGGCAAGGCACATATTTGTTGTATTCAGTAAATATAACAAACAGGAACAAGCAAAAGCCGGGTAAGGTTCACAATCAAATATAATAAAATCACGATAAATAGCTGGAGAATTCTACCTTCGATTGTACTTGTAACTTATGTAACAAGTAAATACTCTAGGCGTCCAATGACTGCCATGTAGGTACCTATACTAGAAAAGAAGTTTGGAAAAGGAAAAAACAATTGGGTATTCTACTGACTAGTCAAATTATTTACTTTTTCCTTTTTTTATAAAGGACACGTCAATTTGACTTCACCTCGCCTGCTGTTAAGCTAAAGGCAGTCTCGGAAAGAGGGTCGCCATCGTAAACATGTTCCATGTTAACAGTGGTGGCACTCAGCTTGACGGCCTCATCAGATGCCTTTTCACGCCCGCTTAAAGGACCCGGGACTGTAGGAAGAAGAAAACACGTGAGCTGGCAGGGGGTTCCAGGTCTTAGTGGTGCGCCATAAGAATGAGTCACTAAAACGCTTGGTTCTAGCAGGTCTAAAACGCTTGGTTCTAGCACTTAACGTCAAAACGATAAGTTATAAGGTAACTAGTATGAAAAAAGATTTAGTGACGTCATAAAAAATAGTCAAATCAGTTAGGTACTATTATACGTTGCGTGGATGATTAAAAATGAAGAAAAACTATAAAATAAGAATCGACGTAATTTTTACCGCTCTTTTACCATTCTTAGGGCCGGTTTGACCAATCGCGAGTAAAGTTTATTCCTAAAATAAACAGCCCCAATATATGGCTTATATTGCCTGTTTATTCTAGGAATAAACTTTACTCGCGTTTGGTCGAATGTACCATTAATTTAATAAGCTCGGTTAGATAATTTATTTTAACTATAGGATAATTACCCAATTGTCACGGTTCCTGGGTGAGGCGGGAATGAATTTTAATTTTGAATTTGGAACAAGACGCGATAAGGCTGTACGGAACAAATCAAATTCTTTCATCTGCATGACAGCCGAGGCAGTCACTGCGTACTGCGTCCCGTTCCAAATTCGAGCTTCAAAATTAATTTCTATCTCGCCCAGGAACCGTGACACTATTATTGTTCTGAACCGTTTTTCTAATAGGCAAAAGTCTTTACATACAATTGATAATTCTGGTAACATTAAGAAAATGAATACTGAATATTCTTCTATGGGTATACGCTCAGGTTTACCTGTACCTTTACGTAAAGAGAAGCCTCCATGAATTGGCACAAACGAATCGAGACGCACGTGACGCGCTTTGGCCACAGTTCCTTTGTGCAGGGCTGACGAATTGCCGTTTTATGATAATGAGCACCGTGAATGATGAATAGCTATTATTTATTCATATTTCTGTAATGACAATCGATCTGTGTATTCAATGTTTGAAACAGAATGTGAAAGTACTTTTTTAAAAATAGGTACAGATAATGTCACGACCTTATAATAAATGATAATTCTTAAACACACATTAAATTGTAATATGTCGGTCAATGACGTCTATTATTTATATTATACAGCCCGTATGGAACAAGCTATCGATCTTGCCCTGGCTTGACTCGAAATCTTATAGCCTGATTTTACGTCCAAACCAAAGTCGCTCTCGGAAAAGCCTAATACTACTTAATAAAAAACAAAGAATGTACCTTTTTGGCTCTGATGTACATTATGTACAAACTTCCCACGCAGCTAACTGTCGGTAGCTTAGTGATTAAGAAGTCGGCTCTACGATCGAGAGGTCCCCGGTTCAAATCCTAGCTAACTCACTCCTATCATAAGCAATTTTAGCTTAGTTTAAGGGGTTAGAGGTAGGTAATATTAGTAATTTCGGTACTAAAATATTATTTTTAAAACTAAAAATGGAAATAAACTGGGAAATCAATACGAGGATGATAAAGTTGTATAGATACACAGCTTCTAGTAAATATATTTTAATCAACGAAATGTCACTTGACGAAAATAACACAAGCCTCGGGTTGCCAATTCAATTATTGTAATTGGAGCGGTAACATGACGCTTGTAATATTTTAAAGGCATACAATATAGCTATGTTTCTTCAACAAATACGGCAGGTGGCATATTTGTTGGATATATTTTTAATATTTGATATCTTTATCTTACTAGTACTAGGTGCTATGGTCTTACTGGGCAAACTTTTCAGAGCAAAAACTGTGTCACGGTACCTGGGTGAGGCTGGAATAAATTTTGAATTTGGAATGGGACGGACAAATTAAATTTCAATAAGTTAGTAATGAAGTTAATTAAAGTTTGTCTAATCCACAATCACCTTGAAATTATTTCACCTGCGCTTCATAGCCCGGGTAAAACAATCCGATACACACATGGAACATGGTCTTTGTTAAGCCCTAACTATCCTAGAAACGTTACATCAGACTTAACTAACTAACGTCATAGTAATTAACCTCATGGAGTTATTTGCTCGATTACACCAATCAAATGAAATATGCAAAAGAAATTATCACGAAACGTTGATGATTCGTAAAAACTCTATTAGGACATCTGAAGATACTATATGTCGTTGGCAGAAAATAATATTACTTCTACGAGTATCAGATATACTGGATAAACTATTTGAAACAAAAACTTGTGTCACGGTTCCTGGGTGAGGTGGAATTAATTTTTTTAATTTCGAATTTGGAACGAGACGCAGGAACCAGAAATAGCTAAAATCAATGTTAAATGCATAATGTTTAATTGAACATCAAAGTCTATTTAGCACGATTTGATAATATTAGAAGGATGGTGGCAGCCTCCTTCAGTTCACGGAATTTTTGATTTTAATATACTCACTAAAAAGATTAATTTAGCTAAACATGTTTTGACAACCCTGAACAATCGGGTTACCATATTTCTTCGCTAAGATACGGATTACATCACTAATGTTATGTGATATTTTATTATGTATGGCAACACATGCGTTGTTAGTTTAACATAACAATTAAACTGTTCCATCTATTACTATAATAACGTATTTCAATTACTGGCTTTAATAGGAAGTTCGGTTCATATTTACTTCGTTAGAATTAATTAATTTTGTGATGAAATATGCCTAAGCGATTTATCTGACTTGGATAAACTAGGGCCATTACAAACAGAAAAGATAAATTACTAAATTAATCTTTTATCTATATATGTAGTAATAGAGGATTATTATAATAGGGAACTTTGTTTGCACAAGTATGATACAAAAATTGAGCTTTTTGGACAGATTTTGATAATGTTTTTCGTATTCTAGTGTAGGTATCCTGCGCGATATTACTTATGATGCTAAAACGCGAACCCTGATTGTGGGGCTAGTCCACAATCTTAAAGTCAGAACCTTTATTGAATCTACTCCATACCTTTTTTTTCCAGCGGAAATCCCCTCAAATACCTCCCCCGCTCGAGCCGGAATAGGTTATATCGGACTAGAACCGACTAAAACAGCACGCCGACTGAGGGTCGTAGTGCTAGACCATAGGTAAGGTTGTCTTCGTCATATCCTTCGCACGCTGGCTGACCCAGGCTCCGACCAGACCCCTGGCTCTCTTACGGTCTGGCCCTTCTCGGGAGGGGGTACATACAACGGTGTCCCCAACTCGCCCCCAGAATGGGGAGGCGCGAATCTACCCCATACCAGAGTCTGGCAGAGGCGGTAGGCCCAAACATTTGTCACGTATGTTATCACACATGATGGCTACCGCGGATACAAGAGTTTCTTCCGCGAATCTTCTTGATTCCACACACATTTATCTCGGTGATGCATTGCTGCTGCTTGTTTCATTTCAAACAGATTTATTACAATATAGATACAAAATACATAATAACATAACACTAGAACTCATAGAGGCGTGAGCAAAATGCTCATTAGCATAGAACTATAAAACGCTCAGTAATTTGTATATTTTAACCGATTTTGGACAATAAAGCTATCTATAGTTGGGCAACACTAAAATAACCTAAAGCAAATTAATCCGAGCATAACTTTACAGGCCAGTGGGGTTATCAGTACTATGAAATACGGTCTGGTTTCACGTTTAAAATATTACATAGTCATATTAGTCATATCATGGCAAACTTTTAGGTTAGACTCAACTTTAGGCAATAAATTCTTGTATGTAGTTAACATTTAATATCTGGTGTAAATTTTTATGTCATATATTTTGGTAATAAATTTTATGGCGAAAAAGCACGTAGACCACCTGATAGTAAGCGATTGCAACTAGTGCCATCCAATTCTCTTATAGTACTAGACATTTTTCTTTTAAAAACATACCTAATCGTAACCTAAATTACTAGTATTTGTGCTAAACCAGTAAGCTAAATAATTATTATTTGTGTAAGGAGTGGGTTTACGTCAGTAGTGTAGTGGCCAAGAATGGAACCTGTGACCTCTCGATTTCGCTGACTCTTTAATCATTAAGCTACCAACGTCTTACTGATTTGACAAAACAGGAAGGAGAGTTAGAGTCCAGCTAAGAACGATGTACTTGGTTTAGTAGAGTGTTCTCTCTACTTTATCCCGGGATCCATTTCCAGCATAATTCCCGTGGTTTGCGGGAACGAACGGGTGCAATCTAACAGGCGCGGACATTACTCCTGGCTAGTTATCCATATTTCATTTTCTGCAACCTAATTTATTCGTCTCGATTCTAAAGTGGCAATACTTTCATTGCTGGAAGTACTGGCTACCCGAGTAGGCACTTTAAAATTAGAAAGGGAAATTTATTTCTTAATACCTCTTGAGTTGTTATGAATCATTTCAATTTTAGGTGAAACTATAAAGCAGTAGCAATCTCCTTTAAGTTCAAAGTTACTTTGTGACAAGATGAAAATTACTGCTGACAGCCACTTATCTTAATGGAAGGCCACTGAAATTAACTGAGGCATTTATTTTAATGTATTAATGTTTGCTTTTGAATGTACGAAAGTATGACAGGACGTCTTAATGTCAAATGTTTGATTAAACATTGATTGACAGCCTCCGTGGCGTGGCGGTAGTGCACGCGACTGCCACGCAGGAGGCGCGGGTTCGATTCCCGCTCAGTGCAAATATTTGTATGCATGAATATGGCTATTTGCATTGGTCTGGGTGTTTGTATATATAATATGTATGTATTTACAAAAAAAAAAGTATATAAGTATGTTTATCCGCATTCTAGATTCCATAACACAAGCTATAAAAGCTTACCATGGGTCTAGATAGCGTTGTGTAGAATGTTGTGGAATATTTATTTATTTATTTATTTATTAAAAACGCGAAAGTTCGTAAATATGGATGGATAAATATTTGTTACTCTTTCACGTCTAAACGGCTGAATTTAATAAAATTTGATATAGAGTTAGCTAACACCCTGGATTAACAGTTTAACACATAATGCTATGCTTGGTCGCGATAACCAACATCCAACGCGGGCGGAGCGGCGAGCAAAATCTAGTTTAATTTATATTACAAGCAAAAAAATTGAATTATTTTCATTTAATACCTAACCTAAACTACCTAAAAGTGCTTACATCTATCCAAAAATATTCAAATCTCAACTAATAATCTGCGCTTAAAATGGGTGGACCCGGTACACCTTTGATATACCAAGTGCCCACTCAGCTTCGGCTTACAAAATGCCATATGGGTTTCAAGTTTTAGCTAGGCGGACCAGACACACAAAGACATCATTCCTTTGTTGGCTCTACTGCGGTTAGAGGGGTCCACTGAGACGGGTGGTCTAGAGAGGCCTAAGGACAAAGAAAGCTAGCCTAACTAGCTAAGTATACATGAAACCGGGCTCCGAGGTGAGAAAGCTTTAGATACAACCGGAGCTGAGTATTGTGATGATGATCATCTGGTTGCCGATTATGGGTACTCTTGATGCTGAGGATGTTTTGAGGATAGGCCTCAAAACATCCTTGATCTGATTGACATACGCCTATTTCGATATAAATGATGTCATACTATAAATTCAACTAAAAAAATGTGAAAGTATATGAAGATTTTTGTGATAGGTACAATCACGCTCTAACGGCTTAACGGAGCTGGCTAAAATTGGGTATAGGAATATATTATAGTCTGGAATAACACGTAGGCTTTTCACTTTTCATACCGGGAATAGGTTCTTATGGGTAGCAAAAACGCGATTAAAATTTCAAGCGGGTGGAGAGTAGCACTCGGGCATCAGTTCAGTAGTAACTAACCTTCCAACTTCCCGGAGTAGACATGTGAAGGGTTGTAGTCCAGCTGGCCATTTGTTGAGTGGAACTGCACGTCGTCCGCGTAGACCGAGCTGGAGTCGGGCCTCAACACCAGCTTGAACTCTCTGTAACAAAGGAGATACGGTTTAGTTACAACGCCAAGGTACTGATCTCGGTTTTAGGTCATTGATATCTTTTTCTTTTTTTTTTCTTTCCGTGCGGAAATCCCCTCGGATACCCCCCTGCCGGAGCCGGAAGAGGAGGTTATTGATATCACATGATACCAGTAAGGTTTCCATACGTCAAAAAAGTCGTAATTACTTTTTTACCGAAATAATTCTTAACCCCAATAGGTTAATTATACCTAATGGTGGACAAAGGTCTGTCTCACAAAACGATCCGTTGCATATTTTTGCGATACTATTGTTGAATCTTAATATTATACTATATTTGTCTTTGGGCTTTCGCCATGGAAGCTCGGGGTCCGTTTATTTCTCCTTCACTAGCGCATTATCCAATAAACAGTAGGTGAACTGGCGAGCAAGAGAAGTGACTCCGAACTTTGTAAGCCATCACATCTTTCTAATAAAAATAGTTGTTGCTAGGTGCATGACTAAAGAATGGCTCGACAGATTCGGTTAATTAGTTTTCATATGTTCCACAAAAGTACCACGAAAGGTTTTATACAAAAAAAATGGGAACGGGAACAAAATTACAGGCGTGTGAAACTGCGAGTATCATTTAGTGAGCGTCTATAGATACAAAATAAGACATTTCTCTCTATAACTACCGTGAAAGCACACGGCAGCATGGATTATTATTACATGATTCCCCTTTATCGTGCAACACTAAGCTCACGGCGAAGTACGAAAGTTTCGCTGTTCAGCATAATACACCCGACCTCGTGTTCCTACAGCACGTACGGCTAATTATGATTTAACGCCATTCAGGCTTCAAACTGTACGTATTAAAATGTTCAGCACACTGTAATGGCTAATAAATCAGAGTTATAATACTGATATACTGATTCCGTACCCTTTTAATGTTTTTAGTTTGAAGTTCGGAGAGTTTTATAGGTGAAGATCCGTTAAAAGAATCGCATGAATATCTTCATTACGTAGTATAATGTCTAAAATTATGTGTATTTTTCTTTGCTTATTTTTTCTAAAATTGGATTTTCAGCCAAATCCGCAGTTAGACCGGAAAAAGCGGTCCTCAGAATCCAGGTGAAAACTTCAGATGCGACTGGGATTAACGCTATAGGATGAGGAAGATCGGAATTTAATATGGTGCTCACTATGATTTGGATTTTTTAAGCTAAGTAATTTAGATTTATGCATAAATGAAAGAGAAAAGACAGGATTCAAAGATTCTATTAGGTACATACAAATCTACATAGGAAGCTTATAAAAGCGTGTTAAAAATAGAAAACACCTTTTTTATAAAATTACAAAAGCAAAAGACGAAAACCGAGCCGATTAAGTATGAATGATTTTCGACATTACTCCCGGTGGAGTCACAGAGGTTCTCTCACAAGTTAGGGACTGTAAAGCCATTCCGTATTCTGTAACACAAGTCTGAATACAATAACGTCTCATGATACCTAGTATTGTTGTCGCAGAAAGGATTTTCTACAAACACGTTTATTCTTGAGTGTACACGACGAGGGTTGTACGGAATTAATTGAAATAATTTATGACGTTAAAGAAAATGGTCTTTATGAACGAAACAAGAAAAAGGTACCTACTCAAATCAAAACTGAATATAAAAAAACTGGCCAAGAGTACTAGGCTACTGTTTTCACGCTGGCCAGACGTATAGTTCTGTTCATATTAATGGTTCATAGTATTGTAACAATTAGTAACAGTTAGTCCTTCCGATTTTGCTGTTGCTAGATGTGACAACCCTAATCACGTTTAGTTTATGCGGGTTATTTGAGACTATTATAGATATTTGTTTTTGTTGGAATAGTTAATGAAGCAGTGCTTTTGTTGGAAGAGAAATTATGACCGTTATTGTAGTATTAAATGTTGCTAGGTGTATATTAAATGTAGTATTAAATGTTAAAGACGTATTTTTAGTTTTCCTAGCTGTATTTTGCGTCGTACTTTTTAAGATAACTGCCACATATATAGATATTCATCCATTGGACAGTTTGGATAACTCTGTTCTATACTCTGACGTTAGCCCCAGTTGTTAGCAAAGTTACTAATTCAAGTTTGTCACACCTTCCATCTGTTTTTGTATAGCGTATCTATCTTATAGGAGCGACTACCGTTTGACTCCTGAACTTCGAAAGGAAAGCCTACGCTACTCTCGTCTGTCAGTCCATCAGTTCGCCAATCAATGATTGGTTGGTTAAGCCCCGTAAATCACGATACATGGCTGTATAGCCTGTATATCTCTATAAGAGTAATCCTAAACGTTACCGTATCATATACGACACGACAAATAATGAAACGGGGTAGATTGATCGTCCGTGATACAATAAAATTTTCACAATTTCCCCATATTGCTCTTCAGAAGCGATACTAACGAGCGTATCTAATGATGTTAGACGATTGACGGACCGATGTCTCCCCTGTTTGTCTGTACAACTTCGTTATATCAGAACTTGCTCTGATTTCATTCCGACAGGATGAGAGCTCTCGACAAAGGGAATGACGACAAATAACGTGCATACGAGTACATCGCGATGCAGACGATCGTTATTCTTTTAGTGTCTGTAATGAGATGTAACTTTATATTTGTAAAGAAAATGTGTACAACTTTACACCCTGATTTTTTTGTTAGGTATTCGTGTAATTTGTCTCGAAAAGAAAAGTGTAACGGTGCTATGACGACAAACAGTATGACTTTCTTCTGTAACGTCATGTGTCCTCGCTTCAATTCCATACATATCTCATTCGTACGTTGATTTGACTAAATTTGGCTCCTTGCGGAGGCTCCTAGGTACCCTAAGGAAAGTTTGCAACTGGGTCTTGTACGCCAGTAGGTAAACCTACGACTAGCAAGTGAGGTTGTTTAAATTCCCGAAGATCTAGGTGAGTAATGAATCATATAATTATTATCATCATTATTTTGAAGACGTATTTCCTGATTGCATCCGAGGCTGAGGCAAACAGAGCTCAGGGTCCGGTTATCGGCTTTTCCTCCTCCACTTCGCATGGTCTTGGGCATCCACGCTGGTGATACCACTCCATGACGTCAAACCAGCCCCGCTCTACAAGTGGCAATTCGCTCGGCATATTTTGGAATAGAATGACAAAGTACAGTATTGAATTCTTCGTCTCTCTAAAACATTCTGAAATAATCCCTTCGGCAAACTATGACGTCTGACTTTAATTCAAAATCAATGGCCCGCATTCGTGGGACTTCCTTCCTCTTTCCTGTGTACTCACTGATCTATGCTATAAACGAATATATTACTTACAGTATTCGCTTCATTGATGATTGATTTATGAATTTAGGTAGGTATTTATTTTTTGACTCGCATTTGAATAAGTTTAAATAGGTATATTCACCGACAAATGTTGATTCGTCGACCTCATGATTTCCGAATTTCGTTTTTGCGTTTGAATTTTATAGGTAAAGTAAAGCCAACGAAGCGAGAGAAAAAAGGTAAACAAAGTTTCAGCGGTTCCAAACTTTTTTATTTGAAAATTATTACGTATCACTTCAAACGCATCCCAGACAGGAATGAAATTGCTCATAAGATGGCGGATCTGACAGTTTAGAACCGCTGTGCTGACAGCTTTCCTGTACTACGAAACAAGCAACGACAACTGTCGTTCAGCCATTGTCGCCAACGTGTGATATGTGCGACAAGGACAGAGAAAATAATCGCTAGTTATCGCAAAGTAACTCAGTAATTGGTCGCTTTGTTTACCTTGTTTTTCTCGTCTCGTTAGCTTTATTTTAGGTAGGTAGTAATCTGCAGACGCTAAGGGGTCAGCCTTATTATCAAGAGGTCCCCCTTTCGAATGTAGTAAACCGACTCCTAACCTACGCATTTCAACCTTACTGGAGGGGTTATGGGGATTACCAGTAATTTACAGTTACTAGTAACACCACAGAATAAATAGTATTACTGGTAATAATTAAAAATAAAAGTGGAATGTTGATTTCATAAGTTAAGGTAATTTTTTGGGTATTCTACTGGCTAGTCAAATTAGTTACTTTTTACTAAACATCAAAACGGTAAGTTATTATTTACTATGTTTAGTGGATTATTAAAAATAACTAAAAACTTTTTTTTTTTGAATGAATTTTTATAGCATTTATTATGCTAACTGTTAAGTTCGAAAACGATAAAATAAGAACCGACGCAACTTTCACCACTCTTTTACAATTCTTAATTTAATGAGCTCGGGTAGATAATTTATTTCAACTACAGGAAAATACCTAATACGAGTACTAGATAAGTGACTCGTTATATTAATGGTCTATGCTACAGGAAAACGTGTACGAAAAAGGTTAAAAATTGTAAAAATGCCGAAACACTGGTCGGCCGCCTCATCGATTACCCCCCATTAAGTAAACCATAAATCTCAATTAAAGACAGGAAGTTTCGTTAGCCTGTCGTATTTTCGCCATGTTTTTAGTTAACTCGCTTTTTTGTAGGCCTTTTAGGGTGTTCTATAAATTGAACTATTTAGTACCTAAACCACTGGCCTTGGAATGTGAGATGTTCTATACTCAATACTTTTTAGGGTTCCGTAACGGAATCATATTACTAAGACTCCACGGTCCGCCTGTCCGTTCAGGGGCAAAATGTCCAATTCTCAAAATGTCCAACGGTGTCAAAATGTCCAAATCCCAAAATGTCCAAGTCTCAAAATGTCCAATTCCCAGAATGTCCAATTCTCAAAATGTCCAAGTCCCAGAATGTCCAATCTTTGAGAATGTGGTAAATTTGTTCAATAACACATCACAGCGCTTTATTAATACAAAATACTGATCAAATCAAAATATGATTTATTTATAAGCAATAAATTAGACCAGAGAAGACCACAATATACCCAAAATCACTATTTTTGTCATAATGTCATACTTATAAAAATATACAATAACTAGCCTATGTCCTTTCTCATGGTCTAATCTACCCCTATACCAGATTTCATCAAAATCGGTTAAGTGGTTTAGGCGTGAAAGCGTAACATACAGACAGACCGACAGAGTTACTTTCGCATTTATAATATTAGTATGGTCATCATAATTTTTATGATTATGAAATACTAGCTTTTGCCCGCGGCTCCACCCGCGTGGATGTCGGTTATCGCGACCTAACATAGCCTATGTCCTTTCTCAAGGTCTAATCTACCCCTATACCAAATTTCATCAAAATCGGCTCAGTGGTTGAGGCGTAAAAGCGTGACATACAGACAGACAGACAGACAGACAGAGTTACTTTCGCATTTATAACATTAGTATGGATTAATTATATACAACTAGCTTTTGCCCGCGCCTTCGCCCGCGTGGATGTCGGTCATCGCGACAAAACATTTCTCAAAAGATGTAGGTGTACGAAGTCTCATGCTCCTAACTTTGAAAATGACGAACTTTTCATAAAAACGTTTATCACCTATGTTACCCTAATAGTAGTTAAATTTTGAAAAACGCTGATAGACGTGTTTATTTATTTGTTAAAAGGTTTATGAAATGTTGTGCATCTAGCTGTGACAATGTCGGACTTTCATACAAACTTCCATCTCTTATTTTACCCCTTTAGTAGCAGAATTTCAAAAAATCCTTTCGTAGTGGATGCTTACATCATAAAATACATCTACAGATCTACTACAAAATTAATGAACAAAAACGTGATCAAACAAAAGAAAACATTCTACCTACTGGGATAAAAAGAAAACCTACCTACCTACTACTCGTGCGAGTTAACATGGCACCTGGCTCGGGGCTTTGCGCGGGGGAGCGGGAGGGGTGTATGCTGACGCTACTAGCCTCGCACGGCGAGAGCGGGGTCGCGCGCGGGCATGCGGGAGGAGGGTGTTTTCGAGGCAGGTGCCATGTTAATGCGCACGAGCTATACATACTTGACTTGCAAACCCACTCCTATTATTATTATTAAAGAAATAAATTCACAAAATAGTTATGACTGCCTATAAATTAACCTACGCTATATTTTAGTTATAAACGAACCTGTACCTACCTACTTGAACATGGAAGCCCACCACTACCTATTCCTACCTACTTATGCTATGATTGTGTGTACTGCTATCATAAATATGTTTATGACCGTATTTTGACTAATCAATTTAATCATACACACATCCATGATTCCATCCATGTGCGTAAATTTTAAACAGTGGAGATTGTGATAATCTCTGTCTCTCACACAAACTTTCATTCCTCATTTCAAACCCTTCATACCATCGTCATGAAAAAAACGTAGCTCCACCTAAGTACCATATTTCATCAGGATATCTTAAAAAATTACGAAGTTTCGACGAACTTTCATAAATTGTTAAACACATATTTACCCCCCTTTAACCTCTTTTCCTTCATTGAAAAGTAGCCTACGTCCATTCCTAATGTGTAATCCATCTCTGTACTACATTGCATCAGGATTACTTCAAAAATGACGAACTTTCATATAAAGTTTCATACCCTATCCCCCCCCCCCTTTTACCCGTTTTTCGGGATACAATGTGGCCTATATCCTCAAGCTCCAATTCACCTCTGCACAAAATTTCATTACACTATCTTCAAAAATGACAAACTTTCATACAAACTTTCAACCCCTATTTCCCCCCTTTTCGCGACCAAAACTAGCCTATGTCCTTTCTCAAGGTCTAATCTACCCCTATACCAAATTTCATCAAATTCGGTTCGGTGGTTTAGGCGTGAAAGCGTAACATACAGACAGACAAACAGACAGACAGACAGAGTTACTTTTGCATTTATAATATTAGTAAGAATGGATTATAAATAATTTTGTTATAATGTGATATAAAAATATACAATAATCAACATCATAAATTTCAATATTAACAATTGAAACATAAATTATCGCTAGGATAGATAATTATAAAACCAATTAATTAATTATAATATAATTATTGTCCCTAACATTGTTATTTTAGTGTTCTCATTTACCATAGCAACCAAAAACACATCGTGTAACGCTAACAACACCATCTATCGAGCTTTTTTCTTCCCAAGTTTTCTAGTATTTAAATTACTTTGTTACTGTGAGTTTTTAAAATCTGTTTTCAAATAGGTAGTAGGTAGGAGTGTTCGTTATAATACTTAACTAATAAAATAACCTGTTCTTAAAAAATAATTATAACTACTGTTATATATTCAATCAGGCAAACGTTAAATTATTTGATATGTTATTTAACCATCGCGTATCGTATCGCGTCGGACAAGTACTTCGCAACAATGTATTGGCGAGCGGCGACAAGCTTCGAGAAATTTATGGCGCGAGTGTAGTTCATGCGAAATTGTTCTTTTTATATATGAGCGTTTAGGATTCATATTGCAATAAATATCTAGTAGGTACGTTTTCGATGCACGAAACGATTCTGCCAAATTATGCTTTACAGTAAGCAAATAAGAGCTATATTTCCAACAATAGTTTAGAACCGAAGTTAATGTTATTTTTCTAATATGTTCTTTTGTTCTGTTATAATATTGAAAAGTTAAAGTTAAATATCTAAAACGTTATTTTGTTCTGTTCTAATATTGAAAAGTTAAAGTTAAATATCTAATACGTTCTTTTGTTCTGTTCTAATATTGAAAATTTAAAATAAAATATTGTTTTGAAATAATCTATGGAGTCCGACATAACCTCCCCTTCCGGCTCCGGCAGGGGAGGTATTCGAGGGGATTGCCGCACGAAAAAAAAGAAGGTACAGTGTAAATTTATATAAATACTTCATAAAAACTAGCACCAAGATCCACAGTCGGCGTGCCCACAGTCGGACTCGAACCGACTTAAAGTCGGTTCGAGTCGAAAAAAAAGAAGGTAGTTTGTGCGAAATTATTCTCTATGTGTGAGCGTTTAGGATTTATATTGCAATAAATATCTCGTATGTTTTCGATGCACGAAACGATTCTGCCAAATTATGCTTTACTGTAAGCAAATAAGAGCTACATTTCCAATTCCAACAATAGTTTAGAATCGAAGTTAAGTTAATTATTTTTCTGATATGTTATTTCGTTCCGTTCTTTTGTTCCGTTCTTTGTAATGTTGTTTTGTTATAATTACAAAGTAACTTAACGAGACGTTCTGTTATATTTTTTTAACGGAACGTATAAAAATAACGTTATTTCTTTTTAACGTATCGTTTTAACATGTTATCAAAATGTAGCCGTTCCGAACACTACTAGTAGTAGGGTTATTGAACCACGGATATTAATTTTATTAGTTATTTAGAACCAAAACGAAAAATGTAAATAATATGCATAAACTAAACGCATTATGTGATAAAAGTATAAGTTTCTTCAATGTGGGTATTTTTGAAAAAATATTACGCCGTACGTCCATTATTTTATTAAATGTCATTTGATGTATTACCTACGTGTTATTGCCTTAGACAATAAAACCTGTGGTCACAATATTGTTTTCGAAGTTTACGTGTGTGTTTTTTTTAAATTGCTATATTTTCGAAATCTACAATGACTGAAGAATTTGAGTTCATTTGTAACCAGAAAGAGAAACTTACTTTGATTCGTAATGGGTTTCAATTTTACAAAAATGTGACTAATAAAAATGGAAGCTCTTTATGGCGTTGTATTAATAGACGGACATGTACAGCGTCAGTCACAATAGATAAATCAAGGAAAATCTTATTGAGAGAATCTACGCACACTTGCGAACAAAATCTTGTTCAATTGCATATTAATAAAGTAAAATCATGTTTGAAGAAGGCAGTATGTACAGATTTAGGGCCGATTCAGAAAATATGTGAAGAACCTTTGAAAAAGTTAAGGGAAGAGTACCGTGATGATAAAGATTTAATACCGTCATTTCATACCATAAAAAAAACTTTATATAGAGCCCGCAAAAAATATCTGAATACAAATTTATTAATACACAGTGATACGAGATCAATTAAAATACCAGAAAACTTGGGAAAATCTTTTCTGATTTGTGAAGATGGTGACACGGATAAAATTATAATATTTTCAACAAATACGGCGAAGAAATTCTTAAAATCACCAGGCTCATACTACGCAGATGGAACATTCAAAGCAGCGCCAAAACCATTCTATCAGTTTTTTTGTATACATTTAGACATTCATTCTGATGAAAAAACAACAAACATTATACCAGTGATCTACGCTCTTTTGCCAAATAAAACGGAACACACCTATGTGCGTTTATTTTCGCTCATAAAAGTTAAGTTAGGTGTCAATATCCGAAAGTTTAAATCAGATTACGAAGTCGCTATATTAAATGCCGTATCTTACGTTTATCCGCAAGCTGAAGTGACCGGATGTTACCACCACTTCAATCAAGCCATCTGGAACTATTCTAAAAAAATTAAATTGGTTGAAACAAGCGCAGGAAGAAATACTACCCGATTGAGTGCCACTATTCCTTTAGTTCCTGCAAATGAAATACCAGCTGCATGGCACTATATTTTAGAAACAAGCCCAAACTCTCCCGAAATGGATAAATTTCGTAGGTACTTTGAGTCCACATGGTACCCTAAGAAGTCGCCAGCTTTATTGAGCTGTGCTGCACAACGTCATAGAACCACTAACGCATTAGAAGGATGGCACAGACGACTAAACAGCCGTATACCGAAGAATCCTAATTTATACTTCTTTTTGTACAAATTGAAAAAAGAAAGTAAATATTGGGACTGTCGTTTAAAGGATTCGCTATTTAAGAAAATGAGAAGTACAAGACGACCTAGAGACATCCAGTTTGATCGGAAATACAAAACATATTTAATAAAATTGCAAAACAAAGATCTGACAGTGAAACAATTTTTGAAAAAAGTAATATTTTTGAGACTTAGCTTGTTTAAAAAGTGAAATGTAAAACTCACTATATTGATCATTATTATTTAATTAATAAAACATATTTTGTTGATTAGAAATAAAAATTATGGTTATTTCTTGCTTGAGTAAGCAAAGTCATAAAGAGGACAAAGTATTTTCTGTCCTAACTTGGTTATAAAACGATAACATGTATAGTGCTTGTTACAATTTATAATTATAAAAATTATAAAGTTGATTATTATATATTTTTATATCACATTATGACAAAATTATTTATAATTATATATAATTAATATTTCATAATTATAAAAATTATGATGTTGATTATTGTATATTTTTATATAACATTATGACAAAATTATTTATAATTGTATATAATTAATATTTCATAATTATAAAAATTATGATGTTGATTATTGTTTATTTTTATATGACATTATGACAAAAATAGTGATTTTGGGTATATTGTGGTCTTTTTTGGTCTAATTTGTTACTTATGAATAAAACATATTTTGATTCTATCAGTATTTTGTATTAATAAAGTGCTGTGATGTGTTATTGAACAAATTTACCACATTCTCAAAGATTGGACATTCTGGGACTTGGACATTTTGAGAATTGGACATTCTGGGAATTGGACATTTTGAGACTTGGACATTTTGGGATTTGGACATTTTGACACCGTTGGACATTTTGAGAATTGGACATTTTGCCCCTGAACGCGCCTGTCTTATAGGCCAATAACGTGAAAATAAAGAATATAGCAATTTAACCTTCCTCGATAAACGGCTATTCGAAACAAAAATACTTTTTGAAATTAGACGTCCCACGGCCACTTAGAAAGTCCATATAGAAAGAAAGAAAGAAATAAATTTATTTGGCAATCACTCACATACTTAAAATTAGATTTAGTGATTAATTAGGTAACTTGGAAACTAATTGATATATCGAAATAATTCTTCCAGGTGTATTTTTTGTTATAACACACAATACAATAAGCTAAAATTCAGAATTTGTGAACATTGTCCATTGCGAAAGCTAGACAGTTAACATTTTCACAGATGATAATTTGCTGCCGCAGTAAGTATCTACTTACTTAGAACCCTTCATGCGCACTTTCTATAATTTTAACTCTTTTGAGCCCTGAATATAATTTTCAAACGTAACGCTAAGCAATTAAATGTTAGGATATCTTTTTGTTAAAATAAATTGTTTCACTGAGTTTATTAGTGAAAGAATAGTAAAAGAGCGGTAACACGAAACGTAAGTCCATTCCTATTTTATCGTTTCACATCATCCAGGCAACCCCGCAAGAACAACGAGCCATGACGTTTGACGTCATGCTTCGTTATTGCAAACAAGGTACCACGGAACTTACCGTTTTGACGTGCAATATAAAGAAACTGAATTGACCTGACAGGGAACTACTACTTTAATGGAGACATTTTTTTTTAATACTATCTAACCCACTTTTGACTCGAATGTCACCTGTTAGTAGAATATTCACCATGGAAACGAATGAACCATGAATGAACCAACCAATCCACCATTTCCCTCGTCACACTCAAAGCTCGTAACACGGTGCAGTAGTTAAGTAATTGATCCATTAAAAGCTCACATGCACTACTTTCGCGTTTAGGTTTAATTTTTTTGCGTATTTGTACTTTAGGCAATTTATTCCAATTTGGATTTGAATTGAAACGGATGAAGCATCAAAAATAAAGTTGAAAGGGGTCTTATGGACAGCACTGGATGATCGCTAGTGTCCAAATCGATTTAGACTGGATAATATACGTCCACAATGAGACTTGAACCCGCGATTAGCCCCTCACAGGGCGAATACTTTGACCAATTGAGCTGCATGATTAGCTCTTGAGCATTCAAAATTCTCTTATGGCCTGGTCTTAGGGCGTGCGGTCAGTAGCCATTTCTTTCTCAAGTCAACCTATTGAATAACTTGCAATATGACTAGGAACACGAAGGAGATCCTAATAAGACGAATAATTATTTTCACTATTGTAACATCTTCCGAATTAAAGTACTTACTTTAATCCTATCAATAGCTGGATCTAGAAGAATACAGAAGCGAAAGGAACATGGAGTACCTACATCTCTTCACTGTCAACCTTATGTTCCTCGAGTGTAGATATTCTACGCTAATCCTGACACAACACAAAAAACGAATAACGAGGCGTAAAAACTTTTTATCCCTAAATTAGATCCACGCGTCGGAATTCCGCAGGTCTATTGTTTGCTAACTGGATTACTAACTTGATTACAGGAATCATTATCTGAATAACTTCGTTGGTTCTCGCGGAATTTACCACAAATTGTAGAAAATTATACACATTCTAGGTAGAATAATAAATTGTCGTACGGTGCGATGGAAATGATTTATTAAGGTAGGTACCTTACTCCTTGGCAGTTGAGATCCGGGACAGCGTGTGGTTTTATTCGATTCGAGTCCGACATAGACCGAGCTACTGGCACTACGTACAGTCTTGGGCATCCACGGTAGTGAGATTCTATTGGCATTGGCACGCATGTTATCTACTTCAACTGGGGCTCATCTCCTACCGGCCTGGGCAGAGGTGGCATAGCCCAAAATTTTTTGCCCACATAGTCTGGCGATATCCGCAGAACGGGGTCGCACCAGCGAAGGCGATCCTATCTATGATAGTATGTTATGTAATGTGATTAATTGGCGAGGATATTGAGTTAGCAGCGCGGCCACATATTTCTACGAAGTTTATGCATGAATAAAATGGTAGCTGCGATGAGGCAACAAGATTATTTCCTTGCATAAGGATTACAGTTAATTGTATAATTAGTGTTGAGTTGCTTGCGCTGGAAGCGAACTGTACCTACCAGGCTATCATGATAATATACATAGACTAGCTGGCCCCACGAACTTCGTACCGCTATTTTTTTCCACCCGTGCGGCGTCCGATCCCGTTCCCGCTGCACCCTCTGCTATATTAAGCATGTATTATACATATAAACCTTCTTCTTGAATTACTATATCTATCATCTCTAAAATCAGTAGCATAGTTTTGAAGATATATGCATACATAGGGACGAACAGACGCGGAAAGCGTCTTTACTTTATGCTATGTAGTGATGACACAGATAGTCATAGTCATAGTTTACATTATGCATTGAGTGTACATGTATATGGCACCTCATTAAAATTTTTGAACTCGAGTGAATCTCTTGAGCTCTCTGACTTGTAAGTCAGTAAACCTGTTGATTGTTAGACGTGGCTCTAGTATAGGCTTTCATCTCGTACGTCAGATTGCACGCTTTCTTATGTAAGCGACCAAACATAAACAGAGTGGATTCCTGGCTACAAAGAATGAAGGCTACCAACAAGCCCAAATAATTTTCAGGCATTCAACGAACAACATTATGCAATGTTTGTTATATGCAAAGATTGGAAGCAACCGTAGATAAAAGAACTTTCAACTAGCTCTGGATCAACATAAAATCCGGTGACGCGTATTAAACAGATCCAGATTTGATGAAAACCATAGTGGTGCCTATTGTTAAGAATAGGACAGGAGACATCGCGGATAAGGGTAATTATAGACCAATATCATTGGCTACTATTATAGCTAAAATATTGGACAGTGTGCTCGACTCATATCTCGCTAGACATCTTAGTCTGCACGATGCACAATTTGGGTTTAGACAAGGGTTGTCTACTGAAACGGCCATATTTGCTTTGAAGCACACTGTCCAGTATTATACACGTAGAAAAACTCCGGTATACGCGTGTTTCCTGGACCTGTCCAGGGCATTTGACTCAGTGGTGTATGATAAATTATGGGCAAAGCTTGGGGAGCGACCCCGCTGACTTAATTGAAATACTAGCATACTGGTATGGTAATCAGTCGAACCAAGTAAAATGGCAAGATGCACTTTCTGAGTCGTATGGGCTAGAATGTGGAGTCAGGCAGGGAGGCCTTACCTCCCCTAGGCTTTTTAATGCATATGTGAATGGGCTGATTGAGGAGCTCAGCAACACCTATGTAGGGTGTCAAATTGATGACGTAAGTCTCAACAATATTAGCTATGCGGACGACATGGTGTTGCTGAGCCCGTCAATCGGTGGCATTCGAAAGTTAGTAGCCATATGCGAAAGATATGCCACTGAACACGGGTTGCGTTATAATTCTGCAAAGAGCGAGCTGATGGTTTTCAGAGGAACAAACAAAAGCCCACTGTATGTACCACCAGTTACACTAAATAGTTCGCCATTGACAAGAGTTAGCAAATTTAAGTACTTAGGACATATTGTTAGAGAAGACTTAAAGGACGATTGTGATATTGAAAGGGAGCGTAGGGCGTTGTGTATGAGGGGTAATATGATGGTTCGCAGGTTTAATAAATGCTCAATACCTGTTAAAATAATGCTATTCAAGGCTTTTTGCCAAACCTTCTACACAAGCAGCCTGTGGACCACGTATACCCAGAAATCGTACGGCACCCTACGTGTGCAATATAATAACGCCTTTAGGATGCTGATGGGGCTCCCCCGAGGCTGTAGTGCATCCGAAATGTTTGCAGCGAGAAGAACAGACGACTTCTTTGCTCTCATGCGCAAAAGAGTGGCCTCGCTGGTGCACAGGCTGTGGGCGAGTTCTAACAGCATGCTGAAGGTGTTCGCGGGCAGGATGGAAGGACCTGTGATGGGTAGCTTCACCAGGTTGCACGTTGAACGTGGAACCTGATGAACTTATCTGCAGATTGATAAAATTTGTACCACATACTAACATAGATATAAGCTAAAATTGTTACTAACCAAAATGAGCCTATGTTGCTAGAAAAATAAAATATTTATTTATTTATTAAACTACAAACGAGACGGAAGGGGGACAGAAAAGTTTTAGTAGGTCAGGGCAAAAGCACACCACCTCGAGGAAGTAAGTAAGTAATGTAAGTGAAGCAGATCCCAGGTCGATCCCGATCCAAACTGCGATGTATGGATGAATGAAGGGCAGGTCATAAGTACTCGAATATAATAATAATATAATACTCGGCAGGCTTGCATGAAAGGATTTACGACAGGTGAACTTTACGTGAAGTAGGTATGCAAGGATGAAGTCAAATGGCGCTTTGTGGACTCTGCCTACCCCAGAGGGAAATGGGCGTAAGTGTATGTATCTATTTATAACAAATCTAAAAACACAATAGATTCTACCGTAAACCAATTTAAATATACATCAAAGCGCGTTTCTACGAATCTATGTCAGTTGAAGGAAAACACGACATTTCATAAAGCGAATTATTTTTTACAACTTTAATTTGGTAAGACAAGAACGAAAATGAAGTGAATTTTCCGCTAGATTTCACATCTCCAGAAGCCAAACAAGGTCAACAATGATTAATAAACAAGGCATTTTAACTCAAAACAAAATGACATCCCATTGTCATTTTGTTTTGAGTTAAATTTTGGTTAACTTTTATTACAAAATTTTCGGTATTTTGCTTGTCCATCCAAATTTTCTGAGGGTACATGAACCTGAAAACTGTGTAAGAAGTTATTAGCGGAGGCAATTTCCAGAAGCCATTACTCATTTTCGGAGAACAAACAGGCTTGAGAGTAGCCTGGCTCTTCGGGTAATTGTAGAAACCGGCGGGAATATTAAGTGATGACGTCACGGGAAGTGGTTTCGCGTACGTCGGTGGGCTGTAATTGAAGTGAAGGTTAATCTTGTCTTCTCCAAATAGCTTCTGTATAAGCTGGCAGGGAATATTACGGAGCTTGTGAGAGAATATAACTAAGGTGTGTGTTTATTTGTGCCAATATGATGTGTTTATATATACCTTTCTTACTTATGTTCTGTAAACTGTGCTGTTGTATCTCAAAATTTTTTTCAGTAAACCAGATAAGACGCATCAAGCGAAGGAAGCGTGGGAGAACTGGGAGAGCCAATAGACCATCATGCGTTTTTGATGATATCGTTCGAATACAAATGAATGTTCCACAAATTTCCACATAACCTACCCAGCGCGAGTTACTTCATAATTTTTCTAATCTTACTAATATCCAATCCTACCATCAGTGGCAAGGTATCCCTATAACCCAAATTCTGCCGGCTTCCCATTGGGACGCATGTCGCATGGTGTATGACAAACTAGATCGGAGTAAACTTTTTTACTATCGGCTTCCCTTTCGAAAGTTTGCGAATTTGTCAAAATGTTTGTTACTCAATCATGCCCAAACAGCTGAACAGATCCGGCTGAAGTTTTGTACAGGGATAGATATAGTCTGAAGTAACCTATAGGTTATCTCGGGAATAGGCTCCCAAGTAGCGGGAACAGAATCAAAATTTAACGCCTACTGGCACACAGACTTCAACTAGTATCCAAATAAATCAGGTAAATAATGGAAGGTCAGAATATTTCCCCAAACTAGATATTTATCAAGTTTGGAAAGACATAAAATCCGATGACGCGTATTTAGAGTATTCTGATATTCTTGGCTATACACGTATACAAGACAACACTCATCAATTCGTCTGACAGCAAAGTTATATTGTCTCCAGTTGATGGAAGTCGGTCGCTTGTTAAGAGTTTGGGTCCGTTCTGCGTTCCGTTTCCAATATAAATTAAACTCGCGGTCAGTTAGGCTGTCAAAGGGTGGCCAAAATATTTCAAATTAGAAACTCGTTTTGAATTTATTACACTTGAAATCTTTTATTGGGGATTAATGGAAAGGCTCCTAACTGAAATTTAATTTGGAAAATATATTGCGATTAAGCGTTTTATGTTAAATATAGATTATAAGGCTTATAGGAAAGGAAACGGTCTAATGATCGTGAGATAGCAATGGTTTTATGTTATAATATGAGATAGACATGTTAAAAAAATATTTACATAAATGCCTCATCATAGAATTCCTATGCAAAGTTTCAAATAAAATTAAGGCCTCTTACACAGTTCAGCGTGCGCATTTTTTGCGAAAAACGCGACCAAGCGCATGCTACGCGATGAAACCCGTCATCAGGTTTTAAAGAAATTGACGAACGTGAACGTGAAAAACTGCAATACGAAAGAAGCCAAATATTTTTCGATCTGATGCTTCCTATTCCAGTATCCACTAACAGATCGTAACGATACAAAAATATCGGTCCACATAAGAACCGGGTCGAGACCGACCACCGTATGCCAATTTATGTTTAACTCAGGGAGTCCCAGTGGCAAGCAATCATGTCAACTCCGACCTTGATCATATAGTTGGCATTATACACCCCTACCTATCTCTTCGGCGATTTACAGCCGTGAGTATAATAATATGAAAGTGTATATTTCGTTACCCTTTAATTAATTTGGATACACCGAAGTTTAATTTGAATAATCCACAAATAAACTGAGTTCGTTATAAAAAAGTGAGGTAGAATAAACCGTTCATAGAGGTTGTTCATTTCTATATTAAATTTTTAATGGCACTTGGTATTCTGGGCTTTTTAGATTAGGTGACGCTTCGGGCGTGCGTTTACCCTCGTGATGAAGGTACCCTGACAGCGTTTACCGCCAAAAAAAATATAATACAGTCAATTTTCTGAGATATGCTTTTAATTATGGAAATTTATAAATTCCTGGGTACGTTGGGGTTCGTTGTGTGTACATTTAAGTGATTTATTTTTGAAATATGTTTATAGAGAGTGTAATAACTCATGATAATGTCGTGTGGTTGGTCTTTGCGGGTTTCAGCAGATTTATTTATGCACTAGCGAGCCGCCTAGCTTTGTTCTTCTTCGATTATAAAGTACTTAGTGACCAAAAATTAAAGTTTCTGTTGTAAAGTTTAAGGACACTTCTCTCTTCTCTCTTGGGTGTTGTAAAAATCTACTAAAGGTTAGGGCTGTTCTCCATCCGATACTAGACATACATTCCATGAAAAAGTGCCCACTTGTAGGCAATGGGCTCGCTGCCTATTACGTGTAACCAAAAATCAAAATTGGAAAAATGTGGATGTTAATACACCTCTCATTATCCTTTCGGGGAAATACAGATTAAAATTAAAATAAAGGCAGACCAGTCTAGCATCTAGCTGAGAATATAACTACGATATTTCGTTTAGTTTGAGTCTGTAAGCTCTTCTGTGAGGTCTCGCTATTTTAGTTTCTACCTCAGAACAGTCAGAACATTAAATACCTACCTATACGAGACTAGATGTCGTTGTGGTAGACATTGTTTAGAACATACGCAGCGAGTCCAGTATTCCCTTGTGTGGACGTGGCCATTACAGTACCAATACTACATACACTGTTCCTAATATTGTGGAAGTACATAGCGGTTTTAATATACGGATAAACATTTGATAATAAACAAAAGTACTATGTACAACAAACGAGTACTTTATTTACAAAAACTCAGCACAATCAAAATTACAAATAAAAAAATTATATTACATCTACGAAATATAAAGTGGTTGGGATTATGAAAATGAGGGTATATGGAAATAATATTGAGGATAGGTGCTCCAGAGTTCATCCATCCATGGATAATTATATCCACAGTACAGAAAGAATTGGATGAGTGACGTTTTTAAAAATACAAGGATCCTTACTAATATTACACATGTGAAAGTAAGACCGCTTACGCTTTCATGCCCTAACCACTGAACCGATTTTGATAAAATTTGGTAAAAGGGTAGATTGGACCTTGAGAAAGAACCCGACATCCACACGGGGGGTGTCGCGGGCAGCAGCTAGTGTGTTAATAAATAGAACAATAATATAATTAGTAACCGAAATTACTAATATTTCTTCTAATCTCTCCAGATAAGCATCTAAGCTTGTTTTAGAAGTCAGGATGGGATCTCTTGATCGTCCCTAAGATCGACTCCTTAACCACTAAGCTACCATTCTATAGTAGGTATACTTGTACACACTCGTAGAAGTCATTGACTTCATCAAACGATGGCTTTCGACTTTAATTCAAAACCAATGGACCATGATATTCCGTTCTCCAAATAAAATTATCTGCAGAATGTATGAAGTTTTGGGTTTCGTTTCATAAATGATTGATTTTATTTTTATTACTTTACCAGAGATTGCTGAAAGGTATATTTCCTTTTGTTAGAAATTCGATTTATCAATTTTATGTGTGCATCGATAAAAAGGTTCTGTCGCAGTAATGATACCACTTTGTTGTAGTTCAATTTACTTGAAAGGTATAGAGAGAGTTTAGGGGATTTCCGTTCCTTCCTGCCCGATGGAGGACGTAGTTCCACCCTATGGAATACATTATCAAAAGGTTTTAAACTTCAGTAGTATATAAATTGTCGATAAAGTTTCACATAATTACTACCGATTATATTGCACATTGCGGCGTGCTTGATTACGGTTATAACAATGGTTATGATTGGTTTTAACGATGGGCTGCATTGCAAAGTTTTCATGTGCTAAATAGTAGTAGAACAATATACAGCATAAAACTACTTTGCAGGTCACAGAACAGTCAAATAGTCATGCGTTTAGACGTTGGTAAAAGAAGGAAGCAAATCACAAAAAATATGAGAAAGATTTATATAAAGAAAACGGAAAAGGATTCCTGAACGGCGTTTGATAAAGTAGATGAACTGGTAAAGGAGTACAATGGATAAAATTAACCGAATTATACACTTTATATTACGCGATGAAACGCAATTGTTCTTTGTTAACGCGGGTTTAATCTAGTTGAGTGTTTTTTAATTGCTATCGTGATAGAGCAGCGTTGTACTGCATAGTTTTTTTGCGGTGTCCCCCAGGGACGCAATCTGGGTCGAGGATTATGTTGTTGTGAACTTCTAATTGCGCGGTGTAATGTAACATTCGCAGTGAGTGCTACGCCGAGTACCTACTGCATGCATTAAAATAACGAAAATTTAAACCTGAAACTACGGTCCGCAACTTTGAATGTGATGATATCTTAATAGTAAACCTGTAGGCCAGGTTCACTATTAGGTTCTGTTAGCTTTCATCATAGTTGTAAAGTTAGCCCATCCATATAATTACATAACTTCACAACTCGGCTTATCCTGTGTGTAGTCATCATTGCATATAAGGTAGTTGCCGGTTTGGAGATTGTTATAAATTTAGATTTAGGTACAAGTTACAAAGAAACAAGATACGTTGTTATAACATATCTTAATTTCCTTCTTGGAGAACCAAACATCAACTAAATAAATAAATCTAGCTAAGTAGTGGCTATTTTTAGACAGTGTTAGTGGATTGAGACGAGACCGGTCCAGTACAATAAAGCCCCTTACACATATTCAGTATTAATGAGCAACTAAAAATACAGTACTCTGCAATACAATACTCTGCTGTGACTTTCCTATGTTTGCTTATATAAAACTCACAGCAGAGAGGCCATTTCACAGTTTACTTACTTACTGTCGTCTAACTCTCCAACCTCAAGAGGTCAGGCCTGAGTCAGAGCATCATCGTATATCAATCAGCAGGTATATTGGCTTACCGGTGAGTACATCAACCTACACGCTCTGAAGTTTAAGACTATTTCTAACGGATTCTCTAGCAATTAATTCGGTGTCATTTCATTAAACCACAATATAATCCATCAATACATCCTACATTAATTCGATTATCGCGTATCGATATTTGCGGCGGTCGGCATAACTCGTGTGTGTTGCCGCCTTTATTCCTACCATAACTATAACATTATGTGATCATTCGTGGTGTAGCCACAATTCTATGACCATACAAATGGTCGGCAGTACCATTAAAATGGCGTTTCAGTGTAACGGCATCGCCCACCGATGTGTGTGACTTGGAATGATTCTATTATACGGTTGTGCTACCCACCGCTAAAGTGGTTTCAATAACTGCAATTTTATTGCTGCAATGGGATCAATGTTGAATGGCGATAAGTTCGATATAATAAAACTCTTTGAACTTTTATTATACTCTCGTACTAATATTGCTAATACGAAAGTTTGTGAAGATATTTATTTGAATGTTAGCAACTGAATCACTATGAAACGACTGAACGAATTTGCCTGTATTTTACATGGATAGATTATAGTCGGAAATAACACATAACCTACTTTTATCCTTGGAAAAGAACCCTTTTCTTCCTTAAAACCTTTCTCAGCTGTTACCCGCGACTTCATCTTCGTAGAATTCTGATTCAGTATCCAGATCTCATGGTAGACTCTTGGCAAATAGGTTGCCATGAATTGCGGGAACGAGAGATTCAGAATGGACTATGTATTGGGGTAGTAGTCTATACCGGTACTAAATATCAGCTAGATTCGTTTATCTGTTTGAGAGTGAACAAGTAACAAACATCCTAACATTAAAATGAAGCGTCGTCGGTAGCTTAGTGGTTCAGGAGTCAGCCTTACGATCGAGAGGTCTCGGGTTCAAATCCTGGCCACTGACGAGAACCCACTCCTAGCACAAGCATTTTAGCTTAGTTAGAGGGGTTAGAAGGAATATTAGTAATTTCGTTTCTAATATTCTTAAAAACTGCTTCACGGACTTTCTCGTTCATAATATTAGTACGTTACACATCACTACATGAATTCTATTGTAGATGCAAGAATATTTCCAGCTAGCCATTATATGACTTTGTACGAGGCATTTAGGAGCAATTGCAGGCTGGTTCCCTATTTGTCCCGCATCCTATTCGAGTTGATAGACAGCCAATCATGTCGTTAGCTCTTCAGATCAACAATAAAACCAGCTTGTTATCAAAATAGGTTGATATGAGGATGTCTATTGAACGTTTCTGTAGTGCTGTAAGCTAAATAAAATATTTATTAAAAAGAGACCTATTCAACAATCTCGTTTTTATTTGAATGAATTTTTATAGCATTTATTATGCTAAGTTAACGCTCTTAAAGAGTTCCGTCTTTAAGAGCGTTAAGTTAGCATAATAAATGCTATAAAAATTCATTCACCTTCGGTCTTCTATGTGTAAATTCTTTTAGAGCAGAGTTCATGGCGGTCTGCGGTCACATCAAACCCAAAAAAGTTAACACACTAAGATGGCGACGATCACGATGAATATATCTGTGTGTGAATTTTCATCCAGATCTGTTCAGTCATTACAACGTTATTCACATCCATTCATCCACCCATCAAATTATTTCATTTATAACATCCACACACTCACGTCTGTAAATCACCGAACCTTATTACGTCGTGGGACTCTGCCTACCCTAGGCAGAGTCCCACGACGTAATAAGGGGCGAGCCTATAGCCGTCTAGCGGGCACTTTTTCTTGGGCTGTGTATTTACACAATACAATTTATAACAGTAGTGAGATTAAAAAATAAATTAATTTTAAATACACCAATCATTTATTTCTCAATACTCATAAAATTTAATAATTCAATTTATAATTTGGCACTCGTAAATTTAATTATACGTTGACGTTTATCCCCAGTATTCGCAATTAATTGCCAATTCATCTCATCTTCATTTCAAGTCTATTGAAATATATAATAACCATTTCAATTTTGTTTCACGAATTTATTATTCATTTTAATTATTTATAATAATTTATATTGAAGGCTAGCTGTGTTCCTATTGATCTCTTTTTAGGGTTCCGTAGCCAAATGGCAAAAAACTGAACCCTTATAGATTCGTCATGTCTGTCTGTCCGTCTGTCTGTACGTCCGTATGTCACAGCCACTTTTCTCCGAAACTATAAGCCATATTGTGTGGAAATTTGGTATATGTATTTTGTGAACCGCATTAAAATTTTTACATAAAAATAGAAAAGAGCCATACGTGTGGGATATCTATAGATAGGTCTTCAAAAATGCTATTGAGGTTTCTAACATATTTTTTTTCTAAACCGAATAGTTTGCGCGTGAGACACTTCCAAAGTGGAAAAATGAACTCGCACTTGGCCGGTTTTTTATATAATCACACCTGTGTAAGTAAGCGGTCAGCAGAGAAGTTAGGTAGTAGAGAGAACACGTCCGTCTGCTCCCCAGACGCTTTCCTTGAGAAGTAAGCTGCTTAGAATTGTGTTATGGCTTCTGGGAGAGAATAATATACTTGTACAATCTGAAAGCCTATTCTTTGAAGAGAATGTAAAGCCAGTTATAAGAAACATTAACATTTGTAACTACTAAAAGTAAGTAAAGGGAAGCCGCTGATTTTTACATGTATACTTCAATCTTTCTACCGGCTTGCTTTCTGGAAATTTTCACCTTTTGACATTGCTAAGAAGTATATAATCAACAACAGGGTACTGACAAGGAAAGTGTAGGAATTTACGGGGACAAAAAACTGTGAAACCTATAAAAATAATTTAAAAAAGCAATATTACTTATTCTGCATATACCATTATATCGGCACTTATTTACAGGTAAATCTCTAATTTCATTAGGAAGCTTGTTAAAGAAGCGTATACAGTTGCCCTGGAAAGAATTATTTATTTTATGGAGTTTACTATCTCAAAATACAAGATTGTTTTTGTGTCTGGTATTTATATTGTGCCCGTCACAAACTCTTGGAAAATTTTGTAATATTTTGCCTTACATACATCGAAAATGTATTAGGATAATGGTATAGTACAGTCAAATACAATAATCTGATAATTGCTACTATACATTAAAAGTAATTCAATCATCATCTACCTAAACTATTTCAACTACAAAAACCAACTTTCTTAAATTGATTAGCTACTTCTAAAACTAACTTTAGATTAACAAACGTCCAGTTAATCCATTTAATTAAATTCGTAGATACCCACTATCGCCTCGGAGTTCTGTTTAGTCTTTTATCTTTCTCTGAATAATGCATAAGTTCGATAAATTACACCGTTCGACTTATCTGAAGGATCTAATACAACCATCGGATTGTTATCTTGTGATAGCACGAACATATTAGTCCCTCATAAAGGATTTCCTTTGAGGATTACCGGCGGGTATGTAGACAAAGATATATTTTAACGGTTAGTTAATTAGAGAGGAGAAACAGGAAACAAGTTTTGTAAGAAGTGAATTGAGAGATTGGATTGTAGCTAAATCTTCGGGAGCGAGTCAATTTCAATCCCTTGAATACCTCCCCCGCCGGAGCCGGAAGGGGAGGTTATGTCGGACTCGAACCGACTAAAACCGCACGCCGAACAGCCCCTCTGAACTAGACAAGTGGCTTTTTTTCCGTGCAGAAATCCCCTCGGATACCTCCCCCGCCTGAGCCTCACGGAGTTATGTTTGACTCGTACCGGCTAAAACCGCACGCCGACGGTGGGTCGTGGTGCTAGGCCGGAGGTGAGGTTGTCTTCGACATATCCCTCGCACCACGGTTAACCCAGGGCCATCCCTTATGGTCTAGCCCTCCTCGGCAGGGGGGACAACGGTGTCCCCGATCGACTTGTCGATTGAAGGATTAAACTCTGATATAGGTAGGGTGTTAGGGTTGGAAGAAATAGTACAGTGAAAGCCTAGATAAATTAACCAGGAGAAATAGGAGGCCCGTAGAGGCATCCAAAGTGTACTATACTTACACCCTTTAAATGCAACTGGGTTTGGCACGAGTAATAGGAAAATAATGATCTTTATCGATCCCTGTCGCATCCCGTGATCTGATAACACTGATCAGTGATCACGTATATTCCTATCTATCTATTTTCTTGCTTTTAGCTTCATAAAGCTCTTTCTTGCATTACACATTCGGCTATATTGAAACACAAACCTTACTGAAGTTCGTCTCAAGTGGTCTACTGGGTCTGACGTTGCAAGTGGAAGCAAATACGTGATCTTACTGGCGACGATATTGAATGGAAAATAAACTTAGGATTTTAAATAAAATTTGAAATGGATATCCAATAAATTAGACTTGCTATGAAGCAAACCTAGCTGTAGTTGGAGAGCTAAAATGTTGATTATACCACAATTATACCATGTGATTGGTTTTCTTTTTAAATGTTTTTTTATAAAGCGTTAAGTTTGCTAACTATACAATCGAATAAATCAGGATAAAAATACCTGTTCAAGGGAAAGATTGCGGTTTCGAGTCCCGTCCGATTAATTGTTCTTCATGTGATTGAAATCTCATTCTTCCCCCAAATTCTGTGATAAAATTCAGAACTATGTACCTTAGATTATAAATATAATTGTTTTTAAGCCATCTAATATTCAGTAACTGTCACAAAAGCCTTTAAGACGGCCGTAGGCAAAACTGCCCAGATTTAATAATAAATATTGTAGAGCAATACAAGTTGTTTAATTCAATATGTTTGGGTATACTCTCCAACAGAGTACAAACCAAAAACTAAATATAATTAGCTAATCGCAATGCGAAATATGCATAACATCTCCACAGCTATAACGACACAAAGCGGTAGCCTTTAAAACAATCTATTAACAGTTACCTCAATTGAATATCTAAATAGTCCGCAGCGAACCCAAACTGATAGCACGTCTATCAGATAAAACGTCAATTTAACATACAGAACCATCGCAAGATAATCTGAATGGTGAATAGGTTGGTATAAAGGGCAGGGTCCAATATGTTTCAGTAGAAACGGTTTAATTAAGCGAATGGGCTATTGGACGGACGAACGATGCGCGCGGTTCACAACTTACAAATGGATTAGATCCAAACTCCTACACATTCAATTACGTTATCGGTGGCGATGAACTGTTGGTTTGTTTTGATTTTTTACATATATATATATATCACTGTCTAGACTAGAAGTAGGTAAAGATTGTATTAAAGGCTTCTGGTATGCGGATAAATATTTGGGTAATAGCTATGTACGGGACGTTATTCTGTACATCGACTCCAGTTATGGTAATTTGGAGACAGGAAAGATGGCATAAGGCTTAATCAGAACCAGAATGGTTTTTCTGGATGAAATTTAGGTTAGAGGGATATTGATATGAAGCGTCGGTAGCTTAGTGGTTAAGGAGTCGGCCTTACGATCGAGAGGTCCCGGGTTCGAAACCAGGCCAATACACTACCGACGTGATCCCACTCCTAACACAAGTAATTTAGCTTAGTTGGAGGGGTTAGAAGGAATATTATGTAGTAATTTCAGTTCTAATATTCTTTAAGAAATTAAAAATATTATAGTCTGAATTTCTGGCAAGTTTTTCCTAATACTTAATAGCTTTCTCTAGGTTGCAGAAATCTCAAAATCAGTATTTTACGTGGGATGGAGTTATCATTCATATAACAAAATAAGTTGCTATACTATTGAACAGTAGGTATGTGTGAAGTGACTGGTGTGGCCTGAAAGAGAATTTTATGTAGAGAATTAAAAGGGAAGCACATATGGGGCAAGTCCGAAAGCGGGGTAAGAATATATGGGGTAAGTTCGAAAACGGGGTAAGAACAAAAGTATAATCCACACGTCCGTCGTTCTATATTTTTCTAAATGTGGCACTACGACTACAGCGGCGCCGGCAATATGACGCCGAACTTACTATTTCCTAAACTGGTGTGGTCACGTACAACTAATAAGTATTGAGCGAATGCAGTAAGCACGTAAGGTACGTGAGTAAGTAAACCGGAGTGAACCGAATTCAATTCTATGTACATAAAAATAGAGCACGTATTCGCCCCACACCAAAGTTTCTAAATTGAAAATAACCTATTCGTCAATATCTATCCCGGTATTACGAGCGACACAGACAGATATATCCACATTAATGCTCATTTAATTGGATGCGAAGCTTACATTCCTCATACACAATGGCCGCCGGCTTTAAGCACGCACATACAAGGAGATCAATTAATTATTAATTCCAGTCGCGTAGGCCTAAGTGTTGTTCAACAATATATTATGGAGGGTTTAGAATTATGATATATTTGAGATTTAAGGGGGCATTAGGATAAGGTTCCAGTAATAATATAATTAGAAGGAGTGTACAATTTATTGCTGGTACAAATAATAGATTTGCTTTTTGATTTAGTCGAAATAGTAGATTTGCTGCCAAATATGGTGAATCTGTCATCAACTATATCGATTATTGATAGCAGAATACGACAACACGCGCTCCGACATGGCTAGATATAGATAACACATGAAAATAGAGATATATATTCAACGTCATATAAAATTTGGCGGTACATTTTATTCGCAACAGCCTAAATCATATAGTTTTTTTAATATTCGAGAGTCCATCAATTAACTGTATCAGTAGAACGTTATATAGATATCCAGAAACTTTCTGGTCTCCTAACTTTTTTCTGTACTTTGCACTAACAAAAAATTTTGAGGCTTTTCAAGCGAATTTGCGAACACTTATTTTAAACCAAAAGTTTTACCTTCGCGATAAAACCAGCCTCTAGCTAAATATCTAACGTACGTATATAGACTCAGTCAAGTTCCAAACTCCTTTTTGCGTCATAAACTTGTGCTTTTATTTTTAAGTCTAAAAAAGTTCTAAGAATGTGCCTTAGCGAGGCGTTTTAAAGTTGCCTTAAAGTTGAAAATGTTGTTAAGGAAATTATGCTTTAAGATAAAGTTGAAAATGCCTTTTACAATTTCATCTTTAAGAGTGAAGACAAGTTCGAGCTTTTTAGATTCAGTTTGTTACTGATATCAAAAAATGGATGACTTGCTTAAGTCATTAAAATATGTCTATAGGGTGGAAATGTTCAAAGTCAAAGTAAAAAAATATTTATTATGTAGGCATAGGCCATTAAAATAGCACATAGAAAATGTGAAAAAAAAACATCAAGACTTGTTCGGCAAATGGACTAAAATGTTGTTAGACAATTTCATAATTTTTGAGGATATATTGTAAAACTTCTTACTGATATGAAATCTGCATCACTTAATGTGTAGGTAATATAACATAAAAAAAAATATCGTCATCACATTTACTAGTATGGTACATGCTAAGTATGACCACACCCTTATCCAGTAATTTGAAAATACATTGCGGGATTCAATAGCAGTTTGCAAATCGCCAATGACATTAGATTCGCATTGGATAACGCCAGCTAATCTAGATCCGACGTTTCGATCTACCATTTAACTGCACGACTTTGAATAACTGAATCGTAGCACGTTTTCTTTAGCTTATAGATTTTGAAGAATATGCTAACTAGCTAGCTAGTTTACTTATTGGTCAAAGTTAAAGAAAAAATTCAAATAGTTCCTCCGATAGCTACGAATTGCCATCGAACTACCGAAACAACGTGGTCGACTCACATGCACAAAACGTTTCAGCAATATGTTTATTATGCGTTACTAAGGAGTGGAATGATGTGCCTTACTCTGAATTTTCTAAAACCTGGGAGTATTCAGGTCTACAGTGAACAGGTTACTTCTGCGAACGTGCCCACCTCTCAGTCAAACGTGTGCTTCATAATTGTGTTTTTAATTAACGTCCGTTCAAAGGATCTTATTAAAAACAAGACAAAATTCCAAGAATCCCCCTATAGTACGCCATCAATGCAAAATCGTTCAGTGCTTCTTTCTTTCTTTAAGATAGAACTTATTATTATTGCCAAGACCACATTCCACTAGGTATATTCGTTGATATCTAATAACAGAACTCCCGCCTATTGCCGCCAATTAGGCACTTTTTCATGGGCTATTTACTACACAAACCTCTCATATATTATAGATCTAAAATCCCTGGGTTATGTACGTTCCCAGGAAAAATGCTTGTAACCCAATGAAAAAAATACGCCAGTTTTAGGTACCAAGTACATAGAATCCATTTATCTTACTTTTTTACGAAGCAATTGATTGGAGCACGGAAAATCACTTAGTCGCTATGCGTCATTAGTCACCTTGGTTATGACGTCACCCCTAACGTTAGCTACAATTTGCCCAATTCCCCTAAATGAATTGCCTAATTTGGATACACTTCGGTGCGGTCAGTTTTGCAAAGTAAGCAAATGGGACAAAATTTACTGCAACCAGTAAATTTTGGGCTTTCGTGTTCCTTGATATATAATTTTGTTAGCGGGAATTAATGTGATTACGATAGGTGTTGGTTTGATATCTTTGAACTGTCTCGACCAGGTAAAATACAGATGCGGACCGAAGTTTCGGGCAATTGGTTCCATGGAACAAGTTTATCTCGAAATAGGATTTGAAGACCTAAGTCGGTAGTACTGGGTACAACATGTCAGCACTATCTAGAATAAAGCCTATTCGTATACGACTTTTATTGATCATCTCCAAGGACTTATTTAAAGAAATTTAAGAGACATAAATTCCAAAATCATTGCTATGAAGTTGAAGAATATTATTGTCATTGTGAGACATATTTCTTTGAAAACCCGATATCTTTAAAACGTTTTGGTAAACATAGCTGAAGAGACCTCTCATTAGATTATGGAGGTGAATTTTTAATTAGATGAAGTCAGCTGACATTTACTGGGTGGTCAGTTTGTGATGAAATAAAAATACTGTTGTGTCCGTTGTGAATGATTATAACATAACATAACATAAACTCACGCCTGTGTTCCCCGAAGGGGTAGGCAGAGGTGCTAGCACCCACATATCGCCAGTTTATGTTTAGGTCCCAATGTAATAGGTGGCGAGCCTATTGCCATTAATCGGGCACTTATAAACCTGCGATAAATACACACATAACTTCGAAAAGCATCGAAAAGTCATTGGTGTGTGCCATGGTAAACCTGGGATCGAACCCGAGACCTCGTCTCAGCAGTCCATTACCCATACCACTAGGCTACCGCAGATTTTTGATGTGAATGATTATGACAATCCTAATAAAATCATTCTTTGATTCTTCTTGGATCCGTCAAGAAAGTCATGACAATTTGAGGGTGGCGTTGCTTCGCCATGAGTGAATGAAAACTGAATGCATCACTATTACATTGAATGTGGTAAGTATCATTATTTCATAAAGTGACAATAGCTGCTTTCAATTTAGGTACTTCGTTTATTAATAATTTGACTTTTAATTCCATTCACTAATTGGTAAAAATGTGCATTAATAAAGAAAGAAAGAAGATGGGTTTCCTTACCTGTTATGAGCGTGGAAGGAGAGCCTTACGGGCGGCGGCGGGGGCGGGCGCGAGGGTGAGGCGGCACGGCGGAATCGGGCCCCGCCCACCGGCGCGTACGCAGCCGCCTGCCAGTGCCGCACGAATGGTGACAGCAGCAATCCTGGAATAGAAACTTTGTATAAGATTGGAATAAAGAAAACGTATTTTGGCAATATTGCTTTGGTTATAGCGAACGAATGAAGAAAATAATAGTCATAATCCTTAAAATAATTTCAGAGAAATTGAAGGAAAAACGGACATACCTAACACAACTTACAAAAATATACCAAATAATATTGTATATCTTAGTACTTGTTTGAAAGCCAAAATAACTTTGGTGGTGATGAGACTGCACTGAAATTCATTGATAAAATCTGGTAGCGCAGTTTAACTTGCCTAAATCATACCTATACTTATCAGGTATTAGATGCTCAATTGCTTATATATTAAACACGAGCGAATCTACGGGCAAAAGCTTGTCTGTTGTGTGGCACAAGTAAGAAATTAATTCCAGTATAATTTGACAAGATCGGTGTCAAATAGCTAAGAGGGAATTTACCGCCGCTGTCCGGAAATATGAGACGGAGCCTCGATGCGAACGTAATTGGAAATCAAGCACGGTGTCTGGAACAAGATCCTTGGGGAGTTTGGTAGAATCTACAAGATGTGTTAGCATTCAAAAGTTGGTCTAAAGTTATGTAATTCAACGTGTGGTATATATAATGTTGCCGGCGACTCCACCCGCGTGCTATAATTGTCCCGTACACGTTCCTCTAAGCAATTTGATCACAAGATAAAAAGTATTCTATGTGGTCTATATAATCCATGAAATGGTTTATCTATGTGTCAACTTTAAAAGCATAATCTTGCGATATGCTTAATCACAAAGTTTACACATATTTTGCACACTCTATTAACGAGGGTGCAACGTATTCGCCTGTTCAACAATTATCTACACAAGACAGCCATCACATTTGTACAAAAAACTCGAATCTGAAATCACTACATAATGTATAGCAAAGTCGCTTTCCACCTCTGTCCGTCCCTATGTATGCTTAGATCTTCAAAATTAAGCTGCAAATTTTTATGCGGTTTCTTTTAATAGATAGAGTAGGTAATTCAAGAGAAAGATTTATATGTATAATATATGCTGCATAAATTTAACGTTTTGGCCCCAAATTTAAAAGTTTTAGTTGAAAGTTCACTCCGGCTCCTAGGGTCCCCAATTCTTGAAGAAGCATATGAAGCATTTATTGAGGAAAAGATACAAAATTTCAATGAAGTTTCGGACCGACTCCTCCAAATTAATATACATTCCGCTTTTACAATTGTCAGATATTGCCTTTTCGTCCCCAAATTCACCCATGCTCTACGATCATCACAATTTTTTAAACATTTGGAACTTTTAGGCAAGATGGACAAAATTATTCAAAATACCCTATGCAATATTTTGAATGCAGATTTGAACGATCGAGCCTGGCTCCAAGCATCTCTCCCGGTTCGCTGGGGTGGGCTCGGTGTTCGTAAAATTTCTGATGTTACTTTGCCAGCATTTTGAGCTTCGACTCACGGCACAGAGGAATTAACTAGGAAAATTTTAATACCTACACTGGTTAATTCCGAAGTGCAAGGTAAAGCCGAAGCTATAAATGCTTGGAAAATATTTTGCCCAAATACTGTTTTGCCCACCAACCTATACTCCCAGAGACAGTGGGATGAGCCGCTTTGCAGCATTTTAAGGCAACAATTGTTAAATAGTTCTCCCAGTGTTGCAGAGCGTGCTCGCCTCCTGGCTGTGGGAGAGTGGGAGTCTGGTGTATGGCTTCAGGCTCTTCCGTCATCCAACATTGGCACCATGTTGGATGACACGACTTTCAGGATTGCAGCCTGCCTTCGTTTGGGTGCTCCCTGTGTTTCTCCTCATCGTTGCCACTGTGGAGAAGCAGTCGACAGCCTCGGGCATCACGGCCTATCATGCGGCAGGAGCGCAGGACGTTTGTCACGTCATGCACATTTAAATGACATTATCCGCCGGGCTCTTGTCACCGCCGGCGTCCCAGCCACACTTGAACCAGTTGGTTTGGTGCGCGACGATGGCAAGAGACCGGACGGTATGTCTTTGGTGCCTTGGAAGATGGGCAGGCCTTTGGTGTGGGACGCAACTTGCGTCGATACCCTTGCGCCTTCCCATCTTCCAAGTACGTCGTACTGCGCTTGTGCTGCTGCGGCATCTGCGGAGACCCTCAAACGGCGAAAATATGATAATTTGTCCAGCAATTATATATTTGAGCCGTTTGGGGTCGAGACGCTGGGTTCGTGGGGTCCGAGCGCACGGTCGCTCTACAAAGAAATAGCGAAGCGACTGGTCGATGCTTCGCGTGACCAAAGGGCTGGCTTCTTTTTTGCACAACGGATTGGCATTGCCATCCAACGGGGCAATGCCGCCAGTCTTATGGGCACGTTACCAGTCGACATCGATGGGGAGGAATTTTTCGACGCCTGAACTGCCCTCCCACCCCCTTCTTCGACTTTTTTTTCTTTCTTGTAAATATTGTACTTTATTATTATTATTATGTTAGGTTTAATTTAATCGTTATTTTAGTTTTAATTTAATATTTAGTGAAATCATTCTAATACATGCTTAATATAGTAGCAGGTGCAGCGGGAACGGGATCTCACGCCACGCGCGCGGAAAAAAATAAGCGGGACGAAGTTCGCCGGGTCAGCTAGTACTAAATAAATCCAGAAACTGTTTCACAACTTATTTGAAAAACAATATGAGGAGTAGTTGTTTTTTAAGTTGGTATACAATCTAGTGGGCCGATGTGAATAAAGATGGTGGGTAGCCGATAAAGTTACGTCCATTCGTACGGCGGCGGCCATCTTGTGTGCTTCGCTGCACGTCCCATGTTGAATGTTGAATGGCGCGCAAAATTATTACTTTAATAGTTGACCCGCGAATTTCATATCACGATATTTTTCCGCCCGTGCGGAATTCTGATTCCTGCACCTTCTGTTTAAATTTCTGCGTGTATTTCTGATACCAATCGCAATTCTGAGATGGCTTTCACGCTTCACGGAAAATATAGAAGTTCTGCCGCTTCACAATCAGACTGGAAACCAGCCCCTGAGTTAGGAAAACCTCAAAGAATGAATGATTTCTGAACCGGTTCCTGTTGCAGCTTCTATTCGATTTTTTATACAAAACTTGGTCACACAATAACGAACACAACACAAAAAGAATTATGCAATTCGCTGCAGTCGTTCGGAACTTATATGCGTACATGCATTTATGGAGTTTCATTTGTATATCCTATTAGATAACACTAAGATAAAACTTCAAACACACGAAACACCGAAATTCTTCTTGCAGAAGCGGTAGTTTCTATTCGATTGACATTATGATATGAACATATCTTCTAATCTGTGGATATGACGCGTTGTCATATTAATGTTAATTCTGAACGGAGAGTTTTTATTAAAAAAATATATGTAAGTATCTATTTTTTTATGTACTTTTTGACCGATGCGATCATCTGATTCTTTTTAAATATCCAATTTGGTGCACTCTGGTGCCGTCGTTCGGAAGATATGCGAGTACATACATTTGGGGGGTTTCATCCATACTAATATCATAAATGCGAAAGTAACTCTGTTGTCGGTCTGTATGTTTTTTTTATAAAGGACACCTCAATTTTACTTCACCTCGTCTGATGTTAAGCTATAGGCAAAGTCTCGGAAAGAGGGTCACCATCTTAAACATGTACCATGTTAACAATGGTGGCATTTTACGCTTTCACGCCTAAACCACTGAACCTGTTTTGATTAAATTTGGTACAAGAGTAGATTAGACCTTGATAAAGTACATAGGCTATGTTTGATCGCGATAACAGACATCCAAGCTAGTTTTCATGTATATTGCAGCCTAGCTTAACCAGTCGCTCAAGCAACACTCTAGCTTCATCCTTGTAATGATTATTCAGCCATTTCAAATTCGCATAAGAAACTCCAATTAAATTAGGTAATCTTGTTGATGTAAAATGTAAGTGAATCCGACTAATTCCTAAGTTAGGACCGCCTCTGTGGCGTGGCGGTAGTAAAAGCGACTGCCACGCAGGAGGCGCGGGTTCGATCCCCGCTCAGTGCATAAATTTGTATGCATGAATATGGCTATTTGCATTGGTCTGAGTGTTTCTATCTATAATATTTATGAATTTACAAAAAAAAGTATTTAAGTATGTTTATCCGCATTCTACATTCCATAACAAAAGCTAGTTAAGTTATGCTTACCATGGGTCTAGATAGCTTTATGTACACTTGTTCCACATATCCCTACTGGTAGGGAAAGAAAGAAAGATTTTTTTCCACATTTAGCTACTGGGGGGGAATACTTTTCCACTTGATCTCTACTGATAAAATAATTCAGGAAATTGGTAAGTATCATCATTAGAATGTTGTGGAATATTTATGTACTTATTTATTTATTTTGGTATAGAACCTAGTGAGCCTTCTGCCTACCCCTTCGGGGAATACAGGCGTGAGTTTATGTTATGTTATG
Source organism: Eilema sororculum (assembly GCA_914829495.1). Classification (NCBI taxonomy): domain Eukaryota; kingdom Metazoa; phylum Arthropoda; class Insecta; order Lepidoptera; family Erebidae; genus Eilema; species Eilema sororculum. The sequence goes on from OU618543.1 coordinate 6,791,059, forward strand.
TTTTTTTTTTATTTTTATTTTTTAATCAATGATGAATAACAAAAAATATCATCTACTATATAAAAATAAGTCGGGTTTTCCTTCCTGACGATATAACTCCAGAACGCCTTTACCGATTTGGCTAATTTTGGTCTTGAATTATTTGTGGAAGTCCAGGGAAGGTTTGTACGTTGAGAAAAAATCGAATAATTGCCGGGAACCGACATCCACGCGAGCGGAACCGCGGGCAAAAGCTAGTCTGTTATAAGATTATCTCGGCACAAGTTGCTCCAGCTTCCCGGATGAACCATCAATTCTGGAGCAATAACGATCGAGCCCGTGCTGGGGCAGGGATAAAGGGGTTAGTTTATTTTCTTTTTATTCACTCTTGTTGCTATTGCAGGCATTATTTCAAGCAACTTTTTAGTTAGATTTTTTGTTTTATGTTGCTGTTGCCGTCTATGGGACAGTATTTTTTGATTGAGCTGTAACTGGGAAATTTCTATTACGAAGTTTTAGCAACATCATCACTACATAGTATAAAGCAAAGTCTTCCCGCGTCCCTATGTCAGTGTGTATGCTTATATGTTCAAAAATACGCTACAGATTTTGATGCGGTTTCTTTTAATAGATAGAGTAATTCAAGAAGAAGGTTTATATTAGAGATGGGCCGAGTACTCGGTAGATACTCGGTACTCGGCGTACTCGGCCGAATAACTCGGTTTGAATGCCGAGTATTTTTGCCGAGTCCTACATTGTTTAAGAAAAGCAATATATTTAGGTATTAATTTAATTAAAACAACAGTGTTAATCAAAAAGTCAAATTTTAAAGTATTCATTAAAGTAAATTCATTAAACTAAAAGACACCACTAAGACCTGGAATTCCCTGCCAGCTCACGTGTTTCCTTCTTCCTACAGTCCCGGGTCCTTTAAGCGGGGCGTGAAAAGGCATCTAATGAGGCCGTCAAGCTGAGTGGCACCACTGTTAACATGGTAAATGTTTACGATGGTGACCCTCTTTCCGAAACTTTGCCTTTAGCTTAACACATCAGGCGAGGTGAAGTCAAATTGACGTGCCCTGTATAAAAAAAAAAAGAATAGGGTTTGCAGTATTTTCATTGCATTCGATTGTGACGACATAGTTGATGCTACTGGCTCAAGATTTTGAAATATTTTCCGCAAAGTTTAATTTTCCAAATCTTTAAACTTTTCTGTTTTTTTTTTGTTTGTTTAGCATTGCCGTCATAGAAGCCTTTCGTCCAACACCACTACGTGAAATTATAGAATTGCATAAAGTACATTTCACTTTTGCTTTATCTTCTACAATCTCGTCTTATAATGCCACCGGCCTCTCGACCGTCGTGAACCTTCTTCTTCATCATAGCGTTAACCTCAGTCGCATCCGAAGCTTTTTTACTAGGGATCTGGGTTCCGCTTTTACCAGTGTGTGTTTGGCTGAACTTCGATATTTTCTGTGAAGCGACTGCCATCTGACCTCCACAACCCAGAGGCGATATCATAAGCATTGCAGTCAAACCAACCAGCTGTCGTGAACCTGTTCGTACTTATTTACGCGCGCGAAATGGGAATTCGATTGAACCGAGTTACTCGGCCGAGTACCCGGTAAAAAAAAATGAGCCGAGTAAAACTCGGTACTCGTTACTCGGCAAAAGTGTTACTCGGCGCATCTCTAGTTTATATGTATAAAACATGCGTAATATAGCAGAGGGTGCAGCGGGAACGGGATCGAACGCCACGCGGGTTGAAAAACAAAGTTCGCCGGGTCAGCTAGTTTTGTACATTCCACCATGTCAGAATTGATAGTACCAAATATTATCACGTGGTATTGCAATAAATTTCATATAATAGATTATTTTAACGTAATTTTAATGTGATTTGGTGACAGTGCTTAAGTAGCCAGTTATTATTTTACCCTATTTGGTTTTTAATTTTTGAATTTACATCCATTGCCTACCATCTCTCGGGGTGCAGTTAAATGAGAGAGCATGCAGTCAAGTACAGTGACGTGACAGTGTTGTCGGCCGAGTGCGATGTACAGACGACAAAAGAGTAGTAGTATTTCTTTTGTTGACTGTACGTGCAAAATACTCGGCGCTGTGATCACACGTAGCGAGCATAGGCCGAGTGCACTGTGTAGCCAGTCCACTCGGTGCGTGTGATCAAGGCATAAATGTAATTCAATAAATATATATTCCCGCTGCAAATATTACCTAAAGGGCCTTTTTCCTCTAGCGGTGAGTTTGGTATAAAGCCCTTCGATTGGAAATACATCTTCACAAAGCGATTCAAAGAGTAACAATCTCCAAAAAGTATATCAATTAAATTATATTTGAACTAAAAACTCCGATTCACTTTGAATTTCTTTAATATCAGTCTGAATTCACTACGCTTTTAGGCACCAAGCTTTTGGAAATAGAAGTACCATCAAGTTTACGCAGTATTCTCGTTACCATGGCAACCGAGCACTCACGTTCATTTTATGGAGGAATAAATGTGAGAACCATGGAGGAGGAACATGGAGGGTACAACAAGCACTCAACATTACATGAAAAGTCTAAAATGGCCGTTTCATTTTGAGGTTCCGTTTCATTCGCTGGGACGCTTAATTAGTGTTTCTGTTTAAATTTCCTAGTAGCTTCCATTTAAATTAGTACCTGGCTTTCCTCTGGGGACTGGGACGTCAGATGGCAGTCACTTTTATAAAAAGCACCCTGGTTAGAGTTCTATAGTAGAATAAACAGTTCACTTACAAGCTTGTTTATAAAGTTACTTGCAAAGTTTAGTTTTGATTTGATAAGGAATAAGACTTTTGAATTTACTAAGAGGTAAATTGATAATTTAATTAGGAAACTTTGTGTAGAAGCAAGCTTACCTTGAATCAATTAGGCACTATTATATTATAAACTTAAGACAATTTATACAAACTCCATTATGTGCGCTGTAAGAACGTCGTAGAAAAAAAAAGAATGCAAAAACTTTTATAAATTACATACTGCTTATTAATTCATTAGCTTTTACCGGCGGGTCCGTATGCATGTATGTATGTTATCACGACCAAACATAGCCTATGTGTTAATCCAGACTGTCAGCTAACTCCATGCCAAATTTTATTAAAATCACTCCAGCCGTTTAGACGTGAAATAATAACAAACATTCTTACAAACTTACAAACTTTCACGTTTATAATATCAGTAGGATACTTAGCATATTTGTAACATTACTTTTGAAAATACAAAAGCCATAACCCAAAAACACGTGAACCATAAACAAAACATACTCAGGTATTTAGATTACTAATTGCGTCTATGCGGCTTGCTCTCAGTCGCGACAAAGAGACTGCCACGTCGAGGCTTCTTTTGAACCCTGACGGAGCGTCGTTTGAACAGAAATACCTTTATTAGAGCTGAATAAAATCAATAGTCTCTCCCTCTGCCTTAATGAAAGCCGCATGAATGCTTATTACGCGGTGCTGACTTCCAGAAAGGTTTAATGGAATATTGGATTCTGCTTCGTCAGACTACAAATTAAGACTTAGCAGACGACGCAGTTATAACGACATATTTTTATTAAAAAATTGATGAATAAGTGTTACTAATGTTCGATATTAAAAGCTGAATTAACAGTTAAAAACAGTTTTTTATTGCTGAAATTCCACCGAATAACAGGTACTTTGAGATAAATAACATTTTAAATAATGAGCACAGAATAGATGATAGTAGTATGAGACACCACCCCAACCACCATAATTCAACTCCTCAAGACAACTACTGTTGAAAAACGACAGTAACACTGAGATCAATGTAAATAACAAAAATAAATCGCGATTTAATTAGTTACAAAATATATTTCAAAGTGAATAAGTAACACATGGAGTTGGCATCCCTATTAGCCCTAAATCTATAAACTATCTGAGAACAAAAATTGAGCCTTCATACTGTGATGTAGTGGTGTTCACAAGCTCTTGGACTATTATTTCACATCTCAGACGGCCAGACGCTATTAAAAATGTCTAACCGATGTTTTATTTCTAAAACAGAATTTCTTTTGTCATTACATTCATTTGCGAATTTATCGGTCTGGTGACTGTCTCCGTCCGATTTAATCGTTATTTAAAAGAACGTTACTACGAACGATTGAAATAACGAATTTTAACTAAATCTGGTTAAAAACAGAGGTCTCGACTAAGGTGAACGGTTTTAAGTCGCAATGACCTTTTCAGTTCATTTGTAGTCAATGCCGAGATAGAATTAACATTTTTGAACGAAGCCAACTGATTTTTATGTGAATTCTTTATTAATTAAAAAAAAACAAAGGTATTCTATTTCTTTAAAGATTCAATTTGATAGAAAAGTTTAATACTCGTAGTACATTATAGTTCATTGTTCAGTTTTCGAAATGTCAGTTTATTTACACACTACTTTCGGAAATATTTAGTTATTTTACGACATCCAAAATCCAGTCTGCCTCAGAGGAATAGCACGCCTACATGAAAAAGTTTTGTCTAGCTTTTAGCTCTCATCTCATCAGGCTTCACAATTTTATTACCTTAGCCTTTCGGTACATAAAATAAATATGCCTGCCCCTATTGACTTTATGGCTTCCATCTATTTCGGCATTGAAATATTGTGGTTGTAAAAGTATACAGATTTTAGATGATTGATTCACTGTATCATTCGTAGTAGTCGTAAATTGTATGTAGTACTTTCTTAGAGATACAGTACATATATTTTATTTTGTTAGAGGTTCGTAGGTGGACTTAGTACAAGGTTTCAGCGCCTATATGGCCTTATATCTGAGACAAAGTAATATATATTTTCCTAGTGGAATTTCACAAACAAACGCTTGTGTTTAGCCCGAAATTTCGGCTCCGTGGTCGACGCCCCCGGTTTTAAAATTAGAGTCAATTGGTAAAAATGGGGAACTATATGTTTTGTACCTGTATACATTGTATCAACACCAAATTTTTATAAATTAAATAAAAAATCTGATAGATGATAAAGGTTTCTGTAATGCTTATGTATCTTTGCTGTATACAAATTATTTACTATTTACTACTTACGGTAAATAAAATTAAATAAAAATTGAAGAGAACAAAGAACAAAATACAACTCGGGATCCAAAAAAAGCTTAGCCGGGTCCGACTATTTAATTTTTATTTACTACAGTCGAGGTTTTTATTATTATTTAACTATCTAATATATGTATAAACATTTTATTTTGTATATATCTATTACATACGTACAACACAATTTCGATTCCCGCTCAGTGCAAATATTAGTATGCATGAATATGGCTATTTGCATTGGTCTGGGTGTTTCTATGTATAATATGTATGTATTTACAAAAAAAAGTATATAAATATGTTTATCCGCATTCTAGATTCCATAAAATAAGCTATAAAAGCTTACCATGGGTCTAGATAGCGTTATGTAGAATATTGTGGAATACTTATTATAAAAAAAAATTATACATAGAACAAATTAATTAATTCGCCACGAAAATTGAATCTTCTTGTTTGGTAATCTTAGTGGAATGCCTATTCCATTAGCATGCCCTGAGGTAGCTACTTAAGGGATTCGGAATATCTTAGACACTAATATAACACTTTGAAATAAAAATATAAGCCTGGTATTATCACAGAATAGATAATAGTACTAACGTAGAATCGGGTATTCCACTGACTAGTCAAATAAGTTACTTACTACTAAACGTCAAAACGATAAGTTATTAGGTAACTTGTACGAAAAACGATTTAGTGACGTCATAAAATTTTATTGTCAAATTACTATTATAGGTTGGGTGGATGATTAAAAATAAATAAAAACTACGAACAACCGACGCAATATTTTCCTCTCTTTTACCATTCTTAATTTAATAAGCTCGGTTAGATAATTTATTTTAACTATAGGAGAATACCCAATTAGTATAGTGTTATTTTATTATTTACACCTATATGAAGGTGTTTTTCATCAACGGTGTCATGTGTTCATGATCGGGACAGCAGGCTCAGTGTAAACACTGAAATACTAACACCAAATAAATCACGATTTATACAAACACATCATCGTCTTTATTTCCAAAGGGGTAGACAGAGGTACTTATCACGATACAATCCTTGAATGAATTTTTATAGCATTACTAACTGACCCGGCAAACTTTGTGCCGCCAATTTTTCCTGCCCTCGTGGCGTCAGATTCCGTTCCCGCTGCACTTTAACATTTAGGGGGATGAAAAATAGATGTTGTCTGATTCTCAGACCTATCAATGTGCACGCAAAATTTCATGAGAATCGGTCAAGCCGTTTCGGAGGAGTTTAACTACAAACACTCGAGAATTTTATATATTAGAAGAAGTATGTTAACTGTACAAATGAAATACATCAGGAAAAATTAATCTTCCCGGGCGTAGCATACTTAATGCTATCAAATATTTGAGCGGAGTTATCAAAAATTAATGTTTAAAATGATTGTAAAATTATTAATTGGTACCGATAGTTCGTAAGAACATTCGTAAGACTCCACCGCCGTCGCCTTAAAGACGGATAAAAATAGAAGGAAGATTTGAATCACATCGGACGTGTCTCGGTAGCCTATTTGGTCAAGGCATTTCCCCTGTAAACGAAATAGATATACTATTAAGACCTGGAAGCCCCTGCCAGCTCACGTGTTTCCTTCTTCCTACAGTCCCAGGTCCTTTAAGCGGGGCGTGAAAAGGCATCTGATGAGGCTGTCAAGCTGAGTGCCACCACTGTTAACATGGTACATGTTTACGATGGTGACCCTCTTTCCGAGACTTTGCCTTTAGCTTAACATCGGTCGAGGTGGGGTCGAGTTGACGTGTCCTTTAAATAAAAACAATAAGGTCGCTCTGTGGTATTCTAATATCAAAGATTTTAAACAAAATACACTCAAGGTACATAAGAGTAAGGTTGTATATGTAGGTAAATTGAGAGTTACCAGCATCCAGGTAAGTACGGCGTGGAAACGGGCCACGAGTTTCAAATTCTGCGGATGCCTTTTCGAATTTGGTAGTGAGGTTTCGGCGAATTCTTGACGTGAGTGGAGTGGAATCTGATATAGCTGTTCGGACCGTGTTTTGAATATACTCTTGTCGAATATTTGGATTACAAACTCTTGAAGATAGGTTAATAAATAGATACTATGACCAAAATAATACAATTTTGAACCATGATAGTTTCTAAATTTACGCGAATGGTACCTTTTTTTTTTCGTGCGGAAATCCCCTCGGATACCTCCCCTTCCGGAGCCGGAAGGGGAGGTATCCCTCGCGGTTTGGCCCTCCTCGCGAATGGTACCTGCGGTCATAGATGGGTTAAAAGTAAATAATCAAATATATAAAATTCTCGTGTCGCAGTGTTTGTAGTTAAACTCCTCCGAAACGGCTAGACCGATTCTCATGAAATTTTGTGTGCATATTGGGTAGGTCTGAGAATCTGACATTTATTTTTCATCCCCCTAAATGTTAAGGGTAGATCACCCTAATAGTATTTTTAATTTAGATTTTTTATTTTCTAAGGCGAAACGAATTTTGTAAGCTAGTAACAAATAAATCACGATTGAATCCGTTAAAAAGTGGTTTTATTTCAACGTCGAGGCAATTTACATGTTATTTTTTTAATTAGTCTTAGCTTTGGGGTTCGCTTTTACGGCATTTATGGGAACAACGTCCATGTGAAAGTGTTTGTATATCTAATTTCGAGTCCTACTCCGAGTAAATCATTTTTCAAAATTATTTTTTCAACGATCAATATGAATCTTTAGTTTGTATTAATTAAAATTCCGTGAATTTACACATACAAAGTTAACGCTAACGATGTAAATAAATTTCAGTAATAAAAATTAACAAACAAAATAAATCCAGGGTGAGAATAAAGTCGGTATTCGAAAACAAAACGTAGCAGTTAATGGCTCTTACCTGCTACGTGGAGCGTTTCGTGTCGAGACCGAACAATGGTGAACACAACCGGACACTTCGTAGCTGTTCGTAGCAGCTACGAAACCGTAGCACCGTTGTTTGGTTACCACTCGCAAATAATAATGTATTTTACTTTGTTATTTGATTATTTACGTTATAACAAAAGTAGATTTTTTGCAAGTAAAATTTGATGATTGTAAAATATAATTTTATATATGATGAGAGATACTACTTCCAGTGAGGGACGTCGTAGACCAGACGGGTGTTCTGGCCTTTTTTGTGGGTCATTTCACCCAAATCACCTATTCCTCCCCTGGGGAGGCCAAAGGGGTGACCGGCAATCACGGCGTTCCGTCGAAATGATGAGAGATGAGTATACCGTCAGTATAATTAAACTTGTGCGAGGGATATGTCTATGACAACCTCACCTCCGGCCTAGCACCAAGACCCACAGTCGGCGTGCGGTTTTAGTCGGTTCGAGTCCGACATAACCTCCCCTTCCGGCTCCGGCAGGGGGGGTATCCGAGGGGATTTCCGCACGAAAAAAAAAAAAAAAAAAAAAAAAAAGTATAATAAAACTTAGTGTTGTACGACACATTATCATTCTTTATAGGTAAACGAATAAGTTAGCATATTGCAAGTTTAAGCATCATTAGCTAGGTCACTCTTGGAGTGGGTAATCATCTTAACACATTTAGGCAACTCCGTGTTTAGAGAAATGGTCGTCGGTTCAAAATGGGTAACTGTTCTGGCTTGGAGAGCTCCCGGGGCTGTGATAACACTTTAAGGCGTTGGTCCCGCTTGCCTTGCTAACATATTATGCCATGGTATGCGTGCTGTCATCTTGAGTAAGGTTAATTAGGAATTTAAAAAATCTCGCCGCAGACAAACTATGTATGTGTACATACTACTAAAAAAATATATACAGATTTTCATGTATAGTCGCCATCAGATATATTGTAGCAGACAAGGTGACCAAATACTTCTGAACAATTTAAAATGTCAATAACTTCCATTCACTACAAGTTATCATTAATATCTGAACATTCATTACATCGTTAATATCTGAGCGTTTACATATGTCATGAAACATTAATTAGGCTCAATTCAATAAGAGCTCTCAAGAAGATAATTGGACGCTATAAGAGCAAATAACTTCAAAGTTAAAGTCTTTAAGTACTTTTCTATATACTACTTGCGAGCTCTCAACTTATGTTAACAAATTTGAAATTCTACTTGAGCTAGTTAGAATTTTGAGAAGTTCGGTAAATATATTAACAATTCACGATTGAATTAATAAAGTAAACTACAGTTCAACTTTAGCGAATCGTTCATATAATTATGTAATACTAGCTTTAGTTCCCAACTTTGACTGCGTGAATTTGAGAGTTGGATTCGGGGAGGAATCAAAACTATTTGTGTACTGTCGCCCCGAGATGTTGGTGAATATTGTCAAATTCACGAACGGTATTACAATTGTAATGAATTCATAAATATAATTGATGTACTTATAGCCGTTATGATCAATTCAGCAGGGTTGGTGGGTTGCTCTCCGTTAGTTTCGTTCTTTATTTGCTGAGTACAATAGGAACGGTCTCTCCTGGGTCTTCATTCAGACATAGAAGGCGACTATGCAATAGGTTATAGCTAGAATGTCCAAGGAGCCCCGCCAGGCGGCGCTATAGCGCCATATTATTTCCATTTGCATCACAAGTAACAAATCTTCTAACCTAAATCTATCCGGGCATTTTTTTGTACAAAAGTATTCGTACGAAATAGACGCATTCTTTTTTAAAATGCTGTCGACAGACCGATATATTATACCGTCTCAATAAAAAGATCCACCTTGGACGGATCCCCAAACTATCTTATTGAAACAATCTTTGTATCCACTCAGGATAAAGGATCCCTGAGAAGCATGGAACGAATTGATAATTTATTTATAAATTCTACCCATGCAGTCGCCTCAGGGAAAGTCGCATGACCGTCTGTTGTATAGGTATTCATCTTATACTCCAGCTATCGCAACATTCCGTCCCTTCCCTTTTTTCTTTCGTGTCTATTTTTATTCGTCATCTGAACCTTTTGAGAATACAAGGGCTGGCAATCACTTAAGTTTAGGAAGCAATTGTGTTATGTCGTGTGGAAGGTGGCTTACTTTACTTTAAATTAGTGTTTTAGTTCTAGTTCAAGATTTTAAGCTGTCGTTAAAATAATAGGGTTTGTCTGAAAATAGTAAATCTATGAATAACTTTTAAACTATTGCGTTCCATGATATGCAATAATGTTAACGGGAATTAACGCGATCATGGTATAGATACATACATAATTTTGATTTGCCTGACATTTCGACCAGGTTACACCGGCCATGGTCACAGGCTGACTGCCTGTATCACACCATGATCGCTCGTGGCTTCGATATTTTAGTCGGTTAACATCTTATCTCATCTTAAATTAAGCCCATGGTTATGAGTCTGGAAGTTACATGGGATATTTAGATAAAATATAGGACGTTTCAAATAGATCAGTTTCCAAACTAGGGGTCTCAATTTCACCTCTCTCCAAGTGTAAACAGTAAACAAAAAATATACGACCAGTGTTGTTCCGTAAAATATTAAAGGAACATGGGGCGGAACAACTTAGCGTCAAAATGTCCCAGTTTATTAATTAACTGTTCCTCCCTGATTAAAGTTGTCGGACTGGATACACGTCAACTTGTTCAGTAAATAGCGGACTCGCGATAAACTTTGCTAAGGGTCCGCTCACACTTTATTAAATTAGCCGTCTAACATCTTTTGTAACGTTTTGTTTGTTTCTTGTCTTACAAAACAGGATTATTTGCTGAAGTTCTTGTCTCTGTCTCTGTCTACTCCTATACGAAAGGATGGAGAGGCGTAACGATATGTATTATTTGCTGAAATTCTTATATCCTAACTTTATCGGAAAGTTATTTAAGGATGATTCGTGAGGGCTGTTGTTTCTACTTGCCCCGAAGATAGAGAGAGGCGGCGTGAAGTATGCATTCCTGCATACAGGACTAGCAAATTTTTAGGTCAACCTCAGGAAAGTTTTTTGGCATAGTCCGTTTCTGGGAAAAATGTCTACCGAGACCTTCGAGGTCAAGTCAGCCAGGCAGGCAGATTAGACAGTAGTAGCTCCCATAAAACCTTAAAACCAAATTAAAACCAGCAGAAACAGTTCGCAGACCGTGAGCTTCGAGGTAAAAACCCTCAGATGCAACCGATAACATAGTCAAGATGAGCTTCTTGACATAATTAGGACAAGTCTCCACACATACATACATACAAGCACGTCTTTATCCCCGGAGGTTTAGGCAGAGCTAATTTAACACCCACATTTCACCAATAATTGTATTCGAACCCACGTAATAGGGGGAGAGCCTATTGCCATATTCCGATCACTACTGTTGACTTTATACCGTTTGACCGTTGACTTTGTACCGTTCCCAATAACATACTGACAGTTAAAGATAGATCGCATCTACGGATAAAGTGCTCGGCTGTTTAAATTCAAAACATAGTAACTCCTATTTCACACCAATATCGGAAAATAAAATTATACCGCGATGCGCTTTCCCGCAAAAAAATCAGTTACCATGTTTTGACTTTAAACAGCCGATACGTCAAATTTGACTGTTGCGATCTATCTTTAACTGTAAGTATGTTATTGGGAACTGCCGTTAGCCTATACCTATCTGAAGCTGAGTCTGCGCTGTGATCCCCGTCGGATATTTTATAGTGTTTGATTTATTTTTACTTTATACACTTATATCTTAGCTTTATAATTCACTATTGTGGCATTTTATTGGGTACATACGTATAAATAATATTAATTATTATTATTAAATCAACCTATTTTAGTGATTTAAATGGTATTATTGTCCAAACTAAAGGCGTGTATCCAATATCAGAACGATCAGTCAACTGGAAGGGGTAAAAAAACTAAATTATGATCATTTTGAGCACTTTGTACGTCAACATCTTTCTGATGCTGACTGTACGACACCGCATGGGAAGAGATGGGGTGGCCCGAATTCTAATTTGCCAGGAACTAAGTCTATCCTCCCCTTTATACGTAAACAACTTGAAACTTCAATCTAACACCCTTTTATGTTGAGTGAACTTTTCAACACGCTCTCCATTTTTTATACCCCCAAATTCTTCACTTAACTGTATTAACATTTTTTATCACTTTACCATCTTTTTACTTTAATTTAGGCATTTTTCTGTAAGTACTCCACTGCGGGTTGCTCTTGCGTAATGATAGTTTTTTTTAAAAAGCCCGTTCGTATAAAAACAGATTTCAATTAGCCGAAGTGAATTGAAGAACGCTTTCAGTATTTTTTATACGATTTTATAATCGTTTTTTTTCCATATCGATTTTTTATGCCAATGTGTTATGTACCTGGAGTACTACTAGGGATTTACAGCTTCGGGAGCGTTCCCCTTACACCCGGCATTATTGAGTGAATATGCATATTTACGCTTGGCCTCCTGAAGGAGTGAGCAGAGGTGAAGATTTGTTAAAATATCTATTGTTAAAAATACTTTATAATGTATTAACATGTTTAAAAATGACATTCAGTGCATTAAATGTTTAATAACAGAAGGAAGCTCGTGAAGGGCAAAGGCCTTCACGAGCTACCTTGGAGGGAAACAGGCGTGAGGATACATGTATGTTCTGAACATGTTGAACATGGTTAGGTATCAACGAATCAAGTATATTATGCAGTAATCCCACACCATACGCATTGATTTCTAATAAAATTAAAGCAAATTTTATTATAGTTGTATTTACTTACAATCACAAAAATAAATAAACAATGTGATAATATTTGATTTGAAAATGAACACAAAGAGGCAAATGCGACGTGTACCAATTCTCAAAACAAATACTACACGTTTAATACTCTAAATTAAATACACGAGCAGAGAATATACTTGAGTAATTTATTATGACCGGGATCCCGGGATTCGAGGTCCCGGGATCGCGGCCATAAGAAATTACTCAAGTTTTTTTATTTAAGCCCAATTAGAAACCACGTAGTCTACGACGCAAATCCCGGGATAGCCCCTGGATCCCGGGATTATGCATCAAAAAGCCCGTAATCCGGGGATTGAAAAACTTTCTTGAGATTGTATTCTCTACATACAAGGTGCTAAAGCGAAAAGAGATCGTAAAATTATTCACAAAATAAAAGACAAGCATACTATAAAACAACCCCAACGTCGACATATTGTTGAACACGCTGACAATGTTTTAAGTTAAATAAAAAGATAAAAGACACAAACATGAATAAAGGGAAAAGATAAGGAATGCTATTTATTTTCGGAAACAATTTCGTATACCTTACACCGTCATAGCATCAGTCTTAGTGAACAGCGGGGCCCGATTTCGGTACGGAAATTCTGAATTCGTTTCTAGTTTTCATTAAATTTAAATGTTATGAGGACAGTATTATGATACTATTACTCTGGTGTTCCATGTTTTATTAAAATATAGCCAACACTCATAGAAAAACACAGTTTTCATTGTTATTTAAGACGTCATAGTATATTTTTGGTTCAATTGTGTGATTTTTGATAAACACGTTTGCTGTGTTTATGAAGATGCTTTATCTAGAAGTCCGTTCGAAAGATGGCGTTGTTAAAATACTGAGACGTGCTAGTTATTTACACAACTATATAAAAGGTCAAACGGTCGTTGTATCGTTAAGACAGTGTGTAATAATGTACAAAACATTAGAAAGCCAATTCTCTTAATCTCAAACCATCCTAGAACAAATCGGTGTAATGTGCGCTAAAACTTGTATGTTTTAACGCGATCATGGTGTATATTCATAACCTTTGATTTGCCTGATGTTACGACCAGGCTACACCGGCCGTGGTCACAGGCCGGCGGCTAAGTGATTTCTTTTTTTACACTTTATGCAACGCTTCAGGGAATAGACCAATAGATATTTTCAGTGAATTTTGAAGGAAACACGAAAGTTGATGAAAAATCAATTTCGACAAAAAGGTTACAAACCCTCTTAAAGAATAAGTTATCGTATCTTATATATTAATTCCTGATTAGGTCCGACTTTTGCATTTTCAGCTTCAGTTAGCGAAGTTAAGGAAAAAATTACGAATAATATAATTTTCTGATTGGTTCATAAATTTAAATTGCATTGAACTTTTATTAAATTCTATTTAGGCTCTTTAATATTATATAATCTCAGTTATTAAATAGCTGAATCAATGATTTTACCTCAGTTTCCATACGAATATTTATGATAGTCGTTACGGGTAGTTGGACCCCCTAAAAAGTCCTTCCCTCCGACTGAAAAGCCCTAAAGTTGAAGGATGATGACTGTGGTAGTTTCTAAAGGAAAAAAAGATTTTTCCAAAATATCAATGGTTTCAAGATCTCCCAAATTTTAACGGAATCAGTAGAAGAGCCGTATATAATTCTAATACACAAAAAGACTTCTTTTGTCGCCTTTGTTACACGAATATTCGTTATTCGGTCTGTGTTCTATAACATGATCCGATCCACCATAATCAGGTTTGAACTGAATCCCGTTCACAATACAGCCCCAGTGGGTCACGGAGCCCTATAGGTACAGTTGTATATCACTCTATACTTTTAGGGTGGCTCTCGTAAGGGTAAAAGGGATTACGTGCGTGACATTCGAATTAAACGTTCGAGAATCAGTTAGATACCGATACAAAATTGTTTGTTGTTGATTTCGGCAATACGTTTCAATGATTCTGTTTACAAAATTTAAAATTTTAGATTTTGCCTTTTGTTATGATTAAATTTTCGAATATTTGATGTAAATAAGGGCCGGTTCGACCAAACGCGAGTAAAGTTTATTCCTAGAATAAACAGCCAATATGTGGCCTGTCTATTTCAGGAATAAACTTTATTCGTGTTTGGTTGAATGTACCTTATGGTACATTCGTCGTTTAATTTTATTTTAACTTACCTGACAAAACGCTGTGCTAGGCAAGCACGTGTCTCACAATTGACAGCTGTCAGTTTGACAATATATTCGTCAATTTGACAGCTGTCAAAGTTAACAAAATGAGAGAAATTGAAACAAGTAGGTACCTACTCAGTAAGTAGGTATGTACAGTCACAGCGAGTGATTGTATTTTTAAAAGGAAAACGTAATATAATGTGTAGATCACAGCATCATTGAACACGTTTTTCGGATTAACGATAAAATGTATCGGAACTCTTTTGATCTCGGGAGTACACTTCGGATATATCCGTGAAACTTTTTTTATGTTTTTGTTCCCTAGTGATTGGGCTCTTTTTAATACTACTAGTATAAATAAATTGTCACGTATCTGCTAGTGTGGATAGGAATTAGGCTGAGGTTGATTCTCTTTTAGAAAAAAGGTAGATGTATTTATGTAGTCATTATCATCACGCTGCAGTTCTGCTTGTATCCAAAAGTTCTACTTAGAAACCCAGAGTTGGAATTTACTGTTTTTTCATGATTAAATTAGAGTAAACTAGATTATACTAATTTTGTACAGTACCTTTGTGAAAGAGAAATAAATTCTTATTATTATTATTATTATTAAATGCGAAAAAAAAAAAAAAAAAAAAAAGATTTGGTTTATTTTGACATAGACAGATTTACTGACTGTCCACCCAATATCGAGAAGAAAGCATATGCTAGATCATCGACAGCAAATGTAATAATATAGTATGTAAATGTAACTATTATATCAAATGTAAAAGTGAGACTAAAAACACCCAGCCAATGAAGTGTGTTAATACACCCGTGCCTACCCTTTCTTGTATAGTCGTGATAAATGTAACAATAAACAATCAGCATTATTAATTATGCAAAGTAATATTGGCCCCAAATTGTGCGCAAACAAGGGGACCCTTTTCCAATAGGTAAGTATTACGGGGCCCGGGAATTTATGGGCCTGTTAATATAAACACATCAATGGCTCATTTATGCTATCTCAGGTGTGTTCCGAATACGAAATTCCGTATACATTAGGACAGTGGCTCTCAAACTTTTAACTCCAGGGACCCCTTACTAGACAAGGAGTATATGAGGCCCAATCATCATTTTTGGTGCCACACTACAAACCGAAAAGGTTCTGGCGAAGGATGTCCTCTCGGATTTTGGAGGTCAGATGCAGTCGCCTTCACTAGCCAAATCATTAGGAGGAAGAAGGAATAAGCGGATTCTAGACTCAGAGGTAACGGCTTGAATGCTGCATGAAGAACGAGCAATGATGATAATAATTATGGAAATCAATTCATTTTAAACAGGCTACTTACAGAGTACTATTTTTTTGCAATTCGACTACTTACTGGTGTGGTAGGTACTTTAAGAAGGGCATTAGAAGGTTCTTCAGGGTCAGGGGTCCGAGTGTGACGAGTGACGAGCCTGATGTTGCGCATGTCTTTAGGCAGTAACCTCTTTCCATCAGGTGGGTCGTGTTCTTGTCTACCAACTGAGTGATATTTTTTTATCGTTTAAACAAACTGAGAACACTTGTAACCATAAATCAAATTAATCAGTTCAAATTCCTGTATTTAATATTAAAATTTATCTTGTCCGTACGTGAAAGCCCACTTTCACTTTAAGTAAATTAAAGGGTAATAGATAACTACATGATCAAAATCTAAATCAAAAATGTTTTTATTTTTCAACTCATACATTGTTATAACTTCCATATATTGAGACAAACCCCAGTAAGTTAAGAAATACTTATGACGAGGTTGTCTCGTTGCTTCCCCTAGGTTTAAGTAAAAAAAACCACTGACATACTCGGTATTTATGTACTCTGTACTAGGAGTGTAGTCTGTACGCCAAGACTCCACTTTGAGAAACTCTGCATGAGTCGAACGCGTGTCCGAATTTCGGAGACAATCGGAAACTGGGTCATCGTTCACCTCAAGCGCTAACAGAATTTGTTAGATTACGCCTTATAGGTAAGCCACAGGCCCAAGGCGTGTATCAGCAAATTGCATAGATACAAATAGCTATAGATTATTTAGGCTCGGGGCACTGTTCTGTCAATGTTTTAATGAGAGACTCTTTCTTCCCTTTGTTCTTGGTTGAAACAAAATGTTGGAAGGCTGGTGGGTCCCATACAGCACTATTTTATCTATATTATCTCTGTGGCGTGGCGGTAGTGAACGCGACTACGATGCAGGAGGTGCGGGTTCGATTATTCGAATATTTGTATGCATGAATATGGCTATTTTCATTGGTCTGGGTGTTTCTATGTATAAATTGTATGTATTTACAAATTAAAAAAGTATCTTAGTATAAACATACAATCCGCATTCTAGATTCCATAACACGAGCTAGTTAATCTTACCATGGGTCTAGATAGCGGTGTGTAGAATGTTGTGGAATATTAATAAAAAAAATCTTATTTAAAAATACCAATATAACATGCGTAAATTATGGTGTTAGGTAAGTCTAAACAAATAATTTTAAAAATCACATGTAATATATACATTTTAAAGCACGGTGTATCTATTTATACTTTCGATTGAAGCACTTGGTGGAATTCATTGTTACACATATTGAGAACACTTGTACTTTTTCCACAGCAGTTGGATCCAAAACCTTTGCTAAATGTAAACCTTTGAGAATGCCGTAAGGCGAAACCGGTCAGGTTCAATATAATTAATACTGTCAGTGGCAAAAGTACAAGTGTTTTTAATATGGGCACGGTGTATCCTATTTAGTAAACCACAGCGTATATAGAATTCCAGCTACCGTCGTCCTTGCAAAACTAATTTACTTGTTGTATATTCATGCAGATATATCCATGCGAGGCTGAGAGAAGCGAGACGTTAATAAAGTTAGCACGTAACTATCAAGGCTTTTCGTAGAATTTCTCCTCTATGATCATATGAAATCTGTCGTATTCTTTTTGATATATTTTTTTATGTAGGACACGTTTAAGTTCATCTAGCCTGATTGTAAGCTGTAAGCAAAGTCTCAGGAATGATGGTCACCATTAGAAACACAACGATATAACAATAAAAATGGTGGTTTTCGGCTATACGGCAAATGCTTTTTCACATCCTCCTTAAAGGACCTGGGACTGTAGGAAGTGGGTTAAACGTGAGCTGATAAAACTTATAATTTTAGATCAATAAATCGTATGCTTTCAGACATGAGCTAAATCGTCGCGCATACTTTTGACAGCAAATATGGAGAGGATAACCCCTACCGAGAATGCCAGTCAACGAGTATCTATTCAAAAACACTGATTACGGTGAACATAAGCTGTAGAAAAGTCATGCAGGAACATGTTCGCTTTAAAAAATGGCGCAAACACTACATATCACAAAATTATAGCTTATTATTAATAATAATACGTCAATGTTATTTATTTATACGAATTATGTTATTATTTATTTGAATAATATTATTATTGTTACTAATTAGTTTATTAAAGACGTTTTGTTGGGTAGCGCACTATCACGTCTCTGGTTGGTGGAAGAAATGGTGACCATTTGGTCATCATTTTTTATTGATATTTTAAAGTGAGAACAACATATCTATAGTTTATAAAATCTAAAATCTATAAAATCATTGATACTAAATAATAGTGCTAATAGCATAAAAGCAATAGGCCTATTATTCTCCTGCAGCACACACCTATATTTTTTTTTTTTTTTATACAGGACTCGTCAATTTGACTTCACCTCGCCTGATGTTAAGCTAAAGGCAAAGTCTCGGAAAGAGGGTCACCATCGTAAACATTTACCATGTTAACAGTGGTGGCACTCAGCTTGACGGCCTTATTAGATGCCTTTTCACGCCCCGCTTAAAGGACCCAGGACTGTAGGAAGAAGGAAACACGTGAACTGGCAGGGAATTCCAGGCCTTAGTGGTGCTATATGGGAATATAATTTCGGAAGGGCCGAAATTGTATTTTGATCCGTGTCTGGACGGCCAATATCGTCGTTATACGTTATACGCGATAGTTTGTAAGAATGGATGGATCGATGGATGTTTGTCACTCTTTCACGTCTAAACAGCTGGAGCGATTTTGATAAAATTTGGTATGGAATTAGCTGACACCCTGGCTTAATACTTTTGCTATGTTTGGTCAGGATAACCGACATTCACGCGAGCGGAGTCGAATGCAAAAGCTAGTATTTAATAATGTTCAAAAGACAAAGTGCTTTTTCGCGTATTTTTCAGTCAGCTTGTCACTTAAGCATTGCAAATTCGGATATAACAACAATACATTGAAAAGTAAATCACTTTCACCAAACAAATTCACAGCGTTTACATAACTAACCTTATAACCTACTAAATTGCACACACAACATGTAGTGCGTGAACGTTCAGAATGAAGGCTTTGATCTCATCAACAACATCTCGTTTGCGGTTATCATCACTCTTATAGTCTACTACATAAGGTTTACATTTGTTTAACTGTGTGATAGTTAAGTTGGTGAAACTTGGCGAGTCACAATTCATTCTGTAGTTGACGCCAGTTGCGTGGAGTGCGCAAGGTTGGAATCCTAATTTTAGAGGTGAATTACTTGTCGATATTAATGTTATGCTTTGTGCAGCGGTAGAGAATGCGACTGCTTTGAAGTGTAAAGTTTGTTTCTCGGTCGGGCATTTTAGTGTGGATTTACTGTTTTTAGTATAATATCATCGTATACAATAATAGTGACGGAAATTAACGCGATCATGGTATAGATACATTCGTACCTTTGATTTGCCTGACGTTCCGACTAGGGTTTCACCGGTCGTGGTCACAGGCTGAGTCAGCCTGTGACCACGGCCGGTACCATGATCGCATTAATTCCCGTTATTATTAGTGTATATCATGAAACGCGAGAGTTTAAAAGTAAGAATATCATCGTATATTATAGAATTTTACACACTTTGTAGTGGCAAAACGTCAGACAAAAAACTATGATCCGTTCGTTGCGGATTAGAAGAAAAGGCATGAGGCATATTATTACACACAATAGCTTGAAAGACTACTTTTAGCTTTTTTTAAGCTATTTTACAGGAATATCAAAAGGCACAACGCATAAAGCACAATCAAAGCAAAAGCGTAGACATCAACGCGACATTAGTCTGTAATCGCATCGATACGTGCTATAAATATCTAAATGTACCGTATCATATAAATTGTATGCCACTGACATATTCACACAGACACAGAAGCTCGATCTAACTAGGAGAGGGGCCCAAACCCACCTACAGGTGTAATAACATCTAATGTATTTACTTATCTTAATTTCTTAATTGTTCCACAAGAAACTTTACTAATTTACCTACATTTGAACTTGGAGTTCACCCTACGTAACGAAATCTCGGTATTATATAACTGTTAAATATAAAGGTTGGTGGGATAACAAGGATTTCATACCATGCTGCGTCAGTTTCTTCAATAAATTAAATTAAGATTGGATTTCACCAGTGAGAAACTGAGAATCCGTTCAACTAAACTAAGTTTTCAAATTATGTAGTTGAGAGTGGAAAACTGATAACGCTGTTTAATTTTCATTGTTAATCTCGGTTATCGTTGGTGAAACCCGATCTATGTTTATAATTCCAGTGTCTTAACAAAGGATGTCCTTAGTCTGCTTAAAGCCTTAAAAAATCAAGCTGTACTTACCAAGTAGAAATTATTTGATTACCCCATCATAAACAAATTTTTGTTTAGGATGGAAGTAGGTATAAACTATTACTACTGTCATTTTCATGGAGCTAACAAACACGACAAACAAGACATACTTATATACATTTTTTTTTAATTACACTTCGTAAAATATTTTTTTAGCCGGCATCAAAAAATATTCTCAATTCGACAAATCTTTAATGTCTTTTGTTAAGTGTCATTTTCGGCCATTGTGACTCATTTTCTTTTTCTTATTGTATGAGCACAAGCCTCAAGAATGACTTGAATGAGAGTTTTCACCCCCAAGGGTGAAATACACAATGAAATCTCAGATACTTATACCTACTTCAACATATACTATGCCGAAATCTGTTACGACAAAATTATTGCCCGTAAGATGGCATAGGGCTCAATTTGGGTGTCAGATGGCAGCTGCTTCTGTAAAAGTTGTATAAGCCAAATTAATAGAAGGAGAAGTAAGTAAACTTAAACTTCAAGGTGAAAGTTCAGATTGAACCACTAAGAAGGACATGGTGATGAAGTTATAATAAATATTCTGGGAACTCAAGGATAGCACCGAACATCGTACTAAATTAACTTTCATGTGCACAGTGTTGGTTGCTGTTGGACCGTGATGTACCGTGGGTGTCCTAAAAGGCAAATAAGGGATAGTGATGTGACTTTTCCAACTGCCGCCTGAATTACCAACTCCGAGAAGAAACCTCGTTCGTTGTTTTGCAGCCATACCAATAACAAGTGTGGGTGGCTTAGACCCCGTAGGACAGAATATGATTCTTAGACCCCAATGGTGTTGCCAGCCCTGCAAATGTCAGATATTTAAATATGTAGGTATTATTTACTTAGTAGTCGTCTAATTACATGCGTTAAACAAAACAATAGTCGTAATAGTTTCCGAACGCGCACGTAACCTCGTTACACGCCGACGAGCACGCTCCATGAAGGTTGAACTTGTGCCGTTCTGAGACCATGGACCCTTGGCGAAGGTTTCTACAATCATAGACTTGAAGTACTTAATTTTCAAATCATTCGTAATATCTATTAATGTACCAACGATCACGTGAACTGCTGTATGTTTACTGTCAGATGGAGACCCCTATCCGTTAGTCACCTTTTATCACACCCACGGGAAGAGATTAGAAGTATACACAAATAAATCATAAAATATATACAAATGTTTAATTCAATTAACATGAAAAGTGTATAAACCAACACAATTTTACAGCTACACTCCTTTATTGTTGATTTAACAGAATTTATGCGCCATTACCATAACAGGCAATTCTTATAAAAATGCTAATATTATATTTATTGCTGTTGAATATTTTAATCAGTTTCTGAGTTTATTGGAGTGAGTGGGTGTTTTTAAACCTTTGGGTGACCAGCACATAAATTGATAGATAGATCTGGTTTTTAACACTGGCAACACCATATACGGGTAGACTAAATTACAAAGATTCTGTTAGTGAAGACCAAAGGCCAACATTCTAGATGGAAAAAATGCTAAAATAATGTGATGGTATTCATTTTGATGAACTCAAGAAATACTTTCTTAATCACACCTTGCTAATAAAATACAGATTTAGTATAGAGAAAATAAATAAGAAATTTATTAAAGACCTCTTCGTATTTAAGACCGACTGTATGAAAGGTTTTTACATGGTCGGTCGGCAGCACGGGAACTTCCATTCTTTGCCCACAAAACTGTACCCTCGAGCTAAAAGAATAATAATTATTCTATTTTCTACTTCCTGCAAAATTCATTCCAAAGTCTACCTTGACGTATTGTAGCTAGGCAATTGTTTATAATGTTCATCAGTACGCACCGTCAGCAAAGAAGGTTCTCTATTTTTATTCCTACGATTTTATGTCATAATTTAACATTGCATAATGTTACTTGTCCTAACATTATTTACGCATAATACTCATTTGCCATAACTTTTTAATCATAATTTTTTTAATCTTATTTACTATAAGCATAATATTTTATAAGCATACTATCCCAAAGCATAAGTTTACTTAAGCATAACGACGCATAACCATAACTATTTTAAGCATGCAATGGCGTCTACTAACTTAGCTCGACGGAGCCCCGCTAGCGGGGCTCCTTCTTCTGGGTGGGTTTAAAAAAAACCGCGAAGACTAGTCTTCTAACCTAACCTATCCGTGTCGGATTGCACTGAGTCACGGTGTTAAAATAACTATTAGACAAATAAACAATATGCTTTACAACTCTATGCATATCAAAGTTATGAATAAAAACATTAGGATATACAATATTTATGCTTAATAACACAGTATGCTAAAAACCAATTATGGCACACTATTATCACGATAAAGAAAATTATGCCTAACTTATTATGACAATTTAAATGAGGACAAAAACCATTATGAGAAAAAATGGGATCCCAGCAAAGAAAGTAATACTTGACAAAATCACGTGTGTCTTAGCATTACAAAAGTCCATAGGCAACGGTAACCATGCCATCAACCACGTGCATCTTTACATATACCAATTTTTTTTCTAGTCTCTGCTTCGCACAGTATTTCATGCAAGCCGCCGTCATAGCGACGGTAAAGGGCGAGTCGGGGACAATGTTGTCCCCCCTCCCGAGGACGGCCAGACCTAAGGGATGGCCCTGGCTCAGCCGGGGTGCGAGGGATATGTCGAACCTAGCACCAGGACCCTCAGTCGGGCGGTTTCATCGGTTCGAGTCCGACATAACCTCCCCTTCCGGCTCCGGCAGGGGAGTTATCCGAGGGGATTTCCGCACGAAAAAAAAAACTATTTCACGCAAGCAGTCAATTACAATCAATTAATTAGCCCATCGCAGTCATAGACCTCTCCCAATGTTGGGAGGCTTTGACCTACTGTTTCCATGCCGCGCTGGTCAGACAGGTTGTTACAGGGCTTTATCTCGCAGTAAAACTTTAAGTAAAGCCATTTTAAGAAATCGCTAAGTGGTTTTGACATTTACAAACCATATTATGGTTTTTTAAACGTTATTAGTTATGAATTCAGTAATTAATTGCTGCATATCGTTAAAATTGTACCTGTTTTCAACTAAATATATGTAAAATTAACTGTATTTTAGCAAATACATTAATTTTAATTGATTTTACAGTTGGGAGTCAAGTTCAGTGCCATAGGTTATAGACTTTATTGTAAATCATCTTAAAGTGTAAATTTGTAAATATCTAAAGATCATCGGTAGGGCGTCTGATGTCACCTGTTCAGCAAATAGGTATTTGCATGAATAAATCAATATATTTGCATATTAGTGTCGGTAGCATCCTGACGAGATTTCTGTGACTCTTTACTTTAGGTTAGCTGAAGGAATTAACCCCGTTAATAGGAATACTACCTAGTATTTTAGTTAAATTAAAATAAGATTACTAGTAGTCACTCCTAGTACTATTATTTTTTTTAAATGGTCTGTGTTTTTCACATTGCATTATATTATTCATGGATAATAAACACACTTAAGTACGTCCACAGAATAAAATAGAAGAACGTACATATCATTAGGGTAAGCTATGCTCACTTTAGGTCTAAGGCTATTCTAGAATGACACTCAGCCTGAATCACGATTTTTCTGATGACAGATTGTATAGACAAATTGATAATTTGACTTTTGGCCTATACAATCTGTCTTGAGACAAGAGATTCAGGCTGAGTGTCATTCTAGAATACGGGCCTAAATCTAGATAGCGTACTATAGAATATCTAAAACATAATTTAACAGCTGAAATTCGACCTTCGAAATAGGTATGAAAAGAAGATTAGGCGTCTGATTCAATTACAGGGTCCCTTTGTAAATCAATGGAAGCAACCGAAAAAGAGAGGCTTCATTAGTCTGCTTCGAAGACAGTAGGTAGATACAGTCAGCGTCAGAAATATCTTGACTATTAACTCTCAAAATTATTTTAAAACCAAAGTATAAAAATGTATGTATTTTCGGCGATCATGCGCAAAGGAAGCGACTCATTTTTACGCCGTACCCGCGACCCGCGGCAGTCCCAACACCATCCCTAGAACGTTGGCTGATCGGTGGGACTCCCCGATCCTGGGGCGTTGGATACAATTGCATACAATGAAGTCAGACTCAGTCCCCAGTTCGGGGTGGTGTACCCAAACTGTTTAAATTGTTCATAGTTTTATTACCTACTTTTTTTTCCGTGCGGAAATCCCCTCGGATACCCCCCCTGCCGGAGCCGGAAGCGCAGGTTATGACGGACTCGAACCGACTAAAACCGCACGCCGACTGTGGGTCGTGGTGCTAGGCTGGAGGTGAGGTTGTCATCAACATATCCCTCGCACCCCGGCTGACCCAGGGCCATCCCTTACGGTCTGGCCCTCCTCGGGAGGGGCGAGTATTATTATATTATTAGTTTTATTACCTACTAACATTTGTTGTAAGTTATTTACTAACAAATTTATGGACGAAATTCTGAAATAAATGTTACATTACATTAATAGCAAATCAAACTGTTTTATTGATTTAAATTGTATTATTGTCCGAACTAAAGTTGTGTGTCAAATAAAAAAAAAATCCGTGAACAGGAAGAGGTGAAAACCAAGGAATTAAGCACTTTACTCATCATCTTTTTTTAAAATTAAATTTTTTATTGTCACAAACAAGTGAAAAATTCAATAGGCTATTTGACTATTTTTTTTTACTTACGAAAAATGACCACTTTCTTATAATATAATGAACAGTAAAAGTAAAATTTTCGTACGACTAATAGTTTTCAAGATATTTGATTTTGAAAAATTCAATTTGTCGTGCCGCCCGAAAACGCTCCATACAAAATCGTACGAAATTGTGACGTCACGCTTCTGTAGGGCGTAGAGCAAATGTATGGAGTGCAAGAGAATATCGCATTTATCTCGGTCTACGTTGCAATTACACGTATATTATTTTGACTTTTTTTGGGAATTTCAACTAATGAAAAGTCATAGTTTCAGTTTAGATATGCCATATTTTATTTTGCAAGGCATATTTTTTCAGAACAAGCTATCATATTAAGCAGTATTGGGACGAATCGTCGACTTAGTCAAATAGCCTATTGCTTCATGGATCGAACACTAGGATTCCCTGTGTCGAGGTACCCAGTGCCCTTCACTCCGTAATCACAATAATATAAGAAGTTCGTTCTTGATTTGAATCTTTTTGCCGCTGACGGTACTACAAAGAGGAAAACCGTTGATCAAGAAGGTCGGATACAGTAGGTTGTTAGCATTTAAATTCACATCTATTTCGACTTTGTTTGAATTCGGTTCACTGATATTTTTCTTTATGCTGATGTGAGTTGTAGAATGGGGATAGTAATGGAACAGTGGGATATTAACTATATTCTTCATCTATAGGTACATTAATGGATAGCCTCTGTGGCGTGGCGGTAGTGAACGCGACTGCCACTCAGGAGGCGCGGGTTCGATCCCCGCTCAGTGCAAATATTTGTATGCATGAATATGGCTATTTGCATTTGTCTGGATGTTTTATATATTATAAGTATACCTACATTTACAAAAAAATGTATCTCAGTAAGTTTAGCGGCATTCTAGATTCCATAACACACGCTAGTTAAGCTTACCATGGGTCTAGCTAGATAGCGTTGTGTAGAATGTTGTGGAATATTTATTTATATAAATCATTAAGTGGTCATGTCTGTAAGTACATTGGAAACATTGAAAAAAAAATGGGTTATGTTATAACAATGATACTGCATACAATTTTTTTTTTAAATTTCATTTCGTTTGTCTGTTTGTGTGTGATGGTCGCAAAAACGACTGATTTCAGTGAAATCTAACATACATACATACAATTATAAACAGGCCTTTATCCCCAAAGGGTTAGGCAGAGGTGAATTAACACCCATTACGCCAATAATTAATTGAGGCTGAGTCTGGGCTGTATATATCTGTCTGATGTTAAACAGCCCTATCCCTTAGTCGCCTTTTACGACACCGCATGGGAAGAGATGAGGTGGCCCTAATTCTTCTCTGCCGGGAACCACGCGGCTTCTGAACTTGTGAATTCTAAACGTAAATTTTAATGCGATAGGTTGAGTAAAGTCGCGAATACCGACATTCACGCGAGCAGAGCCACAGGTGTCGGCAAATATTATATACTTTAGGGACGGGTGTGAAAATATTATATACTTTAGGGATTGGGGTGAAAATATTATATACTTTAGGGATGGGTGTGAAAATATTATATACTTTAGGGATGGGTGTGAAAATATTAAATACTTTAGGGATGGATGTGAAAATCTTGAGATTTCAAAGTAATCTCATCTGTAACCTCATCCAGTCCTGGTACATCCTTCCGAGGGCTTACCCGGGGCTCCCAACCGTAGGCTGTTGGGCGTGAGGGTTTTTAGTCGGTAGGAGTCCGGCACAGCATCCATGAACGATTTTCCCTCACGTTAAAAAAACCTCACCTTCTGATTGATGAATACGGCTCTGGTGCTCTTGATGTTGAGAGGTCAAGCAAATTATAGAAAGAAGTTGTAAACAGACCCTGAGCTCCAAAATGCAGGTTTTGGATGCAACCGGGATTGCTGCTGGATGACAATAGACTTGATGGCAAGTGGTTACCATGACCTATAAAGTCGCTGATACCTTTTTTTTCGTGCGGAAATCTTCTCGAGTACCTCCGCCTCTGGAGCTGGAAGGGGAGATTATGTCGGACTCGAACTGACTAAAACCGCACGCCGACTGAAGGTCGTGGTGCTAGGCCGGAGGTGAGGTTGTCTTCGACATATCCTTCGCACCCCGGCTGACCCAGGGCCATCCCTTACGGTCTGGCCCTCCTCGGGACTCGCTGGTACCGGGTGTTATTCAGTAGTGTTGTAGAAATGTCCATCTCAATGAGCTAATTCATTCGTATTGAGATGAGCATTGCTTTACCCGTTATGGCTAACTATAGCTAAATTAATATACCATCAGCAAAAACAATATAAATACTGAATAAAGACCAACCAGTATCAGTTTATTCTTTGATCCCAATCCATTGTTAATGGTCCGGGAGTGGAATCACTATCTCGTTTGTACACGAATTCGTTAACATAATAATACGAATTCTATTAATTATTAATTAATGAATAAGCAATTGTAATAAATGGGAACAGTTGTACTTTACGATCTTTTGATTCGTTTGTAGTGTGACCACTGACCACACTAGGTGAAGATACCGTGATAAATTCTTTTATTTAGATTCCAAATCGCTATAAAAACGAAGCCGTGGCAAGGTATACGTTTTGAGAAAACGGAGCTTTGCGATTGGCCAGCATTACACACCAGGTTCACAGGCGGCCAATCGCAATGCTCCGTTCTCTCAACACGTTTACGTTTTTCTTACACATTTATTACAGACCAAAATTACGGTGTCCATATTATAAACATAATTAGGTACACCCAGAAAAATTCAAATCAATTATAAAATCAGACAATAACACAATAAGAATAAAATTCATAAAATTGAACAAAGCAGCTCATAAATGCCACTTGTAGATACAGTTGCATCCATTTGACCATTAACGGACAGCCTGTGACCATTCTCCCGCGATAGGTATATGCCGGGAACTATACCCCATAGGGTAACAAGATTCGAGTTAGGTATACACTTGGTAATTTTATCATAATACTATTTTTTTTTATAAAAAAGAATATTAGCAATCCAAATCCACAATAATATTATATATGCGAAAGTAACGCTTTCGCGCCTAAACCACCGAACGGATTTTGATGAATTATGGTATAGGGGTAGATTAGACTATGAGAAAAGACAGGCTTTGTTTGGTCGCGATAACCGACATCCACGCGGGCGGAGCCGCGGGCAAAAGCTAGTTACTAATATTCCCGCTAACCCCTCTAAGTTAAATTGCTTGTGATATGAGTTGGTTCACGTTGGTAGTGTAATGGCCAGGATCGAACCCGGGACCTCTCGATGATAAGACCGACACCTTCACCACTAAGCTACCGAAATTTCGATTTCAGAGTTTTTATGTAGCTCTTTTTGTTTGTATATTAGGTAAATTCAAATCGAAAATATCGGAATTCAATACAATTCAGAAGCTATTTATTATAGTTGGAATTCTGGTCAGTCTGGTAGAAACCCCGAACACAGATTACTTTTATCAAAAAGTCGCGGGACGTAGCCATTGTTCAATATTTTCGTGTTGTTTATCCGACAGAACAACGGTACAATTACAAGCTAACGATTTATGCGACAAGTTTGGAACTTATGATAGATGTTTTTTTTTCGCAATCTTTCCACGAGATAATAAATACGTTTTTTAATATAAAATATAGGTGTTTGCTTTGTTTTTGTCAAGTAATTATAGCAATGCCGCCAGTGTGATGGGCACGTTTGGCCCGGGTATGTAAGGAACGGACTAATAGATTAGACATTATTTTATGACTATGACGTAATTTTAACTGTGCAATACATAATTGACTTGAATAAAACTTAATTGGTTAAACAAACTAATTATGTAATAAAAAAAATTGTGTATTCAATCAATTAGGCTGTTGTAATCTGCTCTTGAACATAAGCCTCTCCTATAATGCACTAGGGTTTCCGCTCCTATAACTTTCGCATCCAGGCTATCACAGCTACTATGATAAACAAGCTCCAGCAAAACACAGCCTTATTGAAATCATAAATCTTATTTAAATATATTTTTGGCGTTAGAAATCCCTTTCTTTGAGGTCATTGTATGTAATTTATAAATAATAACTTCTCAAAACTCTAGCGCAAGTGAAGCTATAAAGCTGAGACTAGTGTATAATAAAATAGAATACAATTTTTTTAAAGAGCAAAAATATATTAAATAAATAAGACGAAAAACTTCTTTGTGTGCCACGACCTTTGTATACCGATTTTAGTGACGCGAAAATTGGTAAAATGGGCCAAGTGAGGGTACAGTCAGCATCAAATCGATCTTGACAAACAAAGTCTCAAAACGATTTTAATGCCTTGTTTTTCCTCCTTCCTGTCGACTGATTGTCCTAATATTTGGTACACAGTTTTACTTCGAACAATGATACAATTTAAATCAATAAAACAGTTGGATTTCCTCTTAATACCTTGGTATGAAAATAATTTTAAGTACTTTGTTCGTCAAGATCGTTGTGATGCTGACTGTACATGGGGGAAGACGGCGAACGAGTGGCGCCGCCTACTGTTTGTTTGTGGAACTAGGACTAAGTGGATGGGAAAACAATGCCCCCGTGACGTGAGTTTATTCGGTTAGTTACTGTAAAACGGAACGTACTTCAAGGTGTGAATGGAGAAGTAGGGTAGTTTGATAAAGTTGAAACAAATTGTTCAATTGAGTTTATTGAATAAAGAACGGTAAAAGAGGTAATATTGGTAATATTGCGAACTTTGGTATTTACTAACATGTTTTGTTAATTCCTAATCATCAACTCGAGAGGTTCCGGATTCGAATCCTGGCCATTACACTACCGAGATGAACCTACTCCTAGCACAATAAATTTAGCTTAGTTGGAGGGGTTAGAGGGAATATTAGTGACTTCGGTTCTAATTTTTTTTTAAAGATGAGAAAAGAAAGAGAACTAGCCAAGTGGTACCGCGTTAAGTATCATTCAATCAATCAATTAGCCCACCGCAGTCCATTGCTGGACATAGCCTCTCCCAATGTACGCCATTTCACCCGATCTTGACTGACTGTACTGCCGACCTGAAAACGGTGGCTGGGACAGACTGTAAAGCGAAGGACCGGGCGTTAGGTATGTTTAATACTTTCATTACTTTTATATTTTGTAACTATTGTGTCTGTTGTACAGATTATGTGAACTAAAGAAGGCCGACAGGCGCCACTGTGCCTTCAACATTGTCAAATCGTGCTAAATTATCTTTGACTAGCTTTTGCCCGCGGCTCCGCCCGTGTGTATGTCGGTTATCGCGACCAAACATAGCCTCTATGTTCTTTCTCACGGTCTACTCTACCCCTATACTATATTTTATCAAAATCGGTTCAGTGGTTTAGGCGTGAAAGCGTAACATACAGACAGACAGACAGCGTTACTTTCGCATTAATAATATTAGTATGGACGTATGGATGTGCAATATAACAGTATGCAATTATCAGTGACAAGACAACACAGAACGGTGTGGTGATACCAGTATTGGTATGGTACAAACTATTTTGCGGTATAACGTATACCAACCTAACAGTGTTATAGCCAAGTATACCGTCTATACTCCATTTGTTTAGGTATTTAAAAAAAGGTAAACAAATCATAAAAAGGGTTCTTCTATAGGGGCATTTTTCGTTCCGAAATAAAAAGAAACCAAAATAAAATCATTTTAGAACTTAAAATCCATTTCTGTCTTATATTTTTCTATATTTAACTACTCGGTTTAATATTATTTCCTAAGTTGCAATTATTATTTCCTAAGCTGAAAAACTATAATAACTATATTATTTAGAATGATTTTTAAAAACTATTGCATTGTGCCTACCATAAAGAAACTAAAAAGACAGATATTCAAAACAGTTTTTTCCAGATCGCGCCATACGTGCGTTACTGTCAAAGTCAATTCGCAGTTTGTAATTTGTATTTATTGTTATTATTCGGTACCATAAAGAGCTGCGAAGAACATGTACTGAAAGAAGTGGAGAAGATGTCATCTCTAGATTAGATATTGACGACACCTATGATCGCTTTGTAATTAGTGTTAGTGATAGTTCTTCGGACTCAGACTAAAATTTTATTCAGTGATTGAATTTGAAATCACTTTGATTGTTATTATAATTTTGTGAATGTGTTGATCGTGTCAGTTTAATATTATAAATTGTAAATTATTTAATAAGGTAAATATAGTCTTTATGTTCCCCATAAACATGCACAAAAATACTATTGTCATTGACGGTTGACTATCTCTGAAATCCACCATTTTTCTTGTTTACCTTTTTTTAAGTACCTAAACAAATGGAGTATAGTAACATTACCGTGATCAGGGAAGCTAGCATGTTATTTATTGGTTAGAACCCCGCCGCACCTGCGGTCGCAACATTGTGATACAAAATATTATGCCATAAGACCACCAGCGCTTCAGTGATTAAAACTTTTATTGATATTGTTTTGTGTGGAAAAATTGTTGAGGAATAAAATTACGGAATGACTTCTTTACATATACATATTCTCAATTTATACCTTCCAGGTGGGCCGACATAACTAACCGGTATCAATGGCTCCCATTCAAATTAAGTAAATTACACATTGATTATTATTATTGTTACATTGAATTAATGTGAAATGATAAAAAGAAGTAGATGCAATATAATATTTTATGTTATACTAAACAAGCTGCTTGTGTCACGGTTCCGGGGAGAGGCGGGAAAAAAATTTAAATTTCGAATTTTAAATAGTTATTCGCTTGGTGGACAAGGTAAAGTCATGAAAAGTTAAAAATTCGCTTTGTAAAGTATGTACTCGTAGTTCAGTAAATCTTAAAAAGTTTTACAGAAACAGTATCTATGAGCCAAATAAATTCTAATATAAACCCAACATCGGATACTCGTAAGATACGAAACAATTCTATATATAAGCCAATGTTCAGTAATTTGATTCTGTCTACGAGTGTATCCTTTTAGCAATTTTACACAAAGCCAATATTTTCAAATAAGAAATTGAGTATTCTTTGAAAACAATTTAATCGAACCTTTTTTATCGCCTTTAGAAAGCGAGTTCTTGAGCCTTAGCTATTGTTTTGTTTAAAATTGCTTTTTGTTTAGCTAGTGACTCGGTTATTCTTGAAAGTAGTGCTTCATTGGCGGAGACTAGTGGCTAGTATTGTTAGTAATGACTTCTATTTATACTACTCTTACTAGACTAACTACACAGAATAAAAAAAATGGTACGGATTTAAAACTATAGCCCGACTATACTTGTACCAATAAATATCTGAGCTGAAGAATGGTGTCACCATCCCTTCAATGTTGTCAAATCGCGATAAATTGACTTTGATGTGCAATAAAACTGTATGCATTTGACAATGACAACCATAGTTTAGCCACTTCACGAAAACATTGGTAGGTACAGTCAGCATCAGAAATGTCGCATCAGAAAGATGTTGACATACAGAGTGCTCAAATCGATCTTAATCTCGTTTTTTGAGCCCCTTTCAGTTGACCGATTGTTCTGTTTATTGGTACCTTTGGTTCGGACAATAATCCATACTAATTATAAATGCGAAAGTAACTCTTTTTGTCTGTCTGTCTGTAGGTATGTTACGCTTCCACGCCTAAACTACTGAACCGATTTTGATGAAATTTGGTAGAGGGGTAGATTAGACCATGAGAAAGGACATAGGCTATGTTTTGTCTTGATAACTGACATCCTCGCGGGCGGAGCCGCGGGCGAAAGCTAGTACCATATAAATCAATAAAACAGTTTGATTTGTTCTTAATACGTGTTTTAAGATCATTTTGAGACTTCGTCGTCAAGAGATTTATGACGCTGACCGTACATCTGCACCGTACTTACCTAAGTCCGAGCACTAGTTCCAAATTCGAAATTTTAAATTAATTCCCGCGTCACACAGGAACCGTTATAAAAAAAAATATTCTTCCTGTTTTATAATCACACTGACCTAGTATCCAGTATACCTAATTTACTACACAATAAGAAGCTTAGGCACAAATGTATCAATCTATAGTGAAAATAATCTCCGAAGGAAGGATCCGGGACAATAAGAAGCATGACCTAATAATATACGAGAATATTGGAGCGAGTTCGACCTAAATTATATATCTGCCAATCGTGCAGAAAGAATACACATTCGGTATTATTTAATATTCTGTTTTTGATAGGTAGATTATACGAGTATCTATATAATACCGTATACCGCATATAGATATTCGCATAATATAAGTATATTATGCGAGTAAAGCAAAATAAAATGTAGATTCATTGTATAACTTACAGGATTTGCTGGCTTTAGTACTTAGTACATTTTCGTATCTTGCATTGTTACTAATAGGCCGTGCCGTAGTCTTACCTGGAAATAAAAAAAAACAGTTCTTAATTTTTATAATTACGTTTTATCGTACACTTAAACAGAAATAATATTTAGATAAAAAAACAGCTCCGTGGCGTAGCGATAGTGAACGCGGCCGATACGCAGGAGGCGCGGGTTCGATCTCCGCTCAATGCATGAATGGTTGTGCCTCGGAGAGCACGTT
The DNA here is from genome assembly GCA_914829495.1 of Eilema sororculum. Classification (NCBI taxonomy): domain Eukaryota; kingdom Metazoa; phylum Arthropoda; class Insecta; order Lepidoptera; family Erebidae; genus Eilema; species Eilema sororculum. Next base: position 6,824,893 of record OU618543.1, read on the forward strand.
AAGCCCTCAGTCCCGGTTGCCATACGAACATCTATGGCAGTCGTTACGGGTAGTTGAAGCCCTCAAAAGTTCAAGAACTGGTCTAGCTGCAATGCTTCGTTATCGCCTTTGGGTTGTGGAAGTCAGATGGTAATCACTTCACAGAAAATATCGAAGTTTAACCAAAGCCGCAGTTAGACTGGCAAAGCGGAATCCAGACTCCAAGCGGTAAGCTTCGGAAGCGACTGGTATTAACGGAAAAATGATGAAACAAAAACAGAATTGTTATGAGCAATTATTTTGATTTATTGGTATTTTTTAGACAGAAACTCCGAATGCAATAATAATAGGTACTTAATATTTTATTGCAACATCACGATCTTCGTAACCTTCTAAGCTAGTAATTATCGAGTTTTTGAAGAACGAATAATACTGAAATTCCGCATTCCTAACAGATTTCTCACCAATAACCCTCAGATTGTAAAGATCAAACCTACTTCCCGGTTTAAATAAATAGTAACGAACCTTTTTACCCACGACGCGCGACGCAACCTCTTGAATTACTCTATCTATTAAAAGAAACCGCATCAAAATCCGTAGCTTAGTTTTAAAGAAATAAGCATACAAAGGGACAGACAGCCGCGGAAAGAGACTTTATACCATGTAGTGATTTACTTATGTGCGTAACGGAGGTGGTAGAATGCGTCATTTGGACTCTGATAGTCGTTGTCGTTGTCGAAAGACAAGCTCTAGTTATATAATAACTTTACGCGATAGACATCATTAAACTACATAATAGAATTTGGGAAGAAAACACCGAGTGCTCCCTCTGGGCCTGACCCACTCGCAATGCTTGCGGTGTGTGTGCGTAGTAGTCAAGTATGCAATAATACGACACGGGAGACCCGCTTCTGTGATTATCTTGAGAAAACTTTGTAATGCTTTATTACGAGATCAAGGACGGGTAAATTTGTCTTTTCCTGTGATTTCACCGGGGCAGTATTAAATATAAGGTCAGTAGTCTGAAGGTAGGAAAGGTTACTCCAAATGAGTAAAAATCGTGTGAACCGCAAAACTCTCAACTCGAAGGCTCGTATCGAGCTGGCTCGATGAAATTAAATGAAAGTAATTTCCATCGTAACTTTTTTTATGGAATAGGGAGGCAAACGAGCAGACGGATCGCTTGATGGTAAGCGATCACCGCCGCCCATGGACATGCACAACACCAGAGGAGTCACAAGTGCGTTGCCTTCCTTTTATAAGGGAGTACGCTCGTTTCTTGAAGGTTTGAAGGTCGTATTGGAAGCAAGCCGTGAATGTTTGGTTAATCGGTCACTCTATAGAGTAATGCTGCATGTGTAGACCAAATGCCGGGAATTTTGCTCGACAGTTTAGCTCGATCGAGTAAAACTGTATGTGAGAGCTTAGCTTCAAAATCTTTGGTGAACATGGTAAAAACATCATCTGCAAATGACTGATAATTAACGGGCCGGGCTCTGGTACAACTACTAGACGTGACCCTTTGCTACATGGCAGAAACCCCAAGGAAGAATTTTACTTCACTTTTTTCATACCAAAAGCAACGGTAGCCTAGTGGTATGGGTAATGGACTGCTGAGACGAGGTCTCGGGTTCGATCCCAGGTTTACCATGGCACACACCAATGACATTTCGATGCTTTTCGAAGTTATGTGTGTATTTATCGCAAGTTTATAAGTGCCCGGTTAATGGCAATAGGCTCGCCACCTATAACATTGGGACCTAAACATAAACTGGCGAAATGTGGGTGCTAGCACCTCTGCCTACCCCTTCGGGGAATAAAGGCGTGAGTTTATGTTTATGTATGTATGTATGTTTTTCATACCTATCAGTTTCCGTATCAGAGTCTGTTTTGGTTTCCAGTGGAGTAGAATAAGGCCACCTCATCTCTTTCTGTGGTAGATGGCGCCTTAGAGATAGCATTGTTCTCCATCCGACAGTAAACATACAGTCCATGACTAAGTGTCCGCGTGACGGCAATAGACGAGCCCCCTATTACGTGGGACCGAAGATCATAGTTGGCGAAATGTAGGTCTTAATACATCTCTGCCTATCCTTTTTGTTGATTCACAGGCGTGAGTATATGAATGTATGTATGTATATATATGCTATCAGAATCGTACTACCTTAGGTCGATGTTCCGTCGCAGGCATCTTATAGTGCCCTCGGGTTTCCAAGAATCCTTTTAGTTTCCATCTATACAATAGGCTGCCATCTATAAATACAATCCTATACCTAATTATCGCCATCTTTAAAATGCAAGCGATAAAAAAGTATGGCGGTAATTTCATTTTCTTGTTCAGCGGAGCGATAATTCAATAAGCGATGTGATATTTATTCGCTCGAAGTAAAACTGCAGTAGCGGATCAAGCTCATTGGGTATGCACTCGCTAGTGCAAGGCAAATTAGAATAACTTGTTTAATTATTCACATTCTTGCATGTTTATTACTTTGATGACACTACTTGAGTCGTGAAGAATAAGAGAATACTTATACACTAATAATAACGGGCATTAACGCGACCATCGTATAGGTATATAGGGTAGATGAAGAACATACTAGGTACTTCACTGAATCGAAGACGGCGGGCATGCACCAGTCGAGGCGAGCCAGTCAGTCTGTGACCACGACTTGTGTAACTTGGTCGTCAGGCAAATCAGAGGTACGTATAACTATACTATGATCGCGTTAATTCCCGTTATTATTAGTGTATATCATGGAACGCGAAAGTTTAAAAAATAAGTTTATAAGTATCAATCGAGCCTATGTGGTCCTTTATGTAGTCCAGCTGCAATGAGCATATTGGATTATTTTTTACTATTTAGCGTGGAAAGCACGGAAGGGTTAGTGATTATAAAAATGCACGCAATCACAAAATAGACTCAATTCAAAAAAAGGAACGTTCTAAATACCAATTTTTTTTAAATAAAATACACGTAAACTGTAAAGTAATGAAAAAAGACAAATTATTATTATCGATTTATAAAAGCATCGGTAAGTATCGATGGCAAACCAAAGAGTTATCAATACTTTTTCCGTGAGCTTGTTTCGAGCACATGAAAAACCTACGCCTTTATTCCCCAAATTCGTCTTTCATCTCCAAATTACACAAGTATTTTAGGTAATATTTTATTTAATGTACATGTCCGCGTAAAATCGTAAAAATTACCATTGCAAGTACAGCGTTATCTTCGTCCATTAGAAGTGAGGACTAGATTTGTTTGATCATTAAGATTTATGAGCTACTCCGCGTCAATGGCGCTGATGGAAGGGACAAAGATAAGTGAGGAAATATTGCTTTTATGGAAATCTGACACAATTATACTGGCGTAAACAAAGCTACATTATTAGTTAGGCTTCTGTATGTTTAAAATGTTGATTATTGTACGTTTTAAGTGGTGATTTATGTTTATATTCGTGTTTCAGTTCTGTAGGCCGAGCGTTTGTCCGGAACTCCGCCCGCGTGGATGCCGGTTATCGCGACCAAACATAGCCTATGTCCTTTCTCATGGTTTAATCTACCCCTATACGAAATTTCAACAAAATAGGTTCAGTGGTTTAGGCGTGAAAGCATAACATACAGACAGACAGACAGAGTTACTTTCGCATTAATATATTAGTATGGACTAGTATGGATAACTTGTGATTTTTGTGTAACTAAAATAAAAGTTCACGCGGGCGCCACGTGGCGCTGCAGTCGGTTTCGCAACAGTATGAAGAATGTTTACAACCCCTAAATAACCGGTCAAAACTGGTCGCAAGGTCAACTCGGTCAACAAAACTTTATTTTCAATTCGTTTGGCACGAAGCATATTTGTCTTTAGTACGTAATTATAAAGAAATATTCAGTTAAATTTGAGATAAGGGAATTTGGAAATGTCTCCTCTTACTCGGAAAACGAATTGACACCTACGATTTTGCCTTCTGCATTTTCTGTATAATCAAAGCCCTAAGCTTCTTACATAATATATGCATTCATTCACACCTGTACAGGGGTAGGCAAAAATTAAAATATTAAATAAATATTCCACAACAGTCTACACAACGCTATCTAGACTCATGGTAAGCATAGCTTAACTAGATTGTTTTATGGAATCTAGAATGCGGATAAATATACTTGTAAATACTTACATACTATACATAGATGATAGAAACACCCAGACCAATGCAAATAGCCATATTCATGCATACAAATATTTGCACTGAGCGGGGATCGAACCCGCGCCTCCTGCTTAGCAGTCGCTTTCACTACCCCCACGCCACGGAGGCTGTCAAAGAGATTAACACACCACATTTTGCTAACTATGATTAACGCTTCTCCTAAAATTAATAATGTTCACTGTCCACAGACCTACTTTTGACCTGGCCTTGAACAAGAATTTCGCAAATACATAGGAATATTACCTCCTATAAATAAACAGGAATTAATATCCTTATGAATATTTACAAAAGTGTTACATTTCTTTGTAATTAATATGCAAGTCATTTTAGCACTTATTGAATCAGTAATTAAGGCGACACTTTCTCTGTTAACCCACTGACCTTTAGTGGTTTACGAGAAGTATAACAATATTCTTACATTTTGGTATTGCATATAAATGTCAAATTCTTGCTAAATGTAGTCTTAGGCCCGTATTCTAGTATGACACTCAGCCTGAATCGCAATTTTATAGACACACTAGCTTTTGCCCGCGGCTTCGCCCGCGTGAATGTCGGTTATCGCGACAAAACATAGCCTATGTCCTTTCTCAAGGTCTAATCTACCCCTATACCAAATTTCATCAAAATCAGTTCAGTGGTTTAGACTTGAAAGCGTAACATACAGACAGACAGACAGAGTTACTTTCGCATTTATAATATTAGTATGGATTGATAGATTTGACATATCGCCTATACAATCTGTCCTTAGACAAATCGAGATTCAGGCTTTGCCCCTGGTTTATGCATGCGTCCATAGGCCAAGGTAACCACTTCCCATAAGGTGGGCCGTGTGGTTGTCTGCCACCTAAGTGAAATAAAATGTCCTTCCTCACGAAGTGGGTTATCATAAGCTAAATTAATTTCCATTTCACTCATCAGGGTTGCGTCGAAAACCTGCTCTTTTGAGCGGGGGCTAGATTTGGCTTATTTTGGTTTTACGGAAGCAATTGACCACCCAACCCCGAGAAGAAAGTGAGTTAAATTATAGAAAGGAGGAGACCCTAAACTGCAATCTTTTTGAATGAAAGCGGGACAGGCACGCGGATGATAATGATTTTGATAATCTGTGAAGAACTTGCATTGATGGTACTAATACTTAAAAACTAACGCCATCTAGTGCGTTAAAACAAGCTAGGTCTAAAAAGGCTACTTTATTAGAATGGTATAGGATAATATTTTCTCATGCGGCAATATTTACACGAAATTAGTGTCTATTTAGTAAATTAAAAGTAATTCTGATCATATTAAGAGTAAATTTTACAAATTTTATAGGAATATAGTGAGATTTACTGGGAATTCATAAAGTTATCCATATGTTTTTATTAGAACGCTCACTGTGGCCGTTTTAGACCCGCTGTTTTCCGTTATATCAACAAACTATAAATAATTGAGATAGATTTTAAATTAATCCAAATCATATTGCCAAATTAACAGTAACGAATAAATTAAATAAATTAATTGTCAATAAATTATGTAAATATATACAAGAGTTGAGTTTAATGTTTGTTAATAAAATAGGAGTTAGTTAGAGACATAAATTTTAAACATAATATTAAGCTGGTGTTAAGTAAATTAGATTCCTAAGATGAGATGTAAATCTTACTAATAATTAAAATAATTGGTACAGTTAAATAAACATCGATAATTAACGACCAGAGGTGGTACTATATTATGTCTGGCCAGATGAGGAAACAAAACACTAAAATTATCTATAGGTTAAGTGGTTACCGGGACCTACGAACATATGCAAGAACGAGGTGTTGCTATATTAAGCTGGTGTTAAGTAAATTAGATTCCTAAGATGAGATGTAAATCTTACTAATAATTAAAATAATTGGTACAGTTAAATAGACATCGATAATTAACGACCAGAGGTGGTACTATATTATGTCTGACCAGATGGGGAACATAACACTAAATTATCTATAGGTTAAGTGGTTACCGGGACCTGCGAACATATGCAAGAACGAGGTGTTGCTGTTTCTTTCTTTTTAGTGCTCCGTACCTCAATAGGAAAAAACTGATCCCTTATAGGGTCACTTCATTGTCCGTCTGTCTGTCTGCTTGTCAGTTTGTCTGGTCTGACTGTCAAGACCTTTTTCAAGTTCATCAAGTTAAAATTCATACCACACTAGCTTTTGCCCGCGGCTCGATGTCGGTTATCGCGACCAAACATAGCCTATGTCCTTTCTCATGGTCTAATCTACCCCTATACCAAAATTTCATCAAAATCGGTTCAGTGGTTTAGGCGTGAATACGAACAGAAACACAGACAGCCAGACATACAGAGTTACTTTCGCATGTATACTATTAGTATGGATATTCAGGTTATAGACCTGTAGACGTCTTGAAGCCGTACAAAACTGTTCTAGGTAAAAAAGGCAATCAAATTATATTGTGGTTTATAGTTTAAGTTATAGAACCCTCGGTGCCCAGCTTTTTATAAGGATCATGTTAATATCTCGCCTGATGATCTGCTAAATTATCAGGAATGAGTGTTCCCATTGCACATACAAATAATTCTACAATATTAACGTTTAAATCATCATGGTGTATAGGAAGAAGGCAACTATGTCCTGGTAAAAACTTCAGCAGTGGAAAGGAAATGTAGAATGAAGAAACGTTAAGCTTGTGTGTGTACCTATAGTTTTTCTTTCCAATTACTATACACACAATCACACCTATTTTCCTTATGTGTCACGATCTCCTCTCGCCGGTCTGCTGGGAGAAATTTCTAATAGAAATAAGCAGTACCAATGTACCAACCTTACAACATCCATTATATGTTTTGTTATTGTTTTGTGTGTGCATGAATGTTAAATAAAAAAAAAAAATGGACAAAAGGAAAATAAAAGAGATAGAATTCTTGAGAGGCTCAACAACCGTTCGAACAAAACATACTGCTATTGAACGTCAATATGCCATAATATGGGTTCCCTTAACCCATTCTGTAATGGTACGATAATCACAGACGAGGCAAGGAATCTAAATTGTCTCGTTAACAAATTTTGGCAAGTAAAATCGAGATCGCAAGCATTTGACGGCATGCAATAAGAGATATTGCAAAAAAATCCAATAACAGCCGTTGAGGAGGGTGGGGTGTTCAGGAAATTGGAACGGAGAACGGTGACACCTCATGGGGTGTCGACACCTGTGCCAATTACACTTAGCGAAACGGAAAATTGCCCACATATGCACTCACTAAATTGTAATTTTCTATCACAAACACAATTTTGGGAGACGTTTGCGATGATGCGAATGCTTTGAAATTGACGTTTAGAATTTATTTGAGTAGAAAAAAGAGAGGAGGTTAGGTTTTTAATGTCATGTTTCTATACCGGGTGTAAAGGGAACGTTCCTGAAGCTGAAAACCCCTAGTAGTAGTCCAGGTACATAACACATTGGTATAAAAATTAAAAATTAATTTAAAAATTATTTTTGTTTTTTGTTTTTTTTTTTTTTTGCATTACCTATATACTCTCCATCGCGTTAGTAAAGCTAAATGAAACGGTAATTTCATAAAAATACATACTTTACAGTAATGATAGGTATACACCATAGAATATTTATAGACAGTAATTTCTCATGACAAAATTGTATCACTGTCGTGGGGTCAAATCCTGTTGTTATTCATATATATCGTATTGATTTTACCAAATAAAATTAACGAGAACCAGTTAACACAATTTATTATGGCTTCGTAAATTGATTAATTTTGTAGAATGCGTTTCGTTGTTTAGGTATTAGTTTAGTTTAGAAATGAATATTTTTAGTTATCTAATTAATTTATCTGTCACAACATTAGCATGCATTAGCGTTTTTATTCTACGTGAAGGTATTTTTTTTTATCTCCTTTCATGTCAATGAAACATTTGAACCTGAACATGAAATATTTCAAGTAATCGTAAAATTTATTCATATTTTTCCAATCAAGGCTGCCAATACAATCCACAAGGAATGGAATTTCAATATCTTCCTTCTACAGTTAGCAATTCATTGTTTCCAACAGTTCGTAAGAATGTTGGTAGACGGCTCCACCGTCGGCCTTAAAGATGGATAAAAAGAGAAGGGAAATCTGAAGTGATTCAGGTGTGGCTCAATAGCTCAGTTGGAAGAGGATTCCCCATGTAAGGGAAAGGTCGTGAGTTCAAGTCTCACTTGAGAATTACATTTTTTCCAATGTTTTTCAAACTTTAAAGTTAGCATAATGAATGGTATAAAAAAATTCATTAAAAAATAAATAAAAATAAAAGTGTTTCCTAGAAGCTTTACCCTCGAAAAAAATCCCTTCCGATCAATTTTCCACAAGGGATACAGGTTGAGTAATCCGTGGGACGCCATAGTTTGTCAGCCGCCCGTAAAATATACAGACACTTAAATAAACACAACTTTTAGACAGATTTACGTGATATACGTGAAATCAATAAAGATTCCCTTAAACTACCGTTTGTGTAAACGCCGGAACAAATATAAAGTAATCAATAAGAATCGCATTAACAATTCATGAAATTATCTTTTTGCCCCGCTTTACTCTGTGTGTTAACGAAGCGTTGGCACTTTAACATTGTCCTAGTGACCTGTTCCTTTTTAGGGATTCGTACGAGTGTAATCCTATTATTAAGACTACCCCATAGGTCCATGTGTCATCAGTTATCACTCATCAGATTAAATCTCATAAACCGCAATCATTAGAGAGTTAAAAATTTAATACAAAAAATAAATAACATATTACAGCACGCCAGTTGTTTCTTTTATCCTTTCTTCCTATATAATTGTACAGTCGCTCTCAGAAATAGCTGAACACTGTCTTACAAACAATATTTACGTGGCAATAAATGAGCAATTTGCCTATTTTTGCAATGTTCAAAAGAAAAGTTTAATATACATAAGTATATGTTTTCAATTAGTCTATTATCGATTAGTCTGTAGTACTTACATTTTGTATTATAACTATTGCATTCATTAAATAATCGTAAAGTGATATATATTTTATGAAAGTGTGTATTCTTTTTATGATGGTTGTTTTTTTAATCTTAGCTGTAACTTTGAACGTATGAAATTACTTTTGCGGGCGATTGTGTAGTAGTAGGTGGTGGAGCGCTTAGGTACTTTCTTAATTGTTTCCCACATAATTTAATTGATTTGTTGTTTGATTAATTCAACTCCTCGTTTCTTTCTGTGTAATTCTATAAGTTCCTTTGGCCACATTCTCAAGTCAGTATAAGTGAAGTGTATCGGAAGAAAACGACAAATTCAAGAAAGTCACCGGCCGGTCGAAATATACCTACCCACCAACACGTGCCAGGAACCACGCCTGTCTGCAGCTGAATCCTCACGAGGTGGAACACAGGTCAGTGCCGATTTTCTTACGTTTTCATTCATGGAAGCGGTTACATGAGTATTTCCTTTCTTACAACCAAACGCCAGGTCATATTAGGTTCTTTACGCTCTGTGTGCAAACACACCAATGGTAGGATTATTTACACGTTCTACCATAATTTATGGTCCTTACGAGTCGGATAGGCCAGTAAATAACATATTCACGTAATTATTGGTGAATAATATTTCTTTCCTATTCATTTAATTAAAAGATTCACGTAATTTTGGTGAATTCTTTCCGCCATCTTAGTTTCATTACTTTCTTTCGCTAACAGATTTACGTAAATTATTTGGTAAATTCTGCATTTAAAACGCTAAATCTACGTAATAATTGGTAGATATTTATAATAGTTGGTGATTTACGTATTAATTGGTAAATAATCATCATTCTATTCGCATACGCGTAACTTTGTAGGTACCTACCTATCTAGGTACGTAATTAGTTTACATTCCCGCTCCGCTGTGCTACTTGCGCTATTATATAATAAGCCGTAGTACAATTTTCAATAAAAAAGTAGGTATATCTAAACTGTTTGTGTTGAATTACTATTATATTATAGTAGGTACCTTACAGATAATCTTCTTGTTATATTTCAATAGGTAGGTCCTACCTATCGTTAATTTGCAAACATGTCGTCAGATCTCGAGACGAAGCTTATTCTGTTGAATCAAAAGAAGGAATTATTGTTTGCACGCATCAATCGTTGGTATAAATCGTCGAAATCAGTTGTGTGTTTTGACATAACGACGCGAGCCAATGAAGATTTTCTGGCTGAGACCGAGACCATCGATGACGTTCGCGATAAATTCGAGTCGATTGTGGATCAAATAAATAGCTTAAATTTATCATTAGAGCCCCCTGTGGAGCCCAACTATTCTTGCCTTGACTCATTCGATGAATTGTATTCGAGAATAAAACGCATTAGAAATAAATTATCTACGCTCAAGGTCAAGGAGGTCGCATCACACGGGCCGAGTAATTCAAGCGCGTCTGTAGTGAAATTGGAAATGCTTGTTATTCCGAGTTTTGACGGACGCCCTGAAAACTGGAATACATTTTATCAGTCCTTTAAGGCCAATATTCATTCAAACACACAATTGTCTGATTCGCAACGTGTGCAATACCTATTCTCAAAATTAACCAAAGACGCATTAAAGTTCACTGCCGGTATTGTTCCGTCAAGTGAGACCTACAGTATAGTGTGGGACGCCTTGGTCAAGAAATACCAAGATAAACGCTCATTAGGTTCATATTATCTTAATAATATATTAGACTTAAAGAATTGTTCACCTAGTGTGAACTCACTTGATTCATTTATAGGTATATATTCCTCATCTATCGCCGCGCTTAAAGAGTTAGGTATAAATGATTTAACGGACTTCGTGTTTCTACAATGTGCCTTGAGGAAAATGGACACGCTAACCATCCAAGCCTTCGAACTTTCTGTTCGAGGTGTCGATATACCTACAACGCAACAGCTGATCGACTTTGTACAAGATTATGCTAAGATGATTGAACGGTCAAACCCGCGGTCTTCGTCATATGCGAAGTCGTCCACTGCTGGGACACCACAGTCTAATGATAGGCGTGTACAGCGTAATTCTAAGTCGTTTGTTGTCAGTGAGCCGATTAATAATAAGTCGAATGCGCCCGCCGCAATTGATGCGTCATGTTGTTTATGTGGCGGCCGCGACCACCGACACCTGTATAACTGCGCTCAGTTTAAAAATATGCAAAATGCAAAGGCTAGATATGAGTTTATTAAATCTAAGCGTGGTTGCGTGAATTGTCTAAGCACATTTCATAATCTCCCGCGATGTAAAAGTACGTCAGTTTGTTTCTGTCAGAAAAAACATCATAAATTATTGCATTTTGATAATAATGTAAATAATTCGCACTCGCATGCGACGAGTGCTGTCCCTTTCTCGCCGCCCCAGTGCGACAATATTAGTCCCATTCCTGAGTCACCGCTCGCTTCAAGCACTGTGCATTCGTATGCCTCTAGCCATAAGGGTGATATTCTCTTGGCAACCGCTCAGGTGTATGCTCGCCCTAAAGGTAGCACTGGAAATAAATCTGTAGTCAGATGTCTAATTGATAATGGCTCACAGAATAACTTAATAACATTGTCCTGTTGTCGTTTATTAAATTTACCAATAATACCAATGAGTAATTCTGTTGTCAAAGGTGTTGGCTCCATTTCGCACACGATAATAGGCTATGTGTATTTGGACATTGAATCTCGTATTTATGCAGATCATAAGTATACTATACATGCGTTAGTTATGAATAGCCTTACGGATCAATTGCCCTCGCAATTAATTAAGTGTGATAGCGAGTTAAATCTTCGCGATTTACCGCTTGCTGACTTAAGCTGGAACATTCCAGGAAACATTGATATAATATTAGGTGCACAGCTCTTCCCGTATATTTACTTAGGAAATAGAGTCGAGTGTGGTCCCAGTGCCCCTTGTGTACTATCAACCGCGTTTGGGTATGTACTTATGGGTGATTACCCACGTAAAGTTGTTGTGCCTACAACCGCATCCTTTTCTGCGCTAGCACTAAATGATTTAGTGCAAAATTTTTGGGAACTTGAGGAAGTTCCTGTGAAACGCCTATTGTCTCCAGAAGAAACCGAGTGCGAGAATATTTTCACATCTACTGTGACTCGCGATGACGTAGGTCGTTATACTGCGCTGCCGTTCTGCAAGGATCCCTCTGAACTAGGGAACTCGCGCGGCGTCGCTCACCCCCGGTTTTTGTCGCTCGAGCGTAAACTTCGTCAATCACCAACCGTACGCGAAAATTACAATATGGTTATTCGGGATTGTTTGGATAACGGTTGTCTTGGCCTCGTTGATGACTCTAATTTGTCTATGGATGGTTATTACATACCACATCACGCAGTAGTTCGACATGACAAACCGATGCCGCGTATTGTGTTAGACGCGAGCGCTAAAACCCACACTTGTCTTTCGCTCAATGATATTTTACATATTGGTCCCAATTTACAGGCAGACCTGTTTTTATTATTATTAAATTTTAGGTTATTTCCTATCGCAATGAACGCTGACATAAATACTCACCGCAAATCGCTTGAGTTTGATGTTGGCAGTCATGTCGCAAAGGTTTTAGGTCTCTCGTGGGAGCCGTGTGGAGATAATTTTTATTTCACATCCACCTTGGTAGATGAGAAGTGCACTAAGAGAAATATACTCCCTATAGTTGCACGACTATTTGACGTGCTCGGGTTGGTGGCACCTGTGATACTCTACGCCAAGTTGTTAATTAAGGAACTTTGGCTTAGTAAGAGTGATTGGGATGACCCTGCTCCAGAGCATATACGCTCACGCTTTTCCGCTCTCGTTCAAGAATTAAAATTGCTTGACACATTAAAAATTCCGCGATATATAGGTGTCGAAGTTGATTGCGAGTTACGTCTTGTCGCATTTTGTGATGCCAGCCTGAATGGCATGGGATGTGTTATTTATGCACATTGTACCTACCCATCTGGCATTCAAACTCGCATTTTGTGTGCGAAATCAAAGGTCACTCCGACAAAGATTACCACGCTTGCTCGATTAGAGTTATGTGCTATTTTGCTTATGTCAAAGTTAATAAGAACTGTACGTGATTCGTATGCATTACGCATTCCCGTTACTGACATTTACGCCTTTTCTGATTCCACGATTGCCTTATCTTGGGTTCACTCGTCACCACATCGGTGGTCGATTTTTGTTAGCAACCGGGTCGCTCAGTGTCAAGAAGACTTGAACGCTGAACATTTTTATCACGTCGCCGGAGACATTAACCCGAGTGATTGTCTATCACGCGGCATGCTCCCTTCGCAACTTTTGACTTATGATTTGTGGTGGAACGGTCCAGCATGGATCCGTGGCCCCCCTGATGAATGGCCTATTAAGTCATTCTCTCCCGCCAACTGTTCTGACTTACCAGAACATAAGGCAAATGTGTTGAGTGTGACAACAAGACACACAGAGTCGCCATTGTTATGTACATTAGCACAACGTGTTTCTTCTTGGCAGAAACTACTACGTATCATTACATACGTTTTAAAATTCGCACGATTTAAATTTAAGATCGAACCTCATTCTGTATCAGGATTACATCCTGTCCTTCTCTCTAAACGCGATCACGTTGTTGATCTAATAATTCAGTATTTTCACGTTGTCAATTGTCATACTGGACCTGGACTCCTCATGTCTATCATAATATATAAAACGCGTACTGGTACTTACAAACGCGCTGTAACCAAATTGTATCCTATCCCAACGCAATAACTTATAACGCTAAATAGAATCTTAAACTTTAATTTTTAACTCAAACTTTAAACATACTTTAGATAGAATATTGTTAGTCTAAGTTGTTATTTTCGCTATGTGTATTATTATGTTATACAAATTCACTATGGGCTCTAATCAGCCAGTGTTCGCTTGTTTGTTTCGTAACGTCTTGCGACGTTCCAAAGCCGGGTGCATGGTGGAGCGCTTATGTATTTTCTTAATTATTTCCCACATAATTTAATTGTGTTTCAATTTGTAATTTAAGAAACCGCTTCTATGTATCGAATAATGTTTGAATATTGGCGCTCATTTGTTGACCACTTAGTGTTGGAGGAGGCCAATGAATGGCGCTGTGAATGGATCTGTTCGAACTATATTTTGAGAACGAAGTTTCTATGAGCGGGACTCTCAAGCTTCATTACGTTCAACCCGCTCATTTAGAATCAGTCAGTAACACGCCGCCAGCACCGAAAGGTGTCCTTTTTTGACTCCGCTAACGCATAAAACGGAAGTTTGATTAATTCAACTCCTCGTTTCTTTCTGTGTAATTCTATAAGTTCCTTTGGCCACATTCTCAAGTCAGTATAAGTGAAGTGTATCGGAAGAAAACGACAAATTCAAGAAAGTCACCGGCCGGTCGAAATATACCTACCCACCAACACGTGCCAGGAACCACGCCTGTCTGCAGCTGAATCCTCACGAGGTGGAACACAGGTCAGTGCCGATTTTCTTACGTTTTCATTCATGGAAGCGGTTACATGAGTATTTCCTTTCTTACAACCAAACGCCAGGTCATATTAGGTTCTTTACGCTCTGTGTGCAAACACACCAATGGTAGGATTATTTACACGTTCTACCAGTAGGTACAGAACCATTCGTGTGCGAGTCCGCCTCGCACTTGACCTATTTTCAAAACCTTGACTTTACAAAGCTATAAAAATATTTCCCTGGTATTTTGCCAACGGAAAAACAAAACATTTTGAGGCTACGCAATTTCTAACACAACCTTCATGCATGCTGGATGCAAGCCAGTCTATGAAGTTTAACTTTGACCCAGTTGAAGTTGGTTATTATGTTCGGTAGCCAAAATTATTAGGCCAAGTTCAAAGCGAGCTCTTCTGTTTAAAGCGCGGGTTAACCTCAAAATTATATATTTTAACTTTTGAAATACAATAGATTCTACAGTAGACTTAAGGAGTACTGACTTAGCGAAGTAGAAGATGAGATGCGTATCTTGGTCTTACAAAATACTGGCTGATGTCCACGGTTCCGCTCGCGTGGTTGACGGTTTACGTGATTTTTTGACATAATCCTGGTTGTACTTAACCAATTTTGTAAAACATACGTGAGGTTTTAAGTCTGGTCATATGACCCTTCTAATATAAAGATAAATTTAAACTGTAGTTTTGGTTTTAACTACTCTAAGAAAGTTAACAAGCTGTACAAATGCGGTATGTGAAAGAGAACGCTCTACAAAACCGAAACAGGTCGATCTTAGCCGAACTCTCACTGTTCTTCCCGAAGTGGCAAGTCAAATGGCGGGTACTATACAACGATACCTTAATTTAAAATTAGAACTCCATAGTCAAAGCGCTTGAATAAATTACCCGAAATGGACTGCGAACTGTACAATTTATAAAGCACCAATTTGAAGTGACACGATATTACGCTGCTCGTTTGATATTTTAGTGCTTTTGAAAATGGCTGCTTTGGCAACTATATAAATGAATTTATTGTGTGATTGTTTCAAAGTTACATTTAGGTAATTGCACTGTGAATATATACATATTAAGTAGATTTCACTGGAGTGGCTGTACAGAGCAAAACATTTGTTATTGATTTAAGACGTGACTAGTAATAAATGACCACTTTTTATTTATATTTATTTATTTATATTTATTTATTCTTTATGCACAAATATAAAATTAAGTGTACAAAGGCGGACTTAATGCCGTGGGCATTTTCTACCAGTCAACCTTAGGGTGATGCAGAGATTAGTCCAGGTAGGTGCTCGAAATATTGAACTAGTACTAGTATATACATACATACACAAATACTTCATACTATATACAATTACTTATAATAAACATACTAACATATATATAAATATACTAATATATATATAAACCTACAATATATCAAATATATAGGTACATACGGAAAAATAGTATAGGTACTTAAATATTATTCTGCCTAGGGTTCGCTATAAATGAGTCGTACTCTGTTTTTGAATGTGGAGTGATTTGGGGACATTCTGACCTCTAAAGGAAGCGCATTCCAAAGTAGAATGGATTGCACAGAGAAAGAAGAGTGGACAAGGCTTGAGGTGTGAGTGGGACAGTGTAGAAGAAGATTGTTAGAAGATCGCAAATTTTTATCGTGGTTGGAACCGAGCAGGTGCAGATTTGATTTTAAGTAGGCTGGGGCGTTGGGCGAATTTAATAATGTGTAGGCCAGAGTGACAGCACGTAGACTACGTCGCCGTCGTATCGGTAGCCAACCCAGCTCTGTGCGATGAGCCGAAACGTGGTCATACTTCCTAAGATTGTAGACGAATCGAATGCAATTGTTGAGAAGTCGGTCAAGTTTATTGAGTAGATCTGCATTCAGGTCGAAATAGCATACATCACCATAGTCGAGGAGAGGAAATATTAAAGTCTGCATAAGCATTGTCTTGGTTTTAGGTGGAAGAAAGTTTTTGAGACGGTAGAGAGCTCTTAGTGTCCCAGTCACCCTCTGGCAAACATTGGTGACTTGCACCCGCCAACTCAGGGTTGAATCAAGGTGTAAACCCAGGTTTTTAACATTAAGTGTGACAGGAATGGTTTTCCCATCGAATATAATCACTGGCATGCTCACGTCCTTCAGTTTTCCTAGCATATGACTGCTGCCTATAATAATGCTTACCTATATCTGTGTCATATAGAGGACATTACAATAAGGCAATAAGGGGTTCCTTCCAAATTAGCAATAGAAGGTTCCTATAAGATCGGCAGCACGAGTATTCCCCTAGCCATAGGCCACGGTTACCACTTACCATCACTTTCTATACAAATAAGGTTTGATAGGATTTCTGCTTAATTATATACTAGCTGACCCAGCGTACTTCGTACCGCCAATTTTTTTCCGCCCGCGAGGCGACCGATCCCGTGCGCGCTGCACCCTCTACTATATTAAGCGTGTATTATACATATAAACCTGCTTGAATTACTCTATCTTTTAAAAACAGCATCTAAATTTGTAGCGTAATTTTGAAGATAAGCTTCAAACTATGTAGTGATATTCCATGGTTATCATTATTCAGCAAATAACCAAATCCTGTTTATATACTTTTAGGAACTCAATTACATCTTTTACCAACGATATTAGATGATCGAATTAAATGACGAACTAAATCAGATCGATCATGAGGAACAAAATACTCAAAATGAAAGAAACGCTTCGACTTCTCCCCCCTTCCAGTTGACTGAATGTTCTGAACTTTGGTACACACTTTAGTTCAGACAATAAAACGATTAAAATCTATAAAACAGTAAGATTATCTCTTAAGAGGACTTCCTAGCTAGCGTATAATCCTGAACCTGTCATTTGAACGTCACTATTGCCGTCGCCCACTTTTCTATCATCTTTAGACGATCATAGTTTCTTATTTTATTGACTGCCGACAAAAATAAAATAACAGGGACATGCGTACAGAAGATCTTGGTTTTACGAAACCAAAAATATTGTTCTAGAAGCAATATTCAGGGAGGAAAAAGGGGAGAACGGTACTATGGAGAAACAGATGCTAGGAGGTCCTCTTAATACGAGAGTTTTAAGATCATCTTGAGACTTTGTAGTCTATTTCAGGCGCTTACTGTACACAACATAACTGTTTACCTAGTTTTAAGAACTCAATTACAATCACCTACAAAAGTGTATAAAAGAAAAATGATTAAAAAATAAAAAACGCGACTGCCACTGAAAAGACCGAGCCAAATAAGTTTGATAGCAGGCGGTACCCATTAATTTCCTTTCGGTTTATGATTGACAAATGGGTACCGCCTGCTATCAAACTTATTTCGGTCTTTTCAGTGGCAGTCGGGTTTTTTTTATCATTTGTTTTATTTTATACTTTTTTATTATGATATAACATGTATATCTTTTTGAAATTCCCTTCATATCGTTTATACTTGAAATATAAACTTAAATCATTAAGTAAGAAAATTAGCGAGAAAGATTGTTTTGTTATGCAACTTTAAATCGTTATATATCGTAAACTATTTTTTATAATGAAAAATATTAAAAGGAACCTAAAGATGATTTTAAAATACCTATTCAACGACACCCCACTTGACATAGTTCATCAACTTTTTTTTTTTCATTATGACAAATGGCGTCTGGTTGTCGCGGTGGTGAATTTTGATTACTGTCATGTCTTTAGTGACACTCGCAAGGTTAAGACGAATCGATTGACGTAAGAATTATCCAAATCGGCCTATGCATTTGGTCTCTAGAACGCCACATAGAAACAAACATACATACAATACATACATACATAGACTGGTAAACACACTACCCTCCTTTGCGTCGCGCAGTCGGATAAAAGTCAAATTGGCATCGAAAAGAACACATATATATGAAGTTCTAACATTATTACACCACATAGAGCCACTTATAGCAACTTATAGAAACTGTACAAAGGATACAAGTCCCTCAATTGACTTAGTTTTGACCCAAAAAAGATTGAATAGGAGACGGGCGATCTATGGTGCGACAAAAACTTGCAAGGCGCGGACAAATATGAAAGTTCTCGACCAATATTAGAGGTTCGAGTTTTTTTTTTGAAGATAGGAGTTGTGATGGCGACTGTGTAGTGTTTATTCTGCGGATATATTTTTGAACGTATCTTATCGAATATTCGAATCTTAGAAATGCACTCGTCATTCAGAATAGTCATAGATTTATTTCTATTTTCTTCTAGCAATAAAGAATCAAATTCATTTCCGGTGGAGTAATTTCCGCACATTTTTACCCTGCTGTCAAGAAGGGATTTTTTAATCTTTCATTCTAATCCTCCTTTGTTTTCATTAATTCCAGTATAGTTTTATACCGTAGTTAAAGCGTCGGTAGCTTAGTGGTTAAGGAGTCGGCCTTACGATCGCGAGGTCCCGGGTTCGTTCCTGGCCATTACACTACCGACGTGAACCCACTCCTAGCACAAGCATTTTAGCTTAGTTGGAGGGGTTAGAGGGAATATTAGTAACTTCGGTTCTAATATTCTTTAAAAAAAAAAAAATACACTTCTTAGATTAATTTATCATGGAATAGGGTACTTGAATTCAGTTTTTACGACACTACTTTTGTTGAGATCTCTGCGTACATTCTCTTAGACAGTTTTAGAGGTTATAAAACTGACGTTAATGGGAATCGCAGTAAACACATGCTGTGGTCCATTGCTTGAAAACCGACCCTCATAAACGGCACTCCTTTCTAGGGTATAGAAACCAGACAAAGCAGTTAGTGAATTTTGATACGTATCTGTTTAATGATAGAGTGCTTTTTGTAATATCACCTGTATGATACTTCTAACTAACAAAACGCAGACTGTCTTTGTTCGTTAGCGGTAAAACACGTTTAATTAGCGTTTTATAGTATTTGCATTGTAAAGCAAATGAATTGAAACTAGAGCTTGATGGAACATCTTCTGGTTTGATTGGTACAACTGGCCGCCAAGCTGAGGGCCACCTTTATACATTTTTTTTTCGTAAGAAAGTTGGTAGATGTCTCCACCGTCGCCCTTGAAGACGGATATAAAGAGATGGGAAATTTGAAGTGATTTAGGTGTGGTTCAATAGCTCAATTGGAAGAGCATTACCCCTGTACGGAAAAGGTCGTGGGTTCAAGTCCCACTTGAGCGCTTCTTTTTTCCGATGTATTTCGCACCTTTATAATATTGTTGCAACCTACAATGGTGACCTTTTATGAGAACTTGCTTTTAATTGAATAAGATAGGAAAAATATTTGATCTGTACGGGCGGGATTCGAACCCTTGCCTTACAGGGAGAATGCTTCGACAACTAAGGGCCGGTTCTCTTGACACGTGACAAATGTATATAATAAATAAATATTCCACAACATTCTACACAACGCTATCTAGACCCATGGTAAGCTTTTATAGCTTGTGTTATGGAATCTAGAATGCGGATAAACATACTTAGATACTTTTTGTTGTTGTAAATACATACATATTATACATAGAAACACCCAGACCAATGCAAATAGCCATAGGTATTCATGCATACAAATATTTGCACTGAGCGGGAATCGAACCCGCGCCTCTTGCGTGGCGCGTGCACTACCGCCACGCCACAGAGGCTGTCCATATTTAGTCATAAGAAATCACTTTATGTCAATTGACGTCTGTAAAATGCTACAATGGAGATTGTTACGCCCTTTCTTCTCCACTGCTGCCTAGGAAGCGGTGGTAAACTTAGTTTTAAGCAGAATTTGACGTTTGAATTTTGAAAAAATACCTACTTTTACTTTGTTCAACCAAACGCGAGTAAAGTTTATTCCTAGAATTAACAGCCAATATGTGGATGATATTGCCTGTTTATTCTAGGAATAAACTTAACTCTCATTTGGTCGAATATACCATTAGTCACCCTAAGGCCCGGTGGCTTAGTTTTAAGCATGTTACTAAATTAACCTATAAGACTTTCGACGACGACGAGCTCTTCCAATTAGTCCCACCCTCCCCTTACCTTCACGTGCAGGGCTAAGATGCCATCCATATACAGTGCAGAGTATATATACCTGCTAGAACCAAGCGTTTCAGTGACTCATTCCTATGCCGCACGACTAAGACCTGGAACTCCCTGCCAGCTCACGTTTTTCCTTCTTCCTACAGTCCCGGGTCCTTTAAGCGGGGCGTGAAAAGGTATCTAATGAGGCCGTCAAGCTGAGTGCCACCACTGTTAACATGGTACATGTTTGCGCTGGTGACCCTCTCTCCGAGACTTTGCCTTTAGCTTAACATCAGGCGAGGTGTAGTAAAATTGACGTGTCCTAGATAAAAAAAAATGTACCCGACCTGTTCGCATTCGTTCGAAGTATGGGTTCTTATTAAATTGGTATCCCAAAGGTATCTGAAATTACTAATATTCGCTCTAACCCCTCCAGTTGAACTAAATTGCTTGCGTTAGGAGTGGAGTCATATTGGTAATGAAATTACCAGAATTCAACCCGGGATTTTTCAATTGTTAAGCCGACTACTTAACCGCTAACCTACCATCGGTCGACTAATTTAGTTAATAGCCTTTTCGTAATTTTTTTTAGTAAATTTTATTGAATAACTAAAAGTTAACTCCAGGTTTTTATTTTCCCGTAAGCTTAAGCACACAGCAGTGAAGACAAAAGGGAAGTCACGTTAACATGGCTTCTCACTCACGGTTTGATCGGATCGGACGCCCGCGGGAGTGCTGCGTGACGTCACATAGCACTCACGACCATGTCTCGTACATTTTATACACAAACAATATCAAACGATATTTTTATTGCGAGAAAATTTGTATATTATATAGGGTCTAAGTGAAACAAAAAAAAATTGAAACCAATGATGATTTTTTTTAAATCAGCGTATTTTTGTTCCGATGGCAATAATTTTGTTTTTGAACATGATTTTTAGGACCTTTTTTTAGCATTATTCTAATTCCCAAAGTTTCTGATACCGGTATAAGTTATAGTGAATGCTGTTTCTTCCGCAGTAGTACGGAATATTTAGATAAAGCCATTAGTAATTAGTTGAACACATTTGAAGTTAACAATCACCATTTATCCACATAGAATTAATTAAAAAATTAAAAATGGTCCTTTGAAGGTTATAACAAACATTTTTATGCCATATTTCTATTTAAACTGATACTATAAAAGCGGAAGTAACTTTGCCTGTCTGTCTGCCTGTCTGTTACGCTTTCACGCCTAAACCAGTGAACCGATTTTGAAGAAATTTGGTATAGGGTAGATTAGATCTTGAGAAAGGACATACGTATGCTGTTTAGACGCGATAACCGACATCTACGCGGGCGCAGCCGCGGGCAAAAGCTGGTTTAAAATAATTCTGGTAATCCTTGCCAGTCAACAATATAGATATTATGTTTATAATCATATATCAACATAATTATGTAGAGATAACGTATAAATAAAATGTTTATTGTGTCACATAATCTACATACCATAAAACTTCATACTTCCGAATTACATATCAATTATTTTTATTTACTATAAGATAAATAGATAACTAAATACCTATGTAATAATATTCTACGTCATAATTGGGTATATGGAAGCTATTAATGTCATCAGGGCGCAACTCAATGTAAGTACCAAGTTTCTATGCTAACTGCCCCTGTTCTTTTTTCGTGCGGAAATCCGGATACCTCCCCTGTCGAAACCTGGAATGTTATGTCGGACTCGTACCTACTAAACCATACACCGACTGTGAGTCGTGGTGCTAGGCCGGAGGTGAGCTTGTCTTCAACATATTACTCACACCCCGGCTGACCCAGGGCCATCCCTTACGGTCTGACCTTCCTCGACCCTCCTCAACGCTGTCCCCGACTCGCCCCCGGAATGAGGAGGCCAACTGCCCTTACGATTTTGTGGAATACGGATAGATTAATAACAGTTATCCAATACTAAGTATTTGTAAAATGATAAAGCATATATCACGGAGCGCAGTCCAATAGGTATGATTTTTTTAACAAGGCTAAATTCCTTGATTACGTAATATTACGACATACTGAAGCATAAAAACAAATTGAAATATTTGACAAGCAGCAATAAGCAACCTAAGCAAAATATTACCTAGACTAAAGGGAACGGGGGGCTTTCGGGACCGGGACCGCGGTCCCGGATTCCCCTTGTAAAATTAATTATTATTTTTGAGGATTATTTCAGGACCTAAAGGCCTCGGATAAAACCGGGAATTACCCAAGAATAATGATGAAGATGCTATAATTCCTTGATTAACAACCATGCTTTTTTTTGTGCGGAACACCTCTTAGATACCTGAGAGGTTATGTCGGACTCGAACCGACTAAAACCGCACGCCGACTGTGGGTCGTGGTGCCAGGCCGGAGATGAGGTTGTCATCGACATATCCCTCGCACCCCGGCTGACCCAGAGCCATCCCTTACGGTCTGGCCCTCCTGATTAACAACCATGCTATTAGCAACCGTTATCAAAAAAAACTGTCAATGAATACTTATCTACGTATACGTGGAACAAACACACCGATAAGCCAACAAGGAAATCACTATACACACACACACACTGAGTCAAAGGCAATTTGTCCAATCAAAATTGTTCATCGAAACACCAGTCAATGTAGTTACCTTACTATGCGAACACATGTGTCATTCGTAAGGAACGTATTACGTAATAATAATATAATGTTTTGACAAGTGTACATTTTCAAATATCTGTTATATTTATTGGGATTACGTGTCAAAATTGAGTAGATACGATATGGTGTGTGCAACTCAAATGAAGGTGTAAAGTGCTTGTGAAGATGTGGTTTTAAAACAAATAAAATATTGTAAATATAGCTTGTTTTTTTGGAGGTTGTGTGAATTATTTTGTTGCAAAATGGCTTCGATATTGTTAATGCTTCAGATTGTTAGTTTTTTGGTGAGTAGTATTGATGTTTCCTTATCTTTATACGAGAAATGACATAGTTGTTATCTTTATTATAATAGTTAGTGGTACATACTATGTCACGTCCTTGAAATTCTTATTCGAAACTGCATTAGGTTATGTCTTGTGTCTGAGGTACAATTTTTAGAGTCTATTATGACCTCACCAATTCAATATTGGTGGTTAACGAATAGGATTCTAGTGCAGGCTTTCCTATTACGGGTTGGGGGTCAGACAGCAGTGTTTCCCGTAACAGACAAGATAAGCTAAGTCAAAAAAAAGGTTGGAGAGTGGACCTTGGTCTCCTAAGTACAAGCTATAGGTAGATGTAACTGTAAGATTGTGTTAACGATGACATTTGGCGCCAAAAGTGTGTTTCAAATAGCCTCCTTGCTTGAAACGGGTTTATAGTTTTTGTAATTATTATTTTAATAGTATAAAAACGTACCAGGAAATAAGCAGAGGTTCGGAACATTTTCTCACAATACAATTGCTAATATAATTTACAACTTAACATAATTAATGTTGTCAACAAATAGATTTTGTTTAACAAATAGTCATTAGAAGAGTCATTAGTTACAATAAAATGTTTTAACGACATAAAAATATTAATGTGAAAAAACCAGAATTCACTATCATCTTAGCGTAGAAACCTGAAAAACCTTGCTCTCATTCGAGGCCTTGCCACTTTTAAGGGAACAAGTGCCACCTGACCTCTCAACCTTAAAAGAAATACCTGCGCTAAAGCCCTGTCCATCAACCGGTGGGCCTTGTAGGTAAAGTTGACGTGGCTCCAGTTTTACAGATCCTAGCTCTACCTACTCCAATTTATAGACATTGTAAATGTATAGTCAGTATCAGAACGATATTGACTGCAAAGTCTCAAAATGATCTTAATAACAAGGTTAAGAGCAAATCAATCTGTTTTATTGATTTAAATTGTAGGTACTATTGTCCTAACTAAAGGTGTGTTGGGGAACAATCCTTTATTGCCCGTTACACTACTACGTATGCGTCCAATGAACCAATCAGATGTCATGGGTTAGGGGCTAGTGTAACGGGCAATAAATGAGAACAATCAGTCAAATGGAAGGGGGGAAACCAAGGCATTTAAGATCATTTTGAATACTTTGTTCGTCAAGATCGATTTGATGCTGATTGCCAAAAATGTTTTTATTCCAGGATTTAATGTCCATTGGTTTGATAATGCCACAACTGGCGAACCACGCGAGACAGTTGGGGTTAAATTATGTACATATTGGCATGACGGGGGCGTTGTATGCAGCATGTCAGACAGTATCTGCACCTATTATAGTAAGTATTAAACTGTGTTACACTGTTCCCGAAATCGACAGCCTTTCTGCAGTCTTCACTGGGAGACTAATGCGTGAACTAAAGTAAAGCCAACGAGACGAGAGAAAAAAGGTAAACAAAGCGACCATTACTGAGTTACGTTGCGATAACTAGCGATTGTTTTCTCTGTCCTTGTCGCACATGTCACACGTACCCGACAATGGCGGAGCGATAGCTATCGTTGCGTGTTTCGTAGTACAGGAAAGCTGTCAGCGCAGCGGTTCTAAACTGTCAGATCCGCCATCTTATGAGCAATTTCATTCCTGTCTGGAATGCGCTTGAAGTGATACGTAATATTTTACAAATAAAAATGTTTGGAATTTTCAAATAAACACTTTGTTTACCTTTTCTCGCGCTTCGTTGGCTTTACTTTATATAAAGAAGGCAAGACCCATGAAGGTGAAAAAAAAACGATAGCAGATTAACAGCCTTATACGTAATATTAGTACTACCTGTTCCATAACACAAGCTAGTTAAAATATGCTTACCACAGGTCTAGATAGCGTTGTGTAGGATGTTTTGTTTTTTTTTTAAATGTATTCTTCATAAAACCCTATCGTGTCGAGCCCGCCACTGCCGGTGCTGTTCAAAGTCGACCATGACAACATAATCTCACTACTTTTGTTCACGGTTGGCTCAGCAGAAGTCTTACATTTTCCTATAAGGATGTCTCCTCTACAGTCGCAATGGCGGGTTGTACCTATACAGATATTCATCTTTACAACACCTTATCATCGTTCTTACAACTACTGTAATCAATAAGCTGCCTGTGTCGCAATAATCGTAAAAAATTAATCTTTACTGTAATATAACTTAGCTTGTCACCTGTCTCGCTTTTACCTCGAGGAAGCATTCTCTTCTGCAGCAGCGGATTAGGCTCAGCCTTTAAAATATTAATAATCATAATTATGGTATCAATCCCAGCCCTTTACAACATCCTATTATCACTACCGCTATCATTGACAATCCGTCTTGAATCATCAAGAAAACAACCACAAAATATAGATTACTTTGTAAACCCGCATACTGATCCCAAACATATTTTTGAAGATTTTTTCCTAATTCCAGGGGAGCTTAAGCGACATAAGAGGCACAAAACCAATATTCCTGTTATGTTTGGGCGTTTGTTCCCTTTCATACTATTGGTTGGGAATAACATCGTCTTTTGTTATATTCTTCGTGTTAAGAGGGGTTTTGGGTGAGTAAATTTATTTTTCTTCACGATTTTAAGGCAAGGGTTCGTGAGATTAATCTATATAATGTTTACCTTCTGTTACAAAAATCTGTGGTAAGATTTGTGAAATTGTAATTGGTAAATTGGAAAAATCTGTCTAGTTAGACTCGTGGCCTAAATTTATACTTCTATGCGTATGATTGTGAGATCTTGGGTTTTATTATCCGTTTAAAAAAGGTGTCATTGAGACTTTGGGGATATTCACAGTCTGACAAACTTTTGAGTCTTACAAACTCTTCCCAATAATTCGGCCAATGTCTTTCTGAATGATGAGAGAGATTCTAACATTTTCAGACATATAAAAGTTATGCTACAAATAAATAAATTCACATTCAAGACCTTCCTTTTTTGGGAAATCTTGTAAAGAAATGATGTTTTATAAACTGTAGATACGTAATGCAGGAACATGGCCGCTTTCAAAAATGGCGCAAACATTACTTTTTTTTTATAGTTTCTTAATAATAATACGTCAATGTTATTAATTTATATGAATTCTATTATTATTTATTTTAATATTGTTATTATTGTTGTTACTAATTAATTTATTCAAAACGTTTTTTGGGTAGCGCACTATCGCGTCTCTGGTTGGTGGAAGACATGGTGACCATTTGATCATCATTTTTTGTAGACATTTTAGAGTGTGAAAAACATATCTATAGTTTTTATAATATCATTGGTTTTAATAACAAAATTCTAGGAACAATTGCCAAGCGAAGATTTTAAAATTCATTTGTAATAACATCTCTTGCTTCAACATTTAAAACTAAGACGGATATAAAGAGAAGAAAAATTTGAAGTGATTCAGGTGTGGCTCAATTGCTCAAAAGCTCAGTTGGAAGAGCATTCCCCCTTTAATGGAAAGGTCGTGAGTTCAAGTCCCACTTGAGCACTTCTTTTTCCCGATGTATTTCGAATTCAAAAGTTAGCATAATAAATGCTATATAAATTTCATTCAAACTAAAAACTAATATACCCATTCTGTTTTAGGTATTTTCAAACAAGTTCAGCTATTAGTGAAGGCCGTGGTATCAGATAATTGCAGCGATATCAATGAGCAAGGGATATTGTATGGGAAATTAATAGCTATAGCAGGATTCGGCATGTCAGTGGGTCCTATTGTAAGTGGACATGTCATTGAAAAATATCCCAACACTGGTTTTACTATGCTTACTAGTGTTGTGGGCACTATGTTTGCTGTGAATGCAGGTGAATAATTAATTTATTGAAAAACATTACCGTCCTTCGTTCGGCAGTTGGGTAAAAGGACATGTGTGTTATTATAATGTTGATTTAGAACTAGAACTAATAAGAAATGGACCTTACACATTTTATTCTTTAGTTAATTTGCAAAATTAAAAGGTTGTAACAAAAACATTGGTCTTTTGGCGCCGTAAAATGTTAAAACCTTTTATAAATCCTTGTACAGAGAAATGTAATGAATAAATTATTATCTAATTTTTTTGTTTTAGCTATTTCCCTCAATTTCTTCGAAAATACATATAATATAAGTATAACCACTCCGAGTATTTTGCTCGTGTTTAGACATTGACCAAATATTAGGCGTGGCAAATAAGATCAGTATTTATTTTCTCTGGTGATTCAACTAAAAAATAATTGACAAGGTGTTGCCACCCGCCAAATGTAGAATGCTCCTTAAGAGTTTTTAAATCTCTATAACATTCTAAATTTAAACGTCATTATTAGTGTAATTGTAATAGTTGAAAACTGTGCTCTTTGTATGATGATTATGTTAATTGTTTCAGTTCTCATATATTTGGTGCCATTCAAACGAAAAGATAAAAAAGAAAAATCACAAGACAATGTCGTGTCAATAACATTACTTCAATCAATGGGAAACACACTGAAGGAATCTGTGAACGAGTTTTACAAAGTCGACTGGCCAATATTTTGGGATGTGTTCGTGTATAAAATGCTCATGGCACTAACAATGGGACTATATTTTAGTAATTTTGCATTGTTCCTAAAATCAGAACACAACGTTACACCAAAGACTATTGGATACATGGTAGCATTCCAAGGAGTTGTAGGCTCATCAAGCAATCTCTTAATAAGACATATCAATAAATTATACAAAAATGACACAGATTATAGTCAGCGAATGTTTCATATTTTTGTCGTTTTGACATTATCTTTGATAGGTTTAGCATCTGTACCTGAAGTTTATATGTACGTAGCTATTTTAGTGCCAAAATCTATTTGTATGTCCGTGGGTAGGGTAGTGTCGTTAGATTTGACCACAAGTAGAGGTAACCGTGACCAGAAAGGAGCTGTCATGGGCGCGTCAAACAGTGTCAAGTCTATGACAGGTGTTATAACCCCACTTATTGGTGGTATGATTGCTCAATATTTAGGAATAAAGTACGCATTTCTTGTAGCTGCATTATTTAATGTAATAGGGGTAGTTGTAAGTTATCACAACTATAGGAAACCAAAAAAACAAAAGGAGAAAATAAAATGATGAAAATATTTTTTGCAAAAGTTTTTTGTTTTATTGGCCGTAAGAGGTTACGCTTACGTGATCCCTTTGCTAATCACTTGCTAATAGTGAATGTAAAATTATACTTGACTTTTTTCTATGTGACGAATGTAGACATCTATTCGGCCTATCACGACAACGATGGAGCAAAGTCTTTTTAGATTGAATCAAATGTTTGAAGGATTCCGAGATAAACTATCTATATAGAGTACACAGTATGATAACATAACACTTCAATAGTCACGACTAATACAAATGAAATTGTAATTTTATGACGATATTCACAACATACTTGCTAAGTAAAATTACATAAATTCTTAGAGGTAGGTAAGTAAAGCAGCTCTTTCCTTGTTTACGAGTACAATCCCTATAAACCTATAGGACCTGAGCATATGGTAAAACCGGGTAACGTCAAATAAAGACTATGACTATGATTAATAAGGTTTTGAGAACTTGGTACCGGAATAAAACAAGGTTCAAAGGAGACCAGGTTCCCTACTCTGGTAAGAGTGAATGCAGCCTCACCAATACCTTCGGAGAGAAACCCTAAGCTTCATCTGCAAGCCGGTAAATCTACTGATTGACGGATGAGGCTCTGGTGTAGGTTTTATTCTTGGGGTTGGAGAGAGCAGTGATTCCAGTAAACTAAGAGGAGGAGAGCAGATCCTAGACTCAAAAATGCAAGCCTAGTTTTGAATTTGGAACGTGACGCTGAATTTTAGTACCTACATTATCTGTAGTCTGTATAGGCGTAGCGCGCCTTCTGTAGGTAATATCATCTCTATGACTGCTAATAAAAATCATTCATTGTTGCTGGTCAAGTGGTCTGCTTGACCATAGGTACCAATTTAGTGAAAAGTGCTCAGGCTCAGGTAATAATGTTACTTTTGTAAAAGTGAATACATGCCTCTCGCCATCTTATTCTACATCCACTGATTTTAAAGACCCGTTCGTTATTGTTTTCGCTTACAATTTCCTTAGAATACTTAAACAAAGTTTATCAATTTTCCAATCTAAAATATAGATTTCGACAACATTCATTAAACAATGACGAACTTTCTATCTCAGCTTTGAAATTCTCAACAAAAGTTATTGAAAACTACGCTACAGTGAGATGAGTGAGATATAGGTTTGATTATGAAATATTTGACCAGAGTCCGCTCTGGCTTTGTTCGACAATGTACATTGTTAAGTTGAACTATTTAGAAACAAGTTTAGTTCGAACATAGCAGTCCATTCCACTATTGTTGCTAAAGGTGATTTCTAATTTATTTATACCGTCCATAACCAGAAAATAGAACTTTTGAAAACAATTTTAGACATTTCGATGAAATTTAGTAACTTTATAACAGGAATTGGTGGAAGCATTATGACAATTCCAATAAATATAATGTTTTAAGTGAGAACCCCGTCGGTACAAAAATTCTTTAATGAAAAAGGAAACCATTTTTTACGCCTTGTAAAAATTGGAGTAAATATATTTGAATGTCCGTTTTATTGTGTGTAAGTCTCTCATTATTCTTCATATTTGCTTGTAACTGTCAAGTCCTGGGTGCAATACCCGGATTGAACAAATCAGTTAATTTTATCACGAGGTGTAAATAAAATGACTGAAAATCAATCGAGAAATAGCTACCGTCGTTCTTAATTCCCTAGAAATTCGTATTGAAATTACAAATCAAAGGAAAAAGAAGCCAAGAAGCTAGAACAGAAAGACATTAGAGGAGAAAACAAATTAATTTCTTTTATTTTTCCCGAATTGGTTTCAATGACATCATTGAAGAATAAATCTTAAAATTTGCTTCAAAGACAAGTTCCGTGCTACGTTACAAAATGAGCTTTTTATACGAAAATTTTCCAGAATATTTCTACGCAAAGTGTTCATTTAGGTTTTCATGAGATTAGAAGCTTCCTGAAATTCTATTATCTATCTCAAAGAACTCATTCTTCTGAGACAAACCCTCCTATACTATGATCATAAATAAAAGGAATTTTAGTCTGACAACACTCCTGCCTCTGTATCTAGACTCTAGACTATCCAGGGATTCGCGTAAATCCTTACGTAATTTCAGAACGTGTTTTAGTGTTTATATATATAATTTACGAGCTAGTCACAAGCCCGAGTGTGCTAATACCTAGATAACGTTTCACAACTAAATAAAAGAGCATAAATCGTAGTCTTATCGACGAGAAAAAGTAAGAGATGCTTGTGTAAATATAAGTGTAGTTTCTATAAAACATCACCACCAGTCTTGGAGTCCATTTCCAACAACGATACAGTGGGCTCTTCATTCTTTGACCGCTTCGATATTTTCAGTGAAGCAACTGCCACCTGACCTCAACAACCCTCTGCTAATACCGAAGTTCTGTAGTTAGACAAGTTGTCGATTTTTTTAGAGCTGCAACTATGCGTAACTGCATTAGAAGTTGGTATCCCAATCGGGACCGACGATTTAACGTGCTCTCCGGAGACATGAAGAAGTCCCAATCCCAATGTAGATACTTATTAAGAATGGTCACTCATCCTGAGGGCCAAGTCTCGTAATTTAAATATAGTCAAAATTAGGTCTCAACCTAATTTCAATGCCCCAAATGTCAAAAATTATCACAATGTCAATAATACTTATGTGAAAACCATTTTTGACATTTTGAACAGATTTTTGTAACGAGAATTGGCCCCCCGGCTAGTATGTATTGCTCAACATTGCAATGTAAACCTACTCAGTTACTGCTAAGCCAGTTCAGATTGTCTATCCAACATGTCTACAAGAAATATAACATCTTCATTTCCAGTATTTACCTTTTTCTTAAAGATTTATGTACACAATAAATATAGGCTCTCTCGGGTGCCCCAATCACGGTGCCAATATTCGGAGGGGTTGCGTCCAGTCCTAAATAAACTGGGGTCGGACCCCTAAAATGTCGATTAAACTAGCTTCAGTGGAAAAATAAAAGTTAGTTAATTATAAAGAAGGGGTTGGTGTATTTTCGGGTCACATGCCCAGCTTCTGAAGTTGACGATCCTATCATGATGAAAGGGCTGGTTTTTAATTGTGATATTATTAGCTGGTATTGATTAGTTTGGCTAGAAAAATCTTGGTATATTGTTGTATAGATAGGTAGAAACAAGAAACTAACTACACATTTTGTCATACGACGCCATGGTATGGACAATATGGACACATAATTCATCACATTCCAGTTGCATTCCAGTCAAACGAGCGAATTCAGTGTTGCGAATAACGTAGTGTTAGTGAGTGTGAGTCGGCCTTACGATCGAGAGGTCCCGGGTTCGATCCTGGCCATTACACTACCGACGTGAACCCACTCCTAGCACAAGCAATTTAGCTTAGTTGGAGGGGATAGAGAAAAAAAGCAGTGGATTGTTCAAGCGCGTTCAAAACACGTAATGTGAAGACTACAATCTAGTCCATCCCAGTGCTACTTGATTCGCTGGATTACTGGACGGGAGTAATGTGAACCGGGCATTATGAGAAGGGTTAAGAGTAATATTGTAAGAAAGGGTCAGACTGGCTGGCAATAAAATAAATTGGTATCTTTAACTAGTCAAGCAGACCACTTGACCAGCAAGAATGACTGATTTTTATTAGATGTAATAGAGATGACATTACAGAAGGCGCGCTACGCCTATACAGAATACAGATAATGTAGGTACTAAAATTCAGCGTCACGTTCCAAATTCAAAATAAATTCTCACCTAACCTCCGAACCGGGACATAATTTTCGTTCTGGAACAGTTTGTCTCTTTGATACATACATTGAAGTTTTTGAACTAAATGTTTGAAGATCCTCAAAAGCCGTACATCCACGATTAGCGCAATATTAAAGGCCCAGGATTCCATTATCCCACGCGAGCGCGTACGTCCTGAGGGATGTCAAAGGAAATTCACGTAAGTACACAGAATACGTTTGCAACTAGATGTTGATTGTTGGAAGTACTTACAGATTTTTTTGGACTATTAAGCAAAGGTAGAAAAGGTTCCAAAAATGCGTAAGTAAAAACCTAATTTGTTTTGAACGAGTGATGTCTGTGATGTCCACTGAACTAATAATAAGGGGTACCTTGGTTAACCGACTACGGCAAAGTGAAAGGAGGGTTGTTTGTTAGCAAATTTGTATTTTTCAGCAAATGTTGCAACTCAGAAAAAAAATTGGCGCCGAATGTAATGTAACGCCTATAACTATTGTCCGCTGAATATGACACCCGCGCGCACCAACACGAATAGATACTTCTGGGTTCGAACTAGAACAGATTGGCGGAGGTCTCTCAGAGATCTCCTCCGATTTCGTAAGGCACACACATTCACGAAGCTTAAAAAATTACATATGTATTTTTTGAGCAGTCGTGCAAAAAAGGATTTGTACCAAAATTACAGATAAATCAAATCTTTTATCTGACTGACTAAGAAATACACATGACAGCACGCGATCAGCGAGCAAATACCTAACATTTCGGCGAGGTTACCCAAGCAAGGGTTTCTTCGATTTCGTACTCCGGTAATCAGAAAATTGAGAAGAAATTGCGAAGAGAACGCCCCGATAAGGTCACTGGGCGGGAATTCATTGATTCCAGAGAATCCGCTTTCGGTTTAAGATTATGAATCATTTGTTTTAGATTTATTTTGTAGGTAACTTTTGCTTTATATAGGTAGACTTTAAAATAAAATGTAGATGGAACCTAAATAAAGCGTCGGTAGCTTAGTGGTTAAGGAGTCGGCCTTATGATCGAGAGGTCCCGGGTTCAAATCCACTCATCACCCATTACACCACCAACCTGAACCCACTCCTAGCACAATCAATTTAGCTTAGTTGGAAGGGTTAAAGAAAATATTAGTAACTTCGGTTCTAATATTATTATTTTTTTTAAGTCTAAAGAAATGACTACGTTCATCATCATTAGATAGTATAAAACAAAGTCACTTTTTCTGTCTGTCCCTATATAATCTTATATCTTTAAAACTACACTACGGATTTTGATGCGATTTCTTCAAGTGGAAGGTTAATATGTATAATACATGCTTAATATAGTAGATGGTGCAGCGGGAACGGGATCTGACACCACGCGGGCGAAAACATATTGGTGGTACAGTTAGCTTCAGAAAGATGTTGACGTACAAAGTACTCAAAATGATCTTAATTTCGTTTTTAACCCCCTTCCAGTTGACTGATTGTTTTGATATTTGGTACACACCTTTATTTGGGACAATAATACTGTTTAAATGAATAAAACAGTTTGATTTCCTCATAATACAAGAGTTTTAAGATCATTAATAGTGTAACACTCACCGGGATATTCACCATGTTCATAGTTTTTATTTGGTAACCGATATTTCGGCGCCGTGATCATGGCGCTTGAGACAGCGCCGAAATATAAATAACAGTACCAAATAAAAACTATGAAAAATACACAAAAATACACAAAACTAACACAAAACTATAAGGTTCAAGATTCAGAGATTATACCTGAAATATTGGCGTCGGAAGTGGAAAAATCTATAAAAAGCCAAAAGTTGGAAAAAGCTCCTGGTCCAGATAAAATAACAAATGAGCTTATGAGAGGCAACATTAAAGAACTAAGCCCAATATTAGCAAGAATCTTTAACGAATCTCTATACACTGGTCACATCCCAAGTGAATGGGCAGAATCGCACATAATTCTCCTGCACAAAAAAGGTCCAAGGGACGATGTAGGAAATTACAGACCCATCTCTCTCATTTCTAATGTGTACAAGGTTTTCGCTAAAGTCATCCTGGACAGAATATCAAAAACACTCGACGAAAACCAACCTGTGGAACAAGCAGGGTTTCGGAAAGACTTCAGCACAATTGATCACATACATACAGTCAAACAGCTCATACAAAAATACAATGAATACAACAAAACTATCTACCTGGGTTTTATAGACTACTCCAAGGCTTTTGATAGCCTTAAGCACGAATCCGTATGGCAAAGTCTGGAGGAGCAGGGGGTCCAAAATGCTTATGTTAATATCATCAAAAACATTTATAGAGAAAGTAAAGCTAGAATCAAGCTAGAATCTATAGGAGAAATCTTTCCAATCCACAGAGGTGTCAGACAAGGTGACCCACTATCACCAAAACTGTTCACAGCAGTGCTTGAACAATTGTTCCGAAAATTAAATTGGGAGCACATGGGGTTAAACATAAATGGAGCACGGTTAAGTCACCTGAGATTTGCAGACGACTTAGTTATATTGGAAGAAGACCCACACATACTGGAATCCATGATACAAACTTTAGTGGACAGAAGCAAAGAAGTGGGATTGGAAATAAATACAGGAAAAACTAAAATGATGACCAACTCATTACCCGTAGACATAAACATCAACGGACAAAAACTCGAATATGTGGAAGAATATGTGTATCTCGGCCAAATAATATCGATACATGACCAGATGACCAAAGAAATAAACAAAAGAATTGCAACAGGCTGGAAAAAGTATTGGGCCTTAAAGGAAATTATGAAAAGCAAAGAACTGGGATTGAAGATAAAGAAAAAGACTTTCGATACTTGTATTCTACCTTGCATTGTATATGGTTGCGAAACCTGGGCCCTAACGAAACATCATAGGGACAAACTAGCAAGATGTCAGAGAAGTATGGAAAGAAGTATGCTGGGTCTAAAAATAAAAGATAAAGTTAGAAGTATAGATATCAGACAAAGAACCAAATTAACAGACATACTATCACGTATAGACCAACTAAAATGGAGGTGGACATAGGGTTACCATCCGTCCGGATTAATCCGGACATGTCCGGACTTTTCGACACTTGTCCGGACTTTGTCCGGCTCCCTAACTTGTCCGGATTTTTTTCAATTAGATTAAATATGAGAAAGAAAAGTACATACCTACTATGTAATATCAAAAAAGTCTTTAATCTTTATTACTTAACCTGTCCTTTATCTATAATCAAAATATAAAATCTTCTTTAAAAATCTACATAAGGATCAAACAATAAATCTTCTTGCAAACCAACTAGTATTCATAGTATAAAATAATTTCTTGAAAAAAAATCAAACTTAATTTATACTTTTCAGCACTAGATACTTTACTGAGTACCCATCATCATCATCATCAGCCCGCGGCAGCCCATTGCTGGACATAGGCCTCTCCCATGACACGCCACTTAGCCCGGTCTTCGGATGTCCTCCCCCACTCCCCACCAGCCACTCTGCGTATATCGTCGCTCCATCTAGTCGCAGGGCGCCCCACACTACGTTTGCCGGTTCCCGGTCTCCACTCAAGGACTCATTTATCCCAACGGTTATCGGTCCTACGGCAGATATGGCCAGCCCACTGCCACTTCAGCTTGCTAATTCGTTGAGCTATGTCGATAACTTTAGTTCTCTGCCGAATTACTTCGTTTTGGATTTGATCCCTCAGAGATATACCGAGCATAGCTCATTCCATATCACACTGAGCGACCTTGAATTGGTGGACCAACCGTATCGTAAGTGTCCACGTCTCGGCTCCGTATGTCATTACAGGTAGAACGCACTGGTTATAGACTTTTGTCTTAAGACATTGTGGGATGGGCGATGAGAATACCTGACGAAGCTTTCCAAATGCAGCCCAGCCCAACTGTATTTTTCTTTTAGCCTCACCCTCAAAGTTGTTTCTCCCTAGTTGGATCATCTGCCCTAGGTATACATACTCCGAAACAATCTCGAGGGGAGTTCCGTTCACAGCAATCGGCTGCAGGTCAACGTGCTCGCTGAACATGACGTTGGTTTTATCCAGGTTCATCCGGAGGCCCTGAGTACCCAGGTTCATTTAAAGTTATCTTTTAGAAATCTTCTCAACTCATATTTTAAGGTTGTATTGAATCATTAGCAATGATTTTTATTATTTTAGTGATCAGTTGGGCGTGTCAAATGTAGTATATTGTGTATATTATACTGTCATATAGATGGGTTTGTATATACATTTATGATGATGACTTTAATATGAATGAGCCACCTGACCCAAGGACTGGCCTTAGGACTGAACCTAAAAATGTGCTCTATACGCGCGGTACATGTTTCTGGGGTGTCTTTTGAGGATAACACGGGTTGCTACTGCTATGGACGAGCTCCAATTCACCAAGCATATATTATTACTAGCAAACAATCCACGGGTGCCAGGGCCTCATTTGTCTCGTATATCATGCCTATATCTTGGGATTGGGACACGTTTCTTGGACCTAAATTGCGTGACAAATAATGAAGCCCTGGTGCGCGCGGATTGAATTGTTATAATTTATATTTTATGAATTTGAACTCGTCTACCGCAGTAGCACCCCTGCTATCCTGAAAAGACACCCAAGAAACGTGTAATGCGCGTTTAGAGCACATTATGTTTAAGATATATAAATGTCCCGAGCAATACCATGCCATTGCAAGTGTCCGGATTACGGCGCGCTAAGGAGCGCGCCTCCTCATTCCGGGGGCGAGTCGGGGACACCGTTGTCCCCCCTCCCGAGGAGGGCTAGACCGTAAGGGATGGCCCTGGGTCAGCCGCGGTGCGAAGGGTATGTCGATGACAACCTCATCTCCGGCCTAGCACCACGACCCACAGTCGGCGTGCGGTTTTAGTCGGTTCGAGTCCAACATAACCTCCCCTTCCGGCTCCGACAGGGGGGTATCCGAGGGGATTTCCGCACGAAAAAAAAAGTCCGGATTTTTATCGAAATGTCCGGCTTTTTGTCAGGACTTTTCAAATTCCTAAATGGTAACCCTAGGTGGACAGGACATATGCTTCGCTGCCAAAAAAGAAAATGGAGTACACAGGTGACAGTTTGGTACCCAAGGGATGGCACTAGGAGTAGGGGCCGCCAAGTGACAAGATGGGAGGATGACCTAAAAATGACACTGGGACCTCTTTGGATGAGAGTAGCGGCAGATAGGAAGCAGTGGAAAGTGTTGGAGGAGGCCTTTGCCGTAAGGCATACCGAAACTAGGGATATACTTTAGTATTAAGCACTAAACTATTTTTAATAATTATTCAAATATCTATGTGTGTAATTTAATTATCAAATGAAAATTGTAAATTAATTTCGGAAATAAAGGCTATATTATTATTATTATTATTATTACCAAATAAAAACTATGAACATGGTAAATATCTCGGTGAGTGCTACCCATTAATGTCTATCTCCCTGCCATGCCATGGTTTTCCCAAGCGACTACAATATAGGGTTCTTCAAGAGGGGCATTAGAAGGTTTCTTCAGGGTAGGCAGCGCGAGTGTAACGCCCCTGGTGTTGCATACGTCCATAGGCCGCGGTAACCACTTTCCATCAGGTGGGCCGTGTGCTTGTCTGCCACCTAAGTGGTATAAAAAAAAATGACCATGTCAATCTCAAATCATATAGTTTTAAGACCATTTTGAGACTTCGTTGTCAAGATATTTATGATGCTGACTGTACGCAGTTCGCCGGGTCATCTGAAAAGAGAGAAACTTCGCCGACCGAGGACGTCTGTGTCCTTAAAAGCAGTTAAAGTATAATCTAGAATATTCAAGATTGCTTAAAGGTAAGCATGTTCCATTGTTGATCGTAACAACCAAAAACAACAGTAGTAGATGGTGATTAAATGCAGCCTATCAACGATGAAAAAAAGGCGCATTTTTGGAGGGAAATGTGGCAGAAAATTTGTTGTTTATATTCGAGCCCACGCGGTGAGTTGAATTCGAATGTGATTTGGGATTCGAATATGTTATCTATGGCGAATTAAAAAGGTTATATGTTGCTTTAAAAATGCTACAACTGAGCAGTATTTTTGGGAATACAGTTTCAGTATCCATATCCACACTAATATTATAAATGCGAAAGTAACTCTGTATATCTGTCTGTCTTTCTGTCTGTCTGTCTGTCTGTATGTTACGCTTTCACGCCTAAACTACTGAACCGATTTTGATGAAATTTGGTATAGGGGTAGCTTGAGAAAGGACATATTATAAATGCGAAAGTAACTCTGTCTGTCTGTCTGTCTGTCTTTCTGTCTGTCTGTATGTTACGCTTTCACGCCTAAACTACTGAACCGATTTTGATGAAATTTGGTATAGGGGTAGATTAGACCTTGAGAAAGGACATATTATAAATGCGAGTAGAATAGAACCACCCCATCTCTGCTTGTGAGTGTCGTAAAAGGCGACTAAGGGATAGGGCTGTTCTCCATCCTACAGTAAACATACAACAATAGCCGCTTGATAGTTATAGGCTCGCCCCCTATTAGGTGGGAGCGAAAATCATAGTTTCGCCAACTATGACATTTGTTTGTTTTAATACACCTCTGCCACACCTTCGGAGATTTGCAGGCGTGAGTATATGTACGTACCTATGTGTAATAGATATTGTGTTGAGGCCATGTCATATTTATTACCATTTGTCATCAATAGTAGTAGTAGGCCTTTACATCTTAGGTAGATGATTTAAGCAGTATCTATGTGGCAGGCAGGCTCTAGTATAGCAGGCTATAGTCTGATACGGGAGTGATAGTACCGTCCGCATGATTGGCACCTAAACTGCGGGTCAATACTATTGACTTATTTAACTCATTCTCATCATCCTCACTATACAGCCGCGTCAGGATTACACCTGAGGCCTTCTCCTCGGAACTCTTCGTCCCTTTTCTGAATTTTCCTCCTCCACTTCTCATGGTCTTAGGAATCCAGGATAGTATGACACCTAAAATACAGGCCCTATTATTATTAGGCCAATAGTTTAGGAGATACGAATACAAAATCTAATGCAAATTTCACAGTCGAAATATTTCCCTTATAAAAAGACCATTGGCAATCCTCTACAATGTCAAGCCAGCATTTCTTAAGTCATTATGGTAATTAAGCTATACCGGCACGCACCATCAATGCTATTTCACGATATCAACTTCTAGTAGTCTAGTAGTGAAATTACAACTCATTGGTCCATCCTTATAAAATGTCGTATTATAATACTAGTAGGATTAGCCATCGTTTGAGGATATGACGGTAGGTACACATCCCTAAACTCAACGACTCTTGATCTCTTAATCTCAATGATATGCAATGCGACCGTTTTACACTAACTATAATGACAATCATTTCGCAAACTTTGGCTTCCGCTTAACCCTTGCACAAATTAAGGCCGTTCCGGATTGGACCACTAGTTCTAACATCATTATGGGTAAGTTTATAGGTGCTTCAATAAAGAAATAGGTGGACCTCGTCGCGAATTCTACCATTCAAAATCACGAATTTCGAATGGTAGATTTCGAATAGAAAACATGTGTTAGAAACAAAAAAACATTTTTTACGTCACACACAATTATGTATGTGTATATAAGTCAGCAAAGTTTACATTTGTGCTTAAAATTGTAATGTTAGTGAGCTCAAAATTGTAAACCTATCGCCAAATATATTGCCTATTATCCGCAGACTTTGTATACTATCCGTTTCGCCATACGGATAGTCACAGGAATCGGAATCGCAAATATTTTCATCTATACACATACACAATCCAGAAAAGGATTTTGCCCAGTTACTACGCAATATGTGTAAATAAAACAAACGCTGGCGACTGCCCGCGGAATCCGGGCTAATGTGAAAGCTTTTGTTGTACTGAATTATGCAAATTTAATTTAAATAACTGACTTTGTTAGTTTGGCCGCACGCCACTTGAAGCGAGCGTTTGGATGGACTGGCTGCCGGTGTGAGCGCGACCTAGGCGTGTTAGGGATGCCACGTTTGAGATTTAACACATTTAATTCGCGCTTGGTTCACGGCAGTGTAGAATTTGGCCTCCCCATCTCTTCCCATACGGTGTCGTCAAGGTGACTAAGCCCTATCGGCTGTTTAACATCAGACAGATATATACAGCCCAAACTCAGCCACAGATATTTTTTTTTATGAAGGACACGTCAATTTGACTACACCTCGCCCGATGGTAAGCTAAAGGCAAAGTCTCGGAAAGAGGGTCACCATTGTAAAAATGTATCATGTTAAAAGTGGTGGCACTCAACTTAACGGCCTCATCAGATACCTTTTCACGCCCCGCTTAAAGGACCCGGGACTGTAGGAAGAAGGAAACACGTGTGCTGGCAGGGAGTTCCAGGTCTTAATAGTGCGGCATAGGAATGAATCACTGAAACGCTTGCGTGATGAGTCACTGAAATGCATGGCTCAAGTCAATAATAGTGCCCGAAATACGGCAATAGACTAACCCCCTTTTCATTACATTCACGTAATGAAACGTCACGTCTAGAAACAGTACTTTTATGGGTGCTACTGTCGTTTGACCTCTCAATCCCGAAATCAGCAGTAGGTATCTACACTATGAAAAAACTTGTGTGCACTGTTTGCAGAGCAGAACCCATGGAAATCGAGACAACCCTTGCGTGTTGGTGTTTTGGAGCGTGTCGCGTGGTCGCCCTCGGAAACAACCTTACATATTTGTGACGTCACTTCTAAGTAATAACAATTTATAAACCTTTTTAGTCGATTTCATGTTCTAAGATGCGAATTATAGAGAAGTTATGCATTGTGGACGAATATCCAAATATTTTGGTAAGTTTCTTTCGATGCAAGGAATTCAATTACGTCAGGAAAAATGGATTGCTCAGTTGAGGCTTGAAGCCACGACCTTTATCTTACAGGGGGAATGCTCTTCCAACTGAGCTACTGAGCCACACCTGAATCAATTAAAATTTCCCTTCTCTTTATATCTGTCTTTAAAGCGACGACGGTGGAGTCATCTACCATCACTCTTACGAACTGTTGGAACTAATGAATGATTTTTCAACCATTTTTAAACATTGATTTTTGATTACTCCGCCCAAATATTGGAATGTAATTTTATATCATATATTATGCTAACTATACAATTCAATTTCTTATGTAATCAAATTGTATAATAAGCAAAATAAATGGTATTAAATTTCATTCAAAGATGGACAGAATTGTTATGTAGACTGAGTGAAACTCCTGAAAAATATGGAAATAATTTTATCATCTAACGATTTTAGTATAAGAAGTTTTTGAATAGGTGTTTAGGTGGCAGACAGGCCTGATGGGAAGCGGTTACCACTACCGATGGACGTGGCATCATCAAAAGTGTCAGAGACATGTAATCACGATAAACATACATCAGGGCAGCTGGGTGTATTTGTAAACTGCATTCACAGATTTTGGAAAAATCGTACAAACTAAATTATGCCAATCGATCCCCAAATCGAACCTTAAAAATCCCCGTCTTTTTTTTCTTGCGGAAATCCCAACGGATACCTCCCCCACCGGTGCCAGAAGGAGAGGTTATGTCAGACTCGAACCGACTAAAACCGCACGCCGACTGAAGGTCGTGGAGCTAGACCGGAGGTGAGGTTGTCTTCCACATATCCCTCGCACCCGGGTGTCAAAAATACACCCTGTAATCGACGCGACGGTCTTTACATTAGGGATTAAAAATAATTATTATTATTATGGGTGCAGGTAAGTCTCGTCACAACATCTTGTAATTTTATACAACTTGACAACACAAACTTAATTCACTTCAGAAATATTATCATGGCGCCTCCTTGTTAAGTTATTCCGGAAGTTGGCAGCACTGGGAAGTATCTCCTACATTAAAATTACGTAAAT
The DNA here is from genome assembly GCA_914829495.1 of Eilema sororculum. NCBI lineage: Eukaryota > Metazoa > Arthropoda > Insecta > Lepidoptera > Erebidae > Eilema > Eilema sororculum. The sequence continues at coordinate 6,867,195 of OU618543.1, forward strand.
ATTTGAGGATCAAACGAACTTAACAAGTGAAGTTCGATCATAATTATGTGAGCAGCTTCATTCGACGCGATTTACGTTTAACATGGTGTAGTAGCGCTATCGACTGTAGGCCTTGCACGATGGTTTAAAGTTTTTTTTTTTTTTTTTTTTTTGGTAACCCCAATGGTAGGGTAGGTTATAAATAACGCGACCTACTAAAATTTCTTCATTTTGTTCGAAGTTATTCACATTCTTTATTTTTGAATCGATCTGGGGGCAGGGCTTTTAATTATTTCAAAATTCTAAGTTATTAAAATATCAATCGGGTGGGAATAGGTAAATCGCGTCGAATGAAGCTGCTCACATAATTATGATCGAACTTCACTTGTTAAGTTCGTTTGATCCTCAATTATGCTTCGCAGCTTCATTCTTTGCGATTTACGTTTAACATGGTGTAGGATGTTTAGAGCAACGATTTTAAAATAAATATAGCTAATAATGTACATGAGCATGTAAGTGGGAATGTATAATAAAAATATACATTTTCAATAATTAATCACCATTTATTAATTACAATAATTACACAGCAATTGCAAGATTTATTGTAAATGAGAGGAGCCAAGTAAAGATTCAGCGAATACATTGTTGTTTACAACATCTTTATTATAGAAGCGAGCAAAAACTGATGATGAATCGGACCATCCCGCAGTCTTCTTGATCACTTCTATACTTACACCTAATTTATTTGCCTTTGATGTGGCCGCATGTCGTGTACTGTGCGCGGAAAATATCGAAGTATCTATCCCACTTTCTTGTAATGTGTCTTTTAACCAATGGCTAATAGTTTGAGAACTAATACTACAGTGTGGTTTTTTAAAGCTTATAAATACACTGTTGTTATCATTACTGCGTAATAATTTTGTTCTAGTTAGATACATCTGTAAGCAACGAGCCGGACAAATCTCTGGCCGTGCATTATAAAATGGAAGCCTTAATACTGGCTGCAATGAGTTTAGTTTTGTTGTTTTTATAACATCAGATATTTTTATTAAAATTTCCTTAGAGTTTATGTAAATGTTATTAATTTTTACTAGGGATAAGGTCTGTACACGATGTGCAGTCACTAGAACAATCAATGTTAGAGTTTTCTTGGAGAGAGTTTTTAAATCAAGTTCTTCATTTGGCCATTTTTGGGCAAAAAGTCTAAGACGATCTTGGGGTCCCATGTAATATTGTATTTTGGGTTTGTCGGTCTTAATTTAAATACTCCCTTCATAAAACGCTTAAGTCTATCATCATCCAGATTATTTCCTAATAATAAGGATAAAGCGGATTTATATGAATTTATTGTCCCATACTTTGCACCTTTATCAAATATTTCAGTCAGGAAATGAATTATTATTGGTATAGATGCACTTTTATAATCATAGTTATGTAATTGACAGTAATTGATCCAAGCATTTACACAGCCCTCATATTGTTTATATGTATTATCTGACAAGGATGCAAGCATAATTTCCACCGACCTTGGTGACAAAAATTTCTTTAGTAGAGTCTGCCGGACAATCTCGCGGCAACCAGTGTTAGAGTTCGATGAAGGTTGTGAGGTAATCTGTAACGACATTTTAGCAAATTACAGTCTGGTAAAAAATAAATAACCTCGGAATTACATATTCTATTAAATAATGGAAACCAAACTTGCGTTGGCCAGTATGGGACAACAACCACACCCTCCGCTTTTTCGGATATAATTTTTTGAATCACTTTCAGAATCATTGAAAATGGTGGAAAGGCATAAAAATTTAAATTTTTCCATGAAATGGTAAACGCATCAATAGCCCACGCATCGGGCTCGTTTTTCCAAGTAACAAATTTATGACATTTAGAATTACAACGACTGGCAAATAAATCAATCTCTGGTGTACCCAGCCTACGTATAATTTCTTTAAATGCGTGGTCACCTAACTCCCACTCAGTATCCTGAATTTTCTTTCTAGATAGCTGATCAGCTTCACGATTATCGTTAGTATTAATATACGAAGCCATGACTGTAATGCGTCTCTTTTCGCACCATTGCCAGATATCTCGAGCTTCATCATTTAGGTGTGGGTATTGTACGCTACCCATTCTGTTAATACATGAAATAGCAGTAACATTATCAATCCTTAATAATATCTCACAGTCAAAATAATCTTTAGCGAAGACTTTTAATCCGAAATAGGCTGCTTTAAGTTCTAACTGATTAATATGCAAATTAACTTCATTATCTTTCCAATGACCATAAGACTCTTCCCCATTACAATACGCACCCCACCCGGTTGATGAAGCGTCGGTGTAAATTTCCATGACGTAATCATTGGTTTTAATTGGAGAGTAACCAATATCAGCATTATGTAACCACCATGATAGATCTTCCCTTATAAACTCCGGTAAGGTGATAGTTTGATTGTAACTAAAATGATTTAACAAGGCTTTAAATTTTACTTGTTCTAGTAATTTTGTACGCATCCAAGAATACTGTATTGCTGGACATGCAGACACTAGAAAACCAATTACTCTAGCAAACTCACGTAACTTACATTTCCGAATATCTAAACAATGTTGTACGCTATCCTTTATTTTATCTTTTTTATCTGTGAGTAGTTCTATTATCATTTTTTGGGAATCAAAGATAAAACCTAGGAACCTGCATCGAGTTCTAGGAATTAAACAACTTTTTTCCCTGTTTATGAAGAAGCCTAATTTCTCTAATAATGTACATGTATGGTCTACATTAACACGACAGTCATAAAAATCTTGACCGATGCAAAAAATGTCATCTAAATAAATTACTGATATCAAATTTCTGGACCTTAGGTACTCAATCACAGGTTTCATTAGTTTTGTAAAGACATACGGAGCTGTGGATAGGCCAAATGGTAAACAATTAAATTGGTAAAGCTTATTGTTATAATTAAAACGTAGGTATTTTCTGTGACATTCAGAAACATTAATAAAAAAGTACGCATCCTTTAGGTCCACTGAAGCCATGTGACATTCATAACTGATTAATTTAACGGCTGATCTATAATCTTCCATTTTGAAGTGATGCGTTTCTATATATCTATTTAGTGATTTTAAATTTAATATAAAACGCTTTTCACCGTTTGGCTTGGGTACTAAAAATACGCTAGAAATGAATTCACCTTCGACATGAGAACATTCTGAAATGGCATTCACCCTTACCAACTTCTGAATAGCCTGAACAAATTCCTTATGCTCTTGCTCTGATTTTGACATAGTACTAGGACTATTGGTTTGAATTGGAATGGAAGTAAATGGGATTGTATATCCTTTTATCCATGATAATAGAATAGAATCATTCGTTATTTGAGACTACTGTGGGTGAAAATACTGTAAACGACCAGCGTATTGAGTTACCTGAGTATTTAACGTTGATAATTCTTCCTCGCAGGTGAAGAAGTTTTTGGGGGAGGCACACGCTGACGTGGATGCGTCGTGACACGCGGTTGACGCGATGTTTGACGTCCTCTTGATGACTCGCTTGTTCTGTATGGTGGTTTCCTTTGGATTGGACCCCTGGAGTTTACATTATTATGGCGGCTCTTATGAATGTTCCTAAAATTTGTATTCTTACTTGAAGATGCAGCAGGGTTAGTTTTTTGCAGAGATTCTCCTGTCTTCTGAACAGATCTTGCAGTTCTAAGGCTTTCTGCTAAAACCTCACCAAACAAATACTTATCCCGGTTAGTGTTGGCTAGAGCATCACGAAGTTGTGAATTAATGGAGCTCATAACTATACTACGACGAGTCTTAGTCTCAATGTTATGACTATCGCATAATATGCGACATGCATCACTAAGCGGTTGTAATAGCGCCTGCTTAGAGGACTCGTTATGTAGAATCATCTCCGTGAGGCTGGATAATGCGGCTAACGCGACTCCAATTTGATTTTGTTTTTGTTGTAATGTGACATCCCTCTTGACTAGGATGTCTGAAAGCGCAGCTTTAGCTTCAGGGTTTAGAACTGGAGCCACGAGGAAATTACAATTAGCCGGGATACTATATTTTTTGAGAAGTGATTCTTTTATTTCCTTGGGCAATCCTTTCAGCAATATATCTTGCCAACGAGAAGCGATATCATTGTGGATATTTTTTCCCAACACCGTATCTAATTGTGGTGCTTCACCGAGAATTAAAAGAACATCCTCTTCTAATTGCGTATCTTCTTGTTGAGGCAATGAACTACATGGTTCAGGTATTGGGTTCTGTTCTGTAGTGGCCGGTTCTACGCTGATAGGTTCACATAGCGATGTTTGAGGTAAGGGAGAAATCAAGCTCGGTGTATTCTCGATATACTCTTCCGGCATAATGACTGGTGAGCTTGTATGTGACCACATGGGTAACCCTTGCTCCTCCGGTTCTGAAAAATCATTTTTTGTTTTACTTCTAGAACCGATGCACTACTTTATTGGCGACGGTAGTTGTAATATGATACTTATAACCGTCAACAACGGTAATTAATTTTTGTGATTAGATTATGCGTCAACGACGGTATCTATTTATAAAATAGGTAAAAGATAACCACCAACGGTTTTAAATTAATTATTTGTGGTTATATGCAATAATTTTTAATCGCCAACGACGAATTAAAAATCATTATATAGAAATTAATACGTCAACGACGGTATTTGCACTTTCATAGCCGCCAACGACGGTTAAAGTGTATGTTATATAATTATAATGATTTTGTAATCGCCAACGACAATTAAAAACCATTTCACCAAGACAGAGTTGAACACTTATTTAGGTAAATGGTGACTTACCGCTATCTTCCGAAGAAGATATAACACGTTTGCGACGCTGTAACTTTCGTTCCAGTTTTTTAATCTTCTTTGTGATTTTTGCTTCCTCTTTTTCTCGAAGTTTCCTTTTATTCCCCATCTTCACTTTTTAATAATAATATTTAGTAATACGAAAATTCAATGCGAAGGCTACGGCACGATAACACCGAATGAAGAAATTTTAGTAGGTCGCGTTATTTATAACCTACCCTACCATTGGGGTTACCAAAAAAAAAAAAAAAAAAAAACTTTAAACCATCGTGCAAGGCCTACAGTCGATAGCGCTACTACACCATGTTAAACGTAAATCGCAAAGAATGAAGCTGCGAAGCATAATGTGTTTCAATTACGGCACTGCGACAAAAATGTTATTTTAGTTCGCAAACTTATGAGGGTATTTGTATATAAGCGTAGGTATAGTTAATGTAGATCTACCCGATCAACTTTTTCGATCTACCCTCACTGGCATAAAGATAGTGGTAAATTAATTAAAACATTATTTATATTTCAATGTCAAAATAGTACAAAATTTATATTGACTTATAGCATTTACTAGCCTGGCTGTATGGAACTCAAAAAATGACGAGAGAGCACTATGGAGCCCGAGCAATGCGTGTGCTGAAATTCAAAATGACATTACCTACATTATAATAAATTTAAAAAATACAAAAACCCGACTGCTGTTTAAAATATCAAAACAGGTTTGATAACAGGCGGTACCCAATTGCCAATCATAAACCAAAAGAAAATTAATGGCTACCGCCTCTTGTTTCGATCTTTTAAACAGCAGTCGAGTATTTTCTATATTTTTAATTATTTATTTTATTTTATACCTGTTTTATATATATTTTTGTAGTCGCCTTTTGATTTCCTTCATTTTGATGCCCTACTCGATAAGTTTGGAGAATATTTTTTTGACAGCACAAATTTTGGCGCCATAAATCCAATTTTTTGACAGCACAAATTTTGGCGCCATAAATCCAATTTTTTGACAGCACAAATTTTGGCGCCATAAATCCAATGCCCACACATTTTACTGCACACATTTTATGTATCCTTTAACACTCGGGAGATGAATACATTTCATGTACCACATTACCCTCGCTGACGCAGTCGGGCAAAAGGGCACGCTATCAGACCGGGCGCTACAGGTTAAAATAAGTATAAATGATCGAATACATAGGGAAAAAGAATCTTCTCGGGCGGGACTCGAACCCGCAGTCTTTCCCTTACAGGGGGAATGCCTGACCAATTCGGCTACCGAGATGCGCGATAAGATTCAAATTTCCCATCTTATACGACTTTAAGGCGACGTGGCGTCATCTACCAATTTTCTTACGAACTATCGGAATCAATGAATGATGTTACAATCATTTTTAAACATTGATTTTTTAATAACTGAGCCCAAACAATTGAAGGAATTTTACAACATTAAGTATGCTAACTATACAAATCGAATACATAGGAAAAAATAATCTTCTCGGGCGGGACTCGAACCCGCAGTCTTTCCCTTACAGGGGGAATGCCTGACCAATGCGCGTTCGAGTCCCGCCCGAGAAGATTCTTTTTCCCTATGTATTCGATTTGTATAGTTAGCATACTTAATGCTGTAACAATTCATTCAACTGTGACATAAGTTTTTTTAACAGCATAGAAGTAATTGGATGCACTACGTTTTTCGTAACTGCTGCACAGATGCACATAAGTGCCCGACATTTGCTAACTAAACTAAAACTCATCCGAGTTACAAATTAATTTGATGCCAACGAAACTCGAGTTCAAAACTAACACTGAAGTACAGTCGACAACAAAATCGCCTTCGTTTTAAAAGCTTTAATAAAATATTAAATAAAACTTGAATGTCGGATTATCAATCTTGACCTGTAAATAAATTATTCTACAATATGCTAGACAGCAAAGCAAGCATAACTTAATTAGCTTGAATTAAGGGTTCTAGACAGGGGAAAATTTATTTACTTTTTTTTAATAAACACGTATTTTACGTATCATAAATATGGAAAATAAATATTCAAAATAATGCAGATAAAGATATTCACTCATACAAATATTTACACAGAGCTGGAATCGAACCCGCGATTTTCGACGTAGTATTCAATCTTTCTACCGTTTCGCAACATGTTTTATACAGCACAGTTCAGTAACTTTTGTTGCCGACTGTACCAAGTAATCATATAACATTCGGAAGCTGTAAACAAATCCCAAACGAGTGATGACCGCCATTTGCTTTTAACTACGACCGCCGAGGGGCCCATAACGTTCTGAAAGAAGATATGAGATCTCCATTCCTCAAGCTCATTTCTGTTTTAATATGTCCGAAAATATATGCACATGGAGTCTGTTCTGTAGCTATAGTTTTTCATACCACACAACAAAAAGCAACTGTTGGTAAGTAGGATGTATGATATAAGATACATTATAGTATACTCTAGAATAACATATGGCCATTTTTTATCCCTGGAATAGATTCCTATGGTTCGGGAACCAGGCTCTGTAGACGAGTGCCAATTGAGTATTCTACTGACTAATCAAATTAGTTACTTTTACTAAACGTCAAAATGATAAGTTATAAGGTAACTTGCATGAAAAAAGGTTTAGTGACGTCATAAAATTTAATAGTCGAATCAGTTACTGATTTGTTTCACCTCACGAAGTTTTACCCCACATAAAAAAATCCGTATTCGCCCCACATTGTATTCCTTTTTAGCCCCAAACGTAATATTTATTTTGAATTTAATATTTTATTCTTGTTTCGTCCTTACTATTATAAGTTAGGTGGATGATTAAAAATAAATAAAAACTATAAAATAAGAACCGAGGCAATTTTTACCGCTGTTTTGCCATTCTTAATTTAATAAGCTCGGTTAGATAATTTATTTTAACTATAGGATATGGCTATTATCCTTTCGTTTCGTTCTTTCGTTGGCCGGCGTATCGTGGAATAGAATGAAAAATTTATGCGATGTCGAAAAACATCGGAAAAAATGAAATGCTCAAGTGTTACTTGAACTCACGACCTTTCCCTTACAGGGGGAATGCTCTTAAAACTGAGCTATTGAGCCACACCTGAATCATTTCAAATTTTCCTTCTCTTCATATCCGTCTTTAAGGGCGACGGTGGTGCCATCTACCAACATTCTTACGAACGGTTGGAAACAATGAATGATTTTTCAACCATTTTTAAACATTGAATTTTATGGGATTTGACTTATATGACAGTCGTATGTCATATACGTCAAATCCCTGTATGGGATTTCATCATTCTATATCAGCCAGCGAAATGCCACTTGTCCAAAGGGACTGATCAGATTAAGGCTAGAAATTAAAAACGATTTACTTAATATATCACAGCACCACCTCCGCTAGTCGTATCGTCATGTCGTCATCATTTTAAAGAACTTAGATCCATCTCTGTGTCAACCATTAAACTCATTATTATGCAAAAATAGTCAACAATGCATCATTTTTATTCCTCATTACATTTAACAGTTTCTAAACGAACTAAAATCGAGGTTAACGTGAGATTACATAAGCTTGAGAGATAATAAAATAACTAAACGTTTATTCTACTTATAGCAATCTTTTGAGTCATCTATTTTATCAACGGTAATGTTATATACTTAGAAAGCCGGGTAAGTATTTATATGTGACTCGACTCATACAAGTCTTTGGAGGCCGAGCCAACCTCATTTGCAAGCTGCTCCGCTCTGTAGACGTTTTTCTCATTGCACCTAAGTCAGACGGCATGGTTGCTAAAGGTCATACCCGAGGAGGGCCAGACCATAAGGGATGGCCTTGTGTCAGCCGGGGTGCAAGGGATATGTCGAAGACAACCTCACCTCCGGCCTAGCACCACGACCCACAGTCGGCGTGAGGTTTTAGTCGGTTCGGGTCCGACATAACCTCCCCTTTCGGCTCCGGCAGGGGAGGTATCCGTGGGGATTTCCGCACGAAAAAAAACTTTAATGTCATAAATAAACCAAATGGTGGAAATACCGTCTCAACGAAGAGGTTCCGTACTTCCTTTGTAGCACGATGAGGAACTGGAATCTTCTACCCGTAACCTCTCTTCTTTCTTACTCATTTAAGACGAGTTCTTGGGCAATTCATATCGCGGTTCAAACCGCTCACGGTGCGAAACGACTAAAGAACCTTACAAATCTCTTTATACAAAAAATACCTAAGCCGATGATTTCGGGACTTCGTGGTGCGCCTTTCTATAATTTGCGAGTTAACATCTTAGACAAATCTGTTGCTGGCCAGCTGACCAATTAAACCGTCTATCCAGAGTAAACAAATTTATAATAGACTGATAAGTATATGAGTAATATTGGTCAAGAAGAGCCAGGGGCTGCCGCAGCCAATCCCCGCAGTGATTAAACGGCTACAATATAAATGATGAAGGCTCGCAATTAAGCAGACTTGGCCGGCTCATCAATCACGTCGAGATATCTCCGGAACTGATTTTATTTTGCCATTTTTCTAGTAGCCCTTTCACTTGGGTGTATCTTGAGATACTTTACTTAAAAGTAGGGCCTTGGTACTGTTAGTTTACGAAAGTAATATTTCCCTTCGGCCATCTTTATTGTTGCAAGAAGACTGTTTGAAGAATGAATGAAGAATGCTTTCGATAAAACTAGGCTACATGTTTCCCTCTTCTTACAATCTCGGGTTCCTCAACGGGGCGTGAAAAAGCATATGTCCTACTTTGACCGCCATGATTATAGGATTGTCATTTGTCATCATTTGGAATGGTGCTTCATATCATCTGAACTTCACCCTCGCTTCTTACCATCCAGCAGGGAGCAGTCAATTGACAGACTGAATATGAAAAAAGCCTGTATTTTGGTTCAGTAAAATATAAAAGTTTTTAGAAGTTTTCCGAAGGCGACATTACGGTGAAGATCTGATGAAAAAAGTGTCTTTTCATTATAATAGAGACCAAAAATATGTCGGGGCATAACTATATTGTTCACTTCTTAAAATTTTCGAAAATATTGTGGTATTTGATTTATTCTCAAGGTTAGATTGTAATTGTTTTGAGGTAACCATACAGTTACGTCATAATGATAAAAAAACAGAATAGACCAAAGTATGCCTGTTGTAATGATACAGCGAATTCCTCCCCCGTACCTTTTACAGTGGAGATATTCTAAAAATGCGCCTTAATTTACCTGTAACAAAAACAAAGCATCATTAGATTACATGACAAAACCTTGAAACTTAAAGTAAATTTGTGGTAATTATGTAACATTTAAAACAATGAATTTTTTAAACGGTTTTTCTGCCTTTTTTTCGATGAAATCGAAAGTGCTTAAAAGAAAAGTCTTTAAAAAGAAAAAATAAAATAAACAAGTTGCAAAAGAAGCTTCGTTAAGAAATAAAACAAAATTATCGATTTTATCGTCACCTCGACGGTCGAATCTAAATCGAAAGAATTTTCAGTTGTATTCTGTTCAAACCATATTCGAGCCATCCCCAGTTATAGACGTTTCGATTGTTATTCAGCACCTATGGTCACGGGGACACAATGTAATCCTGTCAAATTACCATAGTGGCAATAAATAATTAATATTTAAATAAGAGAAAGTGTTTTTTTTACTTGATGATCATCGAATTATGTACATTTAGCTTAGCTGACAACTCGTCAAGGGTTATTTGAATCACTTACAAAAAAAGCAGTTTTAACAGACTCCATCAACTTAACCCAAGTTTTAGCCACAAGATCACCACGGAAACAATGTCGTGATTACACAACACAAATTTCGATAGCACCACATTGTATTAAAAGCTCATTACAGTTACGTAAGCCTCAGAGTCACGACGTCTAGGCACGACAAAGGTTGAGCGACATTACGTCCCGTCATCTTTCCTTTGAGCTGGTATAACTTATAAGTTTTGATATGTCTTCTACTTATGTATACTAGGCTCGCTGTAACGTACCTATAAAAAGTGATTACATACTTCTAATCATAAGTTTAAACTAATCACTAGACGGTAGGAAAATTGGGTACCTATCGCAAAAGACCATTGATATCATTAAAAAATACACACTTGTTTTTATTGTTGTCGTACAGATTTTGACATTTCAAAAAGGCGCGCTTTGGGACGCAGAAATTTGTTGTATCTGTATGATACAACAAATTTCTGCGTCCCATTCCAAATTCGAAATTCAAAACTCATTCCCATCTAATCCAGGAACCGTGCCAAATTATTATTTTTTTGTTCTAAACAGTTGATCTAGTAATTCATAAAAGTCATTGCCTATATCGAATAAAAATATTTTTAAATCGATTTTAGTTCTTGGGTGATATTGATTAGAAATTTGAAAAAGCAATAGCATTAGGTACAGGAAAAAAACAATGGGAAGTGAATGTGGATAAGATTTAATGGGCCGATGTTTTTATTGGCTATTGAGCACGTAACGTATATGTATTTGGCGAACTCATTCCGCGTTAAGATAACACTTTGATTGTTTTAATAGGGGCACGGTTTATTTGCGAAAACAGCCTTAAATCTATATGGGTACTTAAATTTTATGTAAGTAGGTGAAGGAAAGAACTCAAAGAGTTTCTGTTCCAATCTTCTATTTAGGTATAATAAAAACTCAAAAAGTTCTGGATCAATTTAGCTCAAATTTTAACAAATACTCGCTTCAGAAATCATACTTAGTTTTTTGCATCAGTACTTAGATAGAGTTACAATCAAGCTAAGGATTTTTTTACGAATGATTTCCCGGGTAAAACCGGGACTCGGGCCACAAGTGTATGTATTTTGATTCTACAAAGTAATAATACAAACCAGTAATGGTATTCGGTAAGACATAACGGTGTCTTATACAAGTAAGTATTTCGTCTTGTCAGTCAAAGATCGATGGCTATTTCAACCGATGCGTCATCCTGGGAGAAACAACTTAACTAGATTAAATTATTTGGTTTTTACCGCTACGCAATTGCGTACGAAATTCAATCGAAAAGACTTTTTTGACTGCCGAAGGAAGGAGGGTAATGTTTTTCGAGACTACGAGTATGTATGTATGTTGAAAATTACAAAACCAATTACAAAGCCGAAAGAAAATTAATGGGTACCACCTGCTATCAAACTTATTTCGATCTTTTCAGTGGCAGTCGGGTTTTTTTTTATCATTTGTTTTTTTTTCTTCATATACCCAAGTGTTTTCGTGGATACAGTACACTTCATTACGTCCCGTGGGTATGGAACTTACACGGCTTCTAAGAGATAATGAGATGGATGTTATAACATCTGACCGTAATCATATAATTAGTCCATGAAAAGGTACCTCGTTGATGGCAATAGGCTCGCTCACGTAATAACACGTATGGGTATCTAAATAAACATGTCCTATAAAAATGGCCGTCCCGTTCCAAATTAACGTTTCTATGTCCCGTTCCAAATTCAAAATTCATATTCATTTCCATCTCACCCAGGGACCGTGACTCAATTTGTTACGTGACATAGAAGGTGTGTCGACCAACCTATTGTCACTTACATTCTAGAAAGATTAGACTGAGTCACTTAAGAGGGAGTTTCTTACAGAGGACAATCACCTTTGAACGAATAATATACATGATGCGATCATGGTATAGATACATACATACCTTTGGTTTGCCTACCGTTACCATTATCAATAGTGCGTGTATTTAGATATCAGATAATTGGCATCGCATAAAAAATATAATACGCATGTCAATGACAGTGAATCGTTGACAGTCATGGCGACCAGTTTGTAGTTTGAAATGATGAATAACGAAGCGTGTCCAGTACAATGGGTGTGTTGTTGTGGAGTTCCTGGATAGTAACTAAAGATAGGCAGGGTATTAACACAAGTGCGTGTAGCAGGGTTGGCAGACGAATAATTTTTGTGCGTGCTATGCGGTTTAACAATAGAACAATTTCTGATTGTGAAATAAGTATCAACTTTCAATCTTTCCCGGTCCGATATACAATTACTTCTATCTATGTATACTTACTGCTAGACAAGATGTTTAGAACAAAAAATTTTTCATGGTTCCTGGGTAAGGTGGAAAAATTTTTTAAATTCCGAATTTGGAACGGGACGTAATTAACTCATATAGGTAGACGATTACGAGGCGTCATTGAATTTTGAATTTGGAACGGAACATACTTAGATGTCGTGGATGACATTACGAGCAGGCTATGAATAACATTTTAAATTGCGAATTCAGAACGGGTCGTACTTAGCTGTCATAGGTACCTAAAGATAGCATTTCGCAAAGGCACGAACACTTTTCGTAATGCCATCTGTAAATTATCACAGCTACAAAAAGTTGGTAGGTAGTCGGGTTCCATACTGTCCTAGTAGTGTGCAGGGCGGTCATTATTGTAAAAGAAAGAATCAGTATTTAAAAATTTATACGAAACATAACTGACTATTTAATTGCCAATGCACGTATTAATCTCACTGGACAGACTCACTATACATAATGTTCATTAATATCCCTGGACTTTTGCTGTACAGGATAAAAATAAAAAGAAACATAATATATTTAAATAAACCTAGTTGCACCTAAACCAGAATACACGAATCAACAAACAAGTTCGACTCCATGACGTGCTCAAACTCGTCTCAAAAGTTTATTCATGCACACAAATGTTCACAGTTAAACAGTACGGGTCGAGTATCGAACCTACGAACTCTATTCAGAATGCAGCCTCACTACAGTATTTACTCTGTCAACTAAGCAACTGAGCGAACAGTGGTCATTTAAAATCATTTCGTGTATGTGTATGTCCAGGAATTTACTTAAATACAATATCTACTGGAACGTAATGTCTCCACCATGCTTTTTAAATGATTTACAAACTAGCTTTTGCGCGCGGCTCCGCCCGCGTGGATGTCGGTTATCACCATCAAACATAGCCTTTGTCCTTTCTCATGGTCTAACTACCCCTCTACCAAATTTCATCAAAATCGGTTCAGTGGTTTAGGCGTGAAAGCGTAACCTTTAGACAGACAGACAGACAGACAGACAGAGTTACTTTCGCATTTATAATATTAGTATGGATATGGATATTTCAATGAAAATGAATCGCCAAAATATATCCATGTATGTAAACATATAACTTCCAAAGATCAAAACCAAATTGGATATTTTTTTTGTGTTCGTTATTTATCAAGAAAAAATTTCTCACCAACCAATCTACCATTGTTAACTAGAAGAAGCAGACGAGCGGCGCAAGGCGCACCCCCCTTAGTAGATACAAGATGGTGCCATACCCAGGGGCAGAGGGGGTATGACCAGTCAGCAAGGAAGTCTTAGACAAACATACACCCGGGAATCTGAAGAGTTAGCAGGCTAGCAGTTTGAGGCCCGTATTCTAAAATGACACTCAGGCTGAATCTCGATTTATCTGAGGATAGATTGTATAGGCAATCTGTCAAACAATCTGTCCTCAAATAAATCGAGATTCAGCCTGAGTGTCATTCTCGAATACGGGCCTTAATCGGTTCGAGTCCGAGATAATCGCATGCAAAATAGTTTAAAAAACTAAAAAACACGCGTTTAGAACGCACAAAAAATTATTGTTTTTCTTATTCCTGACAGCAAACCCTTTCATTTGATAATCATGGGGGTGGATTTCAACAGCCATTCCGCAATCTTGGGGAGTGCGCCATATTGGATTTGTAACGACGTTTCTTAGCGAGTCATGTAATGTCATCAGAACTCAGAGCGTGTGCAAAATTTCATCCTAATCGAAGACCGGGAAATGGGTCAAATTTTCTTACATATATACTTACAAGTGAAGCTTATAAAAGCGTGTTAATAATAATAAAAAGGTAGGTACTCATAACGCTTACTAACACTCCTTAGTAAAAAGTATTATACCGTTACAATCACTTAAAAAAAAAGTAATTAATTGAGTTCTTGGTAGGTCTGTCGTATGACTCCTGCATGCGTAGGAGTGCGTGTGAAGGAACTCAACGGTGAACAATATACGTGTATTCATTAGCCACCCACATGGCATTAAGTCTGGCCTCTTTAGTCGACATCTAAACGGCTAGTCACGTTGGCTCGACTCAATGTTTGGGTACCATGTTGTCGTTAATTAGAATAGGATATGTCTCTTTAGTATTTCACCAGAGCTTGTTCATTTTACTATATTCTTTAGTAAGTAGCAATACGTCGATATCGCGAACGGGTTATGGAGGTCAAATGACAACAGCTTCACAGTTAGACTTGGAAAAGAGGACCCCAGACTCCGAGGTTCATGAGAACCTATCGCAAGGAAAGAAGTACTCTATGTGTTGTAATCTGTCCCTGTACCAAATTTTAGCCAGATCTGACTCCCTGTTGCACGCTTCTATAGGTGGGCCACTTTCCGTCAGGTGGGCCGTGTTATAAGAAAACGTTCGAACATGAGTGTGATCGATTAATAAACATCCAATCATCATCACAAATTTTCACATTTAAAATATTAGTAGGATTTCAATATCAAGTGATTCAATATCATAAAATCATCTGTAATAGAATGCTGACGCCGAAGATACAGGACCTGTCCTACTTTTAGCGTCAGGAATACAAAATTTACTGCAAGTTACGCAGCCAGATTGTGATTTTAACAGTCGCTACCAGGCTTATGAAATAAATTAATATTACTTGTACACCGAAAGACCTTATGAGCGCCTCCGAAAAAGCAATCCAGGTAGCAGCACATTGGGAAAACAAAATTTGAAATTAGAAGCGCTTTCAATTCTACAGATTAAAAAAAAAAGGTTCGTTTACAAAGTCAGTGTTCATCAACTTCTAATGGCAACTGTACAAATTAGCAGTTGTAAAGGTGTGTAACTGTTTACACACAAACAGAACTCAAAGCTTAATTAAACTTAATCTAAAAACCCACAAACTACGAACTACCTTCCACTAACTCCCACCGGCCAGCTGGGTATTGTTCTACAAGTTAGTTCGGAGGCGCTCAGAGCCTCGGAAGTGCCTCGGGGCACGCGGGACCGATCCAACCGCTATATGTTCGCGCCACACCGGTAGAAATTCAGTTCTTTTTTCAAAGTATGCATATGAGTATGGTTGCCATAAAAAGTGTAATTTCAGGACACATGGCAAAGGTTTTTTTTTGTTTATTCTGAAATTGTAGTGTATGAGACTCCCATAAACTAAGCATAATGTGTTAAGCGATTTATGTTCATATTTTAAATGAGTACCTAAAATGAGTTGATTTTGTAATATACAGCCCATAATCACAAAATTTTAACAAAATATTTTTTATTTAGATTCGTTAGAAGGATAACCTGTCATAGCACCACAAGTCATAGTTTCTCCATCATTCTTATGCCAATCCAAACACCAAAAACCCAAGTCTTTAGCATCTCTACCAAATACCTTAACAAGAAACGAAGCGTACGAATCATTTCCGTACTCACACTCGCACAAATAAGGAAGTATCCACTAAAACCCAAACGGATATTAACCCTACATATATTATATCGAACACCGAATAACTTCCCTCCAGATATTCGGATATTCTCGTCTGAAGAACTTACACACCCCTCATAAATATGTAGTTAACTTGTGTTGCCGAGAATGCCGGGAAACGATTTCTATAAATTGGAAAGTCATGCATAACAATTTAAGTTTGGAATTGAATTGAGCGACGCTAAGCTCACTCTGTCAAGCCCTTGTCTTTGAAATGTTCAAAGATTATTTTTAGACTGGGGAGCAAATGCGGTTAGGTATCTTCTCGCGTTTATATCCTTAAAAGAGTATGCAGAGTACCTACCTAATATTGACCATTGGCACAAAACGGGTTAGATTCCCGTTCATGGCAAACATTTTGAATGCTAAAAAATGGATATTTGAATTATTGCTTTGGCTGTTTCTATGTAAAAAGGTTACGTATTTAGAAAGAAAATGTATTTAAATAAGATATTTATCTGTATTCTAATCCATTATTAGGTACAGTCAGTATCAGAAAGATGTTAACGAACAAAGTACTCAAAATGATCTTAATTTCTTTTTTTTCGCCGAACAAGACTTCATTCTCTTTGATACCTTTGATAAATTAACTTTTTTAATTATTTTCATTACAACATGAAAAAATATGTTTTTATTAGCACAAGCGCTCTGTAAGTATAAATAGTTGTACAAAGGGAAAGTCTCGCTAAATACATATTAGGGAAACTTTGTACAAGAAATATTCCCAAAGGAAGCTTGTTATCTGCTAACCTTTAGCGTTAAACAGAAAGCTTTGTTTTTAAAAGACTTTTTGTCTATGCAAAGGTTTATTTTTCTAATACCTTCTTTTATTTTATACTAGTATTTGCCTGTAGTGTATACTAACAAGATTTACGGGACTCAAGCCAATCTCACCTGCCAGCCAATACACCTGGTGTTGCGCACATCTATAGGCCACGGTAACCACCTTCCGTGGTCCCAAGTGAGACGTGCTACCAAGTAGTATAAAAAATAAATGTTTTTTCGTGTGGAAGTCACCATGGCTACAGACATTGCTGGCCGGCAGGGGTGGTATTGTCGGACTCGAACCACACGCTGTCCCCGGTCTCATAAATGTATAGGGTGGTCCAATAAAGCATTGCCCTCGCACCCCGGCTGACCCAGGTGTACCCCAAGTAATTGTTCTCAGTATTTCATAAAGGCGATCGGCACAGTATGAAATTTCCTTTGACTCCACACAAAATTCAGTGCGCAAGGATAGTCATTATAGAACAACAGCCGGTACCTACCCTTCTCTCTCTCTCTCTCTCTCTCTCTCTCTTACAGCATTTTTTTTTTCGAAGTTTAGACGACCCTCTAACTGTCATTCTGTCAAGATTGTCATTTCCATATTAGTCAATACGATGATAATATTTCCGCTTTATATTACATAGGACAGGAAAGATATCAGGCAACATCTTCTGCCTACCCCTCCAAAGTATATAGAAGCGTGAGTATGTAAACAAAAAATCCCAATCGAGCTCAAAAAACTGTAAACAATCAAATTAATCCCCAGATTTCTGACAATGGCGGCGCACTCCATAATATCAAATTCAATCTCAAGCTCAGAGCCTCGATAAAACATTTTCGTACAAAAAATATTCCATAAATACTTTCACGCTGAAAATATCTTGCAAAAGAACATAAAAATACACAAAATATTGTAAGGTACACAAGAAAACTCCCGAGATATTGGTACTGGCAACTTTTACTGTGTTTGGTTCACTGGATAAACCCCTGCACGTACCTAATGTATAGCTCTAATATATTTAGACTATGACGAACGGTGAAATGGCTTCGTACTCTGACAGTAATGCTTTTTTAAGACATTATTTTGCAAAGTAAATGTTACATGCAAAAGAGTTTTACAGCATTAAGTATGCAAACTATACAAATCGAATATACATAGGGATAAATTAAACTTCTCGGGCGGGACTCGAACCTACTAAATATTAACAAACTAAAAACTAAAAATAGAAGGGAAATTTGAATCACATCGGTCTCAGTAGCCGAGTTGGTCAAGGCATTCCCCCTGTAAGGAAAAGATCGCAGGTTCGAGTCCCGCCCGAGAAGTTTTATTTTCCCTATGTATTCGAGTTACATTACATGTCACAAAATCAAAGTTTAGTTCAGTTCTATTAAAAAGAAATTATATCTAATATTTCGTTACTGCAAAACTCAAAAAGAAAAGGAATAACCCCTTCCCACTATACTCCCGTGTTGGCTAATTTGGGCTTTTGTGGGAGCGACTGCCATATTTCCTCCCAACCCCGAAAGCAAAACTCACGCCAGAGCCTTAGGACACAATGAAATGTTCTAGAACTGTAGAAAGTAGATGGGATATAAGTATTGTATGTGAAAGGTATCCACAACATTCTACACAACGCTATCTAGACCCATGGTAAGCTTTTATAGCTTGTGTTATTGAATATAGAATGCGGATAAACAAACTTATATACTATTTGTAAATACACATATATTATACATAGAAACACCCAGACCAATGCAAATAGCCATATTCATGCCTACAAATGTCTGCACTGAGCGGGGATCGAACCCGCGCCTCCAGCGAGCGTAGCAGTCGCATTCACTACCGCCACGCCACAGAGGCTGAGTGAGTGAAGCTTTTGAGCTAGAATAGTCTACGATAGACTGCACGTTATAAAAACTTGATAAAAGCCGAAAGATTTTACCAAGGGTAGTAGAAACATATTCCACTCCCTACGTTAGAGCAAATAAGTAACATCAAAAACATATGTCGCACCCATATATTCAAATAAACGATTGAACCTACCGTTATTACTACTCTATGGTAACACATGTGTACCGCAAATCACTGCATCTGCCACAGAATAAACTAAATTCGCTTAGAATCACGTCACAGAAGACATAGCACCCAATAATTCAGTAGTCTAATATGCGTAGCGGGTGTAGCGACCGCAACAGGCTATCTCGAAAATCCTTTATTTCCAACCACTTTCTCAATCAAGAATGTGTTCTCACTGGGCTAACAGTATGCAACAAATTGTTTGCTGTCGTACAAAAATCATAACATATATATTCACTGCTCTGTCTTCGCGATAGTCAGATACAACGCCCTGACATTTGCTTCTGTATTCAACTTCTCGATATTATACCCCTTACTGCTGGGGTTACCGATTACATAAATCGAGCTGACTAAACCACACGGTGTTCCTTCACGGTACCCATTATGGGGAACCTCGGGTATACCCTAGGATAGAATAGAATTTCCCAGAAACGAAATTCTGTCATAAAACCTTTCACTCAAGCCCAGTTTAATCGTAAATTTAAAACTGCAGAATTAATTTTTCCCCGATTATGTGCCTGGAATAATTCTCAAATCAGCGTTCGATCAACAAATTTCAGCGATATTTCCAATTTGCCACCCTCACTCGTATATTATTAGATTTTTCGCAAGCTCACGTTATCGCGAGTCTTCAATGAAATTCAGCAAAATTTGTGTTGTGTGCGCACCGTTGCGCGAGGAGGCGCGGCACCCTCGCGTTGAAAATAAAAATGACAGGTATTTGTCAGTTCGGAAATCAAAATTCTATATATTTTTTTATAAATCTAAATATTCAATCTCTTCCTCTTCGCGTTAATCTCGATCGCACCGAAGCTTTCAGCTCAGAGTCTGGGGTCCGCTTTACCTGTCTAACTGTGGATTTGGCTGGACTTCGATATTTTCTGCGGAGCAACTGCCATCTACCTCCACTACCTCCACAACCCAAAGGCGATATCGAAGCATTGCAGCTAGACCAGTTGTTGGACTTTTGAAGGCTCCAACTACCTGTAACGACTTCCATAGATGTTCGTATGGCAACCGTGACCGACGGCTTAACGTGCTCTCCGAGGCACGACCAGACTAATCCATACCTATTCTTGCATAAAAATATTTGCACTGAACGGGGATCGAACCCACACCTCCTGCCTAGCGGCCGCGTTCACTACCGTTACGACACGGAGGCTGTCGAAATCTAAATATTCAATAACTAGCTTTTGCCCGCGGCTCCGCCCGCGTGGATGTCGGTTATCGCGACCAAACATAGCCTATGTCCTTTGTCAAGGTTTAATCTACCCTCATACCAAATTTCATCAAAATCGGTTCAGTGGTTTAGGCGTGAAAGCGTAACATACAGACAGACAGACAGACAGACAGAGTTACTTTCGCATTTATAATATTAGTATGGATAATCAATTATTATAAGTAGGTATGGAAAAAGTAAATTCCTCAGGCGGGAGCGGGACTTGAACACGCGAACAGTCCCGTACATCAATTCACTTATTCCAATCATAAATCTATTTAAATAGTTAGCAAAATAGTTTTAAATTAAAATTTAATTCAATAATGATAATTATAACCTGTAAATATACAGCTACATCTACACCTAAGACCATTTTTTTTATCGTGCGAAAAATCCCCACAGATACCACCCCACGGAGCCGATGGAGGCGGTTATGTCGGACTCGAACCGACCAAGTCGTCTTGGGTCCTTGGTTGCCGGAGGTGAGATGGCCGAGAGCATATCTCTCGCACCCCGGCAGGCATCTCTTTCGAGATGGCTCCCTTCAGGTTGTGGGGACCATAGTGTCCCTATCTAGCCCCGGGAACAGGGAGGCGCTCCACCGGTCACCCAAAAGCCAGTTACCTAAGACCATAGTTAGTTTCGGTATGGGTTATGGTGTTTTATTGGTTCTAAAATGTGATAGCTAGCGTCAAAGAGCTAGCGATTAAAATATGTTTTAATGATAAGTAGCCGTGTAAAATATACTTTAATCCTTTGCTCTAAAATTTGCAATTTCAAAAAAAAGTTTATTTTTGAATGCGACTGTGCTATGCGAAAAATATTATTCCTGTGGAATAGCTACATTATCTGTGTTAGCAAATTTATAAGACTTATAAAGTACCGTTATGTAAAATCGCTGTTTTCCTAGATTTGTGAGTTTATGCTAATATGAGCTGAATGCACGTTGCAAAATGTGGTCAGTATTTTACCGTTTTTTTATATTTATAAGGAAAATGTAACTGCCTATAGTGCCTACCTACTGTTTTCTTGCAATCAGATAGTTAGGTACAAATTCGTTATCATCATTACATCCAAATCTGCTATTTTGGAGCCCGTTATCTGCTCTTTTCTTTTACAAGCTTCCGTTTATTGGCTTTTACGGGAGTGCGGAGATAAACACACTAAAATCACATTAGCAAAGTTTATACTTTCACTAATAAAATTACTGTATAAAAAGGAACTTAATTAAACACACAAAAAAATAAATCATTCATTCACTACTAAAGAACCCAACTCAAAACTTTCCAAATTAAAAGTTTATCTAAAACTACCAATAATTCCAAGCTGGCAACACCGTGTTTTCATCTAGAAACCAGAGCTTATTAAGTCAAGCGAGCGTGCCCCGCGTCCGATTTCTGTGCGGACCGGTGTGTGGCACTCTGTGGAGGTTGTACGTCGACCGCGTGCAGCCTCCTTGCTCCCGACAGATCTAATCAAGCGTCTGCAACCGCGAACACGATCTCGGGGCGTTCCACTCGAATGCCCACTTCACCGTATTACTTGGTCATTATGTGAACTTTTTCAACACTAAGAAAGAAACCTTGTGAAGACGAGCGTTTGTTTTCTATTTCATGTTCCATGCAATTCCGTGTAGTAATTATGGACATAGGTCTGTGATATGTATTTTATGAATTAAATATCACTTGTAGACATACCCTAAAAGTTACATAGCAAAGCCTATAAATCAATCTTCTCTTCGTTTTTGAGACGAATATCCATACTAATATTATAAATGCGAAAGTAACTCTGTCTGTCTGTCTGTCTGTATGTTACTCTTTCACGCCTAAACCAATGGACCGATTTTGATGAAATTTGGTACAGGGGTAGATGAGACCTTGAGAAAGGACATAGGCTATGTTTGGTCGCGATAACCAACTTCCACGCGGGCCGAGCCGCGGGCAAAAGCTAATATTATGAATATAAGCAATATTTTGGGTTTTTCACCCCTTCTACTTCGCATCTGCCCCCTTAACGCTCAGGGCACAGTCTCTGCTTCTGTTCCCCGCAGACTAACAGGTTAGGTTAGCAGTTACTGTGGCCAATATCAAGCCTAAAACAAGCGACTTTTATCACCAATACAATCAACTGCAAACCGACCAAAACAAGCAACAAGATAAAAATGATTGCAATGATTAATGATATAACGAATCATTAATGGCAATGGTTTTAGATTGTCACGATTCTTAGAAAGAAACAAAACAACAGTGACAAGGAAAGCATAAAATCAGTATGAAGACATGCGAATCACCGTGATTCAGCGAATCGGCCAACGAACCACGGCCTCAATGCGCCTCATCACACCGGGTTCAATACCCGGGAACCACAATACACTAAATTAATCTTCTCCCACACAAGTTAAGCGGATTCAGATGTTAAACGCGTCGCTTCAAGCTCTAAACACCTATTAACGCCTCCCTTAATGATATTGCGATGCGATTAATAGTAGCACAGATAATATAGTTCTATAATAGTAGGGATACGTATTGCGATTCGATTATGAAGATCGATTCAAATGTATACGTAGGTGGCGTATCGATTTTTTGTTCGAGTCATTTTATTTCGATTTTCAATTGAATCCATTCGAAATTCGAACGTACGGATCAAATCATCCAGATACAAATACAAATACAAATATAAATATACATACAAAATAAATGGTTAATTATTTGAGAATTTGTCAGAACTTAGTAACGTAAAAAAAGTAACTATCTCGACTAGACATTCAAAAGCCCAATTAGCCATTATACTAGCTAGTTGTTTAAAAATATGGCCCCAATGCAGCTAATTCTGAGCATGATCAGATTTTAAGATCAGTTCAGAAGATATTATTATAATCGATTACAATTTCTAAAATCGATTCTTATTTGTACACATCCCTAAATAGAGAAGTCACATTATTCGCATTATTCGGGTGAGTCATGAGAATTATTTATGTATGTATGTATAGTATACACAGCATTCTGTCAATGGCATCATGTTATGGTATTTTCTCCTGCGTTTTAGTGTGTAATTTGGGTTATGAAAGGGTGCTTAAATGCAGAAAATAATTTGAATTTTCACTCGCATTGTTGATGAAGATTTTATGTATATGGTATTATCATTTAATCATATAGGTAACAGCTATGGTGGTTTACATTTTGTAATGCCCGTTTTGCGATGTTTTGGCCAGAGCTGTGGTTGTTGGAAGTTGTAGATGTTGGAAGATGTTACCAATTAGCACGTTATCGTCACTAATATGTTTCTAAATTCTAAATTTCTCAGTCTCTAAAGAAAGTTTGCTTGTGTACAAAATCGAAATTAAAAAGTTATAAAAAAAACTTCCGACTCTGCGCAACTAATTACATTATTTAAGTTTCACCCTTCTACGATCAACCCTTATTTTTTAATAGCCATTTTAGTAATTTAATCATTTTTTCTTTCCGGTAGAAAAACGATCAATCGACATTTAATTATTATATTAATCTTCTAATATATAAAATTCTCGTGTCACAGTTTTCGTTGCCATACTCCTCCGAAACGGCTGGACCGATTTTGATGAAAATTTTTGTGCTTATCCGGTATCTATGAGAATCGGCCAACATCTATTTTTCATCCCCCTAAATGGTGCAGCGGGAACGGGATCTGACGCCACGGGTGCAGGGAAAAATTGGCGGTACGAAGTTCGCCGGGACAGCTAGTTTAGCTATAAACGTTAAATTACTTAATGAAAAATAAAACAATGTTTTTGCTCAAGCTGGCGTGACAGTTATTACAATAAAGCGATTATAAGAAAATTGTTTCTTGTTCAGGCAAATTAAATTACCTAATAAAATTGGATATTACTCGTAGAACACCTGGTCGTTAATCTAAATGTTCCACGGGTACTTTTTCGGACCCGTAGTTCAACCAAAAAGTCTTCCATTGGTACCTAGAACATACTGTGATACCCATGGTTCAAATGAAAAGTGTTTCACGGGTAATGCTCCATTCATCCCTACGCATCACGTGTCCGACCACCATCACTCACAGTAAAAGTAAGTACACAAGTAAATTTTGATTAGCAACCTGAGTCAAAGAAAAACATCCACCGTAAAACGCCCCTAAAGGAAGTGACCTAAATCAATGTCAAAACTTGTGCAGTAAAGTGATTCAACTTTATACGACGCAATAAATTGCATCGCACAATTTGTTGAATGCCACTCGTTATCGCCACTTTTAAGGCTGACTTTTCGATTGCATATAGTTTACAGGATAGGAAATAACGGGAATTTTCGTACGAGAGAAGAAGTTCTGGAAGTTCTTTCATTATGTAGAAATAGTCGTAATTTTTTTAAGTACTATATATTAAGTTATATTTCAGTTCATTGGGTGTTTTGGAGGTCCCATCCATATCTCCGGGACCCAAATCAACTTTACCTGAAGAATTGTAGATAGAATTGTACACCTTTTCTTTTCGTGCTGAAATCGCCTCGGATACCCCCCCTGCCGGATCCGGAAGGGGAGGTTATGTCGGACTCGAATTGACTAAAACCGCACGCCGACTGTGGGTCGTGGTGCTAGGCCGGAGGTGAGGTTGTCATCGACATATCCCTTGCACTTCGTTTGACCCAGGGCCTATTTATTGTACACCAACAGATTTGGTATTTGGTACAACGGGACGAACTCCCGAGAGGAACGCCTGTGCCAGTGCGTCATCCATTAATCAGCATTATGTACTAAGCTAAATGCGTATGAAATAGGGTTTAAAATCTTGATGGGACTCTACACAAAGTACTGTATGTATATCTGCATACCAAAAAATTACTTAAACATAACACTATAGAATTCAATCTTGGTTCAATAACAGAACAATTTCAGATGATATAAACATATTTAATAAATAAGACGCCCACAATATCATATATGGCAACATCAATTTCTTATTCACTGTGGCAACACAAATGCATCGAGTTAAACAAATTGCGTTTCGTTCGGTTGCCGCTGAAATACGTTTTTCATACAAAAAGGGTTGCTTCGCTTGAATATTACGGTTCTGAAAGAGCACGTGAACAAAATCCATGTCCTTGCTGAGTTTATTGTTTGGTTGACAAATGGCCGCTCCGCGTTTTACAGACGATAATGAGATTATATTTAGATAAATATGTTTTAAACGACAGATATTATGCTTCAGTAGATGTATTCTTGTTTTTAGGACGGTTTAGAAGATGATGAAGGTTGTTTGACGAAGGTTTATTTTTGGTATTTTAAGTATCCGGTCACTGACAGTAGTATTGGAGATATCGGGATATTTACCATGTATTGTTTCGAGTGTCCGATTACAACAACCCCGAAATATCGGACACTCGAAACAATACATGGTAAATATTCCGATATCTTTAATATGAATAGGTTTATTTTTGTTTCAACCGGCTTCAGTCACTTCAGTTCTCAATTTGTCATATTTCTTAGACTCGTATTCTAGAATGACACTCAGCCTGAGAAGAGAAGCGATGCGATTTATCTGAGGATAGATTGTATAGACAGGTTGATAGTTTGACATATTGCCTGTACAATCTGTCCTCAGATAAATCTAGAGTCACGCTAAGTGTCATTGTAGAAGACGGGCCTAGTTATGTATACTTAAAACCCGGAGTCCACTTACTAGTTCTCTTTAAGGCTGACTTACATCAGACGAGCGACTGCTCATTCTATACCGTCTCCGTAGAATTCTTTTGGTGTAAACAGTGGTAGAACATTCCTTCGTTGTTCTTTCTTTGAAAACAAAGCTTCGTTTATACTGCAATAAACGAAGCCTTGTTTTCAAAGAAAGAACGTTCTTATTCTAGCTCTGTTTGTTTCGTTTATATCGACCTTCATAAAGCAGATTCTGCCGTCGAACATAAACTGAGAGGGAAGTCTACACTAGAGCCTCGTCCAACAATTAGAAGATGTAACAGCTTAGAATTGTGCCGAAATGTCATTCGGCACAATTACATGTCTTCTTCATATGTTAATAGCGATTAAAACTATGAATTCCTCATGTGACGTCATTGATGGTGACGAAAAAATAACGCATTCAAATATAGTCAAATCCCTTCCGACCACTTGGATCCTATGCCTATAATCCCATAGGATCTATGGCTTCTCTAGTAGCTATGTACGATAACCATGTTTCTTTCCTGCTTAGTCATTATTCCACACATAATAACTTCTCGATGTTCACAATACGTTACAGCATAAGCTAGTTACAGATATTTCCGATAAATTGGGAGGTAAAGAAACAGCGCACACAAAACCCGAAGAAAAGAGTGGAAAAAATCATACCGCGTCAGCAGTTTTAGGGCAAAATAAATACGCACATAACACTCGTTTCAAACAACGAACGAAAACTCACGCACACATTGGTAGATGTTTACTTACGAGGATCTCGGTATAGTTCAGTCTTATCGCAGGCTACGAGGTGACGATATTTTTCACGTGTGTGAGTGAGTATTCGTTTTAGCTCTTTACATGAAACCTCCCTTCTTTACCTGTTTATTTTGTGGACTAGTTTGCTCCCGGAACTTTGCCGTTAGTAAACAACCTATAACAGTACACAACCGTTTTCTGCAAAGAAATTTGATTGTTTTGGGGACTTATTTTATATCGTTAGTAGAAAAATCTTATGTTGAGCAGATTGCCTCATACTCTCGTATTTGGGAAAATAGAAAAAGTTGGCCTACACCGCCATATGAATGCGGCCGCTACGCAGGAGGTGCGGGTTCGATCCTCGCTCCGTGCAAATATTTGTATGCATGAATATGGGTACTTGCATTGCGAGCAGGTAATGGTCGTGAAGGAGACGGCGGAACGGGAGAGGCGGCGCGAGCGAGAAAGACTCACGGATCGCGCCGCCCGCGCGCGCAGGCAACTCGGGCGTCGAAGGGCACTGACTGACCTCCGTCCCCCATGAGCGCGGGTCTGGGGGTGACGGGTGGAGCCGCCTGTCACCCCAGCAGAAGCAGGCCACGGCGGCGGCGCACTGAAAAGCGCGCCTTCCCATTCCGGGGGCGAGTTGGGGACACCGTTATCCCCCCTCCTGAGGAGGGCCAGTCCGTAAGGGATGGCCCTGGGTCAGCCGGGGTGCGAGGGATATGTCGACGACAACCTCACCTCCGGCCTAGCACCACGACCCACAGTCGGCGTGCGGTTTTAGTCGGTTCGAGTCCGACATAACCTCCCCTTCCGGCTCCGGAAGGGGGGGTATCCGAGGGGATTTCCACACGAAAAAAAAAGGCTACTTGCATTGATCTAGGTGTTTCTATGTATAGTATATATGTATTTACATTAAAAAAAATGTTTTTTTAAGTATGTTTATCCGCATTCTAGATTCCGTAACACAAGCTAGTTAAGCTATTCTTACCAAGGGTTTAGCTAGCGTTTATAGAATGTTATAGAATATTTATTTATTATTTACTACCTTAATAGAAAAAATATAAAACTACATATTGTTAAGGTAAATGTTCAATGTTCTAAAACTACAAGAAACTGCAATAATTTCTCTTGAAACCTTTACAGAGATAGTACAAATCTTAGCGACTTAACGGATGAGAAGAAGTTACAAAGTTTGCGAGCTTGCACCGCACTAAACGTTCTCGTAAGTAGACATGTTGCATCTGGTGTATGACGGTAAAATATGCAGGTAGCTGAACACAAATTTGTCTCGCCCAGACTCTGGAGATTGCAAAATTGCTCGGCTTGCCGTGGCCAAGATGGCTGCATTTAGTCTTTTATTCTAGCTGAGAAGCAATTGAGAAATTAGATTTTTTATTTTTAAACGTGCCATTTATCATCCGGCCTCGGGTTCGCTTATCCCATTTTTCTATATTTATGGCTTATTGCGAGAATGCCTCTTTTTGCGTCTCTTTAAAATTCGTAGCTGTCATAAAAATTAATTTCATTCATTGTCATATTTATATCTTGCATCTCTTTCCGAATTCGATATTCAAAATTCGTTCCCGCGTCACCAAGGAACTGTGAGATAATTATATTTATCAACAGCTTTTCTTAAAATATTATTGCTTTATAGTAAAAAATATTAAATATTAAACGTCTGCATTAACGAAAACATAATTTCTCAACGAAGAAACAAGAACAAAGAAACTGGAAGGAGTCTCAAGTCTCAACTGCAAGTTCGATTAAAATGGAACGAAACTTAGCAAAATATTTCACAAAGAAAACAATTTGAAAGAAAACTGAGACGAAATTCGAAGCGTTCAGAAGACGTTCGGATCACAAACTGAAATCGATCCGTCGTCCTGTGAATAAATAACGTTTTCCTGTAATTTAACGGTAACATTCCGCGATTGTTCTGTACCAGCTTGGGTTCTATAGCTTTAAGAAAATCAGGACAGTGCCTAGCTCACAATATTTACCTTAGATATCGGGTAATAAGCAGGAGCTCGTGGCTAAGTGGTAACTCGTCGATAAGTGGTAACTTGTGGCTGAATGGTAACCAAGTAGTTTCAAAATATTCAGCAATATTTTAGTCAGATCAACTCAGGATAAGTCACCATTCTTAGCACTTACTCCTCCATGCCAAGGAGTGCACGTTATTTCGTTGGTCCCTGTTACTAAACGAACTTTTTTTTTAAAACTGTTCCAACTGCAGAACGTTGATATCCACAGTAGTTTGTGGAGAACTGACGTACTGTAAATATTGTAGCAACGAAGAAAGAAAGAAAGAAAATTTATTGTATCTGAAAAGCAACTTAAACCTCTTAAATAGTGTACCTACATAAAATGCAGTGTAATTTTTATAAGTTAACCGCGCCCAACCTGTTTGAAAAAATACGCGAGGTAATTCTTCCAACCAGTTTTTTAATAAGTATTCCAAACATGTAGATTTTTACCAAAGTTATGGGAAATATATTCCGTAATTTGAGGACGGCAACACTGCGTCGAGCGACGTTGAGTAACACAAATTGCACCGGCTCGAGCTCGGCACTGAAAAATGCTTCCCTTTTAACAAGTGGGAGGGAAACGACGCAGGTTAAATGGTCATATTCAGTCAACTCTCGGCACAAATGGGCCCTCATATGTTCTGTTTTGGTTGCGGTATACATACGTTTTGTTATTCCTGTTTTAAATAAAGAACGCTGCTTTTTTACATATAGAGCACGTCGATATAACTTCAGCCTGATGGCAAGCGGAAGGCGATATCTCAGGAAAGAGGTCGCCTTAACAGACAGCCACCATAGTTACAATAGTGGCCCTCAGTTTGACGAAAATTAGGACTCGTGGCTTTAGGTTGCTTCTTTTTTTCACAGGTGCAGTGGGGTCCATCAAGAAACGCAAGATTCGGTGAGAACTGAGAACGTTAAGATTAGAAAGCCAAGCGCAAAATATAAATATTTATTTTTCACTTTTTTGTTTGGCAATTCTGATGTTTAGGCTATTAATTCAGCACGGATTAAAAAAAAGTTTTATTCAAAACCAAAGTCTTCGTGTCTAAAATAATATTCGCGATGGACCCAAAAACTAGTCCACACATCTTGATACGATCATTTCTTATTAAAAGATCTTGGTTAGAATTAAAATCTGCAGTGTGTTTGATTGCAATTGGTTGTGTAGATCCGAATTTGGAAAACATAACACTATCACAAAAATTCTACAAATATTATTTTTAACGAATATTTATTTAAAAAAACAAATCATCTATCTATTCAGTGAGTTCAATTACATATTGGTCAGACACAAAGAAATATATGTCCGGTGAACGTCCAGCGAATAGTTCAATAGCTGTGACCCCTCTTTATGGGACTCTTGGCCTTTGTATATCTTACGTTTCAATGCACTCCAATAATCCTGTTATCACTTTTAAGATCATAGAACCTTTTTGGCACAATTTTGTGAGACGAATAGCGATGTTTTAAAAAAAGGACCGTCTTTGATCTATTTCGATGTATAGTTTGTTTATGGTAAGAGTTTCTTTTTTTAAATAGGAGCGGTAGCGTTGGCAAAGGAATCAGATTCAAAATTCTAATAATAAATGTTTATTGTCAGCCAGAATATTATGATAAGCATATTACAAAATGTTCATACTGGAGATGGATGGCACTTGGCAATCTATTACACATATTGAATGATACACTTGCACTTTTACACAGAGTTTAATTTTATTTCAGAACCTGAACGAAACTAAACACTGTGTAAAAGTACAAGTGTATTATTCAATATATTACAAAATGTTTTATGAAGTCCTACTAGTTGCATGATGTTCTGCCTATTGGACATGCAAGTCTTTTAAGACATAGTTGGGCATTTTATTGATAGGATTAATATGAAGTTGTTTCGTTATTGTAATATGCCAGTTTTATAAACATGCGATTTCATGCACTGATATCGCATGTCCGTACAACAACAAAATGAATTCCCAGAAAAATTTAATGAATGTTTCGTAAATATTTTCACTGTGATTGGTGTCCATTCTGATTACGTAACATTCATACTATTTATTATACGGACATATATCATGGCGGATTTTCGAATTTTGCAGATTTATTTTATCAAAAAGCTTATTATATACCTAATGCTATTTATGGAATAAATTGTGCTACATTTTGATCAGAAAGCCTGAAGGCGGACCCTGAGCTCCGAGTTCACCTTGGTTTCAAAAGCAATCAGGATCCATGATGAGGATAACTTCGTGGGACCCTCCGAGATTTCGAGAAATCACTAAGTTTTAAGAAATCCACGTCATCTCCATGTCGGTACACCTTCTGGTTGATGGAGGAGTCTCTGGCTCTGGTTTGGGTTGGGTGGACTTGGGCCACATAGATGGGGCTACTATTACCAATACACCACGTTAAACGCTTAATCAGGCAATATAAAGAGATTAATGAATGAGAATGCAAGAGAGTCACCTTTGCTGGCGCGGTCACGTTTTGTATAAATTACCAGACTACGTAGGAAACAAATATCTGGCAATGGCGCCTCCGCCGAGTTCTAGTAGAAGATGTAGAAATGCGGGCCAATGGTCACACTACCATAGATGCCCTAGATCATGCGAAAAGAAATGCGAAAAGCCAGAAGGCGGCATGAAATGAAGACCTCGAATGGAACTAGGAAAATAAGTACATAAAGCTGTACGTAAAGATGACGACGAGGCAATATAAAGAAAACATCAAACCAAATCGCTCAAACTTACAAAAGCTATTTCAAAAACTCTTCATACGATCATTCCTTCACATATCTACCAACTCCGAACGCCATTAACACTAAGAATGAGATCTAACAGTCAAAAGACATTTGAAATGTTAGAAGTGCGCGCAAAGTCAAATTCAACTCGAGTTTCAACGCACTTTGGGAATTCGGAACTTCGAAGCGGGTATTTAAGTTCCTTGGTTCATTAAAATTCAATACCGGGAGCACGATTTTGTGACGGAACGTTTTGAAAACGTAACGAAAAACTAAAAATAACACTTTTTTTCTTTCTTTTTTTTGTAACTTCTCCGCCTATAACTCAGCACGTTATTTCAAAACATAATAATCTTGGTATTCCGTATGATCTGTCAAAATAAAAACCACGTTTTTGTGAGGTTTTTAAACCTTCAGTTTTCCTTCAGTTTAAACCTTGACCATAGTTTTATTCGATTCAGACATCTAATTTTCTTAACTCTTTATAAGTTTTAAAATCATATACAACTCCAAGACTTCCTCATTAGGTCCTTAACTTCAGGCTAAATGTATGTAGCCATATTGACATCCCCTCCAAAAATATCCACGTTTTAAAAACGAAGCTTTATAGAATTTACCCCAGGACGAGTGAGGCCCAATATCGACCGTTCCAGGCGCCGATGGGGCGGCGTGCCGTGTAAACAACGCGCGGGAGCCCCGACTGCATACTTCCGAACAACATGGGACTAATATAAGTACCGTAAATATTGCGCCCCTACAACAGCCAAGGGAGCAAAAACTAGGTTTAAATTTCAAATGCGTAAAGGAAATATCTTAGGCAAAGATTAGAAAAAGAAGACACGGTTCCTGTGTGAGACTGGAGTATATTTTGAATTTCGAATTTCGAACGTACTTATAAACGGATAAATTAATCATAGATATGTATTAGGTACTCGAGACAAACGTACCCGAAGTCGAAAACCTGTAGTAGTAAATTATAATTATATTGGCATAAAAAAATCGAATTGGTAAAAAAAAAAAAAATATATATCTTGGAACTAAAATGTGGTCTATACATGAAGTACCTACGCGTTTCTTGGGTGTCTTTTAAGGATAACACGCAGTGTTACGGAGACGAGTTTAAATTCACCAAGCATAGATATTACAAAACTATCCGCACGCACCAGGACGTCGTTTATCTGGTGATTTGGGTCCAAGATACATGTCTCGATCTCTACCACCAACGAATCCGTGAAATGCTAGTGAAATGTTTAAAATCAGAACTACGGTTGTCGCCGTCAAATGCATGTTTTGCTGAGAGTAATTTAAAAGAGATGCATATTTACGAACAATAAAAAAAACTGTTTCTACCTGAAGTTGGATTTCATAAATTGACAGAAAGGAAGATGGCGGTATTATAGAGAATCCAGTAATCTGATTGGCCAAATGACCTTGATTTGACCAATCAGGTGTGACTACGTGGCTAATATGATAGAAAGACATATCTACTACTTTATTTGGTCTGAGATATTTTTCGTCACTGTTTTATTTATTGCACATACAAGTTAACAACATTATTTCAATGCCCATCAAAGTCAATGTAACACGATCTGACACTCTTGAGAGGAGATTGGCGCCATCCTTCAGTTCATGGAATTGTTGGTTCACTTCGACTATGATAATGAGTTTTGACACCTCTCTGTAAAGGCATAACGCGCTGCATTACACAAATAATAGACATATTACGTAAGATCAGTTGATATAAGAACGTTCGCTGCTTGACAGATGATAGCTGATGGAGAGTCAACCATCAATAGACTATGACGAAATCAGCCTGCCTTTTAGGAAAAAAAGCATCCGAAAAAGTGAAAGAAATTTTTTTTATTTATGATTGAATTATATTATCGATATTTTTCATGCGTCACGTCCCTAACCGTCCTTCTAAGGTTAATTTACTTACCTGAAATTATTTTTCCATTTCTTTCAATTATATTATCAATTGGAAAGAAAAAATAACAATTGTGTTGCGGCGCATTGTTGTGAGGAAAGCGAAGCCTTCACGTCACTATAGCTACAAAAGTAATGGAAAAATAACAAAAAATAAGTTGACAATAACCGACGGCCATGAATTTTTACTGGGAATAAAAAATCAGTTTGGTATCGATAGAATTGTGTCACTTGAAGAATGATAAATGTTTGTTATTATTGAGAGATGTTTGTGTATGATGTGGACACTTTCTTGAAGGTGAAATAAAAGTAGTAGAATTAAATATAAAAGCTTTAATTGCAAACTAACGATTGCAAAAATGGCGGGCTTTGGCATGATAATTGGTTGTAATAGGCAGGAAAAGTCAGTATAACAGCTTAGCTATGACTGACTGGCGTATAGAACGACGTCATGACCGTTACAAAGGACAATTCTCGTATACTCTTCTGTTAGAAAACTGCAGACGTTGCGTTGGTTCAAGCAAAATAAAGGACTCAATTCTGACTGACACTTTCGCCAAGCGATGATTCGTCATCATCAAAGCGATTACAGCCGTTCCTGGCTGAATACAAACCTTATATACTTTGGTGTACGGAAACTTTCTACCTTTCTACTACTCTCCTGCTTTCTATATTTTATATCTCCTGGTTTTTAGGGGACAAGTGTCGTGTGACTTACTAACGTACAACACGCCTGCGTGGTCTGTGATCGCTGACTTAGGTCTCTCATAGCCAAGTTTTTCAAAATGAAACAATTACCTACTATATGATCGAAAGATGTCACACACAGCTCTACAATATTTCAAATACACACCACACAGCAATTACTCAGCGTCATCGTACTGGACGAAATGTCCTCTGTGGTGGACACTGGACTAAAATGCGGGCACGTGCGGTCACGTGAGCCCCACAATGGCTTGTCAGCGGCTACTGCACAATGCTCTTGCGGTGAGGGCCGTCGAATGTCCATTACGGACGGCCATACACGTAAGCTAGTGTTGCCACATTTGTAAACATTAAAGTCAGGACACAGAAAGTGTTCCAACAATTCAAATGATTTTTTAATCAGAGCCTCTCGTCCGACAATCAGCTTTGTAACCAGCTTGCAGGTGAGCTTGACATTATAATATTAGATTGCCTTGTATACCTGCTTGTATTAAGAGTTCTAGAATGTATAAACACGCATACTTTAATTAATACATTTTTTAAAGAAAGTATTGTGTATTGATTGTGTTTTACCAATTTTTATGCCAAATTCCGTATCCTTATGGCATTTTTATGCCAAAGGCACCTGATGAGGCCGTCAAGCTGAGTGCCACCACTGTTAGCATGGTACATGTTTACGATGGTGACCCTATTTCCGAGACTTTGCCTTTGCTTAACATCAGGCGAGGTGAATTCAAATTGACGTGTCCTATATTAAAAAAAAACCAGATTGGTGCTACCGGCGATAAGGAGTGACTTATTTCAGCACGTGTAACTTTCATACATATTTCATTCTTTCAACACGTGTAACAATGGTACATCTATCATTAATATACCTATTCATCCATCACTTTATTCATCCATACATCCATCCATACAAACTTTCACATGTAAGGATGAGTTTGTAAAGCCTAATGTGGACAACCTTCTACTAAATATAGTGACATTTCCGCATTGGAAATAACGCTGAAAGCCCGCCATATAATTATTTTTAAGTAACCCCAGCTGCGCTTTAGACTATAAAGCACTTTATGACACATTCTGTACACACATTTGACTATTACCAGTAAGGTTATGGTGTCGTATGCTATGTTGAAAATGCTTCAAGTCTCGTAGGAAGTCATAACAAGGATTTTGGAGTAAAACTCTTAAGTGTTTTTGTGAAGAAATGGTACTTAAGTGATTGTTTTGTAATCAAAAATTATGTTGGCGTTTGGAATATGACGCAACTTTACATCAAAAAGGATAATATCACAGTAGACTACTTACATTACATACAATGTACGTGTTATCTAATATATAAAATTCTCGTGTCACAGTTTTCGTTGCCATACTCCTCCGAAACGTCTTGACCGATTTTGATGAAATTTTTTGTGCTTATCCGGTATCTATGAAAATCGGCCAACATCTATTTTTAATCCCCCTAAATGGTGCAGCGGGAACAGGATCTGACGCGGATCGCGGGGCGGGAAAAAATTGGCGGTACGAAGTTCGCCGGGACAGCTAGTATACTAGATAATTTAATCAGAATAAGAACTATATAACGATTTTGTAATTATTAGTAAGTATCTATGGATGTATCGTAATCCCAATGACTTCATTACATTTGAATGTAGTTTCACCATAAATTAGATTAACACAAATGAATTATACAGTAGATTGGTACGTCAACTGGTGATTTAAATAAACAGTTTGTACATTATTAAACACGCAGTCACAAGTTACCTATATAGTTGTTAGCAAAGCATAGATTAATAAATAGCTAATTAGCTATGCATCAAACAGTCAGCTATTACTAATTAATAGCTCAAATATGATTGCTAAGTAATATTATATATTACTTAGCAATCTATAAAGCAAGCTATAAAAAATTCATTCTAATATTTGGGCGCAGTCATCAAAATTCAATGTTTAAAAATGGTTGAAAAATCATTCATTGTTTCCAACAGTTCTTAAGAATGTTGGTAGATGGCTGCACCGTTGCCCTTATAGACGGATATAAAGAGAAGGAAAATTTGAAATGAATCAGGTGTGGCTCAATAGCTCAGTTGGAAGAGCATTCCCCCTGTAAGGGAAAGGTCGTGAGTTACAGCCTCATTTGAGCGTTTCATTTTTTCCGATGTTTTTCGTGCTAAGTAATAAGTAAATACTAGCTATGCCAACGATTTTCTTCGCGTAGACTCAGGTCTAGACTTTTATTATTTCACGCAGAAATCTAATACTCCTCCTAGCGAAGTTACGTCTGTAGTATGTAAGTGCCAGTAAAATCGGCCTAGGACATTTGTCGAAATAAAGAAGCAGAAGAAAGACAGAAGTATGAAATCAAAAAATTATTCTTCATATAAGTGCAGTAGGTACATACATTTAAATGCAATTTATTTTTATTTAAACACTCCCGCGTGGATGTCGGTTATTGCGACCAAACTTAGCCGATGTCCTTTCTCATGGTATAATCTACCCCTATACCAAATTTCATCAAAATTGGTTTAGATGTGAAAGCTAACATACAGTCAGACAGACAGACAGAGTTTTATTTCGCATTTATAATATTAGTATGGATTCTTTTACCAATACGAACTTTGATTACAAACTATTTAAATTATTTGAATGAAATTTCATAGTATTTATTATGCTATCACGGAAAATGAATTACTCTCGCAGGGCTTGAACCCACGACCTTTCCCTTACAGGGGGAATGCTCTCCCAACTGAGCTACTGAGCCACACCTGAATTTCATTCAAATATTTAGGCCGAGTAATAAAAAATTCAAAGTTTAAAAATGGTTGAAAACTCATTCATTGATTCCAACTGTTTTTACTGTTTACTGTTTAAAATTTGACATATAATTTTTGCTATTCTTTGTAAGACAACCATCAATGCGGTGCATATCTGTAATTTGTGTAGACATGCCTAGTAATATTTTCATCTGTCTTTTATCCATGTTGGTGTTTACACTGTTGATATGCCTATTAAATAAATAACAAATAAAAACTGTTCATAAAAGTGTTGGTAGATGACGCCACTGCCGCATTATACGAACCACTTTATAATTAGTGAATTTTTTTAAACATCTAGACGACTTTAACGCTAGAATTACCAACCATAACAGCGATCAATGCGAACTAAACTGATTTACCTACTACAATTATGTAAAAAAACTTATAAGTCTGGTTTATTTGAACAGATTTTCTAATAAAATACAACTTAAATCTATGACTTACACACTCAATATAACAGTGGCGGAATATTTCTCTACCGGCGGTATTAAATTTCCACTATTCAAGCAATATCCTTTGTCCCACTCCCAGTACTGCAGCGTTCATAAGGTTTGTGAAAATAAGACACCGTACTATATTTTCCTTGTGTTGTAGTGCCATAGATTCTTAAGTTTCCTTTGTACAAATATTCTATTGAAATACACACTTCAAAGCTCTGAATAAGTTTCCATTTTATTTCTTGAATGTTGAATACAAATTCTTTTTTGTTAAGGATGATTCACACTACATAATATAAGATATAAATATCTACATATATAAAAATCAATGCCACTTTTCAACTTTTCAACAACGCCTTTACCGATTTGACTAATTTTGGTCTTGAATTATTCGTGGATTCCAGGAAAGGTTTGTACGTAGAGAATCATTCGAATAATTGCCATCCACGCGGGCGGAGCCGCGGGCAAAAGCTAGTATCGTATATTATGCTTTGCTTTGTTTTGAGTATTGAGCGCCGAATTGTCGATTAGGTACTCAACACAAACAGAAAATATTCTGGTGAGAATTACACTATTAATGTAAATTACCATGTCAATCGCAAGTCATATAGTACAAGACTCTCTAGGTAAAGCCTCGTCATTCAACTACTTGCAATTGGCACCGGCCGTTGCATGGGGCCGGGGCAAGGCGCCGAAATGTCGGTAAGTATTGACTCTCGACTCAGACTCGGGTCAGCTCCTTACTTTACTATCCAAATAAAAGATAAACTTCTCATCTATTAAAAATACCGATAGAAAACGGCGAGAAAGTGAGAGATGCCCTCTACAAAATGAATTCAGTGGGAGCTTTACAAGATTAAAGAGGTGTGGTGAATCACATAGGTGTACCACGGGTCAGAAAGGCTAAATACTAGGTGTGTCTTGTGTGTCTACTCACTAAGGAGAGACAGACGTCATAAAAGTGCGTTCCAAATAACTCCTCACTCACCCTAATGGATTAATAAAAGACGGAAGGCAAACTCTTCTAGGTGAGAATTGCAATCCTCGAATAGCAATGATTCGTATTCTAGATCATTGCTCTGCGCGGCATAAAAATTAAACTAAATTTTATTCCTCGAAGAGCAAGTTTTCCTAAGTCGCTGATAGAGACATGGTACTATGTATTATGGAATGAAATACTATCGGTAATAACGCGAGGATGATGATGGAGTTAAATATACGTGAGGTACTCCGGATACGGCACGACGGCACGACCCGGATCGAACAAGTTAAGTGTGAATAGACCTTTATATTCGGTTTTATTTTGATACATTTTGCTAGGTAAGGAAGAAACTGGTATTGTGGGATGTTGTTCCGCGTCTAAGGTTGTTTTTATATTCTGTATATGTTAATAATACTTCCAAATATGTGACAAAATTATATAATTAATGCTAATATATTTAATTATAATGACCTTCGCGTTTGTTTGTTAGGAGGATTCAATGTTTCGCAATTATTATTTTAGTGATTAAGAAATACGAGGATCGACCTCACGACCTCTGTGCCAATCTGTATCGAGTTGTAGGTACATCCTTCTTTGTTTTTTTTTTCATAATCACGTGTTTTAACGCTTCTTGGTGTTATCTAACAATGATCTGAGGAATTATAAAACCAGTTTAACTTGGTCTTAAAAGAAAACGTATCGATACATTTAGTTTTTTTCTTTTTTTATAGTTCGATACCTATACAATTATAAAATTGTTAAGTAATCGTCTGTAAATTACATACACGCCTGTGAGTCTCCGAAGGGGTAGACAGAGCTCTATTGACACCCACTTTTCGCCAATTATGATCTTCCGTCCCAGGTAATAGGGGGCGAGCCTATTGCCGTCAGGCAGGCACTTAGTCGTGGAATTTATGTTGTAGAACAGTCCTACCTCTGTACATGTATTGAAGATATTAAAAAAAGTTAAATTAAATTAACGAATCAAATGAATTCATAAAAGATTTTCAAAATTAGTGTATGTTTGTTCGCGATTAACGCAAAACTGTTGAACCGATTTTGATGAAATTTGGCATAAGGGTAGATTAGACCTTGAGAATGTTTGGTCACGATAACTGACATCCATGCGGGCGGAGACGCTAGACTAGTAAAGTCTAGTACTTACGTATTCAGTGTATGTTATATAGCTGGTTAGGACACATGATATGCATATTACTTGATAAAATACAGATAGGTTTATCATTACATAGTACAAAAAATAACTTTGATGTGTCTCTTCTGTCTGTCTGTCCGTAAACTTCCGCTTATGGCCGATGTACACATTGGACCAACGCGAGCCTATCGTTGGTTCAATGTGTAGACCGGCCAGCTCGCCAACATAGCGCCAAGTACAGCTGTACACGTTAGGCCCAATGTGTGCATCCGCCTTTAAACCACAAAACGGATTTAGATACTTTTCACCTGTCATCATCAACATCTTATTCTAGGTTTTATTCGAGTTTTTGAACTCGCTTTCAAGAGCTTGGATACTCATTTTTGCTGTGGCTTGTATTTTACAGGAGCGACTGCCATATGACCTCCAAATCCCGAGAGGAAGGCCTACGCCAGAACCTGGTCCTACAATCAGCAGGTACCGGCTTGCATGTTAGGTTGGATTAAATTCTTTTTTTTAATATATATTTTTACTTTATAAACATAAAATTGATAGAGCCCCATACGCCGACGATTCCATCAGTCATTTAGATATTTCCTACGGAAGGTTTCTATGCAAATTTCGCCCGTGCGAAGCCAGAACGAGTAGCTAGTTATACATAATAATAAAATTTGAAGAACTTGTTATTAGGCGTTTGTGATACCAAAGCAGTGAGTCAGAAACGCGTGTTGACTGTTTTTATCTTTACTCATCGTGAATAACTTCAGTATCGCAGACAATTAGATCAAGCAAATAGAAAATAATTGAATGAGTTAATTATCATTTATTTGCAATTGAAATCGCAATTACAGTGTGCGTGTTTAGCATCCAAAACACACATTGAACAGATACACATTTTTATTTAAGTAACGCATACTTAATATTTTACATACCTAGTATTATACTATCTACTAATTGTACCTATTACATAGTATAAGGTGTATTTTGGAACTAAAGTATGAAGAATGACGCCGTTGAAGGGGGTCGTAAAACCAAGCTTGGAAGTAAACTCGCTAACAATGTAGTGGCTTGGAACCCGGATTATAATATTAAATGGATTTGTACCATAGAAGCTGACGAATAATTAAACTAATCATGTAAATAGCATTCGACTTAAAGTGGGATGTTTTTGACCAATGTCTTTTACGCAAACTGTTTGGTACAAAAGAAATGTGTCATGTTCAATAGTTCAATGACGTTTTATAATTTGACGCGTTATCCAAACATTTCGCCTCTCGCAAAAAATATAGTGGGAAGAAAGGGAAAGAAAATACTATATGACGCCATACGTACGGGTTACCTGTTGTCAGAGGGAGATGAATATACATCCTTTGTTACGTCACAGTATACAGCCGTCATTAGGCCAGAACGAACTCAAAAGAGCGCGAAAAAGTAAAATCAAACCGAGAACAATATTATTATTTTTCTGTTAAAAGTTACCGGTTAAATTAAACATTTTTATATTTAGTGCGATTTCTACATTGTTTAAATACACAGGCCGGCTATATTTTCATGTTTTTCGCAACTTATCGGAACTTTTTTACTAAGACTTTTTTGGTACCTAGCGAACTGTCACGTCTTGGTCGAAAAAATGATGACCATTTGGTCACCATTTTTGTGATGATATATTAGAGCGTGAACAACCCATAATTATAATAGTTTGTAATATCATTGGTCATGGGCATTGGTCATGGTTCCTGGGTGAGGCGGGAATGGATTTTGAATTTGGAATGGAACGCAGACACTCGAAAAATTAGTTAATCCATTTTTATATGACTGTAACTACCTATGAATAGTAATCATAGGGTGTCTTTTTATAATATCATCTGTATTTCAGCTGATTCCATGTGCCGATTTGAAGTCCCCACTCTATATTTCGCTTAGTCTAAAGGTCCTAAGACATAATTATGTTTACAGAATATCACAGAGAATAATCACCATCAAAAGTCTTAAAAAATAATAAAAATGCTTATTCAAGTTTTTCGTTGATTGCACATAAAAAATAAACAAAAAAACAATTTCACAGACACAAAATACATAAAATTTAAACAGAAACAGCTGAAGTTTCTCATGAATCCAATCCTATCTAAATATCAATTTACTATACCAACATCACGAACTAAATTCCGAAACTTATAATAAAACTGCGGACAAATATTGAAAGAAAATTTTGTTCTAAATTCAACTGCGAGCTTAAAAATTGTAGAATATTTATTTGCCATGGGGGGTGGGTATATGGGGCCGTTCGGCGGCAAACGTCCCTCTCATAAAAGTCAAGATAAGTCAACGAAATAGAAAGAGTAGTCTAGCTTTCCAGATTTCGATTTTGAAGAATCCAAAGCCACTCAGGGCCCGAGACTCCTTTGAATTCGTTTCTTACTCATAGTTTTGAATTTGGCAACACTCACTTAAAAAAAATCACTCTGTATAGATATTTTTTTCGTAAACAATATTAAAACCTCCTCCTACCTCCAGTTCCAAGGAGGTAAAATATCAAACGAACTGTCTTCGCGTCTTCGCGTGATTAAATTCCTCTCCCTCGAGTCATTTGATACTGCACGTACCGAGAAGAATTTTGCAGCATCCTTTTAAAATGTGATCATATTAAAGATGTATCTCATATCTACAGGTTGGCTTACACAAATAAAACGGTTATATTCTAATTTCTATAAGGGTTCCGTATAGAGCAGCATGGTTGATTGCTAAGATTGAGGGTGCAGGTTTAAATTCGTTCAGACCATGTCCTATGTATAATAATTTATGTATGGAAAATACGATTTCAACTTCTTCCTTTTTCTTTGTTTAATAAATGTTTAAGAGTTCCTCTGTTCTTTTCCATTTTTTATGGATTAGGGAGGCAAACGAGCAGACGGATCGCCTGATGGTAAGCGATCACCGCCGCCCATGGACACCCGCAACACCGGTATAGTAGTCCATTCTAGTATATTTACATAATTTCAAGTATGCCTATTTTGGGCCTAGATATAATTCTGTCCTACTTTTGTGTACTTTTATATTGTTGTGCCAATCAATCTCCGAATTGGCTGGGTTAAAATATGGACCGTTTTTTTTACAGCTGATAGCTGCTGTCAACTGAAGGTAATATATGCGTAACTTACACTATTTTACAAAAAAGTACACAGCTCTGTCATTTAAATTCATGTGGACGCGAGACCAAGGAAACAGTTATTACAGTCTTTCACATTCTAAACAAAACATGTTCCAATTCGTCACAAATAAATACCCAGTTATACATAATTGTACAAAGCAGCCGGTCCAATTAAATTAATACAAGGGCCCTTTGATACGCTGTATTTTTAGGGTTCCGTTCGTTAACGGGAACAGTGGAACCTTTGTAACATGTCCTCGGCTCGTTTTATGTGCGTTTCACATTTATCGACGGTTGGAATAAAACGTCTTATACGACATTGGGTTTCAAAGAACAATTACCCTTAAAGACAGTATGAACAACTTATTGCGCAGTGATTTTCGGGTTATTTATTTCAGTTATCTGAGCGACAGTCCCGGATCCATTCAAAGTATTTGTTGGAGCCCAGGATTCGTTCCTACGTTGGCTACGTTCCAAATTTTCTTTTTAAAGTTTAACCCATCAACAAGCAGGCCTGTAGTAACTATTACCGCCTTCGTTGCCTCATGCGTGTCTCGTGTGTCCGCACGTCGTGTATATTATATTCTGCACAATTTTGTGCAAATTATCCTATATGAAATTAGTTCCGAGTTTCATATTATTTGCACGGAATAGCATGCCAGTAAGACGGAATGTAGTAAGTTCGTTATGACTATGAACGATTTATCAGATCATTGAAACTGTGATCATCACCCTCTCAATAGTATCCTCACTATGTCAATTTTAACTGACAATAATTCTGTCACTTGTGAGTATCGTGACGGCTACACTAATGAGATTTGCAAATGATTTAAATGTATAATTAGCTCGAAGCGATTTCCAGTGTTATTTCATTCATACATTAAACATCTATCATCAGTAATTGTGGCGTACGCAGCTGTCAATGAGGCAATTATATCATTTTATCGTACTATTTGCAACCGATTGATTAATTACAACAGATGAATTATGCAATTTTTGGAACGAAAGTTCTTTATCGCGCGTTGCGAAAACGGGCTAACGAAAAAAAATAGGGACCAAAAGTTGTAAGGACACTTTTACCCGACTGCCGAATTAAGGAGGGTAATTGCTTTAGTTGTAAGCTGTCAGTAAAGTTGTATTTAAACTTTTATTACAATTCGTTCACTAATTTTATTAATCGAAAGGAACTTCATTCCATCCGGGTGTCTGCTGACACCTCTCAAGTTTGTTTCATTATTTGTGGATTTTCGCAATTACATTTGTAACTACTAGGTTAGGTATCTCTATATTCACACAATACGTTCTCTCAATCGCACATAGTCGCTTTGAGATAGCCATTGGCCCCTCGGGTGTAGGGACTAAGCGCTTGTCCCAGAAGGTACGAGGCGCATTGCACACCCAGGCTTGCGCTCATGGAGATCATTGAGTGACCTCCGACGCCTGATTCGCCTCTGTTAGTTTAACTTGAAATATTATACAAAATTTGTATCACATGTACATATATCACATGACAGAATCCGTGGCGTGGTGGTAGTGAACGCGACTGCTACGCAGGAGGCGCGGGTTCGATTCCCGCTCAGTGCAAATATATGTTTTGCATGAATATGGCTATTTGTATTGGTCTGGGTGTTTCTATTTATGGTATGTATGTATTTACAAAAAGTATCGAAGTATGCTCATCCGCATTCTAGATTCCATAACACAAGCTAGTTAAGCTATGCTTACCATGGGTCTAGCTTTGTGTGGAATTTTATGGAATATTTATTTATTATTATTATATAAAAACAGTTTTAACTTAATAACACAACCTAAAGCCTATAACCATACACGAAGGAATACAAAAAGTTACCATTATCTAGAGCAAAATATTTTGCTGACACGTAAAGCAACCCAACCAAATACTCCGTTATATAACATCGACAGTGGAACAGAATCCTCACAAATAAATAGCATTATAAAGTGGACTGTTATTACCCAATTAGCCTTCCTATTATATGACTATAACGTTACATCGTCGTTCACTTTACCCAGCTGCGAAATATGACCATTGCTGGAGCGACACATGCAGGAACTGTATATCACGCAGATGAAAATACTGCGGTAGATTTGCGGCCCCCCTCCCAAGGAGGGCCAGACCGTAAGGGATGGCCCTGGGTCAGCCGGGGTGCGAGGGATATGTC
Source organism: Eilema sororculum (assembly GCA_914829495.1). Classification (NCBI taxonomy): domain Eukaryota; kingdom Metazoa; phylum Arthropoda; class Insecta; order Lepidoptera; family Erebidae; genus Eilema; species Eilema sororculum. Next base: position 6,912,096 of record OU618543.1, read on the forward strand.
GATGACAACCTCACTTCCGACCTAGCACCACGACCCATAGGGCACGCCGTAATAGCGGCGGTAAGACCCATCATGGAGGAGTGGCTAGAGAGGCCACACGGCAGCCTCTCGTACCGGCTGACGCAGGTGATTACCGGACACGGGTGTTTCGGGAGTTACCTGTGTCGGATTCGGAAGGAGCCAACGTCCGAGTGCCATCACTGTGATGCGAGCGAGGACACAGAGCTGCACACGCTGACCGAGTGCCCGGCGTGGGTCACGCCGAGGCGGATCCTTAGTGGCGGCTCTGGGGGTGGGAGTCCTCACACTCGCCACATTGCTCACAGCGATGGTACGATGCGCGAACGCTTGGGGTGCGGCCGCCTCCTTCTGCGAGCAAGTAATGCTCGAGAAGGAGGCGGCCGGTCGGGTCCGGACTAGACTCCGGGCCCGGGAAGCCCGCGCAGAGCGAAGGGGAACCGGACGTCGGAGGTCGCAGAACGACCTCCGTCCTCCATGAGCGCTGGCCTGGGGGTGACCGGTGGAGCCGCCTGTCACCCTAGCAGAAGCAGGCCGCGGCGGCGGCGCCAAATGCGCCTCCCCGTAACCGGGGCTAGATGGGGACACTGTGGTCCCCACAACCCGAAGGGGGCCATCTCCAAAGAAATGGTCCTGGGTCTGCCGGGGTGCGAGAGATATGCTTTTGGCAATCTCACCTCCGGCAACCAAGGACCCAAGACGGCGTGCGTTTTAGTCGGTTCGAGTCCGACATAACCACCTCCACCGGCTCCGTGGGGGTGGTATCCGTGGGGATTTATCGCACGATAAAAAAAAACCACCACGACCCATAGTCGGCGTGCGGTTTTAGTGGTTCGAGCCCGACATAACCTCCCCTTCCGGCTCCGGCAGGGAAGGTATCCCAGGGGATTTCCGTACGAAAAAAAAAGAAGCGGTAGATGTGCTGAGTCACGCGTAAGTCCCGTGTGGAACTGCCACATCCGCGGTAACTTTCATTATCATGTCCGTGACAACAGAGATAAAATGCAGGAGAGCCTTGAAAAAATAACCACAAAGGCCTTCTAACCTAACCAATCCAAGTCGTTTTTTAACCATTGGACCAAACGCCACAAATTTCTTCGGATCCCTTCCTGACAGAACCCGTCGGAATATTCCTCACAGCCCGTCTAACAATATACATAGGTATTATTGACTGTAATTATCCAAATAAAGTCCCTTTAACTGACGGTTAGCTAGCGTTCAGTCAATTACAGATTCAATTGTTACCATTAGCGATATAATCCAAACGTGCGTACAATTTAAATTGACTGGTTAATATTTGAACCGGATAGGTTCCGGTTTATATTAGGATAGGTTCCGGTGTATAACTGGATTATGGTGCTTCTATTAAATCATATCCTTTAAAAATTTATAACAGAATATTCTATTTTAAATTTATACTAGACTAACTTTTTAGCGGCACCGCCCGCGTGGATGTCGGTTATCGCGACCAAACATAGCCTATGTCCTTTCTCATGATCTAATCTACCCATATACCAAATTTCATCAAAATTCGTTAAGTGGAATGAATTTTTTATAGCATTTACTATTTACTTTTCAGTTCCAAAAACAGCGGAAAAAAATGAAATGCTCAAGTGAGACTCGAACTCACGACCTTTCCCTTACAGGGGTAATGCTCTTCCAACTGAGCTATAGGTCGTGAGTTCGAGTCTCACTTGAGCTTTCATTTTTTCTGATGTTTTTCGAATTCGTTAAGTGGTTTTAGGCGTGAGAGCGTTACATACAGACAAACAGACAGACAGATAGATTTACTTTCGCATTTATAATAAGTATTAGTATGGTAGTATGGATATGGATATGGCTTTCAGGTAGAACGTTTGACTAATTAATTAACCAAGAATCGACATCAATAACTAATGTTAGACGCGAAGCTTAAGACAAACTACCATGTTTTAAGACACATTAATTTTTGTGCAAATTTATCTGAACCAAAATACACAAGTTTACGAACAAAACCACAATTTGACTGAATTTTTATAGCATTTTTAATGCAAACTTTAAGTGTGGCTCAATAGCTCAATCAAGTGTGGCTCAATAGCTCAGTTGGAAGAGCATTCACCCTGTAAGGGAAAAGTCGTGAGTTCAAGTCTCACTTGAGCGTTTCATTTTTTTCGATGTTTTTCGAAAATCACAATTCTCTGATCCGTTAATTCCGTATACGAGCATGAAGTGAACAAACGGTAACAATAACACGGAAGTCCGTATATACGAGATCCGGCTATCATAAATTATTAGGTACCATCTGCGGAAGTATGTGTTAGTGAGTGTACAGTAGCCGGCTTTTGATTTGACGCATCGCATCGGGAATCGGCTTGCTTCGGGTTTATTCTGCATTCTCTGTTTTTTAGTATAATATTTTTAGATTTTTTAGAACCGAAGGTATAGTTTCAATCCATACTAATATTATAAATGCGAAAGTAACTCTGTCTGTCTGTCTGTTACACTTTCACGCCTAAACCACTGAACCGATTTTGAGGAAATTTGGTATGGGGGTAGATTAGACCATGAGAAAGGACATAGGCTATTTTTGGTCGCGATAACAGACATCCACGCGGGCGGAGCCGCGAGCAAAAGATAGTTCTATATAAATGGAAATTAACCGCTAAAATATAATTTACGTCAATTTATACCTTTGACACTACCGGTAGTGCCATTGGGTAGTTACGGGTGTACCAATTAATACCTACATATTTAGCTATTCATTTTGTGTTAGTTATTTTTAGGAGAAGGTTAGTATGAAAAAATTGTTTAGAAAAGTCCACGATAAAGGTTGTGTAATTGTACAAAACCAGGGCACGTCGTATGTACATGTTTACTTATATATTTTAAACATAAACGGTTTTAACTACTCTGCGAATGTATCAACGATAGAGAGAGAACTCTTCAAAACTGAAACAAGATCCAATCTCAGCCGGATTCCCACCCATCTTCCCGACTTCCCAAATAAAAAGCCGCGTACTGTACTCTGAATTCAGTTTACTATATTCAGCAATTCACGTTTGACTGAATATCAAAAACTCTCCTAAAGCTTTTACACGAGACATTTCGATTTCCGTTACATTCACTTTACATAACATAACATAACATAAACTCACGCCCGTATTCCCCGAAGGGGTAGGCATTGGTGCTAGCACCCTCGTTTCGCCAGTTTATGTTTAGGTCCCAATGTAATAGGTGGCGAGCCTATTGCCATTAACCGGGCACTTATAAACCTGCGATAAATACACACATAACTTCGAAAAGCATCGAAAAGTCATTGGTGTGTGCCATGGTAAACCTGGGATCGAACCCGAGACCTCGTCTCAGCAGTCCATTACCCATACCACTAGGCTACCAATGCCAATAAAATAATAATTGCCAGTTTACTTTACATGTTCTAGATTTAATCAGAAATGTATTAAAGGTTTTTACGGTAATAGCAAATGTTTCAGGCGATCTCCTGTTACGAAATATAACGAAAATATAATATGAAATAGGTGATTTTCTCTCAATTTGTTCCTTGAATAACTGCGCGACAGTTTAGTTGGGAACTAGGTGTTGCCAGTGTGAAAATAGATATAAATTCAAAATTCAAAAAATTCAACATTCATTTATTCCATGGTTACAATCTAATGAACACTGTACAATATGATCCAATGGTATTAAAATAAAGTTTTATGTAATCTGGTACCCAGCTTAAGATTAAACTTGTGTTTAGGGTACCAGGGTTCCTGTAACCTATCATCATTAATTGGGATACAAACTCATACAAAAACATACTTATTATGTGTTTGTAATTGTACGTGTGTGTACTTTTGTTTATTACTCTTTCCTTTTTATTTATTTATTGTACACCATTAAAGTACATAATTTAAAAAACTATGACTAGGAACCAGTACAATGGGCGGCCTTATCGCTTTAAGCGATTTCTACCAGGCAACCTTTGGATAGTGATTAAGGTTGTAGGACTGAGTGGTAGTAGTTTAGCATACTTAGACTCTAAATATAATAAGCACATAAAAACTCACTAATAATACGTATAATAAATATAATATACATGTATTGTAATTGACATTTAAGTCATTTCATATTAAAATAGGACTAGTTCGTTGTTTTGTCCTATAAAGATTCGGCCCAATAGGACGAATCACAGAAATTAAAAATAATTAAAATTATCGTTCACTGATTCGTCCCATTGATTTTTTTTCTTCATTTTATACAAAATTTGTATGAAGTAGTAACGTCAGCAAGGAAAATGCTTAAAATAATATTGCGGAGGGGTAATAAGATTAGTATTATTTGAAAGAAGACTGGTGTCGCAATTTCAAAGTGCGATATAAGTCTTCTGTGTTGTAATACACCATAATGTTTATATATTCTTATAAGTATAGCTTGATGGATTTCAATTGAATTCGTAATGGATATAATTATCTAGTAAGTATGTTACATTTATTTCGACAAATTACCCACAGGGCCCATAATGCCTAAATAAAAATAAATTCACAATTCTTTTTTTATTGTTTCTAAAGCTCAAAAATTAAGACTGGCTGTCATAAAAAAAAATTGTTTTAGTGGTAGGCCTTCTTCACCGATGTCATTTAAACTTATAACTCGTCAAGTAAAGCTTAGAACGTCGCAAAATGAGAGGGCTGCTGGCAGCATCTGTCATTTCCCATCTTTACCGTCAAAGGCAATTTTGTCAGAAAGCTACGTGAGGGCTTTACAAAAGTAACTCGAGTCGTTGCCGTAGAACAAAGACTCAACTTCACTTACGAGTAAGACTTTATTGCACTGACTTTTATGTAAACTAGACAAACGTATTAGTAAAAAAAATGTGTTACGGTTCCTGGGTGAAATAAAAATGATTTTTTTAAAATTTTGAATTTGGAACGGGACGTAGAATTGGGTATTCTACTGACTAGTCTTTTAACTAAACATCAAAACGATAAGTTATAAGGTAACTTGTATGGAATATCAGTTACTATAACTAGGTTGGGTGGATGATTAAAAATAAATAAAACCTATAAAATAAGAACCGACGCAACTTTCACCGCTCTTTTACCATTCTTAATTTAATAAGCTCGGTTAGATAATTTATTTTAACTATAGGATAATGTGATCTGTGGATCATATGCACCTTTATGTATTTCTATCAGCCCATCATGTATTAACTTAACAAAGGATTATAAACCCAATTGTATGCTTACAGTATTATACTTGTACTTAGATGTACCTAACCGGGATAATGATCATGTTAGATAGCAAAGGCAAAGGTCCCCACAATACGATTCCTGCTGGTTTACTCTGCTACGGGAAGCCGTGGTAGAGATTTTAACATTTACACTTCAATATTTTCATCGGCTTGCCTTTTGAAAATTTTCACCGCGGAGGGTGATGGGGAAGGGAGAACTTTTTCTTGCTGCTTGACAGTAGTAGGCTCGACCCCTATTATGTGGACCGAAATCACAGCTGGCGAAATGTGGGTATTCATACAGGGATACTGCCGTAAAATTATGTATGTTTGAACTTTCTCCATTTTGAAAAACGTAGACAAAAAAATTGTTGCTAAAATTTTAGTAAGTATATTTTTAATCGTGTTCTTCCCGTTCATATCAAGTACGGGTAGCGTCAGCCATGTTTCCAAACTCCTATTTATGATCCAAAGTTGTTGACGACGCGAACTATAGCGAAACTCCGCCGCCATGTGCTGCGGAACATTCTAGAAGTTCTTGTTTGTTACTTAATAAAAGTTATCGGCAAGTGTAACATCTCATTAGACGCACAGCTTTAACTGGATACAAGAGTTTTATGTTCGAACTTTGTTTTTCAGGGTTCCGTACTCGATGGAACTAAGAGAACCATACTAGTAAGATTTCGCTCTGTGTCTATCATCTGTCCGCGAGCTGGACCTCTTGGCCATCGTCCGTGCAGTTGACTTGTGTTATGTCAATATGCAGGCGTTGTCACTGCACGCCAATCGCAATGGGACTACACTGTTAGTTTGCTAGGATATTGCAGTCAAAATGCGGCTAAAATTCTGTCTGTCTCTAAAGCTATAAATAATAAAATATTAAATAATAATAAAATATTACCAGAGTGGTATCACTAATGCTGCTACAATGTCATATTAGATTCTTAATCAATTTTTTCTAATTATTTATGGGCTCACATTCGATCTCCATCTCACTAGCTTGTAAGTGATGATATGGTCGACCATGAAATAGGCTTGTCCAGAAGGAACCTTTTCACTCGAGACTAGAAGATATCCTGATTATTATAGCATCTGGAAACATACGCTGGGAATTCCATCCTTTATACTTCTTTAAAAAAGAACATAGTTTGATATTTTGTACGCTTGTACGGAACCCTTCGCGTGTGACGCGCACTTGACCGATTTGTGTTTGAGTATTTCAATATTGTACGCAATAGGAGCTCTCAGGATATCAATTTCACGTCAGTCTGTATGTTTTTCTTTGATCATGACATCTTTAAACTTGAGGCACACTGTAATGTATATGTGTAGTCCTTAAAAAATAATATTGGTATAGGAACCTCATCCCTGAAGTGAAACCCTGATACAATTGGGAAAATAGCTTGGTTCCTAGTGCATCCGAGGGTTACACTTCGGAATCAGGACTCTGCTAACTTCTTCTTACGCTTATGCTGCTTTTATGGAAGCGACGGCCGTCTAACCTTCCAATCCCAAGAGGATAGCCAGAGCCAGTTTTTGTTCTACGTCAGACTTACCTCAAATTAAATTACCTCCTCTAACTTTTGATGACCACTTAAATATTTATTAAATTAAGCACAATAAAATAAATTTACTTTTAGAGCTTCTATCGAAAAAGATAACCAATTTTATTTAATCCCCCATGTATACTCGTATATAGTTTTATATCCGTTCATTAATTCACGAGGGAATTGAATATGAGGCTTTTGAGCTTATATCAATAAATTCGATATTTGAACCCTATTTTAAATAATGAATTCGGTCGTTGCAAGAAATATTTGAGTTTGGAACTTTGAGTAGAAATTATTAAACTCTCGGAATACTATACTAAGAAGAAGTAGTGTTGTGCCTTTATTCTAGAACAATGAATTTTCAGTTGTGAATTTACTCTCTTAGAACTCATAAATCCAGATTCAGGACGGTATTTTTCTGGAATGTAGGCATTAAACCTACATTATCAATGTTATTTGAAAATTGATAAATTGCGATTATTATATATGTATGGCTCGAAGGGGTGATATGGGCGAAGCCGGAGTGGGTCAGTCAGTACGTTTATAAAAGTCATTGCTTGAAACTATGCGATCTATGAACGGACATTGTTTACAGCGATCATAGCATATAAGCCATAGGTACGTACTTCAGACACTTCCCCTTAAAATTATATTTCGAAATTTAACCACTGCTTTCTATTAAAAGTCAATTTAATCTATATTGATAAAAACTTTACGATGACATTTCGAGTTTAAACTTGATAATATGTGGTTAGTGGTATTCATAAGATGAAATTCATAGCTTCGGCAAGCAAAACCCGCTATTTATTGCCATCCTATATTGTCAAATATACCTATGGTACCCATATGTTTAAATACTAGATGTTCAACTTCCACCGTATCGAACTCGACACGGATTGGAAAATCGATATAATAAGTTCGTAGGATATCCCGAACGATCAGACAGAAAGACATTAAAAAATATTGGTTATTTGAATTGAAATTAAAACCGTTAAATTGCTAACTTTTCCAATTAATTGAATTCGGAATCTAGGATGGGGCTTTAATCCGTGGTCAGTCACTTTGGCCAACTGAGTTACCAGGACCTTCCTGGATAGCCAGGATTATTATATACATTGGTCTTAGTACGGCGTTATAGCCACTTATGCCAGAACCACGGCCCGAGGAGGGGCAGATGAAACTGAAACGGAAAACTGAACTGAACTGAAATTGGACGATGAAACTAGACTCGTTTTCTGATGTCATCTGTATGACAGCAACACAAAGTTGCGCATTCTGGTCACTTAATATTTTTTTCGCGTTATAATTATTTTTATTGCGCACTTTCAGTCTAGTAATACATAGAAGTAATTAAATATAACCTTCAAATAGTTTCTGAAGGTCACAATATATGTACCAAAGGCTCCTTGAAGTCCTTTGTGTCATGTGATATATATTAAAATTCCTAGAAACCTCTTTGATATATCCTTCAACGATATACCTATCCAATTCCCAAAGGGCACACTACTAAATTTCATTGCGTTTGTTTCCATTAGATCAGACGATTTTGACCGAATAGAATTACGACCAGTTGATCTTCTCTAAATAGCTACTTAGAGTTGGCGGGACCGAATCGGTATTTTACTTAAAGACCGGTATTTTGTTTCACCGTCCACTTTTGCCGGGAAAGTTTGCGAAGCTATTCGGGATTTTTTTACGTAAACTTGTGAATTTCTTTTTAAGTACATAAAAATGTTCTAGGTTAATGTATCTACCTACTTCGGGTAGGGAGGAGCTAAACCGTAACTTCGTCGTTCAGGCGGATAACGTTGGAAGTATATTAGTTGCGAACTTTATTTTGAAAGAATATTTTGCAGATACGGAGGAGAAATATTATGGGTTGTGCTGGGTACATACCAACTGAAGGGAGGCGAATGGCTACAAACGAATGAGTTTGATTTGTTGATTAATATATCATTGGTTTGGTTCTCTAATGATTTCTATGAGTATGCTAGTGACTATATATATTGTAAGATGTTTGATATTTTTTTGTGTAGTGATTATACCGTCATAGGATCTGGCTTTTTTTTTTCGTGCGGAAATTCCTCGGATTCCTCCTCCGCTGGAGCCGGAAGGGGACTTTTTTGTGTTGCTGTCATACAGATGACATCAGAAAACGAGTCTAGTTTCATCGTCCAGTTCGAAATTCAAAATTCAAAATTAATTTCCGCCTCACCCAGGAACCGTGACGCATTTTTTTTTTCTGAACAATTCGTCGAGTAGATAAAGCCAATGGTTAATAAATAAATTTTACTTCTTCAAGGCACACACTAAAATAACAAAATACGCATATGGACCAAAATGAGTAGGTAACTTAACCAATTTTGGTTGTGTCAAACTAAAATAAGTTTAGTATTACGGGTTCAGAATACAAAACATCGTTTGGCGGGACTAGTCTAGAGAGTTTTATAATAACAGAGACGGCATTGTCGGTATTTTGATCAAGTTGAATACTATATTTCGAAATATGTACGATATATACTTCGCCGGGTGTATCCAAGAACTTTACGGTTGGATGTAAAGGAGAAAAACGCTTAAATTATATTGGAAATATACATCTTCGTAACAATTTTGATACTATCCCAATCTTGCACTATGGCGCTTGGGCACTATCCTATTCTTCCAGCCAACAACCCGCTCCCAAGACATTGAGAAGTGGAGGAGGAAATGCCGGAATTTGGACCTCGATGACGCTACAATCATGATATTTTCACAAACAACGCCGCGTGTTGTAATTTCTCCACCAGTAAACAATACCGTTAACGAAAAATCATTAAATTTGTACAATAAAGCCTTAAGCTTATAAATCCAATCTCTACATCAACCTTATCGCCCCGATTGTCTACAAAATTTATGAAGGGCAAACAACATTTTACGGCACTGTTAATGGAGAAAATAACATTAAGTATAATATTTACCGTTATACAAAAACAGTCATTTTCTAATAAAGAAGGTACACGTACTTTCGATTGTTACATTTTAAATTGAGTAGCTTCCATTCTGTTACAGAGAACTAATAAATCTAGTAATAGGTACAGTTTGATGCTGCAGACAATTACATTACTAGATACTGTATCAAAATTGACGAGGTACGCCATTTTGTCTCGTTTATTTGTCCCGTTCCAAATTCAAAATCGTTCCCGCCTCATTTAGGAACCGTGACGCCATTTTTGTTTTGGACTTTACAAATTGTACAGTCGATCTGTATTCTTTAACGGATCAGCCATAACATTGAAGCAACCACTATTTATTTAATTACAATTCAAAAAATAACATGCCGGTCATAATACACACTCCAATAAAAAAATGGCCGCTACAAGCCATTCAGTGTACCTATTATTTTCTATGTCAAAACTTTCTCTCGCACACAAACCTAGAGTCCATTACCATAAAACCTAGAAATACCCAAGTACTTTGAATATAATACCCACAGCTATAAAGAAACATAATATTGTACGTAAAGGCAGGCGTTTATGACACCGTCAACTAGCCGCATAATTTCCAGTATCCACATCTTGCTCCCAAGCGTCGTTGGTTAGGTCAGGCAAGTTGCGGATACTGTATGGAGCTACACGACCGGTATGCGGAAAACTGCTACACTAAAATGGTGCTACAAACATAACAAATGCAAATGGACTAGAATAAAACGAATATACATACACCTTATTTGGGTGCCACCTTTAATATTAAATCGGTGTTATTTTGACCACCTAGGTGTTTCAAACTGGAACACTCCAATTTTACGAAAAGTCCTACACAGCGTATGTTTTGTAGAACTTTTTCTTCAAAGTGAGTGTTCCCGTAGTTCATCTTATAATATAATATACTTGTAAACAAGTACTTGCATTCCATCTCCATATATTACTTGTAATGATGTAGATCAGGCAGCTAATAATTTTGTACTCTACGTATGTAATTGAACTGACTGAAAATAAACATTTTATTATTTATTATTATTTATTTATAGGCCAAGCCCCAGCTTCTCTCGGGAATAAATTCTTTCCTGCCAGAAGCAACTATATATTACATTTTTGATTTGATTTTCTATACAACCTTTCATCGTCTATTTAAACCCTTTAGTAGCGAAATTACAAAATTCCACTTTTAGTGGATGTTCCCACCATTAAAAGAATTACCTGCCAACATTTTAAGCTTTAGGTTCAGTGGTTTAGGTTCTGTGTTAATGAATCAATCAAACGTTGTTAGCTTAATGGTTAAGGAGATAGCTTACGATCGAAAGGCTCAGGGTTCGAATCCTAGCCAATACACTACCGACGTGAACCCACTCCTAACACAATTTAGCTTAGCTGGAGGGGTTAGAGGGAATATTGGTAATTTCGGTTCTATTATTGTTTAAAAAATATAGTAGGGACATTTGGGACAATTTTATATGTAAATATGGATTTAGTCCATGGTTCTAACAAATAGGTACATGTTATAGTTATATTTTCTCATTTATAAGGCTTCTAACCTAAATTCGCTATTTTCAGCTACGGGTTATTTGTGTATGGTTTCTTTGATCTGGTTTGGGTGTCAATAGGTCAAGTTTCTATAGCACTTGTAGGTGTTGGGGTCACTCGGACAAAAGAGGTCGATAAGAGGTTTTATTATGGGCTGGAGACAATACGCACTCGAGGGTGTTGTTCCTGTCAACCAAGTGTTCCATGACCTTCGGTGACCCTGTTCGAATAACGCCTTTTTAGTATTTTTACATTTTTAAAATATTTTCGAGCAATAAAAACAAATACTTTTGGTAATTTAGAGAGTAAAGTAACACAAGAAAGGTTTTTTTCATGTCACTTCAATATGGATTTCAAGCACAGATTAAATAATAGTACTATGCGCTGAAGCACTGAAGGTAAAGACTCAGGAAAGAGAGTCACTATTATAGACTCCTACAATGCTACTTTACTTCACAGGAGTGGGTATTGCATGTATGCATAGCAAGCAATGACTTGTGTATTATGTTAGGCGAACTGCTAACAAATATGTCACGGATCCTGGGTAAGGAAGGAATTAATGTCAAATTTCAAATTTGGAACGGAACGCAGAAACTAAATGAATGAGATAATGAAGTTTGACTCCTATTAGTATACACATAGCGCGCATTTTCGTTATGTCATCCGTATGACAGTCGGCGCAAAGTGCGCCTCCCCGTACCCGGGGCTAGATAGGGACACGAAGGTCCCCACAACCCGAAGGGGGCCATCTCTAAAGTCTGCCGGGTGCGAGAGATATGCTTTCGGTAATCTCACCTCCGGCAACCAAGGACCCAAGACGGCGTGCGTTTTGGTCGGTTCGAATCCGACATAACCGCCTCCACCGGCTACGTGGGGGTGGTATCCGTGGGGATTTTGCGCACGATAAAAAAAAATATTATTCTACTGGTCTTGCGTTTGTCTTGCTTTGGAAATAATAATGCGTGAAATGAATAAAAGTTGTTGTAGGCAAATGATATCAATCCTAAACTACAAAACAAAGACAATAATTTATGTAAATTCCATGTCCAATTTAATATACGTTAATTACAATATTTCAAGTGATTGCATACCAATTAGTACATTCCTATCTGACTATAGCGCAGTGGTAATGAGTCAAATTAATTAATGATTACCCTTTGATGCATTAGTAGGAGGGGAGGGGGAATATGCGGTTGGATTGGTCAGACACCTTGATCAAGTAGATGTAGCCATCAGTCATGGTATACCTGACTAGGGGAAAGCGGTATGGTGCCTTCGAAAGGATCGAAGCGGATTAAAGTAAAGCCAACGAGACGAGAGAAAAAAGGTAAACAAAGCGACCATTACTGAGTTACGTTGCGATAACTAACGATTATTGTCTCTGTCCTTGTCGCACATGTCACACGTACGCGACAATGGTCGAGCGACAGCTTTCGTTGCGTGTTTCGTAGTACAGGGAAGCTGTGAGCACAGTGGTTCTAAACTGTCAGATCCGCCATCTTATGATCATTTTCATTCCTGTCTGGAATGCGCTTGAAGTGATACGTAATAATTTTCAAATAAAAATGTTTGGAACCGCTGAAACTTTGTTTACCTTTTTTCTCTCGCTTCGTTGGCTTTACTTTACTTCACAAAGGTTGTGATGTCTTCCTCGTCACGATATATACCTGAAAAGAAAAAAAAAACAAACTTAAAACAATCGAAAAGAGTCGTTCACAAATTATAATGATAGAAATGATAAGGAGTAATAACAATTTTATGGATTTATTAGAATGAAAAACAAAAGACTTAAAAAAGGTCATAATACTCATAGGTATTTGTGTTACACACATTGAAAAAAATGTGTCGCTAGAAAATAGTTTTCGAATACGTGTGCAATAGAAATTTCCCAGCGTGCAATCCGGTCAGGGGATAACTGGAATGGCTTAAAATGCATAATATAGTCATTGTTAACGTATGAAAATGAATATAAACTGAAAATATTAAAATTCAGGTCATAAAATCTGGAATTTATATAAGTAGTACCTAGATCAAAATAAGTATATAGATTGTAACTCGTTCATGTGCAACATAAGATTTTAGCAAAACGAAGACCGTAAAAGTTTGAACATTTATTAAATAAAAATGTACCTACTAAGTGCTAACGAACTCATTTACTGCACATAAAACTAAATTAAACCTTTAAAAAGTTTTTATTACCTTACCGAACAGTCTCGCCAAAAACAAATCACCCATAAACCTGGCTGATAACCTTACTTTTGGCGTAATAAAACAAAAAAGAAACATAAAAAAATGATAAGAAAATAAAAAGCGCGGGAAGTCAGCGGTTAATCGCTGTTCGCTTATGAGTTGTTGCGGCCGCCGCTGATTAATTGAGGCGAGTTCGCTGTTGTCCGCAAGGACGACGACCCTACGCAGATAACTACGGGATACAGTTGTAACGGAACGAAATCTGTCATCTGTTGTAGTAGAAGTACATTCTTAATCACACAGATGGCGCTAATATAAATTATGTTTATTTATATGAGGTATGAAGAAAAACCTTTTTGAATATAAAATTACGTGATAAACTATTACGATAATTTGGTTTTAAAGATTAATTAAACAAATAAGGACATTTATAAATCAGTTATTTATTTGAATATTCAAATGCCGTGTTTTATTAAACTTTAAGTTTTTGAACGAAATTCGTATGTGAAGGAAGTTCTGGTCGAATATCAGAGATATACGTTACATATTTAAGCAAAAATACTAAATGGATAAGATTTTGTCGATATTAATTGATCGCAGTTAATTTGAAAATAAATACAATAATTTTAAGTTATAGTTTGAACGATTTCTAGGAAGATAAATCCAAATTAGAATTATTTGTGGATACATTGATTTGACAATGATTTCAAACAGCGCTACGATTGGCTGGTTGGAATCGTACGATATTTTGGTTCGAGAAGTAGGGATCATTGCGGTTGGGGTGAGGATAGTTGAGGACAGGAAAAAGATTATTCATTAATTGTTGGGAGCTGCTGGAGAGAGGTGGTCAGGAGTAGAAAGTCTGGTGGGTCATTTCGCGTTTTATAAATTGTGTTAAGAGGGTACTGGGAGGTTACTATGTTAAAATTCCGTTGTACATTAATTTTATTCGCGTTTGAAATTATTTGAGAATCTTAACGTAACTTCAAGTGTTGAGAATATATAAAACTCGCATCGTTTCATGCTGAGATAGGACACCATTTCTGTAATTGCGAAGTATGGGCTCAAGGGCTCATATGGAGTAGTTACTCACGCCTGGGAGAGTCTTCCCCGTGACTTCATGAAACAATGCAGGATGGGAACGGAGATTTGGAAATCTACCTGTCGAGTGGATTGTTAGGATTTTGAATATCGAATTGGGGTATTAGTGAATATTATATAAACCCGCCTCGATTTATGCTGAGATAGGACACCAATTCTGTGACTGCGAAGTATGGGCTAAAGGGCTCATATGGAGTAGTTACTCACGCTTGGGAGAGTCTTCCCCGTGACTTCATGAATCAAGGCAGGATGGGAATGGAGATTAGGGATTCTGAAGTGGGTAGAATCAGTAGATAACATACAAGCAGCAGTGATGGGGGGGTTTTTAGCTAGGAGTCCCTTAGGAAAGCCAATCGAAGTGATCGGTCTTGGGTGGAACATCTAACGGTGCCAACGAAGCCCTTGTCCTCTGTCTAGCTAGGGAGCTGATCAAGTTAAGGCGAGCAGCTATTCGATTTTACCTGTCTCAGGGTCGAATAAAGCCTTCTGGGTATCGGTGACCAGTGGCCCGAAGTATCGGTGTCGTTGGAGCTGATAGCTCAGTCTTTATTTATATATTTATTTATACACACAATTATATATCTCGTTAGGGCTTTAGTTAACATCCCTGGCTTCGGCCGTTAACTAAGGCAAGCACACAGTCATAGGTCATACAAAATCAAGTCTGACTAGCTTGTTCCCTTACAGAATAGGAGTAGGTACATTACACACCACACGTTTAGAATTAACTAAAGGGAGGAGTTTATTGGGGTTAAAACACATATATAGTCTTTATAGGTAGAAGGAATAGGTACACATTCTTCTCGCGGTAATATAGGACGTTGGCTATGTAGGTAGAATCAAATTTGTATAGGTTTTTGATAGTCAGTTAATTGCGTTTAAGTTATGTGAACGGTTCTCATTATAATGAAGTTATTAGGCTATTATTTTGGTGTGAATGAATACTGGGGGATTTCGGGTTGGAATCCAGGCATTTAACAACGATTATCTAAAGTGTATCCTCAGTGTTGACTACCTTCATAATAAAATGTGAAATAGATCTTACATAATACCAGTTGAATGTGAAAGGCATGGTTATCATTGTGACGAATATCAGAAGGTGGTTAAATACTCACCTATCTACATGTAATCTAGTAAGATTCAGTTAAGTCATTTGGCTATTGGATACCATAGACCGATTGATTATGAATGTCATTATTCAATATATTATTTATATTACCAAATATAATACTTGGTGCATTTATTTGATTGAATTGGGTTGAATGGATATTAGTGGAGCATTCTCACGGTAGTTGAGAACCGTCCAATTATGGACCTATGTTCTATTGTCCGGTAACCTAGACGGAAGTTCTTGTATATGAATGTCTTCAATAGAAGATGTAATTTCTATATGAGTTTCAATCAGAAGTGTAGCAAGTGTAGACTACTGTATGAAATACCTATCTATTCTATATTGAAATCTACGGCTTCTAATGAGTTGGTCTTGATCGCAACTATCAGTATATTATACTATATGCACAGTGATGCCTGAACTTTTGTATTCAATTGAGCTTATTCGGTTGTAATAAGTGAGAGAAATTATCATTAACGAATATTAACATTCTTGTAATTGAATGTCACGATTTTGTATTTATATAATACAAGTGTAATCCAGTTATGGATTTGGGGTAAAGGGTTATACCGGCTGCCGCGGTATAACTTGAACAAAGTGGACTAGGCCAAGTGGCGTCTGCTATATTTATAAGGCAGAGGGGAGTTGATCTGTGTTGGTGCAACTCACTGTCATGGCGAATTGGAGGAGCCTTGACCTCGGGGGGGCAAATAAAAATATTTGTGTATTATTACGGTTCGCTTCACTTACATACTCTGTTGCTTTAATCCTCGAAATAAATCTTATTACGCTTACATTAGGTCGATAGAAAGTTTATTCATCATCATATTCTAAATTAAAATTAGTTACCTAAAAATAGGTTAGCTTGGAAATTTGGGTAGG
Organism: Eilema sororculum; assembly: GCA_914829495.1. Classification (NCBI taxonomy): domain Eukaryota; kingdom Metazoa; phylum Arthropoda; class Insecta; order Lepidoptera; family Erebidae; genus Eilema; species Eilema sororculum. The sequence goes on from OU618543.1 coordinate 6,928,656, forward strand.
TAATCTTGTTAATAGTTCATTATATTTTATGTTTTCCAAATAATCACGATAGGTTATATGTTGCGATAATTAAGTAAATTAAGTAGGTACAGAATTATGTTAGAAAGGTGAATTGGATAAGTAGGGACTTAATTTAGGACAACAGCACAAGCTACCTCTATAGAACGAGGGGGACTACTGGATCATAATAAGAGTCCTAGTTCCCACTAGAACGATCATTGGCCAAACTAGTTACTAAGTAGGTAGGAAATCGGAAACGTTTGAGTATAAGTATGTTTTCATAATAAATCGGAAGTCGAAATAGGTAGGGGATGGTATAGGTTAGGGAGGGTGTTACAATTTGGTGCCGTGACCAGGATTGGTATAAAGTAGTATGGAAAGGTACAAGTGCGTTATTCAATGTGTGTAGTAGATTCCACCAAGTGCCATCAATCTCCAGTATAAACTGTACAAAATAGGAGTTGTGTGACCAGGATTGGTATAAAATAGTATGGAAAGGTACAAGTGAGTTATTCAATGTGTGTAGCAGATTCCACCAAGTGCCATCAATCTCCAGTATAAACAGTACAAAATAGTAGTTGTGTGACCAGGATTGGTACAAAGTAGTATGGAAAGGTACAAGTGTGTTATTCAATATGTGTAGTAGATTCTACCAAGCGCCGTCAATCTCCAGTATAAACAGAACAAAATGGGGGTCGTGAGACCAGGATTTAAGAGTAGACTGGCTTCACGGTACAATTTAGTGGTCGTGAGACTAGGATGAGTGTTCGATTTGGAGTACGTGTTATTGGTACAATTTCCTGGCGTGAGATTACGATTTAAAAATAGAATAGGTGTAACTGGAATAGTATATTTTGAAAAGTGAGTAGCTACGAATTATATTGTCGAATATGTGGGTGTATGTAATTATATTGTTTGGCATGCACCTACATTTAGTCAATATATTAGTAAGAAACAACGCTCGTTTCTTTACACGTATACATAACTATGATAAGTTATGGTTATGTATTTTGCTAAATGTGGTTGCAATGATGATGTTGAAATTAACAATATAGTTTAACAGATTAGTTTTGGTAGTTATAGCTCCAACGAGCTATATTAGTTAGTTATATTACATTTTATAATTTAGAAAGGATATAATAACCGTGTTAGTTGATTTATAAAAAAATTATATAATGATAAAGTTTTATACATTTACCTACGTCAACAACTATTAGTAAGATATTAGCATCCTTGAAAATTAATGTAGCATTGAATTATAGGTAGATTATAAATGCAAACATGTTTTTATTTGAATTATAAGGAAGGTACGGTATATCTATACCGTACAATTTGTTGCCGTATATAGTAGGTAAGGGGTCAGAACATTGTGCTGTTGTAATAATTGTGAATTCTTTTAGAAATTTGGAAGTTTAGTTAGAATTATTAAGAGATGGGGGGTCGTAGGATTAATATAATCTATTATAGAATGTCATTTAGGCTTATTCGGATAGTTAATGTTATAAAAGAATGGGGGGTCGTAGTTCGGAGTAAGTTATTCACAGTTTAGAGACAAAAGGGTACATTTTGTTAGGTTTGATGTTTTAGAAGTGTTAGGGGTAGAGAGTAATTTTAAATACACGGCTTGAGAAGTTGGGAAGTGCCATTGCAGTGCAATGACACTTTGCATTCTTGTATTTTGAGTTTCAAAAATTTGATCAAGTTAAGGAGGTTCAAGAATCTATGTCAGTGTTAACAAATCAGAGAAGCGCGGATTGGTCAGAAATAGAGACGGGGGTTGTGTTAACTTTCAGGCAAAGGGAAGAATTGTTGAAATTACTGTGTAAGTTCGAAGGATTATTTACTTCACGGATTGGTAGGGCAAATTGCTATCAACATCGAATTCTTATGAGTTCTAACGTACCTATTGTTAAGAAGAGTTATCCAATACCTTATGCTTATAGAAGGAGAGTTGAGGAAAAATTAAAAGAAATGGAAGAGTTGAATATTATTAGTAGGTCAGCCACTCCGTATTGTAGTCCATTAAACTTTACCATTAAAAAGGATAAATCTATTAGAGTATTATTAGACGCTAGAGAGATTAATAAATTTATGGTGGCTGAAACAGAGAAGCCCCCAATACAAATTGATGTTATGAATTCGTTTCATGGGGCTAATTATATAAGTATAATAGATTTGAATAATGCTTATTTCCAAATACCGATAACTGAAGATAGCAAGAAGTATACTGGGTTTACTTTTAACGGGAAATCTTACGTTTATAATGTGTTACCACAGGGGTTGAAGACTTCAGTGGGGAGTTTTAGTAGAGCTATGGATATAATATTAGGACATGAAGTTAGGGAATATTGTGTAAATTATCTGGATGATTTAGCAATAATAACGACGGGAACCTTTGTTCAACATTTAGAGCATTTAGATGTCGTGTTGAGGAAGTTACGCGCGGCTGGGATGACTTGCAATATAAAGAAGTGTGAGTTTTGTTGTGAGGAGGTTAAAATGTTAGGATATATAATTTCTACTCGTGGATTAAAACCTGATCCAGACAAAGTCAAATCTATCCAAGATTTTCCAATTCCTAAGAAAATAAAACACGTAAGGGCTTTTTTGGGGTTATGTAATTTTTATAGGAGGTTTATTCAAAATTACAATAAATTAGCCTAACCATTATGTGATATGTTGAAGAAAGGTAGAGTTTGGCACTGGGGACAGTTAGAACAACGAACCTTTGATTGTATCAAAGCTTCGTTCATGAAAACCATACAATTGCATCATCCTGATTTTACTAAACCATATTATTTACAGACAGATTGTTCGCAAGTGGGGTTAGCTGGGGTATTATATCAAATAGATGATAATGGGCAAGAGAATGTGTTAGGTTTTCATAGTAAGGCGTTGAGAGGGGCGCAGTTAAATTGGACGGTGACGGAACAAGAGTTTTATTCGGTAATTTGTTGTCTAGAAAAATTTGAAACATATTTGAGGGGTGCAAAAGTAATTATTCGGACCGACCATAGGGCGTTGTTATTTGTTAAGAATTGGAAATTGAATAATGCTAAAATAACTCGTTGGATCAATTATTTAGAAAATTATCAATATGAAATTCAATATATAAAGGGGAGTGAAAATGTAGTGGCGGACATATTATCGCGATATCCACCGGAGGGGGAAAGATTACAGGAGGAAAAGATTAAAATGCCTAGTATTTTATATATGGAAAATGAACAAAATAAGGTGTTATTTCGGAAATTAAAGCAAATGGCAGTTTTACAGAGAGAGGATGCAGGAATAAATAAGCTAATCGAACAAATTTGCGAATCAGAAAGGTCGGGAAAGGCGCTATTAGGGATAGCTAGTAAATGCAAACTAAGGGGGATGTTTTATTTGTAGAGAGAGGGGGGGGTAAAGGGTATTCGATTTATTTACCGGAATGCCTTAGAGAGGAAATAATTAATCAGGTGCATTTAGAAATGGGACATCAGGGTAGTTATAAGATGCTGAAATATTTAAAGGAAAGGTTTTATTGGAAGGGTTTGACCAAGGACGTTAAACGAATGGTTAAGATTTGTGGTATTTGTCAATTGACGAAACATTCTAATTCCAATAAGGTGGGACCGTGTTGCTCAATTGTTACGAAAGACATAGGAGATTTAGTGATGGTGGATATATACGGGCCTTTACCGTCAGGGAAATTCGGGATGAATTACATATTAGTATTACAGGATTCGTTTAGTAAATTCGTGAAATTTTTTGATTTAAAAAGGGCTACTACGAGAGCGGTACTTAGCAAAGTGAAAAAATTTACTGAAATTATAAAACCGAAAGCTATAATGTCGGATAATGGAACTCAGTTTACTAGTCATGCGTGGAAAGAGGAAATGGAGTTGCTAGGGATTAGAGTAGTTTACACAACAGTTAGGAATCCTCGTCCAAATACAGTGGAGAGAGTGAATAGAGAATTAGGAAGATTGTTTAGGACGTATAATAGCAAAAATCATAAAGGTTGGGTTGACACTCTACCTAAACTGGAAAAATTATATAATAATACTTACCATGAAAGTACTGGGTTTACTCCTTGTGAAATAATGTATGGAGAGTCAACTTGTCTGTCTTTCGATCAGATTATTGATAAGGAGGGGGTAGATTTGGACTTGGCGTGTGTTAGAGAACAGGTGAGGGTAAATTTACGGCAAGCTGCGGATAATCGTGAGTTAAAATTCAATAAAAGATACCGATTAGTTGAATATCAAGTGGGAGATTTGGTGAAAATTAAAAGATTAAACAAGTTTGATGCTTCTTTAAAATTAACCAAGAAGTTCGAGGCGATATATGAAGGACCATTCCTTATAGCAGAAAGTCCTTATCGGAATGTGTATGTTTTGGTAGATCCTCAAACCAAGGAAATAAGAGGAAAATTTAATGCTATACATTTATCCAAATATTACATTTGATAATTTGAAGCTGGGGCTGGATCGGGGAGTCATTATTTAAGATTGTAGGATTTATAAGTTACATTCATTTAATTGTTGTATTGTAGTGTTTTGGTATAGACTTTAGAGTTAAGTTATAGTGATTAGTTGTAGTTTTTATATTTAAATGTAGTTTTGTAAGATGTATTGGTTAATTATAAAAAATAAAAAAAAATAAAAAAATAAAAAAAAAAGAGACAAAATTGGAGGATAGGGTAAAGCCCATCTGACGGTATGAGGTGGAAATTAGTGAAGAAAGAAATCTTTCATTATTATAATAAGATTTATTTTTATTTTATCAAATTGAATTTAATCAAATCATCCCTTCAGATGGTGGGGCGTAGGGCGGCTTTACCATAAAATATATATGTATATGTATTTATATCTATATGTGTACATATTTATATATATAAGGAAAAAGAATTAACATCTACATAAATTAGATAAAAGGGAGTACAAGAAAGAGTAGGATATGTAAAATGAAATAAAACATAATCACCTCTATGTTGTTACATGATAATGCTGATCGGTTGGCAGCGAGAAAAGTCGCGAAAGCGGACTCTGATAGTGCAAAAGGGTTGTCGACTAGGTATGATTGGGATTTAAAATAGATGTGGAAGGCTGAAGTGGAGCTGGATGTAGTCATTAAATTCAGAATGGAGGGTCATCCCAATCAGCATTATTTTAAAGGGGGGGAGTGTTTGAGAGGTCGTGTTATGGTTTGATTCCCTGTACGCACCACATGTTGGATTATGAAGGATTGCTAGGGGTTAGGTTAAAAGACATATTTTGATATTGAGAAATCAAAAGTCTAGGCATACCGTTAAGGTACCTTCATAATTCATCAACTATACAATTCGGTTCACAAGGCCAAGATCTAAGCACACTATACATACGCCCATATCAGAGTACTTGCTTGTCGATTCTATTTCAAGTGGGGTGAAGTCGTAAACATACGTTATTGTCTAATAGTCTTTAAGGAATTTGGCTTTTACGCGAGGGTGGAGATATTAGATCGCATAGAGAGCATAAGATTGCGTCTCTTGCCTCATCTCTTATCCGGTTCGCTTATCGTTCAGTGGCCTCACAACCCACTGCCTTCAGTGTTGAGTCAAATTCTGACTTGGATATTGTGTCGTGTTGAGATCAAGTTCACTAACAAACTTGGCGGTGGGCTCGAGTGGTAACTATTTTGATGTTGGGTTAAATTACACACTACATAAAACAAAAATGTGCAGGAATTGGATTATAACTGGAATCGATTATGTAAGGGAGGATTCAACATTTTCTAATTATAGGGAAGATTTTAAATTGGGATAATATTCAATGACAATATATTGGTTATAGGTTAGGGTGAATCTTTACTCCGGACAAAATTGGGAAAGATTTGTACCTGCGTCAACATTCAGGGGGTCGAGATGTAACGGAACGAAATCTGTCATCTGTTGTAGTAGAAGTACATTCTTAATCACACAGATGGCGCTAATATAAATTATGTTTATTTATATGAGGTATGAAGAAAAACCTTTTTGAATATAAAATTACGTGATAAACTATTACGATAATTTGGTTTTAAAGATTAATTAAACAAATAAGGACATTTATAAATCAGTTATTTATTTGAATATTCAAATGCCGTGTTTTATTAAACTTTAAGTTTTTGAACGAAATTCGTATGTGAAGGAAGTTCTGGTCGAATATCAGAGATATACGTTACATATTTAAGCAAAAATACTAAATGGATAAGATTTTGTCGATATTAATTGATCGCAGTTAATTTGAAAATAAATACAATAATTTTAAGTTATAGTTTGAACGATTTCTAGGAAGATAAATCCAAATTAGAATTATTTGTGGATATATTGATTTGACAATGATTTCAAACAGCGCTACGATTGGCTGGTTGGAATCGTACGATATTTTGGTTCGAGAAGTAGGGATCATTGCGGTTGGGGTGAGGATAGTTGAGGACAGGAAAAAGATTATTCATTAATTGTTGGGAGCTGCTGGAGAGAGGTGGTCAGGAGTAGAAAGTCTGGTGGGTCATTTCGCGTTTTATAAATTGTGTTAAGAGGGTACTGGGAGGTTACTATGTTAAAATTCCGTTGTACATTAATTTTATTCGCGTTTGAAATTATTTGAGAATCTTAACGTAACTTCAAGTGTTGAGAATATATAAAACTCGCATCGTTTCATGCTGAGATAGGACACCATTTCTGTAATTGCGAAGTATGGGCTCAAGGGCTCATATGGAGTAGTTACTCACGCCTGGGAGAGTCTTCCCCGTGACTTCATGAAACAATGCAGGATGGGAACGGAGATTTGGAAATCTACCTGTCGAGTGGATTGTTAGGATTTTGAATATCGAATTGGGGTATTAGTGAATATTATATAAACCCGCCTCGATTTATGCTGAGATAGGACACCAATTCTGTGACTGCGAAGTATGGGCTAAAGGGCTCATATGGAGTAGTTACTCACGCTTGGGAGAGTCTTCCCCGTGACTTCATGAATCAAGGCAGGATGGGAATGGAGATTAGGGATTCTGAAGTGGGTAGAATCAGTAGATAACATACAAGCAGCAGTGATGGGGGGGTTTTTAGCTAGGAGTCCCTTAGGAAAGCCAATCGAAGTGATCGGTCTTGGGTGGAACATCTAACGGTGCCAACGAAGCCCTTGTCCTCTGTCTAGCTAGGGAGCTGATCAAGTTAAGGCGAGCAGCTATTCGATTTTACCTGTCTCAGGGTCGAATAAAGCCTTCTGGGTATCGGTGACCAGTGGCCCGAAGTATCGGTGTCGTTGGAGCTGATAGCTCAGTCTTTATTTATATATTTATTTATACACACAATTATATATCTCGTTAGGGCTTTAGTTAACATCCCTGGCTTCGGCCGTTAACTAAGGCAAGCACACAGTCATAGGTCATACAAAATCAAGTCTGACTAGCTTGTTCCCTTACAGAATAGGAGTAGGTACATTACACACCACACGTTTAGAATTAACTAAAGGGAGGAGTTTATTGGGGTTAAAACACATATATAGTCTTTATAGGTAGAAGGAATAGGTACACATTCTTCTCGCGGTAATATAGGACGTTGGCTATGTAGGTAGAATCAAATTTGTATAGGTTTTTGATAGTCAGTTAATTGCGTTTAAGTTATGTGAACGGTTCTCATTATAATGAAGTTATTAGGCTATTATTTTGGTGTGAATGAATACTGGGGGATTTCGGGTTGGAATCCAGGCATTTAACAACGATTATCTAAAGTGTATCCTCAGTGTTGACTACCTTCATAATAAAATGTGAAATAGATCTTACATAATACCAGTTGAATGTGAAAGGCATGGTTATCATTGTGACGAATATCAGAAGGTGGTTAAATACTCACCTATCTACATGTAATCTAGTAAGATTCAGTTAAGTCATTTGGCTATTGGATACCATAGACCGATTGATTATGAATGTCATTATTCAATATATTATTTATATTACCAAATATAATACTTGGTGCATTTATTTGATTGAATTGGGTTGAATGGATATTAGTGGAGCATTCTCACGGTAGTTGAGAACCGTCCAATTATGGACCTATGTTCTATTGTCCGGTAACCTAGACGGAAGTTCTTGTATATGAATGTCTTCAATAGAAGATGTAATTTCTATATGAGTTTCAATCAGAAGTGTAGCAAGTGTAGACTACTGTATGAAATACCTATCTATTCTATATTGAAATCTACGGCTTCTAATGAGTTGGTCTTGATCGCAACTATCAGTATATTATACTATATGCACAGTGATGCCTGAACTTTTGTATTCAATTGAGCTTATTCGGTTGTAATAAGTGAGAGAAATTATCATTAACGAATATTAACATTCTTGTAATTGAATGTCACGATTTTGTATTTATATAATACAAGTGTAATCCAGTTATGGATTTGGGGTAAAGGGTTATACCGGCTGCCGCGGTATAACTTGAACAAAGTGGACTAGGCCAAGTGGCGTCTGCTATATTTATAAGGCAGAGGGGAGTTGATCTGTGTTGGTGCAACTCACTGTCATGGCGAATTGGAGGAGCCTTGACCTCGGGGGGGCAAATAAAAATATTTGTGTATTATTACGGTTCGCTTCACTTACATACTCTGTTGCTTTAATCCTCGAAATAAGTCTTATTACGCTTACATTACGTCGATAGAAAGTTTATTCATCATCATATTCTAAATTAAAATTAGTTACCTAAAAATAGGTTAGCTTGGAAATTTGGGTAGGTAATCTTGTTAATAGTTCATTATATTTTATGTTTTCCAAATAATCACGATAGGTTATATGTTGCGATAATTAAGTAAATTAAGTAGGTACAGAATTATGTTAGAAAGGTGAATTGGATAAGTAGGGACTTAATTTAGGACAACAGCACAAGCTACCTCTATAGAACGAGGGGGACTACTGGATCATAATAAGAGTCCTAGTTCCCACTAGAACGATCATTGGCCAAACTAGTTACTAAGTAGGTAGGAAATCGGAAACGTTTGAGTATAAGTATGTTTTCATAATAAATCGGAAGTCGAAATAGGTAGGGGATGGTATAGGTTAGGGAGGGTGTTACACAGTACACCTTGAGACACATATTTTGGACTGAAGTCGTGAGACAAAAAGCACTCACGTACGAATACGTCAATTTTTTTCTTGCAGTTTTTACTAGTACAGTCAGCGTCATAAATCTCTTGACGACGAAATCTCAAAATGATTTTAAAACTCAAGCAAATCAAACTTTGTGTACCAAATATCGGAACAATCAGACAACTGGAAGGGGATAAAAAAAAAATTTAACATCATTTTGAGCACTTTGTTCATCAACATTTTTACGGCTTAAGGATAAATACCTACGGTAATTTTTTTTGTAATATTTATTCTGAGGTTATTAACATTCGTTTGACTTCAAGTAAAATGTTAAACATTTTACTTCTGCTCTGTGGTTAAAGGCTTGTTTTGAAATAATCTATAGATTGCTTTGTGAATTTAACCTCGTCTACCGCCGTAACACCCCGTGCTATCCACAAAAGACGTCTAAGAAACGTGTACTGTCCGTAAAAAGCACATTTTAGGTCCAAGATATACATTTCGAGGTATACCCAAGCTCCTAACTAGACATACGGGGACACTTTCTAAGACGCGTGACAGACGGGGTAACATTGACTAAATTGCTTTATATCGAAGTAATGTGTTTGAAGTTAACCGGCATTATTAGTCTTGTTAGTTGGAGGAATTCTGTGGTGATAAGGCCAACAGCGATAATATATAATGTCTTTACTGACATTCTCATTTGTCTCAACACAGACGAGTAATGTAAACTTGCAATTGGGTATCCTACTGACTAGCCAAATTAGTAACTTTTTTATAAACGTCATAACGATAAGTTATAAGGTAACTTGTATGAAAAAAGATTTAGTGACGTCATAAAATTTAATAGTCAAATCAGTTACTATTAAAGGTTGGGTGGATGGTTAAAAATAAATAAAAACTATAAATAAAGAATCGACGCAATTTTTACCGCTCTTTTACCATTCTTAATTTAATAAGCTCGGTTAGATAATTTATTTTAACTATACCTAGGATAGTACTCAATTGGCTAAGTTGAAGTCGCTTTACGATATTACTTCTTGACGTTATGCTTTTGATTCAGTGGTTAAAAGACTTAGCCCCGTATTCCAGGACTATGCTCAGTTGTGAATTGAATCTCACAATGACATTGTCATCTAGAATACAATCTGATTTTACTATCTATCTAGCGTTCATTATATGGAATTGCTATAACCAACTCCAAGTAAATACATGTCTTTAAGATTACAATTTATTTATATATTTCAACATAAAGTTTTACATCGTAAAATTAAAAAAAAACTTAGAACTTATGTAATTCAATCGGAATTAAAATAAAACTAAAATACCTATTATACAAATAGATCTTATGATTAGTCTTTAAAATTAGTTCATTGTGATATTTTCTAAAGTTTACGCGAATGTCACTCATTGAAATTAAATCAATTTTTAACAGATCCTATGTTTTTTGAAACCGACAACATTGGGGCCACTTTTCAACAGCCAAGTTCAAAAAATTAATACACCAACATGTCAAAAAAACGTTAAAAAGTGGTTTTATTTCATTAGTTCATGTGTGGTAAAATTTTATTAGATGTAACAGGATGAAATCTAAAATACATATACTGAATACTTGGGTAGGTTTATGACCAGGCATTGCAATGCAAAGCATTATTAAATATTCTCTTAGTTCAATTTACTTAGTAGAAAGCAAGAGCAAGTAAAACAACACGAAGTAGATGCAACTAGGAACAATGCTAAGATGATGAAATCATTATTAATTCAGTATAAAAAGAAAGATGTTTAAAAAAAGTATTTCAAACAAAAATGGATAAAAAATTGTACTTATATCATTTTGTAATTAGAAATATCAATGAATAAACATTTGATCACGATTTAATTTAGTCAGTCACGAGTAGTCACGACATTATTGTACAGTCAGCAGCAGAAAGATGTTGATATACAAAGTACTCAAAATGATCTTAATTTAGTTTTTTACCCCCTTCCTGTTGACCGATTGTTCTGATATTTGGTACGCACCTTTAGTTCGGACAATAATACTATTTAAATCAATAAAACAGTTCGATTTACTCTTAATACGAGAGTTTTAAGATCATTCTGAGACTTCATCGTCAAGATATTTATGATGCTGACTGTACTATGACTGCACAATAAAGGTTCATTATAGAGAGATGAGACCACTAGAAATGTGATATGGTATGTGCTTACATAAATATTGAATTTATGGTTTTGGAATGCCTCTCAAAATTTAACCTTTTTATAGTGGAAAACAAAATCTTTTTTCATGTGTGGACGCTGAGATCTTCTAAAAAATTGGCCCACTCAAAGAATCATGTTGTGTGAGTTTCCCCAGTTGTTATTCCGATCTCCAAAGTGCATACCGTACCATCAATACAAAAGAACTCATAAATACCAAAGTGATTGAAGCATATTGAAATCTTCATAAATTGATATGTGCCTGTATTGCTCCTTATAATACCAGAGCTTCTATACTTATTGTACTTGAACTCCGCCAAGTATTGAAAGAAACCTTGTAAGTATAGAAAGGTAAACTCACAAGGAACGGTTATTACATTAAATTTTAATACGAAATAAAATCCAATTTACGTCAACATTGCCGACATATTGGCAGCGCATAATTTTCAATATTGGAGCTCATTTCGATAGGAACGAACGAGCTTATTACAGTGAACATGACTCGTAAAGCTAGATCACTATTGTAATAAAACTGCTACCCCTCCACAACTGGGGAATAAATCGCCAAACCAGGACTGAACTCCATAACGGTGACCCTTTCCGATTTAGAGTATGGGGGAGACGGGGATGAAGTACGGCGACGTCTGGATCCTAAACAACAATAAAATCGCCAACGAAAATAGCGCAGAGCGGCAACAAATTACTATCGAACCAAAAACATGTTTCGTATACAAGATATACGGCAGAGGGAGTCCGGAGGAAGCCAATAAATATGTCCCAATAACTTGATTACTGCAGTCTTTGATAGGAATAAATTGAGTGCCTGAGCAGGTGAAGCCGGGTACGTTACAAGGAAACACACACATATTATTCAAAGCTCGTTAATGGACTGATTTATTTAGCCTTTCAGTTTCGTGTTTGGCACGCAATCCAATTAATGTACTACAAAGGCTGTTTGTAAGGAGTCCATGTTTATTATAAATTCCAGACAAACAATTTTTTAAAGAATGGCTACGGATATTTTGTTAATCTCAAAAATGTCTGCTCCGCTCGCAGTAGGACCCGCTATTTCTTTAATTTTTTGTTTTTATCTGAGAAGCGACGTTATAAATAACTCAAGAATTTTAGTTTTAGATTATTTGTACCTAATATTTTCCCATTTTAGTAGGTTTATAATAATAATAATCTTTATTGCAGACCAAAGATCCATAAATTGTTAGTAACAGAAATCTTATTCTATAGTTAGTAGGTACACGAAATAACAAACATAGAATGTACTAGTAGGTATAGTCACAACACTGAGACATTGTATACGTTACAGTACGTGCGCTCGCACCCAGCGTCCCAGCATCGGACCATCCCACTTATTGGTTAATGCGCTCAGAATGCTGTGAGAGCTCTCGCGCATCCTACGAAGGACGGAAGCGCATCTCTTTCGGATGATGGCATTAAATGAATCGACCCTCGCCTCCGCGAACATCCCCGACGCACTACAGTAGCGTGGTAGCCCCAACAGCACCAGCTGAAGGCCCTCTGCGTATAACTAACCCACAGACTGCAAGTGTAGAAAGACTGACAGTATGCTCGAAATAGTGTCACTTTCGACTGTCTCGAACATCTTGCAAATCTGCGGGCTATATTACAGCCAAATCTTTCGAGTTCGAATAAATGTAGGTATATCTCACTTTCTTTCTAACAGAATTTGGTTTTCCGTAAATAAGGAGAAAGTTATTTTAGCTGTTATTTTCTGCAAGAGGGATTACTTACCAATACCGTACCCTTATACCTTTCGCTTCACAAAACGAGTATTTTTTTCTTTCTCGTTACCATTCGACGTGACTGAACATTTTAACTGTATATAACACTACCTTTGTAAGGCTCGTCACATGAGCCAAAGCATAACACTTTAAACTAGGCCTGTAATAAAGCTTACCCTCGATGGAATGGAGCGTTTTTAGTGTCACCAGAACGTGTGAAACACGGTAGCCCTTTATAATATTTAACGGAACACGTGGCTAAATTTTCCGTGGCCTCGAAACGGGGCTTTTTCCCTGAGGGCCGTCGCAGAGTCAATTTCGGAACACTTTGACCCTAAAGGTGTCGAGGAACGTGGCCCGAATTATCTTTGGGACAAGTTGGAAAGAGGTCACCTGTGTGATAAATAGTTAAGCCCAGGTTAATGGGTAGGATGTTAGTGCAAAGTTGTTTTGTGGTTACATGTTTAGAAAACACTTTATGTTTGTACTGTCGACGCGTTTTCATATAACGTTGTATGAAAATGTATATCCTTAAATCCTTTTGCCAACTGTACATAGATATATTCGGCTTAAACGCTGTATAGAAATAGCTTGACTACAAAGTCTCAAAATGATCATAAAACTAAGGTTTTAAGAGCAAATCAAAAAAAAATACTGATTTAAATTGTATTATTGTCTGAATTAAAGATGCGTACCAAATATCATGCGTGCAAACGGTCTTTCCTTAGAAGCCTAAGATCGTGCGAAGTGGAGGAGATAGAGCCGGAAGGCGGACCCTGAGCTCCGAGGGTACCGTGGTCTCGGATGCAATCAGGACTAACGTCTTTATGTGGATGATGATGACCAAATACCACAACACAATGCGTTAATAGGAAGGGTGGAAAGCCAAGGAATTAAGGTTAACTTGACCACTTTGTTCATAGAGATCGATCTGAGGTTGCCTGTACAGTTTACAGTAGTGAATAATTGTTTTACAATTGACCACTGCTGAGACATTTCTCTGCAAAAATGTATAGTGAAATGTAGACAGGAAATTCTCTTTTGTACAAAATATATGTACTGACGCTTGTAAAGCAAATTCTAGCGAGTAGTACAAACTGACTGTATGAATTAATAAGTGCGAGGCACTCTGTAAACTTTGTTCCGGTGACAAATCTTCGTTGCAGTTGCACTGACGTCATAATTCTTGCAGGTGATACAGTGGTTGGCTCCTATTTTACTTCGGAAGTGAATTAGAAAGAAAGAAGAAAGAAAGGAAAAAATGAATTTGCTATGAAAACGTCAGCAAATATAGTGAAAATGGTTAAATACCTACTAGTAGAACACCTATTTTTTTATAAAAGGACACGTCAATTTGGCTTCATCTCGCCTGATGGTAAACTAAACTTTGCCTTTAACTTACCTTTAGGCGGGGTGAAGTCATATTAAGGTCCTTTTATAAAAAAAATATAAATGGTTCCCAAACAGATCAAAATATAGTCGGCAACAAAGAAAAAATATTTATTAAAAAATTTACAATTCTCAAATCACAGTCCACTGCTGGACATAGGCCTCGCCCAATTTTAAACATACTTTATTCAATGAACTCTGTTAAGTTATTAATTTTGTGGAACGAAGTAAAAGAAACTGTGCACATTTCGAAAGTTTAATTAGCACGTCGACATATACATAGGTCTACTCATCATAACCCTCCTTTGGCATGACCGCAGTCGGGTAAAAATTACACCCTCTTACACGCGAACTGTGAGTGAAACCGAACGTAACTACCAATAAGTACAGTCAATGACTTGAACAGCACGCACCCACGCCGTTAACGGAGAAAGTGTACATGTACACTGTACACTTGAAATAGGGAATGCATGCAAATTGGGTTTCAATTTCTACCCAGCCGTGATTAATTGCGTTTTATGGGCAGATAAAAACGAGTGCACAGTCGTTCTGTAGTTATGAGCGACGCATATTAGCAACGAAGTACAGTCAGCATATAAAATTCTCATGCTGATGTTATAAAATCAAGAATTATGCTTTTACGAAACCGTTTTTAACTAACTTCAGTGACTCAATTGGGTCTGTATATTTTTTGTTTGTTTGTAAAGAGAGAGGTGTGGCTCAATAGCTCAGTTGGAAGAGCATTCCTCCTGTAAGGGAAAGGTCGTGGGTTCAAGTCCCACTTGAGCGCTTCTTTTTCCCGATGTATTTCGAACTTAAAAAGTTAGCATAATAAATGCTATAAAAATTTCACCATTCCTGAATGGATTTTTATGATTCTTGTTTTCTTGGATAAGGAATTCTTCAAGGGTGTCTGTTATCTTCTCTACTTTCCACTCCCTTTCCTTTCGCAAACGTTAACATTCAGTTGAGTCATATGTTTAATTGATATAGTCACGAAGCTCTCAAAATAATTGCTCAATATGACTTACTTTTTTCAAATTTTTCAAGAGTTTTTTACCTATTCCTGAAAAGTTTCAAAGTATATTAGTGAATAGTAACCTTTTACTTTTAAACTAATCTGGCTGTTGGCTGTCTGCAATTTACTAGGGACTAACGCATGATGATGAATGTGTTTAAAAACTTCCTTTGCTGACCTTGCCAAGCGTAACCTACTTCGTTTGTTATCGTGATGAACAATTAATAGAAAGGCATACACGGTGTTGTATAGAACAGACCGTACTTCTAGTAAATTTGTTGTACATGTGTCTAACCACAGCGGCAGAACTGTATTATGGTTGAATTAACCACATAACAACACTGTTTCTGGGTTAATTCGGACACAAGCGGATGAATGTAGTGTGTAATGAATATGTATTATAATGTATAATTCATAAACAACATGTTAACTGTATATTTTGCTATATAAACGATTACAAAACATCAAGTACATGTTATTAACTTTTGTTTTGTTCTTTGAATACCATTTCGTTGTGCATTTTAAAAGGGGGTCAACAGGCTCTCTAAAAATGGGTTAAACTAGACTTTTAACAAAGGGTATTGTGCGAGTCTTGTACTGAAAAACGCACTATACCTTAATCGCGTAAGGTATGCTTTATAATCGAAGTAAATAGTCACCAACCGTTTTCGTGAGTATTTATGGCAAGAACATTTATCTCACAAGCTTGTCCCATATGATTAAAAGTAATTTTTAGGGATTCTATAGCAATTAATTACCATGTGCATATCTTTGAGACGTGACAATCAAGTTTAGTTTCAATTTATCAGCTCTTAGTTATCCCAAATGTAGTAGGTAGAAATGAAAGTAAAACAGACAAACATGAATACTTCGGATATTTTTGATCTTCGGCTCTCTAAATCTAAATTTAAATCTAAATTTTGTCAGATATCCATATTCCGTACCTCAAATATTACGCGTACCATTCGGACTAGGTATTAGTAAAACATCGGGGATCTCTCTAGCTTCGGTGTGATAGCCAGTATCCACACTCACCTAGTAAAGGCGAACTAAAACAGTAGGTTCATTATTTTCATTGGCGAAGTTCTGTGCTCCCTCATGCATTACCGGAGCTTTAAATTGAGCTGTTTATGTATTCCGTGGCCACCTCCACCGGGGACTGAGCCTCACTGAATTATAACCCGTATTATTACCAGCTCTTGAGATTGTTTTAAACAGACCTCGTTATGATATATTGTTCGAAGTTGTAGCCACACTGCGTATTTATTGTTAGTTATATATGTAGTTCAGTTTGTATAAAACTAGTATAGTTTTGCGGTTTTCTTCTCATTAAATTTGGATGATCTGAGCGTGGAATTATTCAGCTGGTGCATCCTTAATTGGCGCGTTCAATTTTAGGTACGAAATATTCAGATTTTGTTGTGCTTTAAAGTTGAGGCGATGAGAATACTCAACTCTTTTGGTGGGTATACTCTTTTTTTTTTAAATGAGCGCGTTAATCAATATTCTCTGAAGAATTACTACCATTTTTAGGATAATATTGCACAGCGTTCTCTAGATTCCAATTAAGCGCACTTTCCGAACCACGTACATGGATTAACACACATATAGAAATTTACCTTGTTCCAAATATATTATATGAAACAGGTTAATGCATACCTACATATTCATTCATAGAAATATTTGCATGGAGCAGGTATCGAAACCACGACCCGTGACACATCAATCGCTCTGTTACGGGAGACTTTGGAGTTCGCTTTTTAAAAAAAAGATTTAATTGATTTCACTGGTATATTACTTTTAAACACACAAATTAAAATAATTATTGAGAACTGGTAGATTTAGGAGATAGAAGAGTTCGCGGTCAGAGTTGAGACGAGACTGAGGCTCAAGTCCGGCGGATCTTGGGACTGAGCAAAAGTGCTGACTTGAACAGTAGGACGGGGCGAGAGCTGACACAGCCCTTTCGCTAACATTAGGGATCCGTAACAGCCCCCCGATTAAGAGGAAACTATACCTTTTAAAGGGAAGTTTACGGTAAAAGAAATAGGAAAGTCGAGAAAAGAAGAATAAAAATAATTGGAATGATATATGGCAATCAGCCAATGCGAAGAGCAGGAGCAGGGATAAAATCGGGATTTTCAATTCCTTCATCTTCAGATTCAGGGTTTTGATTTCTAGCAGTTCTTAAAAAGGGGAGATTCCTATAAATACTAGTTCTCTTACAAAGTTTAAATATAAAATAACTTAAAACTAGACATAGAATTAAAACAATTATAATAGTATAATAGTCTTCATACAAAACAATTTTGGGTTTATCAATTATTTCTCTAAGTTCTTTAAGTAACTTTGGATTTTC
The DNA here is from genome assembly GCA_914829495.1 of Eilema sororculum. Classification (NCBI taxonomy): domain Eukaryota; kingdom Metazoa; phylum Arthropoda; class Insecta; order Lepidoptera; family Erebidae; genus Eilema; species Eilema sororculum. Next base: position 6,946,462 of record OU618543.1, read on the forward strand.
AAATGCAATAGTATCTAAATCAATATTTTTTAAGTTTACAGATGGGAGATTTGGTGCAATATTCGTATATTTTAATTCGTTACAGCATACATCATTTATAATGTTTAATTTGGTATACATAGGTCTTAAAACTACGTTTACATTGTTCTTAGATATTAATCTTGTATCTCTACTATATGCAAGACATCCTTGAGGTAAGTCCATTATTCCAGTACCACTTATATTTATTTCAGTAATTGATGAATTACATTCTATACTTAATTTGGTTTTTTCAGACATGACAAATAACCATTTGTTATTTTGTAAAGGTTGCCAAATATTTACATTACCAGTAAAGAATTTAGTTAAGCAGATATCGGGAATTGATGTAAGTATTTTACTAATGATCTCCGTCTCACAAGAAGGAGTGGCGAGAGAAGAATAGGAAATAGAAGTATCGCAAAGGTAATGACCGTCTTTTATTGGTTTGCAACCATTTAAGTTATCTAGTTTGCAGTACGTGGACTTATCTTTACTTATTCCTAAGTATTTAGAAGAAGGTATGATAGTAGTATAAGAGACTGGATCCTTAGGGCTGTAAGGCGCCGGACAAGGTAAGTTATGATATAAGAGAAAATTAGTTGGATTCACTAAAGGTATTTCGAGTACGAATACTATTTTATTCTCGCTTAAATAGCATGAAACAGAGGATACATTAATAATGTTTTGAATATTAATCAGGTTTAAAAGAACGGGCAGTCGTCGAGGACTGGGAATGAATTTGTAATTTTTATTTAGTTCATCGTAGAGTTCTTTAGGTATTAGAATTGTGGGGTATAGAATATTTGATTTGCTGAATAGTATCGCATTAACAAGGTCTTCTACTTTAAAAGATAATGTTAAGAGACTATTCTCGATCATTGAGGTTAGTTCTACTATGCGGGATCTGATATTTAATTCGTTGGTCAAATACGTTAAATTTCGAACATCTATGTACAAGGCGTCAATGGCAACATTTAATTCATGTTCGTTGGATTTTATGGTTTGGATGGTTTCATTAAATGTGTTAAGGGTAGAGGAAGTTATGAGAATATTTTGTTCTACAAGGGATGCTAATTTCTTCTGATCGGACTGAACTTCTTGAATCGCTTTATCGTATCGCGAAGCATCATCTTCATCCATGGTTCCGAATAACTTTTTGGATAGTGTACCGACGATGCCTAGAAGGGCTCCTCTTTTGATTTTGTTAGAAGTGAGATATAGAATGGCATCGCTATCACGAGTTATATCTTCGTAACGAGTTATTAGAGGTTGAAAGAGGTTGTAGCATTCTACGTTATTTAAGATTCCAGAGTTTTCACAGAGTGATTTAGAGGCATTAAGAACATAATATAAATTATTAATATGTGGTTTTATATATGATATATCCACAGGGATGATTACATTAAGGTTACTATCTATTAAGTTTAAAGACCCCAGAGGGTCAAAGTAAATTCCTGAATTGTTCGTCAGGGGCTCGATGAGTTCTTGGCTCAAGATTCCCGAAGTAGAAATACTGTAATGAAAGTACAACTAGTATTAGTTTTACTGATTTTGAAATAATTTACTTTATCATAGTTTGAGGTTAGCTTTCAGCTCTACGAGCTAATTTTAGTTGATCGTAGTGGTGAATCACATGACGTCTATTTATGAGCAAGGTTAGTGTATTTCTACCATTAATTTTAACCACCTTGTAAGGTCCTTTCCAGATCGGTGAAAGGGCTTTACGAAGGCGTACATGATTCTTGAGATAGACGTAATCTCCAACTCCATATTGAACTGGACGGGAGTGAGCATCGTAATAGCGTTTAGATCTTTCTTTAGATATTTGAATGTTTTCTAGAGCTTTCTCTCTTGACAATTTTAGCCGATGATTGAGTGCCTTTACATACTCTGGGTATGTAAGGTCTGCCCTTAATTCATAAACAGAATCAGGTATGAAGGCTTTCTGACCAAACACGAGTTCGTATGGTGTGAAGTTCGTTGTGCAATGAACGGCTGTATTATAGGCCAACATTGCGGTGTAGACGTATTTGTGCCAATTTGATTGGTTTTCGTTTACGTATGACTTTAAGTATTCCTTAAGAGTGGAGTGGCTCCTTTCGAGAGCACCTTGGGTTTGTGGATGATATGGAGAAGACCATAGTTGTTTGATTTTAAGGAAATCACACGTTTTCTTAAATAATTCTGCTGTGAAGTTGGTGCCTTGGTCAGTTAAAATCGATTTAGGAATGCCAAAGATTGAGATAAAGTGTACCAGACATTCACATGTATCTTCTGCTGTAGCATTAGACACTGGATAGGCGAGGGAGAATTTTGTTAGGTCATCTTGTAGAGTGAGAATGAATTTTAGGTTAGTTAGACCTGCTTCGGGTAATGGACCTACAAGATCAAGGCTTAATCGTTCAAAGGGTTTAGTAGAAGTAGTAGTGATTTGCATTGGGGATCTATTTATCTGTCGTAGAGCTTTATTGCTCTGGCATAGTGAGCAATTTCTTACATATGTATCTATATCGCTACGCATGTTTTTCCAGTAATATCTTTCCCTGATTCTGTTAAACATGCGGCCTGATCCTAAATGGCCAGCGATAGGAATATCGTGATTTTCTCTGAGTATTTTTGCTATCTCAGAAGGAGTGGGGAAAATTGTAGTATTGCGGTAAATATGAACTGGGATTTGTGAATTATTGAATATGTAGCAGAACATATTATATATTTTTATCCAGGTGTATTTATCAAATGGGTTTCGGAAATCTGTAATGGCGAAACCACAATCAATTTCGGGATTTAGCAGTATTTCGGATTTAAGGTTAAGTAGTGATTTAAATATATCCTGATATGAGCTGTTACTAAAATGGTAAACTTTTGTGAATAAGAAGTATATTTTCTTTTCTTTATGGGTAAAAGAGATAGTGGAATATAAGGTTCTCTCTTGATTTAATATAGTTTGAGAGTTTTCCATTTCGCTTAGTATTTCTTCTATATATGGATTTGAGTTATCTAAATCTATGGAGGTAGGTATTACAATAATTTTGTTGTTGCATTTTAATATGCTATCATTATATTCGTGAACTATTGCATTGCTATTAAATTGTTTATTGGACATTGTTTTTAGGAAGTTACTATAGTTTTCGTCTAAAGGAGTACTAGTGTCAGGAGGAGAGGCATTAAGGGGAGGAGAAGTAGAAGAACTAGGAACACTAGCAGGATTTGGAATACCAGAGGGTCCTGGTATTGGTTCAGGAGATTCTGCATCAGGATTTAGTGGAGTGGTCTGTAATTCAGGACCAAGAATTTCTAGTATATCATCCTCATTCTCTAGCAAGTCTACAGAGGGTATATCGTAGGAATCTAGAGGTTCGGAAGGCAGTTCTATGTCGAGGTCGTCTAAGGTCAACGGTGAAAAGGTAGGAGAGGGAGACTGGCGGTTCAATCCGGAAGTAGAAGGAATAGGATTGTCGTAAGGGTTTTGAATTGGGTTTACAGGAAACCTGGATAATGCATCAGCGTTGCTGTTAATTATTCCCTTTTTGTATTCGATCTTATAATCAAATTCTTCTAGTTTCAGACGCCATCGGACTAGACGTGAACCGGGATCTTTGCAATTGAATAACCATTTTAAAGGTCTATGGTCCGTGACAATTGTAAATTTGTAGCCATATAAATAGGGTCTGAATACTTTGGTACCAAATACTATGGCCAAACATTCTTTTTCTGTGGTGGAGTAGTTTACTTCGGCTTTGTTGAGTGTTCTAGATGCATACGCAATAGGACGGTCTTTTCCAATATCCCCTTGTGACAAGATAGCGGATATAGCATAGTTTGAGGCGTCACAAGTAAGAACAAAAGGTTCGGCAAAGTTAGGATAGATGAGGATCGGTGCGGATGCTAGTTTTCGTTTTAAGTCTTCAAACGCTATCTGTTGTTCATTAGACCAATTAAAGAATGTGTCTTTCTTTAGTAATGTGGTCAAGGGTTTTGCGATTTTAGAAAAGTCTGGAATGAAACGCCGATAGTAAGATACGAGACCTAGAAATGATTTTACGTCTTTGGGACATTTAGGAACTGGGAATTGAGACACTGCACGGGTTTTTTCAGGATTCGGACTAACTCCTTCGTCACTTATTACGTGACCAAGATAACAGACTTCTTTGCGTAGGAATTCGCACTTGTCAGGCTGTAATTTGAGATTATGTTGACGCAGTCTGTCAAAGATTTTGGATAGTTTGTCACAGTGGGAAATAAGATCATGGCTGTATATGACTATGTCGTCGAGATAAACATAGCAATGGACACCTTGTAGACCAGCGAGGGCTGTATTCATGAGCCGTTGAAATGTCGCGGGAGCGTTTTTAAGCCCAAAAGGCATCCTTTGGAATTGGAAATGACCTTGGGGAACAGTGAAAGCAGTCTTGGAGGCATCTCTTTCAGAGATAGCAATTTGATGAAACCCAGAGCAAAGATCGAGAGTGGAGAAATATTTACTATGTCCCAATTGATCTAATATTTCATTTATTTGAGGTATCGGGTAATTCTCCCCAATGGTTATATCGTTTAATTTTCTGTAGTCGATAACGATTCTCCATTTCTTCTGTCCAGAAGAGTCGATTTTCTTAGGGACAATCCATATTGGGAAAGACCAAGGAGAAACGGAAGGTTTGATTATGTCTTGGGAAAGCATTTTCGAGATTTGTGTTTCGACTTCTTTTTTATGGATTTCGGGGAATCTATATGATTTTACGTTGATGGGTTCCGAAGGAGATGTATTTATTTCATGTTGTAGCAAGTCAGTGGTCGACAATTTGTCGTGGGGAAGGTGGAATATGTCGGAGTACCGTGAACAAATGTCTAGAAGGTGGGACTTTTCCTCCTCATTGAGGTGATCTATTCGCAGCATATTTAGTACTTCATCCCTTCTATCCATGGATGATTTGGGTGAACTAGAAATATTAGTCTGGAGAGAGGCGATTTCGAGAGGTTGTAGTTTTATTTTTATATCTGAAGATACGGTGACTGGTTTTTCGGAAATGTTGACTACTGATATATTAACTCTATTGTTTCTTTTGACTTTGACAACACAGTTAGCAACTAAGAGTGAGTCAGAAATGTGTTGATCTAGAACGAGTCCTTCGCGGCACTCGGGGTTATCCACTGTGCATTCTATTATTGTTTCAGAACGAGGCAGAATGTTATAGATGGGTTGGCTGTATTTTAGTTTAATCACAATATGTCGGATTTGGAGCGATGACCCGTTGTAGTTAATTATTGCATCGAGGTTGTCTAAAAGGTCGGTTCCAATTATACCATCGTAATTTAGATCTATTTCTTTAATTACGTGAAATCGGTGTGTTAGCTCAGGTTCGTTTAAGAATAATTGCAATTGAAAGTGACCTAAAGTGGGCATGGTTTCTGTGTTGGTATTAATTCCTTTAAGTTGAATGATATCTGGTTCAAGAATTGGCATGCTTTTGATTGACTGTTCTTTTATCAGACTAACGCAGGAACCTGTGTCAATTAAAAAGGTAAGTTCACGACTATTCACTTGAGTGTTGAGGACTACATAAGGTAAGTATCTTTTCGTGGAGTTGGAAGTGATTTCGTATATATTATTTTGATAATTGTCTTTTGTTTCAGGTTTTGAAGATGAAAATGACGTTGAATTAGATTCTAAGTTTTTCACGTGATTTGTTGTAGAAGGAACTGGCGATTGGTAAGATTTAGTGGATATAGAAGGGTTTGTAGTCGTAGATGATTCGGTAGGTACAGGATGTTCAACGGGTGCAGGGGGTTTGGCAGAGGCAGTGGATTTAGTAGAGGCAGTGGATTTAGTAGAGGCAGTGGATTTAGTAGAGGCAGTGGATTTAGTAGAGGCAGTGGATTTAGTAGAGGCAGTGGATTTAGTAGAGGCAGTGGATTTAGTAGAGGCAGTGGATTTAGTAGAGGCAGTGGATTTAGTAGAGGCAGTGGATTTAGTAGAGGCAGTGGATTTAGTAGAGGCAGTGGATTTAGTAGAGGCAGTGGATTTAGTAGAGACGGTGGATTTAGTAGTGGTGCCATTGACGTCTAAGGAGTTGTTCTTTTGTTGAGGTCTCACGAGACACCGCCGTGAGCCTGTTATTCGTTTAAATGACCTTGATCATCTTGGTTTTGGTTGGAGTCCTCGTTCACATTGTGAACGCGGGGTTGTTGCCGGTTTGATTGGCCCGGAGGATTATTATTTTGGGTAGGAGATTGTTGGTTTTTAGCGCGGTTATTATTATATTCGCGCTTTCGGCACTCTTCAATCGAGTGACCTATGTTTTTGCAATATCTGCAAATTTTGGGGTCGCCTTTAGGGTCTGTTTTTACATTGTTAACGTTTTGGCGACGTTGGGGGTTTGAGGTATTATTTTGATTTTGGTTATTCGAAGCGTTTCTTTTATACATTATTTTTTGTATTTTTTCCTCAGAGATGGCGAAACTTATTGCTTCGTTTAGATTTCGGGGAGATTTGCATCTAATAATGTTTGAGATGCGTGGTATTAGTCCAATAAGGAAGTGATGGAGAGCCAGGTCTTCCATGGCCGCGGTACGGCCTGGTGCCTCTTTGGCTTTTGTGAGAACGATTTCTGTTAGCAGTTGTGAAAGACATTCCTCGATTCTAAAACCGAATTGACTTACAGTCTCGTTAGCGGCTTGCTTGCTTTCTTGCAGTTCCGCTAAAAGATGTGAATAGTGTTTAGTGTCTGCAAATTGAGTTTTTAGGAATAACTTCAGTTGTTCCCATTGAGTAAAAGCTTTAATTGAGCTAGCGATCTCAGCTTTCCCTTGCAATTGACTTAGAATGTATCGGAATAGTATGGGCTTTTGTTCGGTGTTAGCGAGCTCATAGGCGTTGTTGCAATTTGCTAGAAAAGAGTTCAAAGTTTGTCTATCGCCATTATATGGTTTTATAAATTTAAATAAAGTATTTAAGTCGATGTTGAGTGGTTGTATTGGTATGGATTTACTGGCTCCAGGTACAGATGTTTGAGCTGTGGCCGCAGCTCCTGTGGCTACGGCTGCCTCTTTAGTGCTCATTTTCTAATTTAGTTAAAATACACAACAAAATTGATAAGAATACACAGGTAAAATACGCAAAATTTAAATATAGTACACAGAAAACAAAAATACAACACACAAAAACAATTGGTAAATAAAAAAAACGAATAAGCAAATAGACAGATTACTGTTCCTTCTTTTTTGAAGTCGGATAAAAGATTCAGTGATCTAAAAATAGACGCGCACAAAGTTAGTACAAAGTTCACTTGTAAGCGACGAGTGTCCGGCGTCTGTAACTGATAAGAGCGGCGCACAAAGATTCGGCGAATTAGCGGATGTTATGACTACACGCGTATGGTGTACTTCACTGCACTAGACATCAAATCTGCACTTACAGAATACTGATGATGATGATGTGGGGTGAATACATGTTCACCTTACTGGGTACTTGTGGGTTTGCAGGACCGGTGTATTCCCTTTTTAGGGAATGCCAACACGTACTCAGCACGGCTCAGCAAGACACAGCACAGCACACAGCACGCGATCACTCGCGGGATACGGAGAATACACTCACTTATAGTATGTTCACAATTTGCGCGTTTTACGGATATCGGAGGGGTAACCAGGATTTATAAAATCCCTTTCCGCTGCCACCAATGTTACGGGAGACTTTGGAGTTCGCTTTTTAAAAAAAAGATTTAATTGATTTCACTGGTATATTACTTTTAAACACACAAATTAAAATAATTATTGAGAACTGGTAGATTTAGGAGATAGAAGAGTTCGCGGTCAGAGTTGAGACGAGACTGAGGCTCAAGTCCGGCGGATCTTGGGACTGAGCAAAAGTGCTGACTTGAACAGTAGGACGGGGCGAGAGCTGACACAGCCCTTTCGCTAACATTAGGGATCCGTAACAGCTCGTTCAATGGCCATCAACGTATATATAGATATATTCGTTTGACCTCTAGTTATTTTCTAATAATATAATAAAATTCTTGGTAGTACAATAAATGCTCATCCAGATGGCTTTATTAAATTTCTCAAAGAATTCACCATGTCTGGTTCTATTTAGATTATATCAAATTGGCACAATAACTCCCGCCCCTCTGGCTTTTGATATTGCCTTAGTCATAGCCTAGTCTAGACACCAGACAATAAAAGCTAACGAAGGCATCATATAAACCCAGGGTGACTTTTAGAGTTCTGAGATCCACAGATCATTTTACAATATATTTATTAATTAATTTGTTTATTTTTCTTAAAGTCGCTAACTTACTTTTGTTGCTGACTGTATTTATAATATTTTTATGAATATTTCTTTTTCTTAAGGTCCCAAACTTAATTTTATTGTCGACTGTACCTTTTGTTAAAAAATAAGTGTTTTTTTGAATTGTTACTCTAACGGATGCCTTGACAAACAGTAATAGCTATGCTTAGGTTAAGAACTCCTGAAGCGATTTTGCGGGCGATTCTCCGATTGAGAAAATCGGAGAATCGCTCGCAATCGCGGCGGATGTAGGTGAAAAACGCTCCGTGAGTTTTTAGCCTTACTCTACTCATCAAACGATTGTCGTGCACTAGGATTGAATTAAATTCGCTTTTACGAGAAGGACTACCGTTTATCAGATGCCCAAAACCTAAACTGGATAGTAAATCTTGTGCCAGAGCCTCAATCATCAATCAGCAGGGAACACCGGCTTGCAGATGAAGTTTGCTTGAGCTCGGAAAGACATTAGAGCTTCATACAACTTATACCATTAATTCAAACACTATACACCTACCTACACCTACCTAATGCCCGGTTCACAATATTCCAGTCTAGTTTAGTTTAGACTCTGCGTAAATGAATCAATCAAACGTCGGTAGCTTAATGGTTCAGGAGTCGGCCTTATGATCGAGAGGACCCGGGTTCGAATCCTGGCCATTACACTACCGACGTGAACCCACTTCTAGCACAAGCAATTTAGCTTAGTTAGAGGGGTTAGAGAGAATATTAGTAACTTCGGTTCTAATATTCTTTAAGAAAACCGTCGCGGATGCGGCTGAAAATCGCTCCTTGAGGTCTTAGCCTAATTTAGCGAATAAATCCAGTTCAGTGCTGAACTGGATTTTAGTGTTTTAAATGCGTTTGAACTGACTGACAATCCAGTAGCTGGACTGAACTACTCACTGGAATGGACACAATCCAGTGATTCTAGTAGCATTCCAGCACTGCATTCGCTCGCTGGATTAGAATGCTATTGGATTAAACGAACCGGACATAATACCAAAAACAACCCTGGAAGTAACTTCACAACAGTCGTATACTTAGAAAGTGTTATTTTTTGCAAATGTACACACCTCGGGGAGGCACACACATTGTGGCCACTTAAACACTTTACGTTGAATGAGATTGCTTCGCAAACACCCAGCTGTGCTCACACACACACTTTAATCTTAACACCTATTTACACCAATCACGTGGGACTTATATGAATACGAATTATGTTCACGGTACGCACTTTTGTTCATTGTGAGTTCTAGTGATGTTGTGAAAGCACTTTTTTGCATGCAGGTACTTTTTTATTAATTTCAGAAATATTTTGTGTTTTTGAATAGATTATTAATAAAATTTATGATATAATGCATAGTGTAATGTTTATATTTTACTACAATCACTACATAGTATAAAGCAAAGTCGCTTTCCGCGTCCCTATGTGATGTCTGAGGGTACAGCGGGAACGGGATCAGACGCCACGCGGGCGGAAAAATATTCGCGGTACGAAGTTCGCCGGCTCGGCTAGTAATACTAATTGCAGGTACATAATATTTTTGCTTTTTTAACAATTTTACGCTTTGAGTGCACTTTACGAACTAAACCTACTAACTAAAAAAATAAAGTTTAAAACTAAAACCCGACTACCGAAAAATCACGCTCTAAAAGTAACAAACAAGAAAGGATAGCCGTGGTCGTATGCCACTTTTCCCTAGAATTTATTGTTTTGTTAGAGTAAGTGGTATACGACCACGGCTATCCTTGATATTTTCTTGTTTGTTACTTTTAGAGCGTGATTTTTCGGTAGTCGGGTTTTAGTTTAAAACTTTATTTTTTATTTATATTATTTTGGGGCCAAGTAAAGCTTATAATTTATACATATTTGAAATGTGCTTATTACGCCCTTTCATTTGATACCAAACACGGCATATTTTACTCAAATTTATTTTTTAACAGAGTACCTTATGAGCGCTAGAGGGCGCCACACAAGATTGAGTGACACGTCATATAGCCTATAACCATCGGACGATCAAGCCGCTTGTAACGATACCTCATTTGTCCAGTTCTAATAAGTAGTTGAGGAGCTATGAGGGAACAAATGAACATACATACATACATACATACATACATACATAGCCTGTCAAAATCATAACCCTCCTTTTGGCTTCGCCGTAGTCGGGTAAAAAGGAGTTTTACATAAGATACCACTTTTCTGTTCTATGACCGAAAAATGGTACCCATTCAGTATATTATTTTCCTATATCTTATACCTTTAAATGAGCAATTCTTGTATATATATAATTGGAATCTCGGAATCGGCTCCTACGATTTTCATGAAATTAAGTATACAGGGAGTTTCGGGGGCGATAAATCGATGTAGCTAGGATTCATTTTTAGAAAATTTATAAAAAAAATACCGAGCAAAGCTCGGTCAAACCAGACATTAATATTGATTTACCAATCGCTAAATCTGATTTAAAGCACCAAACTGAATATTATGTCCCAAAAATTTCCTTAAACCGAAAGCTTGATTGATAGCTTAGCTTGATTGATTTCGGCATTCACTTACTGTAGTGAATGCCGAAATCAATATTCCTTTTAAAAAATAACTCCTAGCCTGCTAGTTCAAAATACAGAAACATAGTCAGACTAAGCCCAATATTTAGTTTAAACTCAGTCTAAACGAGTCAGGGGAATATCGCTGCCTTCACCGTCGACTTTCCCCTGGGACTACAATTTTATTGGCCTGCCTTTTATTGGTTTACTACCGCCGGAATTTTATGTGTACGATTACAAACCAGTTCGATACGAGACGAATACTTTTCCTTATTCGCAAGAAATTGAATTATTTTTAAACCTCACGACAAAGTCACGATATGAATTGCAAGGTTATGCTTTGATTCGTTCAACAAACTTAGTCAGGAAATAGTAATTGTTGCCATAAAACTAAAATGATCGGATTTTAAGTCATTTTTGTTGAATTTCTGCTTAAACGTATAGATTTTTTTTATCGTGCGATAAATCCCCACGGATACTACCCGCACGGAGCCGGTGGAGGCGATTATGTCGGACTCGAACCGACTAAAACGTACGCCTCCTTGGGTCTTTGGTTACCGGAGGTGAGATTGCCGAAAGCAAATCTCTCGCACCCCGGCAGACCCAAGACCATCTCTTTCGAGGTGGCCCCCTTCCGGAAACGTATAGGTTTAAGTAGAAATTCAACAAAAATGGCGGAAATTCGATATCTAATATCGTTGGTGGAGCGCTTAGGTACTTTCTTAATTGTTTCCCACATAATTTAATTGTATTTAAATTTTTGTAATTTAATAAACCGCTTCTATGTATCGAATAATGTTTGAATATTGGCGCTCATTTGTTGACCACTTAGTGTTGAAGAAGGCCAATGAATGGCGCTGTGAATGGATCTGTTCGAACTATATTTTGAGAATGAAGTTTCTACGCGAGACTCTCAAGCACCACGGCGGATCATCTACCCGCTCGCATTTTTTAATCAGTCAGTAACACGCCGCCAACACCGAAAGGTGTCCTTTTTTGACTCCGCTAACGCATAAAACGGAAGTTTGATTAATTCAACTCCTCGTTTCTTTCTGTGTAATTCTATAAGTTCCTTTGGCCACATTCTCAAGTCAGTATAAGTGAAGTGTATCGGAAGAAAACGACAAATTCAAGAAAGTCACCGGCCGGTCGAAATATACCTACCCACCAACACGTGCCAGGAACCACGCCTGTCTGCAGCTGAATCCTCATGAGGTGGAACACAGGTCAGTGCCGATTTTCTTACGTTTTCATTCATAGAAGCGGTCACATGAGTATTTCCTTTCTTACAACCAAACGCCAGGTCATATTAGGTTCTTTACGCTCTGTGTGCAAACACACCAATTTGGTAGGACTATTTACACGTTCTACCATAATTTATGGTCCTTACGAGTCGGATAGGCCAGTAAATAACATATTCACGTAATTATTGGTGAATAATATTTCTTTCCTATTCATTTAATTAAAAGATTCACGTAATTTTGGTGAATTCTTTCCGCCATCTTAGTTTCATTACTTTCTTTCGCTAACAGATTTACGTAAATTATTTGGTAAATTCTGCATTTAAAACGCTAAATCTACGTAATAATTGGTAGATATTTATAATAGTTGGTGATTTACGTATTAATTGGTAAATAATCATCATTCTATTCGCATACGCGTAACTTTGTAGGTAAGTACCTATCTAGTTACGTAGTTACTTACATTCCCGCTCCGCTGTGCTACTTGCGCTATTATATAATAAGCCGTAGTACAATTTTCAATAAAAAGTAGGTATATCTAAACTGTTTGTGTTGAATTACTATTATATTATAGTAGGTACCTTACAGATAATCTTCTTGTTCTATTTCAATAGGTAGGTCCTACCTATCGTTAATTTGCAAACATGTCGTCAGATCTCGAGACGAAGCTTATTCTGTTGAATCAAAAAAAGGAATTATTGTTTGCACGCATTAATCGTTGGTATAAATCGTCGAAATCAGTTGTGTGTTTTGACATAACGACGCGAGCGAATGAAGATTTTCTGTCTGAGACCGAGAACATCGATGTCGTTCGCGATAAGTTCGAGTCGATTGTAGATCAAATAAATAGCTTAAATTTGTCATTGGAACCCCCTGTGGAGTCCGACTATTCTTGCCTTGACTCATTTGATGAATTGTATTCGAGAATAAAACGCATTAGAAATAAATTATCTACGCTCAAGGTCACGGAGGTCGCCTCACACGGGTCGAATAATTCAAACGCGTCTGTAGTGAAATTGGAAATGCTTGTTATTCCGAGTTTTGACGGACGCCCTGAAAACTGGAATACATTTTATCAGTCCTTTAAGGCCAATATTCATTCGAACACACAATTGTCTGATTCGCAACGTGTGCAATACCTATTCTCAAAATTAACCAAAGACGCATTAAAGTTCACTGCCGGTATTGTTCCGTCAAGTGAGACCTACAGTATAGTGTGGGACGCCTTGGTCAAGAAATACCAAGATAAACGCTCATTAGGTTCATATTATCTTAATAATATATTAGACTTAAAGAATTGTTCACCTAGTGTGAACTCACTTGATTCATTTATAGGTATATATTCCTCATCTATCGCCGCGCTTAAAGAGTTAGGTATAAATGATTTAACGGACTTCGTGTTTCTACAATGTGCCTTGAGGAAATTGGACACGCTAACCATCCAAGCCTTCGAACTTTCTGTTCGAGGTGTCGATATACCTACGACGCAACAGCTGATCGACTTTGTACAAGATTATGCTAAGATGATTGAACGGTCAAGCCCGCGGTCTTCGTCATATGCGAAGTCGTCCACTGCTGGTACGCCACAGTCTAATGATAGGCGTGTACAGCGTAATTCTAAGTCGTTTGTTGTCAGTGAGCCGATTAATAATAAGTCGAATGCGCCCGCCGCAGGTAACGCGCCCTGTTGTTTATGTGGCGGCAGTGACCACCGACACCTGTATAACTGCGCTCAGTTTAAAAATATGCAAAATGCAAAGGCTAGATATGAGTTTATTAAATCTAAGCGTGGTTGCGTGAATTGTCTAAGCACATTACATAATCTCCCGCGATGTAAAAGTACGTCAGTTTGTTTCTGTCAGAAAAAACATCATAAATTATTGCATTTTGATAATGTTAATAATTCGCACTCGCATGCGACGAGTGCTGTCCCTTTCTCGCCGCCCCAGTGCGACAATATTAGTCCCATTCCTGAGTCACCGCTCGCTTCAAGCACTGTGCATTCGTATGCCTCTAGCCATAAGGGTGATATTCTCTTGGCAACCGCTCAGGTGTATGCTCGCCCTAAAGGTAGCACTGGAAATAAATCTGTAGTCAGATGTCTAATTGATAATGGCTCACAGAATAACTTAATAACATTGTCCTGTTGTCGTTTATTAAATTTACTAATAATACCAATGAGTAATTCTGTTGTCAAAGGTGTTGGCTCCACTTCGCACACGATAATAGGCTATGTGTATTTGGACATTGAATCTCGTATTTATGCAGATCATAAGTATACTATACATGCGTTAGTTATGAATAGCCTTACGGATCAATTGCCCTCGCAATTAATTAAGTGTGATAGCGAGTTAAATCTTCGCGATTTACCGCTTGCTGACTTAAGCTGGAACATTCCAGGAAACATTGATATAATATTAGGTGCACAGCTCTTCCCGTATATCTACTTAGGAAATAGAGTCGAGTGTGGTCCCAGTGCCCCTTGTGTACTATCAACCGCGTTTGGGTATGTACTTATGGGTGATTACCCACGTAAAGTTGTTGTGCCTACAACCGCATCCTTTTCTGCGCTAGCACTAAATGATTTAGTGCAAAAATTTTGGGAACTTGAGGAAGTTCCTGTGAAGCGCCTATTGTCTCCAGAAGAAACCGAGTGCGAGAATATTTTCACATCTACTGTGACTCGCGATGACGTAGGTCGTTATACGGTTGCGCTGCCGTTCTGCAAGGATCCCTCTGAACTAGGGAACTCGCGCGGCGTCGCTCACCGCCGGTTTTTGTCGCTCGAGCGTAAACTTCGTCAATCACCAACCGTACGCGAAAATTACAATAAGGTTATTCAGGATTATTTAGATAACGGTTATCTTAGTCTCGTTGATGACTCTAATTTGTCTATGGATGGTTATTACATACCACATCACGCAGTAGTTCGACATGACAAACCGATGCCGCGTATTGTGTTAGACGCGAGCGCTAAAACCCACACTTGTCTTTCGCTCAATGATATTTTACATATTGGTCCCAATTTACAGGCAGACCTGTTTTTATTATTATTAAATTTTAGGTTATTTCCTATCGCAATGAACGCTGACATAAATACTCACCGCAAATCGCTTGAGTTTGATGTTGGCAGTCATGTCGCAAAGGTTTTAGGTCTCTCGTGGGAGCCGTGTGGAGATAATTTTTATTTCACATCCACCTTGGCAGATGAGAAGTGCACTAAGAGAAATATACTCCCTATAGTTGCACGACTATTTGACGTGCTCGGGTTGGTGGCACCTGTGATACTCTACGCCAAGTTGTTAATTAAGGAACTTTGGCTTAGTAAGAGTGATTGGGATGACCCTGCTCCAGAGCATATACGCTCACGCTTTTCCGCTCTCGTTCAAGAATTAAAATTGCTTGACACATTAAAAATTCCGCTATATATAGGTGTCGAAGTTGATTGCGAATTACGTCTTGTCGCATTTTGTGATGCCAGCCTGAATGGCATGGGATGTGTTATTTATGCACATTGTACCTACCCATCTGGCATTCAAACTCGCATTTTGTGTGCGAAATCAAAGGTCACTCCGACAAAGATTACTACGCTTGCTCGATTAGAGTTATGTGCTATTTTGCTTATGTCAAAGTTAATAAGAACTGTACGTGATTCTTATGCATTACGCATTCCCATTACTGACATTTACGCCTTTTCTGTTTCCACGATTGCCTTATCATGGGTTCACTCGTCACCACATCGGTGGTCGATTTTTGTTAGCAACCGGGTCGCTCAGTGTCAAGAAAACTTAAACGCTAAACATTTTTATCACGTCGCCGGAGACATGAATCCGAGTGATTGTCTATCACGCGGTATGCTCCCCTCGCAACTTTTGGCTTATGATTTGTGGTGGAACGGTCCAGCATGGATCCGCGGCCCCCCTGATGAATGGCCTATTAGGTCATTCTCTCCCGCCAACTGTTCTGACTTACCTGAGCATAAGGCAAATGTGTTGAGTGTGACAACAAAACACACAGAGTCGCCATTGTTATGTACATTAGCACAACGTGTTTCTTCTTGGCAGAAACTACTACGTATCATTACATACGTTTTAAAATTCGCACGATTTAAATTTAAGATCGAACCTCATTCTGTATCAGGATTACATCCTGTCCTTCTCTCTAAACGCGATCACGTTGTTGATCTAATAATTCAGCATTTTCACGTTGTCAATTGTCATACTGGACCTGGACTCCTCATGTCTATCATAATATATAAAACGCGTACTGGTACTTGCAAACTCGCTGTAAGCAAGTTGTATCCTATCCCAACGCAATAACTTACAACGCTAAATAGAATCTTAAACTTTAATTTTTAACTCAAGCTTTAAACATACTTTAGATAGAATATTGTTAGTCTAAGTTGTTATTTTGGCTATGTGTATTATTATGTTATACAAATTCACTATGGGCTCTAATCAGCCAGTGTTCGCTTGTTTGTTTCGTAACGTCTTGCGACGTTCCAAAGCCGGGTGCATGGTGGAGCGCTTAGGTACTTTCTTAATTGTTTCCCACATAATTTAATTGTATTTAAATTTTTGTAATTTAATAAACCGCTTCTATGTATCGAATAATGTTTGAATATTGGCGCTCATTTGTTGACCACTTAGTGTTGAAGAAGGCCAATGAATGGCGCTGTGAATGGATCTGTTCGAACTATATTTTGAGAATGAAGTTTCTACGCGAGACTCTCAAGCACCACGGCGGATCATCTACCCGCTCGCATTTTTTAATCAGTCAGTAACACGCCGCCAACACCGAAAGGTGTCCTTTTTTGACTCCGCTAACGCATAAAACGGAAGTTTGATTAATTCAACTCCTCGTTTCTTTCTGTGTAATTCTATAAGTTCCTTTGGCCACATTCTCAAGTCAGTATAAGTGAAGTGTATCGGAAGAAAACGACAAATTCAAGAAAGTCACCGGCCGGTCGAAATATACCTACCCACCAACACGTGCCAGGAACCACGCCTGTCTGCAGCTGAATCCTCATGAGGTGGAACACAGGTCAGTGCCGATTTTCTTACGTTTTCATTCATAGAAGCGGTCACATGAGTATTTCCTTTCTTACAACCAAACGCCAGGTCATATTAGGTTCTTTACGCTCTGTGTGCAAACACACCAGTTTGGCAGGACTATTTACACGTCCTACCAATCGTGATCAGAATGAATGACGTTTTGACATCAATGCTATCGATATCTAGTGATAGGATTGCAATGTCCTTTAGACTATTTCAGTGTACCTACCTATACAGTGTTACAGTACCTGGTTTTCAATCAGTTTCATAAAGTGTTATATTATCTGGAAAATCTGTCATTAAAACTCAGCACAAAAGGATTATAATCAAGTAATATAACAGCCCCTATCCAAATTACAATCTAAGTTTGTGATGACATTGAAATATTTCATTGTTATGCGAAGACTATTTAACTTGAAATATAGTTGAATCTTAAATGGAGCCACTTTTGTTTCGAATTTACAATAACTTAAGTCTAGTTGATTTTTGTTCGAAGGGCATGGTGCTTTACCAAGTAGTGTTTTCGCACAAACTAAAAAAATATTAATTCCTCATGAAACCCCACACAACATTAGATTTACAGTTTTAAATTCTAAAACACGAATTATAAAACTAAAGTAGTACAACTGCGCCTCATCTAAACACATTCTCATATATTACGCCCAACAATACATTATTGCAATAAATCTTCAAAGGATTTTCGCCTCTAAGAGTTTATTGTGTAATTTACCGTTGTATCAAAGGCTGTATATCGCCACGGCAGTTATAGTTGAAAGCTCCGAGAGGTTCAAAGTGGCGTACAGTGGCTTCCTCTTGTTCGGGAACCCAATTTGCAGTAAAGAGCCTCAGTGATAATGCTTTGATTCGTTCCTCTATCGTGGACAAACCTTGTTAGGGATTAAATCGGAATATGGAATCTGAAGGAAGTGTTGGTAAATCTTGTTAGGATGAAACTAGCATCGTCTAACTTTTATATAATGTGAAGTTACTGGGGCCACACCGCCACACCACCTTACCGTCTGCCGGGCTGTTACTGCAATAATTGTAGCATTGTGAAGTGTCAATGTCATGTCAATATATGTGAATAAATTAGGCGGTAAATCGTAGCTAGACCTAGGCGTTATTGAAATTATTGCGGTAATTATTGGTAAATCACGGTAGGTAGGTACTGTGGCCCCAGCGATAGGGTGCAGATTGACGAGGTATTCTGCATATTATCTGGCTGAGTCAGTTGGAGTAGAATAAATTGATTGAGTTCTTACAAAAACTAGGTAATGTGCAGACTTCCTAGGTCGAATTACCTAAACTACTAAACTAACGGCTAGACATACGGTAGGTAAATTCCACAAAACTAATTGATAACGTTTGAATAAAACCTTTTAATTAGTTGTTGGTAATTAAGTATTTAAGTATACAGGCGATAACGAACTAAACTACCTCGAGGACACTGCGCGCCTCGACTCGGATAGATTAGGTTAGAAGGGTAGGTGGAAGTCTCTGCAAATCTGAGGCTTCGTAGATCCTGGTGGAGACCATTATACAAATATCCTTGTAGCTCACAATCTTATTAAATAATTGAAAAGCACAACTTTATCCGATTTCACGGTACTTTATTTTATTCAGACGCAGGCAATAACTGGAAAATAGAACGTCTAAAGTGCGCGGGTAATTTTTGTACTTTCTTCCCGAGTTTCCCAACGAGAGCCGCGCACAATAAAACTGGTAGCTCAAAGACTTCAAAGGGAATTATTTAGAGTTAAAAAGAAAGTGTTACTCGCTGGCCGGGGTGTTACCGAACAGTTTTCAGAAACTTTTATTTTTTAGGTAATAAAGTTTTAGATATTCTGTAAGTTATTAGCTGGTTCTGGTGTTTAGGCAAAAAATTTAGATAGGTGAATAAGTTACTGCATAACTCATACGTGCAGTTGGCAGTTATAAGAGTACTTAAGTTTGGGTCTAAAAGGCACTTTGTAAGATGTTTATTTATGTACACATGACCTCTCAAAGATTTCTTTCATTATCTCAAGGTTTAACTAGAACATAATTATTTAACTGGTAAAATCCGACATAAGTAAACGTTCGTATAAAAATTCAACCGAAAACGTCAAAAACATAATAAGTCCCAGCCAAGTACAACATATGTTCTCACTTTATGTATTTATCTTGTCTCATTACGGCGACACTTCGCTCGGACGGCAAAGGGTAGGACGCCTTTAGCAGAGGTCACCTTAATTTAGATGTAACCCTTTTACATGTACATATTTGCTCATCTATTTCGAACGTAATAACAATATCATAAATTCTTTATTCAAATTGTTAGGAACGGGCAAATTCTTTATTCAAAATTATTAAGGTTCGCTAATAAAATTTGAATTCAAATAAGTTTGTGGATTTAAATAAAGAAGTGATTCTTTATTTAAATTTATCTTTCTTTTCTTAAATTGCTTCTATGTTGCCAGTTAATTCTGTAAATTACAGTGCAGTAAGTAAATAAAAGCTTCGGATGCGACTGTGATTTACGCTAAGATGAAGTAGAAGACAGTGCAGTAAGTTGATAGAATGAGTTACAATTCAAGTTATGAGACTATTTGAGTAAATATTTCCGTTGACAGGCCGCGTGTAACCCTGGTCGAAACGTCAACAGATTACAGGTACGTAAGTACCTACCTATACCATGATCGCGTTATTTATTTATTGTATAATATGTAGGTACATTGTTGCGTAGACGATAACACGTTGAAGGCATCCGCACAACTTGCTACGAACTCGTAACCCCGTGGTGTGTAGCAGTACCTCTACGATGCGTGGATTACTAAGTTTCAGTTTTTAATTACTAGCATGAGTTTTTAAAGCCAAATTAATTTCTCAAAATGTACTAAAAATGTAGAAGTATTGAATTTGTCGTTCATAAACGATGGGTACTTACAAAAAAAAATAGTAACAGAAATCCATATTAATATTATAAAAGCGAAATCTATCTGTATGTTACGCTTTCACGCCTAAACCATTGAACCGATTTTGATGAAATTTGGTATAGGGGTAGATTAGACCTTGGGAAAGGATATAGGCTATGCGTGACATCCACGCTGGCGGAGCAGCGGGCAAAAGCTAGTTAGCAATATTACTGTTAACCCTCTCTTGCGTTAGGAGTTGATTCACAATTCACATCAGTAGCGTAATGGCTCGGATTGGAACACGGGACCTCTCGATCAGTATTTTAACTGTCTAGTTATCACTGTTCATGATATACAACCTAGTGACAGACAAACAGACGGATAGTGGTTTTAGAAATAGGGTTACGTTTTTACCCTTAAAGAAATAAATTATAACGCAAAGAATATCTATCATTGAAATAAAACAATGAATAATGAACAAAAATCAAACCAAATTTCGGATTCTCCAATAAAAAGTTTGTGCCAATAAAGATGGCCTTCCAAAGGTACAGGGCGAGGGCAGTTCGGTTCACTTGATTCCCAAAAGAAATCTCATTAAACTGTCTTGCATTGAAAACTGATTAACGTCCGGCCCGAGAATAGAACCCGCCACGCCTCTGGAATACTGATGCGAGATTCTGTTCCACTGGTTTATGGAGTTAAACGACTTCTTGATTTGGGATATCTTTACATTATTTTTTTTTGGATTTGTGTGTGTTTTTTGATTGGATTTGTCTCTGAAACCTGCGTCTACGCTAGCTACGTGTGAAATCAGGGGAAGTATTTGGTGTTACACTTATTCCTTATACCTTTTCTCACACACTACAAACTATACAAACGCTCACATAACTGTGAGCAACGTCCATCCACACAGCAGGCTCTGCTAGTCTCAGTTGCCTTGACAATTTGTGGAAGCCAGCTTGAAGACGCCAGCAAAATAGCCTCAGACAAATTTAACACACTCACCAATACATACACTAACATATTTCTCTCAGTTTTTTGGTAATTCTTGCATACATTCTGTTCTTTGCCTACCTACTTCTCTAAAGTAGTTCAACTTTTCTAACTTATGTATGTTTTCTTAACTTGTTAAATTAACCACTAATTTATATTTCAGTTTAACAAATAGCTACATAATATTAATATTAATTCTACTTTAAAACTTACTTACTTAAAAAAATCTACAATTCTTATTGTTTTTTACCCTCCCTTCTTAGTTAATAATTTATTTGGATTTTTTTTCCCAATTTATCGCTCCTTATTACTTACAGCTATTATCACATTCAGTTACTTACCACATTCTTTCATTTCAGTACCACCAAATAATTTTTGAAATAAAAGGAAACATGAAACAAACAATGATGACCCGCAGCGCTGCATCCCGTGAATTGCAACAAAAGTTAAACCTCACCTTAAGGGAGCTTGAAATCAGCAATACACTCAATAAGCAGCTGATAGAGGAGCGGGAAGAGAGTGAAAAGGAGGTGCTTAATGTTGTTGAGAAAAATACCAAACTCAAAAAAGAGTTGGCTGGCCTACATACTGAGGTCATGGAGCTCACACTCCAACGAGATCACCTCCAGGCAACACTGACAGGCCTAGAGGAATGCAGCAACACCCATGAACAGGCATTGAAACGCATTAGCTTTCTGGAGTGTGAACTGAGTGACGTGCACAATTCCATTACTCACATGGAATCTATCAGGTTGGCAGATGAGGCTGCTTTCTCCAACAGCCTCTATAATGAGCTGGTGGCAGGGGAACCTGACCTGATTTGTCTGGAGCCATGCATCACTGCAGACCTGATAGATATCACAATACCTGATATCCCAGTTGCATCAACGGTTATAGCCTGTGACGATAAATTGTTATTAAATTCCTCAGTAAGATTAGTTAGTAGTGGCAGAAATAAGTTTAAAAAATATGTTAAACTAAATAAATTTATTAGAAAGTCACAGAAACAGATCAGATATCTCAAAATGGGCATTAACAAATGTCCAAAAGCTTGTATTTTGGAGCCCTACTCTTTCCCCGGATTTGACTTTTATCAGCTTATTCGGGCGCAACTGCCGTCTGATCTTCCAAGCCTGACAGAGAAGCCCACACCAGAATCTTGTTCGTTAATCAGTAGGTACACCGCTAGCAGGTAAAGTTTGATGGGACCTAAGCGGCTTAGTGACAGTGGGCTGGCCACATCTGCCGAAGGACCGACGGCCGTTGAGTGGAGACCACGAGAAGGTCGGACTCCCCCTGGCCAGATGGACTGGCGACCTGAAAAAGGTGGCTGGGACAGACTGGATGCAGAAGGCGGAGGACCGGCAGAAATGGCGCACATTGAGAGAGGCCCTTGTCCAGCAGTGGACAGCGATAGGGTAATCGATTGATTGACTGATTGAACGGCTTAGTGGGGGCATATTCACCCCGTATACAATTAGGATTATGGGTATATTTATATATCATCACACAATTTATATACCTGGATATCTTAGTACCTACCTACATTTAAAATTGTCATTGACAAAAGGTACACTTTAAATGTTTCGCTTAAATTTAGTCGCTCCTTATTTCTTATATCCTTCTTGTCAACCATTTTAGGGATTAAACATTTAATAAAAGGCGAAAGCCGAGAGCCTGACACATTTTTAACAATGCAAACAAATCCCCAGTTTAATTAGGAGCTGTTTTCTTCTTAAAACGTCATCCGACCTCGTTAAATGCGTTCTACTTGCCGTTTCGTGTAAAAAGGCGCGATTGTTAGGTTCTTAACATTAAGAAAGATTGCATTTTCCCGCATCTCGAGCCGTGCTGATGGAATTGGCCAATAACGAGCTTTCTTGTTCCACAAAAGTCTTTGACCTATTTCTTTCAGACTCCTCAGCCATTATTGTACGAAAAGAGAATTCTTTCTAGTTACAATTTTCAAACGAAATATGGACGGAATACAAAATACAACTACAATAAAGACAAACATTAATTTTCAGTGCGAAAGACGTGAAAGTCGGGTAACTTTGTTCAAGGTTGGTTGACAAAAGGTCTATTATATTTAAATCAAAGGACTCTAGGCAAAAGAAAGACCAGAAAATGAAATACAAGAGTAAAGGCATAATAATCAAAAACATTTTTATCAAGTACCTAGTAACGTACTTAGATATAATCAAAAGAAAATGGAATTGGTTTTGTGTAAAAATTATGGCTTTTTATATAGGTAATAGGAAAGCGTAATATTAGTTACTGTGTTGTGATATTATATCATATTAGTTCCCAAACTCCTTGGAAGACTCTAGTAAAGTCCCCATTACTTTACTGGAGTGTACCCTGGTGTATCTAATACAAAATAAGATTTGAGCTATAGAAACTTGAATTATTAGGCTTTAAGAACTTGTATCCATGGGCGTTAGCAAAAAGTAAAATTAAAAAAAAAAAACAAAATTCTGAATCATATTTTATTCTGCATAGACTATTAAATCGGAACTTACAAAACTTCAATATAAAAATAAATTTTAAAGACTAGTTAAGCAAATGGACCACCGCCGCCGGTTCGAAACGCGGCCCAGACCTGAGGAGACTCCGTTTATTTATTTTTGGTCTATTTACAACCATTCACTTAGGCTAGTACTTTTAGTCTAGAGACAGTGATTTGAAGCGTCGGTAGCTTAGTGGTTAAGGAGTAAAGCCTTACGATCGAGAGGTCCCGGGTTCGATCCTGGCCATTTAGCTTAGTTGGAGAGGTTAGAAGGAATATTAGTAACTTCGGTTCTAAAATTCTTTATTTAAAAAAAAAAACTGAGCGAACAGCTCATTTTCCAAGTTTGTTCATCCTCTAAATATTCTTGGATTTTATAATAGCCTTTCTGGCAGTTTACTTTTTACCGCATTTTTAAATTTATTGTAATTATAGTAAACCTATAAAATTGCTAAGCTTTTGAAAAAATAATGGCAAAAGAATCTTGTAGTTTACAGCCGCACATACAAACCTACCATAGACAACTTCAGAGCAGTAAAAGCGTAGCGAAATATGAACAACAAATATAGAAGGGTCTGGCTGGTATATTTGCTGTAAATATTCAAGCCTCTAGTTTTGCAACTTGTTTGTCAAGAGCATGTTTGAAACATTCAAAGTTAAAGCAAACCGTGATATGTTTTAGAATCCACTTTCACGGGTATGACGTCATGCTACAGCATTCAAACTCGTTAATCAGTTACGGCCATAGATATTGCACTTTCTAGATAGGGTAAGTTTACAAATATGAATAGCTCCGGGTCGAATGATAAATCAGTTTAACGGTAATATTTATTTCATTCATACCATAGTAACTGCTACTAATATAGATAGGTTCGACCTCATATTTTATATTATTGTTTTTTATTTGAGAAACTGAAATGAATATAATTATTTTCAATGTGGAATAAAAGTTGCACGCGCCAACGTAGTAGATAAATCATGGTACTTATCTAACACTAATCTACATGTGTTTTTATTTAAATTTCGAATGAAGTATTCATTATTCAAATAAATGTGAATAAAATGAACGTTGTAGAAAAAAAATTGAACTACGGAGAAATTAAATATTTTTGAATGAATCTTTCGGCGCGCTATTGTGTCAAATTGTGGAATGATAAATTAAATTGTTTGTTGACATTTCATACTTTTATTTAGATGTACACCTCACAATGTTAACCGCGTATTAAAAAATGCAACTCGTATACAAAAGAAGTATATATAGTTCTGATGTCGTGTTCCAGAATGTTTTTCATCTAACATGCACTATCTGTTGGTTTACCGCCATCCGCCATGTCTGTGCGAACGAACGTTCAGGAACATACCGATTACTGTGTGTCTAAAACTTCTGTTTGTTTACGTTTCGACTTTTGAACTGACTGTTTCATTTATTTGTTCACTTAAACATGATGAGATTACAAATTCATTTATATAGGCGAAGCTCCTATGGGCGTTTCATTTGCAAAATACCGAGACCACAAAATGTTAAGTGATCTTTGGAAACCTATATAAAAAGCCATATTGCCATCATAGTATAATGCCTATAACTAGAGGTAAAGTTTATTGACGCTGCAAAAATGTAACATACTTGCAGAATTGGCTATTAGCGAAAAATAAAACGTAAAATTGGTTAATTAACATTAAATTTTGTGGGCTGATGATTTTTATGTTGTTAAAATTTGCGGTAGCCTAGTGGTATGGGTAATGGACTGCTGAGACGAGGTCTCGGGTTCGATCCCAGGTTTACCATGGCACACACCAATGACTTTTAGATGCTTTTCGAAGTTATGTGTGTATTTATCGCAGGTTTATAAGTGCCCAGTTAATAGCAATAGGCTCGCCACCTACTACATTGGGACCTAAACATAAACTGGCGAAATGTGGGTGCTAGCACCTCTGCCTACCCCTTCGGGGAATATAGGCGTGAGTTTATGAGTTTATGTATGTAATATCAGGGAAGAATTTTCAGAAACTTGCAAAGAAGTCTTAACAAAATTTATCAATGTCCTTGATTAACTCACGACCATGGGTAATTGCGATGAAACGAAGTATACAAGAGGAAACGAAGGCTCAGAATTGAAGCAGACGTATAATTAGCTAATGTAGGAGTGTAATAATTATTATTACGAAACAGATACTATCAAACATCGCTTCCTCTAATAACGTGTATTCACTATTCTCTTTGACGCTGTCATTGAAAGCGAATATCTCGTGAACGGTAATCACTAAATCTGTACCTTTTAAGTACTTGCAATTTGGGACAAAGCAGGACTATAATAGTGATGTGGGACAAACTAGGATTTTTTTGGAATTTGGGACAAAATTTTAGGACGAACGAAGAATAAACCAATAAGGTTCCATTTCAAAGCTTCTTGATTTATTTTTGGGAAAATGTCTATTATACTTTGGAACCTACTCGAGACATAACTCAAATTAGTAGGTTCCTTCCTTGATCTAAAAACAGCTTGAGCTAGTTAGTTAGAAGCGTCGTAAGCTTAGTGGTTAAGTTGTTGGCATTACGATCGAGAGGTCCCGGGTTCGAATCCTGGCCATTACACTACCGACGTGAACCCACTCCTAGCCCAAACAATTTAGCTTAGTTGGAGGGGTTAGAGGGAATATTAGTAACTTCGGTTCTAATATTCTTTTATATTAAAAAAAAAACATAATTTTTCTACGTATAATTCGTACATACGAATTATACGTAGAAAAATTATGTTTTTTTTACATATGTACATACAAAAAAAAATGATTTTCCGCATTCTAAATTCCATAACACAAGTTAAGCTTACCATGGGCCTATATAACGTTGTGTAGAAGGTTGTGGATTATTTATTATTATTTATCGTCCCTCATAGCAATAAATTTAACTTAAATGTTAAAATTGAGCTTAAATCTAGCTTAAATCATAACTAACTGATAAAAAAATAGCATATTCATCATGGTTTCAAATGAATCTGTCTTCAGAACCCATCCTTGAGTCAAATTAGCTGACAAGACGCCATGCTCCCGAAGCATTGAAGTAAATATAGTGCGTATTACCTCAATGTCTCGAAGTCGATTTTTCTCCGCTCATGTAGGTAATACCGCAATCAAATTACTAAGAGGAGACGCCAAGAAACCTCACACAGGATAAAACAATTTCCAACGAAACAAGATTATTTAAAATAAATTAAATGAAGGTAAAAGCATCGCAATTTTCCTAAAGAGCTTTATAAAAGGATAATTTTTCAATACAGGAAGATGTATGAAAGTGTTTCGAAGTCGTAGGAAGAAAATCCTTATAAATCTGTGCCCTTGGAGACTCCGCTAAAGGAGGATTTGGTCCGTAACGCCTTCTTTCTTCTTCTTTCTCGACTTTCATTAAGTCCGCTTAAAGGACAAAGCTTTGTGGGAGTTTTAAAAGGGTATGTTAACTGAAAGGAAACAAATTAAAATTACGTAAACAACAAATATTGGGTTATATGTGTAACCTTAATTTTTTCGGAATTATTTTGTCATCATCTGTGGTAGCCTAGTGTAAGGTCAATCACTTAATATGCAATATATTACACCCTATTACACCTGTATTTGTGATAGATATTAATCGATATCATTACTGTTTTAGTAACTGTCATTTTACTTTTAGTATTATATAGAATCTGTCATTTGAATCCTACCATATAATTATTTAAGTGTGGCAACATTGTGAACCGATTTGACATTAATAGGAATAGCGTAAAATGACGCATTGCACTTTTGATTGTCAAGCCGAACGGTGTTGTCGATAAGTAAATCCGTTCGAATCAGTGGAATCTGTGTTTTATTTCCACGATAAAGAGTTGATCCTACACTAGTGGTATGGGTAATGGACTGCTGAGACGAGGTCTCGGGTTCGATCCCAGGCTTACCATGGCACATACCAATGACTTTTCGATGCTTTTCGAAGTTACGTGTGCCCGGTTTATAAGTGCCTGGTTAATGGCAATAGGCTCGCCACCTATTACATTGGGACCTAAACATAAACTGGCGAAATATGGGTGCTAGCACCTCTGCCTACCCCTTCGGGGAATACAGGCGTGAGTTGATGTTATGTTTATTTTGTCGTTCTTACTTCTATATTAATAAGAAATTATGTAGCGGCAGTGATTCGATATCGGCCTGGGTTGTTGAGGTCACATGGCAGTCGCTTCACAGAAAATACCCAAGGTTTTTTTTTTTTTTTTTTTATTTATTATCATACAAAACAATAAATATTAAAAATAATAATATAAAAAAAAATATTAAAAATAATTATTCCGCAGTTGGACTGGTACAAGTGAATCCCACACTCCATGTTGAAAGCTCCGGATGCGACCGGGATTAATGTTAGGATGAAGACTGTTTCGTCGCAGGTCGCGGGTTCGTTCCCCGCTCAATATCTTAACATGTTTATTTGCATGCATAAGCATGTATCAATAAAATTAGTCAATCAATCAATTAATTAATTAACCTGTTGAACACCACTGTAACCACTGCAAATATGTTCTTTTTTCCATAAAAAAGTATCAGAGTACATAATATGTTTATCGGCATTCTATAGCTCAAAATACTAGCTGGTTAATCTACGCTCATTTTCGATCTAGATAACTCTGCGTAGAACGATCTACAATATTTACTATAGTCTCGACATCAAATTCTTTTTGTTTCATCGCTTTCCGCGTGCTTATGTCCTTATGTATGCTTATATCTTCAAAACTACGGTACAGATTTTGAAGCGTTTTCTTTTAATAGATAGAGTAAATCAAGAAGAAGCTTTATATATATAATACATGCTTAATATAGTAGAGGGTGCAGCGGGAACGGAATCGGACGCCACGCGGGCGGGCGGTACGAAGTTCGCCGGGTCCGCTAGTACACAATAATCCAATCTGATGTTATTTTTTTCTATTTCAGAGTCATCAATAGCTGAAAGAATGGTCGACATCAATGTAAACAAACATACAAGAGATAATTAAAGATGTTTCTCAACAGGTAACGACAAAACGAACAGCAGGTGGAAACAAAATTATTAACATCTGCTCAATGAATTGAAGAATTTCCCATAGACTAGGTACCTCATTAGAAAGTGCCCTATCAACATCTGGCACCTTGTCTGATATGGGATGGAGTTCAATAAACCTCAAAAAAGTAATTAAAAAAACATAACCTCCTTTCTTCGGCAGTCGGGTAAAAGTTGGAGACTCAGACCTAACTGATATGAAGGGGATGGTATGTGAAGATTGCTGAGCGAATGACATGAAAATTTTCAAAAGGAAGCCGATGGAAAAATAGTTTACATCGATTAAGTTTGACATGTGCCATGTGAACCATTAGGAAGCCGATAAGAATCGGGTTATAGGGACCCCATAACACTGCACACCAATATGTGTATTGTGTACCAAGGCCCGCGTCATTGCCTTCTTTTAATTATTTTGTAGCGAGATGAGTGTCAACATCATCTTCATCATATCAGCCACACATAGTCCACTGCTGAACATAGGCCTCTCCCATAGACCTCCAGAATGACCGATCTGAGTGTCAATATACCGCTGTGGCAGGTTTGTTTTTTTATTTTATCGTGCGATAAATCCCCACGGATACCACCCCCACAGAGCCGGTAGAGGTGGTTATGTCGGACTCGAACCGACTAAAACGCACGCCATCTTGGGTCCTTGGTTGCCGGAGGTGAGATTGCCAAAAGCATATCTCTCGCACCCCGACAGACCCAGGACCATCTCTTTCGAGATGGCCCCCTTCGGGTTGTGGGGACCAAAATGTCCCCATCTAGCCCCGGTTACGGGGAGGCGCACTTTGCGCCGCCGCCGCGGCCTGCTTCTGCTAGGGTGACAGGCGGCTCCACCGGTCACCCCCAGGCCAGCGCTCATGGAGGACGGAGGTCGTTCTGCGACCTCCGACGTCCGGTTCGCCTTCGCTCTGCACGGGCTCCCCGGGCCCGGAGTCTGGTCCGGACCCGACCGGCCGCCTCCTTCTCGAGCATTACTTGCTCGCAGAAGGAGGCGGCCGCACCCCAAGCGTTTGCGCATCGTACCATCGCTGTGAGCAATGTGACGAGTGTGAGGACTCCCACCCCTAGAGCCGCCACTAGGACCCGCCTCGGCGTGTCCCACGCCGGGCACTCGGTCAGCGTGTGCAGCTCTGTGTCCTCGCTCGCATCACAGTGATGGCACTCGGACGTTGGCTCCTTCCGGATCCGACACAGGTAACTCCCGAAACACCCGTGTCCGGTAATCACCTGCGTCAGCCGGTACGAGAGGCTGCCGTGTGGCCTCTCTAGCCATTCCTCCATGATGGGTCTTACCGCCGCTATTACGGCGTGCCCTGCGCATGGTCGCCCAAGTCGTAGCTCCCATTCCGCTACCATGTCCCTGTGGAGCTGAGACCTCACGGCCCGAATTTCTCCGGGCTCGGGTTCCCGTCCCTGCTCCCGCGCCTCCTTACGATACCGATATAGCATCGAAAGGGCTCTCGCATCCAGGTTCCACGGTAGGGATCCGGCAAGGAGACTCGCCGCCTCGAAGGATATCGTGCGGTACCCCCTAAGCTGTGGCAGGAGGTAGGCAGGAGTTATCAACTTCGCAGAGTATGACACATCAAATTTACTAAAAGGACATGGTTAAAAGTACTTGAAATGAACAGGATTGCAGCCTTGCAGGTTTAATGACTGTAGAGTTTCTAGCTACCATTCATTATCGTCTAGTTAAACAAAACATTAATAGTAGCATGCATAATGTATGAGAACTAGGAACTACTACAAAACAAAAGTACAATTTAGGTACATTTCGACGAATTGTTTTTGCAAATTAGTGCTAACTCACAAGTGTATTATGAACTGTGTTAAATGAAAATGTACACATCGCGAGCTGCTAAAGCCTTATATAGCGTAAAGTAAGCAATTAGGGTTATAATGTAAAAAATATGTTATACACCAGTACACATGCCTCTTGTCTGGCACAGTGGTAAAGAGCTCAGTGCAAATATTTTGTTTGTATGAAAATGAAGTTAGGCTCCCACGGTCAAAAGCACTGATGCAATCGGGAATAATGCAAAGGTAAGGAAGATATATTTACAAAAAATGTATATGGGCTATGGGGTTGAGTATTGGATGGACTGGTAAATGGGCTATGGGGGGAGACTAACGGACGCCTGCCATGACAATAAGTCTCATCATTGTTAAAAATAAAAAGGCAGGCGGTGTCTTGCCAACTCATTGCATGGGCCCCATTAAAATAGCCACGCGTAGTGCGGCCATGGAGCAACACCCGTTGAGCGGCTAAGGTTTTCGAGAGGTGAGTCTGCAAGATCGCGATACTTATTTATTACTATTATTAGAAGTATCGGGATATTTACCATGTTGTATTGTTTCGAGTTTCCCATATTTCGGCGCTGTTGCAAGCGTCATGATCACGGAGCGGAGGATGTCCAAAAATCAGTTAAGTAGTAAGTAGCAGCAAGTATTTACATGCACATTTTAGAATCTATACATCGATGTAATGTGTCCAAAAATAATAATTATTATTCCATTAGATAACAGAAGAGACGTAGTTCTCAAGCAGCGATGTCAACGGCCGACGACGGCGGCAGGTGTCCGGATGGGTGGCTGACCATAAGTATGTAAACTATCTTTCCACTTGCCCACAGAGGGCCATGACTTTTGTAATCTATATATATATATATATATATACACTTGAAATACTGATCACGGTCTCGCAAGAGTACACAAACGGCTGGTGATGATACTCACACTTTCGATGAAGTCTTCAAAATTGTATTTTATTGCTGTAACGTACCTGAAACAAAATACACTTTCATTAAATACTACTCATGGAAACATAATTGTATTGTACAGGTCCACTACATATCCAGATGCCACCGGTGGAACATGTTTTGGATGAACTCACCGGTTCCTGTAGGAAGAGTATCCGAGAGGATATTTCGCACATAAAAAAAGGGTACGAAAAGTTCCCATGGAATACCTAAGTGAGTAACTATACAGTGAACTTTAAATACATCTTTTGTGACATATTTGAACAGTATGGAAGATACGTGTAGCACCCCCATTTCATCACCATCAAACAGGGACTATTCACAGACCCCGTGCTGCTAAGATACTTTAACAGAAAACTTTTAAACCACTTTGTCCAATCCGGTGATCAAATCTAATCCACAATTCTCACTCTCATCTGTAGTACACTTTTTTTATAAAAGAACACGTCAATTTGACTTCACCTCACCTGATGGTAAGCTGAAGGCAAAGTCTCGGAAAGAGGATCACCATTATAAACAAGTACCATGTTAACAATGGTGGCATTCAGCTTGACGGCCTCATCTGATGTCTTTTCACGCCCCGCTTAAAGGACCCGGGACTGTACGAAGAAGGAAACACGTGAGCTGGCAGGGAGTTCCAGGTCTTAATGGTGCGGCATAGTAAAGATTCACCGAACTGATTGGTTCTAGAAGCTATATTCTGCACCGTATGCTGGTGACATGTAATTCCTGCATGTGTTGTTCTAACACCAACCAATAAGACAATTTTAATTAAGTTTTATATCGATACCTACGTAATTAGTCAACAGCCCTAACGGTATATAATAAGTACATTCATGAGCGCGTATATGGAGCGTGCGATATCTTTTAGTAGTCCATGTGTGTTCATTGCGGATATTCTATGTACCTAGGCATACGGTAAATAGGGCTGTTACGGTATCGATAGTAGTTTCCGTTATCGATTGTAAACACACCACTGGTTAATAATAATGAGACAATTGTGCTGTTTTGGTTTCGCACTGTTTGACAATGTAGTAGGGTTTTAACAGGCGCAAATAATGTGCTTTATAAAAAATACCCAGTAATAAATCACTCAGTATATTTTAGGAAGAAGCAGATGAATACGAGGATCATCTATTTTCTCTCCTACTAAGTAACAGAAAGAGACTTTAGAGTTCCAACAACAATGCTGCATTTTTTAAGGAATAGGGAGGCAAACGGATAGCCTAATGGTAAGCGATCACCGCCGCCCATGGACACCCGCAACACCAGAGGAGTCACAAGTTGTCTTCCTTTTAAAAGAGAGTACGCTCTTTTCATTCTCATTTATGTTCGTATAGCAACCGGGCGGCTTTATTGTGCACTCCAAGACGCGTAAAGGTCTCAATATGTTACGTACGGTTACCCATCCTAAATCTTTTTTTTTGTACTTTGCTTCATATACCTACGTCGAAAAATTAAAAAATAATCTATCTTCTTTTTTTCTTCGGTCGGTCGGTTTGGAACAGAATGACATTTGCTGACACCAAATTAATTGGTACAAGGACAGCAGATGATGTTGTATATTTTCACGATATTTACTTACACAGAACTGACAGTACTGTTGAAATATCAATCAAGGTGAAATAATGTAACTAACGCAATTTTCCGTACATTGAGCAGCGAAAGATTCCGGCGAGCGATCTAACCGTACCGTGTATGAGGTACAGTCATCGACAGAAGTCTTTCATCAACGTTCGTAACCACAGATATCTGATTCGTAACTGATGTTTTATAACCAGCTACAAACATGAGAGGCCAATGTTCAGTATTGCAATGTTAAATAATGAATTAATAAAAAAAACTCCTGTGTGAATGACATTTTGAAGCAATTAGAATGCTGACTTTTCCTGAAAGTCATCATGCAAGACAGAATTTGAATCGGGGAGCAATTTTTAGGGGTTCTCTCACTCTAGGGACATCGGTCATTGAGTTATCTGGACCAGTTCAATAGCAATAGCTGATACTATAGTCATCATAGTTCTTAAGATGACGTAGGAACTCTCTGTCATAATTCTTACACACTTAGGAAATTAGATGTTTTATCCACTCATATTTACTGCAAATACCAGAGTCACTAAATACTACAAACACTGCCAACGTGAACTCGCTCGTAACACAAGTAATTTAATTAGCTAGGGGGAATTTCGGTCGCTAGTATTCCTTTTTTAAACTTGTGTTTAAAATGTTCGACGTAGTGAAGACATAGTGAAGACTTTTATTCGTGATTGTACAAACATACTTAGGCATTACTTAGTTACGATGTTACTAGGTTGCAGAGGTCAGTCACTCGAGGCCTTCCGCGGAGCATAAGTAATCAGCTGTATTGGATTGGAATGACTGCCGACAGAGCCGACCGCATCCATAAAAAAATTAACTGCTAGAGCTGAGATTAAATAATAATATATGGACCTGGCACACGAGGTTACCGACATTAAGGGTGTTTCATTGACCCCAAGGAGTCTCTCACTCTAAGTTCATCTTGAGAGCCTCGTGGTTAGTTGAAAGTCGGCAGCAGCAAAGATGCGGTAATCCGACGGCGGTGTGGTGATTTCTTCAGCGCCCTGACAGCTTAAAGTGCTGTCTGAGGTATAAAGGGGGTTACCAATTTCGCCACGACTGTCACGACCCCCTCCCCAAGATTATAACAGACTAGCTTTTGCGCGCGGCTCCGCCCGCGTGGATGTCGGTTATCGCGACCAAATATAGCCTATGTCCTTTATCAAGGTCTAATCTAACCCTGTACCAAATTTCATCAAAATTGGTTCAGTGGTTAAGGCGTGAAAGCGTAACATACAGACAGACAGACGACAGACAGACCAGACAGACAGAGTTACTTTCGCATTTATTTATTTATTTATTTTTTATTTATTTATTTCTTACATACTTAGGTCTTTACAGTTTACATTTACGTTACATTTATAATATTAGTATGGATTAAGTATGTAACTATCTGCGGTAGCCTAGTGGTATGGGATCGAACCCGAGACCCCGTCTCAGCAGTCCTAATGGAGGTTTACCATGGCACACACCAATGACTTTTCGATGCTTTTCGAAGTTATGTGTGTATTTATCGCAGGTTTATAAGTGCCCGTTAATGGCAATAGGCTCGCCACCTATTACATTGGGACCTAAACATAAACTAGTGAAATGTAGGTGCTAGCACCTCTGCCTACCCCTTCGGGGAATACAGGCGTGAGTTTATGTTATGTTATGTAAGTATGTAACTAATCTAATCTTACAGGATTGGCAGTACGAGTGTGAACCCTTGGTATAGCACACCTCCATAAGCCACAGTAACCAGATTTCATCATCATGTGCTTGTCTACCACCTAAGTAGTATGAAAAAAAAGTATATTCAAAAGTTATTTTAGGCTGTTAACACTCCCTGCGGATAAAACAGTCCCCTGTCACGAATTCCCAGAAAATCGTCTGTTGCCTGACAAATAAAAGGAAAATGTGAGCTTTTGAGGATACAAATTTAATTTACAAGTGCCTTTGCTTGTATTTAAGAATATACAGTAAGAAGCCATGTTTAAAAAATTTGTTTGAGAAAGACTTTTATTTTTGCTGTTTGTATTTCTATGAGATTCTGTTCTCAGCATTCCATGGATTCACCGTGCGGTCGCCGGGTCCATGGCGTGGTACAGAGAGGAACACTGTGACGGCGCCTGGGACTTGCGACACAAGTGTAGGTTTAGGGTGGCCACCTTGTGATGCATCAGCGCTCAATTCCACCGTCAGTCGTGTTCCCCCTCTACCTATCCAAATTTGGTAAGATCTTATCAACGCCGTTTTAGATGTTCATTTGAGTAAAGAGCTTACTGAAGCTCTTGGCAATCCGAGGTCTTTAAATAAGTTATACAGGGATTTAGCTGGAATTCCTCTTGCTCCTACTTCTACGGCGTATTGCTAGACCACCTGTACGAAATAAAAATATCGAATTCGTGAAATGGTTAAAATCGGAACTACGAGTATGGTTGTCGCTGTCAAATGCATAATGTTTTATTGCACATCAAAGTAAATTTAGCACGATTTACCAACATTGAAGGGACGGTGGCGCCCTCCTTCAGTTTACATTTTTGGTGGTACAACTGGGTACCTATACTTGCACACTTAGCCACGGTTAAATGTAGTATTATGATTTATGTATGGTGAATTTGAACTCATCCACCGCCATAACACCCCGTGTTTTCATCAAAACACACCCAAGAAACATGAACCTACTACTCGTAAAGGTATCGAGAACATTTTTAAGTTCAAGATAAGTATATTATATGTCCCGAGCTATAGTTTATAGATATGATAATATAGGTAGGTACGTATGCAAGGGATTCCTTATTCAAATCTGCACTAATATAATCCTCCCACCTCAATTTATTCACTTCTATCGGATTTCCACGGAGTCGTTTTGAATATTTATGAACTCAACTTTTGTCATTTTAGAGCTTTTTAGGCAAAAGTATCCGTATGATAAATATATGAATCGGGAATTTTAAAACGAATTGTTCCTCGAACGAAACCTCTAGAACAAAAATTGAGCAATGATTCTGCGTCACATTACACCATTTTTGTTCTCTAAATTCAAAATTCAAAATTCATGCCTGCCTCAATCTGTTAGCCTGTAACTGCTATATAGCCCAAATTGTATATCTTGGACCTTTTTTTTTATCTTTATTTATTTTGGGGCTTTGATTATATAATGTCTAGATAGAGCCTCGTCCTACTGTCAACGGAAATAAAACGAGTCAACCTGTGCAAACATGTGTGCGTGCGGCCCGTGTTTTACACGTTGCATTCGTGCTTCTGTGTGCGTAAATATGATACCAGCTATACAAGGAAAATTTCCCAAAAAAATCACCTAGGTATTATGAAATTGTTTTTTTTGACAGCCTCTGTAGCGTGACAGTAGTAAATGAGAATGGTATGCAAGGGGCACGGGTTCAATTCTCGCTTAGTGCATATATTTGTTTGTGTACATATGACTAATTTGCATAGGTCTGGGTACTTTCCACGCGATTCCTTTCGATTTCGATTTCGGATTTCGGATTTCGGATTTCGGATTTCGGATTTCGGATTTCGGATTTCGGATTTCGGATTTCGGATTTCGGATTTCGGATTTCGGATTTCGGATTTCGGATTTCGGAAATAATGTTCTAATCCAAATCAATAAAAAGGAGGGACATTGGCTCCCCCAATCGGTACAAGGCTCCTCCAATCGAACCAAACCATGAATATAAAAAACTGCAACACTTACAAATATGGCGCGTGATAAATGACATATTGTTGTGATGAAAAAAATAATTAATTTAACTTGTATTTTGGTTACTTTATTCATAAAAGGTAATGTGTGTAGTAGTATTTAGGCGTCCTTTTTAATTCCGGCAAACTTTGATAGTCCTAGTCGCCATATTTCGACAGTTTTTATTTAATGTTTTTCGCGGATTTTACGTTGTGACACCGAGCCGACGCGAACGTCACTGAGCTGCGCGTAAGTATTATGAGATTGAACAAGCTGATATTTTTTGAGACGTTTGTACGCATTTGACACTCCATCTAGACATATAAATAATCAAAGTTTTGGGGTTTTGATCCAGTAAGGATATGCCGTATATCTTGGACCTAAAATGTGCTCAAATTGTGCTCTGTACACGCAGTACACGTCTCGTGGACGTATTTAGCAGATAGCACAGGTTGCTACTAGGTGGACGATCTCAAATTCATCAAGTATAGTTCGATACAAAACAATCTGCGGGCGCCAAGGCCTTTTATATCTCGCGCTTTATGTCCAAGATATATAATTCGAGCTAAAACTGTGACGTAATAATAGCAATGCGAAGCAAGGTGATCTTGACCGATCTTAGCCCATTGACATTGACTCAAGTCTTATAATCTTAGCCTACATACTTTAAAAGCTGGGTACCTACTGCAATTCCTTTAGACCAACTCTTAAAGCAGTTCCAGTTAAGATAGGGCCCGGCCTTCTATTTCTGTGGTCGTTTCCGTGCCGATTTTTGGGAAATATAATCCAATTAATAAAAACTCAAATAAAAACTCAAAACTCAATTATCTTATTAATTAAAAGAGGTAAATAAGGCACTGGCGCAATAAGAACGGTGACTCAAACGGAAGATAAGTGCAACAGGACATACGATCACCAGAAAGTGCGAGCGAGACCAAAATACGCCTTCTATTATTCAACTCGGTATACTTTTAATAACGCGATAATTTTGAGATAAATATATTCTACTTCATTTTAATATTTTTAAGATCATTTTCAAAATACTTTTAATATTTTAGTCGGATTTTAAAACTTAATAAAATAATCCTAATAAATAATCACCGTTTTACCATTTTATTTTATCATTACTGTATGATGAAGAGTTTCATGCCCACATTTTTTTAGCATGTAACTAAACAAATAAATAAATATTGTTATGGAATCTAGAACTCGTAGAACTAGTGAATAGTAATCGAATACAAATCACTTGAAAACCTGGCGTTACTGAACTCAGTGTAAAACATTTTACCAGAAGTTTGCACGAACTTTCTTTCTTGAACACGTCAATAGTCTCTTATAGAATTCAAACACCATTCTCCAAAACGCTTTTTCTTTTATTACCCTTCATAAATGGACCAGAAATGACTTCGAATGTACAATATAACCATTTGAAAATTCCCTGTGCATTTGAAGGACTTTAAATAGTTTCGCAACTTAGAAATTGAATGCACTTCTATTGAAGTTCTTTCCGTTCACAGTTATAGTTTTCGGCATGTTTTTGACCCGGCAATGTAGAATGTGGGTCACCCCATCACTTCCCGTACGGTATCCTATCGTACAA
Source organism: Eilema sororculum (assembly GCA_914829495.1). Classification (NCBI taxonomy): domain Eukaryota; kingdom Metazoa; phylum Arthropoda; class Insecta; order Lepidoptera; family Erebidae; genus Eilema; species Eilema sororculum. Next base: position 6,984,704 of record OU618543.1, read on the forward strand.
GGATAGGGCTGTTTAACATCAGACAGATATATACAGCCCAGACTCAGCCTCAGATATAGGTTCAAGTCAATAATAGTGCTCGGAATACGGCAATAGGTTCCCACCCTATTACGTGGGACCGAATACAATGACTGGTTGAATGTAGGTGGTGATTCACCTCTGCCTAACCCTCCAGAGATAAATATGTATGCATAAATGTATGTATTTATCTTGACGCCAAGATGCGAGAGAAACGAGACTTTGGTGCGCACGAATTGGCTAGATATAACCTATGATTACTTGATAACCATGAAGCATACACAAACTAACCTGATATGTTATGATTTATATAGATATAGATTGAAATCCAGCTCAAAGGGAATTGATAAAATACATAGACCGATTTGCAGTAGGCCATTGCCGCGCGAATGATATGGAGAGTGCCTCAAAATGAATTATTTATGAGCACAGCAAACAAACCGAGCGAAACTTCGTTCATATAGGTACCAAATTATATAGTAGCGCAAGTTTTCATTGAAAACCCAAACAATATCGTATTTTTAAATCGTTATTTCGTAACTGGTATCCGTTTTAGCGTCGTAGTCCTGAATCTCAATTTATATGAGTCATTGTTTGTACAATCTGTCCTCATATCGACATTCAGAATCGAGTACCATTCTTTTCTGCCTATTCACCGAGGGGCGTTGACCACCGGGGGCCTCAGCCACGGCGCCAAAATTTCTCCTTCTCAGGGTAACGATTTGAAGTTTCTCTTACTCAAAACTTGTAACTTTTTCTTTAAGTAATAGAGAAATAATAGGCTTTCCTTTCCTCTCTGGGCAATAGCTAACTGAAACTGATATAACCTACTCAGTACAGTCAGCATCAGAAATATCGTATACATAGGGAAAAATGAAACTTCTCGGGCGGGACTCGAACACGCGATCTTTCCCTTACAGGGAGAATGCCTTGACCAACTCAGCTACTGAGACACGTCCGATGTGATTCAAATTCCCCTTCGGCATATCGGGCGTGTCCGTATAAGATGGGAAATTTGAATCACATCGGGCGTGTCTCGGTAGCCGAATTGGTCAAGGCATTCCCCCTGTAAGGGAAAGACTGCGGGTTCGAGTCCCGCCCGAGAAGATTCTTTTTCCTTATGTATTCGATTTGTATAGTTAGCATACTTAATGCTGTAAAATTCATTCAAGCATCAGAAAGATGTTGATGAACAAAGTGCTCAAATTGATCTTAATTCCTTGGTTTTCCCCTCTTCCTGTTAACTGATTGTTGTACTACGATTACACGCCTTTAGCTCGGAAAATGATACAATTCAAATCAATTTGATTTGCTGTTAATACCATAGTTATTTGAGACTTTATAGGTTAAGATATTTCTGACGCTGAAAATAAAAACAATAATGGCATGCTAACTTAGATGAGAATGATGATAATAATGTAGCCATATAAGTAACGTAACCGTATCCTAAGGGGGGTGGAGGAGCGGAGATTTGTGTGGGTTTCCAAAAAAAATGTACTTACTGTACCCGATGATTTGCAATCTAGATTGTACTAAAGTTTATAAATGGTGTCGATTCTGCAGAACACGAGTAGGTATACAGTACACTTACCTAGTTTTTAACTAGTTTTATCTTTCTTTTATAGCCAGCTGAACCAAATAAAACTTTTTCAATTAATAATTAACTAACTTTACTAAGGCCTAAAAGATATAAAGCAGGACTTCCCAACCAGGGGGCCCGCCTCCCTAGGGGGCATAGAGAAATAGCAGGGGGGAGGGGGGCGGCATACTACTTTTGCATGGTCGAAAGAAAAAATATCATCACGTAGATAAAAAAACTATTCAAATGTTCTAAATGGTTATTATGCTCCATTCAATCGCTGCTTGGACATCTTTTGGATATCTGGTGCGTCCCCTTGGTCCACTAGCGCCCAGGGTAGCTTTCCGTCCGGAAAGGTCACCCTGGCCAATTCTCGTGTTGTGCTTTTTCCTGTAAAGTCCTCGTTCATTTGTCTCTTTTTTTTATTATTATTTATTTATCGTTTATGTGTAATATCTACTTATGTGAAATTGAAATTCGAAATAACATGAAAAAATTATTCGTGGTTCAGGGGGGCTGGGCAAAGGTTGGGAAACCCTGATCTATTTTTTCGTAATTAATATTAGGAAGTCGTTTTATTGTCTTCGGAGGTTATATGTGTACTAATCATATCACTAGCACACGAACACCCAAGATCGTGCGAAGTAGAGGAGGAAAAGCCGGAAGAAATGCGCTCTGAGTTCACTTCGACCTCGGATGCAATCAGGAAAATTCATATCCATAAAGTTGATGATGATGATAAGTCGTTTTATACGTATATAAAAGCTAGTGGACCCCAAGAAGACAATCGAGGCTAAGTCAACCTTTGTGGTTTATACGGTTTTTACGTTGTTATGATTGGATGACAGCTACCAGCCCTGAGCCTGCGCCAGAGCCTCGTTCAATCAGCAGGATTTCCAATTAGCAGGTAAGCAGGCTAGGACGTCAAAAACGCCCTTACAAAGAATAAAAAAAAACTTAAAAAATCGAGAAAAAAACTTTTAAAGTACAAAAAAAACTTGGGAACTGAAAAACGAATGTATTTGAAAAGTTTATGTAATCTAACTACGTACTCGGATTTTCATGATCCCTCTCCCTAGGACCCTTGTCAGAACACCAAGTGGTTTTAATATGTCCGATTTCGACATATCCACTCATGAACACGCGCCAAAAAGGCCCTTACGATCAGACAGTGTCAATATTATTTTGAACAAAGACTGAACAACTTTTAGACCGGTTGTACGGAAGTAAGAAAAAGTTACGCACGACTGATTAGGTCTCTTGTCTATGACAAGACAACTATATCAGTACTATACCTATTCCAAAGGCTTGTCCTACTTTGTCTTCTGCACTGCACAAGGCAGAGAAATAAAGGGTCGGGAGCACGAGTTTGACTCCCCTGGTTTTGCACACGTCCATAGGCCAATGGTAACCACTTTCCATCAGGTGGGCCGTGTGCTTGTCTGCCACCTAATTTGTATAGGTATAAAAAAAATCTGCTGTAAAATCGCGAATATAGTTTGAGGATTTGACCTTATGTGCGCCTCCGTGACTGCCATACAGGTGGTAACACACTAGAAGAAGATAATTGGAGGGCCGAGGCACCATCGCCACGAGAGAAGAAGACGATCACTTCGTCATTCTTTTCACCCTCGGAGACTGACATTGCTTGAGACATAAATCTTGGATCTAATATTATTTGTCAAAATGTGCTCTATAAGCACAGTACACGTTTCTTGGATGTATTTTGATAGATATCACGGGGTGGTGCTGTGGTGAACGAGCTCAAATTCACCAAGCCTAGCTTATTACAAAACAATCTGCGCACCTATCTCGCAATTTAGGTCCAAGATATATGACCCGAGAATACATTTTATATTCTTTAACTAGTGCAAAAACAAAACCATCTTGGTATATTACCTGTGGTAGTTATAAAATAAAACCTAAAAGTTTTGTCCTTGGTTCCAAATTTAAATATTGTAACATAGACACAAAATGGCGGCCAATAGATCTTAAATTAATCATATTATTTCATTAGGATTGATGTCGTTATTAACGTGAGTACAAGTGACCTTATTAGTACCTACGCAAAGCCTAAATCAACAAGAATATCGTATATTTTCAACAAAAAACATTTTGGCGTGGGCGCAAGTAGGTACATATTGGATAATTTTATTGAAGGTTGTACAGGACAGGACGTACCTACCTTTCGGCACAGTATGCTTTCGGTCTTGGAAAACATTTAATATCCTCAGAGTAATAAGAACTTAAATTTGAAAATTATGAAAATAGTAGGTAAGTATTTAAGAGGAATAAAAATGATAAATCTGGTTTTCAGGCGTATGTTTAGAGACCAACTCCTTTTTTATTTGTGGACGTATTTGAAAACTGTTTACACTGTTTTATTTGTTGGTTTCTTGTCTACATTTGGTACATTTTTAGTTATTCTTACTTTATAATTACTATATGAAAATCATTCCCAAAGCAAAAAGGTCCCTCGAAAGAAAACTGGCAACTACTTCTAAACGGAAAAGAATTTTTACGTAATTTTTTAACTAAAAGAAAGACAAAGATCTGGAGTATAAGTGGTACATTTTTCCGTTCAATACATTGACTTTTGAAGTCACAGGCCACGTTTTTGTAACGTTCTCGAGAGTTTGGCTTAGCGGGTGCCTATGCGGGGGCCGGGCGGCAGTGCCGTGATGGCTGTTGGACGGGGAGGTTGTGCTTCACGTTTTCGCAGCTTTGACAGCAACAAATTTCAAGACTAATGCATAAGTGGACAGATAAGACACTTCTATGAGACGCCGAAAGTAAATTCGGTAAAAAAGCTAAAGCTTTAAACTCTCAAGAAATACATGAAAATGTTGTGTTGATTATTTTATTTACACACTTCATTTGTTATCAGCTGTTGCTCACGGCTCCAGCCACGTAGATTTTGGATGCCGTTCCGGATGGTGATCCTCACTCGTAGTGTAATGATATAAAACCTATGACACTGATAAATAGTGTGGGTTTCTATTGGTGAAATAATTCTTAGAATTGGTTCTGTAGATCCAGAAATCAACCTAAATAACGTCACAAACTACGTCTGTATAATAATATATGTATATTAGAATACTATACATACCTATAGCTACATATATAAATATATAATATTATAAAACCATGATCACTACATAAAATCTCTAGTAATAAAATAATTCACTTCCCGCTGTCTGTCTGTCTCTATGTATGCTTAGATTTTTAAAATTACGCGACGGATTTTGAAGCGCTTTTCTTTAATAGATAGTATCATTCAAGAAGTAGGTTTATATGTACAATACAATCTATATAATATAAAAATGAATCCCTATTTCCCAATAGGGATTCATTTTTGGCTGGACTGGCTGAGGCTGGACCAATTTCGCTTTTTTCTTTTTTGTTGTGTTTGTTATTGTCTTGTGAAGGTTTTTATGAAAGAAAAAGTTAAAAATATGCGTGGAAAATAGAAACATATAAGAATACTTAACCATTATATGAAATATCTGACCCGAAAGACGTTGTTATGTCCTATTGGTGTCAGAATCTCCGTGGGCGTATGAAGTCCCTGTCGTAATGCTTTCTGTTCTCAAAATAATTAGGACAACTTAATACAGCCAATGGAGGTAAATTCTAATTTTTAAGGTGAAATGAAGTTTGCCGGGTCAGTTAGTGCATAATATAAGAGGTTTGAATGTGATGTCATTTAGATAAACACATTTTTTGGGCTTACGTAGCAAACGATGGCATTGTGAGAATGTGTAATGTGTGTGAATTGTTATGCCTATAGCATACTTATAGCTTTCATATTCACCTACCTCAATGTATCTATGCAATAAACACCCTAACCAATGGAAATATATATTCATGACTTAGATTATTAATAATCTAAGATTCATGTAATATGAATATAAGTGCTGAGTGGGCATCAAACCCACAATCTCTGAATGCTCTACCGCTACGCTATAGAATTAGAACCTTTTGAAATTGAATTTGTCTGTTTGTTCACAATGGACACAAACGCTACTTAGTACACGGATTTTGATATGGTATTTTTATTTAAAAGGTTTTGGTAGAATGGTACCAGCGATAAAACCAAAGTCGCGATAACAGACATCCATACGAGCGGAGCCGCCGACCTTAGCTATAATAAAGAATCAAGAATCAATCAACATCGATGTCAAAAAAATACCAAATCAGTTAGGTACGTGAAGTTAGGCAGAATATGATGTGTCCACTCTGTACCCTTTTTATCGACATCTTTTCCCATATTTTTATATTATAATCACTTTAGTGACATGAGTGCGGGGTGGTGCGGGGCTGCGATTATTACGTTCGTAGACTCCACCCATTCGCTCTAAGGCATCGTCTCTGGTAAGGACCTTAAATGAATTTTATAGCATTTCTTATGCTAACTTTTAAGTTCGAAAAACATCGGAATAAATCATGCATGATTTTCGATTGATGAGAAACGATGTTTTTCGAACTTAGTAGGTAAGTAGGTATATGTCGGTCAGTTAGTATAGGTCGAACCATATATCTTGGACATAAATCGCGAAATATAAAAGGCCCTGGCGCGCACGGATTGTTTTGTAATAATCTATGCTTGGTGAATTTGAGCTCGTCCACTGCAGTAGTACCCCGTGTTATCTTCAAAATACATCCAAGAAAGGTGTACTGCGCGTTTATAGCACATTTTGATCACATCTTAGGTCCAACAAACATATATTATGGATCGAGCTATACTTTTACATGTCATAGAACCGCAATCGTAACTCGAACCTGTGGTCACCTCACATCAGATACTAAACTGTTAGTTTCGACCTGTAAATATCTGAAACCGTTATTGGAAAACGTTCAATGTAACCTGAAATCGGCTTACGGGTACGCTCATCAGTTATAATAAGCTTAAAGGGTATTTCTGTACAAAATAATTACTATATTTTACTTCTTCAAGGTCAAAATATTGGTTAAAATTAATGGCTTCCATATTTATTACTTGAAAAGGTGTTTTGGAATAAAAATGGTATCACGGTTGAACCTGAGGAGGCAGGAACGAATTTTCAATATCGAATATTTGACTAAATGAGTTTATTGAGTTGTTGTGTAATCTGCGGTAGCCTAGTGGTATGGGTAATGGACTGCTGAGACGAGGTCTCGGGTTCGATCCCAGGTTTACCATGGCACACACCAATGACTTTTCGATGCTTTTCGAAGTTGTGTGTATTTATCGCAGGTTTATAACCGGGCGTTAATGGGACCTAAACATAAACTGGCGAAATGTGGATGCTAGCACCTCTGCCTACCCCTTCGGGGAATACAGGCGTGAGTTTATGTTAATGTAATTGAGTTGAGTTAGAAGTTTATTTAGTTTATTGGACAGTGGGCAGCGCGACTGTTTGCATCAGATGGATCGTGTGCTTATCTGCCACCTAAGTGGTATGAAAATATACCCATCTGTGCAGTCATAGTGCCCTTTTGTAATAAAATCTGTATGGCAGCAACAAATCAACACAGACACGGAAGTCATTGAATCAACATTGATCAAGGCATAGCCGAAAATCAATAAAATTTGCTAAACAAGCGAATTTTGCACTAAGAAATACCTTTCTATATGATCCTATAGGATATCCTTTTACAAGACGATATCGAATATTGCCGGCGCCCAACAAATTTAGGGATTGGCGCACGGATTGGATTCGGTAGCCATTTAACGGTCTGATAAGATTTCAATTTCTGATGGTCACTAGTGAACAAACGTTTATTTTTTAAATATGATCAGACAACTTTATAACCTTGTGGCATGGGGTCTCTATGACTCGATTCCTGCCTGCTTGCTCTGCGAAGGGAAGCCGTGGTAAAGATGACTTTTTGAAATTCTAATCAGAACCCCCAAAACTCCATACGTGGGCGTTTTTAAGAGGTAATTTAAATTTTCGCTATTGCAACTTGAGGATATATCCAAAGATTTTTAAAGAATTAAAAAAAAAAAAGACTACCGTAGCAGTGTATAAACAAAGAGTTTATCGAAGGATCTAGTGCGGTGGGATTCAACATAGTCCATTAAGTTGAAAAAACTTAAGTGTTCAATTTCCCTGTATTTTTATAAGGACTGCCTTTTCGAAACAATAGGTATTACTTACGAAATTTTTAAACTCGATGACAGGGATATTGTATGAAAATACGACCGCACCTTAACTAGTTTATGGGTTTAAACGTTGTTCAGACTTTGGATTCCAAGGTATACATAAAATCTCTAAGGGATCGGCTATGACGTCTGTAATTACATTAGTTGGTGAGTATGACATGACGCACCAGGCTTGTTGACCATAAGTTAAAATTATTAGTCTGTTGAAATGAAACTTTTCGTAAATAGAACGCGTAGGTTTTATTTTTTTTTGTATTTCGAACTAGCTAACCTGTCCCTGCATGAACTTGAAGTTCATTTAGTTACACGTAATAAAATATAATGTAACCCTATTGCAGTTGTAAAATGACAAACTTTTATTGCAATCGCATTAACGCGACGGTACGGCTCCACGGCTGCATTCCTATGCAGCCGTGGAGCCGTACCGTACCGTTTTTTTTTTTTAAAAATACATTTTTTATTATTTATCTATTCTAGATATTACCTAAACATTTAAATCAATTTGTTTTTAGCGTTTCATAAAAGTATGGATTGATAAGAAATAAATCCGGTTCAGCAGTAAACACACATACTTGGGTGTTGATGGCGCTAAGTAAAATAACAGCATTTTCCAGTTGTATAAATAGAGATGGGCCGAGTACTCGGTTGATACTCGGTAGTTACTCGGCGTACTCGGTGGGTTTTTTGATACTCGGTACTCGGCCGAATACCGAGTATTCAAACCGAGTTATTAAAGATATATACAGAGTATTTGTTTAAGAAAAGCAATATATTTAGGTATTAAATATAATTAAAATAACAATGTTAAACAAAAATTCAAATTTCAAAGTATTATTAAAGTAAATGACTCGAAAAGGGTTTGCAGTATTTTCATTGCATTCGATTGTAGAGACAAAGTTGATGCTACTGGCTCAAGATTTTGAAATATTTTCCGCAAAGTTTCATTTTCCAAATCTTTAAACTCTTCTGTGTGTTTTATTCTAACGTGATTTAACATTGCCCCCATAGAAGCCTTTCGTCCAACACCACTACGTGAAATTATAGAATTGCATAAAGTACATTTCACTTTTGCTTAAACTTCTACAATCTCGTCGTAAAACGCCGCCGGCGCCTCTCAACCGTCGTGAACCTTCTTCTTCATCATTGCGTTAATCCCAGTCGCATCCAAAGATTTTTTACTTGGAGTCAGGGGTCCGCTTTTACCAGTTTACTGCGGATTTGGCTGAACTTCGATATTTTCTGTGAAGCGACTGCCATCTGACCTACACAACCCAAAGGCGATATCGAAGCATTGCAGTCAAACCAACCAACCGTCGTGAACCTCTTTAGTACTTATTTACGCGCGCAAAATGGGAATTTAATTGAACTGAGTTACTCGGCGGAGTATTCGGTTAAAAATATATTGAGCCGAGTAAAACTCGGTACTCGTTACTCAGCAAAAGTGTTACTCGGTGCATCTCTAAATACTATTAAGTAGCTAAGAATCGTTTAACAAGTTGCAGCAGCTTTCCTTCACTGGACCTTGGAATGTTGGCACGATCCATAAAGTGTCACCTGTATTATCATCCGCATTGCAATGAATTCCGTATATAGTCATATTTGTATGCAGTAGAAACAATGCAGCTGGGGTCAGCACGGAATCGTCCAGGATGCCTGCATTTATGAACATGCAGATTTAACTGATAACTGGCATGATGCCTGCGGTAGTCCATAAGATGGCTACTTCCATAAAAGCAGACGATTGAATTTCATCATCGAATGGCTGCAGCGAAACATGAAGATGTCTGTTTATTAGAAATATTACCGAGATTGATAACATTGCAAACACATGTATATCACATTAAGCGAAAATTTTGTATCATTTTTCAACTCAACTTGTAAACCGACTTTCTTTAGTTTTTGATGTAGCTAGTTAACAAAAATTACAAGATGCAGCTAAACTGGTGTCTTTAGTTTTGTCAATTAAATATAGATCTGCGATTGTCGCGTGTTTTAAAAAAAATAAATAGCGATAAGCGTAACATGTTTGTTCATAAAGAAAAAGATTGCACTTGAAACTATTTTAGTACTATGTATTATCTATTCTGTGATAATAAGAAGGTATACTTCGAATCAAACTTAATGGCGGCTCAAAAGTTCGTACGAGTATGGGTTCAGATCAATGGCGTTTGAGAAAAGAGAGTCAAACGCCCCAATTGACGTCAATCCGCATAACATAGACACCATAGACAAGATATCTACTCATTATTGACTCCGTGTAAAGTACTTTCATATTTATTAGTGTTAAAGTTATTTGAAAACAGAATTCCATGCTCTACACGAAAAAGTAAAAGCAACTAAAATCATAAAATATTCAAGCGTCACGTAGCAGAACAATTCAAACACACATTAGTACTTACAGAGGTTAGTGTCACGCCCACACTTTTTGTTATTCAAACGAGCCAACTTTAAATAAACACTGAAAAAATTACACGCTTCAAGCTAACATTTTTTTTTTGTCTTTTTATTTGAATAACTATCGCGAGTTCGTGAGCGGAAGTGGGTTAACGTTCTATGATTCAGTTTTCGAACGGAAGGACGATGCACCCATTGATTCTCGCTGATCGTATTGATATAGGCACTTTTATAACCATGGCTAGCTTCGATGTGAACAGATTATTTTAAAACTATCAGCATTCTAAAAAATAAAAGTGTAAATATCGCTTGTTTGTATTAAAACGTTCTTCGTTATACGAATTACATTTTAATTGTAGATCGGTCTGTGTATATTGTAGGGTAGTTGACATTTCGGAAGCTCTATTTTTTCTCTTTCCCCCGTTTCTACAGTACAAGCAAGAATTGTCCATGGTACAAAACAAATAATAGTACCAGGGTATCCATGGTAGATACCACTGATCGCACTATGGAAGATACTTGCTGATTTTAACACAAATTTCCAAAATTACTAAAAAAAACCAGTAATAAAGTGTGAGCCAAAATAAAATAAATATAAAAAATTCTATTATATTTTCACAATGAAATGACAAACACATTTAAGAGCACTTAGATTTTATTTACATAAAATAATATTCAAACGTTATATTATAAAACATTTTCGCAACAATATCTTAGAATGTGCTAATGTACAGCTCGAATATCAACGAAAATTCAAGTAATTTAAAACATAAGTACCTTTTTAGACGTCGTTATTACGCGCAATAAACAACACAGTAACGTTTTATTTTTCTTGACATAAAGTCGACATGATACAATAAGACCTTTTTCCTTAAATATTCATTACCTCTGCCGTATTTCTATTCTTAACGTTGTCATAAAAAACATTATAAGTACACTGTAATATCGAAAAACATTGGAAAAAATGAAATGCTCAAGTGAGACTCGAACTCACGACCTTTCGCTTACAGGGCGACTGCTCTGCCAACTGAGCTATTGAGCAGAGCAGTCGCCCTGTAAGCGAAAGGTCGTGAGTTCGAGTCTCACTTGAGCATTTCAATGTTTTTCGAACTTAACAGTTAGCATAATAAATGCTATAAAAAATTCATTCACATACACTGTAATAGTGAAAAGCCCATTATGGAAAGCTTGGTTGTCAATATCTGTAGGTGTCGACCTGACTGGACTACGTGGGTAAAGATTATAAATATCAGGCCATGCCGTCTTCGTCTGGCTTCGGTAGGGGTATCCCAAGAAGTGCTGAATTGACGTCATAGAAGATGACATGCGTGTCAATGGTCTCACTCCTACGGATGCCGATACCAAGGGAATTGGAGAAGTAATAAAAATAAGTGGGTGAGAGCCGGATGCGACCGGGACTTACGCCATGATGACTATGATAACGTTAAGGAAGTTCAGGCAGACATTAATAAATAGTTACTACGTAATTTAAGGTGACTATCGAAAATTTCTAACGTCCTGTACACCGGATGTTAGACCGGCTAACTATGAGGAATTGGGTATTATCCTATAGTTATAATAAATTATCTAACCGAGCTTATTAAATAAAGAATGGTAAAAGAGCGGCAAAAATTGCGTCGGTTCGTATTTTATAGATTTATTTATTTTTAATCATCCACCCAACCTATAATAGTAACTGATTTGATTATTAAATATGACGTCCCTAAACTTTTTTCATACAGTTGCCTTCTATCTTATCGTTTTGACGTTTAGTAAAAAGTAACTAATTTGACTAGTCAGTAGAATACCCAATTGAGTTTCTGCGTTCCATTCCAAATTCGAAATTCAAAGTTCAAAATTATTTCCCGCCTCACTCATCGCGACTCAGTGTTTGCTCTAAACAGGTTGTCAAGTAACTTCTAGTGCTGTTCTAGTGGCGATAAAAGTGTGTTCGTAATTTATAACATTTGTTTGTTAAAAGTTTGTTTCAGATATCTTTTTTATTATCACTTCGCTTCCGCAGCCGTCCCTCCAGGAACTGTGAGTCAGTCACGATTTTTTTTCTAAACAACTTGGCTAATTGTCTCTGCTGATTACACTTTCCACTCCTTTTCCGTTCTATTCTATATTGTACAATGTCAGTACACATGGGTGCGAACGACCTTGCATAAATAAGACAAGTACACATGCGTGCGCGCATTTGTAAACTTGTTTGATACGAAGAAATTGTGCAAGCGCATAAAAGCGAGTAATTACTTTTTGCTGTATCACAAGCAGGTATTACCGCTTTAAGATATTACTTTAAAATAATTGTATCATGTATTAAGTTAAGAGTGTTTTGCTTTTACTTTTGATGATAGAGAGAACGCTATACAAATCCGGAACAAGGCGATCTTAGCCGAAATGTCACTCTTCTTCCCGACGTAATGCCAAGTCAAAAACCGCGTACTATACTACAACACAAGCGTTGGTCGATAGCTTGGTGGTTGGTTGGTGAGCCGGCTTTACGATCGTGAAGTCCGGGTTCGAATCCTGGCCATTACACTACCGACGTGAACCCACTCCTAGCACAAGCAATTTAGCTTAGTTGGAGGGGTTAGAGGGAATATTAGTTATTTCGATCCTAATCAAGAAAAGTCGCTTTCCGCATCCCTATGTCTCTATGTATGCTTATATCTCCAAAACTACGCTACAGATTTTGATGCGGTTTTAATTTTTAATAGATGGAGTAATTCAAGAGGAAGGTTTATATGTATAATACATGCTTAGTATAGTAGAGGGTGCAGTGGGAACGGGATCACACGCCACGCGGGCGGAACATAAGAAGTTCGCCGGGTCAGCTAGTATTCTTTAAAAAATAAACACACTCTTGTAGAAGATTGTATTCAACTAAGGAATATCATTCTGTAGTCCATCATAATCTTCATTCGAACAACACCAATCACAGTCATATCCAAAGCTCGCAATTTGGAGCGTAGGGTCCGCTCTCCTGTCTCTATATTTATTGGTTTCTTTTGGCTTTTATGTCATCGCCTGTCGTCTGTCCTGGCTTTCGTCCTAAAGCCTGCATCAGAGCCTATCGCCCTATCGGTATCAATTACCAACCTTCAGGCAAGTTGACTTGTAGGTGTACCTGCTCCAAGGGCCCAAGTCAACTTCTAGCTATTAGATATTAGTAGTCTATTACTCGATTGATATTGAGATATCTTGGACGTAAAATGTGCTAAATGTGCGCATTACGATTACACGTTTCTTGGATGTATTTTGTAGATAGCACGGGTTACTACTGCGGTGAAAGAGCTTAAATTCACCAAGCATCTATTACCTACAAAACAATTTAGCTAGCTTTTGCCCGCGGTTCCGCGGCCCGCGTGATGTCGGTCCTCTCTCATGGTCTAATCTACCCCTATACCAAACTTTCATCAAAATTGGTCGTCGAGTGGTTTAGGCGTGCAAGCGTAACATAAATACATACAGACAGACAGACATGAGTCACTTTCGCATTTATAATATTAGTATGGATACGGATATCGCGATGTAGGTCCTAGATATAATGGTTAACTAGCTTTTGCGAGCGGCTCCGCCCGCGTGGATGTCGGTTATCGCAACCAAACATAGTCTATGTCCTTTCTCAAGGTCCAATCTACCCTCATACCAAATTTCATCAAATTCGGTTCAGTGGATTAGGCGTGAAAGCGTAACATACAGACAGACAGACAGACAGATAGACGGACAGACAGAGTTACTTTCGCATTTATAATATTAGTATGGATTTTATACTTATGATTCCGAAGGACCTTCCTCGTTTTGGAAGTCAGTTAAAAATACAAATATATACCTAGTTAAAAACACATAGTTTTGAATTAATTCGAGGCCACCCAAAACACTCGGCCTAAACTGATGACATTGAATAGATCTTCATTCATATAATTATTTGCAAACCATGTTCAACGAGCCATACTTTTTCTTAGTCTGACGTCACCAATCGCGTTTGTGTGTGTGACAAGACATGAGTCTCAGACGTTCTGTCTCCTTCAAACATATGGGTGATGACAAGGACAGCGTTTTTACGGTTCTCTAGTACTGTTAGCAATCGGATACGGATTTAGTTAGAGTTTCTTTCGAGTACGTTAAAAACTGTAATTATCCACCAAAACGCATACATGGTATTCTTGTTCATGGTATACGTTTCATAGTTTCGCAGTGTTATGGGGTCACATGAAAATGTAGCGTGTTGATTCCTTGCAGAATAGGGACACTCCAACTCTTCCCGTGGATATCGTTGAAGGCGACTAAGGTTCGCCATACGACAGGAAACATACAGCCCTAAATAGGCTCGCCCCCTATTACGTTTTTTTTTATAAAGGACACGTCAATTTGACTTCACCTCGCTTGAAGTTAAGCTAAAGGCAAAGTCTCGGAAAGATGGTCACCATCGTAAACATGTATCATGTTAACAGAGGTGGCACTCAGCTTGACGGCCTCACCAGATGCTGTTCCAGATGACCCGGGACTGTAGGAAGAAGGAAACACGTGAGCTGGCAGGGAGTTCCAGGTCTTTGTGGTCCGGCATAGGAATGAGTCACTGAAACGCGTGACGTAACGTGGGGCCGAAAATCATGGTTGGCAGAATGTGGTGGAAATATAGAGAGGATAGGATGGACCAATCTGCGGTAGCCTAGTGGTATGGGTAATGGACTGCTGAGACGAGGTCTCGGGTTCGATCCCAGGTTTACCATGGCACACACCAGTGACTTTTCGATGCTTTTCGAAGTTATGTGTGTATTTATCGCAGGTTTATAAGTGCCCGGTTAATGGCAATAGGCTCGCCACCTATTACATTGGGACCTAAACATAAACTGGCGAAATGTGGGTGCTACCCCTTCGGGGAATACAGGCGTGAGTTTATGTTATGTTAGGATGGACGAAAGCTGTGGAATAATCTCCTTACTGTGATTCAACATGGGGTTCTTCAAAAATGGTATTTGAATGTTCTTATAGGGTGTGTCGACAGCAGGAGTATGACTCTCCTGGTGCTTATCTGCCACATATGCAATCATTTACAACCTGTTTTTTTAACATTACATATTGTCCGAGAGATATGCTTTCGGCAATCTCACCTCCGGCAACCAAGGACCCAAGGCGGCGTGTGTCGGTTCGAGTCCGACACAACCGCCTCCACCGGCTCCGTGGGGGTGGTATCCGTGGGAATTTTGCGCACGATAAAAAACAACATACTGTCCAATTTTCTTTTTTCATATGGCACATGGAAAACCTGAGTATTCAGTGAAGACAACACGTAGTTTATTAGTTGCTTGTTGTATAAACTCAGATTCCATGTTCAGCTTTCTCTATGCCCTTCTTAGTGCCATAGTCTCACTATTATCAGCAATGCCAGGTACACTTATTTTTGAAGCACTGACTCTCTGAACTTCTGACCTTGCTTTCCCAAAATCAAGCGGTGATGCTGTTTAGGAATGGACACTTGCTCGCTAGCCTGTTGTTGAAATTGGGTTAAAATAAGCCGTCTTGCATCAAGTACTGCACAATGTTTCCCAGTAATCAAGGAAGTTAAGCTGCCATCCTTACTAGTAGATATTTCAATGTGGGCTCCAGTACCCTTGGTGATGGACTGACAAGTTCTCAGCGACTCTCCCTCACCAATATTGTTAAAAAAAACATTACATACAAACACTGTTGTATTTATTTCTACGGAGCATATTCAAACATCCGCTTTCATTATTCCGATTCAGATGCCTATTAGGTTAAATTAATATGAATCGTACCATTTGCGCGCGGCGGCTCGAGAACATAACTTATTAGTTATTACGTTTCACGTTATAGAACTTAGTAGGTTAATCCACGTCACGTCTCGTTGTGAGAACTGTTCGTCAGGTCTACGAACAAATATACAGAATAAGTGAATACGGTGAATAGAAGCTCTTGTGCTTCACCAAACGAATTGGTAGACAGGGAAAGTCAATTAGAAACGCCCGTACTGTTTCTGAAAGGGACGTTTTAGATTTCACTTCTTATTTTAACTGTAATATAATGTGTCTATATTGTGATTGTCATTAATGAAATGATTTGTGAAAAATGAGTTTCTTACCTAATAATTGCAAATTGATTTTTGTTGTGCATTTTGTATACCTTAGCTTGTCTACTACCTAAATGATATAAAAAATACCTTTAAACCTTATGTACCTATATGCTATATCATCATGGTTCACGACATAGAAAGTCGAACAAGTGCGCCCACCTACCCGCATCGTACAGATCGCACTTTCTATACAAAGCATAAAAATGCGTTGCGTGCGGTGCGGGTAGATGCAACGCTAGGCTTAATAATTTGGTCAGGGTAGGCTTTTCCGTTATAAAAGGACTGATATGCTTTAAAGTCCTGCCTATGTTGACATTATTTAATTCAAATTTATTGAAAAGTTAAAATACTAAAGAAAGAAAATATTTATTTATTCTAACATGAACCTGCTAAGAACATGAACTAAAAAGTAATGTTCTGCTGACATAAGCAGAATATTACTTTTTGTTATTTACATTAATTATGCACTTCAAAATTAATTGCATCATTTATATTCCAAATGATATCAACTAATATTGCTAAATATAATTTTCAGTGAGATAAATCCGGTCGGCGCCATAATGACTCGCCTGAGGTGATTATCCTCAACCATCCTGTCAAAAATGCATAATTGCGCTATCGGACATTGCTAATTCGTGTATATTTACTGTACGACTTTTTTTTAATCTATCAACTTCAAAATGTATAGTAAGAGTTACAGCAAAAAAAACATCATGTGTACTATTTACTGTATCTAATAATAATAATTTAAAACGTTTGTTTAAGACCGGATTATTACATTTCTTATTATGCGAATATACCTCTGCTTACCCCTTCGGGGATAACAGGCGTAAATGTATATATGTAAATAAGTACATAGGTGTCATGTCATCATCATCACATCATCTTAACTTTGTTCCCGGTGGCTTCCAAGGTTCTCAGCTTGGAGTCCCGGGTCCGCTCTTTCTCCTGTATTCGATTAAACTTATCTTGGCTTTTAAGGCAGTGATTTTAGTCTTCGGAAGATAAGTAAAAGAACTCCTGACATAAAAGACAGTTTTTTTAAATAAAAGTACACGTCAATTTGACTTCACCTCGCCTGATGGTAAGCTAAAACCTCGACTTGCCTCATCAGGTTGACTTGGTGTCAGATCTCAATCTTGGTGATACGTAACTTAAAGTATGTTATCATAACATAACATAACATAAACTCACGCCTGTATTCCCCGAAGGGGTAGGCAGAGGTGCTAACATCCACATTTCGCCAGTTTATGTTTAGGTCCCAATGTAATAGGTGGCGAGCCTATTGCCATTCACCGGGCACCTATAAACCTGCGATAAATACACACATAACTTCGAAAAGCATCGATAAGTCATTGGTGTGTGCCATGGTAAACCTGGGATTGAAACCGAGACCTCGTCTCAGCAGTCCATTACCCATACCACTAGGCTACCGCAGGTGTTATCACTATCATACAAATCCATAGTCCATAGTAATATTATAAATGCGAAAGTAACTCTGTCTGTCTGTGTGTTATGCTTTCACGCCGAGAAAGGACATAGACTATGTTTGGTCGCGATAACCGACTTCGACGCAGGCGGAGCCGCGGGCAAAAACTAGTACCTACTGTATATGAAAATAAAACTAAAGTATTACGTGTTATTAATACTACGAGTATAATATACAAATTATATTCACGGTTACCGGTATTTCTAACACGGGAAGATCAGTTTTCAGTATCAGAGAAGGTCGGGAAATTCAATATAATCACTTATTTATGAGGTAAGTCTGTAACTTTTAGTGGAACTCACTAAAATAGGCTTTAAACTGGATGGCAAAGTGGTGGCTTATTGATGGCGCCGTATTTAAGACTCGGTAGTAATTAAACTTGAAACTTTACGCACTTTATAGTAAGGTAACAGTTTCACAAGATTATGTAGATGTATGTAAGTCTTTGAGTAAAACTATTTACCTAAATACCTTTAAACAGGCACTCAAAGATTCTAAGGCTAGACTGAGTGCTGAAAATAAAAATATAAAATACTACAACTACTCTACCCTACTGCTTGTCGAAAAAAAAAATGCAATCTACCCCGAAAGTCCACACACTGAACTTTTTATAACCTTCATACAGATGAAAAATCGAGTTACGTCTATTAGAGATAAGTTACAAAATTTATTATCTTATTCATCTAAAGTAAAGCCAACGAAGCGAGAGAAAAAAGTTTAACAAAATTTCAGCCGTTCCAAACATTTTTATTTGAAAATTATTACGTATCACTTCAAGCGCATTCCAGACAGGAATGAAATTGATCATAAGATGGCGGATCTGACAGTTTAGAACCACTGTGCTGACAGCTTTCCTGTACTACGAAACACGCAACGACAGCTATCGCTCGGTCAATGTCGTGTACGTGTAACATGTGCGAGAAGGACAGAGAAAATAATCGCTAGTTATCGCAACGTAACTCAGTACTGGTCGCTTTGTTTACCTTTTTCTCTCGTCTCGTTGGCTTTACTTTAGTTTCTACGTTCCATCCCTCTTACCTGCAATGCAGCCCATGAAAACCTATACCAGGAATACAAGTAATCTATGTGTTATTCCAGAGTAGGTACTTAATTTATCCCTGTACAAAATGTTTGCCAACTTCGATCCAAACATATAAAAATTACCTATGACCTCTCATTCATAGAAAATGCTAGAAAGTGACGTCACAAAATGGTACACTTTGACAGATTACGTCATTATCATCATTTGAGTTTATACATAGGTTTTGCGACGGAAGAACAGACCGAATATGATTATAGCGACGTTTGTCCGCGACCCTTTATGTGTCAGGAGTTCCGGTAGTTTGTATGCAACATGACAGGACACGGGAACGCTACACGTACGTGTGTATTAGGGCAGGTTGACTGGTTCAGAATATGTGTGTATGGGTCTATATGTATATAATATACATGTGTGCGTGTGTCATCGACCTAATATGTATAGGTAACTGCAGATTTTATACGTATAAACGATACTGCGTGCCTAGGTTCGATTGAAAGGAAATTTTGGTGAGTTACTAGGAAAGTTTTTGACTACAAAAAAAAAGTTATTGTAAGCCATTCCGGGTATTAATGGTTACCTAAATAAACTAGTACATTGTAGGTAGAGTGTAGGAACATTCACTTGTATATTCCTGAAAGGGTACGCCAAGAAAATGTGTATTAATAACGTCAACTATATTTCATTTGCGCATAAGTACCTATATAATAAAATGATATCGAGAGTCAATTTACGTTAACCAGAAAACTTTCATTAAAAGGCTATATGTTTATATGTTTAAAGGCGGTAGAGAAAAGCCATATCCCTTAATCGCTTAATTGTAACTAAACCACAAAGCAAAATGTTTGTTTGAGTTTACAAAGAACAATTAAAAATGATTATACCTACCTACAGAAATACAACAGCACCTGAAACACGCCATACCTTGTACTTAAGTAATTAGCTTAATATACAGTGAAACATGTCACACGAGTTGACAGCGGAACTTCCTTACGTCTAAATGAAGACTTACGGGAACATTACAATTACACAACTCAAATAAATAGAGTTTTAATGAGACAATTAAAATGTCTAAATTCCTGCGGTATTAAGGGATGGAACCGCAAGCCAGCATTATTCCGCCCTCCTTCGGGTGCCCTGCCCTCCAATTTAGGTTGGATGTAAATTTTTCAAGTACTCGATTTAAACTCAGCGGTAATTCGACTTATAATTGAAACCATTTCCTAAAACAATTAGCTTTCCTGTGGAGGAAACATTCGGCAGGCGTCGGGTGCGCGCGTCGCCGCCATTTTCGAATTTCAAACAAATAATTACTTTTGTTCAAAATTTTCGTTCAAACTTGGAAATTCCCAGTGCACACGTCACTCGGCCTATACTACTTGTGTTAAATAGAAATTACGTTCCGTTTCTTTGTAATGTCTCACAAAAACTAAACGTAAAACATGGCTTTCGTGACCGATTATGTATATTCGAAACGCAATATCCCAACTCATTATTAGTACAGCTAATAAAAGGTAAATTATTATGGCTCTTTACAGCTATAACTGTTATTGACCATACATCATGACTGACATTCCCTAAAGTCTAATTAATTGTATTGAGCGATAAGACCGCCATGTTGTGCCCTGCTGTATTTGTAATAAATACTCTGTAAAAGTACTGATTTATAATAATGTTATAATGAGGTATTACGATTAGCTTACAACATCAATAATTAAACATTGTTAATGGTTTCTTCAAATGTAAGTAGCTAACGAAGCAAAAAAAAGCAAAGTCACCTACGGCCTACGTATTTCCGTTCGTTTTATTGATTTTTCTTCACATCAATATCTATCCCTAAAGTTAAAAAATTAAGGGGTGCTGTGGGGTCCTACCAAGATCTTCGGGACCCAAGCCAACCTCACCTGCAAGCCGGTGCACCTGCTGAAAAACGGACGAGGCTCTGGCGCTGGCTTTCCCTTCAGGGTTGGGGGGTCAGACGGCAGTCGCCCCCGGAAAGGCCAAAACTTAGCCAAATCAAAAAAATGATAGGCAACGTAAGGGATCGCGCGAGGGATAGGGCGCCGCCGCAAAACGGCGCGCAGGAGTGTCGCCCGCCTCTTGTGACAAGTGGACGAGGGCTACCGTGCCTGAGCCGGGCACGGCTAAAGAAGATAGGCCAAAATCGCGATCCCCGTAAACTCCGCTTCGCAACGTGGAACATCGGCACGTTAACTGGTCGCGCGAGGGAGTTGGCCGCCGTACTCTCCAGGCGGAGGGTGGCCGTGGCGTTCCTACAGGAGACTCGGTGGGAGGGCAGTAGCTCCAAGCTCATTGGGGACGGCTACCAGCTGATGTACACAGGTGCTCCTAATGGGCATGCCGGGGTGGGCGTGGTGCTCTCCCGGGGTCTTCAGGATGACGTCTTGGAGGTGAAACGCCATAGCGCCCGACTTATGGTTGTGAGGGTGCTTGTCGATGGGATTGTAACCCACCTGATAAGTGCCTACGCTCCACAGTCTGGGTGTGGCGAAGCCGAAAAGATCTCGTTCTGGAACCAACTCGGGGGAGTGCTCCGTGACATTCCGCTGTCGCAGGAGATTGTTCTGGGTGGTGACCTGAACGGTCATGTGCATGGTGGATGTGAGGAGTTTGGGCGTGTCCACGGTGGTTATGGATACGGTAGCCGAAACCCAGAGGGTGAGCATATCCTCAGAACGTGTGCGGCTGCTGATCTTGCCATCGTGAACACGTACTTCAAAAAGAAGCCCGAACATCTTATCACCTACAAGAGTGGGGGGCGCGCTACCCAGATCGATTTCCTGCTCACTAGGAGGCACAGCATCAGTAGGGTAGCCAAGTGCAAGGTTATACCCGGGGAGAGTCTCACTGCGCAACACCGTCTCCTTGTCATGGACCTCCGAGTAAAACCCAAAGGCAAACGAGTTGAGCGCGGCCAACGCAGAATCAAGTGGTGGCTGCTTGATGAAGCCAAGTCCCAGAGTTTCGTCTCAGCTATCGGTGATAAGTGCACTAATGCTGTAGACGAACCAGTGCAAGATTGCTGGGACAAGATTCAGGCAGCTATCCTTGAGACGGGGAAGGCAGTGCTCGGCACGTCTAAGGGTGGACGCAAGTGTGACAAGGACACCTGGTGGTGGAACGACACAGTCCAGAAGGAGATCAGGGTGAAGAAAGCCCTCTTTAAAAAGTGGCAAGCGTCCAAATCTCCCGAAGACCACGACGAGTACAAACAGGCTAAACGCGCCACTAGGAGAGCCGTAGCCAGGGCCAGACGAGACCACTTGCAACCGCTATACAACAAGTTGGAATCGTCTGAGGGGCAAAAGCTCATCTACAAGTTGGCGCGCTCCAGGGCCAAAGCGGTGCAGGCTATAACCAAGTGCCGCTGCATCAAAGACCCTGGAGGAAACCTGTTGTACGAGGAAGTCGCGGTGAAGGAGAGATGGCGCTCATACTTCCACGATCTGCTGAATAAGCAGCATAAAGAGGTGCAGCCACCAGATCTCCCTCCAAATCAAGTACTAGTGCCACCGATAACGCCTGCTGAAGTTCAGACTGCCATTCGTCGCATGAAGAACCGGAAAGCTGTCGGACCCGACGAAGTCCCCATCGAGGCTTGGAAGGCAATGGGTGCCCGTGGTGTGGGCATCCTCGCTAATCTTTATAACCGTATCCTCCTCACCGGTAAAATCCCAAACCAGTGGAGGCTGAGTGTTATTACGCCAGTCTTCAAGGGCAAGGGATCGGTGCAAGAATGTGGTAGTTACCGAGGTATAAAGATAATGTCCCACACCATGAAGCTTTACGAGCGGATAATCGATTCCCGGATCCGACAGGAGAGTACCCTCTCGGAGTGTCAGTATGGGTTCCGCCCCGGACACGGGACTATGGATCCGGCGTTCGCCCTAAGGATCGTCGCGGAGAGATACAGGGCGAGGAACACGCCCCTGTACTGTCTATTCCTAGACATGCAGAAGGCCTTCGACTGTGTGCCTCGCGCGATGATCTGGTGGGCACTGCGGTCCAAAGGAGTCCCAGAGGCTTACAACGACACCATCCGAGACATGTACCAAGATTCCGGTTCCGTGGTTCGGACCGCTGTTGGCGACACGAAAACCTTCCCCATCACCGTTGGGGTACACCAAGGATCCGTACTTAGTCCCTACCTATTCAGCTTGGTGTTAGACGTTTTGTCGGACAGTATCAGAGACTCACATGAGCAGCCTCCATGGTTGCTTATGTATGCTGATGACATTGCGCTGATGGACGCAGACAGGAACAGATTGGTGCGACGTGTGAAAGTGTGGAAGGAGGCGCTTGAGAACTGCGGTCTGAAGCTAAATGTGGCGAAGACAGAGTACTTGGCGTTAAACTCAACAGATCCCACACCCGTTCGCATAGGCGATGACTTGGTCGAGCGCACGGATCAGGTTAAGTACCTGGGATCTGTACTTCACGTTACTGGTGACATCGACCACGACGTCAAGGCACGTATTGCCGCCGCGTGGGCTAAGTGGCGGGAAATGACTGGCGTCACTTGCGACACTAAAATGCCAGTCAGGCTGAAGGGGCAGGTCTATAAAACAATCATTAGACCTGTCCTCTTACCCGGCTGTGAGGCGTGGCCGCTGTTGGAGCGACACAAGCAGATGCTGCGTGTCACGGAGATGAAAATGCTGCGGTGGATGTGTGGAGTCACGCGTAAAGATCGCGTGAGGAACTCGCGGCAGCCTCCATGTCCGTGACATCGCAGATAAAATGCAAGAGAGCCGCATCCGCTGGTGCGGCCACGTCTTGCGAAAACCGCCCAGCTACGTGGGTAACAAATGCCTGGCAATGGCGCCCCCACCCGGTCCAGGTAGAAGGGGTAGGCCCAAGAAGTGCTGGCTTGGCGTCGTGGAGGGTGACATGCGTGATAACGGTCTCACTACCTTGGACGCCCAAGATCGTGCGAAGTGGAGGAGGAAGAGCCGGAAGGCGGACCCTGAGCTCCGAGGGCACCGTGGCCTCGGATGCAATCAGGACTAACGTCTCTATGTGGATTATGATGATGAGTTAAAAAATTAAGTGTGTTTAAATATTATATTAATCTTATTGAAAGTTTAATTTAGGTAAGTTTCTAACTTGTTTTCCATCGTAAAACTTTATTATTAGTATGCAAATGATACAATATTTGTAAAACAAAAACCAAAATAATTGTAAACTCCGTAATTTATGCGTACAAGCTGAATACAAAGAGCACTGCTTCCCGAGAGCCTCGTATAACGCGATTGAGCGATAGGTCCATATAGTTACATTACGATATTAAATAATACATACATACAGAACCCATAATAAATATAAATGGGAAAGTTTGTGAGGATAGATGGATAAATGGCCGTTTGTTACTCTTTCGCAAGAAACTGCAAAGCTGAAAGATGAAACGTAGAGATTGTACAATCTGGAAGAAAGCTATTTTTTACCAAAAAAATGGGTTGCCAGATGAAACAAAACCGGTATATCACGCAGGCAAAGCCGCTGGCTACAGTTAGTTTATTATATACTTACCGGAACTAACGAGTATTATAATAACAATAGTTAATAATATAATTTAATATGTAAAACAAACAATGGCGACCCGCGAACGATGTCACCGTCTGACCGAGTTCACGTCAGTTGGTTCATTTTTACAAGCTTTTACTAAAATGCAATGTTTTTATGTTTAGTTTGTATGTGAAGGTCAAATTATGCAAGCTGTAGTGGGACGACTTCCTTTTACTCTATGGAGATCTTCACCACATAATCATCTTAGCGTGGTTCTCGATTGCATCTGAGGTTTTGACCTCGGGTGTCCAGGGTACTGTTACTGCTCCTTATTATGAAAGCGAATGCCACCTGCACTTCCAACCCTACAGGGGAAAGCCAGCGCCAGAACTTCGTTCGTCAATCTTAGTTTATCTCGTAGGACTATTAAAATAAATATATTTATAACAGGAAATCGCCTCCTTTTGAAAATAAAGGCAAATACCGAACTTGTTTTTTTGCAAACGGTTTGTACCTTAAAAACAGCGTGTATGTCGAGATCTTCCGGCTCAAACAAACCTCACCTGCAAGCCTGGGTAAACTCCCCTCGGGGATCGAGTGTAAGACACCATACGCCCTGACTAAAATAATGAAATGAGTGGAAGTGAAATAAATCCCCTCAACTCATCTCACCTCATTTGAAAATTTCCGCGACCGCGAACAACATTATGACGATAATGCTAGAAATTTAAAAAATAGCTGTCACACCTCTGCCTACCACTTCAGGCTACAAGCGCGAATATATATGTAACACTTCGGTGTAATTCAATGCAACCGTTCGCCAATTACGTCGGCACAAGAGTCATATGTTTAAACACAGTGCGCAGTTTCCCACAGTTGTTTTTCTTCGGGCCGTGTGGTAAGTCTGTGGGAACTGCCATGGGTGCCAACAAGAGGTATAGTAACCGGTTATGCAATGATAAAATATGGACGTGAACCGTGCTACGCATGCAATGAAATAATATAAGTTTTTAAAACATGTCAATACTGCATCCACCTCTTGGTGAGCGGGAATTGAAGTCTAAAGATCATCACCACTATTAGATCGATATTCATACTAATATTATTAACTCTGTCTGTTTGTCTGTATGTTACGTTTTCACACCTAAACCACTGAAACGATTTTGATGAAATTTGATATAGGGGTAGATTAGACCATGAGAAAGGACATAGGTTTGGTTGCGATAAGAGAGATCCACACGGGCGGAGCCGCGGGCAAAAGCTAGTATTAGATATTTAAACTACCATGGTGACCATGGTAGTAGTGACACTACTATTAGTACCTAATAGCAATACTGCAATAGCAACAATAGTATACCAATACTAATAGATATTAGATATTCATTTACTTCTGTAAAAGTACCCAAGTATGTTTATCTGCATTCTAGATTCCATAACACAAGCTGAGTAAGCTTTAGGGTTTAGATAGCGTTGTGTAGAATGTGGAATTGGGGAATTCTATGTTATTTCCTTCTTCCTACAGTCTCGGGTGCTTTAAGCAGGGCGTGAAAAAGCATCTGATGAGGCCGTCAAGCTGAGTGCCACCATAGTTAACATAGTACGTGTCTGTAATAGTGACACTCTTCCCGAGACTTTGCCTTTAGCTTATCATCAAACGAGCCGAAGTCAAATTGACGTGTCCTTTTATAAAACAGGCCATGGATCCTTGGTGAGGTGAGATTGAATTTCGAAGATGGACGGGACGAACAAAAAAATTATAGTGTCATCAGTAGGTATCGTATAGGGGAACGACTGCCGTTATGCTACCCAATCCCGAGAGGGAAGCCTACGTCTGTCAGCAGGTCGGCTTGTTTGCAGAGGGTTGGCTTGTTCTGAACATCTTTATATAGCCCAATACAGCCCTAATCCTAGTAAGTACAATCACCTATATACAATATACAATACAAACCTTTTAAACTAGATGAAACACTTATAGTAGGTAGACAAGCTCTCAAAAACTGTAGGTACTTTTTGATGTTTAAAACTAACTTGTACGGGGTCGTAAATATCAATAATATTACTCACATTTATGCGGAGCTCTTCAAAATGATAAATTGCTACTGTAACGTACCTGAAACAGAATACACTTTCATTAAATACTGCTCATGGAAAAACATTATTATATTTTCCCGGGCGCCGGGTGAATGCCCCATACATACGGATATATATAAGTTGTACAGAATAAACTGTAATCACTTATTTTGACAGAACGAGCGTTACGAGATACATTCATATTATTGGAAAACGTTTTCATTACATTATATCTCGTAATTGTTTGTTGTAGGCTAGAATAATTATTTCATAACATAACATTACATAACATAAACTCACGCCTGTATTCCCCGAAGGGGTAGGCAGAGGTGCTAGCACCCACATTTCACCAGTTTATGTTTAGGTCCCAATGTAATAGGTAGGTGGCGAGCCTATTGCCATTAACCGGGCACTTATAAACCTGCGATAAATACACACATAAGTTCGAAAAGCATCGAAAAGTCATTGGTGTGTGCCATGGTAAACTTGGGATCGAACCCGAGACCTCTTCTCAGCAGTCCATTACCCATACCACTAGGCTACCGCATTACAAATATTTAATATTTTGTGGGAAGATACGGAAGTAAAGAAGAACCAATCATACTTCTCCACTTGAATAGGGTTCCCTACATGAATAGGTTCATCAGAACACCTTAAGAAAAGGAGTAAGGTAAGAACTCGTTAATGATACAGTGTTACAAGAGGTTATTTCACCGGTTGCTCTTTTTTATTGAAGGATCAGTTTGGAGTAGGTAGGGAAGCGGGTCCTGGGCTCAAGAATGAAGCTTTGGAATCAACCGGGGTGCTGCTAGAATAAAGAAGTACATAACTAAGAACAGACGATATCGTATATGGTTTTTTTTTTATCGTGCGATAAATCCCCACGGATACCACCCCCACGGAGCCGGTGGAGGTGGTTATGTCGGACTCGAACCGACTAAAACGCACGCCGTCTTGGGTCCTTGGTTGCCGGAGGTGAGATTGCCAAAAGCATATCTCTCGCACTAAAACTTATTGACACAATGAGAGCATTGTACAACTATGCACACATATCAATGCTTTTATTTCATCGATAATTTTACTTGGCGCCCAACATGTTGTTTTTGATTCATTAAATCAATAAATTGTAACTGTCATGTAAATATATTTATTTACATGACATTTACAATTGATTCAGATAACCAGCATTAATAATTTGCAATAACGTCTGTAGGTACAAGTCGATAGAATGTTTCCAATATCTATAAAAATAAATTGATATCACCGAGTTCACTGAAAACATACTAAATTTATTATTAACTTAACAAATCGAACATTAAAATTCATAAGGGACAATGTTGATAAATCCCTTCATTCCTCATAATTTCATTAGAAGTTGTACAGAATTTACCATTCTGACAATATAAAAATGATTAGACTTGATACTTGACAGTTATTTATTATATTATTGTATAACATTTATATAGATAGTCGTAGAATGAACATCTTCCCTGACCGGTAATTGACAGAACTTTATCTTTTGAGTTTGTTGTTGGATATGTCTCCCATGAGTATGAAGCGAGAGAATTTATTTATTTAATAAAGCAAAACACCGTGAGAAGACCCGCATGTCAGACTTCTGTCAGAAAGTTTATACGCAAAGCCTTTTAATTCTCCTTTGTTCAGCCAATTTTATGGCCCTTTGCATTCGGATAAAACTTTTAACAAACAATATTGTAGTTAATTTCAGTAGAAATTGCCTCTAAATTGGGCTTTATAAACAATTGAATTCGAACTTATCATTCGTAAGTGTGATTATTTGCAACCTTTTAGATTTCTGTTGTATTCATACAAAACAAATCAGAAAGGTTATCTAGAATAACGATAATTATAGAAATAATGGCGCATCAATCGGCTAGCTGGTGAGCATTGAATGGCCAATCAAAATGGCGGTTAATTTGACTCTGGCACTGCTCTCATACGCAGAGGCATCTTCGAAATGGCAATACAGAAGACATAAAGACAGCTCCAAATGTTTTGCAAAGCATATTACATCACATCTTTATTAATTGACTACCCTGCGCATTTCTCTGTGTATATGAAACTTCTTCTGAACTAAGAATCCCATAGAATGTAAGATAATAACTACCTATCGCGAAAGTTTAGTTCATTCAGGAATAAATTCCTTTACAACTCAAAGTGTACAACACACTGCCCGCCTGAAAAGCGCCCAACCTTTGAAACGAAGCCTTTTGGCAATAAAGATTACAGTAATAACCTGTACGTTGTGCGGATCCGGCTTGTAGAACCCATAGAAATGCTACATCCAATAACTGAGCACCGTTCTTAGATGTCACTAGCTGTACTTTCTATACAATAGTGCTGATTAAGGATAATATATTCTGGTTGGTCACAATTCTTATTGTTAGGAAATGAAATATTCTTTTCCGATGCTTAAATTACCAACATCAATGTTCATCAGAAGTCGATGTTAATTTCTCTGTAAATTGATCATAGAGAAGCATCATAATGACATGCTTGCAAATATGGTCTCACTACCTAGGACGTCCAAGATCGTGTGAAGTGGAGAAAAGCCGGAAGGCGGACCCTGAGCTTCGAGGGCACCTTAGCCTCGGACGCATCAAGAAAATACGATTCCTTGAAGATGATGAGGAGAGAAGCAATTCAAGGTTTGTGATTTCTTCAGTAGTGACATCGTCGCTGTGCAAAATAATTTCCCCAACCTGACTCAACCTACCATCGCAAAGGAAAATCCTATAATCCGATTCCAAACTCTGCTTAAACCTTCGCATAAGTATAAGCTGTAAGTTGACAAAATTTTATCCCATTCGGTAAACAGTAGGGTAGGTACATCAAACTCAAACAAATGAAAGTTAATTTTGGTATACCCGTACATATATCTTAGCTCATCACATTTCTTGTTATAAATATGTTTATAAATAGGTAAAATTTAACTGTTCAGGAAAACATTTCCCCCGGGACAGATCCCGCAAAACGGTTAATCCAATTTCACAAATTACTTCTTGTCCCGGTAATAATTTACAGATTACTTTGAAAGGTTAAAACAGAGTTGATTATAATTGAGAAAAGAACATTATATTCTTGTATGAAATATGAATACACGAGTTGTATGATTAGTAGCTTAAATATATTGCACTATCTGATTAATGCATAAGGCTCTGGTTTTCAGAGAGGTTAGATGGCAGTCCAGCATAAAAAACCCAAAATAAACCAAATAAATTATGGAAATGAGAAATAATAGGAAAGCAAATCCTGGGTTCCAAAGTGCAAGATTTGGATCCAACCAGAATTGCCCAGCCCGCATTCAAGGAACCGTTCAAATAAACATGAATGATTGTTAATAAAACTGACTTCTTTGGTAAATATTGTTACCTGGACTGCCAAGGTCGGTCATATTTTTCCATTCCCCATTTATTGAATGTTATCCTATAATTACCTGGTTCTCCAAGGTCAAACGTAAAATTCAAAGGCGAGTTTGTTCACTTGGCGAGCACTTTGCATGTATATGTGGTGCTATAAAGACAAATTAACGACGTAGAGTCCAGGTTGGTAAGTCTCTAATAGCCATTTGATGACAATTTAACACGCGGTTAACACGTAGATTGTCTTCACAATTTTTATTAAAGAGCTTCCTTGAGCATTCATTTCCTCTTTGCTGCAAGATCCGTCAAAATTCACAGATTTGAGAATAACTTCAGTTTGAAATTCATTATGAAAAATTAACGGTCAATATGTTTCGTTTTGAAATTGTCTGTCATTAGTCTGATGCGAAAAGTACACTTTTAATTTTCTTATAAAGCGGATTAAAAATGATCAGATAGAATTGACAATGTTTAAAAAAAGACAGGCGAGAAATGTAAGATTCTTCTTCATTTGCTTTTGAAATGGTGAAGTTAACTCCAACCGTAGTAGGGAAAGCTATGTGTTCTTTTTACCCGACTACTGCAAAGCTAAAGGAGGGTTATTACAACTCATTATCTTCGCCTGAAATAAGTGAAATTACCAGTAGTATTATTTTTGATGACTCATCAATCTGATCTAAATTGCTCGTATTAGCCTGTGGTATGCTGGGTGGAGCCTGAAACTACCTCTGAAAGTCCATCGCTTTAACCATCCGGAAGCTTTGAATAGACATATGCTTGTGTCTGCCCTTTGTGTCTTGCTAAAACAACTCTGTCAAACAAAACATGGCTGACCCCTCTAACATTTAAACATAAAAACTATGCCACGCTAAACTCGTCTCACCAAATAAGGAATAAAGAAACAGTTATGTACATCCCGTTTACTGTACACAGATAATAAATATAAATCTTAGCCATTAATGCCAGACTTAGGTCAGTACGCGGCTGTACGCTTTTTAGTCTGTAGTTCACGTAGGCGTTTTTGATTTATCTGTGGTTAAAAAAAGTTGGCATTCACTAACAAATGATTGTTTAGCGGTACTTTTGGCACGCATCACAAGACCTGTGAGTTTAGTAGACATTAGCCGTTATCTGCGACATTACACAGGTTTTATTGTTGTATCTGTGGCTTCTGTCAACGTAAACTCTCATAAACTCACGCCTGTATTCCCCGAAGGGGTAGGCAGAGGTGCTAGCACCCACATTTCGCCAGTTTATGTTTAGGTCCCAATGTAATAGGTAGGTGGCGAGCCTATTGCCATTAACCGGGCACTTATAAACCTGCGATAAATACACACATAACTTCGAAAAGCATCGAAAAGTCATTGGTGTGTGCCATGGTAAACCTGGGATCGAACCCGAGACCTCGTCTCAGCAGTCCATTACCCATACCACTAGGATTTTTACAGCTTAAAATATAAACTGATGGAATAAATCTACACAATCATCATCCCTTCCAACTGGTTAGTCCACCGTCTCTGATTCAGTTAGGTATTTCTCAAAACCGAACCTTTTTTATGATACATCCAAGATGACGTAATCACATGCCCATATGATGACTTCACCTGCCCCGAGTGTTCACATTCTATCTTTTGTTCAACTTTAGCATTTTGAACAGCCTTGACAGATGAGTTAAGGTGATTTTGAAGTCAGTGCACCGTCTCTATTGCCTATTTTGGACGCCTAAAATTGATCAAAACATAGTCGATATTGTTTATGTGAGTTTTAATTATTCTAATTGACATAAAGGTAAACGATTCGATGGAAATAACTCGGAATACTTTAAAAAGAAATAATGGAATATGTTATAACTCTAGAGGCAGTTGACTGCTAAATGACAACAATAAGGAATATAATTAGGATATATGACGGAACTTCGTGTTATAGATGGCGTTGCTATCCCAAACACTCATAACCGTCTTTTAGCTTTGCCGTAGTCGGGTAAAAACTTGGAAAGAAGCGTAGACTTCAATTAGCTTAGTTCAAGACCTATATGTGCGAATTTAATAATTATGAAGAGTGAGCAATACAAGAAAGTAAGTTAAACTTACTTTCTTGTATATGAAAATATTATAATAATTATATTTAAGTACGTCAATTACATCACATGAAATAAAATAAAACATGCAATGTTTACGTTCATACTGTCAGTGTCAAACATATTTATTTAAGTAATAAAATAATATAATTTTATAAATAAAATCGCCGCTGACGTAAAGATAAAAAAAATAAAAGACTGTATTAATTTATGTTTTATTCATTTTTTTAACTTTGAATATTATAAAAATAATACTTAGGTACGTACTTTATTTCATGCGCTGTCATGAGAATCAAGGGATCAAATTCAGCATTAAAATTTGGGATAAATTAAGAAATTTCCAAATGATGTAAGTTTCAGGGGATGAATACGGAACGAAAGAACATAATATTCATCCTTATCAACACTTTTACGAAGATTACAATTCAAGACATAGTACCTACATTTAGGTGTGTATGTAATGCCACTCAAATTATAATACTTATGTCTAATTACATGACGCGATTAACCTCTCTATCATGTTGTCTAATATCAATGAAATAATGAGTGATCAACCTTGATAGCGAGTGGTGTTGCCACGTAATTTGCTTTTAAACTAACACAGTAGCAAATAGGCTTACGGTCTGTGCTTACGGCCTAATAGTAAACAGTATGAACAAACAAAATGGCGGGTATTATTAACGCCTATCCTATTTTGTTTGTATTGAGATGTTACTGTACCGTGTAGACCGGTGCGCCCCAAGAGTATTTGTTACGATTTCCCACAATAAAGTGGAATAATATTATCGTAACTGGAACCCTTGTTTTAATGTATTTATTATAAGTAAAATTGCAAATGTGTGACGTCACAACGTGTGTTAACATGTAACGATGCCCAGGAAGAGGGTGGTGCGTCAAAATATTGTTAAATACATGAGACCTAATTTAAACATGGAAGACAATGAAATAAACAAAACTATTTAAATAAATATCTACAATCAAAGCTAACACAAAATGGAGAAACTCAACGTTCAATTTTAATTTCTTTTACGACTTGGCCTTGGGACAACAGTTCAATGCTAAATCATTTAATCATCTAGGCAACGGTAATTACTATAATAATAAAGAACTTAAGGAATTGTTAATGGAAATTAAGTAATTCTCAAGCATTATGAAGTGCCATTATTAGAAATTACTTAATATCAACTTTTAAGAAATATTTCTGAAAGTTCCGCAGGAGACTTCATTCTTTTCCCTTTTCAGGTGTTGCCAGCTTTGATAAGTGATGTAATATCTGCCGCCCTACGGACAGGGTCTAGCACAGGTCTTACAAAAAATGTGTATCTAATGTGTGAAATAAAAATAACTCTAAAAGCTTTCAAAACTCACTCTCTCATATAATCTGTACCTAGTTAGAACCTACTCTACCTACTAGAAGTAGACCATATGTGTGACCTACATGTAATGTTTCCAGTTAATATTTATTTTACAATATGGCAAGTGTATCAGACACGTACTGCCGCCAGCTTGCAAAAAAAGTCTGTCTCGAATATTTGCCGATATTGCGTAGAGACACGAGGGTGAATTTTTCTGCATGCAATATTTATTGTAATATACAAGCTGACGCGAACGGCTTCGCACGGGAGAATTTTGTAAAATAAACCATAATATATTTTATTGACGATTTTCTTGTTTTATTTTAAAATTTCTCTTATTTTTAAAGTGGCATTAATAGTATTTTTAAATGGGAGTGTTTTTACCTGTCGTTACCTTATAAATATTTTAGTACGTTTAGCTGACTCTGTGAACTTCGTACCGCCAATTTTTATCGACCCGCGTGGCGTCAGATCCCGTTCCCACACCCTCTAGGTACTATATTAAGCATGTATACATATAAACCCTCCTCTTAAATTACTCTATCTATTAAATGAAAACGTATCAAAATTCGTAGCATAGTTTTATAGATATAAGCATACATAGAGACCTTAGGGACAGGCAAAAAAATGGGACTTTGTTTTATGTAATGACTAGCTTTTGCCCGCGGCTCCGCCCGCGTGGATGTCGGTTATCGCGACCAAACATAGCCTATGTCCTTTCTCATGGTCTAATCTACCCTTATACCAAATTTCATCAAAATCGGTGCAGTGGTTTAGGCGTGAAAGCGTAACATACAGACAGACAGACAGAGTTACTTTCGCATTTATAATATTAGTATGGATAATGATGATTTGAATTCCTTACTACAGGGAGAACATTGTACACTTTACAGTAAGTTAATATTTCGGTATACTAAGAAAGTATTTTAATGGTATGTCTAGATTGCGTAGGTATTTTAATATACATACGTGCAATTGTTGGCAGCTTATCCGAAGGCACGGAACTTACGAACGAGACGTTGCGGTTTGGCAATCAGCCGATATGAACACTCAGCAAGCAATTTAGCTTTGTCGATAATAGTCAAATTTAGTTGGTAGTAGTCATTTATTGGGTGTATAGACCCCTAACAAGATATTTGGAGCCCAAGTCAAGTTCAACTTCAAGTCGGTACCTGCTGATGGACGAACGAAGGATTTCTTTTCGGGAATCAGACGGCAGTCTTCTAATAAAAGCCAAAATAAATCTAATTACAGTAGGTAATCATTCATCATTCTCTAACTCTAAACCTTTTCCCGAATTAGTTGGGGTTAGTTTTTCCGATGCGGCTGCACTTTATTTTCTGTAAAAAGACTGCCATCACATCATATACGCCAGAATAGTTAAAGTAAGTAATCGGGCCTACAATGAAGTGCTATAAGAATACGTTTTCTAAATGAGAAAGAGGGATGGATTGGTGCTATAATGTAACGAGACACGGGTAACAGGATTGGAAGTAAACAACCTGCCCAACAGCCAAATCTTCTACATGACACACACAGCGTAACTGCACCACACGTTGCACTAGGAGCACACTACACTTTCAGTCTTATACGCGACACTCACAGCGTGAATGCACCGCACGTTGTCACTTCTCTTTACTTCTCTCTACTTGCACTTAGGTACCTAGGGTTCAGCTAGAACCGATTCCATTGTGATCTGGAATACCTAGCATATTGTAGTTCCCAATACGTTCCTGAGTCTTGTGGGTCGCGGGATTGGCATTTAGGTAAGTTAGGTTAGCTAGGTATATTAAAAAAACCTGTCTACTCAGTAGGTAGCTTATTAATAATTCATAATAGGTATTCGTCACATCTTTAGCAGCTAAAAAGTCAAGGATACTTTTCACGAACGAACTACTGCGCAATCAAATAAATTAAAATAATGAGTTTTAATCTCGACAGCCATTTTATTAGATAATAATTCGCCGACGAGAATTGGTGTTGATAATAATAAGAAATTTCTTTAATTTATGATACTTAACCTCAATGCGAATCCGAGGTCAAAACAAAATAGTGAAATTCGAAATTTGAAGTTGTCCTCATACATTTTTATTAAGAAAATAACTCGAATTTATGATAGCAGTTTTATAAAATCTTTCAAAATCATAAACCATTAACACAAAATCCACACAAATAAATTTCCGGATATTCTCGGAAGTGGCTAAAGAGATTTTGAAGGGATTGGATTATCATTGGTCGATAGCTGAGGCTGCTTTTATTTAAAAATAGTATTGAAATATTCATTGATAAAAAAGTAGGCCCTCAACTAACGATAACCCAGTTTAGGTCGCGGTTAGGATTGTCGATCTTGAAACAGGCCTATGCAGCGGCACAGCTTTCCAGGGTGGTATGGGACCATCTCAAAGATGACCCAGGTTCAGCCAGGGTGCGAGGAAAATAATTTGCATCCCGGTAATTGAGACCGCAGACGGCGTGCGGTCTTAGTCAGCTCTATTCCGATAGCCACTGGTAGCCAGCCGGTGTGAAATTTGGGGAGATTACTGCACGACAAAAAAAGCCAGGATCGTTGATCCTTAGATATCATTGGTGATCACCTCCGGCAACCAAAGACTCAAGACGGCGTGCGTTTTAGTCAGTTCGAGTCCGACATAACCACCTCCACTGGCTCCGTGGGGATTTTTCGCACGATAAAAAAAAAGATCATTGGTGAAATCCGTTCTAAACTACTCATCTTTTCTCTTTGCATTATTTTTTGCTCATGCATTACGAGTAGTCGCTGTCCCGTTATAGATAGAATAGTTAGCACAAGCGTCTGTTAAAACTACATTACTCTTAAAGACAACTTTCTATTTCGTTCGCCACAGTAGGTATCACAATGTAGAAAGTTTTAACTACCGTCCTACTGGCTACAGAACGTCATAGTACTTGTGAACCTT
This sequence comes from Eilema sororculum, assembly GCA_914829495.1. Lineage (NCBI taxonomy): Eukaryota > Metazoa > Arthropoda > Insecta > Lepidoptera > Erebidae > Eilema > Eilema sororculum. The sequence goes on from OU618543.1 coordinate 7,020,818, forward strand.
GGCCTCCGGTCACTACACAGGGCCAACTACAGTTTAATACGTCTAACTCCTACCATAATGGCGATAATAGTCTCCGCTTCCAAGCTATTTAATGAAATTGCAAAGTAAATTTTCCAATGATTCTTTACAATACAAGGTTAAAAGTGTCTATGCTGAGATTGTTTATGTGTAGAACGTCATTGATAATAGACAATCTTCATTTGTTTCGTTTTTTTTAATAAAGCCTAGATTTAATTTTTGAAAAATGTTCAGCATAAACACATTGATTGACATTGAGCTTGTTTATATAATAGAGCTTCTTCTATAGTCTTTGGAGTCTTTGAAGCCCAGGATTCCCGTTCTCCTAGAACTACATTTTCCTCTTTTTTTTTGTTTTATGGATGCGACTAGCAAACACCTCTCAAGCCCGCGAAGAAAACCTCCGTCAAACGTTATACGTTGATCAGCTTCTGTACCGGCCATTTCGGTGAGCCCTGTGAGAATGTATTATTTGGTTTTACTCACCCCCATTAATTCCAACAAATAACAATTAAATAAACGACAGAAATACCGGATGCAATTGTCGCTTAGTACCAAAAAAATGTAAGAAATCGTATTATTAGCTTTTTCATACTGACAACTATTAAAATATTGAATGTTTTATATTGCCAGAAACGGTAGGTACCTACTTAGCTCAGGTACTTAGTAATTTTTTAATGAATATAATCATATTTAGATCTAGTTTAGTAGTGTCATGCAATATCTTTATTACAATTATTATACTACACCTATATAATATAACAACAACAAAAATTTCCTAAGTGACTTAATTGAATTACATAAAAACTCAAGAACTCAGCAAAATCCGTTATAATAACGGAAATGGAATATAGCCTCAAGGTCATTTTGTACCGTTGGCAGCACTGTCGCATTCTCACCTCTTCATCACATCCTCCGCGTAATTGTTTCGACACAAGGCAATTAATGACCGCCAATGGCGCCAATATAATCACAATAACCCGTAATTAAATTTCGATTGTTATCTACTTCTACATTGTCAGTGTACTAACGAAGTGGGGGTTTGCTTACTCGTTTCATTAGAAGTAATAAGATTTGTTATGTAAACATTATATAACAATGTTACTAGGTGGAGAGTAGGCTACCGTTTTCTGGTTAGGTATGTTAATTTGAAATCTACAGAAGATAAAAAGGCTCCGTTAGTGCCCTCCAATACCTAGACAGCTAGATCTATAGCATAGATACATGTAGGTATACCTGCCTGTAAATAATACAAAGTACCTACATGAAATGCAATACATTTGCTTTAAGTAATAATGTAAAACCCTTAAAAAAAATATAGCGGTCGAATTGAGAACCTATTCCTTTTTATGAAGGTGGTTAAATATTTAACAAAAATGAAGGCACCTATCAAGTTAGCAAACATTCAAAATTGGAATGGCAATTTTTCGATTGTTGGAGGCTTTTTGAGACTATATAAGGCCCTATGGCTGCATAAAGCTGCTGACTCAAAATAGCAGTTCTGTATTTACGTAGCATAATAGAAACAAACAGTAGAATATGAAAATCCAGTTTTTGCTTATCAGCATAGTTAATCTAAAGAAGCAAGCTTAAATAGAAATAGAATTACAACAATCATACGTTATAATTACATGTTATTACAAAACCTCAACCGCCGAAATACAATTTATGGTTCAATTTTGACAGCCACAAAAATGCCCAGAGACAAACAATGTTATAGAAAAAGCAAATTGTTTCTTTAATAGCTAGTCAAGTTTGGCACGAACAATGCCGTTACAAAAGAAACAACGGGTCGGTCTTTATTATAATTAATTTCGCTTGTAGCGTTATACAGTATACACGTCATAATAATGAGCATAAACAAAAAACACTTACACGCTTCTATGCGTTCTATGCGCATGCCATTTTGTAATCTGTCGTTGTCTTATTCCTGTTTAAAATTTCGAACGATACGTTATATAACCTCTTTTTACTGTGTGAAATTGTGGTTAGAAATTAACTAGACCGGCCAGTACATGTACAACGGAAGAAAAAAATTGGTCGCTTAGTTTGTTTTTTATTCACCACTACATACTACTAATACATTTCTTGTATAGGGTGTCTCAGTAAGAGTGCACTTTTTCAAAATGGACTATTTTTTTTTTCATGCAAGTGGCAACTCTGAATTTGCAGTTGTCACCTCAGTTTATTCCGATTATTAAAAATGAAGCGCTTTTCGAAAGAACAACCCGTTACAATTCTAAAACCTCATTACAAAACAATCGATTTATTGCAGCAACGATGTCCAGAACACATTATCTCACGAAATTCTGATGTCAACTGGTCACCAAGATCGTGCGATTTAACGCCGTGCAATTTTTTTCTTTGGGGTTTTGTGAAATCACGGATTTGTGCGAATAAACCCGAAACAGTAAATGAAAATTCAACGAAAATCCAACGCGTCATCGGTGAGATACAGCCACATCTCTGTGCAAAAGTCATAGAAAATTTCATGAAAATGCCGGATATTTTATTCCATACTTAATCGGAACATGTCTTCTTTAAAATACAATAAAAATATCACAACTCTGTCATAAAATACCTGCTTTTATTTTAAAATTAAAAAGTGCACTCTTATTGAGACACCCTATACTTTTCCATTCCATGTCATAGGTCATAATACATTATGTCAATTTCAGCCAAATCCGTCCGGTTTTTGCACATTTGAATAACAAATAAACTTTCACAATTATAATATGCAATAGATAAATTAAATATTATATGCACAAGATATTATTTGTGTTATCTTGATCTCTGTATGACCTCTAAATAATACATTTAACACGATGTCTTTCTGTTACTTTGATGTCACCAGTGGTTTGTGAAGGTCTGATGGCAGTCGTTTCACTGACTAAAGCTGACCCTGTTGGGATAAGGACACTAAGGATTGTGTTAGTCTGTTTGTAGGGGCAATAGGACACAAACCTATTGCCATTACCCGAGTACTTTTACATGTGTTCTGTATTACTGTCTGATGGAGTAATAGCTAGAAATCAAGTGGCAAATTATATTCATTTAAAGAATTTCTGATAAGTTTGAAGAATATCTGATAGGAAAAAAAATTGAAGAAAATCTGATAAGTTTGAAGTACATAGGTGGAAAGACAGAAGCATTATAACAAGCCATTGTCTTTACCACTACCTACGTCAGAGGACCCCAGTATTATTTAGATTTGTAGGCATAGTAGCAATTTTATTTTGGAAAAATCGCGTTTTTTTAAACATGTCATTATAATAAATCATTAAAGCCATTTCCGAAATAGATATACTCAAATAGGTACACTAGAATTCGTGTCCGTCAGAATGGCTGGTTGCCTGCCTCATTTAGAATCGAGACAGAGATTAAAAATTGCTACCTAATTGCTACTATTTGCTACCTACAATTAAATAATTGCTACCTCATTAATTTTGAAAATATAAGGATTAACAATGTCACCAGCCATTCTGACGTCAGAATGGCTGGTCAGCGCTTAGTTTGAGTAAACTACACTGAGTTGAGTTTTTGTTTTTGCTTCAATAATTGCTACCTAATTGCTACCTACTCACCTAACAATTTCAGCCTTATAACTATATCAGTTGAAAAGTTATGATTATTTATTTGCAACTTACGTGTGGTTTGCTACGGTTGGCAAAAAAATAATAATAAAAACACTTATAAAATAAAATAAAGTAAATAATACACTCACTTAATTATATTATTATTCTCTTTATTTCATTATTAAACTTATTAATTACATTTTTAAATACATATATAAAAAATAAAACATATATTTAAAAATATAAAAAATAGTATCCCACCGGCATCGAGTACAGGGACCAAGCTACCGGTGGTCAGGGCTCCAGAGAGAGGAACTTCCTCACGATGCGCGCCGTATCAAGGAGTACTGCCTTATATTATTATTATTATTATTCGTTAATAATATGAAGTGATTCAGGTGTGGCTCAATAGCTCAGTTGGAAGAGCATTCCAACTCCAGTCCAACTTGAGTATTTAATTTTCCCGATGTTTTTCGAACTATAATACCATTTTATTGTTTAACCTATGTAGACTTCCCTGTTAACTAACCTCTACTCTAACTGTACTTCTCCCATAATATTACTAACCCATAATTGTTTACTAGCCCTTGTGCCCCGTCCCATTTCAGATAGCAGCCAAAGTAACTATCTACCTATCCAAAATTACCGACCAATACCGGTACATTATTTAGCCCTCCCACGATTACATCTACGAACCACCTTGCCGTTGGCGGAATCATCGGTAAACGATGGGGCCACTAAACTAAAGAAAGAAGAAGACTAAAAAATCAGGTGTGCGTCTGGACTGAGGGCCCAACTTGTCAAACGAAATAAGACTTATAGGGCATTTAGTAAAAAAATAGTAAAACTTAATGCAAGCAATCATAAATTTCTAAAACGTAAGATAAAACTGTTATGATTAAATTACTTGGGCCCTCATTCCAGACGTTTGCATAAAATGATATAGCCTATAGCTCAAAAAGGACTAACTCTAGGTTGACAATTTTTATTTTAGAAAATAGCTCTGAATTTCTTAAATATTTTACCAGATTCTCATGTTTCTATTGGTTATTGTTGAAGAGAAAATCAATATTGAATTTACCAAAAAGTTTGAACTGAGGGCCCAAGATTTTCTGACTTACTGCCTAGGTTTAACCTCTTAGAACAAAGCAAATTGTAGTAACATTTAGTAAAAAAATTAACTACCATACTAGAAAATTTATACTTTCACTTTTCATGGGAATGTTTTTTTCGGTAGGATGACCATAAATACAGCACGTAACGTATAGGTACAATGTTGTGACATTTTATAGATATGTACATCATTCAGGAGCATGGTGGCGGTCAAAAAGGCGCATAATATAGGTATTATTACAGTAGAAGGCATTTTATTATTTATATTAATTTTGCTTTAATTTAAGGCAAAATCACCAATACCAGGCATTTTAAGGACAAATTAAACTTCAATTTACATAATCATACATATTATAGAATGAACGTTACATTCTTTTTAAGTTGTTACAGCAACATTTAGACTTTTGCAGATAAAATCTAAAAAATAGTACAGAAAAATCATTTTACCTATCACATACTGAAAGGTAAACATTAAAAAACATTTATTGCAGTCACTCAGTGCGTAAGCACAGAGTATCAAAATAAATTTTAAAATTACAATACGACATCATTTTTAGGATTCCGTACCCAAAGGGTAAAAAAGGAACCATATACTCAGACTTCGCTATCCGTCTGTCTGCCTGTGACCAGACTGTACCTCACGTAAATAGAGGAAACAAACATAGCTTCCATCGCATTCACACAAGAAAGAGAGAAACTTACGTCAATCGTGTAAAGAAATGAGACAGAGTGACTTAATTTTCTGTCTCCTCTCTCGAGCCGGTTTTTAAAGGTCCGCAAACTAGTTTACTAAACAAACGATTGCACGAAAATAAACAAATTTGATAGATGTTCAGCTTACTTTTACTTATATATTTAGAAAAAGTGAAAATTGTTTTCAAACGTGAAGTAAACTGATTACGTTTTAGAAGAATACGTAATTATAAAAAGAGTGGACTGTACAGTACGTCTCACCCCTTCCGACCTGCGATCCCGCTCTCGCCTTTGCCTGTCGTCAAAGATCGCGTGCGATACGAGTAGGCTTCTGTACATTCCACCTCGTCCCCCGGTCAGCACCTCCCCTCCCGACCTTCGACACCAATCTCGCCTTTGCCTGTCGTCAAGGAGCGCGTGCGACACGAGTAGGCTGCTGCACATCTCACCTCGTCCCGGCCAGCACCTCCCCTCCCGACCTGCGACCCCGCTCTCGCCTTTCGTTTTACTTGTTTCAAGGAGCGCGTACGACACAAGTAGAAAAATCTTTAATTCTAAATCTTAGATTATTTAAAGTAAAAACGGAAAAAGCTGTATACATAAACTTGTATTCCATGAATGGAATTAAAGAAATATGGTTGCTATTGCTCACAATACCTAAATTCAAATCAAGTAAACTGATTGGTCAAATGACCATGATTTGACCACTCAGGTCTATGGTGCTACTAAGATAACATGGTGGTTGGCGTGAACCTTGATGTGATGTGTCTATAGACAACAGGTACCTACGCTATTATATTATTAAAATCTATTATAGACCTAAATCCACAAATCAATGGCACTGACACTAATAATGTTTCAAAGAAAACTACATAGGAAATAAAAAGTGTCAAGAACGAGTCTGGTCGATCGGTCAACTGGTCTAACTGTTGCTTCGATCTCGCCAATGTAAAGAATGGAAAATATCGAAGTTCCGCTAAAACCACAGTTACGACTGGAGAAAATGGACTTCGAGGTAACAGCTTCGGATTAACGCTATGATGAAGTAGAAGATGAGAGTATATACTGATATGTTTATAAATAACAAAGTATGAATTAAAACAAAAACAAAAAGTAACAAAATCATAGGCACCCTTCAAAATTTATTTCTATGGAAAAGTAAAAAATCGATTTTCTCTTAAAGTATGGTAGTTAGGAGAACGGGCGATATCTCATATTTAAGTATTTTTTTACTAAATCTACTACAATTTGCATTATTCTACAAGGCCTAGGCAGTAAGTCAGAAAATCTTGGGCCCTCAGTCCAGACGTTTTGATAAAATTCAACATTGATTTTCACTTTAACTATAACCAATAGAAATATGGAAAATATGGAAAATTAGTAAAATATTTTAGAAATTCAGACCTATTTTCTAAAATAAAAGTTTTCAATCTAGAGCTAATACTAGCTGAGCTATGGACTATTTCATGTTATGCAAACGTCTGGACTGAGGGCCCAAGTAATCTGATCATAACAGTTGTATCTTACGTTTTAGGTATTTATGATTGCTTGCATTAAGTTTTACATTTTTTTACTAAATGCCCTATAAGTCTTATTTCGTTTGACAAGTTGGGCCCTCAGTCCAGATGCACACAAAAATCAGTACCTAAGCACTATAAGGCACATTGCAAACGTGGAAATTCTTGGAAGTGTTACGACGACACGTGTAATAAGGTTACTAAAAGTGTCACTAAGATTATTATTTTGTTGACTTTCATACTTAAGTTTTTTAATTGGTGCACATAAAACTCTGTGCAAAGCCAAATTTAAGTGTTGTCGTTATGATTAACTTGCTTTTAGGTAGATATAAAGTTCTGTAATAAATTAGTGTTTGTAATTTTTTTTGCCAACCGTAGCAAACCACACGTAAGTTGCAAATAAATAATCATAACTTTTCAACTGATATAGTTATAAGGCTGAAATTGTTAGGTGAGTAGGTAGCAATTAAGTAGCAATTATTGAAGCAAAAACAAAAACTCAACTCAGTGTAGTTTACTCAAACTAAGCGCTGACCAGCCATTCTGACGTCAGAATGGCTGGTGACATTGTTAATCCTTATATTTTCAAAATTAATGAGGTAGCAATTATTTAATTGTAGGTAGCAAATAGTAGCAATTAGGTAGCAATTTTTTATCTCTGTCTCGATTCTAAATGAGGCAGGCAACCAGCCATTCTGACGGACACTAGAATTCTAGTGGGTTTTATTACATGCAAGAGACTACCTAAACCACAATTTTATTACAAAGAATGATGCACCAAACAAACAAGTTTTAGGCGACCAAGGTTGCATCATGAGCAGCTAAAACCTGTCACGAAGAAGATCTTTATTAAAGGTCAGCGTATAGATTAAACAGGTTAGAACATTTTAGCTCCTACGAGAATATGTATTAAATTATTGCTCACCAACCGGTCAGCCATATTAGATTCAAAAATCGATTTACTTAGGTACTCTAACAAAACAAGATATTCTAGGGAAAAGTGGCATACGACCACGGCTATCCTTGATATTTTCTTGTTTGTTACTTTTTAGCGCGTGATTTTTCGGTAGTTGGGTTTTAGTTTTAAACTTTTTTTTTGCAGCTTCACTTGCTAGTTCTATGTATACGTCTATGTTTTTATTTTAGTCTGAGGCGTATATTTAGATTTTTTTTAGGCCTGTTATGTGCAATTTTTTATAAGACATATTACTACTGTTTGTGTTTGACGTCTATGGGGCTATATGATCAGCAGGGTTTAAATCATCCTCACCAGCAAACCAGTACATATGCTAAATGCCTGATAAGGCTGTGACGCAAACTTCCCTCACTATATCAGATGACGGTCGTGCCTATAAAAACCAAAATAATGGAGTTGTTTTATAGGACAGCAAATCCCAGGGGTTAATGGGACCCCATTAATAATATTTTCTGAGCCAAGTCACCTTTTTCACCCTGCTAACTGAAATTAAAACTTACGCAATATCGGACAATTGGCCTAACATGCCGAGCTACAAGGGTCTGTACTCCGAGCTAGGAAGACGAATTGTACATACCCTGTAAAGCTCCATCCCTTTTTCGTTCTGAGTTGCTGGTCTGGATATATTTCTTCTATTATACAATAGGATAGAATACACGGATTAGAATTTATTGTAAACGTAGCTCCATCAGAAGTATACGAAGTTGTTTTATATTATACTACCGAGCTTTACTCACGGAGCGGCCGGTCACAACCTTAATAAAGTTCTGTTCTTAGTTGGGATGGAAGTCAAGCCTTTTGGGTGCTATTTCACAAGTAAATATGTCGGTACTCCTCCAGAGGCGAACTTGCAAAATGTATTATGGGCTAGAGCACTTATGGGTCTAATGGGAATCAAATCAAACTAGGAATAACATCTCCTTGTTGAATGACGAGAAAAACGTATAAGTTTTTTTTTTGTATATAAGCATCACTTATGTGGCAGATAAGCACACGGCCCACCTGATGGAAAGTAGTTACCCTGGCCTATGGACGTGTGCAACAGAGAGTCTGTTTAGTTGCTCTTGCCCGCGGTTTCACCAGTGTGGAATTTTGATACCTTTTCTGCAATACTTTAAGGAACCTATTGCCTATAAGATAGGTACTTATTACAAACTGTTATCATCCCTTTACAAAATTTCAGCCAGATCCGTTTAGCTGTTAGAGTGGGATTGAGTAACAAACATCCAAATCTCTTCCAAATCCGCTGCTACTGCATCAGCGGAGACTCTGAAACGGCGCAAACATACCAATTTCACTGGTACAGGCTAAAACAGGGTTTGATCCGTTTGGAGTCGAAACGTTGGGTCCGTGGAGTCCAAGTGCGCGCGCGCTTTTGAAAGAAAGTATAGTATATTGTACCTACATTTGTTGTGGAATATAATAAAATATTTATTAATTATTCAATTAAAATCTCTTCACAAACTTCCACATTTTCTAATATTAGTAGGACAAATAGGAGTTTTAGCTTACGTGGCCATCAAGACTATTGCTCACCAGTTACATTTCAAATAGTTCCGAAAGGAGCTTCCAACTGGTCACTATACCTAATAACTAAGTACTCATCTCTATTGATCTCTATACTTACTATTATAACGATATTACGTAATATAAACCTTCTAGTTCACTTTCGTAAGCGACTACTGTACAGAAATCCGTCACAACTGTTCCAACAAAACCTAGTACGCGATATTTACAGCCACTGTCGCTTCAGCAGCCGAGAATTGAGAACAGAAAACAGTTCTCCGGGAACGTTCAAACATACACAATGTTTGTACACTCCGAGGGAACTGTGTTAGGGACAGGCAGTCCGTTCTAAGTATTCAGGACGAAAGTATTCAACTGAACCAACAATAAAAATGTTTGCCAAGAACATAACAAACGTAATAATGCACATAGACAATACAGCCAGTACTTGGAAAGCATAAATTAAAAAGCTTGTAAGAAGTTTACTTCCCGCGTTTACTTCTGTCTTCTAAATTCGAAATTCAAATGTGTTTTAAAAAGTAAATTACACAAAGGAGGATCACTGGGAGCATTATGCGCATAGAAACTGGTACAGTTAGTGCGGTTTTTAAAATGTTTATGCTTTAACCTGATATTTCAGAGGTGTGTGATGAAAACTAGCATATAACTCATCAAAATTAGTATTGCTCATCTCTGGTATCTTCAAATCATAAACATGAGTATACTGATACACGGTATAGTATATATATAGTACCTGAGCTCAAGCATCTAATAGTTATTAACACTTATGGCAATTTCAAATGGCCCCGAGGCCAAACAATTGCCTGAATACCAGCGACAAACCCTGTCGCAACGTTCGCATCATTGATAACTGTGTTGTAATCTTATTATGTTGCTTACCCACAACTTAAAGCTATCAAGATCGAAGAATTCTTACTATTTCTTGAGAATAACTTGGGGGTATTGTTCATTTTTAAAGGTTGTGAAGGAATATTATAGGAGCCATTGTTCTATGTCTGCATCATATATTTAACTAGTCCATTATTTATCATAGTAACTATTAAAGTTCATTATGTGAGAACAACCGTTGTTTTGATTTCAACAAATGTATGGAAATAAGGAACGATGTCAGAGGGTTTTCAGAAGGCGTAAAGTAATATTCGCAGCGAACATATCGTTACACCGTTTACTGACTGCACGAATGCTTGCTTTCTAACATGGTCAGGCGTGAGTTTGTAACAAATAAATATAAACCAGTTTTTTTTTTTTTTTTTTATCCAGTTGTATTAAGTACCTATATTTAGTGGCTACACGACATACTCGAGAGAGATGATAAAGAAACGGCAAGTTACAGATTACATTGACATTGTCCAAAATTATACTACAAATTCTGATTTTGAAAACATCACAATACACCGTAATAACTGTTGTATCAACAAAAAAATCTTCAATTTTAATACAAAAAAAAATATCCTGAAAAAATACACGAAATTACTTCGGACGCATAAATTGAAGGGTGAACTACAATTTGGCCCTTATTGTTCTGGAATTAGAATTTTTCTACCTTTTAGCAAAACATTCCAAGTGGTGGCCGTTAGCACTCGTTTCCTCGCAGCGGAGCCGGGGCGCAGCTTCTTTGATAGCTCGTTATAAGGAACAAAGGCAAGGCAACTTCAAACGAGGCATTTCTTTACGCTCTCTGTGACATTTTAATAACGGTTTTCCCAATTGGTTTCTCATTTTATTGTTATAACGTCAATTTAGCAGTCGTTCCTCAACCAAAATTGTTTTTACTCTCATGTTATGTTTTGACTTGGCGTCTAATAACTATATTGAAAGTAGGTCAAATGAAAATTATGAACAGTTTTTTTTAATAGCTCCTACCTTAATTTGCGAACCAAACCTGACCGAGTCGGACTGATACTGGTTGTTTTTTTGTGAGTTCACGACATGTGATCCCCTCCGGCCATTTGAATCCTATGGTTATTTCAAAATGTGTTAATTTGATGCGTTTTATGAAAAAAAAAACGAACGGTATCAAAAATTCTCGATGACATTGCGCCACAAGTTACCATGTTTAAAAGCCTATTTAAGCCTAGAACAAGTTTCAAAAAGGTATTAAAAGAAGTTTTCACCAAGTCTGGTTCGTTGCCAGTAGCCATAAAGCGTAAACGATCTAATATATGTATGTACAGCAACGAGCCAGTGGTAGCCAGCGAAGTCATTTGCCATGTAATGAGACTCATTGCCCTCTACAAACCAGTCCAAGAGACGCGCGAACGCAAACAGGATTCGCAGTGTACGCCTTCCGCCGACGATTACAAATCAATTACATAAACACGAATATGGATCCCTCCTGCTGGGAGGTTACCTACAGGCATCGACCTGAGAAGTGGGGACTGAACTTCAAACGAAAACCTTAAAATAAACTAGTCAAAACTATTTCGATGGTTCAAATGAATAGGGTACTTGACTGTCAAATCAAATCAACAAGAAAAGCTTCAACGCGGTAATTTCTATGAAAACTAGTAGTACGTAATAAATAACTCAATCATCACAGTATGACGTCAGAACGTATTGTTGTCTAACAGCTAACTTATTAATTTTAGGATGGTAGGATAGGATGTAATTTACAAAAACAAACGTCCTCTCATCCCACACGCATCTACCCTCCGTTTCCGTTCCGTCGCGGGAAAAAACGGAAAACAAAACGGAAATAATTTCCTCGCTCTTTTAAAGCGTTCTTAATTTAAGCATAGACACAAAAATTATTTTAACTGCGAACTACCTACCCAATTGCGTATTTTATTTTCTTAATTGGTACAATTTTTCTATCAAGAACATGGGCATACAAAGTTTTCCCTAATTAACTATCGAATTCAACATGGAACTGAGACTTCAAATACCTACTAATAATTTTAGTTTTCTAGATGTAAAACAATTCCAAAGTTATTATAACTTTCGGGTATTTTCGGGTTTCTCCAAATGTTGCCGAGCGTTAAATGAAAATTTATGAAAAAAATATCCCTGTTATTGAAAATATTTCAAATGCAAATAAATGTTTCTACGCCGCCGTTTTTAACTCTAATGGTCACGGGATACCTAGCGAACAAGGGTCATACTAGGCCATACATTGTTTTCTCGTGGGTTTCAAAGAAGACAACCCTTGCCTTGTACATACGTCGACAACTCCATGACGCTCTGGCAGTAATGATATAACCAGTAAAAAAGAAAGTATTTGGAATGGGCTAGCCAGTAACTCCGTGGGATTGGGTAGCATAATGGTTCAGGGTTATTAACATATTTCGAAAACGACACTGCCGAGAATCTGTCGCTTATCTATTGATTATTTCGTTTATTAGGCACTCACGTGCAATTCACAGTTAGTAAATTTAGGTACTCGTTCTTCAGACAGCGACTTTATTTTATACTATGAAGTGATTTATAAAGTAGGCTATATGGCTTAGGGACGTGTAAAAACAGAAACACGATTCATAAGATTTGCCTCGATAGAAATTAGCGTCAAACACGCTATTTCCATCACGTTTTGCACTAAGACGCCATTATCAAGTATTTAGCGACTGGTAAAGCTACATTTGTTCAGATAGATACAATTTTTTCAAGAAACTTGAAAGAACATGTAAATTCTCTGAATCACTGCTTTCAAGCTCTCGCAGCCATCTCTCTTTCTCTCGCGGATTTTATATTAGCAGTGCGAAGAGTACGGAAGTAGTACTACAACCGAGCCATAATGTACATTCCCAATCTTATTCATTCTTGTTACAAAACACCCATATCAGAATTGGCATATAATAAAAAAGTGATTAGCGTAGTAATCAAATCAAATTAAGAATATACACAAAATATACAATGACACGATTTGTATGTGCACAAAATGCTGACCAACGTTCGAATGACCTTATTTCTAATTTAAAAAGCTGCTTGGCATCATTGAATCCGCCAGGGGCATTGTGTCCGATCAGTCACGGTCCCGTTCATGATCGCACGAACTAGCTCGACCCAGCGGACTAGGCAGCCATGCCTCACAATCATATTTCGTGATGAGAAATGACGAAATAAGGAAGTTTCGTGAGATTCTACCGCGCGTTACTATCATTATTGTATCATCTCGATATGGTCTTAAAAATTGCCAAAACGATTTAGAGGATACGTTAGAATACTTGGAACTTTTGGGGTTGTGACGTGACTTATATCCGGTAAAACCACGGGTAAAACGATATTTAAAAAATTGCGTTCAAGTTCAATTAGACTAAGCTTTATCATTTTAGGCTGGATTTCTCCAATGGATTGTTCCACTAAACTGAGTTCACATGCTTAAATCAATGATATAGATATTCATTACAAACATGATAACAGTTTCAATTGATCTTATCAATGGTAAAATCCGCTTTGCTTATTTTGGTTCCTTCGGTTCAACTATCGTTGGTCTAATCTGTTAGATGTAACATCTGTGTTGTAAAAACTGATGTGGTGTGGATGGCACGTCGGTGGTTCGCACTGGGGCGCCCCTCACGCCACAGTCCCGTTAGCCGGATGCCGCAGCGCCCGCTTGTTATGCAACCGATGTGTCCCTCGTTTGCCGCACCGACGCGGATCGTGCGTCGGCGTCGGCTGCGCTTGCGCATAGGACAAGTTTTAATCCAATTACTTTAGAACTCGCCATTCAACATTAATTTATACGAAATTGCATAGCGTGTTGGCAAATATTGTTTTTCCTTTTGTTAAGTCATAACTTCATAAGGTTTGAATGGTTAATTAGTATGGTAATTATAACAGCGCGTATTATATTATGGTAAATTGGAAGCTTGAGCACTTGAGCGCTTCTTTTTCCCAATGTATTTCGAAGTTAAAAAGTGGAACTTTCTTATTTTTTTTTTCAATTATGATGTGTGGGTTTCTTGTGTTAGGTACTTCAAAATATTTTTCTTCTTGATTAATAACAGACTGTTACATCCACCAAGTTACTTTATTATAATTAGTGGTCCTTTTTATTCCAAGAACATTCCTTACAAATTTTATTTCAATGTAATTAAGACTTTTTTGACCATCCACTCTATCATCCACGAGAATCAAGTTTCCCGACCCGCGCATAGAACCTTAGAGCTCGAACTGCAGACGTAACCACTGCGCCACAGAGTCAGTCTTTCGTTACATAAGAATCGCTTTATAAGAGTATAATCACAGGTATAATATTAATTGCACTGACTCACAATGCAGAAAAACGTTTAAGGTCATGACGTGTGTGATAATAACTAAGCATGATTTCTTAATATTTTCGTGAATTGCATGTCAGGTTTTTTATACTACTAAGGAAGTAAACATCACGTCTCACGAATTCAAGAAGTACCCAGTTGCCAGCCCCCAATCGGATACCAGTTGTTGATGTACGAGTGTTTATCACACTATCCCTTTGATGATATAACTACATATATAAGCGTAAATAAAAACAGAGCACTTCCACTCAACCAATCTCCTATAGATTGAAATCGTTAAGAGCGAACATCAATGTATCCAATTTGAAGAAAAGAGAACGTTCCTTCACATAAAGACAACTAATGCACGTGGCACGTCGCAGTTAAAGATGGCGTCCTCGAGTTCATCCCCGATTGCTACCGGATTTATACCGTCTTACCGAGCAATTTGTAGGGATTTGCGGTCAATCTCCAATGAACATACGTCGGTAGACTGCCCCATTTCAACTAAATATTACGATTTCGTGTTAGTATAGCAAGGCCATCGAGATAAAGAATGTAAACGAACTAGTGGGTGGCGTAGGATTTATGCTTATTGCTTACATACAGACGCGAAAGAAAGAGCCTTTGTGAAATAGACAGATATCACATCTTTCCACTGCCTAAAATCTTGGCTTGTTATACCTCGAACCAAACTTAATGGATGGTGGCTCAGAAGTTCGTACGAGTGTGGATTCAGGCCAATCGGCGTTTGACTATCTCACTTTTCTCAAACGCCATTGGCTGGAACCCGCACTCGTACGAACTTCCGAGCCGTCGTTGAGTTTGGTTCGATTTATAATAACACTGATCCTATTTCTACGATGTTTTCAAATATTTTCGACATACGCAGCGCACTCCTAGGTTCAAGGTATATGATTATCGAGTCGCCCTTTCACCTTTATCTCACAAATCTGTAATGTCAATCTTCTTTCTTCCATTTTCTTAACATGATATACCTCTAAGCGTATCTTTGTTAATTCGTATTCCATCACACAACAAAAATCGCAATTGCATGTGAGAGAAAAGATCATAACATTGTATAACATCGCTCGCTGGGGAAGAATGTGTTTACATAGGTAATTTATCCCGTCTCGTTATCCACACATTTACCCGGAGTTTGAAACCGTATGCATATCCCCTAATCATCCCTCTAATATTATAACGCGCTTGTTTGTCAATGTAAGCGTGTAAATTTGGCTAGATTTCACCAATGGACATCCGATCAACTGAACTAGTTTCAGGCAACTCTAGACAACACAGTTTAGTTATACGTGATCTCGATTCCTGTCGTCTTGAAACCCGTTCTGGCCCGAATTGTAGAATAGTATATATCTACTCAGTTCTGAATCTCGATTATCTGAGGAATCTCTCCTATCCGTCGTCTGTCAAATCTGTCCGAATCAGGACTGAGGCACGTATTCTAGAATGACAATCAATCTGTCCTCAGATAAATCGCGATTCAGGCTGACTGTCATTCTAGAATATGGGCCTGAGCGTCGTTCTAGAATACAGGCCCTAGTAAAACGCTGCATAGATCCGGCCCGACTGAAATCCGAAATGGCATAGTTGTCTCCCATACCCTCACTAGTGAGGTCGCCCGGTCCCACGCGTCTGGTTACTAACCGGATCAACGGCCACATCAAGATTATACGCGACTGTATTTTTGCATAAATTTTATTACTTTAGGTTTTATGAAACGTAAATTTCCCTTTACTTTTTTCATTAATATCAATCTCTTACATTGACAGCCTTCGTGGAGTAGCGGTAGTGAACGCGGCCGCTACGCAATAGGCGCGGGTTCGATACCCGTTCAGTGCAAATATTTGTATGCATGAATTTGCATTGGACTGGTCGTGCCTCGGAGAGCACGTTAAGCCCTCAGTCCCGGTTGCCATATGAACATCTATGGCAGTCGTTATGGGTAGTTGGAGCCCTCAAAAGTTCAACAACTGGTCTAGCTGCAATGCTTCAATATCGCCTTTGGGTTGTGGAGGTCAGATGGCAATAGCTTCTCAGAAAATGTCGAAGTTCAGCCAAATCGACCATTGGACTGGTAAAGCGGACCCCAGACTCCAAGCAAGGGATTAACACTAGGATGAAGAAGAAAAATCCCTTAGGTTGGTAGGAATTGTGTAGATTTGTATGATAGTATTAAATATAAATTAATAATAATATTGTATGTCACGTAGCATCACCCTTTTTTCATTGGCACCTTAATGAAACAAAAGAGGGCCAGTTGGCAAGAGAGGGTATAATTTATTTTTCATGTAAACGAGATATATAACTATAAGTGTACTGCTTTAGTCATATCTGGCTACAGGTTTCTACCATTACCCTAAGTCAACTTCACCATTCAGTTTGTGCACCTTTAGCAGGGACGAGGCTTTGGCATAGGCATCTCTGGGCTGAATATATGATAAAACAATCCATGGACCCTGAACCGCGAATTGGAAGTAAATATGAGGATTTACTACTCATCATTTCAATATATTATTATGGCGGCTTTCAAGTATACTTACAACACTTTCTTTTGATATAAAATCTATATAGATAAATACACCTATTATCCAACATTACAGGTAAATTATTAAAATAGTCTTGATGTTTTTTATTGATAGCATCATTGCCCAGACAATTAGCAGACTCTTTTGACAGAACATTGAAGAAAGGCAGATTGCCTCATAGAAATTATCTCAAAGATTGTGCGTTCTATTTTTATTCATAATAGGTACATCAGACGGGAAAAGCAGACCATGGACTCTGAAGTGAAGGCCTCATACAAATGTAAGCAGGCCTAGTAAGTAAATTGGACAATGAAACAATGAAAACCTGACAATGAAGATTTCCTTCATAAAGCTCTCGAGTCAATGATAGTGTTTCTTCATAGGGAATCTAGTACTAAATAATTATTATAACTGAGAATGTTTTTTAACATATTTGCTGTAGTTGTGTGCAGTTATGTTTTGAAGTTTACATTGTTTTATTTAGTTGCCGCAGGTTATACAATTAATTCAAATATGGAAGTCAAGTAAACAAAACACTAAACCATTCTACAGTTAGTAGAACTCAATGATAAGTAAACAATGACAGTTTGCCTCTTCACTTCAGTTATGAAGAACTTGTTTATACTTTTGTAGTAATTAATATTCTATTAGTTACTATCTTTTATTAACCTAGTAGATTTTGAAATTGTATGTAACAATATTCTTGTCTATTCTATTCGAAAAGTTCAATGAACTTCAAATCAACTGATCTGGAAAATGCAAGCTTTATTTTTAACTTCAGTTCTAAGCATTCCATTTTTAAAACTTTTATCTAAAAAGAATAATGCGAGTTAGTATACAAGTTAATTTTTATTCAGACCAAAAATTTTCACAAGTTGATTACAAACTAAAGTACATTAAAAACTTTTTGTTATAGTGGCAGTGACATAAGCAAGGGATGTGAGCATGCAATGTTAGTAAGTGAGAAGGTATTGTATGTGTAGGCGGCAAGGTTCCTCTCCTCTCACCTTGCGACACTGGCGGCGCGGGGTCCAGCGGGGTCGCCAGCACCGTCGCCAGCTGCACCACCAATTCCACCACCCACAGCACGCCCCACATGTCCCACAACCACATCACACCACTCCACTATCTCATTATTGGCACAATATTCACACAACTTAACCGATACGAACGCCTAACTATACGAATAACTCCTGTTGGCACGGTCATGCTTTGGACAAATTCATGTCGTAATTACTTATTATTAACACAGCAACTGCTTTCTATCACATTATTCTAAGATTCTCATTCAAAATGTAAAATATGTGTTGTTTAAACAAAGAGGTATTGCACGTCATAACATTCCTCCGAGAACGACATACAAAACAACACACAACGACGTCGCCTTCGCTACTAGTCAGTCAGTTACTGGCGACCCCGAATGTTGTTTTGACTTCGCTCTTAGTGCTCTCAGCTCTCACTCACTACACTAAGCCTAGTCGTTCAGAAACGGAAGAGAGAGGAGCGCCTTTCGATACTCACAAGAATGGCATATCGATTCGACGTTGGGTGTATTAAGAATCGAGAGAATCTAGAATAATTATGATTCGTTTGTATACCAACTCAAATTACAATAATGTTTATTGTGATTTGTGATGAACTTTAAATATGTAGGTACCTAATATAATTGAATATTTCGTCTTAATATCGTTCTACCTCAATTTGACAGGAACTGGTCTATTGAGCCTCGAAAAAATATATCACATGAACATGATAAATACGACTCATTTCGCTGGTCAAAAAGACTTGTGGTATACGGCTCTACTACCTACCGAACAGTGACTTGTTACGACTACTGTAATGAAAATACTTTGGTAAACTCAGTAGCCTCAACATTGCGGGAGCGTTTGAAGTGTAAATTTATATCTACTACCTCTACAGTCTCTTTGACCAAAGAATAGCAGAAAAAGTTGAAATGACTCGGCAAGACATGGGTCTATAGTGCCATGCTAGTGTTAAAAAATGTATATGTTCAGATATGTCATTAAAGAAGAAATTATCTCTAACATTTCAATACCTAATAATTTTATGATAAACGTATTAGATATTACCATATTTTTTTGTCTTTCTTTACTTTTGGTTTACAAAAACAGGGATAGTAGGGAATAAGCGGAGGTAAAGCAGTTTTGTCAAACTGCATTATACGTTTAGCCATATTTTCTAAATAATACACGCTCATTTGAGGATCCTTAGGCAGTAAAAAGTCTCCTGCGGGTAGCCACTCATTGTTTACTAAACGTGCAGGTTGAGAAAATATCCCATCAAAATGTAAGCCAAAGGAGCCTGTAAAATTATCATCATTATTAAACTATGTTACGGTTATTTACTTGATTCAGGTATGATAACTACCATTACCTACCATTGCAGTGAAGTCCTAAGTTGATAATATTTTTAGCATCGGGCTCGAAAAGCCACACTTTTATTAAATTAAGAACTGCAACGGATTTACTTAAATACGGTTGCCCCTTGGGATACTTTTTCTGGAAAATTAACCAAGACCACATTTTAGGAAATAATTATTAATTGTTTCTAGTAATCAACTTTTTCTTCAAGTATCTCGGATACTTGAAGAAAAAAAAAGCACTTATATACTCTGTCAAATGTCTACCAAAATGTATTCGATATTGTTACTAATACTTACTTTTGTTTCAGCCACCTTACTCCATAAGCTCTCGTCAAAGTACATCAAGTACTCTAAATATCTCAATGTTGGTGTTAAAGATCCAATTTTAAGCGAAGAGTCTTTAACTTTTGTAAATCTGTTATAGGGAGTAAAAGTATCGTATCTCTTGATGGTAGATCGAATGTCTACTAAGTGATTTATACCAACAAAACCCCAAACAGGTGGACAAAACATGTTTCTACTGGGTATTTTAGCAATATCTGCTACAATTGGCGAAATCTCCATTCCTAAATCAGAGGTTGCAACTATTATATGATCTTTTGTAATAGTGACCAGCTCTCTTAGACATGTTGCATTGTAACATGCAGGACCGAGGTTGGGAAATACTATATACATATGTCGCGAACCTGATGCGTTAACCATATGTGATAATCGTTCCATAACAATTTTGTTTGCATGCAACCATTCTCCTATAGATACATTTTCGCTGAAAACCATAATAGCAGTTAAGATAAATAAATTACACCTACCTAAACATTTATATGACCTAAACACTGCAATACTTCGAAATCACCAATGGGTTGTGGAGGTCAGATCATATGACAGTCACTACTGAAAATATCGAAGTTCAGCCAAGCCCACAGCTAGTCCGGAAAAAGCGTACCCTGGACTACCAGGTGAAAGCTTCGGATGCAACTGGGATTAACGCTAGGATGAAGATATTGACCCCTATTTCGTCAAAAAATATACTCTCTATGTGCACACGATTATTAATGTCCTCCGACGATACCACAGAACACAACGCCGGCTTAGGAGCTCAAATCCACCAATTGTAAAATATATCAAACCAATCCACGCATGCCCAGGCCAATGCCTTGTTTCCCTCGAGACTTCTGGTCAAGATTCTATGCCGATAGCGAAAACCCCAAACCGGTGAGCATGCGTGTTGAAGCAGCGAAAGATGTGTGCCAGCCATCATCGGGGAAATATGTGGTCTCTGCCTACCCCATCGGGAAAGAGGCGTGACTTTATGTATGTACTTTTTTACTAGTTTTTACTTTTTACTAGGAAAGTATTAGAAGGACTTAATGTATTCTTCTGTAAATATGGCAAACATTTTGATATCTACAAGTTTAAATTGAAATAGGTAGGCATAATATTAAAACCTTACTCAAATGGGACATGATCCAGAATTATCAGCAAATCACTACTTGTTAGTGCAAGGCCAATTCTATTTACATATTTAACCACTTTTCCGGAAGCAACGGCGTCGACGTACGCACACTGTTTTTCTACGGATAACATGAACTCTTGGGTGCAATTTTCATCGTATATGTAAATTTTAGATATAGATTGAAGATTAGTATTCATTTCTAGCAAACCTACGATAAGAAGCATTGATAATGGATTTCCCGCGCCAGAAATAGTAACCACAAGAGATTTCTTCGAATTTACTATGGGGGAATTTCGTTCCTCTTCTTTTAGCAATTGTCTTTCAGCAGCTAGTTTCTTTTTGTATTGGATACTGTTTTTAAGTAATTCTTCGAATTTATGGGATCCAAATAATGAATCGAATTTATAATAAGAATAACAGTAATCCATAAATTGAGAACCACCACCAATGTAATATGGCTTGCTGCCTGGCATTAACATTTCCTTCCAAATGAGAGGAGATCCGACATGATGCCATTTGTGTTTTATATTTATTCTGCGAAGCCAAGCCTGAAATATAATAATTGTAAAATAAAGAGTAACTTATGTACATTGACTATTATAAATATTGTGATTGATTTATAATGTACATACCGGCCAATCTAGAATACTTATCTCAACACGGTCAAAACAAAAGTCAGGTAAATTTTGAGATAGAAAATCCGCTAAAAGACAACTTTCGGCAAATGATACACATTGAGACTCCCCTGCAACCACAATACGGAACCCCATTACCGATAAACAAAGAGAGTTTAAATTCAATTCAATTCAATAAATTCAGATCGGATTAATTAGAGTACGTATTTAAGTCAACTATTGACGTATGACTATTGACGTCAACTATTCTTGGATTTTGAAATAACTGTGATCAAAGAAGGTAATATTTTAAATAGTTTTAATTACATGCACTACTAATGGTTGCCTCCGGCTCTGCTCATAGTGGCAGCGGCAAATACAGATCCCGTTTCCGCAACTCACAGGACAGAAACGTATAATTTTTTTGCCATTCCCTTATTTTCCTTTGAGATCGATGTCAGCCTTTCATAAACCGCTGTGTCTCAAGACTCTCAAGTGATCTAAGTGGAGGGTGGAGGGAGGATTCGAATTCGTCTTAATGAGCCAAAAAAATTTAGTTTATGTCAATAATTAAAAGATTTGTTGAATACAAATACACGTAAATTTTATAATATTAGATTAGATATTAGTATTACCTACATATCCCAAACCTAGAAATATAATAGTGGCACCAAATATTGAGATGTGCTATGAAATATTTAGATCAAACCTTTCATAACGAAACACCACTATTAAAACGTTTGGCATACACAGATCACATTTATAGTGTTATAATAAAATTGTATCATATCGATTATCGAGCAATATCACTGTTGAGTATTATTCGATTTTAAATGAAATAACAAAGCATTTCGGAACGAATGAAATTTACGTCCATTTGGCAAACCTTAGTATAACCAATGTCAAAAGTGACAATGTTGACAGCAAAGCTATTGGTATCGGTTTTCCGCGTTGATTTGCTCTCTATAATACATTCAACAAGAATTGAATTGATTTGGTTAATTTACAAATGGAGAAAGACCCTTGAAGGAAGAATTCTGTTTTGTTTTATCCGTCTACGGGAAGATCGAACGAAGGTTATCTAATAAAACTGCTACTGACTACTGTTTTGTGGCTTAAATAATAATATAATATAATAATACTCATAAAAATTATAAAGTGAAATAAACTTTACGAGATTGAATCATCGCATAAAATTAGATTCTTGTAGTAAGTTAACATTCATTTTCTTAACTAAATAAAGCTATTTAGGGAATAATAGATAAAGTTGAGGTTAGGCAATGGTCTCAAATAAAAAAACCACTCACATTTCATATAATATGCAATGTGGCAAGAAGGAATTAATATTTGATTTTTTACAGGTTTTCTAGATTTCTAGATTTTATTCTAGAGCACCACAAAGTGGCATACCTTGGTTGCCTCAACTTACTAAAAATCTCCTAGAGGACAGAGAATTTTTATCATAATTATTTAAAAGAATCAAATCTATAATAATGTCACTCAAAAGTTGGGGTTTCTGTGACCTATCTATTCTCAACAACTATGAACTTGACAAACTGCATCACATAGAAAAACTCGGATTTAGCACTGTCGCTATTGACACACATGTTGCTGAAGAAACTTCGGATGAGCCCAAAAAGAAAAAAAGAAAAGGTGAACCTAGAGAAAAGAAAGATTTCATACCGGCTCCATTAGAAATATCTGAAGATATAAAAAAATCAACAAAGCTCAATATCCTTCAAAGGGTGACAATAGAATTTAGTGATTCCAGTATAGCTCATAAAATAAACCAGTCAGAGCACTTAAAAAAATATGACATAATTGCTGTAATCCCTAACACATTACAAGCATTTCAATATGCTTGTGGAGCAATGGACATTGATATTATAACATTTGCACCAGAAAACAGACTTCCGTTTAAAGTTAGCCGCAAACTGTACACGCAAGCCATTGAAAGAGGTATATTCTTTGAGATCATGTACTCACCAGCTATAAGAGATTCAACGGCTAGAAAGAATGTTATAAGTACAGCTCATTCTTACCATGCTATCGGCAAGTCGAGGAACATTATCGTAACTAGCGGTGCTGCAAATTTTATGCATGTGAGAGATGTACATGATGTCATCAATTTAGGATACATTTTCGGACTTAATAGCAATCAAAGTTTAGAAGTTATAAGAAATAATGCAAGGAAACTTATTCTGAAGGCTGAGGGACGTAGGTGCGGGAAGCATTATATGACTGTTAGTAGTTTAAGTGAAAATGATGATAATAAAATTGTAAAAAATTAAGTTTGCTTTATTTTTGTTATGTCTGGTGCTTTTGACAGAAGTATTTATTTATTTATTACATCTTAGGAAAACTTACAGCTAATAATGTAGTGTTAAATACATCATTATGCTAAGAGACGGCCAATTAAAAGTTTTCACTGTTAAGCAGTTCAAATTATGTAGTGAGTATTAGGTAGACAATTTACTTTCACAATATTATATGCAGGCCTAAAATACAAAGGGATGTAGAAGGAAATTAAGTATTGGTCCAATTGACAGCTTCTGTGGCGTGGCGGTAGTGCACGCGACTGCCACGAAGGAGGCGCGGGTTCGATCCCCGCTCACTGCAAATATTTGTATGCATGAATATGGCTATTTGCATTGGTCTGGGTGTTTCTATGTATGTATGTATTAACAAAAAAAAAGTATCTAAGTATATTTATCCGCATTTTAGATTCCATAACACAAGCTAATTAAGCTTACCATGGGTCTAGATAGCGTTGTGTAGATTGTTATGGAATATTTATTTATTTATTTAAAATATCCAATAATTCTGTTTCTGTAGCCAAATAATGCCATGAAAAGATAAGAACCTATAGCTGCTAACTTTGGTATCTTTTCATACATACATATGTATACTCGCGCCTGTAAATCCCCGAAGGGGTAGGCAGAGGTTAGAATTAACACCCACATTTCGCAAACTATAGTTTTCAGTCCCACGTAATAGGGGGCGAGCCTATTGCCGTCTAGCGGGCCCTTTGTCTTGAGCTGTATGTTTACTGTCGGAGAGAGAACTGCCCCATCCTTTAGTGGCCTTCTACACACCCACAGGAATAGATACTCTGCTCCATTGGAAACCAACACGGCATGTTTCTTTAACTTCGGTATCTTTTCCTAAGAGCTCGTACACAAAACTGCGATGCAACGTCGCATCGCAAATATCTGCGAGCTTTCCTCTACGTATCGCAAGAATTTTTAACAGGGAGCTCGCAGATGTGTTTGCGATGCGACGCCGCATCGCAGTTTTGTGTACGAGCCCTAACTCCATATTATTATTGAATATTTCTGGACAGAAGATCCCCAAAACGGGGAAGCCGTCAGACTGAGGGTCACCATGGTAGAATTATTTATATCTGCAATGAAATAAAAATATAATTTATTTTCTCATGGAGGCACTTATTCCTGAGAGTTCTCCTTTAGCTTACCATCAGGCGAGGTGAAGTATATATACTTACTATAGGGGTTCGTGGACAGCCTCTGTGGCATAGCAGTAGTGAACGCGGCCACAGGAGGCGAGGGTTCGATCCCCGCTCAATGCAAATATTTGTATACATATACATGAATATGGGTATTTGCATCGGTCTGGTGGTGCCTCGGAGAGCACGTTAAGCCGTCGGTCCCGGTTGCCATACGAACATCTATGGCAGTCGTAGTCGTAGTTAGAGCCCTCAAAAATCCAACAACTCGTTTAACTGCAATGCTTCGGTATCGACAGGTCAGATGGCAGTCGTTTCACAGAAAATATCGAAGTTCAGCCAAACCTGCAGTTAGACTGGTAAAGCAGACCACAATCCAAGCTGAAAGACTCAGATGCGACCGGGATTAACGCAAAGATGAAGAAGAGGTTCTTGGCTAGGTGGTTACTGAGTAGGTTGTCATTATGCTCTGTCTTAGGATGGGTGTCTATTCTTACGCGTTGAGATACCTCCGTGCGTCCAAGACCACGTTAAACCATCGATCCCAGTAGCCATTTTGTAAAGATCCGTGGCGTTTGTTACAGGTAGTAGAACCCTACAAAGTCCGATAACTTGGAGTAATTATAAAACTACCAGTGGATTGTTATGATCAGATGGCACTTAGTCGCTTCATAAAGAATGTCGTATTTGACAACTTCATAGTTAGATTTGTAGACAACTGAGTTGGGAAGAATGATGAGTTTATTCCATCGAGTCAGTTTATAGGATCACTATAAAATGAACTGAATCAGTGACTCATTCCTATGCCGCACCATAAAGACCTGGAACTCCTTGCCAGCTCACGTGTTTCCTTCTTCTTATACAGTCCCGGGTCCTTTAAGCGGGGCGTGAA
Organism: Eilema sororculum; assembly: GCA_914829495.1. Classification (NCBI taxonomy): domain Eukaryota; kingdom Metazoa; phylum Arthropoda; class Insecta; order Lepidoptera; family Erebidae; genus Eilema; species Eilema sororculum. Next base: position 7,046,783 of record OU618543.1, read on the forward strand.
AAAGCATCTGAAGAGGTCATCAAGCTAAGTGCCGCCATTGTTAACACGGTACGTGTTCATAATGGTGTCCCACTTTCCAGAGACTTAGCTTACCATTAGGCGAGATAAAGTAAAATAAACGTGTCCTTAAAAAAAAGAAATAAATAAGTACTTCAAAGAAACAAGTTTGATTTGTTCGTATATGTGTTCATGTTTTATTCAGACTTTCTATGTTTTTTAAGTAAATTAAGTTCCCGTTCTAACTTTTCAACTGCAGCAGTCGTTACTGTAGGTGTTCGAGAGACATTTAGCGTTACATTTGAAGGTGGCCTCGACGTCGACTCTTCAGGTAATGTGAAGAAATCCGCGACCCATTTGAATCTGAACCAAAATAAATATTCTTTTGAATGACATGTTTTCTGACTGAGCTGATGAGACTGAATAACAGCGTCCGTCGCCTTTTGCGTGTGCACGCATGTTGGCGCCCTTTCGAGCAAATCGTACGTGCCTTTTGCACGAAACAGGCGCCGCGTGTACATGCATTAGCCAACGGCCTAAGAGTGGATGTCACTAATAATAGCTATCGAGATAAATTCCCGTTTTATAGAACGAATGAAGTTTAGCTGAACGAATTTTTATTGGTGATATCCAACCTAAATAGGTACTTAGTAGAAAATATGTTACGATTTTAACTTGTAACATTGTAGCAAGCCTAAAAAGCATTTAAGCAAGTAAGCGATCATGAATTAATAAGCAAAGATGAACTATAGATGTGTATGTTGATATATACAGTCAGCATCAGAAAGATGTTGACTAACAAAGTACTCAAAATGATCTTAATTTCGTTCTTTGACTCCCTTCCAGTTGACTGATTGTTTTGATATTTGGTACGTACCTTTATTTTGGACAATAATGCCATATTAATCAATAAAACAGTATGATTTGCTCCTAATACGAGACGTTTAAGGTTATTTTGAGACTTTGTCATCAAGATATTTGTGACGCTGACTATACACTACCTACTCGACTTTTGATTTTGCACATCGGGAAGAAGATAGCGCAGGGCTACGGGCCGCTTTCAGCAAACCTCTAGCAGGTTCCATTATCAGGTTACGTAGCATTATTGCACTTTTCTGTTACAATATTCTCAGTAGCAGTAGTAGTAATTAAATATGTAACAGTGGAGTCTGTAAAAAGTACCCAAATGGCAAATATTTATGTACATGATAATGATATGCACAATATGTATGTATTTACAAAACGTATGTACTTTTATACACATTCTGGAGCCCATAATTACTAGTCTAGAACGCGAATAAACATAATGCCAATGCGTGATTGGTCCTAGAATTTTTTTATGCCTATTTCTCAGCGAAAATGGGGGTATATAGACAAAGGCACAAAATAAAAAGTACAGAATCAATTTTTATTATGTATTATTTTCAAATGCAATCTCAACGTTTGGTACAAGATATTATAAAATGTATAAAATTCGCACACTAAATATAATTACTATAGTCACATACAACCGAGATTCACACACAAGACTTACATAAGCGACCTATGGTTGTTCTAAGTACATTACAATATAAACTTCATTTATTATTTCTTGTGGTGTAGTATATTTTATTGATAAATGTATGTAGCACCACTCGCGTGAATACATCTACTATATACACATCTAGATCCACTAGATTATATATCGAAACATTATAACTTGTGATCAAACTTTCCTACGATTACATTTATATATTTGCGCGTTAGTAACAATTATGGTAATGAGTACTCGGAAATGTGTTAGCGTGTATTAACAAATCGTGTGCTATGAAACTGCAAGTACCGCTGCAACAGAGATTTAGAAAGACTAGAATGGTTTTTAATTAGCCTCTATATTATCTAAATTAAAATGACACACACCACCTTGTGGTCGATTCGTCGCGTGATAAATCCGAACACACTCTGTGTATGAACTAGCGCTGACATACTGTATGGAACAAGACGTCCACTCCCTCGCGCGTTCTGTCATGTTATGACAACTTGACCAACAAATCTGCTCTTTTGCTTGTGTGCGTAAAGGAGGTGGAGGCGTCGTCATTTTAATTTAGACAAACTACCAAAGATGATAACCGTTCTAAAACACGGCGAGTCGGAATTTATAAAATATCATTTATATTATAATAATCAATTTCATTTATTTTATCTGTAATTTTATAAATCATATAATCAACAATTTAACCACAATGAGATATTATTTTGTAAAAACTTAAGTATATGGGGTCCCAATCAAGATTTTCTTAACCTAACTCAATCTCTCCTGCTAGTCAGAACATCTGCTGATTAACAGATGAAGTTGTAGCGCGAGCTTTTCTCTAAGAGTTGGGAGGTTATACGGTAGTCGCTTCCGCATAAGCCAAGAAGCGTAAGAAGCCGGATCTCAGGCTCCAAAGTAAAAACTTGTGATGAGAATAATACTTGTGATGATCTTGCTAAAAATTAAGCCATGTGAAGTTCAGAACGGTCATCATGTTTGGTACATTTTCTGTGTTTATTTTCATCGCCATTGCAGAGGTTATAGTGTGATGTAATGCATTGAGCAACAAAAGCTTACATAAATCTAATTATTCTAGGATAAAAACAGTCTTCAATGTCTTTTATCATTTATAAATTTAAATTGAAAATAATTATTCCTCAGCGCAAACGAACATACATTGAGACACCGAGATAATAGTGTGGTTTGATACATAATACGGACACCACAATAGTCTCCTAGACAAGTGGCATAATCGTTGGTAGAATAGAATTTACAATGTATGGAATTCGTTATGGTGCGGTCACGTTTTATAGAAACCGCCAGGGTACGTGGGCAACAAATACTTGGCAACGGCCCCGGTAAGAGGAGTAGGCCCAAGAAGTCTTGGCTTGACATCGTATAGGGTGATATAATAGTCTCATAAACATGGACGCCCATGCCGAGGAAAAGCTGGAAGGCGGACCCTGAGCTCTGCGTTGCCTTAGACGCGATTAGGAAAATACTTCTCTATGATGACAAAGAGGAATCAATTTATGGGATGGCATAGTTTTATAACAATCCCATACATTAATAATTATTCTATTCTACTAACGATAGTGCCGCTTGTCTAGAAGGGCACAAATTATAAATTCATGGCAATCTTACACAATTAATTTATTAAAACCTACATGTTGTATATTCACTAGTCACATTTTATTAATTACATAGACGTAACAAAATAATAAATAATCTCCTGCCCTAATCATAACTTTAACAAATTCAGTCTCATTGATAATAAAAAAAAATCGAATTTTATTCTAGCGAGTCTTTCCTCAACAACTTTATAATAATATAAAATTTATAGATAATTATGACACAGATTCGTACATAATAATTAAAGGATATAAATAGGAACCGAAATAATTTGATAGAAAATAAATGCAATATTCTAACTACGCGTTTCTTAGTTAGTCATTTTGTGAATATTACTATTTTTATTTTATTTTGTCACTTTATGACACTTATTAATACGTTTATGTAATTATACTTTTTTATTTTTGTAAAACACAAACTTACTAATTTATAAGTAATAATACGTATATAGTAATGGTCATTCATATTACAGTAGTTCAAACTTTACAAACAATTTATTGGTACTTGACTGTCTAGTCAATTTTTTTTTAATAAATGTCAAAACGGTGAGTTGTATTGATATAAAAAGGTATGACGTCATACCTAGCTACTGTCATATAATTTATTATTAAATGTATACCACTAGACAAGCTGTTTGAAACAAAAAATGTGTCACGGTTTCTGGATGAGGCGGGAATAAGTTTTGAATTTGGAATGGGAAACAAATAAATAAGTTAGTTTTGAAACCTATAAAAAGTTTGTTTGTTTGCGATTTTTCTCGTTACCAATTTTTATATTCTGTCTATCCAGTCTTACCGTGTTGGTTAAAGTACAATAAGGCCACTCCATCTCGTACCCTGGGCGTCCTAGAAACCGACTAATTCCGGCTGTTCTCCATTATCCAGTAAACATACAGTTCATGACTTGCCCGCATGACGGCAATACGCCTACCCTTTCAGGAATTAAAGGCTTATATATGTACAACCAGTCTAGTAGCATACATAAAAATCATTAAGTGTATAATTAAAAATTAATAATGACATCAAAAATAAAAACGGACGTAATTTTACGGTTATTTTACTATATTTTTGTATTAACTATAATAGAATTGTTGATCTGTTGTCGTTAAGTTTTAGTAGGGTATAATATCTCAACTACACAAAATATTTTATATCTATCGGCTAATACGATTAGTTATTTGTGTTTATTATTAGATCGAGTACTGATGGAAAGGCGAGTATGAGAATCAGATGCATGTCAAAACAGCTAATAGTACATCTTTGGTGTACAACTTGGAATATTAGTGTACAGCTTGGAATGTAACTTTAGTGTAGCTTAGAAATATTTTAACTAAAATTACTAGTAAGCTAAATTGCGTGTCTAGAAGTGGGTTTATATCACATCGGTAGTATATTGCCCAGAATTCGAAAGAATGATCTCTCGATCGTAAAGCCGACTTCTTAATCACTAAGCTACTAACGTACTAAAGTCAAGTGTCTAATAAGTAGGTAAGTCTTTTATATTGTACACAGCTCATTAGAATATAAGTAAATAGCTGCCCGCTGTGTACATTTTTTGTACACACTCGCAATATATTCTTTAGTGTACACTATTTACTTTTTTTAATAAACTAATCTGTATTGACACTAAACCTGATGCTCATATTACACCTTTATGGTAGTAATATAAAGGTTATACAGGATGAGTTTTTGATGGTAGTACTGACTTAAGCTGTGTGACTTAACTATAGGAATATGTCTTTATTGAATGATAATCACAGCCTAGAAGCTTATATAGAAAAAGAAATTGTTCAAGGTTTCTATTCGAGTCTTGTAGCGATATTAGTTCGAAGAGCTTATCATAGTTTAGTGTTCATATAAAGAAATTACGACACAAAATTGAAGTGTTCACATAGTTTAAAATTAATCTAACTCACCCTGTATATCTGCATATTTAAGTATTTACCTTACACGTTTGAACACAAAAAAAAAACGATCATAGTTCGTACGAATTAAAAAAAACATGGCGAACAAACGTTCAGTTGTTGAGAAAAGAGACACAATGCGCGACAGTGTTGACGTTTTCCACCAACCTGTTGTACAGTTCCCGGCGCACACTGGCCGTGAACTTGCTGACGAGACACAGTGTCACTGCGCCCGCGAATATGGCATTATATAACAGCACGAGTTTGAAGTTGCCCAACCATTCTATCCGGCCGAACTCGCCTAACAAATCGAAGTTTGTGATACCTGGAGGACAAACAGATACACATTCAAATAATGTCATAATTAAGTTAATTCTATTGAAATGGCGGAAAGATATACTTCTTTTTTGTTTTTTTTACACATATAATTAGAACACTTGTACTTTTTCCACAGTATTTATTATATTGAACCTGACCGGTTACGCCTTATGGCATTCTCAAAAGTTTACATTAAGCAAAGGTTTTGGTGTAGTGCCTTCAATCAACAGTATAAATAATATGTTTTTTGTGTAGGAACACCTCCTAGTTTTCATATCACCGGAACCAATGATGAGTTGGGTATGTTGGACTCCAGCCGAAAACAACTGTACGGTGTTTCGTCGCACCAACCTGCTAAAAAGGATATCCCAGAGACCTCAACTGGTTTTGGCCACCAAGGTCTCGGTATTTGATCCAGATACAACTATATTTTTTGAACTGTATGACATCTATCCACTATATCCATGATCTTCGGAGCTCAAGCACCTCCACCTGGTACAGCCGATTCGCTGGTTGACGGATGAGTCTGTAACCTTTAGATTACAAATGAGACACTGGCAACCGAGCGGAGCTTCTATTATGCCATTAAAGATAGCAATGGGTTACCATGACCTAGACCCATGTGTGCATCACCAGGGGTGTCACACTTTCACTGCTGACCCTGTAAAAATCTTCTAATGCTCTTAAAGAACGCCATATTTAGTCACTTGAAAAACCACAGCGTTCCTTTTTTTTCGTGCGGAAATCCCCTAGGATACCTCCCCTGCCAGAGCCGGAAGGAGAGGTTATGTCGGACTCGAAGCGACTAAAACTGCACGCTGACTGAGGGTCGTAGTAAAAAAAAAAGGCCGGAGATCAGGTTGTCATCGACATATCCCTCTCACAACAGTGTCCCAGTGCGCACTGTTACCAGTCGTAATGTGTAAGGATGAACTGACCATGAAACTATACCTCGTGTCAAATGGATTGGGAATAAAGTTCATTGACCGAGTTGACCTTGCGACCAGTTACTTAGGGGTTATAAACATTTTTCACACCGTATCGAAACTGCAGTGCCACGTGGCGTTCGCTTGAACCTTTATGTTTGTTACACAAAAATTACTACTTAATATTCTCTATCGACCTGACACGGCCTAGAGCTTCATCCATGTTACTACCCGGGCGCGATAACTAGCTGGCTCGAAACTCAACCCTCCTCCCGCAACCCCGCGCGAGACCCCGCTCTCGTCCTTCAGTAGCGTTAGCATCGCTGTTACTGTTGCACGTAATCTTCTTTGAGTTTCGGAGCCATTCGTTTGCTGTTATAGTAGTACCACAGTCTAACGATTCATACTACATACAGTCGGTCAACGAAGCCGTCTAGACAGAGCAATCGTGCGGGGGGAGAGGGGTGGTGGGGTACGGGGTATTACTCGGTACGCCCATACATTTTACTCGGTACTAAGGATTCAGGGCTGTCTCATTTTTGTAATCACACTAATCACGTGATTTTTTTTCAAGGCTCGTTTTGTTTGTTAAAATTGTTTTTTTTTTTCGTTTTCTATATTTAGCTATCCAAGATGGCGGACACGAAATTTTCACAAAAATCGATATGGGAATCTTTTTCAGGGTTTTAAGGGTCGCTGATTGCGAATATAACATCCATTTCGCGATCCAAGATGGCGGACTCGAAATTTTTACCAAAATCGATATGGGTATCGTTTTCAGGGTTTTTGGGGTCGCTGATTGGGAATATAACATCCATTTGGTGATCCAAGATGGCGGACTCGAAATTTTCACTAAAATCGATATGGGTATCGTTTTCAGGATTTTTGGGGTCGCTGATTGTGAATATAACATCCATTTGGTGATCCAAGATGGCGGACTCAAAATTTTCACTAAAATCGATATGGGTATCGTTTTCAGGGTTTTTGGGGTCGCTGATTGCGAATATAACATCCATTTCGCGATCCAAGATGGCGGACTCGAAATTTTTACCAAAATCGATATGGGTATCGTTTTCAGGGTTTTTGGGGTCGCTGATTGCGAATATAACATCCATTTGGTGATCCAAGATGGCGGACTCGAAATTTTCACTAAAATCGATATGGGTATCGTTTTCAGGGTTTTTGGGGTCGCTGATTGCGAATATAACATCCATTTGGTGATCCAAGATGGCGAACTCGAAATTTTCACTAAAATCGATATGGGTATCGTTTTCAGGGTTTTTGGGGTCACTGGTCGCGAATATAACATCCATTTGGTGATCCAAGATGGCGGACTCGAAATTTTTACTAAAATCGATACGGGTATCGTTTTCAAGGTTTTCGGGGTTGCTGATTACGAATATGTTATTCATGTAGCAACCCCAGATGACTGGATGGATGATATATTCGTAATTAGCAACTCTGAAAACTGGGCGAAATGTGGGTGCTAGCACCTCTGCCTACCCCATCGGGGAACACAGGCGTGAGTTTATGTTATGTTATGAAAATCTCCAAAACGATGCTCATGTTGACTTTGTGGGAAATTTCAAGCCCGCCATCTTGGATCGCTAAATGGATTTTATTATACGTAATTAGTCACCCCGAAAACCTCGATTTGTTTTTTTTTTTTTTAATTTCAAGTCCGTCATCTTTGATCGTCGGTAACATGGTCGTCAAGCCCGATAGCAGACAATTGCCGGCAGGCAATCATACGATGGGAAACTGTCGACTCCCAACTGATCGTGTGTAGCCGCAAAACTGACAGTAGGGCATGGCCACCAGGCCAAAATCGCTTTCGTGTGTGGGCGCTGTCGACTTAGGACTGCAGGCCGCCCGATACGATTTGAAACTGCAGGCGAACTGATCGTGGATAGGCTCCTTAAGAATATATCATCAATTTAGCGATCCCGGCGATTAGCGAAATTCGAATTCGAATCCGAATCCAACCCCGAACCCGAACCCGAATCAAGTCCAAATTCAAGTCGGAATCGAAATAGAAATTCGAAATCGAAAACGAAATCGAATTTGAAACCGAAATCGAAATCAAAACGAAAATCCAAAAACTCAGACTTAAAATATTACGTTTGCTTGATCATAATTGGTTGAGTAGAACCGGAGATATAACCAAAAGTCGCAATAGCCGACATCCATGCGAGCGGAGCCGCGGGCGTCACCTAGTAATATAAATTAGCGTGAGTTGATGTGCCTTGACAGAACAAAGAGAACGAATAGGAGTTATATATAGAATATTACAGAAAAATTATATATAAAAACTGAAGTGACAACCCTGACAAAACTGCAAAAGGCGGCATTTCCGCAAACATCAAACGCGATGAACTACTGTAAGATCTCTCGTTATACTGTGGTAGTACTTTAAACAAACGTCATATATGCCAGGTGTCAAGTTATCGCGTCCGGGTAGTAAGGCAGATCTGCTAATAGGTACTTACCCAGCATCTTGACGAGTAGTGGATGTGCGGTGGAGTATGCGAGCAAGAGTGCGCAATGCGCAATAATGCGCGTGAGTGGCGTCCTTCTGGCGCGCGGTAACACGCGGAGGGCGCTCATCGGCGTGCTCAGCCCTGTGAGGGAGGCCGCGTACAGGTACACGATGAGGAACGCCTCTAGCACCGCCCCTGCGCACCCCAGCTTTGAGAGTGATGCTATGCCCAGGGTGAATTGCTGGAAGATTATATTACATCACTGTACATGTGTGGTGTGATGAGTGCAGTAGAGTATAATATACTGGGTGATTTTATAGTTCTTTCGGATAAAAAGAATTAGTGCACAGTTTCGATAGCAAAATCATCTGGTTAGTATCAATATGCCGGAACAAAAATTACATCCTCGAAAGAGATGGTCCTGGGTCTGTCGGGGTGCGAGAGATATGTTTTGGCAATCTCACCTCCGGCAACCAAGGACCCAAGGCGGCGTGCGTTTTAGTCGGTTCGAGTCCGACATAACCACCTCCACCGGCTCCGTGGTGATTTATCGCACGATAAAAAAAAACCTCCATAAGTACATTATTCCTTTCTCCTGAACATTATTCCCAAACATTATTTAAAGAAAATCTTTTATTGCCAATTTAATACTTCCAGGCAATTTTGCTGTCGAAACTGTAGACAAAATCTTTTTAAACGAAACTACAATACAATCACGGGGTATAAAAGTTCCAAGATACTTTGCATTACGCTATCTAGATAGATATTACGCTAAGCTTACGGTAAAAAGTAAGCGTAGCTTAAGTAGCTTGTTTTATGAGTTCTAAAACGCGGTGGTTCTTAGATTTTACACATATACATATTTTCATAGAAACATTGCTGTACACATGCATGTGTAATTGTAATCACAATAAATAAGATTAGAATGAATACTTTAGAGGAAGAAGGTCAAGCAGATAGTGATAATTTATACGTTAAATTTCAATAGCTAATAGTGTATTCACACTTAATGCCGGGTACATACCAAACAAACGAACGCGTATGAAACAGGTTCTCGTGTGACGATCTTTACTTCATAATGTCACGTTCGCCAGTGCATAGTTCAAAAATACAATCGGGTATCCTACTGACTAGTCCAATTATTTACTTTTTACTAAACGTCAAAACGATAAGTTATTTAATGACGTCATATAATGTGATAGTCAAATCAATTACTATTAGATGTTGGCTGGATGATTAAAAATAAGTAAATAAAAACTATAAAATAAAAAACGACGTAATTTTTACCGCTCTTTTACCATTACCATAATTTTTTTAACTATAAAACAATATAGTCGCGTTAGCAAAACTAAAATCATTACAAGGGAAGAGAATTAGAACAACTACCAGTGCACCCGATCGTTCCAATTAACTTTGAACTTTATTGTTACGATGTTAAAGTCTAAATTAAATTAAATGAATATAATACCCAATTAGTTTGCGTTCATTTGGTGGGTGTATACCAGGACGTTATGGGATTATTACAAAGCAATTGTACAATCAGCGTGCGAATCAATGATACAACATTCACATGACCTTGATCTGCATAAATATTTCAATCGCGCACTGATCAAGGCGGATTCACCTATTTCATTGTGTGTTTCTAGGTGCCTATTTTTTGTATAAGATAATTGAACATGCATATAACTTGATTTTAACCAAAAAAATCTATCATACGTTATTATCATAGGTCGGAATTAGGTTGAGGTATTTATGTACTTGCATGGAAATGTTGATATTAATGTGGGTCTTCCTGGATTTTCTGAATGTCAAACTCGTGCGGCCAACCATGGGACCATGGTATATTACGAAGAATCATAATATTTCTTTTTATTCAGGACAAGTCAATTTGACTTCACCTCGCCTGTTATGTTAAGCTTAAGGCAAAGTCGCGGAAAGTGGGTCACCATCGTACAAATGTACCATGTTAACAGTGGTGGCACTCAGCTTGACGGCCTCATTAGATGCCTTTTCACGCCCCGCTTCATTCAGGCATGCAGGATTCTTAAATCACGGTCTTTTTCTGCTTATTAGTTTATTAATTTCGAGATTCGAGGCATATTCTTTTTTCCACATTGCATGAAATCAGTGTAAGTATATAGGTAAATAACTCTACCTAATTCCGACTTATGCTTATAAAACAAAATCACAAAGTATAACAATTAAGCAATATTTATACAGGCTTATAGAAGACTTTGCATAGTTTGTACAGTTTGACAAAAAAAAGCAAAAAATTTAATATTTTTTAATTGGTGTGAACCAGGAACTAGAATCGTGGCTTTTTACAATAATTACAAAACTTGAAAAATCCAAATAGGACAGGTAAAGTTTTGAATTCCAATCTAATAAAGGCTGTCTACACACTAAAACCGCCTTCCAAAAAACCAGTGGACACGTCCGTAACTTAAGTGATTAAAGAGTTGGCCTTATGAACGAGGGGTCCCAGGACCCGAAGGGGGCCATCTCGAAAGAGATGGTCCTGGGTCTGCCCGGGTGCGAGAGATATGCTTTCGGCAATCTCACCACCGGCAACCAAAAACCCAAGACGGCGTGCGTTTTGGTCGGTTCGAGTCCGACATAACCACCTCCACCGGCGCCGTGTGGATTTTTCGCACGACAATAAAAAGATCTCATCCTGGCCATTACACTACTGACATGAACCCATTCCCTATTTTAGATTATCTAATGGGCTTAACGGGAAACTGGTAGTATCCGTTACCGACTCTTAAAAAAAACCAGCGACTACAGAAATTCGCATCGAGTTTTGTAATCTTGTGTTAAAATGATGAGATTATTGGCCTTACCCTGCGGCTCAGAGGTGTAAATAGCTTAAGCAAGTGTAATCGCTTACCCGTGTGCTAAGCGGCAAAGCTTTGATCCCAATAAGCAGTTCGAGCGTGTTCTGCAGCACCATGAGCACCGTGATTGTGGTGAGCGCGAGCAGCAGAAGCATCGCAAGGGGGTACACCACGTTGCGCTGGAGAGATGACGTCTTGCGCTGGCTCTCCACTTCCTGGCGATAGGAAGGATTGGTTAGTCACACATCTGAAACGAAAAGACGCTGTAGCAGAACGGAACAGCTGGTCGTCAATCCCTCTAGAGCAAAGCCAACGAAGTGAGAGAAAAAAGGTAAACAATGTTTCAGCGGTTCCAAACTTTTTTTTTTGAAAATGATTACGTATCACTTCAAGCGCGTTCCAGACAGGAATGAAATTGTTCGTAAGATGGCGGACCTGACAGTGTAGAACTGCAGTGCTGTCCTGTACTACGAAACACGCAACGACAGCTGTCGCTCGGCCCTTGTCGCGTACGTGTGATATGTGCGACAAGGACAGAGAAAATAATCGCCAGTTATCGCAACGTAACTCAGTAATGGTCGCTTTGTTTACCTTTTTTCTCTCGTCTCGTTAGCTTTACTTTAATCAACTTTAGTGGCAATTCGTTGGCATATGGTAGAATTGATATGACTTTTGATGTTTATGACTGTCATCAACGTATGTCGATCCCATACATAGATCAATCTATTTATTTATTTGTTTCTAAACTTTATGCACAGTTGTACTTGTACAAAGACGGACTTATGCCAAACGCATTATCTGCCAGTCTACCTTACGGTGATGCAGAGATACATTAAGTTAAATACAAGCAGAAGAATGAACTATTTACTGAAATCTATTAACCTATTATATTCCACAAACACTTTGCCACTTATCTTGTCTAGAGGGGCAATTGAATTTACAACCTAAAACCCCTTATATTTTAAAATTTTGTAGGAATGTTTGTCTGTCTTTGTATCTGTTTGACTTGGCTAATCTTAGAATCGGCTAGGATAGATTTGGCAGGATAGTGGCTGTGTAGGTATATGATAGTTAATGTTATAAGTCGTAACATGGATTACTTATATTTTAGAAAAAGAATTGGAATTCCATTCGGTCTAAAAAAAGTTGAAAGCCAAAGTCTATGCGGACGAAGTCACGGACTCAGCTAATACCTAGTACAAAATAGCCTTTTTATCTTATTATAGAGATACCTATGTACAATACAATTCAAGCCGCGACCCGCCAAGCGTGATCACCAATCCGTAATATTTACAATTCAAACGTTATGCAAATATTATAAACAATAGCAAACAGGTAACTATGCGTAACGAAATGCGAATCTCCACGAGGTTAACAAGCACCTCAAGAAGATTCGACTAATTAAAACAATGACCTCGTTAACCTTGCAGGTGGCGGCTCCAGGAAAAGATAGTTAGTTTTACACTTGTATAATTCATAAAGCAAGTCATGTATTAGGTAATAGTGATACAGGATTTTATACAATCTAGTGTTCATTAATCATTACAAAAAAAACACCTTTTAGCGAAATTTTCAAAATGACATTCAAAACGTCAATAAAAAATAAATTTAAAAGACTAGTTTAGCAAATGGACCACCGGGTTCGAAACGCGGCACACACCTGAGAAGACACCGGCAAGAAACTCAGCGGGCATTTTTTTAGCGACAGGGGGAAAGAGACCCTAGGTCAGCCAAGGTGCGAAGTATATGTTTTAGGCAATTGTATTTTACACCTCGGCATCTGAAGACTCAAGACGGGGTTTTAATTAGATGGGGTACTAGTCAGTTTGAGTCTTGACATAACCGCACCTGCCGGGTGGGTAAGGTGTAGAAAGATGGCTTCGGGCTCCTAAGTGCGAGCTTTGCATCCCGATGAATAGACTTCTTAGTAAGGAAGCTGGAGTAAAATACTATGAGAATACGTACAGTCGACAAAAGAGATGTGGTTGTACCTTTACATACAACTTTATATTAAGTGGAACCGTATCTTCTTGTTGACTGTACCTAAAAGGATGAAGCGCTTTCCCAGTATACAAAAAATTAAATTTGCATAATTGTTTGCCAATTTCCTATCGGAAACAAAATTACTACACGAAGTACATTATTATACCTAGTTTTTCGTAGTTAGAAATTAGCGTTTCAAGGATGCTTTCAAAAACTGAAATGCAATTTGTGTAGTAAATCCATATGAAAACCTTTTTCAATCAATCTAAAAATCGATATAAAATGATTTAAGCAAGAATATATCACTGTGTATTTCCGTTTTTGTCCTAATCCTAACTTCGTACTACTACTAAGAATATCCTGTTTATTTTTATATGAATTGGAGGATTTCTTTTATAGATTACACCTCTAAACTTCGTTAGTAGACCTACACGTACACACCGGCCCAAAGAGGTAAGACTGAAAGATCGACCTGGCGAAATGTTTTTGTCTGCTACGTTGCATGTGTTACCAACTACCACGGCCACATAATTAAAAAAAGAATAGTATAGAAGATATACCTAAGAATTTCACGCACAATGACACAAAAAGCAGGCTAAATGCGGACAAAAGAGTCCCTAACCTATTGCTCGAGCTATGTATCTTGGACCTAAATCGCGATGGTAATTTGTTTGCGCAATTGTTTTATAATAATCTATACTTGGTGAATTTAAACTTCTTCACATCAGGAGCACCCCGTGCTATCTTCAAAACACACCCAAGAAACGTGTATTGTGTGTATAGAGCACATTTTGAACACATTTTAGGTTCAAGATATATGAATCGAGCAATAACACTAAAGAATTCTGTTTCCAGAATCTACTTCACCTTGTCAGTCATCAATGAGGTAATACTAAAACACGTAGCCAAACTATACCTCACCACGTAAGTGTTCTCACAAATTATAGAATCGACGTAAATGTGTACATGATTTCAATTTCATTCCGATACGGTTTGCCAGGTCGTTGACGTGTTTATCGCGATGGAACACTTATTCAAGATTCAATTCAATTCGAGCGTGATTTATTACACTTTATGTATTATTATGGTGACTTTGACGACAAAATTATGAAGTTATAAAAGAAGTACTAGCTTTTATCAGCTCCACGTCTATATTGCAGTTAGAATCAATGCTGCAAATCAAAGCATCTGCTAGATGGTACAGCTGTCGATCAAAGGACGCGACTTTGGTAGAGGATTTTATCTCGAAGTTGGAAGATCAGACGGTATCGTGACCCAAATTGCTGATATAAGCCTCGGGAGCATCATCAAAACGGCCTCACGATAACTCGGGAGTCTTGATCAAGGTGTAACTGATGTTCACGCCGGTTCAGACATATTACAGAATCTGTAAGAATCTGCTCAAGCGTAGAACTATTCTTATATTCTGTATACTTATTTTATGCTCTCGCCAGGGCACAGACCTCGAGCTTGGAAGCCCCAGTTGCTGGGCTCATCGCTAACATGATGGGGATGAAACGAGTTATCAAAAGTACCCACCTTCCTCATAGCCACTACTCTCTTCAACCTATCATTAAGTCCAGCTTGTAAGGCGCCGTTTCTCAGCCGGAGCAAGGGCGTCTCCTTGCCACGCAGCATGGACTGCTGGCTGTCCTTCGATATCGAGACATCTGCGTCCACTGGTGCTGATACGTCACCGCGATCAGGGTACATGGGCTCGGGGGATATGTAGCCCACTCCTGGAAAAAGACAGAATATGTATATTAATAAATTTCCATACGCTCTTTTTCATCCTTATTCGGAGTTCAGGATTTGCTTTATTTATTTACTAAACGAGCCACCGGTTTCGCCCATGGCATACTTCGAAAGCATACTTTTAAGCATACCTTGATGATAATAGACTATAACCTTCTTCGGAAAACGGAATGCCGACACAAAAATATTTTTTCAATTCGAAGCAGTGGTTCCTGAGATTTGCACGTTTAACCAAATAAACTCTTCAGCTTTATAATATCACTAGCTGACCCCGCGAACTTTGTACCGCCAATTATTTTCCACCCGCGTGGCGTCAGATCCCGTTCCCGCTGCACCCTCTACTATATCAAGCATGTATTATACAGATAAACCTTCCTCTTGAATTACTCTATCTATTAAAAGAAACCGCATCAAAATCCGTATCATGGTTTTAAAGGTATAAGCATACATAGGGACGGACAGACGGGGAAAGCGACTTTGCTTTATACTATATATATGTACAGTCAACAAAGGAGATATGGTTGCACCTTGACATACAACTTTATATGAAAAAGTGGTACCTTATCTCCTTTGTCGACTGTACATAGTGAAGTATCGATTCAACTTTATGAACAAATACATAGATATATTTAACGCCACGAGCATTCTCCACCAGTCAACCAACTATAAGATTCCCAGTCGGTCTAATGTCCAGTGCGTGATTTGCGTGTGATGAGGTTGAAATACTGGTATAATTATATTATCTCGTTACGATGTCTATTACGTATATTATACGCGGGTAATAATCTATTATAATATATAGTTGAACCTAACACTTGTAATCTATTAATGTAATGAATTCATTATAGCTATTGTACCTACATTTTTCAGGTCAAATGACTCAATATTCAAATGTAATGGATGTCTGAACATAACCGTTTTATAATATTAAAAATATTTTTTTTTTTGATGGTCTACTAAACTTTACCAACAACTTGTTATCGAGAATAAATAGTTTTGTGTTCAACATTATTGAGTACAAATAGATTAAGCTCATATATTATTCAAAGAATGTGTCGACCTACACTTAAAATAGACTAATTAATTGATATCTTCTATCATATACAACTTTTCTAGATAAAACTTTTAACATATGCGTGTATCTACCTATTTCTAACAAATTACAGAAAAGAAGTACGAAATTTCATATCATGTATGTCAAATTTCGTGCTTCGTACTTTAAAATGTCGGACTTTCATTTAAATTCCTTTTGTTTTGTCGCGTCAGAAGCAATATTTCTAAAAATCATTCCTTGCCGTGAATGTATGACAGTCTCTGTGGCGTGGCGGTAGTGCACCCGACTGCCACGTAGGAGGTGTGGGTTCGATTCCCGCTCAGTGCAAATATTTGTATGCATGAATATGGCTATTTGCATTGGTCTGGGTGTTTCTATGTATAATATTTATGTATATACAAAAAAAAGTATATAAGTACGTTTATCCGCACTCTAGATTCCATAACACAAGCTATAAAAGCTTACCATGGGTCTAGATAGCGTTGTGTAGAATGTTGTGGAATATTAATGTTTACCACACAGTATTTAATGAGTCGTTAGACTGTGGTTTACCATGCAAAACATAACTGCCACAATTTCGAATAGCCCCAGCAGTTTAGACCCTGCGTAGAGTAGTCAGTCACGTAGGACAAGTAGGTAATTATATATGTACAGATGTATAGATAATAACATAACAAGGGTACACTGTGACAGTAGGTTAAAGGGGAGGAGAGAGGTCTCCTTGGGTCACCCCAAGTATACCTAAGTCTATTTTACATACCAAATTCCAACGTTATTTTACAAGCGTTTGTAACTTACTATGCTAATATATTTTTTATGAAGGTCAAAGTATAAAACCACATGTTATTTTACTGTGTTGAGTTCTTCCATGTTTGTTTGTTTTGATGAAAAATGTTAAGGTATGATTCCGAAGCACATATAAAATATTGTAGTACCTATTTAGAAATATAATGTATAGTTTAAAGCCTTTGAGAGCGCCGTGAGGAGAAACCGGTCACGTTCAAAAAAAAAACTGGGGAATAGTACAAGTGCATTATTTTAAAGTAGTTCCATTAATCTCCAGTACGAACAGTTTAAAAAAAAATTACTTACTTTTTATGTTGCAGTGATTATTAAATACACATTATCTTTGAAAAACATGAATCCAGAAAGTGTACCTGCCATTTATCATTTGCATACACACTTTCACAATATGTTTACGATGGAGAAAGGTTCAATCTGTGAGTGTAGTTTTCACTTGATTGCGAAAAATGACGACAATTTGCATAAAAATATTGTTATTTTTACCTGTTTAGATACCTGTTTCCCAAAAATAAATACTACATAACGTTGTTTCTTTGGTGATTTAACAGTAAATGTAACTATTCGAGTTTATTGCATACAAAATACTTAAATTATGGTAAGCTGAGAAAATTGCCGCGCATAATTATACAAAAATAGAACCGGTTAGCTATTTTTATTTTGATGCATAATGTTGTCAATTTAATTTCTGTTTTGGGAGGTTATTCCTTTAGGTCGAGCAAGGCTACTTGTCTAAATGGTATATGGTCACTTTCCTGATATAACTTCTTTCCTAATACTATTATTTTTACTTAATTAACGTTAACTATCAGTTTAGTTTTAGTGATAGGTAGGCACCGCCAGATTGTTATTCTTTCAGGAATGATACCTAAATTGTGGATATATATGTTTGAAAGGCTACGTACCCGCTCGACCTCCAAGATTCTACCCTCTCACAAAAGTACCTACTGGACCTCACTTTTAGGTCCCACTGGACCTCCTTCAAAATATAATAATTAATGTGCCCACTGGACCTCTTTTTCAGTGCCCACTGGACCTTCAAAATTAAATCAAATAAAGCAAAACCTGGTCTGAATAAAAAAGTCATCCACTTTCGAGATATTAATGTATCCATACTAATATTATAAATGCGAAAGTAACTCTGTCTGTCTGTCTGTTACGCTTTCACCACTGAACCGATTTTAATGAAATTTGGCATAGGGATATATTAGACCATGAGAAAGGACATAGGCTATGTTTGGTCGCGATAACCGACATCCACGCGGGCGGAGCCGCGGGCAAAAGCTAGTAAACAATATTCAAGAATTTCTAGTTTTATAGTATCAAATTAATAAATTACCCAAACTAGTGTCTAACTTATTTTGGTTGGTGTTATAATCACCATAATAATATTATCAGTATCACAGATATTATTCTGATAGAGTGACTAACATAATATTTAAATTATAAACATTTTAAACTATTTAATAGTCATACCACAGATGAATAATATTATAAACAAAACATAGAAGAGAATATATTTATAAACATAGGCATTGTTAGCTAGATTGTGTTGGAGATAGTTTCCGCGTCTGTCTGTGTCATAAGTAGTAAAACTTTATGGAATGACTAAACGCAATAATAGAAGAATATAATAGAATAGACTAGACTATATATGGAATTGGCATTAGTTTACGACTGTCATAAAAGTTTGGAATACGTGTCATTCCATTTATAATTCTATTCTACTAACGATTGCACCACTTATCTAGGGGGCAGGTCTTGATTGTAATGAGGTCCCCATAAAGAGCTTATTAATAATATTTTATTAGATTTACTGTAAGCGTAAACTGAGTATATATACTATTTATACTGGTAATTGATGTCACTTGGTGGAATTCATTGTTACACATAATGAGAAACCTTGTACATTTTCCACAGTATTTATTGCATTGAAAAGGATTACATTTAGCAAAGGTTTTGGATGTGATGAGTATATAAATCTTGAAAGTTGAATTTAACCAATTCTTAAACTTCCGTATCGACTTGTAGTGCATATTTTTTCATATCCCAGCTTTACACATTATTTTTCCTTTTTAAAAAAGAAATATTAGAATCGAAATTACTAATATTCCCTGTAACCCCTCCAGCTAAGCTAAATAGCTTGTGTTAGGAGTGGGTTCAGGTTTCGAACCCGGGACCTTTTGATCGTAAGGCCGACTTCTTAACCACTAAGCTACGGGAGTAATTATGGGGCATTATGGGCATTACCACCATATTCTCTTTTCTTTTCGAGAAAATACAAGTAAAGGATACTGACATCCTGAATATCATTGACATCAGAAGTGATCTGAATAACAATGTTTTGACCACCAGGTATGCTCAGACCGTACAAAGTGGTAAGTCCTAGTTGGAAGGCGATGCCTATACTCCAAGATGAAGTCCACTGGGACACAAGATACGTCGATGCTGTAATTTCGATAACAATTTGATAACAATTTTGCTTCATTACAAGACCTGAGTTAAATTGAAGATACGTATGTGGAGAATAAATTGTCTGTAGCCTTGAAACTAGTTAGCAGGACTCAATTCCATATAGGTACATCATATATGGTCTTAAACTGCTTCTAATTGGTCATCTGTTATGTCACTACTTTTTTGTTACACGCTGTAATTACAAGGTGATATGCCTTATTACATTATTATAATAACTCAGCTATAAACCTGTAAATGTAATGAAAAAAAAACACATTTACGTCATGAATAATATTGAATGTAATTTCTTATTTTCATGACTCCACTAGAACACTAGTATTTTGCGATCCACATAATCAGTACCTATCTAGATATAAATCATATAATATGTACATTTTAAATTCGTAAATAAGAGAAACGAATTATTATTTAGCTAACAAATTATCTCAACAACGAATAAACATTATAAATTAAATGAAGTTCTGTACACAGATGGTACAACATTAATATTAATTGATAAGTTAATAGGACCGAGAATAGATTCCTGTGATATGCACATAGTAACAAATGATCCAAATGACCTAGTTCAATTGATGTCATCATATCATATCCTTCACTAAGATAGAGGTCACTAGATTTAGCGACGTCTCCGAGTTCATAAGTTGTGAGTTTTCACAAGGGTGTATTTTGTTTATTCAACGCAATCAAAGGCTTTGGAGAAATCGCTGAATAAGTTTCAGGTGTAACAGTTCTGTAGTATAAAAAATCTGGATTATAATGTTCCAAAACGTTTTGATTCAACTAGGCATATTGATAACGAATCTAAGCAGCGCTATCTAAACCAGTAAGCATAACTCCTAAAGCCTATGCTTGCGCCACTGAAAACTGGTCTGAACACAATGTCTCTTGCAATCGGTAAGGTATGCTAATTTGCATCGAATATTTCCACGTCAGATAAAACAAACAGTCTTATTGTAATAACATTCCGTACAACGTACAAACAGTATCTTGATTAACCAACGTTTATACGATAATAGAATCATAATTGTGTTGCCGGTAGTCTATTGATGCGTATTTGTATTTATGGTACGAAAACAGAACTGAATCATACCTAGTTTAACAGTATGTTTACTGTTCAAAATTATCAAAGATTAATACAGCATTATGGAAAGAAATTACGATACAAATGCATTGCCATTCCGATTGTATTATAATATTTTTCCAAAGAAGAAACTCCACTCCCATATAAACATGGACTTCAGGTCCTTTATGAGCACGGGACTGGACGTGATGGTTGGGATCTTCCGTCATCTTAGACAGGGTTAGGGCGCGTCGTGTTTCTGCGCACACTCCTCTATAGTGGAAGACGATTTTGACCGCTAACAACATGTCGGGCAGACAACAACGTGTCTAACATACGTGACCCCCAACATAGCCAATGCATCCAAGGCAGGCTAGGTTTCCAAGGCAGGTCGGGGTCTCTGGTATACCTTTTCTAGTGCCCAACAAGTCAATGTGACGAAACACCGTCCGGTTATAATCGGTCCGAGTCCGGCTACACACACATCTCATCGATGGCTCCAATAAGGTGAAGCTAGAGGAGATTGCAAAACTAAAAATGGATTATTATGGGAGCGGATTCCCAGGCTCCAAAGTGCAAGCTTAACATGTAAACGGAATTGGTTCTCGGATAAAGAAGACTATTGAATGTTTAACAATAAATATTATTCGTTGTCGCTAGGTATGTAAGTAATTCGAGTTGTAAAAGTAGTTAGAAGCGTGTTTAGCCGTTTGTGTAAACATACCACGAATTATTATTGTCATCAGAAGTATGCCATAATGGCTGCTGATGAGAGCTATTTAGAAACGGCATCCAACATCACAATCGCAGAATGTTTCGACTTTAAAAACGAAAGTTATGATTTATGACATATGTACATAGATATTTGTTATTTGAAAAACTAACGGATTTTTTTTAAAGAATATTAGAACCGAAGTTACTAATATTCCCTCTAACCCCTCCAACTACTAAGCTAAATTGCTTGTGCTATGAGTGCGTTCTCTTCGGTAGTGTAATGGCCAGGATAGAAACCCGAGACCCCTCGGTAAGGCCGACTCCTTAACCACTAAGCTACCAATTCGTTTAATATCCACAGCACAATAGTAATTATTACATAAAATTGCATTGAAATTATTATAATTAACTGTTATTGTAAAATTTATATAAAACTTTAGTAAAGTTTTTTGTATTTATATTTAACACCTAATCAGACCTTTCGGCCGTCTGTTCGGGTTTCTTCAAATTTATCCCAGTTTTAGACCGTGGAGCGTCCGAAAGTGGCTCACTAATGCTTTTTGTTCTAGGAGACTCCTGATTAGTAGGAAGCTAAGCAATAAAAAAGCTGCATGGAAAAATATGTGCAAGAATGTATGTATAGCCTATGTGGGCAAAAATATTCCCCGTAACCTCATCTTGGACATTTGGTGAAACTGAGTTTTTGTCCGGTTTTGTCCGGCGTTAGCATTTCAGATGATGACAGCCTTAAAAACACCCGAACTTGAAAAAAAAATGAAAATAGAACAAGCAAAGGAAGGAAGATCATGATTACAAAATGGAATATCTTGTTACCACCACGAATTGCTCGATGCTTTCATGTAAAATGAATATGTACATAAAATATGGCACTTTCATAATAGAGTCACCCCAATCCCCATGCTATATGCGTCCTAATACACTATAGCATTACTTAATTCAATCCTTACCTACCTACTCGCTAATCTCGCTACAAGACCTTATTTTCAACCAAAGTCAAAAAATTTATAAGACCAAACTATATTCATTTGCATATTTAGTCAATTTTCAGCGGTCATTACATTTTTTATCTAACATCTAGCAATGATGTATATTTTCGTAATATTCTACTACTTCTGCTATGTGCGAAATTATGCCTAATTTTGGTACGGCAGTACTTTTACCAGGAAATATAAATACTAAAATGCTAATTCACATATTGCCAGTCTGCCATTCCATTGTTTGCCTCGGGTTGTAGTTACATTAGCGTGCGATGGGCGTTGCGATAAGTGTCGCGATTACTAAATAATTAATGAATATTCATTGTAAATCAAATAGCACTAAGACAGTATACATACCTAAATGTTTATGTGATAAAGACCAACATTCATAATTATACAATATCATGCAACTAAATCAACCCATTAGAAAATTAATTGGAATTGACTCGTAACTTATATCTACTATATAAAAATAAGTCGGGTTTTCCTTCCTGACGATAGAACTCCGAACGCCTTTACTGATTTGGCTAATTTTGCTCTTGAATTATTCGTGGAAGTCCAGGGAAGGTTTTTACGACGAGAAAAATTCGAATAATTGCCGGGAACCGACATCCACGCAGGCGGAGCCGCGGGTAAAAGCTAGTGAGTTATAAGTGTGTACTATATTTCTCGTTACCCCGCGACTCCTTATTTATTCTGTGCCAAGACCTCCCAGCAAACCTTTCCCGAGATCAAAGTAGCCTGTGCTCTATTGTCTCATCTGTCTCTATGCCGTTTTCGAGTGAAAGAGTACCTAACAAACGCGCATCCATACATTCTCACATAGTTTCATAAACAACATGAGTAGAATTGTTCCCGACGTCAGAAAATAGTGTCGATCTATCTGTAGGCCATAAACGCATCTCCTATTGCGTCAGTATCTACATAAAACTAAAATCCATACTAATCCATACTAATATTATAAATGCGAAAGTAACTCTGTCTGTCTGTCTGTCTATCTGTCTGTCTGTATGTTACGCTTTCACGCCAAAACCACTGAACCGATTTTGATGAAATTTGGTATACGGGTAGATTAGACTATGAGGAAGGACATAGGCTATGTTTGGTCGCGATAACCGACATCCACGCGGGCAAAAGCTAGTGTATAATAATTTTGTACAATATTTTTAAAGATATACTATTAAATATACAAGCGGGCGCAGATAGTTAATGCGTTAGGAAGGCCACCCAAACATCGTAAGGTTAAACCAATCACGTCACGAGTACAGGAAACACGCAGCTTCATTACATACAGTTGTAACCGTACAGTACAAGGTACTGGTGTCTGTGTACCTTGGGCTTGTCACTGTATTGTTTAGATAAATAATGGTTGATAGGGAGGGAGATAGCGTAGTTATAAATAATGTTGCAATCAGCAAG
The DNA here is from genome assembly GCA_914829495.1 of Eilema sororculum. Classification (NCBI taxonomy): domain Eukaryota; kingdom Metazoa; phylum Arthropoda; class Insecta; order Lepidoptera; family Erebidae; genus Eilema; species Eilema sororculum. Next base: position 7,070,648 of record OU618543.1, read on the forward strand.
TGCTGTGCAGTTTTAGCCTGGAAATTATTGTGTATGCACCATTGTTTTTGCTTCTAGTAAGTACTAGCTGACCCGATTCAGCTTCGCCCGGGAAAATTTAGTACTCCACGGACGGACTTTCATACAAAATTCCATCCCTTATTTTACCCCTTTAGTAGCAGAATTTCTAAAAATCCTTTCCTAGTGGATGCTTACATTATCAAATGCATCTACTGTCAAAATTTCAAGTTTATAGGTCCAGCGGTTTAGGGTCTGCGTTTATGAATCAGTCAGTCAGTCAGTCGGGACAAGTAATTTGATATGTATAGATGGTGTGATATGCAAGCCTATACACCTGCTGATTAACAGTCGAGACTCCAGCGCAGCCTTTCCTCTCGGGGTTGAGAGGTTAGACGGCAAAGAGAGGAACCAAGGTTTGAATACTAAAGGTATCGGTGCCAGGATGAAGATAAAAGTTTCCGTATGGTAACAAATAAAATAACACTAATGTGTGTGTGTCAATTGTTTTTACTTGCAGGAAAAAAAAACAATCGCGAAATAAGGTCACCCTCTAAGTACACCTCTGCCTATCCCTGCCTACGCCTCCGGCTATAGGTACTAACCTAGGTATACCCGGCGCACAGCTGAAAGGGTAACAATAGGTAGAAGTAAAGTGTGAGTCTATTGCCGTCAACAGAGCATAGAACGCTGATGAATTTCTAATTGATGGAATTCTATTCGGATTTCGAACGACATTTCATGGCGTAATCACGAGATTTCATGAGGAATTACTTAATTTACCTGTAGAGACGGCATTGTGCATTCGTCGCCTGATGGTATCCTCTTCGAAGGAGTACACATAGTACTCCTCGTTGAGATCTCTCAGGAACTGCGGCTTCACCAGTACGCCACCCACTACGCCGAAGAGACGGATGAACCCGAGCGGCGTGAACACTGTAAACAAGAAAAAAAGTTTTAAAAAAAAAGAAAAAAAAACACTCTTCACCAGAATCTCCTTATAAAGTGTAAGGGAATCGTTAAAAGGAATCAAATGAATCCAAGCTCGGGGGGTGTGCTAGCAACCGTTCAAGAGTTCCACTATAAGGATCCTAGCTCCATCATCAGATCAACACGTTATCGCTCGTTCCAACAGGCCGAGTGGGATAAGGAATGATCTTTATAGAATAACAACGTTATTTTAACGATTTTCGTTTTTAATCGAATTGAAATCATGTGTATTTAAAGCGTTACTATCGGGTGTCGGTTTGTTATGGTATAGACTTATGAAATTTATTCATACGTTTATTAATTTCACGGTACAAATAAATAGTGCTCATATTAATGTCCAAATTGGGAAACAAACACCAAACTTATTTACAATATTCTGTACATTATACAATACCTAACGATGGGTACATACTGAACTAAACGAACGATCCTAAACCAGTGGGATGCGTCACACTGTCGAGTGTGCTGTTACGGCATATTATTAATCCGACTCTTTCTTTCACTGTGACTACTGGTCTGACCTTTCCATTTGCAATCAATCATCCTGGGTCTTCGGCACTCGGCACCCTTGGAATTCATTTATCAGAGATTATTAATAAACTTGGTGTGTACCAGCCGTGAGTACTGCTGTTTCAGACATGCTGACAACTTGTTTACTCTTGCAATATTGACACACTTCAAGATGCACAGGCGAGAAACTTGAATAACAAGTATTCTACTCACGGCTTAGCATCCCAGACGGGGTAGGCAGAGATATGTTAACACCCACATTTCAAAATTACGTTTCTCTGCTCCACAACATTTGAAGTTGTCTACATCAGCGTCAAGGGGGACTCAGAAATATGCCATTATTTCATGGGCCCATTGATTTTACATGTAAAGATTCAAAAGGGTACGAAAAATATACGAGTACAATGGTTAAATATAATTTCCAAGATTCGACCTTCACGAACTAACATACAAACAAAACATTATAAGTTAAATAAAGTCTTGCAAAAAAATTTACTTTATTTGACGATTTATTTTCATGGCGGTCGATTAACGTCATGTGTCACAGGTTCGATGCCCGCTCGGTGCAAATAATGGTTGCAACGTTTACATTGGATTGGGTATTAACGAGCATGTCCATCAACATTTATATTCCAATATTACTTTGTTTCTTCTTACTCTTACTGTCGACTGTATACTTAAGTAAAACTGAATTATTATTACTTAAGTATACAGTCGACAAGGAGATACGGTTGCACTTTTTCATGTAAAGTTGTATTTAAAGGTACCTAACCGTAATACCATAAACCGTATCTCCTTTGTCGACTGTAGATACATTTATTTTTATTCTCGTATCTACAGGCTATGCTAAGTTGTTACTACAACTAAGCATAGCCTGTAGATACAAAGAAACAATTTGTAAAAAAGAAGATGGCCAATTATACTTAATTGGCCATCTTCTTTTTTACAAATTGTTTCTACGCTGTATTCTAGCTGTAAGTTTTTCTCAAACAATAAAATAAAAAAATCCGTGTTTTGAGTAAATTATTCAGATAAAAAAAACAATTATTTTTATTCAATTAGGTCACAAAGTAACACTTTCCTTCTTCCTACAGTCCCGGGTCCTTTAAGCGGGGCGTGAAAAGGCATCTAATGAGGCCGTCAAGCTGAGTGCCACCCATAAACTTATTATATAGTGCCACCACTGTCAACATGTTACATGTTTACGATGGTGACCCTCTTTCTGAGACTTTGCCTTTAGCTTAACATCAGGCGAGGTGAAGCCAAATTGACATTGTCCGTAGAAAAAAAAAAAAAAACAAAAAAAAAAACGTCAAGATTAACCGAAGTGTCCGCAGCTATCGCGTAGGTACTACAAAGGTGTACAGTCGCGTTCAGAAGACGGGAAGATAATACTGAACACTATTTGAAAACGATCTTTCCAATGAAATAAGTTCTTAACAGCACTATGTAGAATGTCATAGAATTATTATATTTTGTAATCTTCACATGACAGATCTCATATCTCAAATATATCTCTCTATGCCATAATACATGGAAAGATACTGCTGTATAATCCCTAAAGCGTCGGTAGCTTAGTGGTTAAAGAGTTGGCCTTACGATCGAAAGGTCCCGGGTTCGAGTCCTGGCCATCACACTACCGACATGAACCCATTCCTAATACAAGCAATTTAGCTTAGCTGGAGGGAATATTAGTAATTTCGGTTCTAATAATCTTTTTGAGAAAAAAAAAGCTAATATCAATAAATTTGTACTATGGAATATGCTAAACATGCTTCAGTTTAAGTGTTCCAGGTGACATTGGGACCACCTTCACTCCACGCAAATGACCCATTGGAACCTGTTATACCATCGGTGAACGGGCAATGTCCGAGGACGATGGATATAAATCCATCGATATACAAAAAAGGGATTTTTGCACATCAATGTACAAAAAAGGGTTTTTTGTACATCAATGATATTACCTCAATATTTTTACTTGACAGCAGACGAAGAACTATGTTGATTTAAGAAAAAGGTGGTAAAACTATTCATGTGTACTTTTCAGCACTAAACAAACTGCTTCTTTTCCATCTTACCTACTAGTATAATGTAGGGTAGCATGCGTTTATAAGAGACCGTAGTACCATCAATTGTCATCCTGACAAGTAAATCTATATATATAAAAATCAATTGCTGTTCGTTAGTCTCGCTAAAACTCGAGAACCGCTGAACGGATTTATCTTATCTTGGTCTTGAAATGTTCGTGGAAGTCTAGGGAAGGTTTAAAAGGTGAGAAAATTCGAATAACTGCCGGGAACCGACATCCACGTGGGCGGAGCCGCGGGCAAAAGCTAGTAAATAAATAAATATTCCACAAAATTCTACACAACGCTATCTAGACCCATGGTAAGCTTTTATTGTGTTATGGAATCCAGAATGCAGATAAACATACTTTTTTTTTGTTTTGTAAATACATTCACATTATACATAGAAACACCCAGACCAATGCAAATAGCCATATCCATGCATACAAATATTTGCACTGAGCGGGGATCGAATCTGCGCCTCCTGCGTAGCAATCGCGTTCACTACCGCCACGCCAGAGGCTGACTAAGGTACCAGGTAAGCATGTTCATCATTGACTACATCATCATTTATCAGCATGTGAGACAGCGAGATGTGATTGAACACGGTCCTATTACTTGCAGTGTGGTATTGCCATTATTCGTGGGCGACGGTGATCGTTTTGCATAACGCGGTCCTTGTACTTGTTTGTCACGTTTGAAGTTTAAAAATAAATGTAAATACGAATACATAAGCCGTTATAATGATGTAATATTATGTATTCTGTGTTTATAGTTTGACGGCCAACTTCTCGTTTTCACGACTGGTCTGAATATACGATACCGTTATTATAATATTTACCAGATCCACCTACATTTCAAGCCAATCGCAACACGTTTGGATATAAACGATGACAACAATGTGCGAAAATCTAACTGTTGTAGTAAAACAAATAAGTATTATAAACTAGCTATTGCCCGCGACTTCGTCCGCGTTAAGTTCGGAATAGAAAAGTATAGGACACACTGCTTCTGTTTCCGCGACTCAGATAAAGTTTCTTAAAGTGTCTGTGAGCCTAGTATGCAAAATGTATCAGGGTCACCGCGACCCACAGGAACCTATACCCAGGCTAAAATAAAGGTCGAACGGGATTAAAAGTATCCTATGTCCGTCTCCTGGTTCAAAACTATATCCTCACCAATTTTCAGCCAAATCGGTACAGCCGTTCTTGAGTTATAAATAGTGTAGCTAACACGACTTTCTTTTATATATATAGATAGAGTAAAGAAGAGTTCAGTAATGTAAAAGAAAAACAATAATTATTGAAGTTGAGAAGTGAAAGATGTCTAAATGCAATGCTTCGTTATCGCCGCTGCGCTGGGTTGTGGAGGTCATATAGCAGTCGCTTCACGGAAAATTTGTGCTATCAGTGGGAAGACCGAAGGCTCTCCTGCTCAGTCTTCTGCACTGATGGCACCAAAATTCTCTGTTCTTACAGGGTCGGCAGCACTAGTGTGACTCCCCTGGTGTTGCACACGTCCATAGGCCACGGTAACCACTTTCCACCAGCTGGGCCGTGTGCTTGTCAGCCACCTAAGAGATATGAAAAAAAAACGAGGTTCAGCCAAATCCGCAGTTAGACTAGTAAAAGCGGACCCCACACTCCAAGTTGAAAGCATTCGGACTTTGGAATGGCATTCGCCAGGACGGAGGACGGACGCCTCGGACGCCAGGATGAAGAAGAAGTGAAAGATGGAGGTGGATAAATCGTCACTGCATACACTAGTGGATGATAACAAGCGTGAATGTATATTATGTATGTAAGAAAAACGCATGAAAATTCACAACGAGGAAGCATTTCTTTTTCGCCTTGAATTAAAAATAGAATCGACATCGACATTAACATCTCGAGCGCTGCAGTTAAGAAGAAATAGTTTCAGTGGAGCGTTTTAATAACGTTATAAATAACTTACTAGCCGTTACAAAAATAAAATAGCGTTTATTTTATGCTGTCACCGACCTACAGCTCTTGACATTTTGTTTGCCTTGACAACGGTTGCTATGTTATTTGTTGCGTCAATACGAGCTCACTTGTACGATTTGTTTTCTGTATAATCTGGCTATTTTATAGTTATCATAACAAAGATGAGTCTAAAGGAATCGCTACACAGTATGGCAATGAAGGATCCGAAAGCTATCGAGATGAATGAAGAATTCAACAACTTCATGAAGAGAGTTGGTGAAGTTTCCAAGCTTGTTAAAGATCTTTCTAGCGGTGATAAAGCGAGGGCTGATAAGGCGCAAGCTATAGCCGATGAGTTGTTATCGGGGAAAGTGATATTGGATGATGACGTGCCTTTGAAAGTGAAAAGTAATCGTACTGTGATAAATGAGAAAGCTTTTAAAGCAGTCGACAATAGAGATGCGGTAGATATAGTTTTTTTGTTGTGTTGGTTTCCGGGTAGAATAGGGCAACCCCATCTCTTTCTATGGGTGTCGTGGAAGGCGACTAAGGGATAGGGCTGTTCTCCACCCGACAGTCCGCCCGCTTGAGCAATAAGCTCGTCCCCTATTACGTGAGACAATCAGTTGGTGAAATGTGGTAGTTAATAAACCTCTGCCTACCCCTTCGGGACTTTACAGACGTGAGTATATGTATGTATGTATCTCTTTTAAATGTTATATTTGGATATAAGCACGCACTAAACATAAGTTTATATCAAAGATCTCGTGAACGCCCCCATGTTTATATGAGATCTATTTTGGTAGCTACGGTTGTACTTCCTAACTCATAAATAACACACGTCTCGTTATTATTATATATTATCTCCATTTGGAAAATATATTTATGGTGGATTAAGTTATATTTTTTTTTAAAGAATATTAGAACCGAAGTTACTAATATTCCCTCTAACCCCTCAAATTAAGCTAAAATGCTTGTGCTAGGAGTGGGTTCACGCCGGTAGTGTAATGGCCAGGATCGAACCCGGGACCTCTCGATCGTAAGGCCGACTCCTTAACCACTAAGCAACCGACGCTAAATTAAGTTTAAAAAAGTTATAATAAATATGACGTCATATACGAAACTTTCGGAGAGGCCTTTGTCCAGCAGTGGACTAAGAATACTGCGATAGGCCGATTGAATGATTGATACGAAACTTACGCCATATCTAATACAAATTTTGATTCATTGGGAATTTCATAGGGCTGTTCTTCATACGCTGTATGTCTTAGGAAACGTTCATATCTGACGGAACTTGCGTCGCGTATTATCGGTCGCGTAACGCCAGAACAGACAAAGGGAACGTTCATATCTGACGGAACTTGCGTCGCGTATTATCGGTCGCGTAACGCCAGAACAGACAAATGTATAGAAAAACACTTGACCGTTCACACTCAACCGATGTTACGTTAGTGCGTCGAGTGTGAACGGTCAAGTGTTTTTCTATACATTTGTCGACCGATAATACGCGACGCAAGATCCGTCAGATATGAACATTCCCTTACACTTACAGTCCTTGACAAAGTACCTGCTTGATGGGAATAGGCTCACCCCTGTTACTTGGGATCGAAATTCATGTTAGCGAAATGTGGGTGTTAATACACCTCTGCCTACCCCTCCGGGGAATTACAGGCGTGAATATATATGTATATATGAGAATTTGGTTCCCTTTTTACGTACGAAAATGAGAATTTGGATCAATCTTTTTAACATAATGAAACAGGTAAGTAAAATAAGTTGCTCTATCCTTATTACTATGCAAATAAGCGTATAACTTTTATGACGTGGTAATCATTGATAATATGCTACACGAGATATTCAGTCGAATGTAAAAAAAATATTTGAACAGGAACACTAAACAGTAAAGCATAGCCGTGTTTAATGTTTCACAATCATCATCATTGGTTAAGACATCGTAAAGATTATATTAAATCTTTGCTAGACACTTCAATGCCTTTATGCCGTGACACTAATAGCTTTTCTAATCTTATTTAGATAATATACAAGTAATAAACGTTTATTTTTACCTAGAGACAGATAAAAATAGAGCAGGAAAGCCACTGAAAGGTACACGTGGAATCTAAATGAGGCCAGAATTTAATTCCTATATTTTAACATTTTATTAAAAGAAACACCCACCCACCTCTGCTAAACCCTCCAGGAATAAAGGCGTGATTGTATGTATGTATTAAAAGAAACTAAACATAAAGTTACGATGAAACGCTCAAGTGAGACTTGAACTCACGACCTTTCCCTTACAGGGGGAATGCTCTTCCAACTTTTTGTTTACAATATATAACCAAAAAGTTTGTAAGAATGTTGGTAGATGGCACCACCGTCGCCCTTAAAGACGGATATAAAGAGAAGGAAAATTTGAAATGAATCAGGTGTGGCTCAATAGCTCAGTTGGAAGAGCATTCCCCCTGTAAGGAAAAGGTCGTGAGTTTCCGATGTTTTTCGAACTTTAAAGTTAGTATTAAAAATGCTATAAAAATTCAGTCAATTAAAGTTACTAATCACGGAGGACAGAATATGATTAAGTAACGGAGATGCCCCATTGATATTTCTCCTAATAAAAACGCGTCGCCGAATGCGGGTGGGAAGAGAGACGCGCGGGGTGTCAAAAGTCGAAGGACGTCATAGGTATAACGTTCCTACCGAATGAGTCCATTTGACGTTTGGATGGCACGCGACTCGATTGCCTTGCAACAACTCCGCTATCATTTCCTTCTCCATGTTACTAATTTAGAGTGTCAAAAAAATATGGCGTTTGTTTAATTTTCCAAATATTAGTAATGTTTCGTAATTTGTTTATTTATAAAATAACCACAGCATTGTACGACCATTCCATGAGTAGTTACAACTGGATTGATTTTTTATAGCGTTATAGTGTACTTAATTTAAGCAAAAGGTTTCATTCAAATGTTAACAACATACATTACCCTATTTAATATTTTAAATGTTAGATTTTAAATCTGGACTCACATAGGAAGTTATACGTAACAGGCTAACAAGTTTAATGTATGCAGCTATATAGCTACTAGCTTTTGCCCCTGGCTCCACCTACGTGGATGTAGGTTATCGCGACTAACTATAGCCTATGTCCTTTCTCATGGTCTAATCTACCCCTATACCAAATTTCATCAAAATCGGTTCAGTGGTTTAGGCATGAAAGCGTAACATACAGACAGACAGACAGACAGAGTTACTTTATAATATTAACTAGCTTTTGCCCGCGGCTCCGCCCGTGTGGTAGTCGGTTATCACGACCAAACATAGCCTGTGTCCTTTCTCATGCTCTAATCTACCCCTATACCAAATGTCATCAAAATGGGTTCAGTGGTTAAGGCGTGAAAGCGTAACATACAGACAGACAGACTGAGTTACTTTCGCATTTATAATATTAAGTATGGATATTGAATATGGATTTTGCAGGTATAAATACTGAAATGTTTAAGATTAAATTTTGCAAAACAAGTCCAGTTATCGACCCCTACTCTATTTGTGATATCGCTATAGCACTAAACGTACTCTACACGAATTATGCGATACATTACGAAACTAGGTTATCAATCGACGCTACGCCGTACGTAAAATGAGTAATTTAACAGTGTCCATTGTTCAAATTCGATACCCCAGACATGCTTAGGTATAAAAATGAAATAAAACATATCACGTAGTCAACTCGTTGAAAAATTGAAATGTATTTGTGTACAACAATAGCATAATGAGATGCCAAAGCGTTAAACTGCGTGGTGTAATTAATGTGTGTCAATGTTTATAGGTCATACGGGTATATTATATATATAGGTACCTACCTACCTAGTAATTATCTAATTGTTTGAATTATTAACTTCTTAACCTTAATATCTCAAGTACTATGTTGGAAGTGACACTGCAAGAGGTTACCGTTAGGCGAAACGTACGCATATATTTCTTCTTAGTACGCAGTGCAAATAAAAAAAAATTGTTTGTACTTAGTTTTAGCAGCTTTAGATTCACTTCGACATCCAAAAGTGATTGATATTCTACTGAATCAATCAATTAGTCTACTGCAATTCACTGCTTGACATAATATACCTCTATCCCAAACCTCCACCTTGAGAATCCAGTCTATCTCAGCCCTAAAACCTAAGTATACATTATTCTTTGTGGCGGCGTGATGGTAGTGTACGCGACTGCTACGCAGGAAGCGCGGGTCCGATCCCCGCTTAGTGCTATTATTTGTATGCATGAATATATATCTATTTGTATTGGTCTGGGTGTTTCTATGTATAATATGTATATATTTACGTATGTTTATCCGCATTCTATATTCTATAACACAAGCTACCTAGTCAAGCTATGCTTACCATGGGTCTAGAATCTAAATAGCGTTGTGTAGAATGTTGTGGAATATTTATTTATTTATTATTTATTCTGTAAATTTTTATTTCGTTCGATAAGACGGTGGTTACGGCTGTAACAACAAGCATAATTATATGACGCACTATCGTACATTAGTAATGGTTGTCGTCAAATTCAAATTTTCATTAATACAACACATCAAATATTCATAGCGTCTTTCGTTTGTCATGACAACGTTTGTCGCGATGAGCTCGACCGACCCCCAAATGTAATAACTTTGATTAAAACACTTCAATTATGCTGACAGTTTGACATACATATCAAGGAGATATGATTCTATGGATTAGAACTCAGATAGTTGTTCAAAGTTGGCAAGGTTTTCTATTGATATAGGACTCGAGAGTCGATAGCCTTCAGTACTATGCCACGAGCGCAAAAATGACATTTGCGCAACTCTTTCTCCTTCAACAATCTTGGACAGTAGCAGTAGCTGCTTATAGTTTGGTAGTACAGGAACTTCTATAGTTTAGGACTCAAATCCTCGTCCGTAGTGCATTAGCGAAAATGCATATACGTGGCAGAGTGCTTCTCCAATTGGACTCTCTTGTACCTACTCTCTGCATCAACTTTTTTTTTTTTTTATACCACTTAGGTAGCAGACAAAGATAATGATGACATCAGCTGATGGCAACTGATTGACACCCTCTTCGATCCCTTTCTTCTCCCACATGTAATCTTTGGAGGTTGCTCCCCGTACCTTGGCACCTTAGTCTGTCAAGTCTTTTCGGCCACTGAAGAGATCACCATACCGTACCTACACCATCCCTAACGAAGAACGGGATCGCAATATGATTGTCTAAAGGTATACGCGAAGAACACAGAACAGTTAGTGACAAGTCACTAGTGTGTGGCACTGCCTTTAGCTTTTCTGAATGAAGTGGTCAGTTGGTTGTAAATTCCTGGCACTTGGTGCTATGCCTACCGAACATGCATATGCGAGGTGCATATGGGTACATATATCGTGTTGTATTATCAGAGAAAGCAATTTGGCGAGCGTTTCTCTATAAATAAACATTTACATCGTGTTAGATGAAACTGCTCTTTCTATTTGTGTACGGATAGAAATATTCATGTTCAATGTTTGCATCCATTATGAAGAACAATGCTGAACCGATCAGTGGGTACAACATATTATTCACACAATGGAACAATGACGTTATTACACATAATGACGTAATTAGAGGACTGTTGTGTTTCTCGGGAACAGCCAGTAGGAACTTTCTTTGGTGGCCATCCTTCCCACCTCTGCACATGGGAAATGATTCGTTGGCCCACAACGCAAAGGAGAAAGCCGATCTTCTGGGCAAACTCTTCGCGTCTAACTCGACCTTGGATGACGAGGGACAGGAACCGCCCAGTATACCGCGTTGCGAGAGCTGTATGCCGGATATCCGGTTTCACCAACGCTCAGTGCGTTTAGCACTTACGTCCCTCGATATCCATAAGTCGATTGGGCCTGATGGAATCTCTCCCATAGTGTTGAAGATGTGCGCTCCAGAGTTGGCACCGGTCTTAACGCGTCTTTTCCGGCTCTCTTACTCTTCTGGCGTAGTCCCGACATTATGGAAGACAGCGCTGGTCCACCCGATCCCTAAAAAAGGCGACCGCTCAAATCCATCCAACTACAGACCAATAGCCATTACCTTAGAACCCTACGAAGATAATGGAGTCCATTATCAACTGCCAGCTCCTTCGGTATCTGGAGGGTCATCAGCTACTCAGTGACCAGCAGTACGGTTTCCGTAAGGGTCGGTCGGCTGGTGATCTTCTAGTATACCTGACGCATCGTTGGGCACAGGCGATCGAGACCAAGGGAGAAGCCATGGCGGTTAGTTTGGACATAGCGAAGGCCTTTGATCGGGTCTGGCACAAAGCGCTTTTATCAAAGCTTCCTTCTTATGGGCTTCCCGAGAAATTGTGCAAATGGATTGCTAGCTTTTTAACAGACAGAAGCATAAAAGTCGTAGTCGACGGTGAATGTTCTGACTCTATGTCTGTGAATGCTGGTGTCCCTCAAGGTTGTGTGCTATCGCCCACTCTGTTTCTCCTCCATGTCAATGACATGCTGCAAATTAGCAGCATTCATTGTTATGCGGACGACAGTACAAGCGATGCCCTCTATACCGGCTGCGCGAACATTTCTCGGGAAAACGTCAACGAGAGCCGAAACAAACTTGTGTCTGAAATTGAAACCTCTCTAGATAAAGTTTCAATTTGGGGTAGACTTAATTTGGTCCGTTTCAACCCCACAAAGACACAAGTTTGTGCGTTCACCGCAAAAAAACAGCCGTTGGTCGTAGTCCCTCGTTTTGAGAGCACCCCCTTAACTGTCTCAGTCGATATTGGAATACTTGGTGTTGACATATCGAGCGAAGTCCAGTTTCGCGGTCATTTAGAGGGTAAAGCTAAATTGGCCTCGAAGAAGCTGGGTGTACTCAATAGATCGAGACAGTATTTCACTCCGGCTCACCGCCAACAACTTTATAAGGCGCAAGTACGGCCACATATGGAATACTGTTCTCATCTCTGGGCAGGAGCACCTCAGTGCCAACTTCTCCCTCTGGACCGCATCCAACGGAGAGCGACTCGAATCGTCAACTGCCGGGATGTTTCAAATCGGCTAGACTCTTTGGCACTGCGTAGAGATGTGGCTTCGCTTTGCATCTTCTATCGCCTATACTATGTGGAGTGCTCCGAGGAATTGTTCGGATTGATCCCCGCCGCCTCTTTCCGCCATCGTTCCACGCGACAGCAGTTCCACACTCACCATCTGGACAGCTGGCGGTCCACAACTGTGCGTTTCTCGAGAAACTTTCTGCCTCGCACAACTAAACTGTGGAATGAACTGCCACCAGCGGTATTTCCGAACCATTACGACCTTCAAACCTTCAAGAAAAGAGCGTACTCTCTTTTAAAAGGAAGGCAACGCACTTGTGACTCCTCTGGTGTTGCGGGTGTCCATGGGCGGCGGTAATCGCTTACCATCAGGCGATCCGTCTGCTCGTTTGCCTCCCTAATCCATAAAAAAAAAAAAAAAAAACCTAACTTCTTTAGTCCATTCTACCTATTATACCAACTCTCATTACACATTTATGATAGTCAGACACTAACGATATGCCTGTAGACTCTGTAAACGCTAAGAGCCAGGCAATGAAACTCAAGCCACGCTTTTCTAATCTGTAAATTACATAATGAGGTTTTGTAAATTAAAGGTGACAAAATAATACTGAGCATCGAAATAATAATGTCTGCAGGAAATATCTCGCCCCTATTGCGTGGGACTAAACAGAAAAGCTGGTGAATTGTGGGTGTACAATACGGCTATAGGTATATCTCTGCCTAGCCATGTTCATTAGGAGTAAGTTTATGCATCATTGTTCAGTTGTATTGTGGTATTTGTAATAAATAAATCGGTGTTCTGACCTAAGTTTAAACAAAATAATTTAGCACTAATTCCTTCAAAATTGAAATCCTAAGAAGATGAATATCAGGAAATTATGAAAGATAATGATTTAAGCCAAATCAAATGATTAGGACAAGAGCAGGCAAATAATGAATCCTTTATTGTCCACCTAGGTGCTCCATGGGTAATCTGTGCTATTATTGAATTGTAAATTAGTTTGCGTCTGTACATTGGGCAATGGGCATATTTCATAAAAATGTCAAATTAACAAACCTGAGTACAAAAATATCTTTTTTTTTATATATCTCGATAGACTCAGAAACTACTGAACGGATTTCGATGAGATTTTCTTTATTAGAAAGGTCTTGTTCCAACTTAAAATCTGCCGTATGTTTGATTGCAATTGGTTGAGTAGAACCGAAGTTATGACTAAAAATAAAATCATCTGGTCGAGACAACCGACATTTACTCGGGCGAATTATAAAATGATACTTTGAACTATTAACTCGACTATCAGTCTTAGCAAAATTCTTAGTTGAGACGGATATGAACAACACTATCATTAAGTTAATTACTGTTTCCTATCATTCACTACATAATTTGCGCTGATTAGATTTTAGCTCAAGTTCATTATCTTAATATTTTTTACACTAAGTATAATATTTACTCAAGTTGAACAAATGTATACCACTTTATTCTAAGAAGCAATAGGTATTGCTGTGTGGCACGTGTCGAATCAACGCTATTTACACGCGTAAAGTGTAATTATGAAATATTATGAAACTGTCTACAAAACTTCATTTTTATTAGAAAACTTTCGTGAGTGATTAATATTCATAATTACTAGATAAATAATATGGTTGCCCCCACACGTGTAGTTTTAACGACTAGAAATGGACCTCTTATTACCCACTGGTACAGTATGGTCATCAATTTAACTTTATAGACAATTTCTCCAGTACATCACAATATCAATTTCGTCATACATAAATTACGCGAAGTACTTATTCGAAAATTTCACTTTTATGGAAACCTGTTACGATTAATTTTATTATGTGATGCAAAAGTAGATGTCATATTAGGAATTATTTATTGATATAACATCCGGTTGTTTACTATGATACCACTAGCTATGTTTTTTGTACGTCAAAGGCTGTGCCCCATGGTTTGACCCACCTCACTCGGTTCTATTCGGGCAGCCGCTTGAACCCCAATTACTCTAGTTAATGTAGATTTCGTCAATGAAGTTCCGTTCAGCTAACGTGGATTCTCACATTTTCGTGTCAAATTATAAAATAAAAACAACTGTGTAAGTTCGTCTTAATATTAATGAAATCCTCTCAGAAATACTTGACCATATCTGGATTAGCAAATTGGTAAAAATATCTTGTAATTTTTTGTTAGATAGCGTGTGAGCAGGACAGGACCTGGGATTGTAGGCAAACCGATGAACAAATAACCGATGAGTACTTATTCGCAGTGTCTTGTGGGTTGAGATGAGGGGTGTTTAACAAACGTACGATGAACTAGTAATACGTCACGTCTAATATAAATTTCATCAGCTTTATTTCCTTTGTTGTCAGAGTGAAATGGACAAAGAAGTATGGATGGCGGAAGTGAGTAAGGATGCAGAGAGGCGCGCAGAAGACCGCAAGATCCGTCGCGAGAAAGCCGATACGTTTAAGACCCGTGCTGTGAAGGCATTCCGTCGTGAAGAATACGACAAGGCACTATCCTGTTACAACAAAGCCATAGAACAGATCAAGGATGATGCGATGTTGTATTGCGACCGAGCTTTGACTAATATTAAGTTGAAGAAGTATGACAAGGTAAGAGATAATTTATTTAAGAATTGTTTTCTAGAATGTTGTATGCGAACAATGTAAGTGAGTGGGGTACGGAAAACAAGCCTATTTTTTGCCTTATCTACGAAATACTAGCCCGCATAGGTTTCGAATCCAAATATTTACTTACAACTAAGTAGTCTATGTATTTACTTGTGTTCACCCGCATAGGATACAAATCTCGATTCCGTGATTTAAAGCTGAACAAAATTGGCACAAAGATATAGATTGTCCACAGGATTCTGTCAAGAACAGACTTCTGTGGACAGCTATTTTATAACATTACTTAGTATCCGTTGAAAACTGCACAAGTACAATCCGCAAGGCAACAAGTAAAGTGAGTCTAATCTGCAATATATATAATTTTATCGCCCGTTATCTGACAAAACTCAGCTGTCTGTAGATATTGTATTTCCTAATGGCCTAAACGCGGCGATAATTAAAACAAGCTGGTTTTAAAAGGAAAGGAAGTTGCAGCACTAGAAAGTGTAGCTGAAAACAGTTTTGACCTATATTTTTGAATATTCTTAAGTTGGAATGATGCACATAAGCGTAAAATACTTAAAATATGCTTGAAGTGGCAAAATAAGACCATTAGCCTCAGTGTGGCCTTTAGTTTTATGTCTCCCGAGTCTTTAAGAAATAGCAAAAAACCAGACATCCAAAACCCGAAATATAAAGAACGGTAAGACCTCTAAAACCTCTAAGGTCCGCATACCAATCTCATTCTAATAAGAAACAGTCTATTAAGACTACTCCGAACATCTCTTTCTTAATCCATGGCTCCAAAGATCCAAACTAATGAACAGTTTACTTTCTCAGGTCTACGACGACTGCCACTGGGCGCTTCGTCTGAACGAGAATAGCTTCAAAGCACGCATTTATCAAGCGAGAGCATACAAAGAGATGGAGGAGTTTGACAAACTGGAAGAATGCAGGAAGGAACTTGACGAGAAGTTCCCCCAACACCAGAACCTCGTGAAATACTTTCTCGAGAAGAAAGACGAGTATGGTGAAGAGGAGCAAGAAGAAGAAGATTGAACCTCAAACAACATACGTTCGTTAGTTTATTTCTTGTTTTATTAAAATTTATTTTCGACTAAAATGCATATCGGGTGCTGCCACTCCGCCCTCGTTTTGTTCTTGTTTATGTATTCACGTGTGTCCTTTGTAAATAAAACTTTATAAAAAGATATAAAGCGTTTATACATAACAATATCATTGATAAGCATTTATAATCAGTTATGAATACGCGTGGTATAACTAATAATCATCATTATTTCGGCCAAGCAATCAGTATGAAAGCAATTTAGCACAAGAGTTCGATGTACCGTGCCTTCGCCATCATTCGCTTAGAAAGAAACAGATACTATAATTAGAGGTCAATGTCTGCGTTGACGTCACAGACCTTCACTGTAGAAACAAACACTTAGGTGTCTTGATGTGGCGATAGTGAACGCCGCTTATATTGTATATCTTTGCCATTATTTGACGTGTCCCAATAAAACTTTCTTTTGTCAATCTCGTCCCATTTTTGGGAACCTATAAATATCGATATCGCAATCAAGCGCTCGCTTAATATAAATAAACTTAATTACTTATTTTATTAAACCCAGTTTTCCTACTATGAAAAAAAGTCGGTAAAGGCAAGTTGAACTCCTACACCGAGGGTTCCATAAGAAAAATGGATTTTTGGGACACATTTGGTTTGCGTTGACTTAGAAATAGATTTTTTTACAGTATCAAGACGTTACCGACCTGAAACTTGGTATGAACATGATGCCTCCACGCATGCCTGAGTAAAAGGTCTTGACAGACATGTACACATACATACAGACGGATAACGAAGTGTAGTGATCCCATAAGGCTCCGTTTTTTTTTTCTGAGATACTGAACGAAACGAAAAGGCATCTAACGAGGCCGTCAAGCTGAGTGCCACCACTGTTAACATACATGTTTACGATGGTGACCCTCTTTCCGAGACTTTGCCTTCTTAACATCAGGCGAGGTGAAATCAAATTGACGTGTCCGGTATAAAAAAACACTAAAACTAAAATAATTTGTAGCTGTTGGCTCAAATTTGCAGCCAAACAGTGAGAATGTAAACAGTGAAATTAAGATGAATCCGGAAGTGATTTTACTGATTTTCTCACACATAGCGAGATAACCTTAAAATTTTCTCATGTATTGACGAGTCATTGTCGTTAAATATTTAGGATGTCTATCAGGTGTAGTAGGTGTGCAAATGACGCCGCTGCGCAAATGCGGTGTTATTTTAATAACGTGTATACAATGCGTCGTATAAGTGACGTACTTGTGCATAAATGCATTATAGGCACCTAAGTTTAGTCACAGAGAGAACGTTTTGTGTCAAATACTGTCTTACTTTGTATCAGTGGATAAGCATAATGCACGTGTAAAAGCCGTATCCGAAGAGGTCCTATCTCCGATATGCCTACGTGACGTGGCATAATCTAAATTCTTGATGTATCATGAAACTGGTAATGTGCAAGAAAAGTAAGAAGAAATAACTGCATAAAATTCCTATGAGCAGGAACAGTTTCATAGAAAACTTGTACAAAACTGGTTTACGTATACATACATACCTAGTTACTTTTCAATAAAGAAAGTAAAGTTAATGACCTGAGAATGTATGTGGCTGTAGATAACATATTACAGGTAACAAATAATAACAAATGCATGTATCTGTATGTATGTATGTATAAGTGCGGGTAGGTATAGAGATATTTAACAAACAATTGTAGTTTTCAGTACATGTGTACTTACAAAAAAACAATAGAAGTACATTTATGTAAAACTAGCTTTTGTCCGCGGCTCTGCCTGCGTGGATGCATAGCCTATGTGTTTATCCAGGGCGTCAGCTAACTATACCAAATTTTATTAAAATATCTTCAGCGGTTTAGACGTGACAGAGTAACAAAATATTCATCCATCTATACTTACAAATTTTCACGTTTATAATATTAGTAGGATATTGATGGTATCTGTAGTATTATATTTAAAAATGACATACAGATTAAGAGCATAGATAAAATAAAAGGATGTTGACTCACCAAGTAACATTAGAACTCCGACGAACGACACACAGGAATACAGGAATGGGAGATAAGTCCATAAATCTGTGGACAAACAATGACATAATGTAAATAACGAACAATAGGTACAATAAGGTTTGATACGCATCGCAGGTTTGACGGCCAGGGTTTGGGTTCACTCATGTGTTACGATACGCATAGTGAATTCTAAACATGATGCTTATCAGGGCTGTCAGGGGAAAAATCTAACGTACAATGTGTGTCAAAAATTGTATAGTACATTAATAAATAAAAAATATGCCACAACATTCTACACAACGCTATCTAGACCCATGGTAAGTTTAATTAGCT
Source organism: Eilema sororculum (assembly GCA_914829495.1). Classification (NCBI taxonomy): domain Eukaryota; kingdom Metazoa; phylum Arthropoda; class Insecta; order Lepidoptera; family Erebidae; genus Eilema; species Eilema sororculum. The sequence goes on from OU618543.1 coordinate 7,089,254, forward strand.
TGTGTTATGGAATCTAGAATGCGGATAAACTTACTTAGATACTTAATATTTTTTTATTGTAAATACATACATATTACACATAGAAATACCCAGACCAATGCAAATAGCCATATTCATGCATACAAATATTTGCACTGAGCGGGGATCGAACCCGCACCTCCTGCGTGGCAGTCGCGTGCACTACCACTACGCCACAGAGGCTGTCAAACCTACAATAGTTTTTAAAATGCTATCTATCTTGATATCATTTCATTTTCTCATTTTACTCTATCATAAAATTAATATCATCATCATTCATGTTTCAATGAGTAGATATTTATATTCGTATTTCATAATAATATGTGATTTTAAAATAACAAGTTATTTCAAAATAACGTTAATCTTATGCAACCCTAAAACCATTCTTTGTTCGAATACATTTACACTGATTGAGTAGTTAACATAGATTAGCATTCGAAATTCGAAAACTGTCGACAAGGATATGAAACCGGAACAAACCGCATTGCCACATCACTAAACAAAGACGCACACTATTAATGCAAACAATTCAGTATTGCCAATGCAATAAACTATTGTCAAAATGTCCAGTGGTGTAACTCAAATAGGTGGACTCAACAATAACAAAGGTTGATGATCCATTCTTTAAGAGTTTAACGACTATCCGTATTTAACTAGATCAAAATTAAATAGATAATAATACAAGATATCATACAACAGGAACGGGCAAAACCACTTAAGATATAATTCTCTAAAAAACCTACTACAAAAACTCTATCTTAAATTGGATTTGGAATAATGAATCAAGCTACAAAACAAAAAGAAATAGTTTTTGCTGCAGTTATCTTATCTTTGAAAAAGATTTTTATTCAGAAACCATTTTCAGTTCCTTTTGAATATTAGAGTGAACAACACCTCAAAATTCTGCCACATGCTATGCTTCTGCTACAACGATGAGTAGCCCTGAATTCCGGAAGACCAGAGATCCACACACACTATCCAGTAGCCATGCATCATAGCGGGACAGCAAGTGGTGTTCAAAAGACCCATAAGCGTCTGAGGAATTGTTCAGTTGTCGTTACTGTATAGGCATCTAGATGAACAGAGTACTTAAAAAGGATCTTAATGTTGATTTTTTACCTCCTTCCAGTTAATTGATTTTTCTGATATTTGGTACACACCAAAATACCATTTAAATCAATAATAATAATTTTAATTGCTCTTAATACGAGAGTTTTTGAGCTGAGACTTCGTTGTCAAGATATTGCTGACGCTGACTGTACATACAATGTTGAGAAATTTTGCGCTCCCAAGTCCCATGATGGCGTCCTAGGTAGAAGACTGACCGTTTCAAAAGAAACCATGCTCTCTTCTTCTTGATGGATAAGAACCAGCCACCACTGGCATCTCTGACTAAATTTGAGCCCCATATAGTGCCGTGGACCATGGACTGAACGAATCGGGCGTAGTCTACAGGTAGTCTCCGGCCCCTCCAAGCATGGACGCGGCTCCGTCAACTTGGGTATACTGGTTTTTGCTTACGAGTCCTATAGGTACTTCATTAAGGATCGCTACCACCGCGAACACATTTTATAATCTAGCTAGACTATTGATAGATATGATTACAGGCTTCAAGTAGTAATTTTCTAGAATTTTTTATTACTTACGTTTTTAATCGTAATGTTTTGATAAGATGATAATAGCTTCAAAAGATATGAAATAACGAAATTGATTAATGTTTTATCATTTAAGCACTTTCATAATTTCTTGATTGGATCCTTTTATTACTTAGTATCACTCAAAACTACAGATATCAGAGACCAGTACCTACAGTACATAATACACTGTGACATAATTTGGACTGTCATACTATATTTCCAAGTTCGGAAGGTTCAGGGGCATATATAAGCCCGCTGCATACGTTTTGCACGGACGGGACGGAGCGGAAAGTTTTTGAAATATTGTATGGGGAAGTAAATATGTCACGGTGATACGGACAGGGCGGGAACGTGACACGTGCGGGGCGGGAAAAATCTCGTTGCCGACGATGTTTAAGTTTAAAGTGTAAATTCTTAAAATGAAAAATTCTTCTTTCTTTGTTCACAAAATTTGTTCATAACGTTAGATCCGAATCACAGTCACAATTTGTATGGATTAACACCACATCATCATCCGGGATACTTTCCCATTACGTTTGCCGTGACCTTTACTGTTTCCCTGAACTTTCGCACTAACGTGCATCGCGGTGGAATACATTCGACAATGTGTGAATCGATGTAGAATACTTTCGCACTAACGTGCATCGGAGCTGCAAATATTCGAAATTGATGTAGAATACTTTCGCACTAACGTGTATCGGAGCGGCAAATATTCGATATTATGTGAATTGATTTGGAATAATTTCGTACTAACGTGCATCGCAATGGCAAACATTCATAATTATGTGTTTTGGCGTGGCGTTCTTTCGCACTAAAGCGTTCTAATTTCAGTATTACACTCATAACTTAGTGCTATTTGAAAGTAGAGCAAGCCATGCAAAACACAAAAGGGAAAACCGCAAAAAAAATACATAACTAATATTTACGTCATAAAGAACGTTATGATTTAACTGTAAATTAGTAAGAGTAGGCCTACTAAACAGAGTTCGTATTGGCAACCTCTCGGTTGCTAACTCAACCGCATAGCCATTACGATATTATTTTTTATAAATCTTTTGTTCCCGTCCATTGCTAATAGATAGAAAACTTGTCTAAAACCTTTGGACGAGGCCTTAGTGTGTCCAGCAATAGACCAATTGACTGATCCCTATAAAACATCAAATTGAAATATTATCCAATAACTTGCGTTTTTATTACTAAACATTAAAAGTACGAATACATCAATCGAATAAACGTTAATTATAATTACTCTCATGTAAGTTATTTAGCTCTCATAAATAATAAAAGCCGGCCAAGCGCGAGTCGCACTAGCGCACAGAGGGATTTTATTTTGATTGACTTGAATTTGACATTCTGAACCTAAATCGTTTCAAGACGTTATAGAACTGATGTGATATAAATTTCAACTTGATACCTCCACGCCCTCCTGAGATGTCTTGACAGACAGACAACGAAGAGATCCTATAAAGGTTCCGTTTTTTTCCTTTGAGGTACGGATCCCTAACAAAAACTTTAAAATCATATCATCCATTAAACAGCAATAAACGCTCATCCATCGAATAGACTTATTTTTTAAACGCATGGTGTAGCAGTGACGGATACAATCTGCGCACCAATTAGCATCGAATGTGGCCAATCATTAGGGTACGGCACGCTTTCTTCACACTTAATTAAACACAAATATACAAGAACATTATTACAGTTCACTAAAATACAAACGATAAAATAATGATAGTGATTCAACAATTTAATGGTCTCTACTGCTTTAGTTTTGTTTGATAACATGGCAAAAATAAGTGCATGGATCGTCAACTAACCTCGGTGCTTATAAATAAGTTCAACAAACTAAAGAAGCCATTCGCGCATACTCTGCCCTTTGCTCTGGCATTTTGCCAGAAGGGCCAAAAAACTATGCGCAGCTTTCCAACTTATACGGTTTTTATTTTTTGAAATTTGAAAAAGGAATGTCGTTATGCGCTGTCGTAGAAAATGTTGAGTGATGGAATGTTTCAGGAATGAGTTTTGGAATAAGTTGCATTGTTTTTATTTTTTTAAATTAGAACAAGAATGTCGTCATGCGCTGTCGTAGAATATGTTGAGTGATGGAATGTTTTAGGAATGAGTTTTGGAATATGTGTTGTATTGTATCATCTATCAAACTCACACGTGAGAAACTGGAAACCCCGGGCAACACTTCGGCAAATAGGTTACGTTGTGTGTTTAAAAGGAGAACAACCTCTCCACTCTCGAGAAGTCCCAGAGTACATCGCCTACACTGGTCCATTTCCACTAATAGTTCATTCAACCCGCCACCATCAGACCATCAGGGTGAAAAATGTATGAAGATATAATATACTTACTAAGTAAAGCATCAATACTGGAACGGTCGCCTTCCAGCCAAGCTGAGATGACGTAAGCAAGGCCCAGCATAGCAACACCGAGTAGGGCGAGAACTATGAACGTTTCGTACACTCTGCCTCGGAGCCCCCTACAGCCAGGGAATCCTGAAGACTCCGAGAACAGATATGCAAACGGTAGAAACACGAACATGGAGAGATTTGAAAACAGGAACACATGACTCCACAGTCCTGAAACAATGTTTAAATATATTAAAATAACATGAAAATTACACTAAACTTACTATCTATACATACAAATAAATAAAATTGGAGTGTCTGTTTGTAATATTAAAATAACCGCTTTCTACTACATGCATATGAATGTATATACGGTACACATACCAAAATATATATTTTTAAATTTTTTGTCTGTCTGTCTGTCTGTTTGTCTGTTTGTTTTGGCTAATCTCTGGAACGGCTGGACCGATTTGGACGGGACTTTCACTGGCAGATAGCTTATGTAATAAGGAGTAACTTAGTCTAAAAAAAAACTGTTTTTTTTATTAAGTACATTCCACGCGGACGAAGTCGCGGGCACAGCTAGTTTTGTATAAAGACATATATATAGCTCGAACCATATATCTTGGGCCTAAAATTCTCTATACGCGCAGTAAACGTTACTTGGATATATATATTACTAGCTTTTGCCCGCGACTTCGTCCGCGTTAAGCTCGGAATAGAAAGGTTTAGAACACTGATAAAACTGAACACTGCTCCCGCAACCCAGATAAAGTTCCTTACAATTTCTGTGAGCCTGGTACTTCATGCAAATGTACCAGGGTAACAGAAACACTGAAAACGTTTATATGAAAAATAAGGGCTGTTTTAGGGTTTTCCCGAAAATTATTCGAATTTTTCTCGCCGTAAAACCATCCTTGAACGTCAACGAACACTAAAAAAAAATATTGGCCAAATTGGTCCAGGCGTTGCTGAGTGCGCTTACCAACAACACATTTAGCGATTCATTTTTATATTATAGATTACACAGCAATACACACGCGCCAGTTTAAATATTGTGATTCAGGTCCAAGATATATAGTACGAGCTATACACAGACTTCCAATGTATATCATAGAACCTTGGTCCTACGCCACTGGAATAGTTCTATAATCCAACAGTAGACTGCAATAGGTTAATTGATTGACGTAGAAGAAAGATTCAGAATAAAACAAATGATTAAAAAATAAAAAAACCCGACTGCCACTGAAAAGGCCGAAATAAGTTTGATAGCAGGCGGTACCCATTTGCCAATCATGAACCGAAAGAAAATTAATGGATACCGCCTAACTTATTTCGGTCTTTTCAGTGGCAGTCGGGGTTTTTTTTTAAATCATTTGTTTTTTTTAGACTTTTTAATTACGATATGATATGTATATTTTTTGGGAATCTCCTTGTAATTTCCTTCATTTTGATACCCTACTCGATAAGTTTGAGTCAAAAATATTTTTGACAACATACGTTTTGGCGCCCAAAATCCGCCATTTTCATTTTCTTGAAATTTTAATATACCTGCTGTCACTCACACCAATCACGGCGAATCAAATGACACCTCACATGTCCAAATCCGTCAAGCTGTTCAGGCTGTAGGCCGTGCATAATAAATGGACATACATACATAACATACATACATTAGTCTCGAAAAACATTACCCTCCTTCCTTCGGCAGTCGGGTAAAAACAGGACGTTCACGTTAATTTGCTAAAGAGTTTCGCGTTGAATATTATGTGAATATACCTATCGATGGCTGCGGGGAATATTGCTGCAATAGCCATAGTAGCAGTTTTCCGATTAAGCCATTTTCGTAATCTACGGACCCTATTACACCTTGTGAAATTTTTTCAGAATTTTATCTTGAAAACTGACCAAGTTAGCAAAGGCGCATTGGGTAAAACCCCTTTATTCCTCGAATATAATCACTGAATATTTTACCGGGATAATCGTGCTATGTGCAATAATAAAACAAAAAAATCAACTTTGCACAAGTAGCGGCCATTGTAGCTTTGTTTCCCGAAATATTTTTTGATGACCGGTTCACAATAAACATTGCAATATAAATAATTTAAACTGTCACTATTAATACTGTGATACTTGGTTTCTACCAGGAAATAAAAATGTGTCGATTAATGTTCAATAAACAATGCTGTAAAATGTAACCTACCTTTTATGCCAGAAAACTTAGTATTTTATTTCACACAATTTGGTTAACAGCAAATTAATCAAGAATAACTTTTTTAAATAAAAGAAAAATTCTGATATTTTAATTATTTAAGCATATAGATATATATCGAGATCATCAGCAAATCAGCCAGTTTTTTTAAAGTAAACCTTAACCTATTAATGAACAATTAAAAAGTACGTAGCAAAAACCTTAGATGAATGTTTTTGTTATATAGCAGAAAACTTATATAGTAGTTATTACAAGTTACGGTATTGTATAATACCTACTTGTATGGTATGAAATGAAATATAGTATATAGGTTTGAATTATTATATAGGCATAACGACAATAAACAGGAAATGTAATAGAACACAAACACTGAAGTACTACTTTCGAGTTGAAAATGAAAAAAATCAAGTAGGTATGTAAGATATTTTTTCGAAATACATTATATTTACTGCTTTGAAAAAGATGCAGAGTGAAAAAAGCCTGCTCGATCACCGTGGTCATCACAGAAATAGACCTCATAAAACGAAACCTCATTAATTGAAGAAAGCGTTGTCAAACATCTTACGTTATTCCCAGTAGTAGAAGCACACTATGTGAGAAAAGACTCTCAAAAGCTTTTCTTGGAGGAGGGTCTTAATATTTCAAAAGTGTGGTACCTTGGGAGTGTCAAATGGCAAGCGCACGAAAATTTAGATTTTTTTTAACGAAGTTGGCAGTTGCTTACTAAATAAAGGTTTTGGAAAAGTTAACGTAAACGCAATGTTTCCAAATTTCATTGTACTCGGAACTCGGACGGATGTCCCGGACAAATTAAGAATAGGTTTATATTCGTTTTGCATTTATATTCAGCCTCAAAGTTTGGAATGACAATAATTAATCGATTTTTTGAAACCTGCCATGGACAGAACGAAGGAGATTGGATGCACGCCTGCATCGAGCGTGAGTTAAAAAACCTTAAGTACATTTCTATACACACCAGAAAAAATTTATGCAGTAGATATGAATGCCGTTAGTGGCGAAAAATACAATGCCATCGAGATGGAACAATCCGACTTTTTTGACATAAAAAAGACTCTGCGGGAAAAAACAAAACTTCAGAGGTGGCAACAGTTTGAACTCAATTCAGGGTCAATGTTTACAAAATACAGATTCGACACCTGAATGGAGTTCAAACTGTTTAGGTATACCACCACTAGTCAAAATAACATTATGTGTGATAATTAATAATTACATTTTCTTCTTAGTACCTGTATAACAAATGTAATAACTAGTAATTTTCTTATTGATTGCATTGATTTGGCAATTATATTATTAAAGAGGCACAATAAATCAGGCACAATAAAGACTTTCTACAATACATTAGCGCCAATTATTTAGAGATATTTATGTAATAATCTAACTAGACTCTGTATTCATTATAATCCTACTATATTTGTACAATGTTCGTACACAGCAATGACGAATACGTTTTTCAAATCGAACATTAAAATAACGTAATAACACTGCAAAATGCTATTACTGTATGTGCCACACATCCTTAAGGTCAGCGGACAACGTCGCAATAGACTATTGCTGTTTGATTGTTTTTACACTTTTTACCGGAATAAAACGACAATGGACTCATACGTCAAAAACTTTCAATGTATAAAACGGCATTCTGCTTTTTCTCATTTTTTAGTTATTTCCTGTGCACCTTCCATTTTCACGTACATTGATGTCACTCCAGAAAAAAATAACGCATCGTTTGACATATAAACCGTTTTGATACGCCTCGTAGTTTAGAAATTATTCAATTTTTTCACTAAATCTTTTTTCCTGTAAAATTGAGATTTGTCGATTGTGGCTTTATTCCCCGCAGCCATCGCTATGATCACGTTTTAAGAGGGCGCATAAAGCTAGAAAAAATTCAGATTTCACCCGCACACTTCATACGTCCCGCTCTCGCCTGTCCACACGTCTGTCGCCCCGCAGTATTTTGTGTGGCAGCTAACTGCTGTGTTTAGTACGCAGGCGCACAGTATACCCAAAATAATCAGATAAAATTTGGCAAAGTACGAGCTGGATCATTATCTATATAAGGTATACTTTGAACACACAATAATTTTATTTTTGGTGATAGTTAAAATGAGTGGGATTTGTAAAATAAACATAAGCATTGAAATAAAACCACTTTTTAGGGATTCTATCGCGTATATTTGTTATTATTTACTTTTTAAACCGACGTTTCGGCTGCTGCAAATTTACGCAGAATGAGCTCACTGCGTTGTTTAGTTTTGCTGGATTTTGCTGCTTACTGGATTTGATTAAGTGATGACTGGGTCCCAAGCTGGTGGTACGTTCCATCCATCCTCTTTATTAAAATTTGGGTGTTTTATAATTTCAATAGCCTCGCGGATCATTCTAGGATTATATCGATGTCCTTTGGCGAGTATCTACTGATACTCGCCAAAGAACATCGATATATTAATAAATTAATATATTAATATATAAATTTATATTTGGTGATACATACAATGAGTGCGATTTGTAAAATAAGGATCTCTGTCTTCTCGCCGAAAATTATTCAGCCGATTATCACTTTTGCCAACTAACGTTTCGCAGAATTTCATTTCGCAGAATAATCATTTGCCAATTTGTGATATCATTTTGTTTTTTTACCCAACCTCACAGTTACCAATTTTACGTTTGGTCTTCCTTTTAGGATGACACTTTTCAAAATGCCAACTTTCAAGTAGCGAATGTTTTAGTTAGCGTAATATTCATGTAGTTGTTTATACCGATGTAACATATTTAAATGCCCTGTGTAGTGAAATAAAAGCGATTTGGTTCCGGTACTTCGCCGGCCGATGCCGCGGCACGCTCGCTTCGCTCGCTCGGCTCGTGCATTGTTTATCAGCATACTAAAATTGTTTTTTTTTTAACATTATATCAATGTACGAAAGGGAACTGTTACACAGGCGAAACGTTATTCGTCTAAAAGATGTCTGGCCTAATAAATAACTCGACAAAAGATAAATGCCCCAAACGTTTTTTGTCATTACAATAATTCTACAATCAGCTTAACAATAATTCTACCAAATGGAACGTTGTCATACAAAAATTTGACAATCGCTAGTCGTCAAAGTAAAAAATAGGCGAAACGTCGGTTGGCAAGTCGGCGAAAAGGCAGGATCCCGTAAAATAAAAATAAGCAGCTTAGCTTTAATAAACAGCTTAAAATATAGTGGTCAAAAAATGAATGCATATTTTTTGAAATCGTCAAATATTTACATTAAGACATTTTTATCACGATATAAATTTTAATAAATTTTCACTGTATTATTATAATTTGTTGTGTTTTAGATAAAATCTCCCTAAGAACTCTGACGATTCGCTGAATAATTTTACTGGTAGTGCATAAATAATACGAAAAAGTAAGTTATAGAAATATTTATGTCAATAATAATTACAAAATGCTTACATGTAATATACTTTCAATTTTGTTATAGGTAGATAAGAATGAGGTAAAAAAATGTATATTTCATACTGAAATTGGTTCAAGACGCCTAAAGATATTACTTTCAGTTCATAAAAGTAGACGATCACTGTAGAAATTTAATTTGAAAAAATATATTTTTAATCTATAATTAGAAATACAAAAAGAGTTGAAGCTATTCTATGAATATGACGTCAATAATGTGGATATTACGACGCCGTTTACGAAATTTTGTCATTTTGCTCGACATATGTGATTTTAGAAATGTGATTTCATAGTTAAAAACTGTATTAATTCGAGTTTAAATGAATAAATAAGAAAGATCATCTCAAATACTAATGAGTAAATGAGCTAGGTACCGTATTTACTTATTTTTATTACATGATTTTGATTATTTATTATTTTGATTCATCAGCTTATGTTATATTACGAGCTGAAGCAACTCTGAAAAGCATTAAAATTGATAAAACAATGTATAAGTACTTTCGCAAAATATAAATTATATTACTGCTATAAAAAATAACATTAGTTACATACTTCAAACGCGAGGTGGTCTAAGACATCTATTTGATTTTCATATACTACACCCGGGCTGCCTGGCAACGGTTGATACAAAAATTGTACTTAGTAACAAACTAAAGAAAATAAAGAAATATTACTTTCGATAATTAGCCATGAGTTGAATTCTTAGTATTTTATATTCTTTTTTAGAGTTTATCTTTTGATTTTTTTTATTTCCCATAATTTCGACGAACTTTTTCGACGGAAAACAGAAAAACAGTCCCCTCGTCTCAACGGGGCGAGCCCGACTAATTGATGAAACAACAGATGGCCGGCACCACGCGTCAGGTGCGATAGCAAGAGACCGTTATGCGCGGAATAAGAACATCGTAAGCGCCGAATCGGTTTTTCTTAAATTACTCGTAAATTCCAGATAATTTTAACAAAGTGAAAAATTGAGTCACTGGATTTTATAATTTCATACTTTGTACATAAAAATTGACTCAGTTATATGAATAATCTTGAAAATAAATTAATTTTAATCAAAAATTAGGCCTAACTTTGTGATCTTATTTTATCGACAAAATATTATTATTTTATGTTTTCACCAAATTGAGTACCTTTTAAATATAACGTATTTTCTATTTAAAAAAAAACAAGCTCATTTGTGGCACACTTTCGGGTATAAAAATCAAATCAAAGATCGGCAATTTTCCTTTATACCCCCTCTTAAATTCAATATTCTAAAAACTGAAACATAGTGGAGCGTAAAGTTAATACAATACATGTAATGCCAATTTACATTATCACAAAGTGAGTTGAATGAGTGCCTTTCAAAAGTCAAAAGTGAGGTGTCGTAATGTTATTTTATGCAAATACCTCAACGATGTAATGTTTGAGCTTATCCCCTAGGCGGCCAATACACGATCATGCAAGCGTCATTCATGTCATCAGTCGTGAATTACGTTTGAATGATGGTTATAATGAAAATACTTCATGCAACCATCAGTCACCTCATTAGACAAAGGTTATTCGTCAATCATGGCCGTGACTGTGGTTCAACTGACAGCAAAACCTGCCGTGTAATGTACGCCTAATACTACACTGACTTATACAAGACAAATGTGTTGACGTTCCTTTTATACGCTTTCAATATCGGTAAATACTATTTTATATAGTCAATGGATTCAACCAGGACGCCGGCCGATGTGATGATGATGCCTGTTTCTACTAGAGATGGGCCGAGTACTCGGTTGATACTCGGTACTCGGCGAACTTAGCCGGTTTTTTCATACCCGTACTCGGCCGAATAACACAGTTTGAATGCCGAGTATACTTTGTTTAAGAAAAGCAATATATTTAGGTATTAAATGTAATTAAAATAACAGTGTTAATCAAAAAGTCAATTTTTTAAGTATTTATCAAAGTTAATGACTCGAAAAGGGATTGCAGTATTTTCATTTCGTTCGATTGTGACGACGAAGTTGATGCTACTCGCTCAAGATTTTAAGATATTTTCCGCAAAGTTTCATTTTCCAAATCTTTAAACTCTTCTGAGCGTTTTATTAACCCCGCGACGCAAAAACGACGAGGTGTTCATCGTAGCTCCCATGTCGGGGGACCTTGAATTGTTCCGATAATACAACGGAGTGCTTCACCAGTTAGGGTCCTCTGACATGCGGGTGTAAAACGACGCCGGGTGTAACTCGGTGCATCTCTACTTGTTTCATAGTTATTTAGTTTCTTTCTAAACAAAACGTACGATTACAAAGAATGATGGAATTTACTTTTGATATGTTGGTTTTCCCTGGGTCAGACGGGGTGCGAGAGATATATCGAAGACAACCTCACCCCCGGCCTAACACCACGACCGTGCGGTTTTATTTCGGGTCCGACATAACCTCCCCTTCCGGCTCCGGCGGGGGAGGTATCCGAGGGGATTACCGCACGAAAAAAAGGTATGTTGGTTTAGCTTCAGCGTTTAGCATGATGGAGAAGGAGTTAGCGGACCTCGAGCTCTGGAGCGAAAGCGGGAACAACGCTAAGATGATTGTGATGATGATGACGTAATAGAATTTCCAATTTATCTTGACATTCATACGAAATGTGATACAATTACCATCTCACATTTCCCAACACATGCAATGACTGTTTTAGTGCCCTACGTCAATTACTTCATCATAAGTTTATGACTATATCTCTACAACCATTGAAGTAGACGCCAAATCTATGTATCTAATAAATTATTGTGCCCATTCTGTGGACTAGGAAGTAATCTGCCAATAAATTCAATTTTATATGCAGATATTGGATATTACGCTTACCTTTCAAACGGTATTATATTAATGTCACTACCCGTTATAATTTGTTGAAGACATATATAGGCATCAAATGCTGTATGGTGGCGGGCGAGCATGTCTACATTTCCTAGCCCCTATAAGCAAACTATGTACCACTATTTACTTATATAAGATCGCACTAAGAGCGTGTGTACACGAACGAAACAGCTGCACTACCGCTGAGTACCGCACCGACCGCACAGTGATTTTGATCGCTTGATTTTGGCTCATCACTATTAACCTCGAATGCTACTATGTCATGCTGAGATAAAGATGACTGTACTTTTTGATTAGTCCGGCGTTCCATTATTACCATTTCTCCTGATTTGGCTACCTGACTTCCCAACCGCGAGATGAAAGCCTGCGACAGAACCTCCACCGTAAATCAGCATGTGTGCCGACTAGCAGGTGAAACGCTTGTGCTCCGAACACCTTTGAGTCCCGAAACATCATACGTGTACACGTGTGATGTTCGTGGCTAAAATCAAGCCATAATAAACCTGAGGCAGCAGTGTTGTCTATACTGTATTGCAGCGCGTTGGCGTTGAGGTCGCGGAGCGTTTACCGTATCGTGTATACATGCACTAAGTCTGTTTTCTATTCATAACTAGCTTCTTCCCGCGACTTTGTCTGCGTTAGGTTGTAATAGAAAGGTAAATGATAATATAAGGATACACTGCTTCTGTTCCTGCGACCCAGATAAAGTTCCGAAAAGTTTCTGTGAGCCTGGTACTTCATGCAAATGTACCAGGGTCACATAAATATTGATCCCGTGACCGCGACCCACAGGAACAAAGGAATCAAGGTCGAGCGGGATGGAAAGTAACCTATGTTCGTCTCCTGATTCTAAGCTACATCCCTAACAATTTTCAGCCAAATCGGTACAGCTATTCTTGAATTATAAATAGTGTAACTAACACGACTGTCTTTTATATACATATATAGATATACATATATATTATATGAAACGTCATATGGGGGCGAGCATGTCAACATGTCTAGCCTCAAAAGTAAGTACGCAATAACAACGTACTATTACATAAGCTCGCAGTTAGGTGTTTGTCTATTCACTTGTATTTGAACAAAGCTAAAGTTATTCAAATATTTAGTTGCCTTTACACAGTTGCTTGACAATACATTATAGTCGCAAGTTACATAGTGGGTAAACTAGGTAAGGCTCTTTACCTTATATACCCTCTGAATAATCATGATGTTCGAAAAACATCGGAAAAAATGAAACGCTCAAGTGAGGCTTGAACTCACGACCTTTCCCTTACAGGGGGAATGCTCTTCCAACTGAGCTATTGAGCCTCTATATTGCGGCTCAATAACTCAGTTAGTAGTAAAAAATTCATTCATTAAAAAAAATGATATTTTTCCATGACCCGGTGCATAGGGTTAATTTTATTGATTTATCCTATTTTATTTATCCATTTCCATCTCTTATCAGTGGGTGTCGTAGAAGGCGACTAAGGGCTATAGGGCTGTTCTCCATTTGACAGTAAACATACAGCTCATGACAAAATTCCTGCTAGACGGCAATAGGCTCACCCATTTAACATGGAACAGGAAATCATACATAGTGGGCGAAATGTGCTAAAATCCATACTAATATTATAAATGCGAAAGTAACTCTGTCTGTCTGTCTGTATGTTACACTTTCACGCCTAAACCACTGAACCGATTTTAATGAAATTTGGTATAGGGGTAGATTATTCCTTGAGGAAGGACGTAGTCGCGGGCAAAAGCTAGTTATTAATACACCTCTGCCTACCCCTTCAGAGATTTACAGGCGTGAATATTCATACTCATGTAAGTACGTATGAGATAAATAAATAAAATAAATAAATATTCCACAACATTCTAGACAACGCTAGACGTACCGTAACATTCATTGCTAACTGCAACCGAGAAAGGTGTCGAATTTGATGTACCAACATAACAAAAAAAGAATAAGCGAAATCGGTCCAGCCGTTCAGGCGCCATCTCGTGACTAAGGGAAATAGGGGTTAATTTTTATATAGATTGGCTTTTAATTTATATCCTGACTGTACCTGTTCACCAAACTCGACATGACGGTAATAGGAAGCGTAAAATATTAATACTTTGGAGAACAATAGACTCCCAGACTCGACATAACGGGACTTGACATAAAGGGAAGCAACCATCTCTCATGTGTGTTGGTAGTTTCGAAGATTTAAGCACTGCAACGAGCAAAGATATAACTTGACATACGAATAATCTTCTTCTTCTTCGTGTCAATGGCTCATCAATTTCTTAAATTTTGTCTGCCCAATACCTGGCCACAGCCACAGCATTGTCTGTTGCCCTGCACAGGTCTGCGATGGTACAGGTAGCAGGACACGAATAATGATGTAACCTGTTCCCATATAATCTAACTCTGCGCCAAATTTCATCCAGATCCGTTGAGCCGTTATTGCGTGAAAGAGTAACTATCCTCATGAATTGACCACATTTATGACGTTGCTAGGATAGGATTTATCAAGTAAACAGCGATATTTTAGCTAACATTATTGTACAATACTTCAATGGAACAAGCTTAAAAACAATTTCTTAAAAAATAAATTAGAAAACTAACGTGCCTATTCATTTACGTCGAGATGTAATCGCTGGTGAAGGTCAAGATTAACTGCTGAACCCAGATTAGAAATAGGCAATAAAGTAAATAGTTTAAGGAGGCATAATTTAGGCTGTTTGAAAGCGGTTTTTCTAGGAATTTATTAAGAGAAATGTAGTATTTTCTAACAATTTCCAAAGCAAGAAATAAGTACTAAGTAGACATACTTGCGGGAAACGACGGGTTACCCTAGATTTCAAGGCAATACTTGATGCAATGTCGTTGATAATGAAGTAGGACAATAATATAGTGCCGATTTTAGTTTTACTAAGTTATGGGGTTTTTATGCAGTTCCTAGTCGATATTAAAGTCTACAAACCGACAGCTACGTTATTTATTATTCACACGTAATAATACCATACAACTCGTGCGAGTTAACATGACACCTGCCTCGGAGCTTTGCGCGGGGGAGCGGGAGGCGAGTACGCTGACGCTACTAGCCTCGCACGGCGAGAGCGGGGTCGTGCGCGGGGAAGCGGGAGGAGGGTGTCTTCGAGGCAGGTGCCATGTTAACTCGCACGAGCTATACACAATATTCCACAGGATAAAGAAATGTTAAGTAAATTTTTCCTTTACCTATACCTGGTTTATAAAATATTGTTGGGCACTTACACATTATACTCTATCACGTACGACTTTTAGGCTCGTATCCTACGTTTCGTCGCATTTGGTCCACTTCGCATTTGGTCTACTAGACGAAAACGTGCCTATTTCGCATTTAGTCCATTACACACTTAGTCCTTTTCGCATTTGGTCCACTTCGCGAAACGAATGACACTCAGCCTGAATCACTATTTATCTAATGTAATTTTTTTTTATAAAGGACACGTCAATTTGACTTCACCTCGCCTATTGGTCTCTGAAAGAGGGTCACCATCGTAACCATGTACTATGTTAACAGTGGTGGCACTCAGCTTGACGGCTTCATGCCTTTTCACGCCCCGCTTAAAGGACCCGGGACTGTAAGAAGAAGGAAACACGTGAGCTGGCAGGGAGTTCCAGGTCTTAATGGTGCGGCATAGGAATTAGCCACTGAAACGCTTGGTTCTAAAAGTTATATTCGGGACCGTATACCGTATACAGATTGTATAGACAGAATGATAGTTTGACATAAGGCCTGTACATTCTATCCTCAGATAAATCGAGATTCAAACTGAGTGTCATTCTAGAATACGGGCCTTAGTCTGCGGTAGTGTAGTGAAGGTACCTGATAGACGGCTAAACATTGAACATTATTAGTCGAATTTAAAGGGAATTTTTAACAAAACAGACAGTAACCAGAGCCCCGGTCGATTTATAAAAACTGGCCAATGAATTTCAAATATAGAATGTGAGAATTTAAAACGGATTTTCACTGGTGAAATTCAACTTTAGTCTGTATCTATGTCTACAATAACAAAATACCTATATGATAATTGTCATTGATAGCGCCAAAGGAGGAAATGCTATTGATACTATTAAATATTATCAATTGCATTGTAAAATATAAACAATTGCTGCCAGCGTAATATTACTGTTCCTCAGTGGTACAGTAGCGAGCGCAGCAGTAGTATAAAAGATCACAAATTCGAGTCGGCTACCAGTTTTGTCAGGAAATTCTCAATAATAGGGTATTTGACTAAGTTGTCGATTCTTCCCAATACTGCTTAATATGATAGCTTGTTCTGATAAAAAAAATATTGAATATCTAAACAGAAATGATGACTTTTCATTAGTTGAAATTCCCAAAAAGAGTCAAAATATAAACAATCAAATTCAATTCAAATATACATTCAGTCAACAAATATCGGGAATGAATGTTTTGTTTATGGTTCCAAATTCAAATTTTTGTTTTTTTTGTTGTTGTTTGATAGGCACAACTGCTTTCCATTTTGGCGCGGAGTTTGAGTTGCATCTGTCATTTATGTTAAAAACAGTGCTGTTTTTAGTTTTATAATAATTATCTTGTGTGTATTGCGAATTTCATAATGGACAAAAACATCGAACAAAGAGTTTGTCTTAAATTTTGCATCGCCACCAATGGAATTTCATGTTCGGAGACACTGAAAATGTTACAGAAGGCTTACGGTGAATCGACTTTATCAAAAACACGTGCTTATGAGTGGTACAAAGCGTTCAAAAGCGGTCGAGATGTGATGGAAGATTTGCCTCGTTCTGGTAGGCCATCAACGTCTGCAACTGAAGTTAACATCGCAAAAGTGAATGAAATAGTGACTGAAAATCCTCATTCAAGTTTGAGATAGATGGCCGCCGAACTTTCTGTATCTCACGAGTCGATCCGTACCATTTTAACTAATAATTTGGGTATGAAACGTGTTGCTGCCCGGCTAGTCCCAAAAGACCTGAATTTTCTTTAAAAAACTAAATCGCATGAGAGTCGCTGAGGACATGCTAGATCGGGTCAATACCGACCCAACATTCATGAAACGCGTTGTTACTGGTGACGAGACGTGGGTTTGCGAGTTTGACATGCATACTAGTCAACAAGCTTCGGTATGGCGCCATCCAACTGAATCAAAACCGAAAAAACCACGTCAAAGTCGATCAAAAGTCAAAGTCGATCAAAAGTCAAAGTCATGTTGATTGTTTTCTTTGACTATCGCGGTGTTGTGCACTCGGAATTTTTGCCGGAAGGTCAAACGGTAAATAAAGAATATTATTTGAGCGTTGTGCGACCTTTAAGAGAACAAATTCGACGTAAAAGGCCAGATTTGTGGAAAGAAAATTCTTGGATTTTGCACCACGATAATGCGCCTTCGCACAAGGCCATCATTGTGAACGAATTTTTGTCCAAACACTCAACAAATACCATCGAGCAACCACCATATTCACCAGATATGGCTCCAGCCGACTTCTTTCTTTTTCCTACACTCAAATTACCACTTCGTGGCACCCGTTTTGAATCAGTAGAAGACATAAAGGAGAATCCGCGGCGAGAACTGAACTCAATTCCGGAAACAGCGTTTAAAAAATGTTTTGAAGATTGGATTATTCGTTGGTGTAAGTGTATCGTTTCTGAAGGAGCATACTTTGAAGGTGATAAAATAAATTTGGATGAATAACAATTTTTTTGTGTATTATTGACTTTTTTTTTGACAGAGTAGTATGTATAACTTTTTAGAATCCTCATTAAATTTTAAATAACTTTTATTATGAACTATATACGTGTAAACACTTGCACTCCATACATTTACACTACGTGCTACAGAAGCGTGACGTCACAATTTTGTACGATTTTGTATGGAGCGTTTTCAGGCGAAGCGATAAATTGAATTTTCCAAAATCAAATATCTTAAAACTATTTGTCCTACGAAAGTTTTACTTTTACATTTAATTATATTATAAGAAAGAGGTCATTTTTAGAATGTAAAAAAAATTTTCAAATAGCCTATTGCACAGGGGATAAAAATAGTTGTATTAATAGGTTATCACTCGTATCCCTTCGGTAATATACCGACATTGATTAATCCTAATTGTCTATTAGAATCAGCTTATGTTATGCTATCGATACAATCATAATTGATTAGTACCGGAATCATCGAGAACACTATTATTACCGAAATTACTTTTTAGGGGTCAAGAACACAGATACTTTTTTTTCATGTGATTCGATGTAATAAAGAAACCGGTATCCATTTTGGGAAACGTGAATAGATCTGCAGATAAAGATAATTTGTGCGAACATTAATAACGCAAACAAAACATTGTGCAAATGGAACATTATGCGAATGGAATATTATGTGAATGGCTATTCTGACGTCTGCGTCCGATCCTTAGGATTTTTTTTTTATCGAGCGATATATCCCCACGGATACCACCCCCACGGAGCCGGTGGAGGTGGTTATGTCGGACTCGAACCGACTAAAACACACGCCGTCTTGGGTCCTTGGTTGCCGGAGGTGAGATTGCCAAAAGCATATCTCTCGCACCCCGGCAGACCCAGGACCATTTCTTTCGAGATGGCCCCCTTCGGGTTGTGGGGACCACAGTGTCTCCATCTAGCCCCGGTTACGGGGAGGCGCATCTTTGCGCCGCCGCCGCGACCTGCTTCTGCTAGGGTGACAGGTGGCTCCACCGGTCACCCCCAGGCCAGCGCTCATGGAGGACGTCGCATTCAAAGCCTTGAGATCGGAGTCCGTAATCCGCTTAAATATGATGTGGCTTGGATGATATCAATTACCTTAAATTGAGGTCTATCTTTATAATCTATCGCGATTTCAAAATGGGTGCCGCGTTGTTTGGCAGAAATCTTATCTACTATGTATGATTTGTGAACCCTCACTAACCATTATTGCATGTCCTGTAGCAATTGCACTCTTACTTGCCTCGAAAGTAAACCTCATATGCATTGACCATTTCATTCGAATAGTCGTCTTCATTCGAATAGTAGTCGAATTTCATTCGACGTTTGTTTGATTGCAATCAATAAGTTATAGGTTGCTGCGTGTCGCGGTCACGGGATCAGTAGTTCTGTGACTCTGGTACATTGGTATGAAGTACCAGACTCACAGAAATTTTAAGGGACTATCTGGGTCGCGGGAACAGAAGCAGTGTGTCCTAGACTTTTCTATTTCGAACTTGACGCGGATGAAGTCGCGGGCAAAAGCTAGTTTCGAATAAGATCATTGTATGTTATATTCTATAGGAACTCGTAAATAAGATAAACAAACTTACCCTGTATTAGAGAGCTATTCAACCATTTTACGTAGTAACTATTTGGGTACAATATGAGCACTTCGTTGCTGACTATTGATACGGGCAGCAGGAGAGCAGAGCCCAGTGACACTGCCAGTGCAAATGTGCACAGCCACAGACTGATCCTGTATACTTTCACTTCATCCTCGTCTCCCGTAAAGTAATCTTCGCTGTCCCGACGACGGAATTTCTCAATTAACATGAAGGATACCAGGTATAGTATTATGAATAGTAGCAGGAAAATCTGGAACAAGGAGAAGTTACATTAATTTCACTAGATACCTGTTTAGGCCCAAGAAGTCCTGGCCTGACGTAGTGAAGGGTGGCATGCGTGCCAATGGTCTCACCATCATGTATACCTACCCAAGACTGTGCGAAGTGGAGGAGCTTATATGAAACGCGTTAATAAACGCATCCGTAGTAGCGTTTATGTCCTTCTTTTAACGTGACCTATTCTTTTCCAAACATCTAGGTCCTAGGTACCACTGTAACTCTTAGGAGTTACAGTAGTTCCATGATCACTGCTGTTGATGTTAGCATCAACAGCAGTGATCATGGAACATGTCGAACACTGAAAGAACAGCTACTAGCAGCAGCTTTTAAGGCAAAATATTACAACTATTTTGAATTTTATCTATGGGGGAAAAGTTCATAGTCATTTGTAGGCAAGCGAGGGGCAGGGAAGGTGTCTAAGTCCTAGCACAAGCAGGCTAAGGAAGCGGCGCGCTTTGTGTGCCTCCCCGTCTCCCGAGACAAGCGGCCTTACCTAAGAGGGCCACGCCGATAAGGATGGCCCTGGGTCCGCCAAGGTGCGAGGGATTGTCCAACAACCTCACCTTCGGCTTTGCACTTTGACGGCGTGCGTTTTAGTCGATTCGAGTCCGACATAATCTCATAATCCCACCGGCTCAGGCGCGGGGGGGGGGGGGGGGTTTCTATTACTTCCATCAGCTGACTGTATAAATACATACATGCAAATCCCATCCCCCATCCTCATTCAAAAGGGGTAGGCAGATGTATCAACAGCCACGTGTGGCCAACTATGATTTACGGTCCCACGGAATAGTAGGCGAGCCTTTTGCTGTCTAGCACTTTGATAAGGGCCCAACTCTTTGTTTACTGTCGGAAACAGCAGCCATATACCTTAGTCGCCTTTTACGACACCCACAGGCAGAGCTGGAGTGGTCCTATCCTACTCAACCGGGCATCAACACGGCAATATGCGGCAGTGTGTTAAGCAAGAGCAACCGGTGTTATTAAGACGTTAGTCGTGCTTGCATCCGAGGCCACGGTGCCCTCTAAGCTCAGGGTCCGCCTTTCGGCTCTTCCTCCTCCACTTCGCACGATCTTGGGCGTCATGTATAAAAACATTATGTAAAGAGAAGAAATAAAATTTGTGTGACAGGATTGTAGCAAGTGGGAAAATGGTGTCTCTGCTTAACCCAATGTGTAAGGATGCCCCTTTGACATTAGGTTAAGCAGAAGGACTTTATGTATATATGTCGTACTAGCTTTTGCCCGCGGCTCCGCCCGCGTGGATGTCGGTTATCGCATTTCATTAAAATCCGTTCAGTAGTTTAGGCGTGAAAGCGTAACATACAGACAGACAGACAGTTACTTTCGCATTTATAATATTAGCACAGTCTAACGATTCATACTACATACAGTCTGTCAACGAAGCCGTCTAGACAGAGCAATCGTGCGCGGGGAGAGGGTACGCCCATACATTTTAATGGGTACTAAGGATTCAGGGCTGTCTCATTTGTAATCACACGAATCACGTGTTTAATTTGTTTTCAAGAATCGTTTTGTTTGTTAAAATCGTTTTTTTTTTCGTTTTCTATATTTAGCGATCCAAGATGGCGGACACGACATTTTCACAAAAATCGATATGGGTATCGTTTTCGGGGTTTTACGGGTCGCCGATTACGAATATATCATCCATTTAGCGATCCAAGATGGCGGACTCGAGTTTTTCACCAAAATCGATATGGGTATCGTTTTCAGGGTTTTAGGGGTCGCCGATTACGAATATATCATCCATTTAGCGATCCAAGATTGGGGACTCGAGTTTTTCACCAAAATCGATATGGGTATCGTTTTCAGGGTTTTTGGGGTCGCCGATTACGAATATATCATCCATTTAGCGATCCAAGATGGCGGACTAGAGTTTTTCACCAAAATCGATATGGGTATCGTTTTCGGGGTTTTAGGGGTCGCCGATTACGAATATATCATCCATTTAGCGATTCAAGATGGCGGACTCGAGTTTTTCACCAAAATCGATATGGGTATCGCTTTCAGGGTTTTTGGGGTCGCTGATTGTGAATATAACATCCATTTCGCGATCCAAGATGGCGGACTCGAAATTTTCACTAAAATCGATATGAGTATCGTTTTCAGGGTACTCGGGTTGCTGATTACGAATATATTATTCATGTAGCGATCCAAGATGAATGGATGAATGATGTATTCGTAATTAGCAACCCCGAAAACCTCGTAAACGATACCCATGTTGACTTTTTGGCAAATTTCAAGCCCGCCGTCTTGGATCACTAAATGGATTTTATTATTAGTCACCCCGAAAACTTAGTCTTTTTTTAAATTTCAAGTCCTACATCTTTGATCCTCGTTAAAATGGTCGTCAATTTCGATATCAGACAATTGCCGACAGGCAATCATACGATGGGAAACTGTCGACTCCCAACTGATCGTGTGTAACCGCAAAACTGACAGCAGGGAATGGCCGGCAGGCCAAAATCCCTTTCATGTGTGGGCGCTGTCAATTTACGACTGCAGGCCACCCGATACGCTCTGAAACTGCAGGCGGACTGATCGTGGATAGGCTCCTTAAGAATTTATCATCAATTTAGCGATCCCGGCGATTAGCGAAATTTCATTGAAATTAGAACTCGAACCCGAACTTGAACCCGAATCAAAAATTGAAATTGAAAACGAAACCGAAACTGAAACCGAAACCGAAATCGAAACCGAAACCGAAACCGAAACCGAAATCGAAATCCAAAAACTCAGAGTTAAAATATATTTAGTTGAGTTAGACATAATTGGTTGAGTAGAACCGGGGATATAACCAAAAGTCGCAATAGACGACATCCATGCGAGCGGAGACGCGGGCATCAGCTAGTAATTTATATTAGCGTGAGTTGATGGGCCTTGACAGAACAAAGTAATCAAAATAGGGGTTATATATAAAATGTTACAGAAAAATTATTTATAAATAAAAAATTAAGTGACAACCCTGACAAAACTGCAAAAGGCGGCATTTCCGCAAACATCAAACGCGATAAACTACTGTAAGATCCCTCGTTATACTGTGATATTAGTATGGATTAGGTACAAAGTAAATAAAATTGAAGAACACTAATTAGGTCAGAACCACTTGACACTGATGATAGCAGTATTCTACAGTAAGCATTCTGGTGGAATACATATAATACATTTTAGACAGGCTATTGTCTTTACCCAACCAGGAGGAAGTGAAACATAGGTAGGTATATGTTGAATCATCCGTTATATATACTGTAACTTTCAGAGCTCTAATGACATGTGAATTTGTTTAACGAAATACAAGACAATGGAAGTAATTCTAATGTGAGTGTGAATGTCAAATAATATATTTTTAAACTACTTAGCAGGAGGTAATGAGCACAATGTCCAATTTACAGCAACATTAGTCACAGTGGCCGACATTGCAACACCAGAAATGTCAAACATGTGTTGCCACATCTAGAGGAATTAGTGGTAAGGTATGATTGCATTATCATGAGCCATAATAATTATGTATACCACAAAGTAAAATTAAAAATTAAATAATCGATTGGTGTTTACTAGTTCCAAAAGTAATATTATGTTATGCCTGCTTTCAAAGATTTTTGAAAATACGCTTGACTCACCCGGTAATTGAACTTGTCAAAAAAATAACACTTGTACAAAACTTAATTGAACACTGTATTTTTATGACTTCAATAGATAGTACTTCATAAACGTGGCACCACATTGGTTTAGTGTTAGTAGAATTGAGGCCCAGGTCGTTTGCATCGAGGCCCAGGTCTTTACAACTACAACTGAAGGTAAACATCTACAGAAGTTTCTGGAATTTCCTTTCAAATTAGAACTCAGTGCCCAGCTATAGCTCTCTGCGATGGCACACCATGGTTTTAGGCAGTTCAGTTCCAAAATAACCACATCACTTGAGCGCTTGCTAACCCTATGCAAGTATATGCTTGAACTATTGATGCTATTAAAATTTGACAAAATTTACTTGTGAAAAATAAACTGATAAAATGGCTTATGACGACTAAATCTTTTTATTAAAATTACTTCTTATCGGACTTATACATTATCGGACACAACTTATATGTCCGATATATAACATGTACATATTATGTACATGTGATATATCGGACAAAATAAGAAAAAAAATGGGATCCATAATGTAGAACACTGTAAGAAGATAAAAAAATAGAATGACACTGCAATTACTGAACTGTTTCCAATGCCAACAGACCTTTTAGAGAATAGTTTGCCTAAAGAAGATTAAGGATGCAATAGTAACTTCTAAGTTATCAAGAATTGAATTGAAATGTGTAAACAAATGATATTTAATAAAAACATCTATACCTTATATATGATGTTTGGAGTGTTCCTATATACCTATGATATTCAATTCAAAATTCAAATTCAAAAACAGTTTATTCTGCATAGACCATTTTTTTTTTTTTATTTTTTTTTTTTTAATGTAAAAAGAATATTAGAACCGAAGTTACCAATATTCCCTCTAACCCCTCCAACTAAGCTAAATTTCTTGTGCTAGGAGTGGGTTCACATTAAATCGGCACTAACAAAACATCAACATAAAGTAAATATTGAATACTAACTAATACTAGTAAATGGACCACCGGTTCGAAACGCAGCCCAGACCTGAGAAGACTCCGGCAAGAAAGTGTGTATGTTTAGTATGTTTAGTATGTTTTGTGTGTTCATAAATTTTTAGTAACACCAAATTATTGAATTCAATTATCATATCACTCTTAAAGCTTCTTTTCAGTAAAAAAGTTATATTAAATAATATGCTCTAACTTCTGTACCAATAACTACTAAAACAAAAGGTTGGATTCCTATAAAATATGATATTTTACCTTGCAGTCCTTACATGCTTACTCAAAGCTTTGTAAATAGAAATATAATGCGATTACTATGTCAATGGGGACACAAATCAAGCACCTACTAAACTTTTCAATTACTCTGGCTGTTGAAAGAAAATGTAGGTAACTGATTTTCAATTAGTAATTTTCTTTTAACTATAAAAAAAAATTAAAAAAATCAAAAGAAGAATCCTGGCGAAACTATTCAAATCAAGATAACCAATGAAATTTAACGAGCGGACTGCTATTTATGTATAGTTGATTAAATTAATTTTATACAATTAAATCGTAATGACAAGATAAACAATATTCTGTGAAAGAGAACAAAAAGACTGTATATGATACTCACAATTTGCTCCCTAACGTTGTTGTGGAATATCTGCTCACGAAGGTCTGCTTCTTCATCATCCATGGTCCCGTCGTTGCGTTGCTTATCTTGTAATTATTATTTTTGTTTCCTTGCTCAGTCCTTCTTTGAAATAACACTTCATTTTCAAGAGTCATTACATTTTCCTAAACGATAAACCGAACGAAACACCACACTTTTCACTCTAAAGTAACTTACAATTTTAAAATTCACTTCACAACAATAGCAAGTTTAAAAACGAATTATTTTAATCAAAAAGTAGTACGCAACGCAGAGATATTGAGAATGTAAAAACACGACCAATTTGCTATTTTGCTGTACTGTGAACGAAACGAATGAAATTGACGTCGTGTTGTACATACACACACCTCTTTCTCAGTGAAGTGAACTATTAGTGAACTAAACCCTCAGAGTAAGTAATATCCTAGAGCTGAAATACCTACGGAAAAAACTGTGTACCTAAAATTGGATTTCGTTAATTGAACGAAGGGAAGATGTGGATGCCGATTTGCGTACTCAGGTTGCGGCACGTGCGGTCTGAGGGGGAGGGGGGAAAGCAGAAAGATCAACGGCTTAATCTGTCACCCCTAGGCCCGAGCTCATGGAGGACGGAGGTCGTTGGTGACGTATCACGAGCTCTTCAAGTCAAGAGAGAGCTCCATCTCCTCCGGACTCGCTCCCTCACCTCTTTCTCAAGCATCACTTGCTAACAGGAGTTGGTAGCCCACGCACTCACTCACCGCACCATCCCTGTGAGCAAAGTACTCAGCGAGAGAACTCCCACTCCGAGGGCCGCCACGAGGACCCGCCTCGGCGTCTCTCGCGTTGGGCACTAGGTCAACGTTTACAGCCCTGAGTCTTCGCTCGCATCACAGTGAAGGCACTTGGACGTATTGACTCCTTCGTGATCTGACACAGGTAATCCCCAAAACACCCATTCCCAGTGTTCATCTGTGTTAGCTGGTAGGAGAAGCTTCCGTGTGGCCTCTCTAGCCAGTCCTTCATGATGGATCTTATCGCCACCCTCACGGCGTTCTCTGCGCGTAGTCTCCCAAGTTGTTCACTTCACCACCATACTGGTGGAGCCAAGACTTCACGGTTTCGATTTCTCGAGGCTCTTGTACCCGTCCCTGCTTCCGCGCCAGCGGGCTTACCCCTGCAGGTCTCATGGTAGGTTTCTAACAACGAGACTCACTGCCTCCATAATTACCCTTTTGGCAAGTACCCGTTGTGGTGTCCGCGGCATCCGCACCTTGTTGTAATGTCTCCTACAATCATCCGGCCATTTTGGGGATTTATCATTTTGCAAATTCAACAGTAGTAGTCCAGGATACTCATGTTGGGCAGCAGCCGCGCCAATGCGTTGGCTGCTTCCTCAATTTGGGGGCCAGCTTTGCCATCGAGCACGAGCCCCAAATATTTAATTTGGGGCTTCATGCCAATGGGAATGCCACCCAATATATTCTCGCCGGTGGCCCATGAAAAAACATGGCGTCAGTTTTATGCAGAGTCATCTCGAAACCCACCACGAAGCGCTGAATCGTATCAGATATTCTACAGAAGCGGTTCCTATACTGATCCCTGTGGAATCTCACGACCGAGGTTGGTCATGGTTGGAAAGATGGCGGCTCTCTCTGTCAGTAACGCCAAGACTATGCGGCGAAGGGGATTGGCGATGTGACGTGTCTGGATTGCGATAAATGTGTCTGAAAGTGGCAGACATTCCTTGTAATAACCGGAGCTTTAAAATTGTAGTAAGTGTTATTCACCAATAATACCAGTACTGTTATACGATAGAATACCTACATAATAAAAAAAAGTCAATAACCTTTAAATATTGGAGAAAATATCGTTAATCAAAATTCTATCACCGCAACACTAGCGATTTTATTTAATCTTGATTTGAGTAATGATGTGCTACTGCGAGTGAAAGCATCATGGCGGTTGGCATAAATCTTTATTTAATTTTATGAATTAATTCAGTAATAGCTCGTCAAGTCTTCTGCATATTTCCATGTCTATGTTTTTGTTTTGAATGCATGTGCCAGTGACACTTGACAGTGTCATTATTGTATTGTCACTGTCATTGTCACTCAAAACCAAAATGTCAAATGCGTCAAAATGTTTTTGTTTACAAATTTTATTGTGCGGCTGCGGCGTTTTACAAGTTAGAACATGAATAAAAATTATGAAACAGTAATTTATTTAGAGTTCAAGAATAATACCTACCTATTCATTCAGAGATTAAATTATGAGTATTTTAGATTGTAAGTGAAACAGTTTTACAAAAAATACTTTTGCGAATGTTCAATGAAAAAGACCAAAAATATAGTAATATTACATTACAGATAGCCGTGTGAATCCCGAATTTTCAGTAAGGATTGTGGTCTGTGATCATTATTTAACTAAGCCAACGCCGGGAATTGATGTAATTTACTCAGATTTCAGGGGTGCTGACATAAAGCAGGTGAGTACCTAAGTTATAAACTGTTGTATCTACCAGTGCTAGTGCTACCACTACCAGTCTCCATTTTGGCTCAACTTTAGTATCTCCGCACTCGAGTTAGGACTCCATATTTTTTTTACACATAGCTAATAATATTAGAAGCCCCCACGCAAAGTTTCAAGTTACGGAGATCAATGGTTAACGAGAAAAAAATAAATAAAGATCATAAAAATTTACCAATATTTTGACACTTTTGACCACAGAACTCGTCTTTTGACATTTCGTTTCGTCATTAAACGTTTCATTTTACGTAATGTTAACGTACTAAAATGTTTTACTCCGTTTAATAATTAAATAAATACGTATATTTAGTGACTAAGGTAAATTTTATGTATATTTTATTATATTACGTATATTTCGCTGATTGATATGAATTCTATTCAATTTATACTTACAATACAACTTTAGTTGATCCGCACTCGACCGCACTCGAGTTAAGCGCTGCGAGTGGTGAAACTAAACGAAAAAAAAAAAAATACAAATCGCTGCAAAACCGACTCCACGTAGTCTTGTCTGCCCTACCCCTAGAGTGTTTTTTAAAATCGCGTAGGCGCGGAGGGGCGAGGCGGCCCGCGAGCTAAGGAGCAGGTGGTTTCAACACTCGCCACCGCGGCTGAGGCTGGCCGGCGGAGCCGGCCAGCAAGCCGAAGCTGCGGTGGTGAGTGTGAAACACATCTGCGACGATAAGCTCGCATGGGACCGCTGGAGCCCTGTAGCGCCGGAGCCGTGACAGAAGCCATGACTGCTGCATGCTTGCTTGTTTTATCATGATAGACCACTCAGAAATCAACACATCTCGACCTTGAAATCGATGTCAATACAAGAAAATACGAAAGTGAGGTTAGAATTTTAAAAAAATCGTATCTCAAAAAGGGGGGGTTTCCGTAACTTTTCCTTCATAGGGGGGGTTCTACACCCCCTCCCCCCTCCCCTCCACCCACTCGCAGCGCTTAACTCGAGTGCGGAGATACTAAAGTCCTACCAAATATATGACCTCTATTTTTCTATTAACCCTCCAACTCATCTAAATGGCTAGTATGTTTTTTTTTAACAAATATATTGGAATGAATGAGTTTCAGCCTGCAAACCCTATCACAAAAGTACCTTAGCTGTTTTGCTACTCTGTTTTTTTTTTATTGTTATGATTTTAAAAAAAAAATTATTATTGCAATCCAGGTGCCAGTTTTAAGAATATTTGGGCCCACACCTGATGGATATAAAGCATGTCTTCACATACATGGAGTTTTTCCTTACTTCTATGTGCCTTGCCCAATACCGAATCCTCAACCACAGTTTTTATATCAGGTAAATATTAACACACTGTTGAATATGTCTAACACTTGCTCAAATCAGTGAGGGAAAACTTATTTCTAATTATAAACTCTCTGAACTTCAATGTTTTTTATGAAGATCCTGCCATCAAAATTCTGCAGTTTTGCTAAACTTTCATATGCCGACTATGACTGACAGCTCATGAGAGCAATATGCTTTAACTATGGCCTTGCCTTACAAAATGCTGATTGACTCAGTTAGTACTATAAGCTACTGTAGCAGTTAATTCATGTCCCTTTTTGAATTCATTTTTAGATTGCAGCGAGTTTGGATAAAGCTCTAAACATTGCATTGAAGCAGGCAACTTCTGCAAACCAACATGTATACAAAATTTCATTAGTTAAAGGATTGTAAGTATAATCTTTACTTCTAATAACCCTTTTTTTTAATTGCTAACTTTTTTCTTGTAAACTTAATATTGGAAAAAGTCAACAACCAGGACAGGATTTTCCACTAACCTCTTAACAAACCTTTTCAAGGGGGCTTTGATTAACTGGCTAGGTACCTGGACTCATTCTTGGAATTTAAAATTCTCGGAAATGTATGTCTCCATACAAAATAATTATTACATTTTTTTAAATTCTAAATGTTTAATCCCTCAGTCCATGTTTCTAATGCCGTGTCCGCACGCTTGCCAAACCTAAAGAAGCCGTCACAAATTCAAACGTGTGGATAAAGCGTTTGATTTGGTTTGTGTAGGTTTGCAAGCGCTTGCAGCCGATCCGTCATGCCGGGTTTACACGCTTGCCAAGCCTTGGCAAACGGCAAACAGCCCCAAGGCATCACAAATTTCGTTTGGCGTTTGGAAAGCGTTTACACGCTTGTAAATGGATCAGTCTGCAACCTACCTCCAAGCATGGCGGACACCGAACTTGTCACGGCAATTGCATTTGGTTTAACATACTTTTATTTGAAATGCAAGCAAAGTGAAACAAAAAAAAGGAAAATGCTAGCGAAAAGTACTTTTTTAATTTTTAAATGCTTCACTGGCCTTCCGATAAGTTCAACAAGACGAATCCATGCATCTGCTTGTTTCTTCTTATCTTTATGATTTGCATCTTTCTCCAGAAACGAAAGACTCTCCTCATTCGACCAGACCTCATTTTTAGGGTTCCGTAGCCAAATGGCAAAAACGGAACCCTTATAGATTCATCATACATGTCTGTCAGTCCGTCCGTACAAAAAAAAAAAATTTTCATTAAACCCATACGTGTGGGGTATTTATAGATAGGTCTTCAAAAATGCTATTGAGGTTTCTAACATTGTTTTTTTCTAATGGTATACATTGCTATGCAAACTTCCAACGAAAATTGGTTTGAATGAGACCTAGTAAGTAGTTTTTTTAATACATCATAAACCGCAATTTTCGCCTTTCATTCAATTTAACATAACATAAACATAAACTCACACCTGTATTCCCCGAAGGGGTGGGCAGAGGTGCTAGCACACACATTTCGCCAGTTTATGTTTAGGTCCCAATGTAATAGATGGCGAGCCTATTGCCATTAACCGGGCACTTATAAACCTGCGATAAATACACACATAACTTCGAAAAGCATCGAAAAGTCATTGGTGTGTGAGATGGTAAACCTGGGGTCGAACCCGAGACCTCGTCTCAGCAGTCCATTACCCATACCACTAGGCTTATTCAATTAACTCAAAAAATTCTAAAAACAAGCTGCGGAACCCTTTATGGGCGAGTCCGATATATTACTTAATAAAGCATTAAGTAATATAATATAAAAATTCTTGTAGTTCATTAAATGTTTTGTTTTTAGAATTTTTTGAGTTAATTGAATGAGCCTAGTGGTATGGTTATTGGACTGCTGAGACGAGGTCTCGAGTTCGATCCCAGGTTTACCATCTCACACACCAATGACTTTTCGATGGTTTTCGAAATTATGTGTGTATTTATCGCAGGTATATAAGTGCCCGGTTAATGGCAATAGGCTCGCCATCTATTACATTGGGACCTAAACATAAACTGGCGAAATGTGTGTGCTAGCACCTCTGCCTACCCCTTCGGGGAATACAGGCGTGAGTTTATGTTTATGTTATGTTAAATTGAATGAAAGTCGAAAATTGCGGTTTATGACGTATTAAAAAAACTACTTACTAGATCTCGTTCAAACCAATTTTCGTTGGAAGTTTGCATAGCAATGTATACCATTAGAAAAAAACCATGTTAGAAACCTCAATAGCATTTTTGAAGACCTATCTATAAATACCCCACACGTATGGGTTTAATGAAAAAAAATTTTTTGACTTTCAGTTCTAAGTATGGGGACCCCCAAAATTGATTGCTTTTTTTCTATTTTTGTATGAAATTCTTAATGCAGTTCACAGAATACATCTACGTACCAAGTTTCAACAGAATAGGCCTTAGGCCTAGTTTCAGAGAAAAGTGGTTGTACGGACGGACAGACAGACAGACAGACATGATGAATCTATAAGGGTTCTGTTTTTGCCATTTGGCTATGGAACCCTAAAAATGAGTGGCTGGTCGAATGAGGAGAGTCTTTCGTTTCTGGAGAAAGATGCAAATCATAGGTAAAGATAAGAAGAAACAAGCAGATGCATGGATTCGTCTTGTTAAACTTATCGGAAGGCCAGTGAAGCATTTAAAAATTAAAAAAGTACTTTTCGCTAGCACTTTCCTTTTGCTTGCATTTCAAATAAAAGTACGTTAAACCAAATGCAATTGCCGTGACAAGTTCGGTGTCTGCTATGCTTGGAGGTAGGTTGCAGACTGATCCATTCACAAGCGTGTAAACGCTTTCCAAACGCCAAACGAGATTTGTGATGCCTTGGGGCTGTTTGCCGTTTGCCAAGGCTTGGCAAACGTGTAAACCCGGCATTAAGAAGGTGTTTGGCTTGGCTTGCGTGAGCTTGTCGGCGATTGCTTCCGATCCAGCCGAGTGTCGGTTTTTTGAAGCAGATCAAAGGGCGTTTGCGGCAAACGTTTGCGACGCATTTACACGTTGGTCCGCGCTTGCTTGCTGTACTAAAAAAATTAAAAATGTGTGGCCGTCGAATGAGGAGAGTCTTTCGTTTCTGGAGCATTACCAGATTGAATCCTGCATCTGGAATCCGAAACATGCAAATCCTAAAGATAAGAAGAAAAAAGTAGATGCATGGATTCGTCTTCGTGGTTGTCGAGCTTTCCTTTTTGTTTCACTTTGCTTGCATTTCAAATAAAAGTACGTTAAACCAAATGCAATAGCCGTGACAAGTTCGGTGTCCGCCATGCTTGGAGGTAGGTTGCAGACTGACGCATTCACAAGCGTGTAAACGTCTTCCAAACGCCAAACGAGATTTGTAATGCCTTGGGGCTGTTTGCCGTTTGGCAAGGCTTGACAAGCGTGTAAACGTAGCAAAAGGGAATTTGCCGCAAGCGCTTGCGACTCGTTCACACGTTTGCGTGCACTTAGTCTCGTTTGTGTACTGGCGGCGCACAGACGTATGGCTCGTCTTGAGTATAAATATGAGTGACTGGTCAAATGAAGACATTTTGAACTTCCTGGAATGTTACCAGATAGAACCATGCATCTGGGACCCGGGAAATACTAATCATAAGGACAAAAAAAAGTAGCTGATGCATGGTGTCGCCTTAGTGGAATATTTAATAAGCCAATTATGGAACTGAAAAGTAAGAAGGAAATTCTTATGGTCACCTTTAGGAAGCATTTTTTTATTTTTCGTTTCCTTTCACTTATTTTCTTGTATTTATAATAAAAATAACTTAAGCCAAATGATATTACCGCAATCTTAACGTCAGTCATGCTTGCTTCTTCAGAACACAATGTCTCACACGCAAGCGTGTGGTGGTCTGTTAAATCAAGCCAAACGTTTGTAGAGGTTTGGAGTTTGCGGTAAGCGGCAAGCGTGCGGACGCGGCATAACAATTTTTGTTTTGAATTTGCCGACGATATTAATCAAAATGAAACCTACTCTATGGTATGGTATGGTATGGTATCACGGGCTGTTGTCCGGAACTCCACGACAAAGCGCGGTTTTTGCGTGAGGGTGGGAGTTCTATTCGAGCCACCCCAACTCGTTGAAGAACGCCAGCAGGCTATTCACGCTGCTAAAAAACCTACACTAAACCTACTCTATATTTCAGACCATTTTATGGATATCATGACAAAGAGCATCTCTATCTGAAGGTATTTCTATACAGTCCTGGTTTGATCAAACAAGCTGTAGAACTATGCAGTAATGGCGCTATTTTAGGCCAAACGTTCCAACCCCATGAGTCACATTTAAATTTCACACTACAATTTTTTATTGACTTCAACTTATTTGGTATGAGCAATGTAGATTTGCAATGTGTGAAATTTCGTAAATCAGGCATCTCGCAAAATAGTCATGAAGTACAAAGTTCAAATGATTTTGGTCTCAAACCGGAAAGCTCTTGTTATTATGAAGCTGACTGTATTGCATCTCATATTATCAACCGTCAAAGAATAGGTAAAGGTGACGGATTCGAAAATCCGGGCTTAGAAGAAGTATGGAACCAAGAATCCGAAAGACGAAAGCAACTTAATGTATCCATGGCTTCAAAATCACTATCCCAAGGTAGAATTAAAGCAGAAGAAACTGATTCTCATTATAAGTTTGAGCAGATGTTTCTGATTAAAATGTCAGATTTGATTGATAAGCCTGTTGTTGTTGAACATGATGATAAGCCTTTGGAGACAGTATACTATCCAGCTGAAAGTATGTCAGACTCTCAGTTATTCAAAGCTGTAGATGTCAGTGTACATTTACCTGAGAACACTTTAGGTGTTAGTTATAATCAACCCTCAAGTTATCTGGACGAATTGGCTGCTAATGAATTAGATGATACACTTGTAGATGAAAATCTAGCTTTAAACAGCAGTTTATCTTTACATTACAGTCAGGTGTTATGTAAGTATTACATATTTATATGTAAAATATAAAATGGATAAGAAGAATTTAGAACTTTATTTATCTCTTTAAATTTATTACAGTGGATAGTGAAGATTTGGAATTAGTAGACATGCTGCAAGATATGGAAGACAAACCAATTGAAGAAGATAGTGTTATGGGTACGCCTGCAAATGTAGAGAATGATGCAGACATTGAATTAGATGATGCTGAATATTCGCAGATATTTCATGATGATACTTTGATTCTGAGTCAGAATGAATAGTGAGTCAACTTTTATTAATGCGCTGTAATTGAATTAGTAAATGTAAACTTATTGCAATGTTTGTTTTTTAGTAAAGATGTAAGTGAAAGTTCTACGTCATGGAATGATTCGTTTTGGGATGGTGCCAACATCCCACAATTAGATGGGACATGTGATGATGATCGTAAGTGAATAATATATATAGTTAAATTATTTTGAACTGCTACTAGGTATCTGTAAAATTGCAATAGGCACAAATTTTTTGTTTATTTTTATTCCAGATGTGAAGAAAGTCAGGAAAAGAAAAATGAGATCTTTCAAACTTGGTTTATCGAGACCTAAATCTAAAAAACAGGAATCTAAGCCACTAGACAATAACTCTGATTCTACAATGCATGTTAGTGAAGTAGATGAAATAAATGTGTCAAGAGAAACTATAGACAACATTTCAGATTCTCATTTGAGAAGAGCTGTTAAAATAGAACCTGTAAGTATTTTGGAGAAGACTGTGCATTCAGTTGCAGGTGATATAGAGTCACAATCAAATATAGAGGATAAAAGTATTGCCGATTTAGTTGCTGAAGTAACAAAAAATATGAAGAATGTTGAGCCTAATGCTGCTGAAATTTATGATAAGGAAAATAAAATTGAACCCACAGCTGGACCCTCTAAAATGAAATTCACTGATTCATTTAAAGAAAGATTAAATAATAGTTCCAATGATATAGATTCCTCTCCCGAAGGTGATGATTTGGGCATAATGAGCTTCTATGATGTGTCTAAAATATTTGATATGTCAATGGAAAATGATTATGATAGTAATACTAGAAATATAGAATCGAAAGAATCAGAAAATGTTATTGAACCAGAAGTAAAAATGGAATTAGATAAATCTGCCGAACAAATAACTGTTAAAACTGAACAAAATATCAGTATAGTAGGCAAGTGTCATACTAAAATATTAACTCCTCGAATTAAACCACCGACTAAAAGTTATATAATGTCTTCTTTACAACAATACAATATACCTAAAATAAAAAACCCTGAACCTTATTATTCAGACTATAAGGATGCAGGTGACAAGGTTGAAATAGGTCAAATATTGTTAAAGGTTAACAGTAAATTATCTAAAGATCAGAAGCCATTCGAGAAAGTGCTAGATGTAACAAGTATAGAAGAATGGCGCCATTTGATGTTTCTCCAAACAAATGAAATGTCGCAAGAAACTGCTAAACCAGATAGTTTAAAGTTGATCCTAGCTGGCAATAAAAAGTGTATTTTAGAGCCAGTAATGAAACCGCCAACTAAAAAAGATGTAATGAAATGGTTAGAAACACATAAAAATTCAACAAAAGAGGAAACTAATAAAGCAAACATTGTAGATATAAGTAAAAATATAGATGACTTAGACAATTCACAAGCCTTAGGTTTAGCTGAAATCAATAACACAATTAGTTTGGAAAGCGATGATAAGGATAAAAGTAATTTAAATACTAGTCTTCAAATCACTATGCAGCCTGATGGCTCATTTCTTTGCTTTGGAAGTAACGACAAGCAATCTGAAAGCAATTCCATTGAAACGCCAATAGTAGATGTAAGTATTATCAACAACTGATTATATTTTAGAAAGTTTAAGCAAGATATTAATGTTAAATTCTTATTCACACAGGTAAATTTTTTAACAGTAATGATAGCTGAAGTCCTCACTGCTGTAAGAGGTGATTTAAACCCTGATCCAACAACAGATGCGATCCAAGCTTTGTTTTTAACTATAACCAATGACTGTCCTGTAGATCACCGCTTAACAAAAAGCATCACAAAAGTCATAGTTGTAGACGAAACAACAGAAGTAAAATATCTCGATAGATGTATTATTAATGCCGATATTTCGTATGTAAATAATGAGAATGAATTATTTGAGAAAATCATTGAACTTGTAAATAAACATGATCCAGATTTAATGTGTGGGTACGAAGTTGAAATGGATTCTTGGGGCTACATTTTAGGAAGAGCTCAAGTTTTAGACTTGGAAATCGTTAAAGAAGTTTCTAGAATAACTGAGAAATATCGACAGAAACGATGGAGGGGTGAAGAAACCGATTATGAGGGTAGAATTATTGGTAGAATCATGTTGAATGTTTGGCGATTATTTCGCCACGAGATGGCGTTGTCTAGTTACAGCTTTGAGAATTGCATGTACGAGGTATTGAAGGAAAGGGTTCCTAAGTATAGTTACGCTCAGTTGGCGACTTGGTGGAAAGATGAGTCAAGAATATTAAGATGGATTCCAGTGGAGTTTTATTTGACAAAACTATCTGGTACGGTTAGAATGCTGGAAAAACTGGATATTATAAGTAAGAAAAAATTTTTCTTCTTTTTTTTTTTTTGCCAACCGCCAGTAGCACTTTACTTATTTTATTTTTAAACAGATAGAACTTCAGAACTGGCAAGGCTGTTCGGTCTTCAATGGTGGGAAGTATTATCCCGAGGGTCACAGTTTCGCGTCGAATCCTTGATGCTGCGGGCAGCGAGACCTTTAAACTTAGTAGCACTATCACCCACAGTCAAACAGAGGGCAACCATGCGCGCCCCAGAATGTCTACCACTGATATTCGAACCAGAGTCACGGTTCTATACCGATCCTGTGATAGTACTAGACTTCCAGAGCCTGTACCCATCAATGATGATCGCATACAACTACTGCTTTTCAACGTGTATTGGACGTGTTCAAAATATCAATGGGTAAGAAAGTTATCATCCACATTAAATTTTTTGTCGTGATATATACTACGAGCGTTATATGATGATCCCTATGACGTTTCAACTGACAGTTGTATTAGTGATGCGAAACAATTTCGATAAAATACTGTTTTTTCAGGCAAATGTCATGTCATTCAGCCAGGTCATTCAACATAATAAGCAATATTTATTTATTTTGAAAAAAAGACTACGCGCATTGATGGACATAAAACACTAGATAAAAAAGTAACAGCCTTATTATATTTTATTTTACTATACTTTAATTTTTATTCAAATTGCATAATTTAAAGAATTTAAAATTCTTTTTGAATTGAATTTTAAAGAATTCATAATTAGCTGGCAATTGGGGAGTCGTCCATGGAGGACAATAAACTATTAACACCAAAGAAAAAGAAAA
This sequence comes from Eilema sororculum, assembly GCA_914829495.1. Classification (NCBI taxonomy): domain Eukaryota; kingdom Metazoa; phylum Arthropoda; class Insecta; order Lepidoptera; family Erebidae; genus Eilema; species Eilema sororculum. Next base: position 7,126,805 of record OU618543.1, read on the forward strand.
GGTTATGTCATATAACAGAACCTGATGAATTTGATTTAGATGCTATACGCAATCATATTTATGGTTACTACCTACGAGGTGAACTACCGATCTGCCAGAAGTTATTATCTTCATTAAAAGCTGCAGAACTCTTCAAAGGCGGTGCTACTTCCCTTAGAATTGTTTTGAAAAAATGTGGATTCCGCTATAAAAAATGTGACAAGAGAAAAATATTAATGGAGCGTACTGACATAGCTTTACTACGATGCGATTTTCTTCGCAAAATCAAACAAATTGATAACTGGGAGAAGGTAGTATACCTTGATGAGACATGGCTGAACGCCAATCATACTGTAGGTAAGGCATGGACGGATGACACAGCGAAATCCAGCACAAAAACTCCTGAAGGAAAGGGCCAGCGCTTAATCATTTGCCACGCTGGCACAGCTACAGGTTTTGTGCCGAATTGCCTGTGGGCTTTTAAGTCAGTGAAAACAACGAAGTACCACGAGGAAATGAATTTCGAAAACTTTAAGACATGGTTTATAAAACTATTAGAAAATTTGAATGAGCCTCACTATATTTTAATGGACAATGCTTCATATCACTCAGTTCAAATTAACAAACCCCCCAGCAGCAATAACAAAAAAGCTGAAATTATAGAGTGGTTACACGGCAATGGTGTGGAAACTGACAGTCAGATGTTAAAAAAAGAGTTGGTTAGACTGTTGAACTTTCACAAACAACAGACGCACCCATCATATTTTTTGGATGAATTGGCCAAATCAAATGGACACACGGTAATTCGGTTACCGCCCTATCACTGCCAATATAATGCAATCGAGTTGATATGGGCGCAGATCAAAGGTATCTATATTTTTTATTTATATAGTATTATGTATATGCATATATTTCTAAAAATAATTACTGAATGTACAAATATTTTCAGGTCATGCAGCTAGGCATAACACAACTCCGCCATTCACGGCAAATAAAATGATGGTTTTATTGGAAGAAGCTTGCGCTCAAGTGACAGCTGACAATTGGCGAAAAGTGGTCGAAAGAACGAAGCAAATTTGCTTACAAGACTGGGATCGAGATGTACAATACGACAATATCATTGACCAACCGTTAATAATAAACGTCACGGATAGCTGCAGTTCAGACTCAGATTTTGAAGATCCGATTGACCCTGTATCAGATTCAGATTGATATAAATAAAATACAAACTCAAAGCATTTGTTTTATATTTCCAACAAATTATCGATATTTTGTTTATCGATGTGTCCCTTCTTAGTCGATAACAGCTTGACGACGTAACTTTTGCAGCACGTACCATGTACATTTGCATTGAGTTTTTTTCTATTATTTCCGAACATTACGTAATAATTTCTTAATATTCATTTTTATAATTTACAATTGTACACAATTATGATTTTTTCGTCTTTTTAATGGACCTCTAAAGGATTTGATGTGATAGGACGTCAGTACAATGTTAAGCGCTAACGAACTGTCATAGGGATCATCATTCACCGAGCTTATTATAAATAAATACATATCGATTTGTGTTTTGAAGAATTGTTCAAATGGTGTAGAATCACTTTGTAGGTATTAGTTTTTGATGAATAGATTTGGCTAATCTCAACTGCCATCAAACTTTGGAGTTACTTACTTACTACACTTACTACCAGCAGGGGACGCCGCGGCCGGACGAATGATATGCCCTCTGTTGTAGGGCCATTTCACTCATTTCCCCTATAAACTTTGGACTTAGGACACAAGCAGAAAATCTGCTAAGGTATACTAGTGAGCATGTGATTATCCATGATAGGGCAAATGGGGCTTGCCCCAACCTGCTTTCTGACCCGAAATTAAGATTTTTTAGGAAAATTAATATCATGACAAAATTAATACACGCATGTGACTTTTACCCCCATCCTTTAAAGAAAGCTGTGTACGCCCATGCTAGTGGGTGGCATTATCTTTAGACCCAAACACCCATATATTTATATAAGCATGTAGATATATCTATTTTCCAGGGATACGGCTTACGAATTCGGAGCATGGCGTCTTAAAATACCCAAAGCTAAATTGGAAGCTTTGGTCAAAAAGGGTTTAGTTCACTGGTCGCCGGTCGGGGCTGGTTTTGTGAAAGCATCCGTTCGCCGCGGGGTACTGCCGGCACTATTGAGAAGAATCCTCGCGGCCAGGCAAGCCGTGAAGAAAAATATGAAAGCGCAAACTGATGAGAATATTAAGAAAGCTATGCATTCTAGGCAATTAGGTATGATCCTGTGATTTATACGGTGTGATGCAGAAAGGGTTATGTGTTACGCAGTCTAAATATTGTTCGTAGTAATTCGTATATAAGGTGACTGACATAGTGATCCCACTGGACGGATAGGGCTGAAATTTGGCATACAGGTAGATGTTATGACGTAGGCATTCGCTAAGAAAGAATTTTTGGAAATTCTGCTACTAAAGGGGTAAAATAAGGGATTTTAGTTTGTATAAAAGTCCGTAATTTTCAGAGCTAGATGCACTAAATTTCATAAACCTGTTTCTTTTAGAAAATAAATGAACATGTGCATCAGCGTTTTTCAAAATTTTACTACTAAGAATGTAAAATAGGTGATAAACTTGCGTATGGAAAGTTCGTCATTTTCAAAGTTAGAAGTATGAAACTTAGTACACCTACGTCTTTTGTGAAATGTTTTATCGCGAGAACTGACATCCACGCGGGCGAAGCCGCGAGCAAAAGCTAGTACTCTAAAAAAGAAATGAATGTTTTACGTCAATCGATAGTTTCAACGATCCGATCCGATCAATTCTCGGTCGGACTACTCGGAATCCATTAAATTAGTTCAGCTCAATTCTGCTGAATAACAGATTATTACCTACTAAGCGAACTGCTTTTTTAAATATTGTTGTTTTTTAATTGGGCTGCTGACGACTTGGTGAGCGGTCACAATGACCTAAGAACTAACTGTAAATTTCGATCACAATTTAGCCCTGCCTAAATCCTTACAGGCCTGAAGTTGATCGCGAACGTAACATATGGGTACACAGCAGCTAACTTCAGTGGGCGCATGCCGTGCGTGGAGGTCGCTGATAGTGTGGTATCAAAAGGCAGGGAAACGTTAGAGCGAGCCATCAAAATGGTGCGAGAGAGTACGCAGTGGAATGCAAAGGTGATATTTTCTTAAATTATTTGTAGTAAAGTAATTTTTTTTTAAGTTTTAGTATAACTCAAAAACTAATAGATGGCACTAGTAGTCTCATTTTAAGAAATATAAAAGTTAGAACGCTTATTTCCCCATTTAGATTCACGTAGATTATTTCAGAACCTTAAAACATGATGATGTAAGAATTTAAGCATATAAAATTTGTTGGTATTATCATAAATAAATATTTCGTGACAAAAGTGATAATTTAAGAAACCGCCATCTAGCGATCTCCATCTAGCAATTTTTAACAACGCTTGGAAATAAAAGCTACCTGCCTACTTTTGAAAGTTAGGCGATTGGCACACTGCAACGCTCGACGCGGCGTCGTTCGTCGACGCGCGTGGACGCGAGAGAGCTAGTATAGTCCGAGAGATATTAGAATTTTTTGGTAGGTAGGTGTGTGAAGTAATCTAAAATTTTGAGAAAAGTAAGGTAAAGCCATCCGACCATTAGCTCAATAGCCCAGACTATATTAAGAACGCTAGAGATGAAAAGAAAATGATTAGAAGTGCAAGCTATTTTCGACTTATTGACATGACATAGTAACTATTTTTTTTTCTTATATTCGTGATCAGCGTCATCTATTAACGCGAAAAGAGACGTAACTAAGAAAATGCCATTTAGGTTGAAAGTCGCTTGCAGTCTCTGCGTGTTCCGATAACGAGCCAAAACAGTGATGTCGGCTCGAATACCCGATATTGGGCATCGATATTTGACTTCCTCCGATCTCGGATGTCGGATATTGGATATCGGACGTCAGTTGATGTGAAAGCGCTCTAAATTTGCCGTTAAATAGTCATGTTGCATTGCAATAATATTAATTTAAAATTCGTCTCAAATACCTACACAGAAATTTCTAACAGCTCTCGGACTAAAAATCCGTCCAAAAACACGCGCGTGAATGCAGATTTCAGTGTGCCATACCTCGCGTTTTCTGCTTGTACGCGCTTATTCTGCGGCAACGCGCGTGATTGCGTTGTCAGTGTGTGGGACCCCGCGTTTTTCTATACAAAATGAGCTCCGTAGAGGGGACGAGCGCGACGCCGCGTCGACGCAACAACGCTCGACGCCGCGTCGCGCGTCGCAGTGTGCCAATCGCCTTACGAGTGCAACCATTTTTTGTTCCTGATTGTGCATCTATATAGAACTATATTATATTATCTGTGGTAACAGCGACATATTCAGGTATCGCCATCTAGCAACGAGTACAATTCTATTTGGAGATTGGAGATACTAAGAATAAGAGAGCTCTGAACAGGACGAACACTGAGAGTGTACTGACAATTGTCACACCTACCGTGATATTGTTAGACTATATCCGATAATCAATTACTCAGGCAGCCTCCTCTCTATATTTTCTCTATCAGTATAAATAATGCAGCTAATATACGGTTATACGAGATCAATGTTTTTCAACCTTAGTTCATTCGACTGTCACGCAGGCAGGGAGCACGTGATCAATTCCTATTCAGTGCAAATATTGGTATACATCTTTTTTTTTAATTAACAATATTAGAACCGAAGTTACTAATATTCCCTCTGACCCCTCCATAATATACGGTTATACGACCTCAATGTTTTTCAACCTTTGTGCATTCGACTGTCACGCAGGCAGGGAGCACGTGATCGATTCCTATTCAGTGCAAATATTGGTATACATGCATTTCTTTTTTTTTTAAGTAAGATTATTAGAACCGAAGTTACTAATATTCCCTCTAACCCCTCCAGCTAAGCTCTGTCTGTTCGCATGTTGCCACGCCTCAGAGAATACGTTAAGCCGTCGGTCTATAGGGAAAATGGCTGATATGACCCAAACAGAACGGCATACCCACTTGATAGAGGAGTCTTTTGTCCGCACTTAGCCTTGTCTTTTTCACCACTGTCTTGATTTTAAAGGGGTTAGCAGCGTCCCCACTGTCAGTAGTAGTAAGCCCGATAATATCAAAGTTCACGGCAGCCTCCTCTCTGTATTTGCTATGTGGTTATAACACATTATATTACAGGTAATATACGGTGACACGGACTCGATGTTCGTGCTAGTACCGGGAGGGACGCGAGCAGAGGCCTTCGACATCGGACAGCAAATCGCCGACGCTGTCACTGCCGACAATCCGTCGCCTGTCGCGCTTAAACTTGAAAAGGTAATCTCATAGTTTTGTATAATAGTTTGAGACTTATGGCGATAAAACTTTGGAAAATTTGAAATGGTTACTTTTAAAACATAACTATAGAAAACACTAGAGAATGTAATGTTCACGCCTGTATCCTGTATATGTCCGAAAGGGTAGGCAGAAGTGTAATAAAGTTTAACATTCAAAATTCGCAACTATGATTTACGATCTCGCGTAATAGATGACGATAATATTTCATCAAGCAGGCATTTTGTCATGGATTATATATTATGTTTGCTGCCGGATAAAGAACAGCCCTATCCTTTAGTCACCTTCTACGACAGCCTTTTTTTTTGGTGCGGAAATCCCCTCGGATACCTCCCCCGCCGGAGCCGGAAGGGGAGGTTATGTCGGACTCGAACCGACTAAAACCGCACGCCGACTGAGGGTCGTGCTAATCCGGAGGTTCTACGATATCCACAGGAAAAGAAAATAACTAATTTTTAAAATGAAAAATTTTTGTTTGACACTATCAGATTTTTGAATTGAATCCAAAAATATATTCTTGTTAATCTGTTCAACAGGTGTACCAACCGTGTATTCTGCAAACAAAGAAACGTTATGTTGGCTACATGTACGAAAGCCCAACTCAAGAGAAGCCCGTGTACGAAGCTAAAGGCATTGAGACAGTTCGCAGAGATGGTTGCCCCGCGGGTGTAAAAGTAAGTGTCATAGTTTCGACGGTTCACTTTCGTTTTTTGACATATTGAAGACTACCTCTTGAATATGTCACAATATGGCGCTAAGTTTAGTAGGGATATACCCTTCTAATTTCGAGCCGCCTGACTTAAAATCAAAAATCATTTATTCTGCATAAACCATTAAATCGGAACTTATAAAACGTCAATATAAAATAAATATTAAATACTAGTTTAGCAAATGGACCATCGATCGGTTCGAAACGCGGCCCAGACCTGAGAAGACTCCGGCAAGAAACTCAGCGGGCAGTTTTTTTGTCGACTGAGGAATCTCCACCATCTTATAGATTTTATTTATAATTGTTTCAAAGAAAGGTACGCGTTATCATATACGTAGTACTAATAGTCAGCCAACGTCAGAAATGGATTATTATTTATTGCAGATTTTAACATTTTGTTTTTGCCAAAGCAGTTCATATTTCTGTATGAAAATGCGGATTTACGCTCTTTAATAACTTAGTTAGCTGTCTATAAACAAATTTAAATTTTATTATAACTTAGCTTTTGCACGCGGGTCCGCCCGCGTAGATGTCGGTTATCGTGACCAAACATAGCCTATGTCCTTTCTCAAGTTCTAATCTACCCCTAATACCAAATTATATCAAAATCGGTTTAGTGGTTTAGTCGTGAAAGCGTAACATACTTTCGCATTTATAATATTAGGTCCTTACATATGAAATTGGCGTTTTTCGTACTGGCCACTTTAATCACGATTTTCTCCTCTTTGGTAAGGAATTCCAAATTCAAATTTGTACAGCTATTTACTCATGTATTTGTGCTTCGATGACCGTCACTCATTTGTTTTTTTTCTTCTGTTTTTTTTCTGTTTGCGTCACTCATTTTACAAAATGGAAAATCGCATTATTTACGAATACGAGTTCCGCCGTGGCACTAGTGCTGCGGAAACGACTCGAAGGGTGAATGATGTTTATGGCGGTCATGTTGCAAAAGAAAACACGTTCGTTTTTGGTTCCAACGTTTTCGTTCTGGAAATTTCGACCTGCAGAACAAGCCCCGTGGACGGCCTGAGACCCAAGTTGATAATGAAGTATTGAAGGCTATTGTGGAAGCGGATCCATCGCAAACCACGTCCGAGTTAGCTGCAGGCTGCGGTGTTAGTGATAAAACTGTTTTAATTCACTTGAAGCAAATTGGGAAGATTAAAAAGCTTGAAAGGTGGGTACCTCACGAATTGACTGAAGCAAACCGGCAAACGCGCGTCGACTGCTGCGTTACATTACTGAACCGGCACAATAATGAAGGTATTTTAAACCGAATCATTACCTGTGATGAAAAATGGATTCTTTACGATAATCGGCAGCGCTCAGCGCAATGGTTGGATCCTGGCCAGCCAGCCAAATCCTGCCCCAAACGAAAATTAACCCCAAAAAAGTTACTTGTGAGCGTTTGGTGGACTAGTGCCGGTATTGTTCATTACAGTTTTCTCAAATCTGGCCAGACTATTACGGCTGATGTCTATTGTCAGCAATTGCAAACAATGATGAAAAAGCTAGCGGCTGAACAACCTAGGCTGGTCAATCGCTCCACGCCACTGCTGCTTCACGACAACGCTAGACCACACACCGCACAACAGACGGCTACCAAATTAGAAGAGCTTCAATTGGAATGTTTAAGACATCCTCCGTACTCCCCGGACCTTGCTCCAACAGATTACCATTTTTTTCGAAATTTGGACAACTTCTTGCCAGGGAAAAAATTCAACTCTGATGGGGCAGTCCAAATCGCCTTCACAGATTTTATTGATTCCCGTCCGACTGGTTTTTTTAGTAAAGGGATCAATGAACTACCTATGAGATGGCAAAAGTGCATAGAAAACAATAGTACGGTTCGGAACGGCTACATTTTGATAACATGTTAAAACGATACGTTAAAAAGAAATAACGTTATTTTTATACGCTCCATTAAAAAATATAACAGTAGCTTTTTTTTTTTTTTTTTTTTTCGTGCGGAAATCCCCACGGATACCCCCCCTGCCGGAGCCGGAAGGGGAGGTTATGTCGGACTCGAACCGACTAAAACCGCACGCCGACTGTGGGTCTTGGTGCTAGGCCGGAGGTGAGGTTGTCAAAGACATATCCCTCGCACCCCGGCTGACCCAGGGCCATCCCTTACGGTCTGGCCCTCCTCAGGAGGGGGGACAACGGTGTCCCCAACTCGCCCCCGGAATGGGGAGGCGCGCTGTTCAGCGCGCCGCCGCCGTGGCCTGCTTCTGCTGGGGTGACAGGCGGCTCCACCCGTCACCCCCAGGCCCGCGCTCATGGGGGACGGAGGTCAGTCAGTGCCCTCCGACGCCCGAGTTGCCTGCGCGCGCGGGCGGCGCGATCCGCGAGTCTTTCTCGCTCGCGCCGCCTCTCCCGCTCCGCCGTCTCCTTCACGACCATTACCTGCTCGCTGAAGGAGACGCCGGCCGCCCACGCGTCCGCGCAGCGGACCATTGCTGTGAGCAGGGTGGCGAGGGTGAGAACTCTCACTCCCAGGGCCGCCACTAGCTCCCGCCTCGGTTCGGCCCATGCCGGGCACTCGGTGAGCGTGTGCAGCCCCGTGTCCTCGCTCGCGTCGCAGTGATGGCACTCGGACGTTGGCTCCTTTTCGATCCGACACAGATATCTCCCGAAGCACCCGTGCCCGGTGATAATCTGCGTCAGTCGATACGAGAGGCTGCCATGTGGCCTCTCGAGCCATTCCCCCATGATGGGCCTTACCGCCTCTATGACGGCATGCCCTGCGCGTCGTTGCTCAAGTCGTCGCTCCCACTCCGCCACCATGATCCCGTGGAGCCGGGACCTCTCGGCCCGAATGTCTTCGGGCTCGGGATCGTATCCCCGCTCCCGCGCCTCCTTACGGAACCGATACAGTGCCGCAAGGGATCTCGCTTCCAGGATCCACGGTGGCGATCCGGCTAGGAGACTCGCCGCTTCAAAGGATATCGTGCGGTACCCCCTAATGGCCCTGCAGGCCATCGTCTGCTGCGGAGCATGCAGCAGTTGCACGAACCTGGCCTGCAGGGCGTCCGCCCACACGGGGCACCCGTACAGGGCCATGGACCGCACGACACCCGCGTAGAGTCTCCTGCAGGAGTCCTCTGGGCCCCTCAAGTTGGGCAGCAGCCGCATCAGCGCGTTAGCTGACACCAACAGTTTGGGGCGCAGACTTCGGAAGTGCTCTCCGAAGTCCCACCGACCGTCAAGTACGAGCCCCAGATATTTCAGCCGGGGCTTGATGTCGATGGGAGTACCTCCTACTGTCAAGCTGGATCCCGGGGGTGGCCTGCGCCGAGGACCATGAAAGAACAAGGCCTCGGATTTGTGCAGAGCCACCTCGAGACCCAGCCGCCGGATCCGATCCACGACTTGAGCAACAGCGGTCGTGGCCCTCTGGGTCGCCTCGCGGTGTGTAGCGCCACTCACCGTCACTAGCGTGTCGTCCGCGTAGCACGTGACGGTGGCACCGAACGCGAGCTCACCGCGAAGCACCCAGTCGTATCCGATGTTCCACAGGAGCGGCCCCAGGACCGATCCCTGTGGGACACCGCACGACATCTCACGCCTACCGACGCCGGTCGCACTTGGGTAGATGACGGCCCTCTCCGTCAGGTACGCCCCGACTATGCGGCGGAGGTAGAGAGGCACATCGTGGTACACGAGCGCCTCCCTGATGCAACTCCAGGGCAAGGTGTTGAACGCGTTGGAGATGTCCAAGGACACCGCCAACATCACCTCACCCCGGGCAACCGCATCCTCCGCCAGAGTCCTCACGCGCATGATGGCATCCACAGTGGAACGCCACCGGCGGAAGCCGTACTGCGTGTCCGCTAGGTCCGGCCCCACTCTAGAGAGGTGCTCGACGAGGCGCTTGGCAATCACTCTTTCGAAGAGCTTGCCCACCTCGTCGAGCAACACTATGGGCCGGTACCCGGACGGCTCGTCCGCCGGGCGTCCGTCCTTGCGGATGAGGACCAGTTTCCCCGTCTTCCACATCTTCGGAAACTGGCCCCGCTCCAAGCATGCGCTGAGGAACCCTCGCAGTCGGGGTTCGAGACCGTCTTCTCCTAGAGCTAGGACCCACGCACGGCCTGGAATGCCGTCGGGTCCCGGGGCGGTGTTCTTCTTGGCTCTAAGCCGACGCACCGCCAGCTCTAGTTCTACCCAAGTGACCTCGGGCACGTCGTCGTCAATAACCACGCCGGGCGCATCAGGCGACCGAGGTGGCGGAGTCATCTGCGGCGGAACGTGTTCCGCCCGCGCCGGGAACAGGGATTCCACCACTCCTCCAAGCAGAGCCGGCTCGAGAACCTGGGTCAGGGGAGGGGCCCGGGGGCGCAGCTTTCCTCTTACCAAGCGGTAAGGCCGCCCCCATGGGTCCCGCTCCAGTGTCTCCAGCAGCTCCCTGTAGGAAGCTGCCTTGGACCGCTTGATTTCTGCTCGGAGGGCATTCCTGGCTTCCCTGTATCCCTCTTGCAACTCCGCCACTAGGGGATCTGTGTCTGCGGGGCGGCTACGCCTCCTACGGAGCCTGGCCCACCGGCGGTGCGCGATCACGCAGGCTTGACGCAGCCTCGCGATCTCCGAATATAACAGTAGCAGAACGTCTCGTTAAGTTAAAGAACGGAACAAAAGAACGGAACGAAAGAACATAGCAGAAAAATAATTAACTTAACTTCGATTCTAAACTATTGTTGGAATTGGAAATGTAGCTCTTATTTGCTTACAGTAAAGCATAATTTGGCAGAATCGTTTCGTGCATCGAAAACATACGAGATATTTATTGCAATATAAATCCTAAACGCTCACATATAGAGAATAATTTCGCACAAACTACACTCACGCCATATTTTGTATAAATTTACACTGTACCTTCTTTTTTTTCGTGCGGAAATCCTCTCCAATACCTCCCCTGCCGGAGCCGGAATGGAAGGTTATGTCGGACTCGAACCGACTTAAAGTCGGTTCGAGTCCGACTGCGGTCACGCCGATTGTGGATCTTGGTGCTAGTTTTTATGAAGTATTTATATAAATTTACACTGTACCTTCTTTTTTTTCGTGCGGCAATCCCCTCGAATACCTCCCCTGCCGGAGCCGGAAGGGGAGGTTATGTCGGACTCGAACCGACTTAAAGTCGGTTCGAGTCCGACTGTGGGCACGCCGACTGTGGGTCGTGGTGCTGGTTTTTATGAAGTATTTATATAAATTTACACTGTACCTTCTTTTTTTTCGTGCGCCAATCCCCTCGAATACCTCCCCTGCCGGAGCCGGAAGGGAGGTTATGTCGGACTCGAACCGACTAAAAAGTCGGTTCGAGTCCGACTATGGGCACGCCGACTGTGGGTCGTGGTGCTAGCTTTTATGAAGTATTTACATAAATTTACACTGTACCTTCTGTTTTTTGTGCGGAAATCCCCTCGAATACCTCCCCTGCCGGAGCCGGAAGGGGAGGTTATGTCGGACTCCATAGATTATTTCAAAACAATATTTAACTTTCAATTTTCAATATTATAACAGAACAAAAGAACATATTAGAAAAATAACATTTTAAATTTAACTTTTCAATATTATAACAGAACAAAAGAACATATTAGAAAAATAGCATTTTAAATTTAACTTTTCAATATTATAACAGAACAAAAGAACATATTAGAAAAATAGCATTAACTTCGATTTGGAAATATAGCTCTTATTTGCTTACTGTAAAGCATAATTTGGCAGAATCGTTTCGTGCATCGAAAACATACCTACTAGATATTTATTGCAATATGAATCCTAAACGCTCATATATAAAGAACAATTTCGCATGAACTACACTCGCGCCATAAAATTCTCGAAGCTTGTCGCCGCTCGCCAATACATTGTTGGCAAGTACTTGTCCGACGCGATGGTTAAATAACATATCAAATAATTTAACGTTTGCCTGATTGAATATATAACAGTTGCTATTGCTATTTTTTAAGAACATGCTATTTTAACAGTTACGTATTATAACGAACACTCCTAGAAAACAATGGTTCATACTTTGATTAATTAAATATATTATATTTAAAAATATTCGACTTTTTGTTCCTTCCATACAAAACGCCAATTTCATATGTAAGGACCTAATATTAGTATGGAAGTATGAATTAGCCTGTACTTGGGTAATAAATAGGTACATATTACATTTTGAATAAAAAAAAATCAAATTTTTGCCTGTTTGTCGCTTATGGAATTTCAGGGAACGCCAATAAATCAAAAATTTAATTCAATTCAGTCTCTTATGTCACAGGGCAATCATCCGAAGTCCAAATGTCATATCTTAAAACAAAGTTTTCCTTCACCAGCTTCTCCAAACCGCGTTATGCGAGTTGTTCGAGACAGGCGACATGTCTCGCGTCAAGCGCTCAGTCATGTCGCTGTTATCTAAACTGGCAGATGGGACCTTACCACCCCAAGAGCTGTTCTTCACGCGAGAGTACCATGGACCTAGCGGGTACAGGCCAGGCGCTAGTGCACCTCCGAATGAAATAGCTAAGTATGTTTGACTTTCTTATATGTCCATTCATCCACTGTGCCTTTTTTAGTAACTCAGTTGTGTATGAGTTCAGTCTAACTAAAAAAAAGCTATATTTTCTACTAGCCTTTGCCCGCGGCTCCGCCCGCGTGGATGTCGGTTATCGCGACCAAACATAGCCTATGTCCTTTCTTATGGTCTAATCTAACCCTATACCAAATTTCATCAAAACCGGTTCAGTGGTTTGGGCGTGAAAGCGTTACTTTCGCATTTATAATATTAGTATGGATTAGTATGGATATGGATTCAGCGACTGCCAGTTGACCTCAGCACCACATGTCTATAATAATGTATTTATTGCTAGTTGCTACCCCTTTAATGCAGAATTGTCATAGAAAGGGACCAATCAGGCATCGGAACGAAATGTTAAAACAACGACAACATCTTTTGGATACTAATTATTTCGTAAAGTTTGATTTATTGTGGGTTGTCAATGCAAACTTATGGGCACTGCTAGATTGGTATACTTCGAGGCAGCTAGGACTCTTAGTCTGGACAGGGCGATAGAGGCTCGTAAGACCAGGCCGCGTAGAGTATACACGTACAACTACGTCAACAATGTCCTGACATGCACTACCTGCAACCGCACCTGCAGCAACAAACTGGGATACACCAGCCATATCCGGGCGCATGAACGAAGAAATTCACCAGTCCAGCGTCAGTCGCCGTAGCCGAAATCGGCTGGGAATCATCATCATACTCCGCTCGCTGCACTCGTGCCTTTAAGGAGTTCAAGGCACGTGAATGTATATGTTATTGAGCATTATGTATAATGCCCAGGCATTGTGACAAAGGTCATAATGAAAGGTGGACATGGACTCTGCGCGCCTCGACATGGATAGATAGGTATAGGTTAGAAGGCTAAGGCATATTTTTTTATAGCCATCTATACATACATGCACCTGAGGCTGATTATTTAAACTCTCATATTTCGCACGACGCAGTGCTACTGAATTGGACCATGGATTCAAGTTCTATCCTAGATGTTAACTTTTCCAATTAACATACACTGACGGACTCATAAACTGCATCAAAGTAATAGACGACTTTGAAATAAATATTTTAACCAAGTATGCATACTTTCTATACAGATTTAAATTGAAACCTCTAGATTGGTTCGTGAACTTTAAAACAGCGTAGGGTCATATCTTTAAGTTTAAGTTTATGTACTGGAAAGGACCTTAAGACTTTTTTTGAAGAAAAAACAGAAATTTAAGAAAAATTGGTTTAATTAAAAAATTGGTTTTAACAATAGACACAAACTTTATGCAAGGGTTTATTTGTGTTTTAATAAGGTGTATTACCCCCACGTGCGCTTATTACGGATTCTAATCGGTTCCGCATAGATTTTATAAGGGTTTTTAAAAGATCTTGCGGAATATTGTCCCATTCTTCTGAAAGTGCTGTTCTTAGTGCTGCCACTGTCGTGGGCGAAGGGTTTCTCGCATATACAGCTCTTTTTAAATTGTCCCAAACATGCTCGATGGGATTAAGATCCGGGCTGCGTGCTGGCCAATTTATTGTACGTATCCCAACCTCTTCGCAATAATGTTGAACTTGTGCAGCTGCATGCGGCCGGGCATTATCCTGCATTAAAGTAAAATTTTCGCCTATGAATCCCATGTAAGGCACCACGTGATCTTCTAATATCTCTGTTATGTAGCGATGTGCTGTCAAACCCCCTCTATTACCGTTTTGACGGACCATGTCTATGAACACAAGTTCTGTTCGCCCGTTCATCGATATGCCACCCCAGACCATACATGAACCGCCTCCAAAAGGAACACGCTCCTCAATGCAACTTTGAGCATATCGCTCCCCACGTCGACGATAGACTCTTCTGCGGCCATCTGCACCATATAAACATGTCCTACACTCGTCCGTGAACAATACCGAGGCCCACTGCTCTTCTGTCCAATTCAGGTGATGACGCGCAAATCTTAAGCGAGCTTGTCTGTGAGCTGTAGACAACTTTGGACCATTTGCTGGTCTAAAAGGGGTGATATCCGCTTCCTTTAACCTTCTTCTTATTGTTCGTGCACACACGTTTACTCCACGCACTTCATTAAGCTCGGTTTTGATGTTAACTGACGTGAGGAAACGATTTCGCAGGGAAGTTATAACAATAAATCGGTCATCACGACCTGTGGTTGCTCGAGTTCTGCCTGTACCACGTCTCCTCCTGTAAGAACCTGTCTCTACAAACCTTCTGTATATTCTAGAAACCGTAGACTGGTTTAAATTTAAATTTCTACCAATCGTTCGTTGATCCAAGCCCTCCCGCACCAATGCTACAATTTGTGCCGCTTGTTCGGACGAAGTATCCATATTATGGTTCAAAAACTCTCGATGTGTTAAAAAACTAACCCAACAATTATGCTGGTAACAATAATTCAATTGACAAAACAAAAAAAATCAATGAGAATCAATTTAAAACTTTGCTATAAATAACACGCAAATCTGATACTACAAGTAAATTTTATATTCATTTGTTTTACTGCAGTTCTATTTTTAATTTTTTTTTTTAAGATTAAGAGCCAGTCTTTCCATATTTATATAATTTAATCTAAAAAGTTTGCATACTTATTATAAAAATCCTTTTAGAGTAAACATAAACTTTGATGCAGTTTATGAGTCCGTCAGTGTATTAGGACACAAAACAGTTATACATTATGTCATACAATATGATAGTTACATTAAAAAATTTAGCAAATAACCCACACTAGTAGTAGTAGTACTAACCCACACCCCAAAGTAATGCTTAATAGTAAAAGAGTTAAAATTGTGCTAATCCCGTGCCATATTAAATCTGAAGTGAAGATATAGCTTGCATTTGCAGCTTGCTGTTAAGAAAAGATAGCGTACCTACTGATGACTACAAAATTTAATGTACTGTAATGTTGTATCTTTTGACCATGAACCTTTATACTAACTGGACTGCGCACTATGAACAGAAAAACGAGCCGAAAGAGAGGTTCCAAAGTAGTAGTGCGTCTCTTTCTAATAGTTTTTATCATGTTTTGATTGGTCTTTATTACAATGTTGCCGCATAAGAATTTTGAAAGGCTACCAATGTCACTCTCATAACATTTAAAATAAAAGTATTACTTTGTACAACTTCATAATACTTTGTACAACTTCATAAAAGATGGTCAACCATTGTATATTGATAGTTTAAGTATTTTTATGCAAAGTTTCATCACAAAAACATAACGCACAAATATATGCAAAATTAAAAAAAAAATATCATTTACAACCAAAAAGAATTTATATTTACTATGGCAAGTTGTTAGACAGGGACAGACTACTACTTTTTGGCTGTCTCGCTCGGCTCGATTTTTCTACTTTCACCGAGACGATGAAAAATGTACCTTATGTCATTACAGTTGGGTGTAAATTTGTAATTATTGTATTTTACAGTACGCAATCCAGTTAGTATACAGATTCATGCTTTTGACTTGTTGACATCTTCCGTGGCGTGGCGGTAGTGAACGCGACTGCCATGCAGGAGGCGCGGGTTCGATTCCCGCTCAATGCAAATATTTGTATGCATGAAATTTCGAAAAATGTCACTGTCACTGTAGCGGGGCGCAAAATAGCTCTTTTCTGTTCAAGGCCAAGCAGCGGGCCGGCAAAGTGATTTGAATTTGGAACATTATCTTTATCTATCTATCTATGTATATGTATATTGTATATATTATATAAAATCACTTGTCCCGACTGACTGACTGATTCATCAACGCAGAGCCTAAACCGCTGGACCTACAAACTTGAAATTTTGCCAGTAGTTGCATTTTATGATGTAAACATCCACTAAGAAAGGATTTTTGGAAATTCTGCTACTAAAGGGGTAAAATAAGGGATGGAAGTTTGTATGAAAGTCCGTCATTTTCAGAGCTAGATGCACTAAATTTCATAAACCTGTGTCTTTTAAGAAATAAATGAACACCTGTATCAGCGTTTTTCAAAATTTAACTACTAAGACGGTAAAATGGGTGATAAACGTTTGTATGGAAACACCGTCTGACTGACTGATTCATCAATGCAGAGCCTAAACCGCTGGACCTACAAACTTGAAATTTTGGCAGTAGATGCATTTTATAATGTAAACATCCACTAAGAAAGGATTTTTGGAAATTCTGCTACTAAAGGGGTAAAATAAGGGATGGAAGTTTGTATGAAAGTCCGTCATTTTCAGAGCTAGATGCACTAAATTTCATAAACCTGTGTCTTTTAAGAAATAAATGAACACCTGTTTCAGCGGGTTTCAAAATTTAACTACTAAGACGGTAAAATGGGTGATCGAATAATTGCCGGGAAATGCCTAAAAACAGCAAATCTTTTTGACAGAACCAAATCTGTCGGGTCCGCTAGTCATTCATAGAAATCGAACGCAAATTGTACGGATTACTGGCTGGTACGTGTTGGCTGCATAGCTCGGGGTGACCTGTGCTAACTAAAAAAAAAACCAAAGAGCGCCAATTACCTCTCTGTTCTTGTAATTAGTACATTACCTATTTAAGTTGTATTTTGCAAAATAATATGAGTTCTACTTCGAGTTAAGTAAGTGACAATGCATCAACTCTTGAAACAATTATATTATAGAAGCTAACAACACCGTACAAAACTTGTTACGCCCGAAATCTCGGGAGAAATTAATTTTCTCATAGAAAGGGGATGAAAAGTAGAGTGTATAACTCGGGAGCAAATTATTTTTCCCTCGGTGTACTTTGAATCCCTCGCTGCGCTCAGGATTCTACGTTAGAATCCCTCGCTACGCTCGGAATTCTATTCTAGAATCCTTCGCTTTGCTCTTGATTCAAAGTAGCGCCCGCGCCGTAAAAATACTACTTTGCTCCCTTGTTATACAATCTACTATTTCATCCCTTCTATTCGAAAAATGTCACTTTACTGTCACTGTAGCGGGGCGCAAAATAGCTCTAGTCTGTTCAGAGCCAAGCAGCGGGCCGGCAAAGTGATTTGAATTTGGAACATTATCATTTATAGAAATCGAACGCAAATTGTACGGATTACTGGCTGGTACGTGTTGGCTGCACAGCGCGGGGTGACCCGTGCTAATTAAAAAAAAAAACAAAGAGCGCCAATTACCTCTCTGTTCTTGTAATTAGTACATACCAATTAAGTTGTATTTTGCAAAATAATATGAGTTCCACGTCGAGTTATGAAAATGACAATGCATTAACTCCTGAAATAATTATTTTAGAAGCTAACAACGCCGTACAAAACTTGTTACCCACGAAATCTCGGGAGAATTATTTTCTCATAGAACGGTGATGAAAAGTAGAGTGTATAACTCGGGAGCAAATTATTTTTCCTTCGGGCGGTGTACTTTGAATCCCTCGCTGCGCTCAGGATTCTACGTTAGAATCCCTCGCTACGCTCGGGATTCTATTCTAGAATCCTTCACTTTGCCCTTGATTCAAAGTAGCGCCCTCGCCGTAAAAATACTACTTTGCTCCCTTGTTATACAATCTACTATTTCCCTCGGGCGGTGTACTTTGAATCCCTCGTTGCGCTTTGCTCTTGATTCAAAGTAGCGCCCTCGCCGTAAAAATACTACTTTGCTCCCTTGTTATACAATCTATTATTATTTCTGTCAGACGCCTGTCGGCTCACGACCCTCGCGGCCGGCCCCGCACAGGCTGGCGGGTGGGCTGGCAGGTGACGGCGGGGGCACCGGGCACTGCTCTCGTGCGCCTGGCGCGTTCTCCGGCCGAAGTACGCCGCGGCGGTGCGCACGCGCACGTGGCGTACTACGCCGCGCGCGTGCTGTTGCCGCCGCTACACCGCTGTCTGTCGCTGTTGGGTGTTGACGTGTTTAAGTGGTAAGTCTACATGTTAAAAGTATATTTAGTCAATATATGTAAGACTAGAGCTTGCCCGCGGCTCCGCCCGCGTGGATGTCGGTTATCGTGACCAAACATAACCTATGTCCTTTCTCAAGGTCTAACTTATCCCTATACCAAATTTCATCAAAATCGGTTCAGAGTTTTAGGCGTGAAAGCGTAACATACAGACAGACAGAGAGTTATATTCGCATTTACAATATTAGTATGGATTTAGCTCGATTGACTCGAGGAAAAAGAAGTGATAAATCACAGGTTTGTTAGATTTCACCTCTGCAGTATGAAAATGGCGTTTGTTGCGTCAAAACTCGCAACAAGTTAACATTTTGTTTTCGTGTTCCAAATTTCAGACATGATCCTTTGTAACGAATATGAATTCAAAATTTAAAAGAGGGTAATGCTTTAATAACGTGGACAAATTCAGTTTTATTCAGGATTTGCTAGTATAAAAATGTAGAACTAATTCCCTGAATCAGTCACACATCTATATATGACGGGGAAATGTTGCTGACAGAAGATCCTAGGCTCCAATATTCAATTGTACGTTTGCTTTTACATACATACATGCCATGCCCAAGCGTCTCCAAGAAAACGCCGCCCCACCCGCCGCTTGGTGTGGCCAACTTAAAAATCCTAAATTACCTTACAATAAATTATAGTCAATAATATTACTTTTATTTTCTTCAAGCTCCAAAAAATAAACCTAACACTCGTCCATCCTGACCTCGTGTATGTCCTCATACACGCTAGATAGGTACAGGCTTAACCTAACACTTGGTCATTCGATTCCAACAATAGTAAACAAAATAATAATGTAGGTATAACATTGTCAGTAAGGTATTTTGATTTGAACATAAGACTAATATGTGCCTATTTTAAACAACTCTTTGACTACTACAGGATAATTCTTTTAAAAACTGGATTAATTTTAATATTTTGTTTACAAACAACATTCAAAAGCAATTACAGGTTTATACTTTTGTAATTTTATACAGCTAATAAATTACTATACCACATAAGATAACAAAAGTACAATTTACGTTAATAAGCTGCTAAGCTATTTAAACTTGTAAATCTATCACATCGAATAATTGTGCCAAATACAGGGTAACAAATTTAACATAAAACACTGAAAAACTTTTAAAAACAATAACATTAAAACAAAAACAATAATATTATATTAATTAGGTTAATTAAATGCAACTTCTTTCTTCTATCATTATATTCCACAACTTTATATATATTCCACAAACTTCCGAATCTAATAATACTTATCTCAGAAACTGGCGAACCAACTATGGTCGCTAACCTGGCGAATCTCACATCGCATGAACTGGCGAACCAACTATGGTTGCTAAACTGGCGAATCTCACATCGCATGAACTGGCGAACCAAATATGGTCGCTAAACTGGCGAATCTCACATCGCTAGAACTGGCGAACCAAATATGGTCGTGAATACTCTCAAATAAGAAACTTGTAAAATACATAAATTACATAACAAAAATAAATAATAATAATAAAACAGTATCCGATACCAATTAAATGTATGTTTTCTTTTTTTTTTATGTGTATTTAAAAATATAAATAATATATAGGTACATAAAAATATGTAATAAAATAAATAAATATATAGTAGGTACAATAGTATAAATATAGATTTGAATAGCTGCAACTTGTATTTATGCTTATGGCTTATTTAAATATTGTATATATATATATGTAACATATTGGTCATCGTCGATATCTTGACCTTCTGTATCTGAACCACTGCCATTTACATTCAAGGCAGCAACATGGACCCAAGGCTGCATACGGTCGGCGGCAACGGTAGTGTGACGTCTATGTTTACTTTTTGTAAAGCTTGGAATTGCTACTATTCTATATCTGTCATTTCCTAAGACCGATTTGATACGGTAGGGTCCCGTATACTGTGGTAATAGCTTCTTGCTTTTGCCATCATTCTTAAAATCTGTGTTGGTAATTTTGACTAGTTCTCCCTCCGAATAGACACGGGCGGGACGTCTACCTTTATCATACCGTTCTTTTTGCTTCACTTGCTCTTTGTCAATTCTGTCCTTAACTTCAGTTCTTAGCTTTTCTAAGTCCGTATTTTCGTGCGTTTCTACTACAATTTCATTCAATCTAGGATCTAACTCACTTCTCATATGAGGGCCAAACATTATTTCTGAAGCCGTTCTTCCTGTGGTTTTATGAACTGTATTGTTAATTCCCCATTGGATCCTACCGACTTTATCGTCCCAGTCTTTTTCATCATAGTTAAGATTCAGAGCGGTTAGGGATGCAAGGATCGTACGGTTAAATCGCTCCACCTGTCCATTCGACCGTGGGCTGGCTACCGCATTTAACACGTGATGTATCCCTTTATCTAAACAAAATCTTTTAAACGCGCGAGATGTGAAACAAGGGCCTCTGTCACTGATTACTCTATCGGGGACTCTAAAAGTGTAGAAGATCTCGTCTAGTACTCTTAAAGCTACCATGGTTTTTGTGCTCCTAACTGGTTTTATGAAAACAAATTTAGTGAAAGCATCTACTAGCACTAGGAGATAACAGTGTCCCCTCCTTGAACGTACAAAAGGTCCGAGATGGTCAACGTGCACCGTATGAAATGGAACTCCAACTTTAGGTATTGGATGCAAATGACCCTCTGCTGATGAAACCTTCTTAGAATAGACGCACTCGAGACAGGCTTCAACGTATTTTTTTACGAATTTTGTCAACCTTGGAAACCAGTATGTGCCCTTTATACGCTCAAGGGTCTTTTCTACTCCGAAATGACCAATCTCGTCGTGGTTCATACGACAGATTTGCCACCTTGCACCTTTTGGCACCACCCAACGTAAATTGTTTTTATCGCCATGAATACATCTGTAAAGCGTATTATGTTTAATAGTATAGTCCTTTCTAATTTGTTTCAACCCCTCAACGTCTAAATCCGAGGTTAATGTGCTTCGAATCCTAGTGAGCTCGCTATCCCCTAATTGTAATGTATGTAACCAGTCATCAACGTGCAATTCTTGGGACTATATCACGTTTGGTGAATGTAGAACGCAGTGCACTACAATCGGTTACAATCTTAAATACCTGCCCTAGCAGATATACTTTAAATTTGCGTAGAGAACAAACCACAGCTAACGTTTCTAATTCATAGGCATGGAAATTCCTTTCTTCTGGCGAAGTTTGTCGGCTGTAAAACGCTACTGGTCTAAAATTATTATCAGTGATAGACCTTTGCAGCAAGATGCCTCCTATACCTAGTTTACTGGCATCAGTATGTAGTTCAGTTTCGTTAGCGGGGTTGTATATAGCCAAAACAGGGCGTTCAATTAATTTTTCTTTCAGAGTCCTAAATGAGTTTTCCTGTTCATCGGACCATATCCACGTGGCATCTTTCTTTAATAGTTTATTCAAAGGTTGTGCTATTTGTGCGAAATTCATGACAAATTTCCGAAAGTAGCTCGCGAGCCCTAAAAATTGCCGAATAGTGTGAACATTAACAGGACGAGGGAAATTTAAGACGCTTTGTATTTTCTTATCACCGGGTCTAATACCTAATGCACTAATCTCATATCCTAAGTAGTCAATTCTATCTTTCAGGAATTGACACTTTGCCAAATTAAGGGTAAGGTTTCATTGCCTTAAAAGTGTTAGGATGCGCTCTAACCTTTCTAGACATTGTTTTACCGTTTCACCATAAATTAACACGTCATCTATATATGCCGTAGCTTCATTGAATCTGGCAGACCCCAACACCTTATTCATCATTCTTTGAAAAACAGCAGGGGCATTAGCCAATCCGAAAGGCATTCGATTAAATTCAAATTGGCCATCTGGGGTAACAAAGGACGTCAGTGACTTTGACTGTTCCGATACTGGTACTTGATAGTACCCAGAATAGAGGTCTAATGTAATGAAGTATGCCTTACCAGAAAGCCTAGCAATTTCATCCTCTATCATAGGCATAGGATAATGCTCTTTAACGGTCAAGGAATTAAGCAATCTGTAATCTATACACATTCGCATCTGTCCATCTTTCTTGCGTACAAGTATCACAGGACTGGCATACTCAGAAGTAGATTCTCTTACTATTCCAGCCTCTAAAATTTCTCCTATCATATCACGTACTTGCGCTCTTTCTTTTTCTGACAGTCGGTAGGGCCTATACACTACGGGACGCTTACTATTCAGTTCTATGTGCATTTCAGTAACGGTGGCACAACCTAATTCATTTAAGGTTGATGAGAAACAATCTTTATACTTATTTAGTATTTTAAGAAGTTCTAATTTTTGGTAATTATCAACATGATCTCCTATGTGTACGCTACTGATATTAATTTCATTAGCACCCCCTAACTGCTCATCCAGAACTGGGTTAATCACCCGATTTACAACATGAACAGTGCTTGCTCGACTTACAACTGCACCTTCGCACAGCTGGTAACGAGTTGATGTGGGTATAATATAGACATGAACTAATCCCCTTTTAGATTCGTATATGCCACCGCAAACAACGATTTGATTCATGGGTTTTCCTATTATCTTACTATCCAACACAACATGGCCATCAATTTGGGGTTCAGTAGAAGCCTTTATTACAGTAGGACCCCATATATCTACATCGGCAATGGATTTAATTTTTACGGATGGGGAACTGTCTATTTCTTGTTTATTGAAGGGTATTTCTTGGTTCGTATCGATAAACTGCAAATTATTGGCTGTTTTCAATGCTATTACATGGGCTTGTTCTGTATAGGTTTGACCCACCAGTAACGGAACTTCTAGAAGATGATCTTCAACTATTTGGCAGATAGTATCAGCTCTAACGCCGTCGATCGTTAAGCTCACAGTAACTTTCCCTAAAGAATGTACCACGCTGTTACCGAACCCCTTGATTGGAGTACTTATCTCATCAGACTTAAGCCCCAACCTGCACAACTGTGATAGAGATAATAGGCATTATGTCGCTACCAAAATCTATAAATGCTTTTACTATTACATCATTGATTACAACATTCTTATAAAATTTAGAGTTAGGACTGATCGATGTGATGCACAAAGTCTTGAATATTTGATGCTTTATCATTTTCCTTTACAAGTTTCGTAGGACATTTATCTACTTTATGACCCACTAAGTGACAAAGATTACACCTAATCAATGGCTTTGTACATTTGCGATATGTATGACCTTTTTCTTTACAGTTATAACAGTATGTAGGGCCATCAACTGGTACATTATCTTGTTTAGATTTACTACCAGCATTAGCTGCGGTAGATCCTAACCTATTCCCTAGCCTACTTTTGTCGTTAGAGCGGTCCGAGATATTATACGAATCTTTATTGCTCATTAAAAATTGTAGCAATTGATCAGGGTGTGAACACATCAAAGCCAAAGCACTCGATTTCATCGTTCTATCGTTTAAACCGTGAATTATGCCATCGACCGCCCGCTTGCCGCCTATTTCGCACTGATTCAGAAGGGCCAATTTTTCATAGTAATATACTTCAATAGGTTCATGGTACTTGCTCTTCCGCTTGAGCATATCTTCCAAGGACTGGCCATAATTCTGTTCGAAAGGAAAGGCGTGTGACAACTTCACCTGCCATTCATCCCAAGAGTATAGTATTGTGTCAAGGCTTTCGTACCAAGTTTTGGCCAGTCCCTGCAATTTCTGCATGGCAAAATGGATAATAGTTTTCTCATCCCACCCATAAACAGAGGCACATTCATTCACCTTTTTTAGCCATATATTAATGCGTTGGTTCTTTGAAGATGGGTCAAAGTCTGGTAAAATGTTTTTGTGATTAACCTTATTAGACTGAATGAATGTGTCCGCTGAAAGTGGTTGGTTCTTAAAGGATTTTAATAGATTAATAACATCATTACTCGAGAACGTAGGAGAATCCCTTTTGTTACGTGATCTACTATCGTCAGCACTTACTTCTATAGTAGAGCTTTTTCATACTGTGTTGAGGGGGTTGGTGGCTTGAGCTGCGTCGGGGGGTTTGACTACGCAGCGGGCTCCGGATGCGCCACCGGCTTCCATCGCGTAGCGGGCTTCGGCTGCGGAGATGGCGTTTGCTGCGTACTTGGCTACGGCTGCGTTCTCCGCTCTGGCTGTGCAGACGGCTACGGCTGCGCAAACGGCTACGGCTGCGCAAACGGCTACGGCTGCGCAGTCGGCTGCAGCTGCCGACGTCCCTGCCATCGATGCTTTGCGAGTGACGGCTGCGCAAGCATGCAGGTGGCGTTCGCAGTGGGTGCTGCACTTGCACTTCGGGCTCATAATCCATGACTGCAACTCAAAAATAAAACAACTATGTAATTGTTCATAGCATGAGTATTGTCACAGTTGTGTGAGAAAGGAAAAATAGCAATATAAACTACCAATAATGAAACCAATAACACTAGAAATAAAGATCTGATTTGGATTTCAATTCTGTTAATATAGTTCGACCTTCCACCTTAAAATATAGGATATAAATGGCAATATCAAATACTCTGTAGATCTTTTAACCCCATAATAAAAAAGAAATTTAAGTAGCATTACAACTATTTATATATTCATCAAGATATTATTATAGAACAGCTATATAGGTTGCGTATAATACACATATTGGGCGTATCATTACCAAAGAATTAGCACCGTCCATCATCATACCCTTTAACAAAATTCACATAAACTCGACAATACCTTTCTATAATCATAATGATTAAAATCGTAAAATTAATAACCTTAAAACACACTAGTGATTATAATTCACAACTTGTATTTAAATTTTGTGAACGCGATAAGCTAATATGCATGTCTTGTAACTCGTAATTTATGACGGTATTTCGAAAAAAAAAAGAAAAGCAAATTATAATTATCGTAGGAAGTATTCCAATTACGAAATGAATATGGATGATAGGTAGGTATTTGAAATACACACTAATATCTGAGATATCAAATTAAAGTATTATCTTTGTAAAAGATGCTAACTTGGGGTATTTTTAAAATTGCACAGCATTATTCACTTTAAAAAGGAATTACATAAATACTAAAATATAAAACTATATGTGAGCATGTATGCACTTACCACTTCTGAAGTATAAAATTAACAACACCAGAGAGGCTTATAACACGTTTATTCTCCAATCTATATAATATAGGTTACCTCGTATAACAGTTACAGTGATAGGTACAATAATGATCTTATACTGGAATATAATATTACGTAGCGACTTGTCTTCAAGATCCCTCCAACCAGAGTGCCAATCGCATGCCCAAGCGTCTCCAAGAAAACGCCGCCCCACCCGCCGCTTGGTGTGGCCAGCTTAAAAATCCTAAATTACCTTACAATAAATTATAGTCAATAATATTACTTTTATTTTCTTCAAGCTCCAAAAAATAAACCTAACAATATAACACACAGGTGGGCCGAAATTGGAACAACCCGAGAGATCCAAGCCCGCGAATCCCGGAACACGGGCGGTATAGCGCGCTACATGTGGCGAGAACGCTGCGTATTGTGCGGTGCGAGAAATGTGCGCGATGCGATCTGTCCGGCCTGCGCGTTCGGACCCAAAGCGCAGAAGTCAGCGGCCGCCCTTACTTGCAAGTTGAGCGTCGCTTATGACAACGTGCAGTATTGTAAAATGGTAAGCTATTTTACTACTAGTGAATAACTATCTACATCTACAACCTATGCAAATTTGAATGTTCTTCAGTGCGGGGACTACGGGGAAAAAATATTCCCCGTGCACCCACCAGTGGGACGTAGCAGTGGGACCACGGCTAATAGGCGGAAGTCCTTAGCACTCAGGAAAATAGAGTATTTATAATGTACCTATATCTATTCGTGGCTTGTAATAATTGTATTATTTTTTGACAGATTTGTGCTTCATGCTGTGGTCACAGTTACACTTCAGATTGCGAGAATATGGAATGCCCAGTTCTATGGCGACGCATAACGGCAGAACACAAATTAGAGCAAATTCGAGATGTCACGGCACATCTACCGCCAAAATTCGCTCTTGAAAGCCTAGACTTTTAATTTCATTTAGTTTAAAAAAGCTATGAATATATTTGTTACATTAGGCAATATTTCTACATATTTTCTACCATAATAATATATAATTATTATAACATTAACATTTGTTTTATTCTCTGAATTATTACTGTAATAAAATAAGTCACTGAGCCAGACGCATCCTGGATCCTGGCCATCCGGCAACACCATGCGAAAATTAGCTGATAAGGCTTTAAGGACCTGTGTCCATGCCAAATGAACAAAAAACGTAAAAAATAATTGCTGTCAACAAGGTCAACACCTTAGAGTATATCAAGAGGTGCCATACCTACGAAAAAAAACTGCCTACCTAAACTTGGATTTTATGAATGAATGGAAAGCAGTATGGCGGCCTAGTAGGGAATCCAGTAAACTGTCGATAACTACTTATCGATATAAAAAGGGCACAGACTAAAAATTTATACATTTGAAAGAAAAAATTAAGTGATTACCTTAAGTGGATGCCGATTATTTGTATTCTCAGGTTGCAGTGTGCTTATGGCTTTCTGTCAGACTTTCCTTGTGATAGCCGGAGTTTCGAATAATTCGCCCAGAAGGACGTAGAATCTACAAAGATTCTTTACAGTCTTTGAGTAACGATATATATATATATATATTTAGTAGTACTCCAGGTACATAACACATTGGCACAAAAATAAAATCGATTTGGACAAAAAAAAAACGAATTTTTATTTAATATTTTTGTTTTTTTTTTTTTGTAAAAAATGTTTTAGTATCTATTCATCAGTAATACCAGTACCATTATGCGATAGAATAATAAAAAGTCAACGGCATTTCAAAAGTCATTCACTATGTATGGAAAGTGGTCTTCGTTCTTTAAATATTTGGGAAAATATCGATAATTAAAATTCTATCACCGCATCACTAGCAATTTTATTTGACCAATCAGGTGCTACTACATCCCCACTACGTTGGAAAGCAAGATGGAGAATTGGCGTTTTCCTAATATGATTTTATGAATGAATTTCGTAGTAGCTTCACGTCTGTATATTTATGTCTATGGTCAACACTCAACAGCATGACAGCAACACACATGACATAACTGACACAACAAGAATATTCAAGAAAAGAACAACACAAAGCTGTAAAAGTAACGAAAGAAAGGGTACCCGCATGTATTCGTTAGGTACTGTATAAATGAGTACTCGTTACTTTCATATCGTTACGTTACTCGTTACTCTGATGCCTCAACGTTACCACTGTTATCGAATCAAGTCGTATTTTGTTGTATGCCGTGTTTTGCTTCGATATAATGAAAAAGCAACATGGGGGATTTTTTTAAAGAGATTTTATGACATGCTTACTAGGACATTTAGTCAAGTCTTATTTTGTATTATATTGCTTAATTAAAATTATTGTTGATGATGATAATGAGTTAATGATGTTGATGATGATGACGATGAATGAGGTGTTTGGTAATGATGAAGATGATGACGATGAATGAAATGATTGATGATGATGACGATGAATGAGATGAATGATGATGATGACGATAAATGAGACGATTGGTCATGATGACGATGAATGAGATTATTGATGATTATGACAATGATGACGATGACGACGATGATGACGATGACGACGATGATGACGATAAATGAGATGATTGATGATGACGATGAATGAGGTGATTGCTGCCTCAGTAAAGTCGTGGGGACATTACTAGAAGCTCCCAAGGGAGAGATGTCGCCAATCACGAAAAGTCACAATTCACTGTAATATGCCACTTTCCTACACTTGTGTGCGTTTTCCAAGACGACATATATCTCTTCTGTCATTCGCACGCACCAACGTTCGGTACTTGACTACCCATAGATACAACTGAGTACTTGAAAGCGTACCCGTTACTCAGTACCTAATACATACGGTTTGTTACAGTCTATCTATGGTTACTGGTTACATTGGTTACAGTACAGTACTACACCAACAAGTGTTTATTTACTTTATTTATTCACACTGTTTATTTTTTCTAAAAATTTTGCGCACGTTCCGTAGATTTACAATTTTTAATGCACACCTTATTATAGATTTTACAATGTTCAACCCAAATATAGAATTGCGGAATTTGCCTGCCTCAACTCTTTCCAATGTGGCAAATATTTTGGAAATCAACAAGGACTGGCAAAAAGTAGTGCCTCTTATTCCAAAAAATATTCAAAGTCCGAACTTCGAACGCAAATATAACTGGGAACAAATACAGTAAGTTCATTACATATTTGCTTGTTTACTTTCTGCAAGAAGGTTGATATATAACTCATACCTCTACACTTTAAGCATCTCGTTCTATTTTCTCATGTATCACTGTTGTGTATGGGTAGTGATGAGTGCCACCTGGTTCAGTCAGTAATAAATTTTAGAAGTCTGCCGGATCTGCTGCTTTTATATTCCAGGCAAATAAACTAGGTCATAGGGATAATATATACAAGGAAATGTATCAGATTACACAGACTCTATGTATCCTTAAGTAATATGAACAGGTTTTTTATTCATAAAGTAGGAATGTGACAACATACTCCAATATTGAGTAGTTTTTTCTGTATAGCTCCATAAGATATTCATCTGTAGCTTTGGACCTGTAGGAAACATGACTAATAGACCTAGCATTTAGGACCCCTGTTTGACTTCTTTTATAAAAGTAAAGGGCACATCAGGGCCATGCCACATCACAAGCTCAAAAAATATTGGTGTGTACATTTTGTATGAACTCGTCCACACATGTGTGCACCCGGACCACAGTGCGGGAATGGTTTGGTCCAAGCATGTCATGCCATTCTTTAGGGTACGAGGTTGAAAATGGCAGCCAAAATCAATACGAGTAGCAGCAATATGAAAATGATGATGGTGACACTTCTATAAATTGTCTGAGACCTTCTTGTAGTGGGGATATGAGTTTGGCTGTTAAAATTTTGTTGCCAATCATGGCTACTAGTTTCAGGCTCATCTTTAGGGTTTAGGCTGAATTAATTGTTGTATGCTGTCTTCAGGCCTCATTGGATGATAAATTATGGTTATTGGATAAATCAATTTTAGTCTGCATCTTCAGATGTGTGTTTGGTAACCTAAAATCTTGATTATGTACTTCCACATAAATAACTAACTTTGTATGTTTCCTATTTTGTAATTGTCTTACAATGGTCCTTTATTCTTTTACAGATTAATTGAATCACATGCTGCAAAAGTGAATAGACCCTATGCCGAGGTGCTCTTTGATGAGTGGGGAACATCGGGCAGAGTAAGACCAACGTTAGGCTACCTCATGATGATTTTGGAACAAGCACAGATATACAGAGCAGCTGATGAAGTTGCTCGGTTGATAGGAGGTTAATATTCTCAGTATTTCCTTACTTCTTTGGCCGCACACAATTTGGCCCCATCCCAGTCCATTTCACATCACATTTTTTCTCTTGTCCATTGTGCCCCTCTTGTACCTACTAATAATTTTAAATCAGCTTGAACTACTAAATAATTGAAGAATATTTTTATCTATTTCCTCGAAGCATATCCATCCTTATATCTCATATCCCCACATAACTACATCAATGGATGGACATAATTGAACAACTGTGATTATCAATATATTTTTAGTTGATTTGGCCTTGCCAAGGTTACATTTTGTTAATCTTCCAGAGCCACCACGGCCGAGACCCCTCGTTGGACCTTGTGCAGCTATTACAACCAGTTTGACAGACATACTAAATGATGAAAGCATGGAGCAAAAATTAAATTCAATGGTAACCATATCTAGTAGTAATCTATGTGAATCAAGTCAGGACAACAGCCTCTGTAACCGCCCCACTCTTCAAATGAAAGAACCAAGTGACTTCATTAATTTCCCTGATAGTGCACCAAATATTGAGGTTAGTGATATGATAAAGTTTCCTAACTCTCAGTCCATTGCCTCTAACTCTGAGTACATACCTAACATTACTGATATGTTAGGAACAAGAGTTTCAATAAACAATAGTGAAGTCAGTTCTATACCATCTGAAACAGATATCACAGATAGCATAGATATCACTGTATCTAATACTACAGACTCGTCATCACAGAACGATCTTTCCCAATTTATCCCTAATCTGCAACAACTGTCTTCAACATCCAATAAGGACATATACGATATAATAGATAAAGCTATATTAGAGGACGAAAAATTAAAAAAATTTGATTACAAAGACCTGGAAGCAATAACAAATAAGTTCTCCGGGACATTATCTGAGAAACCGGAAGGACCAGTGGGGAAAATTGGAAGTGGCGGTTTTGGTGATGTATATGTTGGTATTTACAAGAACATTGGACCTCTTGCGGTGAAGAAAGTGCGACTTAATGCTTTAGCAGACGGCGGCTTAGATTTGGATGTTGTAATGAAAATCTTTAACACAGAAGTGAAGTCTCTCTCTTATCTCCGGCATGAAAATATTGTACCAATAATTGGTTATTCTATTGATGGACCGAGACCGTGCTTGGTGTGCGAGTATATCGATGGAGGATCTCTGTTGCAAAAGATAGCAGCAAAAGTTTTGTCTGAGCAACAAAGGTATGACATACTGCAAGGAACGGCTGAAGGTCTGAAGTACATTCATCAAAGAGAGAATCCACAACAAACTGATGAATGTGATACAAAATCTCAGCTTCAAAAGAAGAGCTATCATCTGCATGGAGATGTCAAAAGTGCAAATATTTTACTAACCAAGGATAATGTGCCAAAGGTAAAGTATTTTTATTATTCAGCCCATTTTATATCAATTCTGAGCACAGGTATCCCCAAATCTTTCCACTTGTCTTTTGCTACAGTTAACTTAATTAGTTACCGCATTTTTGCTATGTGGTACGCGAGGAAGATACCGCCGTGAGTGCTGGCAGCGATATTTCGCTCTATCAATCAATTAGCTTTAGCCCACCAAGTCCACTACACTGGACATAGGTCTCTCCCAATGTGCAATTCAATTTATTCAATATTTACAATCCTCCGCCTTCTTCAGCCCCCTTTTTCAGGGTGTCAGTCCATCTGGTTCCAACCAGGAAACATAAGAAAACGTGCGAAGTATTATATTCTGCATGCGTTAATATCTCGCTCGCTCTCAAATAATGCTCGTTTTTAACCCCCGACGCAAAGATAAGTATAAGTTTGACGTGTCTGTCTGTCTGTGGCGTCATAGCTCCAGAACGAATGAAGCGATTTCAATTTAGTTTTTTTTTTGTATTAAAGGTAACTTAGATGTGCGAGTGTTCTTAGACATATTAGATGAAAATCGGTCGAGCTGTTTAAAAGTTACGGGGGTTAAAGTCGAGGGTTTTTAAATATTTAATTTATGTTATTTTCTCTTTTTTTACCTCGCCCCTCGCCACAGCGGGCGACAGGAGCGGTACAGCGCTCGCGGTCGGTCTATAACTCGCTATTCAGTTGACATTCTGATATAGTAGACATTATGGTACGGTGGGCATTTTGATACAGTGGACGACTTGGTACAGTGGACATTCTGATAGAGTGGACGAGAGGGCCATAAAGGTTCTTCTCATGTCTTTAAATATCTTTAGGTGCAATATGATAATTCAGTTTAATCTCTTCCAAACCTGCCAAGCAGTTCAAAGCGCATATTTTAATTAATTTTTGAATTTTAAAAATTTCTGCTTCATATTCTCCACATTATCCCAAATTATTTTCTACTTTCATCCACTTAATTAAGCCTTTAGGCTCTACGACATACTAAATTTCTACTCTTTAACAAAATTTCAGTTGTGTGATTTTGGCTTGGCTAAACAACTGAACACCACTGTAATCACAAGATCAGTGATGGGCACATCCGCATACATGCCACCAGAAGGCTTCTCCGGCACGATTACTCAGAAGAACGATATCTTCAGCTTTGGCATAGTTATGCTAGAAATATTAACCGGTTTGAAACCAATTGTGACTACAAGCAGCGGGAACATGAACATCAAAGAGTATATTGAGGATAATAGCAATGATGGCGATATCACCCCACTTCTGGATCCAGTGCCTGTATGGACCAGACCTCAGGAAGTGTATGATCTAGCTAACAATTGTCTTGAACTGGACAAGAAGTATAGACCTACAATAGATTATGTGTGTGATACTTTAAATGATATAAGTAACAGTAAATCTTGAGGAAATAATACTTTTAAACTATCTGGTTCCAAGATATACAATAACCAAATCCATCTAAACTCAACGTCAAGTAAATCAAAGGAATGTATCTATACTATGTGTCTATACCATGATCGCGTTAATTCCCGTTAATATTATTGTAAATCTTGAAGCTTGTTTAAAGTGCGTATTGAGCAGTGTTACATGGCGTAATGCATCAAGTTACAATGCGAGCATGGAATTTCAACATTCGTGACGCAGTAACGAACTGCGCTACGAATTTTACATTACGCCTCTTAACACCGGTCAGTACCCAGGCTTAGGAGAAATGAGATATCGTTCATCCGACCAGTCATGATCAAGATCACATGATCACACCGCACGTATTCGCGTATAGTTACCGTCATATTGTACCTCTTGATCCCAATTCGCGAGAGAAACGAGACCTTGGCGTCCGAGGATTGAACGTGTACAGCGCATAAAGAGTACATTTTGTGACTTGACTACTTGACTAGGGTCAAGGGGTAAATGATTCTCGTAAAAAGTTATCCAGCACATTTTATGCTATATAGTTCTCACGAACTACAATAGCGCGATGCAGAATTTATAGTATCGAAGTAGTTTAGCTTGCTACCGCTAGATGGCCCTAAACACAATTATGATATCGCCAGTTTACGTACCTACACTTTGTCATGGGATGTGGCAGAAAGCCGCTTGCGATATCTCGCTTATGATTGTAATGTATAAAAAATTTCTAAACTGAACCTAAATTAGTTTTATTGAGAAATAAATGCGATGTAATTTAAATATAGACGCGCGGCACACACTCGCCTTCGTTTACTTGTTTGAAACTCTTATCGTGGTTTCCCTCGCGTAAGTCACGATCTCTTGGGAATATCAAAATGAAGTTGCATATATTAATTTTAACTTTTGGTATTGACTTTCTATAGATGAATGAATTTATTAAAGTTAAGAATAAGTAGGTTTTAAGTACATACTGTATATAAATTATGTGTCATACTGTAAGTTTTATCAATGGGTTGTATGCAATTTTATGAAGCATTTATAAAATTCCTATAGGGTGTAACTAAGCTGTCACGAAAATAATAGGGTTAGTCCGCAAAATAGTTGTCTGTCGCCATAGTTGTAGTCTTATAGCGACCCCAACGTAGTACCTACGTGTATTTTACGACGACTACTACCTACAGAGCACCCAGTTATTTTAAATATTGTTATATTTTATTATAATATATAATGTAAGTAATGTGAATATATATACAATGTATTTTTGTATCTTGTTAAGTAAATAAAACATCTATTAAATGTTAATCTGCTTTTTATTATATCTAACCTCATTTACCTACTTACAAATTTTATAAAATGGTGCATGCCAAGGTTTTTGTGGGTGAATAATGTGTAGAATGCTATCGATAATATAATTGATAAATCTAGCACAGCAACGATATGGTGTGGGCCTTTATAACTTATATGACTGTAAGTATAAGTTAGTTAGATAAAAAATAAAATATATACAACTCTGCAAAACTATTAATAACACAGAACTATTAAGTATTTACAATTCACGACTTTTTACGGGTAATCAGCCATTTTGTTTTAGTTATCGTGCTGTAAAAATCTTCATCGGACCATTTTATTGGGTCGTCTAAATTATCAAGTATATCCCTTTGTTCCTCCTCTGTACATAGTTTCACTAGAGTCACAAATAACCTCTGGATTCTTATTTTGATTGTTTCATCTTTACTAAGATATAGAATTTTGATAAGCGATGACAGCATCTTATGGTCCTCAGATAACTTCCACATGCACCAGCAATACCTCAGCCACATTTCATAACACTGAAAGGGTAAATGTCACCTTAATTTAACTTTGTTATATTTGGCATATAGGGTGGAAGATTTTCATGCCCCCAGAAATACTGGAGATAACGAATTTCACTGAAAGGAAACATTCCTTTATATTTAAAAGTCACAAAAATGCATACAAAAAATTTCGAAAACTCACTTGACACACCCGGTAGTCAAACTGACTAAAAAACTATATTTTTTGTATATCAATGGCTGGATGCAAAAAAATGTAGATCCTTAAAAACGGATTCGCATCCACTGACTTCAAGATCCGCGGGTCTTAACTTTCCTACTCAATCGATGTCTGTGCGCATGACCTTGAAAAGAGTATCTTTCTCCACATGTCATGCTTGACACTGTAACACTGTCAAATTGACAGTGACAGAATTTGTTTCGACTTGCGTTGCACCGTTGCGCACTACGGTTGCGCAGGTCAGAGACCCACATACACATGTCTTCTTTTGTTTTTTTTTTCTGACATCAGCTGTTGTAGATAGTGAGGAACAGGAAACTGAGGAAAGATCTGATCTGACCCAGATATATTTTGCAGACTACAATAAAGTGGTTGTAAAATCAAATTACCTCTAGTACATGTAGCAGTAATATATCAGAGACATTTTTAATGCCACAATGTTCTATATTGTCCCGGATAATTTCTTTAAAAAGTTTCTTTTTCCCACAATGGATTCCATGCATCTGTATCACTTTAGTTAAGAAATCAAAGCATTCAGCTTTCTTGTACAGGTTTGATTCAATATACAAGTGGTCTAGAACACTTGCAAATACATCATCCAGTTTGTTTTTCTGTAAACAAAAATATCAAGGATACATACATGGCTTCTTTTCTAAATATTTGTCAATTATTGAGGTGTTTCTTTGTGTATTTCTGCTTCAGTTTCAATTCTTTTTTTTTTTTTTGCTTAATGGCGTTCCCAGACATTCACCCAATATCATAAATTCATAACTGTTTCAATAACCAGAAAAAAGATGACCAGACCAGACTCTTGATGCCGACTTTATTGCTATAAGTTTAGAGTCCAAAATTGAATGAAGATAGTTACATTACACTTTAACAGCATTAATTTAAAATTTAATGGAGTATTTTGGGAGTGACCATTGTATGAAAATGGTTTTGCTTTAGCAAAATCGAGGCCCAGATATGTATATGTATACAATATAAGCAATTATAACATGCAAAAATTACCTTACAATCAAGTGGTACCAGTCTAAAATACTCAATAAAGCATGGGAACAAAACCTGTGCTACTTCTTTTTCCCTCACAGTTATAATTTTTTTTAGACTACTGTATACCACTTCATGATAATTACCTGCCGCAAAGTCTTTTTCAGTCTGAAAAAATAAATATTGAATGAAACTTTTCAGAATCTTCATACTTAGTGAGTAGAGTAGGTATCAAAATAAAGGGAATCAGAAGGCGATTACAAAAATATACATAATATTCGAAAAACATTGGAAAAAATGAAATGCTCAAGTGAGACTCGAACTCACGACCTTTCGCTTACAGGGCGACTGCTCTGCCAACTGAGCCATTGAGCACCACTTGAATCATTCCAAATTTTCCTTCTCTTTATATCCGTCTATAAGGGCGACGGTGCAGCCATCTACCAACATTCTTACGAACTGTTGGAAACAATGAATGATTTTTCAACCATTTTTAAACATTGAATTTTTGATGACTGCGCCCAAATATTTGAATGAATTTTTTATAGCATTTATTATGCTAACTGTTAAGTTCGAAAAACATTGGAAAAAATGAAATGCTCAAGTGAGACTCGAACTCACGACCTTTCGCTTACAGGGCGACTGCTCTGCCAACTGAGCCATTGAGCACCACTTGAATCATTCCAAATTTTCCTTCTCTTTATATCCGTCTATAAGGGCGACGGTGCAGCCATCTACCAACATTCTTACGAACTGTTGGAAACAATGAATGATTTTTCAACCATTTTTAAACATTGAATTTTTGATGACTGCGCCCAAATATTTGAATAAATTTTTTATAGCATTTATTATGCTAACTGTTAAGTTCGAAAAACATTGGAAAAAATGAAATGCTCAAGTGAGACTCGAACTCACGACCTTTCGCTTACAGGGCGACTGCTCTGCCAACTGAGCCATTGAGCACCAC
The DNA here is from genome assembly GCA_914829495.1 of Eilema sororculum. Classification (NCBI taxonomy): domain Eukaryota; kingdom Metazoa; phylum Arthropoda; class Insecta; order Lepidoptera; family Erebidae; genus Eilema; species Eilema sororculum. Next base: position 7,163,522 of record OU618543.1, read on the forward strand.
TTGAATCATTCCAAATTTTCCTTCTCTTTATATCCGTCTATAAGGGCGACGGTGCAGCCATCTACCAACATTCTTACGAACTGTTGGAAACAATGAATGATTTTTCAACCATTTTTAAACATTGAATTTTTGATGACTGCGCCCAAATATTTGAATGAATTTTTTTTATAGCATTTATTATGCTAACTGTTAAGTTCGAAAAACATTGGAAAAAATGAAATGCTCAAGTGAGACTCGAACTCACGACCTTTCGCTTACAGGGCGACTGCTCTGCCAACTGAGCCATTGAGCACCACTTGAATCATTCCAAATTTTCCTTCTCTTTATATCCGTCTATAAGGGCGACGGTGCAGCCATCTACCAACATTCTTACGAACTGTTGGAAACAATGAATGATTTTTCAACCATTTTTAAACATTGAATTTTTGATGACTGCGCCCAAATATTTGAATGAATTTTTTATAGCATTTATTATGCTAACTGTTAAGTTCGAAAAACATTGGAAAAAATGAAATGCTCAAGTGAGACTCGAACTCACGACCTTTCGCTTACAGGGCGACTGCTCTGCCAACTGAGCCATTGAGCACCACTTGAATCATTCCAAATTTTCCTTCTCTTTATATCCGTCTATAAGGGCGACGGTGCAGCCATCTACCAACATTCTTACGAACTGTTGGAAACAATGAATGATTTTTCAACCATTTTTAAACATTGAATTTTTGATGACTGCGCCCAAATATTTGAATGAATTTTTTATAGCATTTATTATGCTAACTGTTAAGTTCGAAAAACATTGGAAAAAATGAAATGCTCAAGTGAGACTCGAACTCACGACCTTTCGCTTACAGGGCGACTGCTCTGCCAACTGAGCCATTGAGCACCACTTGAATCATTCCAAATTTTCCTTCTCTTTATATCCGTCTATAAGGGCGACGGTGCAGCCATCTACCAACATTCTTACGAACTGTTGGAAACAATGAATGATTTTTCAACCATTTTTAAACATTGAATTTTTGATGACTGCGCCCAAATATTTGAATGAATTTTTTATAGCATTTATTATGCTAACTGTTAAGTTCGAAAAACATTGGAAAAAATGAAATGCTCAAGTGAGACTCGAACTCACGACCTTTCGCTTACAGGGCGACTGCTCTGCCAACTGAGCCATTGAGCACCACTTGAATCATTCCAAATTTTCCTTCTCTTTATATCCGTCTATAAGGGCGACGGTGCAGCCATCTACCAACATTCTTACGAACTGTTGGAAACAATGAATGATTTTTCAACCATTTTTAAACATTGAATTTTTGATGACTGCGCCCAAATATTTGAATGAATTTTTTATAGCATTTATTATGCTAACTGTTAAGTTCGAAAAACATTGGAAAAAATGAAATGCTCAAGTGAGACTCGAACTCACGACCTTTCGCTTACAGGGCGACTGCTCTGCCAACTGAGCCATTGAGCACCACTTGAATCATTCCAAATTTTCCTTCTCTTTATATCCGTCTATAAGGGCGACGGTGCAGCCATCTACCAACATTCTTACGAACTGTTGGAAACAATGAATGATTTTTCAACCATTTTTAAACATTGAATTTTTGATGACTGCGCCCAAATATTTGAATGAATTTTTTATAGCATTTATTATGCTAACTGTTAAGTTCGAAAAACATTGGAAAAAATGAAATGCTCAAGTGAGACTCGAACTCACGACCTTTCGCTTACAGGGCGACTGCTCTGCCAACTGAGCCATTGAGCACCACTTGAATCATTCCAAATTTTCCTTCTCTTTATATCCGTCTATAAGGGCGACGGTGCAGCCATCTACCAACATTCTTACGAACTGTTGGAAACAATGAATGATTTTTCAACCATTTTTAAACATTGAATTTTTGATGACTGCGCCCAAATATTTGAATGAATTTTTTATAGCATTTATTATGCTAACTGTTAAGTTCGAAAAACATTGGAAAAAATGAAATGCTCAAGTGAGACTCGAACTCACGACCTTTCGCTTACAGGGCGACTGCTCTGCCAACTGAGCCATTGAGCACCACTTGAATCATTCCAAATTTTCCTTCTCTTTATATCCGTCTATAAGGGCGACGGTGCAGCCATCTACCAACATTCTTACGAACTGTTGGAAACAATGAATGATTTTTCAACCATTTTTAAACATTGAATTTTTGATGACTGCGCCCAAATATTTGAATGAATTTTTTATAGCATTTATTATGCTAACTGTTAAGTTCGAAAAACATTGGAAAAAATGAAATGCTCAAGTGAGACTCGAACTCACGACCTTTCGCTTACAGGGCGACTGCTCTGCCAACTGAGCCATTGAGCACCACTTGAATCATTCCAAATTTTCCTTCTCTTTATATCCGTCTATAAGGGCGACGGTGCAGCCATCTACCAACATTCTTACGAACTGTTGGAAACAATGAATGATTTTTCAACCATTTTTAAACATTGAATTTTTGATGACTGCGCCCAAATATTTGAATGAATTTTTTATAGCATTTATTATGCTAACTGTTAAGTTCGAAAAACATTGGAAAAAATGAAATGCTCAAGTGAGACTCGAACTCACGACCTTTCGCTTACAGGGCGACTGCTCTGCCAACTGAGCCATTGAGCACCACTTGAATCATTCCAAATTTTCCTTCTCTTTATATCCGTCTATAAGGGCGACGGTGCAGCCATCTACCAACATTCTTACGAACTGTTGGAAACAATGAATGATTTTTCAACCATTTTTAAACATTGAATTTTTGATGACTGCGCCCAAATATTTGAATGAATTTTTTATAGCATTTATTATGCTAACTGTTAAGTTCGAAAAACATTGGAAAAAATGAAATGCTCAAGTGAGACTCGAACTCACGACCTTTCGCTTACAGGGCGACTGCTCTGCCAACTGAGCCATTGAGCACCACTTGAATCATTCCAAATTTTCCTTCTCTTTATATCCGTCTATAAGGGCGACGGTGCAGCCATCTACCAACATTCTTACGAACTGTTGGAAACAATGAATGATTTTTCAACCATTTTTAAACATTGAATTTTTGATGACTGCGCCCAAATATTTGAATGAATTTTTTATAGCATTTATTATGCTAACTGTTAAGTTCGAAAAACATTGGAAAAAATGAAATGCTCAAGTGAGACTCGAACTCACGACCTTTCGCTTACAGGGCGACTGCTCTGCCAACTGAGCCATTGAGCACCACTTGAATCATTCCAAATTTTCCTTCTCTTTATATCCGTCTATAAGGGCGACGGTGCAGCCATCTACCAACATTCTTACGAACTGTTGGAAACAATGAATGATTTTTCAACCATTTTTAAACATTGAATTTTTGATGACTGCGCCCAAATATTTGAATGAATTTTTTTATAGCATTTATTATGCTAACTGTTAAGTTCGAAAAACATTGGAAAAAATGAAATGCTCAAGTGAGACTCGAACTCACGACCTTTCGCTTACAGGGCGACTGCTCTGCCAACTGAGCCATTGAGCACCACTTGAATCATTCCAAATTTTCCTTCTCTTTATATCCGTCTATAAGGGCGACGGTGCAGCCATCTACCAACATTCTTACGAACTGTTGGAAACAATGAATGATTTTTCAACCATTTTTAAACATTGAATTTTTGATGACTGCGCCCAAATATTTGAATGAATTTTTTATAGCATTTATTATGCTAACTGTTAAGTTCGAAAAACATTGGAAAAAATGAAATGCTCAAGTGAGACTCGAACTCACGACCTTTCGCTTACAGGGCGACTGCTCTGCCAACTGAGCCATTGAGCACCACTTGAATCATTCCAAATTTTCCTTCTCTTTATATCCGTCTATAAGGGCGACGGTGCAGCCATCTACCAACATTCTTACGAACTGTTGGAAACAATGAATGATTTTTCAACCATTTTTAAACATTGAATTTTTGATGACTGCGCCCAAATATTTGAATGAATTTTTTATAGCATTTATTATGCTAACTGTTAAGTTCGAAAAACATTGGAAAAAATGAAATGCTCAAGTGAGACTCGAACTCACGACCTTTCGCTTACAGGGCGACTGCTCTGCCAACTGAGCCATTGAGCACCACTTGAATCATTCCAAATTTTCCTTCTCTTTATATCCGTCTATAAGGGCGACGGTGCAGCCATCTACCAACATTCTTACGAACTGTTGGAAACAATGAATGATTTTTCAACCATTTTTAAACATTGAATTTTTGATGACTGCGCCCAAATATTTGAATGAATTTTTTATAGCATTTATTATGCTAACTGTTAAGTTCGAAAAACATTGGAAAAAATGAAATGCTCAAGTGAGACTCGAACTCACGACCTTTCGCTTACAGGGCGACTGCTCTGCCAACTGAGCCATTGAGCACCACTTGAATCATTCCAAATTTTCCTTCTCTTTATATCCGTCTATAAGGGCGACGGTGCAGCCATCTACCAACATTCTTACGAACTGTTGGAAACAATGAATGATTTTTCAACCATTTTTAAACATTGAATTTTTGATGACTGCGCCCAAATATTTGAATGAATTTTTTATAGCATTTATTATGCTAACTGTTAAGTTCGAAAAACATTGGAAAAAATGAAATGCTCAAGTGAGACTCGAACTCACGACCTTTCGCTTACAGGGCGACTGCTCTGCCAACTGAGCCATTGAGCACCACTTGAATCATTCCAAATTTTCCTTCTCTTTATATCCGTCTATAAGGGCGACGGTGCAGCCATCTACCAACATTCTTACGAACTGTTGGAAACAATGAATGATTTTTCAACCATTTTTAAACATTGAATTTTTGATGACTGCGCCCAAATATTTGAATGAATTTTTTATAGCATTTATTATGCTAACTGTTAAGTTCGAAAAACATTGGAAAAAATGAAATGCTCAAGTGAGACTCGAACTCACGACCTTTCGCTTACAGGGCGACTGCTCTGCCAACTGAGCCATTGAGCACCACTTGAATCATTCCAAATTTTCCTTCTCTTTATATCCGTCTATAAGGGCGACGGTGCAGCCATCTACCAACATTCTTACGAACTGTTGGAAACAATGAATGATTTTTCAACCATTTTTAAACATTGAATTTTTGATGACTGCGCCCAAATATTTGAATGAATTTTTTTTATAGCATTTATTATGCTAACTGTTAAGTTCGAAAAACATTGGAAAAAATGAAATGCTCAAGTGAGACTCGAACTCACGACCTTTCGCTTACAGGGCGACTGCTCTGCCAACTGAGCCATTGAGCACCACTTGAATCATTCCAAATTTTCCTTCTCTTTATATCCGTCTATAAGGGCGACGGTGCAGCCATCTACCAACATTCTTACGAACTGTTGGAAACAATGAATGATTTTTCAACCATTTTTAAACATTGAATTTTTGATGACTGCGCCCAAATATTTGAATGAAACAGGTTTTTCGAACTTAACAGTTAGCATAATAAATGCTATAAAAAATTCATTCAAATATTTGGGCGCAGTCATCAAAAATTCAATGTTTAAAAATGGTTGAAAAATCATTCATTGTTTCCAACAGTTCGTAAGAATGTTGGTAGATGGCTGCACCGTCGCCCTTATAGACGGATATAAAGAGAAGGAAAATTTGGAATGATTCAAGTGGTGCTCAATGGCTCAGTTGGCAGAGCAGTCGCCCTGTAAGCGAAAGGTCGTGAGTTCGAGTCTCACTTGAGCATTTCATTTTTTCCAATGTTTTTCGAACTTAACAGTTAGCATAATAAATGCTATAAAAAATTCATTCAAATATTTGGGCGCAGTCATCAAAAATTCAATGTTTAAAAATGGTTGAAAAATCATTCATTGTTTCCAACAGTTCGTAAGAATGTTGGTAGATGGCTGCACCGTCGCCCTTATAGACGGATATAAAGAGAAGGAAAATTTGGAATGATTCAAGTGGTGCTCAATGGCTCAGTTGGCAGAGCAGTCGCCCTGTAAGCGAAAGGTCGTGAGTTCGAGTCTCACTTGAGCATTTCATTTTTTCCAATGTTTTTCGAACTTAACAGTTAGCATAATAAATGCTATAAAAAATTCATTCAAATATTTGGGCGCAGTCATCAAAAATTCAATGTTTAAAAATGGTTGAAAAATCATTCATTGTTTCCAACAGTTCGTAAGAATGTTGGTAGATGGCTGCACCGTCGCCCTTATAGACGGATATAAAGAGAAGGAAAATTTGGAATGATTCAAGTGGTGCTCAATGGCTCAGTTGGCAGAGCAGTCGCCCTGTAAGCGAAAGGTCGTGAGTTCGAGTCTCACTTGAGCATTTCATTTTTTCCAATGTTTTTCGAACTTAACAGTTAGCATAATAAATGCTATAAAAAATTCATTCAAATATTTGGGCGCAGTCATCAAAAATTCAATGTTTAAAAATGGTTGAAAAATCATTCATTGTTTCCAACAGTTCGTAAGAATGTTGGTAGATGGCTGCACCGTCGCCCTTATAGACGGATATAAAGAGAAGGAAAATTTGGAATGATTCAAGTGGTGCTCAATGGCTCAGTTGGCAGAGCAGTCGCCCTGTAAGCGAAAGGTCGTGAGTTCGAGTCTCACTTGAGCATTTCATTTTTTCCAATGTTTTTCGAACTTAACAGTTAGCATAATAAATGCTATAAAAAATTCATTCAAATATTTGGGCGCAGTCATCAAAAATTCAATGTTTAAAAATGGTTGAAAAATCATTCATTGTTTCCAACAGTTCGTAAGAATGTTGGTAGATGGCTGCACCGTCGCCCTTATAGACGGATATAAAGAGAAGGAAAATTTGGAATGATTCAAGTGGTGCTCAATGGCTCAGTTGGCAGAGCAGTCGCCCTGTAAGCGAAAGGTCGTGAGTTCGAGTCTCACTTGAGCATTTCATTTTTTCCAATGTTTTTCGAACTTAACAGTTAGCATAATAAATGCTATAAAAAATTCATTCAAATATTTGGGCGCAGTCATCAAAAATTCAATGTTTAAAAATGGTTGAAAAATCATTCATTGTTTCCAACAGTTCGTAAGAATGTTGGTAGATGGCTGCACCGTCGCCCTTATAGACGGATATAAAGAGAAGGAAAATTTGGAATGATTCAAGTGGTGCTCAATGGCTCAGTTGGCAGAGCAGTCGCCCTGTAAGCGAAAGGTCGTGAGTTCGAGTCTCACTTGAGCATTTCATTTTTTCCAATGTTTTTCGAACTTAACAGTTAGCATAATAAATGCTATAAAAAATTCATTCAAATATTTGGGCGCTGTTCAAGCGCCTGATCAATCTGCCACCGCAATATCACACGCCCTATTAACGAAGCTATCTACACTGTTAAGTTAATTACGTTGAATAGGTACCTACATAATGTATGCATCAGAGCTTTTAATTTAAGTCAGTCACCGATTAAAGATTGCACCGTTAACACCAAAAACACACCCAGTTGTTTTCATTTAAAGTTCCTGATTCCCGCACATGATGGTCCTTCGAGCCGGATATTGAATTAGCGAAGATATTTACGAGGATTAAGGAATATCAATTAAATAATTGAAGAAATCAATTCGCCGATTGCCCTTGTGAAAGGTCATAGCCGGTGGTTTGGGTGTGTCTTCAAATTTCTTGGAAGTTGCAGTAATAATCTTACGGTATCATCACCCAACACTCGCATTAGGTAGTATATTAAGTTAGTTAAGGATTTACAAGGTCAGTAAATTACTTATTATTATACTATCCAGTTAATTGTACTGTGGCCCTTATGGCCTTTGAATACCGTCGTTAGTGAATTAATTACTATATGTAATAGTTAATTGCAGTTAAATAAATTTATATTGTAAATACTACGATATAGTAAGCATATATAAGTGCTTAATTAATTTATTTGATTGATATTGCAGTAGGTAAGCTTTATTAATCACTTAACTTTGAGTTATGATCGGTATTCTGCATAGTACGATTTTGTGAGTGCTTATGTGTTTTGTATTAAATTAATACTAGATAAATTAATACAATTTAGTGAAAACTAGTCGTATCAATAGTTAATACTTGTGTTTTTTGCATCCGTTAATTGTGAAGTTGTAAGTGAGTCATTATTGTCCAATTCCGATTTATAGAACGATTTGCTTTGTTAAAATTTGTTTAACGATAAATTTAGTTAAATTTAACTGTATTTATTAAAAAATAAGCAAAGTTCTGCCATAGTTAGATATAGGTAGGAAGTACCCACTTGGTGTTGTATTAATCATTATATGTAGTGTTAACTCCCTGTTGCGTTATTTTATATCTCAATTTTCTTTGTATAAATTCCAGGTTGACGACACTCGTTTCCCAGTATGTCTGAGCAGGAAAAGATCATGATTAGGAAGAGAGCCAGCTTCAAGGGTCAATTGACTACGTTTATTAATTACCTTGATAAAACAACAGACATTTGCGACGTTACCGAATTGCAGTTATGGATTGGGAAGATGGAGTTGTTGTACGACAAATATGATGAGGTACAGTTACAGTTAGAATGCAACGCAGAGGATATAGTGTTGTAAGAGACTCGAGTCTTGGAGTCTCATTTAATAGAACTTGAGCTATTTTTGAAGACTCGAGTCTTATAAATAAAACTAGGAACTCAAGTCCTTCAGAAATTTGAGTCTTTTGTAAAAAGACTTGAGTCCTACTAAAAAGAACTCAAAGACTGAGTCTTTTAAAAGAACTCATGACTGAGTCCTCTAAATCCATGGTTGTATAGTTTAGCATTAAAATCACAATGAATATAATTTTTTAGTAGTACTTAGTTGGTTTCAGTCTTCAGAGTGTGAATTAAAGTTCGGCACACGATCAAAACTATATTTATTACACAAACACTTTGTATAAATGGACAGTGCAACAAGTCGGACAACAATATTACAATATGAATCGGCAGAGCGCGTCTCGTGCGCGCGGTAGATGATTTCGCGGTCTCTCTACCACACTCTCTTTCTCTGCTCACCAGAGGGCGAGCGGAAGCGCGCGTTCTCCGAACGCGTTCGAATACACGCACGTTACAATTTGAATTTTATTTATTTCCTTACTAGCTTTTACCCACGGCTCCGCCCGAGTGGATGTCGGTTATCGCGACCAAACATAGCCTATGTCCTTTCTCATGGTCTAATCCACCCTTATACCAAGTTTCATAAAAATCGGTTCAGTGGTTAACGCGTGAAAGCGTAATATACAGACAGACAGACAGACAGAGTTACTTTCGCATTTATAATATTAGTATGGATCAGCGTATGTTTTGGAATACTCGTTAACTTCTGTTGAAGATTTCACTTTTTTTGCACGCGGGTGTGTATAATTTAATATACTGGGAGAAGGTTGACGTACTTTATCCTCTTGGCTAGACATAGTGATTTATTTATATTATTTGAATACGGGAAACAAGCTATTAATAGATAATTCTAGTGACACTGACAACATTATTCTCGTTTGTATAACACAATTATTTGCCTACCATCTTTCCGTCAACATTATATGATGTACTCATTTAATGTGTTGCCAGATTAATCATAAGAAAAACAATTCACTCAGATTGATATCACCTATTACCTATTATGTACCTATCTATTGGATAATATATACAATACATGCCTCATGGCAGGTGTGTATCTATAGTGTCAATCCCTAAAATTTATTCGGTACGCTCTCTTCATACAATGCTAATAATGCACCTACTGAGTCTTTCTCTGCACCACCTTCGGTTGACTGGTAGAGAATGCCTATGGCATTAAGTCCGCCTATGTACTTGTGCATAAAGTTTTATAAATAAATATAAAATAAATAAATAATGTGATACACCAACTCAAGTTCATGACTCAGTCTAGATCAAAGAACTTAAGACTCGAAAGGACTCTGAAGACTCAAAAGACTCAAAGGACTCGGAACTCATGTGACTAACGAGTCTTAGTCTTGAAAAAAGACTCAAGTCACGAAATGAAGACTAAAAGACTTGAGTTTTTTACAACTCTAAGAGGATATAAAGGCACAGTTAGCCGAACGTTCAGAATTTGAGTTGTTATATTTTAAATCCCTGTCTAAGGCAAAGACTTTATTTAATAATTACAATAAAGATACTCAATCTGTTAGCAGTGGTAAAACTACGCCAAGTAGGCAACATAAGCCGGTTAAGTTTCCTACCATACACCTACCAAAATTTAATGGTTCGTACAGTAATTGGTTAGAATTCCATGACACCTTTACTAGCCTTATTCATTCCAATGAGGATATTGACGAAGTGAACAAGTTTCACTATTTACGGGCGTCCCTGGAAGGACCTGCTGCCGTGATAATTCAATCAATTAAATTCTCAGCTAGCAACTACACTGTAGCGTGGAGTTTGTTATGCGAACGTTTTAATAACAAGGACTTGTTGATTCAAAATCATGTGTCGCAATTATTTGCTATAGACCGTATCGTTAAGGAATCTTCTACTATGTTAAAGGGCTTAATAGACCAGCTGCAACGAAACTTACGAGCCCTCGAATTGTTAGGTGAGCCAGTAAATAGTTGGGGTACACTTTTAATTCATGTAGTTGTCCGTAAGCTTGATCAGAAAACATCTCAGGAGTGGGAGGAGTTTAAAACTCGGTTAGACCGAGATAGCGTCAAAACATTTGACCAGTTCATTGCATTCCTCCGAGCCCGCGCTGATTTACTCGAATCATTAGAACTACGACGTACTCAGTCCGAGACGGTCGTTAGCTCGCGTCCGAAGATTAAGTCTATGGTGACGGCACACGCTCCTCACAGTTCCAATGCAGCAGTCACTACTCAAGTATGTCCGAAGTGTAAAGGTGACCACGGGTTAATTAATTGTTCACAGTTTCTAGCCTTAAGTAATGACGAACGACGTAAGTTATTGCCCGCTTACAAGGTTTGTTTTAATTGTTTCAAATCGGGTCATTTTGCAAATAATTGTAAGAAACCGGGTTGTAAGCTATGTAAGCGTAGGCATAATTCACTTATACATATATCGGAGTCCACAGGTATGCATAATGATCAGTCTAATTCGCCTACACCGTCGTCATCGTCGGTCACTCCCGATGCAAGCAACGTTGCATTGTCGGCGAGTATTGGTTTTAATTATGGCGAACGTAAACAGCGCGATGTGTTGTTGTCGACCGCTTTGATCAAGGTAGTTGATTTTAATAACCGTGAGCATGTAGTTCGCGCGGTACTAGACAGCGGCAGCACATCTTGCTTTATGACGGAAAGACTGTGTTGTTTATTGAAATTAGATACGTATCAAGTAGATCGGTCGATTCTCGGCATTAATAACGTGTCGTCGCACGTAGGTAAAATATGTCATGTAGACATGAAGTCGTTAAATGATAGCTTTTCTTGTAGACTTCATTGTTTTGTTTTACCATTTATTACAAGCAGTGTGCCATGTCGAGAAATTAATATTTCTGAATTTAATATGCCGTCTAACATACGTTTAGCTGATCCTAGTTTCTACAAGCCCAGTGAGATAGATATCTTGATTGGCGCTGACCAGTTTTGGGACTTGTTAGGGTCGCAACGAATTAAGTTAGGTATTGGTAAACCGATCCTCTGTGAAACCAGATTGGGCTGGATAGTGGCTGGTCCTGTTACTCATACTTATTTCACGTTACTCTCGAATGACATAAGATGTAATTTTACTAAAATTTCCAATCCTAATGATGATAATTGGAATAAAATTAGGTCAGACTTATCGCGATTTTGGCAGTTAGAGGAGATAGGTTCACACACTTCTAATTATTTACCTGAGGAAAGATTGTGTGAGAACCATTTTATAGAAAATACGACAAGGTTGAGTGACGGCCGTTTTTGTGTTCGTATACCTCTTAAACAAAATCCTTCCGTTCTAGGAGATTCCTATAAAAGAGCTACACAATGTTTGTATTCGTTAGAACGTAAGCTAAAGGCTAAACCTGATTTCGCGAAATTATATTATGAATTTATGTCCGAGTATGAGAGGTTGGGTCACATGACAGAGATCAAAGACTGTGATTTGAGTTCTAACAGCTATTATATACCACATCACGGAGTGTTACGTGAAAGTGGCACCACGACCAAGCTCCGTGTTGTATTCAATGCTAGTTGTCCTACGTCGTCCGGAGTTTCCTTTAACGATTTGCAGATGAATGGGCCGACAGTACAGGACGATATGTTGTCTATATTACTAAGATTTAGACAGCATAAGTACGTCTTGGCAGCTGACGTCGAAAAAATGTACAGGCAGGTAATCGTTCATCCTTCTGATCGGCATTTGCAAAGAATAGCTTGGCGTGGTAGTACTGAAGAACCCGTAAAGGTATATGAGTTAAATACTGTCACATACGGGACAACGAGTGCACCGTATCTAGCCACACGCTGTCTCAAACAGATAGGCATCGAATGTAGCAATGATCAAATTAGTGAAATCATCAAACACGATATATTTGTTGATGATTTATGCACTGGTAGTATGAATTTAGATGATTTAAAATTGATTCGTTCAGAAGTTACAAGAGCGCTGTCATCGGCTGGCATGGTACTGAGGAAGTGGAAGTCCAACGAACCTCAGTTGGTATCTGAGTCTGTTGATTCGTCACTTGATTTAAATTTGGGATCGAGTGAACCGGACAAGCTGCTAGGTCTCAGTTGGTGTGCAGGTTCTGATGAGCTAGGCTTTTCAATAACCACGAATGTAACTTCTGATGGGAATACAAAAAGAGATTTACTTTCAGTAATTGCACGGATATTTGATCCTTTAGGACTTCTGTCTCCTTGTGTGATTACCATGAAAATGATGTTGCAGCAAATGTGGTTAGACAAATTGTCGTGGGATGAACCATTAAACCCCGAGATAAATGCTCGGTGGAAAAATATTGTTAATTTATTACCGTCTTTTAATAACTTTCGTATACCACGTATGGTAGTCTGTGACTCATATAGGGAGTTAGAAGCCCACATATTCACCGATGCTTCCGAGCGCGCGTACGGTGCATGCGTTTATATTCGAAGCATTAATGACGAGGCACAGTATATGACTCGTTTACTGATGGCTAAGAGTCGGGTAGCTCCGCTTAAGCCAACGACTATCCCAAGGTTGGAGTTGTGTGGCGCAGTAGTAGGAGCGCGTCTATACGAGAAGGTCCGCTGCTCACTTCGAGCAAATATAACTCGTGCTTATTGCTGGACTGACTCAACCATCGTGCTGGGCTGGTTGCAAATGGTGCCTTCCAGACTTCAGCCTTTTGTACGTAACCGTGTTGCTGAAGTTTTGGACAAGGCTGCCAACTGTATGTGGAACCACGTGCCTACAGATAAAAACCCAGCAGATTTAATATCCCGTGGTGTTGATATTAATACTCTGCAGGCGTCAGATCTGTGGTGGTTGGGTCCGGACTTCTTAACGAAGGATGTAGGCAGTTGGCCTACTCAGCAAAGGCACTTGAGACTCGAAACGTTACCCGAAACTCGTTGTGATACTGCATTAAGCGCTGTTGATCAAATTAAAGGTGATGATAGTTCGTTCATTAATTTTCAACGTTTTTCGAATTATTTACGACTCGTGCGTTGCGTTGCGTACGTGCTTCGATTTATTAAGTTATGTAGAAAAAAGAAGGTTGGTGATAAATTTCTTTCAGAAAACGAATTACATGATGCGCTAAATGTACTAATCCTCCATAGTCAAAGAGAATCATTTTCTGAACATGATTTACTAACTAAATTTAGGCCTATACCGAAAGGGAGTGTTCTTTTTAAATTCAATGTTTATTTAGATAGTAATCAGATTATACGTTTAGGAGGACGTCTCAATAATTCTGAGTTTAGTTACAATAAAATGCATCCTATAATGTTACAGTCCGCTCATTATTTTACAAAATTATTATTTAATTATGAACATAAGAGATTGATGCATGCAGGTCCACAGCTATTGTTAGCTTCGATCAGAGAAACCTATTGGCCTATCGGTGGTCGCAATTTGGCCAAGGCGTGCTTTCACCATTGCGTACTCTGCCGTAGAATGAAGGGTAATGTAGTGACACCCTTAATGGGAAACTTACCGCGGCAGCGGCTGCTTCCAGGTACTCCGTTCGAGAGCACAGGTGTAGATTACGCGGGTCCTGTCATGTGTGCTAGTCGCCAAGGTCGCGGATGTAGGCTAGTAAAGGTGTACATAGCGATATTCATTTGTTTCACGACCAAGGCAGTTCATTTGGAGCTTGTAGGTGACTTAACCAGCAATAATTATCTACTTGCATTATTTAGATTTATTTCGCGAAGGGGGAAGCCCGTTCATATTTATTCTGATAACGGTACCTCATTTGTTGGTGCGTACAATGATTTATCTAAGTTTTTAAAAGATAATTCAGCTTCATTAGGTGAAGATTTGGCCAATGACGGAATTCGGTTCCATTTTATACCGGCATATAGTCCTCATTTTGGCGGACTCTGGGAAGCGGGTGTCAAGTCAACAAAATACCATCTTCAGCGAGTGTTGGGAAATTGTAATTTGACCTTCGAGGAACTTTACACCACACTGACCCAAATCGAGGCGATTTTGAATTCACGTCCTCTGACACCACTGTCGTCGGATCCTGATGACGACACTCCGCTCACGCCGGGACATTTTTTGATTGGTCGTGCACTCACTTCGTTGCCGCAACGGAACCTCCAAGATTCTTCTCCAAACCAATTATCACGTTATCATCGTGTTGAGCAACTCCGTCAGCATTTCTGGAGCAGATGGAGTAAGGAGTATGTTGCCGAGCTCCAACAGAGAACCAAGTGGCGCTCATGTAAGGATGGTTTGACACTGGGCTCCATGGTTGTGGTGAAGGAAGATGGTCTTCCTCCGTTGAAGTGGAGGTTAGGCAGAGTTGTTGCAGTTCATCCTGGATCGGATGGGATTGTTCGTGTGGCTGACATCCGGACGTCTGCTGGCGTCATCAGGAGAGCCTTCAATAGAATCTGCCCATTGCCTGTTTCAGATTGATTTATAACCTATTGGTTGAAGACGTAGTCCTCAACGCCCGGGGGCATGTTCAAGCGCCTGATCAATCTGCCACCGCAATATCACACGGCCTATTAACGAAGCTATCTACACTGTTAAGTTAATTACGTTGAATAGGTACCTACATAATGTATGCATCAGAGCTTTTAATTTAAGTCAGTCACCGATTAAAGATTGCACCGTTAACACCAAAAACACACCCAGTTGTTTTCATTTAAAGTTCCTGATTCCCGCACAGGCGCAGTCATCAAAAATTCAATGTTTAAAAATGGTTGAAAAATCATTCATTGTTTCCAACAGTTCGTAAGAATGTTGGTAGATGGCTGCACCGTCGCCCTTATAGACGGATATAAAGAGAAGGAAAATTTGGAATGATTCAAGTGGTGCTCAATGGCTCAGTTGGCAGAGCAGTCGCCCTGTAAGCGAAAGGTCGTGAGTTCGAGTCTCACTTGAGCATTTCATTTTTTCCAATGTTTTTCGAACTTAACAGTTAGCATAATAAATGCTATAAAAAATTCATTCAAATATTTGGGCGCAGTCATCAAAAATTCAATGTTTAAAAATGGTTGAAAAATCATTCATTGTTTCCAACAGTTCGTAAGAATGTTGGTAGATGGCTGCACCGTCGCCCTTATAGACGGATATAAAGAGAAGGAAAATTTGGAATGATTCAAGTGGTGCTCAATGGCTCAGTTGGCAGAGCAGTCGCCCTGTAAGCGAAAGGTCGTGAGTTCGAGTCTCACTTGAGCATTTCATTTTTTCCAATGTTTTTCGAACTTAACAGTTAGCATAATAAATGCTATAAAAAATTCATTCAAATATTTGGGCGCAGTCATCAAAAATTCAATGTTTAAAAATGGTTGAAAAATCATTCATTGTTTCCAACAGTTCGTAAGAATGTTGGTAGATGGCTGCACCGTCGCCCTTATAGACGGATATAAAGAGAAGGAAAATTTGGAATGATTCAAGTGGTGCTCAATGGCTCAGTTGGCAGAGCAGTCGCCCTGTAAGCGAAAGGTCGTGAGTTCGAGTCTCACTTGAGCATTTCATTTTTTCCAATGTTTTTCGAACTTAACAGTTAGCATAATAAATGCTATAAAAAATTCATTCAAATATTTGGGCGCAGTCATCAAAAATTCAATGTTTAAAAATGGTTGAAAAATCATTCATTGTTTCCAACAGTTCGTAAGAATGTTGGTAGATGGCTGCACCGTCGCCCTTATAGACGGATATAAAGAGAAGGAAAATTTGGAATGATTCAAGTGGTGCTCAATGGCTCAGTTGGCAGAGCAGTCGCCCTGTAAGCGAAAGGTCGTGAGTTCGAGTCTCACTTGAGCATTTCATTTTTTCCAATGTTTTTCGAACTTAACAGTTAGCATAATAAATGCTATAAAAAATTCATTCAAATATTTGGGCGCAGTCATCAAAAATTCAATGTTTAAAAATGGTTGAAAAATCATTCATTGTTTCCAACAGTTCGTAAGAATGTTGGTAGATGGCTGCACCGTCGCCCTTATAGACGGATATAAAGAGAAGGAAAATTTGGAATGATTCAAGTGGTGCTCAATGGCTCAGTTGGCAGAGCAGTCGCCCTGTAAGCGAAAGGTCGTGAGTTCGAGTCTCACTTGAGCATTTCATTTTTTCCAATGTTTTTCGAACTTAACAGTTAGCATAATAAATGCTATAAAAAATTCATTCAAATATTTGGGCGCAGTCATCAAAAATTCAATGTTTAAAAATGGTTGAAAAATCATTCATTGTTTCCAACAGTTCGTAAGAATGTTGGTAGATGGCTGCACCGTCGCCCTTATAGACGGATATAAAGAGAAGGAAAATTTGGAATGATTCAAGTGGTGCTCAATGGCTCAGTTGGCAGAGTAGTCGCCCTGTAAGCGAAAGGTCGTGAGTTCGAGTCTCACTTGAGCATTTCATTTTTTCCAATGTTTTTCGAACTTAACAGTTAGCATAATAAATGCTATAAAAAATTCATTCAAATATTTGGGCGCAGTCATCAAAAATTCAATGTTTAAAAATGGTTGAAAAATCATTCATTGTTTCCAACAGTTCGTAAGAATGTTGGTAGATGGCTGCACCGTCGCCCTTATAGACGGATATAAAGAGAAGGAAAATTTGGAATGATTCAAGTGGTGCTCAATGGCTCAGTTGGCAGAGCAGTCGCCCTGTAAGCGAAAGGTCGTGAGTTCGAGTCTCACTTGAGCATTTCATTTTTTCCAATGTTTTTCGAACTTAACAGTTAGCATAATAAATGCTATAAAAAATTCATTCAAATATTTGGGCGCAGTCATCAAAAATTCAATGTTTAAAAATGGTTGAAAAATCATTCATTGTTTCCAACAGTTCGTAAGAATGTTGGTAGATGGCTGCACCGTCGCCCTTATAGACGGATATAAAGAGAAGGAAAATTTGGAATGATTCAAGTGGTGCTCAATGGCTCAGTTGGCAGAGCAGTCGCCCTGTAAGCGAAAGGTCGTGAGTTCGAGTCTCACTTGAGCATTTCATTTTTTCCAATGTTTTTCGAACTTAACAGTTAGCATAATAAATGCTATAAAAAATTCATTCAAATATTTGGGCGCAGTCATCAAAAATTCAATGTTTAAAAATGGTTGAAAAATCATTCATTGTTTCCAACAGTTCGTAAGAATGTTGGTAGATGGCTGCACCGTCGCCCTTATAGACGGATATAAAGAGAAGGAAAATTTGGAATGATTCAAGTGGTGCTCAATGGCTCAGTTGGCAGAGCAGTCGCCCTGTAAGCGAAAGGTCGTGAGTTCGAGTCTCACTTGAGCATTTCATTTTTTCCAATGTTTTTCGAACTTAACAGTTAGCATAATAAATGCTATAAAAAATTCATTCAAATATTTGGGCGCAGTCATCAAAAATTCAATGTTTAAAAATGGTTGAAAAATCATTCATTGTTTCCAACAGTTCGTAAGAATGTTGGTAGATGGCTGCACCGTCGCCCTTATAGACGGATATAAAGAGAAGGAAAATTTGGAATGATTCAAGTGGTGCTCAATGGCTCAGTTGGCAGAGCAGTCGCCCTGTAAGCGAAAGGTCTTGAGTTCGAGTCTCACTTGAGCATTTCATTTTTTCCAATGTTTTTCGAACTTAACAGTTAGCATAATAAATGCTATAAAAAATTCATTCAAATATTTGGGCGCAGTCATCAAAAATTCAATGTTTAAAAATGGTTGAAAAATCATTCATTGTTTCCAACAGTTCGTAAGAATGTTGGTAGATGGCTGCACCGTCGCCCTTATAGACGGATATAAAGAGAAGGAAAATTTGGAATGATTCAAGTGGTGCTCAATGGCTCAGTTGGCAGAGCAGTCGCCCTGTAAGCGAAAGGTCGTGAGTTCGAGTCTCACTTGAGCATTTCATTTTTTCCAATGTTTTTCGAACTTAACAGTTAGCATAATAAATGCTATAAAAAATTCATTCAAATATACATAATATGTTATATCATAACTCATAAAGTTTAAAATAAAAGAAATTATTAAAAAATATTTGATAGTTCGAAACAGGTTTGATAGCAGGCGGTAGCCATTAATTTTCTTTTGGTTTATGATTGGTAAATAGGTACCGCCGGCTATTAAACTTGTTTCAATCTTTTAAATAAGCAGTCGGTTTTTTTTAATTTTTTTAATAATATGTTTCTAAATTTATTCATAAAACTCTATAAATATAAGTGATTAAAAATATCTGCTTGTTTAATCTCAGTCAATAAAAATGTGAAACTTACTAAACATTGTAGCACATATTTGCACGACTGCAAGCCCTTAACCTGATTGGCAGTTATTAAATCATCCATCAGTAGAAGAGCCACCGGTAGAACTGTCACTGGATTAAGATTTATTTTGTAATCCTGTAAAATAAAGACAAAATCATTTTCAGGAAACTGAACATGTTAATAAATTGGTGTTGATTGATATGGATAATATAAAAAAATAGCTTTTTAAATAACCTACAAAAACTAAATAACTTAATGATTTTATAAATAAATTAGAAACATTAAGTTTTCAAAAAGTAACTATGTAAGTATAGCTAAAATTTTCTTTTTCTTCCAATTAGTCCCACCCTCCCCTTTCCTACACAGGATGACATGTGCAGGGCTAAGATGCCCATCCATATACGGTGCAGAGTATACCAGCTAGAACCAAGCGTTTCAGTAAGTCATTCCTATGCCGCACCATTAAGACCTGGAACTCCCTGTCAGCCCACGTGTTTCCTTCTTCCTACAGTCCCGGGTCCTTTAAGCGGGCGTGAAAACGCATCCAACAAGGCCGTCAAGCTGAGTGCCACCACTATTAACATGGTACATGTTTCCGATGGTGACCCTCTCTCCGAGACTTTGTCTTTAGCTTAACATCAGGCGAGGTGAACTCAAATTGACGTATCCTATATAAAAAAAAACTAAAACAATTTAAGTATAGTAAGAATAAAATTAATAGTTGAGTACCTTTACATTTTTAACTAATGAGCAGTAAGCTTGAATAAGACCTGGGTATTTCCTTATATTATATACTGTCAACTTTTTATGCATCTCTTGAATACACTTATCAAATATTACTTGACATTCAAATTGATCATCCCTAAATACATCCTCCACATTGGCGTGATATTTATTTAAAAATATTTGGTTTAATTTCAAGGCATAATGATTATCTTGAATTTGTTCCGTGTTCCAAGGAGCTGTGCACTCCACCTCGAAATATAATATAATTAGATGCGATATTGTACTTGATACTAGCTCGGATTGATGCGAAAAATCCACAGTTGCAAGTAAAAATTCCAACTTATCAAAAGTTTCTAGCAAGGCATTGTTTCTTATTTGATATTCAGCGTGATAATCCTTTTCATAGTGTTCCTTTGAAAGTTTCAATAATAGACAGTTGTTAATATATTCTGATAACTTCATTAAATTCTCTTCCATTTTTTATCCTTGATTACCCGCTTGGTAATCTATAAATTAACAATACAGTTCTACAAACTACAGGAAAACAAGAACAACAAAACAAACAACCGATCAACCGGTCAGCGGTCTCCACAAACTGTCAAGTGTCAATCATCCATCTGTCAATGCAACAGATTCGTAACAGATTTGAACATAGACTTTGAATACACTTCTCTGTCTACGGATTTGAAGCTGCAATGAAATTTTTTTCGGGATTTGGAACGCGTGCTTGTTACAAGGTGTTTGTCTGTTCGGTGCTGCTGGTGTATTTAAGTGTTTTAGTGTTGTCTAAGTGTGCTCTGTGTTCGTATTCAGGGCAAGTTACTTAGTTATATACGTAGCTAGACTGTCACATGGATATTCATCCACCTTACCCTGGCGGGAGGGGAGGGGGGGGGGGGAGTGTCCCCGGCGGCGGTGAGTGGCCGGGCACTCCTCTCCCATAATCTTATCACTCAATGTCCTGCGTCTTCTCTTCCTAATGGTGCTGCTATTTCTGGGGCACAGGCTAAGCCACCCTGCAATGACAATCTTCTTGACCTATTACTCTCCACCTTTATGTATGTTAACTCACTTCGATGATAGTGTGCTACCTGAAAAGTACAAATTAAAACTTACTCAGCTGTTCAGTTTCACCAATTGTAGGAGCATCAGAAGTAAAAAAGTCACTTAATGGATTAATACAAACCCCTCATCCTTGCCATCTAGGAGACTTGGCTTAAACCCGGCTCCCATTTTAGGATGCCTGGGTATGTCATAGGTATGCTGGAGCTAGAGCTGCCATTTTAGTCTCCAGATCCTGATATTTTTAACACTTTGTCTTTACCTCATCGTAGTGATGGTATGAACAGAGAGAAAAGCAATGTTTGCCACTGTATAGCGACAAGCTATTACAGTGGCAAACATTGCTTTTCTCTCTGTTTATATCCCCTATCCAGGAGCTTTTATTCTAGCTGAGATAAATAACATCTTTACTTCTATTTAGGTATATAGCTTCTCCTCTTGTTATTCTAGGCAACTTCAACATCCATAATCCTTCATGGAGATCTCCAGAGTGTGATTTTTTATATGAATATTCTGGATACGTTGAATCTCTGCATAATGAATAATGGCTCGGCTACTCGAAGGTTCACCCTGACCTAAAGGGGCCCCAGTGCTGTGGATTTATTTATATGTTCCGCTTCACTTGCCTCATGCCTGACTTGGCAAATTTCTTCCTACTAACAACAGAGTTATCACTACCCTATAACTGTTTCCTCTCCAGCCAGCCTCAGTCAGGAGTCACCACCTTTTAACCCGCTACTTAAATATAACCTCTCAAAAGCCGATTGGGAATAGTTTTCTAGTTTTCTGGACCAGGAGGTTTCCCTCCTTCCCATTCCAAACTCATGTAACGTGGAGCCGGTTTACCCCCTATTTAAACAAGCTCTTTTGAACCCTGCAGATAAGGCAATCCCTGTTAAAAGGACCCCTAGGAACAACATAGGGGATGTTGTTCCTCCCTGGTGGGATCAGGCCTGTTCGGCTGCCTGCAGAAAGAGAAGGGATGCTGAAAGTGCAGAGCAGCGCAAAGGCTTGGAGACAATGGACAATCTTAGCATATTCATTACTGACGCTCTAGAATAACTTTGTCGAAAAATCTGTAGGTATTGTGTGGACATAGCCGCTGCATATGACAATGTACTTCTTCCTAGGCTTTGGCAAAAATTGCTCATTTTGAGTGTCCCAGATAAGATGTGAACTTCATTTCCAATTCCCTGTCTGGGAGATCCAGGGAGATCCATTAGCGGCTAATGATTAGCCTTTTTTCCGTAGGCATTCCATCTTTTATACTTTAAAATACTCTAAAATACTTTAGTCGATCATTCCAAAGCTTAGAGTATCAAGAGCTGCCGCCATACCTACGAAAAAAAACTGCCTACCTAAACATGTATTTTATGAATGGAAAGCAGTATGGCGGCCTAGTAGGGAATCCAGTAAACTGTCGATAACTACTTATCGATATAAAAAGGGCACAGACTAAAAATTTATACATTTGAAAGAAAAAATTAGTGGTTAGCTTATGTGGATGCCGATTATTTGTATTCTCAGGTTGCAGTGTGCTTAGGGCTTTCTGTCAGACTTTCCTTGTGATAGCCGGAGTTTCGAATAATTCGCCCAGAAGGACGTAAAATCCACAAAGATTCTTTACAGTCTTTAAGTAACGATATATATATTTAGTAGTACTCCAGGTACATAACACATATTGGCATAAAAATTAAAAATTGGAATGAAAAATAAAAAGAATCCAAAAACAAAATCGAAGCATTTTTTTTGCCCATATCGATTTTATTTTTATGCCAATTTGTTATGTACCTGGAGTACTACTAGTGGTTTTCGGCTTCGTGAGCGTTCCCCTTACACCCAGTATATATATATACATTTGTACTACCTTTGTTATAAAAGATATCTACTTCAAAATAGAAGTGCTCGACTTGCCTAGTAGGTACCCGAATGAAAAGTCATGTAATCCGCCATCTCAGTCCTATGTTCTTACTGTACCGTACAAAGGTCGCGCGAGGGTTTCGGAATAATAATAATAATAATAAACACAATTTCTGGCTAAAATGGCTACGGAGTTTGCATGTTGTTTTGGCCTCACAATTTCAATCCGCTGTTGAATCTGGGACGCTACCAGCTTTTATGACGACAGGAGTTACTCACCCTGGAGCCCAATAATTATAGACCGATTACATGTCTCCCAACGGTCTATAAACTTCTTACATCCATCCTGAGAGCTAAGATTAACAATCATATAAACAATAATTCTATTATGTGTTCCTCTCAGAATGGATGTAGGAATGGGGCCCGGGGTACTAAGGAGCTCCTCCTGATTGATATGACTATTAGCCAACAAGCTCGCCGCAATCGTAAGGATCTGGCGGCATGCTGGATAGATGACAAGAAAGCGTTTGACTCCGTGCCACATACATGGCTTTTGAGGGTGCTGGAGTTGTATAAAGTGAATACAACTCTATGTACCTTCCTAAGGTCATGTATGAGGCAATGGAGGACG
Source organism: Eilema sororculum (assembly GCA_914829495.1). NCBI lineage: Eukaryota > Metazoa > Arthropoda > Insecta > Lepidoptera > Erebidae > Eilema > Eilema sororculum. The sequence goes on from OU618543.1 coordinate 7,186,585, forward strand.
GTTCTTTTCTACCCAGGGTGTCGCCAGGCTTTGGGTAGTGGCGAGCCGATAACAATAGAGCGGGATATTTTTCAAGGGGACAGTCTGAGTCCCCTTTGGTTCTGCTTAGCCCTGAACCCACTTAGTACTTTACTAGTGAATTCAGGGTTAGGTTATAGGTTACGAAGAGAGGTTCAGATGGTTTCCCACCTCTTTTACATGGATGATTTAAAGCTATTCGCTCACACCAACCCTCAATTAATAGCTTTACTGAAGGTTACTGAAACATTCAGTAATTCTATTAAAATGGCGTTTGGTGTGGACAAATGTGCAGTCTTTCATGTAAAGCGAGGGCGGGTGGTGGAGTCGGAGGGTATACAACTATCCGATTCCACTAACCTGAGATCACTCCTCGTAACTGAGACCTATAAATACTTGGGTATGTCACAGACGCTATGCATCAATTAGGCTGACATGAAACAAATGTTACAGGACCGTTTCTTTGGCCGCCTGAAAAAAGTACTTAACAGTCTTCTGTCAGGTGGTAACAAGGTGCGTGCCTGTAACAGTTGGGTCATGCCACTCTTGATGTACTCTTTTGGCATACTCAAGTGGACTCAGACTGAACTCGATACCATCGATAGGAAAGTCCGGGCTCAATTGACTGCATTCCGAATGCACCACCCACGGTCGTCAGTCATGAGATTGTACATCCCGCGGAAATATGGGGGTCGAGGTTTTTTAAATGCTAAGACCCTTCATAATAGCGAGGTGTGCAATCTCAGAGACTACTTTCTTAAGTCGAACGTGGACATGCATCGTGATGTAGTTAACGTAGATACCGGGCTTACCCGGTTTGGCTTATACTCGGTTTGGCTAAAGAGAAATGGCGCAGGCCTACAATAGTTAGCACTGACAGCCGCAGGGAGGTATGGCAGAGTAAGGAGCTACATGGCAGGTTCTATCGGGCCCTACACAGGCCCGAAGTAGATCTACTAGCGTCCGTGTCCTGGCTACGTTTCAGTGACCTTTTTGGGGAAACTGAAGGTTTTGTCTGTGCAATTGCAGATGAAGTTATTAAGACGAATAACTACCGGAAGTATATCATGAGGGATGGCACAATTGACATTTGTCGAGCGTGTCACCAACCTGGTGAATCCCTCAGGCATATTACTTGTGTAGTCTTGCTAACGACGAGTACTTGCACAGACATAATCAAGTAGCCAGGATAATCCATCAGCGACTTGCTCTGAAATACAACCTTGTGGAAGTTGAGGTGCCGTACTATAGGTATGTTCCTGAGCCAGTTCTAGAAAATAGTCATATCACATTGTTCTGGGATCGGTCTATCATCACTGATAGGACTGTTGTAGCTAACAAGCCTGACATTGTGGTGATAGACCGATCCGAACGCCGAGCATTGATTGTTGATGTCACCATTCCTCATGACGAGAATCTCGTGAAAGCTGAGAAAGATAAACAAGTTAAATACTTGGACTTGGCCCACGAGGTTGTCGACATGTGGAATGTTGACTCAGCAATCATTGTACCGATAGTCGTATCAGTCAACGGACTGATAGCAAAGAGCCTCGACCAACATCTAAAGAGGCTCGGGTTGGATGGTTGGGTCAAGGGCCAGATGCAGAAGGCAGTACTCCTTGATACGGCGCGCAACGTGAGGAAGTTCCTCTCTCTGGAGCCCTGACCACCGGTAGCTTGGTCCCTGTACTCGATGCCGGTGGGATACTATTTTTTATATTTTTAAATATATTTTGTATTTTTTTTAGGATATATTTAAAAATGTAATTTATATGTGTTATACTCGAATAAAGGAAATAATAATAATAATAAATATTCCACAACATTCTACACAACGCTATCTAGACCCATGGTAAGCTTTTATAGCTTGTGTTATGGAATCTAGAATGCGGATAAACATACTTATTATATACTTTTTTTTGTAAATACATACATATTATACATAGAAACACCCAGACCAATGTAAATAGATATATTCATGCATACAAATATTTGCACTGAGCGGGAATCGAACCTGCATGGCAGTCGCGTGCACTACCGCCACGCCACAGAGGCTGTCAAACGGAATTTAATCAAAATCAAGGAGATTTGTATAAAATCATACTTTTAATTTTAAAATGGAAGTAATTTCTTGTTCAACTAGTTATATCATATTGATTTTGTAGTTTTATAGATGTAAAAAATGTTTTAGTATCTATTCATCAGTAATACCAGTACCATTATGCGATAGAATAATAAAAAGTCAACGGCATTTCAAAAGTCATTCACTATGTATGGAAAGTGGTCTTCGTTCTTTAAATATTTGGGAAAATATCGATAATTAAAATTCTATCACCGCATCACTAGCAATTTTATTTGACCAATCAGGTGCTACTACATCCCCACTACGTTGGAAAGCAAGATGGAGAATTGGCGTTTTCCTCATATGATTTTATGAATGAATTTCGTAGTAGCTTCACGTCTTTATATTTACTATGTCTATGTTCCAAAGCATTCCATTCATTCATTTTGTTTTTGTCAAGAATGTCAATTGTCAATACTCAATATGTCAGGGATGTCAAACAAGTCAAGATTGAAAAATTGAGGTTGTTCTATGAAATTACATAATTTTTGCTGTAAATAAAAACAATTTTAGACGTAAAATTTAATGACTAAATATCAGACAAAATGTTGAAGTAAGTTCTTCATGATCACTTTCTTAAATTTAAATGGATACTGTGATATTCAAATAGTACTATAAAAATACTATAAAAATGTATCCTATTTTCCAGGTTTGGAATTAAAAGTGCTTTCCTTGGCACGGCAGTGTATTATACGATTGAAAAGGGTGTATGGAAAGATAGTGCTACAACTTCTGCTTTGTACGAAGAGCTTGAACAGAGTATTTCACCCTATGTTGGAGAAATTAAAAAACAAATACCTTATGAGGTACCATGTGAACTCCTTTTATAACTGATAAATTAAGTTGAAGAAAGAAAACTCAGAATGACACTTAGTTATTGGGGTTCTATTCTGTAGGGATGGTTTGTTGAAGTTATGAACAGATAAATAATCTTCTAGAACATCAACATTCAAGATTGATGTTTTTAGCTATTCCCCCCTTTCTATACTTCATATAATTATGTACATATAAAATATTTGCATTGCTATTGTACAGTAAAAGCGAAATCATCAAGACAGGATCAGTACCAGAGTGTTGCTTTTGATTTATAAAAAAAGTTGGCATTGTCTATAGATTCAAGATTGTTTTATAACTTCTAATGTCTGTTTATAAGAAATATTTTGTTTTATTTCAGTTACCTGCACTACCATCAAATGATCGAGTTTCTTATTTATTCAAACACTACTGGAACAATGGTGTGAAGACAACATTCCGTTTCTTAATAGATCTACCAACACACACTAGCAGTACCGTTTCCAAGGCCTATGAAATGGTTGTCTCAACATTAGAAGCTGAAGAACAGAGCCCTGCTGCTAGTCAAGAAAACAAATGAAATATTTTAGCAAAATGGTCTTTAATTCATTTAATGTGATTGTTGTTAAAGTAAAATAAAACCTTAGTGTATATTTATTACTTTCAATTTCTATAGCTATTTTATTTGATGAGCCATATTCTATCTACCACTCTCTATGTGGAGCTAATAATGTTGGTATATTGGACTAGAACCAACTAATACCGAGGCCACGTCTGTATTGTCCTGTGTCATTGCAATAGAGTAGGGTCATTCTTAGAAATTGAAAGGAATCTCATTGCTGTAATTTTATTTTATTACAAACTAAGAATACCCTGCTCCGTTGCGACGACGCAGCACAACGCACAAGTGGGGTTCCGCTCTAAAACTACATGCAACTCGACCACATGAACTCATTTCAAGCACTCTGACCTATTTGTACACCAGATGCACCCTCAACAAGAATTAACTTACTTTATTTCCTTTGTTCTTTCAATATAAGCGTCAGTAGTCGTAGCTTAGTAATTAAAGCGTTGGCTCACGGTTCGAATCCTGGCCATTTAGATAACAGAATCTACTCCTAACAATACCTAACAAGAGAATTTATAGAAATAACTAGCTTTTGCCCGCGGCTCCGCCCGCGTGGATGTCGGTTATCGCGACCAAACATAGCCTATGTCCTCTCATGGTCTAATCTACCCCTATACCAAATTTCATCAAAATCGGTTCAGTGGTTTAGGCGGGAAAGCTTAACACACAGACAGACAGTTACTTTCGCATTTATAATATTAGTATGGATATACCTGTAGTGTATGGGTAATTCCCAAATTGCCCTTTTGATTTGCGGTGGAGTGGAATAGCTCTTTCTGTGGGTGTCGTAAAAGGCGACTAAGGCTGTTCTCGATTCGACAGTAAACATATAGCCCAAGACAAAGGGTCTGCAGGCTAGACGGCAATAGGCTCGCCCACTATTACGTAATGGGACCGAAAGTAATAATTGTCGAAACGTGGGTGCTGGTACACCTCTGCCTACGTCTTCGGGGATTTACAGACGTGAGTATTATGGATGAATGATTGAATATATGGGTAAGGACATCTGAGCCTACATTGGAATGATTATTCTACAATTGAGTCCACTAACATATCCCAAGTCCTGGCTTGACGTCGTGAAGGGTACTACCCATTATTCCCATGTCTTGTTGAGCTATTCTGTTGACAGTGGGACTTTATATTCCCATTAGTTCTGTTGATAAATAAACACACCATATATAACTAAGTAGTGATGGTTTTACACCAAGGTTATTATCATTACACTAATATGTTGTGGAGAAAAGCGAAGCAACTCAATCTCAAAAATAAACGTCAACACCGTCGTGTCTATCTCTCACTACCATGGACGGCCAAGATCGTACCTAGTGGAGGAAAAAGAGCCAGCAGGCGGACCATGAGCTTAGAGTTCATCTTGGCCTCGGACGCGATCTGGAAAATACGTCTCCATGAGGATGATGATTATGATTAACGTGCAATATAAAATCAAGAGGAAGTGCCTGCTAAAGCTTGATTGCTACAAAGCTGGAGATCAACGTTATTTGCAACGCGATTAGTTTACTTATTTACTTTTAAGCACGTTGTTTTGAAAATGCATATAGGTCATCAACATCATCACTAGGTACATACTTCGTCTATTGGTGAGTTTAGTTTTTACAGGTTTTAGGGCAATTTCTCACGAGTTCATATTCTGTGTACAAACAAGGCACACATAGTGTTAGTTTCCAGTGGAACAGAATATGGGGCACCCCATCTCTTCCCGTGGGTGTTGTAGAAGGCGACGAAGGGATAGGACTGTTCTCCATCCGACAGTAAACATAAAGTCCATGACTAAATATCCGCTCGATGGCAATAGGCTCCCTTTTGACGCATAAAACCATATATATAAAACACCAACTCACGATTTTATAGTTTTATGCGGATGAATTAGAAAAGATACGTGAAATACCAACTACGTACAATTCCACAAACGCAAAACACCACCTTATAAAGTTAGAAGTTTACTGGAAACATTAGAGTGATTTACATGAATTGGTACGGATTGGTATCCGGACCACCAATCCCGGGACCCAAACCGCACCCCGGCAGACCCAGGAGATGGTCCTGCGGTTTGGGTCTTTCGATATGGCCCTCTTCGGGTTTTGGCGACCATAGTGTCCCCATCTAGCCCCGGGTACGGCCCTCATAGTGGGAGACATTTCCATCGGCATCAAGCCCCAGATGAAATATCTGGGGCTCTTGCTTGACGGCCGGTGGAACTTCGGGGAGCATCTCCGAAGACTGGCTGGCCCCCAAATTTAAGGACACAGCTGCCGCTTTGGGGCGCCTGCTGCCCAACATGAGTGGCCGCATGACTCCTGCGTGAGTCTCTACGCGGGAGTCGTGCGGTCCATGGCCCTATATGGGTGCCCAATATGGGCGGAGACCCTGAGGGTGACACAATGCGCGTCTGCTGCGTGGACCGCAGCGTGCAATGGCCAGCAGGGCCATTAGGGGGTACCGCACGATAACGATATCCTAAACCCGGGTACGGGGAGGCGCACTTTGCACCGCCGCGGCCTGCTTCTGCTAGGGTGACAGGTGGCTCCACCAATCACCCCCAGGCTAGCGCTCATGAAGGATGGAGGTCCTTTTGCGACCTCCGACGCCCGATTTGCCTTCGCTCTTCGTCATAGAAGCACCTGGGTCTTCGGGTACACAGGCCAAAAGAAGCACGTTTCAGCACGTTTAAAAAAATAGGTATAACTTTATGAAAAAGTTGGTGTTTTGCGTATATGGTTTTATGCGTCAAAAGGATAGGCTCGCCCTCTATTACGCGGGACCGAAGATCATAGTTATCGAAAATGTGGGTGTTAATATACTTCTGCCTACCCCTTCGGGGATTCACAGGCTTGAGTATATGGTTGGGGAACACCCTAAAATGTGTTTATAGTAATGGGCTCCTTGATTGAGAGGGTACAAATTCATAAATAAATAAAAAACAGTTTTTACAAAAAACAGCCCACAAATGTGGCACAGTTTGATTTATTCCTTCTCAGTGTCACATATTTTACAACTTTACCTAATAATAGGGTCTGCTTCATAAACATACAAACATTTCCAAGCTTCAACATGTATTGCTATTAACACAACGCAAGGGTTCTCATTAATACAAACTGATTTACATATTTTCATTTATCACAATTTAATCATTTTGAATAATACTTTTCGAAGAAGTCCTCCCTGAGCCTTTACAAAACTCAGTTGGGGTTCGTTTTTCAGTCTAACTACGGAGCGGCCGAACTTCGATATTTGTAGTGAAGCAACTATGGCAGTTGCTTTCTCTGACCTCCACAATGTTTCGCAGTTTTGGCCCTATTTTTTAGGGTTCCAACTACCCGAAACGAATGCCGCCTTTGTTTGTATGGTAACCGGGACCGAAGGGTTAACGTGCTCAACAGCATGGAGGTATCTCAATGTGTTCAGAAGTCATTCATCGTAAAACAATAATACTTTTTGAAGTGGTTTTCTGCTATTTCTGAGTGTGGGCTTGGTTGTGTTAATACTTATGCATCTAGCATCAAAATTAATATAACAAGGGACGTAAACTTCAGATATGAGTAAGTCTTGTAATTATCAATTAATGTAAATAAAGTTGTAATTCAACATTTAACATTACAAAATCTTTTATGCAGGTCAGATAATCTATAATAACATTTTGTAACTTGTAAATTTGTTTGAGTGAAAAGTAATTTTGTGCATTTCAAAATATCTAAAACATAAAGGAATTGCCTATATAAAATTTCAAATTAATTATTTTATTCTGAACGGAACTCACATCTCAAGTGGGAAAATGTCATCATAATTATGTACAAGTGGTTCCGATAAAGCAAAGAGTAAAATGAGCCAAAGGGGGCTTGTTAGTTGACAGATAAGGCATACAAAGGTATGCATGCATCACTATTGACAATCCCACAAGTTGAAAGGTGTTTTTGTACCTGGTTTCAATATCACCTTTATACCTCAAGCCCAATTCTACAGATTTATAAGGCAGTGATATCAAACATCTTTAGCCTGAAGATAGTGGCTCATAGGGCCGTGAGATGTGCGTCCTTGGGAGGTTACGTTGAGAGAAGCTGTAGATTTCATTATGATAATATCCCCGGCGATTACTCCTATTGCTAGGCAACAGTCTCGACTTCCATTGGCTCTTCAGCACCAGTTTTCTTTTTCTTCTTCTTGTTGGATTTCGCGGACGAGTTGAGGAGTGCCTGTGAGGTGAGGAAGTATGTTTGAGTATTTTTAATGTACTTATACAAAAGTAATTATTTACGGATTGACTGAAGTGTAGTAATGGTTCAAACAGAAGTGCTAGAAAAGTGCAAGTCGGCTCAAAAACATTACATTGTTTTACCCTGTGCTTGTTCAAATCATACAACTGGTAAGTATGTTTTGAAAGATAACAGGGGCGTGTCAAGTAGATAAACATTTTCTGATGTCTTTCTTTTTGTATTTTTTTTTCATAATATAATCCGAAAATATATATAATTGAAAATAATAGTGCTGAGAAATATTTTAAACTGACTGATCAGTCAAAAATCTATAAAAGAGCTGATATACTAATGACGCGAGCTCTCTGAGCATGTGGTTATAAAAAATAGCCTAATAGCCATAGTCATCAGATGTGTACTGTACAACCCCTAGTTGATCAAAAACTGCTTTCTGCACAGCTGAAGTATATCTGTTTCCCATTTTACTTAAACCTAGGTTAATGATCAGAAACTAACATTGAGTTCAGGGTCCTTGATGCTGCGTTCACTCTTGCACTGGCTCTTGTCGAAGGGCAGTCCGGTGATGCGATGCGTGCCACTCGGGAGCAGTAGCGCTGTGAATTTGAACTGTGCAACTAGCTCGCCCGGACGTTCATACAACACCTGGTAACATATAACACTCCTGTTATTAATTAGATAAATGAGTTACTTTTCTTTGGTGTGAATAAAAAATAATACTATTCCAATAATACTATGTCCTATGGATCCACCAACCCATAACAGCCTAGTCCAATGATAAGAAGTGGTACTCCAGACTAATGTATCTTGTTCCTCATTTCATTCAGATCTGTTCAGCCATTGATTACATAACAAACACCTTCAATTCACATACATATTATTAGTAGGATCAACAATAGTGAGTCTAGTCTGGAATAACACTTACATCCATTACATGCATTTTCTTTACTTTCATATTAACTTTGAGCTTGAGAATACAGTTTGGAGATTGTTTTGTGTCTGTGTAAGTTTTGACGTTTGCCTACTTTTGTCTATGAGATTGCGTTTTTTTCGCTTTCCAATCTAAACTGGCGCGCGGAACGCCTGTTGTTTAAGATTGCAGGAATGTGATCACCATGCGCACGGAGCCGCGGACATTCGCTAATCCTTTATAATTGACAGCCTCTGTGGCGTGGCGGTAATGAACGCGACTACTATGATTCCCCACTCAATGCAAATATTTGTATTCATGGGTATTTGCATTGGTCTGGTGTTTCTACGTATAATATGTATGTTTATCCGCATTCTAGATTCCATAACTCAAGCTAGTTACGTTTACCATGGATCTATATAGTGTGGCGTGGCGGTAGTGAACGCGACTGCTACGTAGGAGGCGCAGGTTCGATTCCCGCTTTGTGCAAATATTTGTATGCATGAATATGGCTATTTGCATTGGTCTGGGTGTTTCTATGTGTTTACAAAAAAAGTTTCTAAGTATGTTTATCCGCATTTTAGATTCTATAATACAAGCTAGTTAAGCTATGCTTGCCATGGGTCTAGATAGCGTTGTGTGGAATGTTGTGGAATATTTTTTGTTTAGAATGTTGTGGCATATTATTATTATTATATTATAAGTAAAAGATTGGTACGGTTCTACATCCACCTGCCATTTTCTGTTCCTTACCTGGAAGGGCTCAATGAGTTTGTGGTTGACGCACTCGACGACACCGAGTCTTGCACTCGTCTCCTTGTCGAAGCTGCGCAAATTGAAAGGCATCGAGCCGTGCTTATTGCGAACCTGGGGAAGAACAACGCATATTTTAACATCAAAAAGTTAGTCCCAAAAGTTAAAGAAACATCAGGTATTGTTGACTAAAACAACAAAATTCTAAATGCGAATAGATTACATGCATAGATTGGCTATCATAAGCATAGGCTCTTTGTAATCACTGTGATTTACCAGATAAGGATATTTTTGACCAGAAAAGGGTGGTCCCACTGCCAAGAATGCAGAAAAGTGAGGTAGTGGACAGTAGACTGGGGTATTTTTTTGTAGGGCGTCAATTAAGTGAATGCTATGGTTTTTGGGTAAGCAATTCTGGCAGATGAGAGCAAAAACAAATGGCTACTAACCTCACTGTAAAACATTCTTGAAGCTTTCAATTTTAATTGATAAACCTCATCAGTTTTCTTATATATTGTACACCTTGTGTCCATCTCTCGACCCTGTAACAAAATTATCAGTTTCAATTGTATGGCAATAATTATTATCAAACCATTTATTACACTTTTTATAAATTACTCACAACAAGCTTAGAAAGTAGGATAATATAATTTATTATGTTGTTGTGTAAGTAAATATAAACCAAAATACCATTGAATATTTCAGTTAGAATTTTACTATTTTCTTTTCCCTGAGTACTGCCAGACAATGTACTAACACTAGCCGGAAAGAATTCAGGGACACTAGTTCCTTTCAATATTTTTGATTCTTTTTCCTTATTTACTTACAATGCCTTCTCCAGTAGAAACAAGAACATCCATTGCATACACTTCATATGTCTCTAGGGTGGCCTTTTCATGTTCTTTACGTTGTGCTTCTGAAGGGTTTTGGATGATGCTCTTCTCACCATCAATGCGGAACTGCTTTAGTTGGTGCGAGAGCATGCCCTCAACAGGTTTGCAGCCATACTCAGCAGTGATCTTCTGCACTGCATCTGTTATTGCATAGTTCTAGAACAACGATGTTGTTATCATAAAATATAGTTATAAATTATTGTATATCTTGTAGTCAGTTATTGTCTTGGAGATAAGGGAGTAGTTTTAATATAGGTACCTGTATTAAAGTTATACCTTATCAGTAATATGATAACAACATATTCTTCAACATAATAATTTAAAAAATATTTATAGGAATAACCTGTTTCATGTCCTGAATTTTTTTTTGTGTGTAAGTAAATATAAACCAAAACACCATGGGATATTTCAGTTAGAATTTTACTATTTACTTTGCCCTGAGTACTGCCAGACAATGTACTAACACTGGCTGGAAAGAATTCAGGGATACTGGTTGATAATAAAATTAAATAAATATTCTTCAACAAAAAAATTGCAAACCATTCACAACAAAAAACAGGATTCTTCATGTTAATAATGTCAAAACTTATTAATTTGTCATATGGGCTTCACGTGATAAATAGTTAAGTTTATCGCGTAAAGTCTTGAATAAACTATGAGTATGCGTTGCGATAGTTTAAAAAGAACATTAGTAAGTTATACCTCATTATTTGGCCGCAGCAACCTTAAGGCGGCTTCACTAGCACTATGTGCGGCAAGAACAACATCTGCGGCACGTCCTGACACTTCCACACCACCAACAATAACGGTGTGTGCAACAACGGCAATGAACCCATCTATGTGTGCACCAAGGTCACTGAAAAAGATAATTATCTTGAAGGTACTGTATTGTAGTGTAGTTTTTTTAATGTTGTGGCGGTGGCCAACTTGATTTCGCTGAAGATCTATTGTTTATTATTCAAAACTAAAAACAAACCATTTTTGAAGTGTTTTACTTATTTTTGTCTATGGGTATGTTTCATAGAAATTTTTTTTGAATGGGAAATTGAAATTGCAACATCACAAGGCTTGTAATGAAAACAATATAAAAAAAAAGAGGGATTGCTTTTTGTCATCTGCTAGTGCTTTTCAAGTATACTAGATTATGTATTTCAAGTAAAAGAGTTGAAAATGATGAGATATCATTGGTAAACACAGCAGAAGTATAATATAATTATTTGGCAAGTGGCTCTCTAAAAACAAGAAGAAACTAAATAGCATCATAAATTTTGATAGTATACTGCTCTAATGTTTTTGTAGGATATTTCCAACAAGTTTTTATTATATCAGTATTATTCAGTATCACCTATGTTTACTTGAACTTTTCAACTATGCTTAATTTAGTTTATCAAACAATTAATATATGATTTGGAATTCTCACCTAAAACCGTTTAACAACTGCCATAGCAGTTTAATACTTTTGACTTAATTAGTGTAAAAGTTAAAAATGAGGTTATTAAAACTAACCTCTAAATTAAAACAAAGGACTAATAAGCAATTTACAAAAAATACTAGCAAATTGGCAAAAACCAGATCTTATATGAAAGTTAAATTCCATTTTAATGGAAAGTAAGTGAGACTTTCACCATATTCTGAGTCAAAGCATAGTGAAAGACGTTACAAGGTTGAAATTACTTACATCTTGGCCAAATCACCCTCTTTCAGGATGTAATCACTTTCGCTAGGAATTGGAGAGAAGTGACATATACAGTTGTTCACAGACACGCATGTTGAAAATGCTATTCCCTTCTTTGAGTCCTTCTCCTTTTTGAATACCTTAGAGGTTTCTTCTAAAATGAGCTTATCACCAAATTCACAGATTTCTCTGGCAGAAGCGTCAGGTACGCATTTTGCGATTACCTGTTCCAAGACACCTGGAAAAGAACGAGTGTCTAGTTAAAAATGGACCAGGATATTAGAATAACTTGGCACGGATAGCGAGCCAGTCCGCATGGCGATGACACGCGTCCATGGGTCGAACGTAGGTTGGATGGCAATTTTTCACATAATGATAAATATGACGCAAATGTTAACTACTTTTAACAGTTTCACGTGAACTTACGATTAACAATTTGTCCGGCTAGCTTATACTTGGTAACAACCAAGTCTTCAGCGATAGTTTTCTCAACTTCTTTATCGTCAGCCATTTCTCAAAATTGTGTGGTTGTCGGCCAAAGCATCAGGCTTTGATTGGTTGATTTAGGTTATGGTCACGTGACAGATCGACAACGAATCACAAAGATGGCGGGTAAATTAGATATTTCAGAAAATAAACTCTTTCAAACTGTATGCAACAGCAAAAAATACTATGATCTGAATATAAAATAACTTTTGAATATCTGTAATGGTTACAATTTATCCCAATCCAAAATGTTATTGATTTAATTAGAATGTCAAAATTTCAAGATTTTTCCCTAAATTTTGAAAGTCGCTTTCCAGGTAACGGAAAATGAATTAATAAAATGCCCTATTTTTAGCATTCAGTTTAGTGATGTACTACAAAATATTATTAATCTTTGGTATTTGATATCGAGAATATCCTTAGAGTATATCAAGAGGTGCCATACCTACGAAAAAAAACTGCCTACCTAAACTTGGATTTTATGAATGAATGGAAAGCAGTATGGCGGCCTAGTAGGGAATCCAGTAAACTGTCGATAACTACTTATCGATATAAAAAGGGGACAGACTAAAAATTTATACATTTGAAAGAAAAAATTAAGTGATTAGCTTAAGTGAATGCCGATTATTTGTATTCTCAGGTTGCAGTGTGCTTATGGCTTTCTGTCAGACTTTCCTTGTGATAGCCGGAGTTTCAAATAATTCGCCCAGAAGGACGTAGAATCCACAAAGATTCTTTACAGTCTTTGAGTAACGATATATATACACATATATTAAGTAGTACTCCAGGTACATAACACATTGGCACAAAAAAAATCGATTTGGACAAAAAGAAAATCGAAGTTTTATTTAATATTTTTGTTTTTTTTTTTGTAAAAAATGTTTTAGTTTCTATTCATCAGTAATACCAGTACCATTATGCGATAGAATAATAAAAAGTCAACGGCATTTCAAAAGTCATTCACTATGTATGGAAAGTGGTCTTCGTTCTTTAAATATTTGGGAAAATATCGATAATTAAAATTCTATCACCGCATCACTAGCAATTTTATTTGACCAATCAGGTGCTACTAAATCCCCACTACGTTGGAAAGCAAGATGGAGAATTGGCGTTTTCCTAATACGATTTTATGAATGAATTTCGTAGTAGCTTCACGTCTGTATATTTATGTCTATGAGAATATCCACCGGGAAATGTCATCGGTCTATGTCTATGATCTCTTTGTTTTCTTCATAAACATGGTAAATATCGTAGACAGAGAAGAACATAGACGAATTGATAGCTTCCATCGCATTCACACAAAAAAAAGACCAACTTACGCCAATGTCGTGTGAAGAAATGAGACAGAGTGACTAGATTTTCTGTCTCCTCTGCCGTGTCGGTTTTTACTACGGCCAGCAAACTAGTTCGCGAAACAAACCATAAAGAAAAATATGTACGAAAGTAAACAAACTTGACAGATTTTCGGTTTACTTTAATACCTGTAATTATAATGCAATAATTGTTCTTAGACGTGCTAAAATATTCGGAATTTGGTTTTGAAACAGTTATTCAACATATATAGTAAACACAACTGAAGGAATCATGGGACGATGCAGTGTTTTCAATTGTAAAAATGATAGTGAAAGCAAATTACCAGGCATATCTTTTCACTCGTAAGTAAATACGTTTTTAAAGTTAAAGACCCTTTCATACACATGCCACAGTGTATTATTTGATGTGAAGTACATAATGCATATAATTCTATTGATAAAATAGTCTAAAACAGCAAATAATAATTATCATAACCTTCGAAATAAATGTTATTCGATGTTGCCAGGTTTTGAATGTTTATTTATCCAATATTATGGGTACTAATATACATGTTGTAGGTACTTGTTATAAGTATGATGAGATATTCTTATGTATGTAGTAATATCATAATTGTATTACAGTTTCCCGGAAAATACAAATTTACAACAAAAATGGATTGAAGTTACAGGACGTAGGTACAAATTGGTTGCCAAAAAAGTCATCAAAAATATGTAGCAAATAAAATAAGTAAAAAATCGAGTACTTATGGAATATGAGTACCGTCGTGGCAGCAACGCGACACATGTTTTCATATAAAACGGCAATTTCATTGGTAATATATTAATAATTACTATTGTTATTACACATTTTTAAAATACCTAAAGGTATCTTGTTTTGAACTATTAAACGTTTTAAATATATATGTTTTTTACTATTACCTATATATTACTCAACTCTTCTTTACAGTGGTAAAGAATTTTATCCAGAAATAGAGATCACAATCTCCCGAACTTAAAAACAGAGCCAAATTTTATCACGAATCAGGCGTCATTTGTATAGAAAAACGCGGGGTCCCACACACTGACAACGCAATTACGCGCGTAGCTGCAGAATACGCGCGTACAAGCAGAAAACGGGCGTGATGGCGCGTAAAACGCGAGGTATGGCACACTGAAATCTGCCATCACGCGCGTGATTTTTGAGGGATTTTTAGTCCGAGAGGGTAGGTGTTTGAGACGAATTCAAAATATATATTATTGCAATGCAACATGTATTTAACGTCAAATTTAGAGCGTTTTCACATCAACCGACGTCCGATATCCGATATCGGACTTCCGAGATCGGAGGAAGTCAAATATCGATGCCCAATCCTATCGGTTATTGGAGCCGACACCACTGTTTTGGCTCGATATCGAAAAACGCAGAGACTGTAAGCGACTTTCAACCTAAATGGCATTTTCTTAGTTACGTCTCTTTTCGCGTTACTAGATGACGCTGATCACGAATATAAGAAAAAAAAAAGGTAACTATGTCATGTCAATAAGGTTGAAAATTACTTGCACTTCTTATCATTTTCTTTTCATCTCTAGCGTCCTTAACATAGTCTGGGCTATCGAGCTAATGGTCGGATGGCTTTATTATTCAATATTTTACTTTACTTTTCTCAAAATTTTAGATTACTTTTAAAATTTCTTTTTAAAATTTCTAATATCTCTCGGACTATACTAAAAACGCCGCTCCGCGCGTGACAGTAGAAAATCTGCGCGCGGATGCCGATCTGCTCTCCTGCGTCCACGCGCGACGCAGCGTCGGGCGTTGCAGTGTGCCAATCGCCTAAGACATCCTACAAATTCATCACTGATTGCAGATAGAAAGAGAAAATACAAAAAAATATGTGCCTGTGCGAGCGAATTAATCCAAAAACTAGGGTAATTTATCTTTCAAAGTCGTCACACTTGTGTTACATGGCGCCATAGATAATATTACTATTTATAGCATACACTTAACGATTTTAAGCATTAAAAAACATTATCTGTCTCATGCGTGGACACGCTGAGCCTGTGTCTATTAAACGTAGTGTATTCAAAGTCTTTGGTAAATATAAAGACTTGAAGCTACTACGAAATTCATTCATAAAATCATATGAGGAAAACGCCAATTCTCCATCTTGCTTTCCAACGTAGTGGGGATGTAGTAGCACCTGATTGGTCAATTAAAATTGCCAGTGATGCGGTGATAGAATTTTAATTATCGATATTTTCCCAAATATTTAAAGAACGAAGACCACTTTCCATACATAGTGAATGACTTTTGAAATGCCGTTGACTTTTTATTATTCTATCGCATAATTTTTTATTTATTTATTTTATTTCATACATACTCTGCCATTACAGGCCAACCCAATGCGACAGAGTAGCAAAATAATTATAATAATTTGTTTAACAATTCATCATGCTTCTAAACTAAATAATAATTCACACACAATAATAGTAATTAAATTTAAGAAAAGTAGATATTAAAAATTATTTCATGAACATGTCATATAATTCATGGTTGTCAAATTATAATTCTATTAATAATGCTAAAGTAATGATTCTATTAACAATGTCAAAATTCAAATTACGATTCTATTAAAAAAGTCAAAATTATTTATAATGTCAATTAATAATCCAATTAAATTTCATTGTCAAATTTACAAAATTATTTAATTATTCAAGGTCAAGTTCGTAATAGGTAATTTAATGTCAAATGATAAAAATTCAATTCAAATATCGTACATTACAACCTTATCAAATTTATATACATTCATTCTTTTTTTTTTTCCTTCTAATATTTACCTGCAACAGGATAAACCCAATACAATGGAAAAAAGAAAAATACTAATCATGTAGGTACACACAACTCAGTAAACATGGCCGCTGTAAATTCACTCTGCGAAAATGAAAACAAATCTACCTTCTGAGATACCGCATTGAGCACACGCAACGTACGCGTCAGCGGCGCGAACTGTAGGAGGTTGGTGCGCGCACACGGTAGCGAGAATAGTGGTGGTCGCCTCCTTCGTCCTATGTACTCGTCCGGGACACACAAACTGACCGTCCGAAGTACTGCCTGGTTATCTATAAGCCCCCTCAACACTTTCACGACATATGTTGCCAACGTCACTTCCCGTCTCACCTCAAGGCTAGAGTAACCCACCATACCCAGAACAAACAAAGTAGGATACAGTAGAGGATAGCCTGGGTATACCCCATATATTTTTAGGTACAGAAACCTAGTGAATTTGTTCTGGATACGCTCCAGGACGACTTTATACTTATCCTCATGTGGGGACCAGACAGCAGAGCTACCCTCCAGATGGCTCCTTACGTGAGCCTCAAACAGAGCTTTCAACGCACCAATGTTTGTAAACTGATTTGCCTGTCGCAACACAAATCCTAAGTTACGGTACGCTTTTTTACACACACTGTAAACGTGTTCTCGGAAGTTGAGATCAGTCACAAACCGAACACCCAGATCTTTTACAGCGGTGACCCGCTGCAACTGGATACCCTCCATGTAGTACTGATGTTGAGGCGGCTTTCGAGCACGAGTAAACGTGAGAATGGAGCACTTCACTGCATTAAAAAAGAGCTTGTTGTCATAGCTCCATTGTACAACCCTATTTATATCCCGCTGCAGTGCATTATGATCATCCTCATGGCTGATCTCACGCATCAATTTCAAATCATCGGCGAATAACAAGGGCGTTGATTCGTTGACTACCCTTGGCAAGTCGTTAATCATTATATTGAAAAGAAGCGGGCCCAGGTTGCTGCCCTGGCTTACACCCGACCACGTAAAGTATGGGTGCGAAACACTACCCCCACAGTCCACGTACTGGCATCTGTCCCGCAGGTAACTCGCGAAGAATGCCAGCGTGCGAGGAGTGCAGCCGACATCTGCTAATTTCAAAAGAAGTATGTCGTTATCGACCGTGTCGAAAGCCTTCCGGAAATCAAGGTAGGCCACATCTACTTGCAAACCAGCATCCACCGCAGGCACCAGATCGGTCATTAGATGCAGTAAATTCCCCGTTGTCCCCCGACCAGGACGAAAACCGTGCTGTGCGTCAGACAACTGGGCACTCACCTGCTTGTACATGGAGCGGTGAATGGCAGCCTCGAACACTTTGGCGGGAGTGCTTAAAATCACCACTGGTCTGTAGTCGCTAGGTGTTGTCCCTCCACTGCCCTTTGGCACTGGAATTACTCTTGTAAGTTTCCAGTAATCGGGAAATGTGGCAGTTTCAATACATGTATCAAAAATGTGTAGTAAAGGTGTCACTAACACCTTGCGACAATCTCTGAAGAGAAACGATGGTATCCCGTCAGGTCCCACCGAGTTTTTAGGCAGCAAGCGGGCAAGAGCACACTGAACGTCAGCGGGGCTCAGATGTGCTAAGTGAGCCCAAGTGCCCGGCGTCGCCATCGCGCTCGCCGCTGCAGCATCCAGCACGGCCGGTTCACCACTGTAGACAGAGTGAAAGAATCTGATACTGGTATTACTGATGAATAGATACTAAAACATTTTTTACAACTATAAAACTACGAAATCAATATGATATAACTAGTTGAACAAGAAATTACTTCCATTTTTAAATTAAAAGTTAGTTACTCAAAGACTGTAAATAATCTTTGTAGATTTTACGTCCTTCTGGGCGAATTATTCGAAACTCCGGTTATCACAAGGAAAGTCTGACAGAAAGCCCTAAGCACACTGCAACCTGAGAATACAAATAATCGGCATCTACTTAAGCTAACCACTTAATTTTTTCTTTCAAATGTATAAATTTTTAGTCTGTGCCCTTTTTATTACCCGACTGCGCGACGCAAAGGAGGGTAATGTGTTTATTAGTCTATGTATGTATGTATGTATGTATGTATGTATGTTTCTATGTGGCGTTCTAGAGACCAAATGCATGGGCTGATTTTGATAATTCATACGTCAATCGATTCGTCTTAACCTTGCGAGTGTCACTAAAGACATGACAGTAATCAAAATCCACCACAGCGACAACCAGACGCCATATTGTCAAAATGAAAAAAATAAAAGTCGATGAACTATGTCAAGTGGGGTGTCGTTGAATAGGTATTTTAAAATCATATTTAGGTTCCTTTTATCATTTTTCATTTTAAATAATAGTTTAGGATATATAACGATTTAAAGTTGTTTAACAAAACAATCATTCTTATGTTCTTACTTATTGATTTAAGTTTTTATTTCAAGTATAAACGATATGTAAATTACAAAAAGATGTACATGTCATATCATAACTAAAAAGAATAAAATAAAACGAATGATTAAAAAATAAAAAACCCGACTGCCACTGAAAAGACCGAAATAAATTAGATAGCAGGCGGTACCCATTTGCCAATCATAAACCGAAAGAAAATTAATGGGTACCGCCTGCTATCAAATTTATTTCGGTCTTTTCAGTGGCAGTCGGGTTTTTTATTTTTTAATCATATCGATAAGCAGTTATCGACAGTTTACTGGATTCCCTACTAGGCCGCCATACTGCTTTCCATAGTTTCCATTCATTCATAAAATCCAAGTTTAGGTAGGTGCAGTTTTTTTTCGTAGGTATGGCAGCTCTTGATACTCTAAGGATATCGAGAATAGAATATCCACCGGGAAATGTCATCGGTCTATGTCTATGATTTCTTTGTTTTCTTTTATTTATAGTTTTTAGTTTTTAATACAATATTTCAAGAGAGAGAATGAGAATTGTTTGTAAATACTGTAAATAGTACAAAGGATTTAAATTTGAAATGGAAACTCCCGAAGAATTGCTGTCCATGGTGAACGAAAAAGTTCTCTTCGGAGAAAGTCTAGTGGTTAAACTGGAACCAGTAACTGAAATAGACGGGGTTATGAAATTACAAAGAAAAATTAAGCAAGAAATAGAATTTTTGAAGAAGGTAAATAATAAAAAATTGTGTTGTTTTTATCATAATGTCGTTTATGTGCAACAAAGTGCAGTAAAGAGATTATTTATTTTAGTTACAGAGATCGAAAAAGGTTAAAGTTGAACAGCTATCATGTTCAAATCTCCGCCACCTAGGCGCAATGGTAGACTGCGCTTTACGGCCCGGGGTCATCTCTGTTTGCAAGATCTTCCATATTAATGACGTCTCTAAACTAGTAATTGATATAATTAGCGAAGAAGGCAGAGTCTGGACTAAAGGTAAAGTATACAACTTAGTTTTTGTATGTTCTTTGTATGTAAATTATTTTCCTTATAAAATTTCCTCGTTTTTAGTTGTAGCTAGAAATCCAAAATCTTTGTCTGCCCTAAGTGCGGGCAAGGCTTCATATGGAGCAAGGTCAATTTTGGATCAGGCTGAGGATTATTTGGATTGTGCTAAGCTCTACCCGTGCATGTATCAACCACCTAAGGCATGTATATTTTGTAACAGCTTCTCATTATTACATCATCACCACGGTTGGCCCTGTATACATTGGAGCTTGGGTCTTCTCTGCTAGTATTCTGGATTTGGTTTATTTTAAGTTTAAGAGCGCAACTGCCGCCAGATCTCTGAACCCCAAGAGAAAACTCTTTGCCACTCACATCTGTTTATCTCCAGCTGTACTGGTTAGAAGTTAAGATGAGCCTCTTACATCTTAGTGCCTATAATACACTCATATTCTTACATCATCTTTTTTTGGCATTTACTACTTACTTACTTACTTCCAGCGGGGGACGCAGTCAACCGGACGGGTGTTCTGCCCTTTTTGTGGGCCATTTACTAACTCTTAATATAATTACAATTTTGTTGTTATAGGTTGTATTTGAATTCATGAGTGGTATAGAAGAGAATTTAGCAAATAAATTGAAAGTAATTGGTGTTATAGTGAAAGGAGAAATATTACCGAACTCAAATGTTTGTGTTGAGGATAATGACTTGTGGGACAGTGAGGAAAGTGACGATGAGTGCCTCGAGGATAATAAGTGAGTTTCTTATTCAAAATAGATCGGAAAAAGCGCTCAAGTGGAACTTGAACCAACAACCTTTCCCTTACAGGGGGAATGCTCTTCCAACTGAGCTATTGAGCCACACTTGAATTACTTCAAATTTCCCTTCTCTTTTATATCAGTCTTTAAGAGGGACGGTTTTAACTTCATTAAAAAATATATATTCCTGAGTTTCTTATTTTATATATTCACTTGCACTCATATTCTAGCTAGATTATTTTTTCCAATTGGGATGTAATCAATGTTTTAAGTTAGTACAATAATTAGGTTCTGGAAGTTTGACAATAATTCAATATATACAAAGTTTGTCTGTTACTTAAATGTTTGTCTCAAGTATATTGGAGAGTTACTTAAGATCTTTATTTTGTTACATTTACATTCATTTAAATAATGTTATTGAAATCACAATGAATTCCTCAGAATAACAATTTACATTATAAGGAAATATTGGGAGGGGAAATAATTATTTTGCAGAAAAAAACCCATTAGTTTTTTTACTCAGAAAGTGTTAAATGTTAAAATGTTCTGGTTAGAAAATATAAAACTCATAAGCTTTTTATATTAATTTATTGCACACATGGCTGTAAAATTGAATTGAATTGAATTTTTGGCTTAATTACATTCCCAGACATTCACCCAGACTTCCGCCAATGTCCATGTATAGAGAAATGTACGAAGGAGTTTGAATGTTCGGTACTGAAGAATATGATCGGTGACTTTTGCAGTGATCCCAGCAGCACACATAGCTATATTTTTTATTGTTAACATACTTATATGTCAGTGTCATATTTATATTAAAGAAATAATTTAAAAAAATATAATAACTTAATAGGATTGCAATTTTTTACCACTGAATCTTTCTTTATATCTATCTTTATTATTATGTTGCAGCCATAAAACTTCATTGAATGAGGTCTCTCAATGTATTGAAGAACACCCAGAAATCAAGACTCTCAACTTGGATGTGACTACAATGATGGCTCTCGTGAGCAATATGACTAATGGCCATTGTAACTATGTGTTTAAACAAGAAGTTTTGACACAACAGTGTGCTTGGGAAGCCGAGAGACCCGTTAAACCTATTTTAGACAGATTATTTGAAGGTAACCTATTATATCAGCTAAAAATTAAAAACTAGAAATCTAAATAATTAAAAAATGCTTTAATTTCTATCAAAGCGTTTTTTAATTATTTCAACTTAAAATTTATAAATAATAAATAAATAAATAAATATTCCACAACATCCTACACAACGCTATCTAGACCCATGGTAAGCTTTTATAGCTTGTGTTATGGAATCTAGAATGCGGATAAACATAATTTAATACTTTTTTTTTCGTAAATACATACATATTATACATAGAAACATCCAGACCAATGCAAATAGCCATATTCATGCATACAAATATTTGCACTGAGCGGGGATCGAACCCGCGCCTCCTGCGTGGCAGTCGCGTGCACTACCGCCACGCCACAGAGGCTATAACATAGCTATACCTATTATAACATACCCGTCCCCGCCTTCGCCCGGGAAAATTTCGTATTCCATATTATTTGATAGTGACCTACTTATACATAAATGAGGAACTTTCCATACAAATGTTTATCACCTATTTTAGTCCCTCTTCGTAGTTAAATTTTTATGAAATTTAACTACGAAGAACAAACTTCTATCCCTTATTTTACCCCTTTAGTCGCAGAATTTGCGATTTTTCTCACCTTTTACCTTAAATAGACCTCCACAAACATTTCAAGACCAAGGTAAGATAAATCCGTTCAGCCATTCTCGAGTTTTAGCGAGACCAACAAATAGCAATTTTTATTAAGATAAGAAGATTATTCCTCAACATTTTGAATGTTATTTTCAGTCAGTGTCAGAAACTAGTCATTTTGAGAGGTGATCATTATGAGACTTTGTAATCAAGATATGATTACAAAGTCCCAAAATGATCTTAAAACTAAGGTATTAAGAGTAAATCACACTGTTTCATTGATTGAAGTTATATTATGAAGTATGTTCTGAGATGGCGTTAAACGTAGCTAGGAAAGCAAATTTCACTTAACACACTCATTTTGTCAAAAGTGGACCAAATGCGAAATGGACGTTCTGAGAACTGGACCAAATGCGAAATGGACCAAATGCGACGAAACGATATTATTGTCCGAACTAAAAGTGTGTATCAAATATAACAACAATCAGTCATTATGAATGGGGGAAAACCAAGGAATTAAGATTTTTTTGGGCAATTTGTTCATAAATATCTTTCTGAAGCAATATTATTATTTTCAGGCAAGTCTCTAGTTTGTTGTAAGACTGCTTGGGATGACTTCGAAAAGATTGTAAATACTTTAGGGGGGCCAATGGAGACCAAACGGACACAGGAACTGAAGCAGAATATTAGAGTTTACCCAGATGATTTTGGAGGTTTGTGTATAATAATATTATAATAATTTAAGTTCCTTGGACTTTTTTGGACTGAAATTACATGATCCCTTATTTATCTATGGTCAAAAAAGTTATTTACAAAAAAGTCAAGCTTTGACCACAATTTCTATTTGATTAATATCTCAAAGGCATGTAAATACGCCTAGATAAGCGTGAATTCCCGATAACATTATGTAATAATAGTTAGTTAGTTAGTTAGTTTACCTGGGCCGTTCCGCACTTAGCCTCTTGATTGGGCCATTGTGCGTACCATCTTACCTCTCACTCCAACCAACCTAGATCTTCCCAAAAAGCCAGCAGCCTTTTCAGGTTTCCACATGCTTCCCGGAGAGACGCTGGTGACTGGAGGAATTTCGCCCGTTGTTCGGCCACGCTCATGCACTCTGTAAGCACATGATGTGGCGTTTCTTCTGCCCCCATGCAGCCTCTGCACAGGGGGCTGTCCGTCACACCTATTGTAAATAGATGCTTGTTTAGGGGACAGTGACCGGTCAAGATGCCTATGACTTTACGGATCTGGTCCCTTTTTAATCTAATGAGGTTTCGGCTAAACGTTTTTGATGCTACCGGAACTGCATTCTTTGTTTGCCTGCATCCTTCAATGTTTGTCCAATCTTTTTGATGGGTTTCTTCCGTATTTTTCCGCAGCCAAGTTTTGACCTGTGCTTGAGGTATAGGTAGTATTGGTTCCGGTCCATATACTGTTGCCCCTGATCCTCTCTTGGCCAATTCATCGGCTGCGTCGTTGCCGAGGGAGTTGCTGTGTCCCTTGATCCATTGCAGCGTGACCTTGTTTGTGTTTGCAATGGATTGGAGTGTATTGTGACATTCCAATATGAGGACAGAGGTTATGGTGTTGCTTTTCAGAGCTTGGAGTACGGATGCACTGTCTGATATGATCTTTATATCTAGATCTCTGACGTCTCTGGCGGCAATCGTCTCCGCCGCTCTCGTTATGCCAATACATTCAGCTTGGAATATTGTACTTAGCTTGTCCAGGGTGGTTGTTATTTTGATGTTTAGGTCATTCGAGAAGACGCCTGCTCCGGTACCATATGTGGTTTTAGAGCCGTCTGTGTATATCCTAACTTCTTTGACGCCAGAGCTGTCTCTTTTTTCTTCAGTAAGTTGGATATGATAGTTCCTTTCGAAGACGTGGTGACATGGTATTCTGTCTACGGGCGCCTCAAGAAGTGGTATCTTCTTTAGGATTCCCTGTAGAATTTTTGAATGCTTTGTTCCAGTATTCTCTTTCCAGAGCCCATTACTTTTCAGTCTTAAGGCTGCTGCCTTGGCCTCCTCCTGTATGATTAGATGCAGCGGTCTCAGGTTTAGGAGGTGCTCTAGTGCGGCTGATGGAGTGGTTCTCATGCATCCAGTGGCTGCTGTACACGCTAGGCGTTGTAGACTCTGGAGCTTTTCTTTCACAGTGATCAGTTCTGTTCTGGGCCACCATACAACTGATCCATAGGTTAGAGAAGGCCTGATAATTGCCGTATACAGCCAAAGTGTTATCTTTGTGTTAAGACCCCAGTTCTTACCAACGAGTCTTCTGCATTGCCAAAAAGTTATGCAGGCCTTTTTCATTTTAGCATTTATGTGGCTAGTCCAATTCAACTTATTGTCAAGTATGATGCCCAGATATTTAACTTGAATTGTTAGGGCTACTTTGGTATTAAATACACTGACGGACTCATAAACTGCATCAAAGTAATAGACGACTTTGAAATAAATATTTTAACCAAGTATGCATACTTTCTATACAGATTTAAATTGAAACCTCTAGATTGGTTCGTGAACTTTAAAACAGCGTAGGGTCATATCATTAAGTTTAAGTTTATGTACTGGAAAGGACCTTAAGGGGCCAGATCGTGAAAATCACCGAAAAGAGTGTTACAATTTTTCATATTTAACCTATTTAGATATGATTGATATCAATGATACTTTGTATATATTACAATCAAAGACCAAAAATTATGGTTATATTAAACTCTTAAAACCTAATAGTTGTTATATAATAAACGTCAACAAACGCACAAA
Organism: Eilema sororculum; assembly: GCA_914829495.1. Lineage (NCBI taxonomy): Eukaryota > Metazoa > Arthropoda > Insecta > Lepidoptera > Erebidae > Eilema > Eilema sororculum. Next base: position 7,211,885 of record OU618543.1, read on the forward strand.
ATTGAGAAAAAATGCAAAAACATGCCTTCGTATTTTTCAGATTTAACCCAATAAATCAACACAAATTGATAAAAAGAAACACTTTTTGAACACTGAAGAAACCAATAAAATATAGCGTGTACGTTTTTTGTACCTTTACATACAAGGACTTCCTCTTTTAAAGCCCTAAAGTCTAGATATGTTTTACGTAAATTCTCCATACAGGCTAAGTGAAATAGGCTCCAGTTTTTGAGTAAATTCATATTGAAAATGAGTGATTTTAGCAATGAACCGGTATACATTTGAAAGTCAAAGACTTCTTGATAGGGAAGACAAAACTTATTTGATGATACATTTAGTAATCAATCTAAAAAATCAATTCAAAGTTACTGAAAAACGCGTAAAATAGTGACTTTTTTCTGCCATATTTTTTTTCATCGCCCGTCAGTCGCCCACGGGCCTTCGAAGCAGGAGCACGTCTCTTTGGCGCGTGATGACAGTTCATGCATACACAAATAGGCCTACCAAGAAATATATGAAATGAAAAATGGCGCCACCGTCTTCATAATCATTTGGACGGCAATAAAATAGTATGCATTTTACAGTGACAACCATAGTTCCGATTTTAGCCATTTCACACTTTCGTTGGTACATTTATAGCATAATGTTTCAGATTTTGACATACTTGCTTTAAAGTTTGAACTGTAAAGTTGGGGATATACCTAGTTAAAATATTTTTTGTAGAAACAATATTTTTAGGTTCTGTTGTAATGAAATTATAATTAGATACTAACTTCATGGTCTATTTTACATGATTGTATAGGTAAGTAGGTATATATGTATATTGTAAAGTAGCTGTTTCCGTACATATTAGTAATAAAAAAAGTTTCGTTGGCTTATGTTATATTAAAGATACTGATTCATATTTAGCAGCATCACTAGAGTCGCAGGAGTCGCGGGTATCAGTTAGTGCGACCACCAGTTGACCTGGTGCACTGGATTAGAAGCCTTATGTATCGCAATGTCGCAGATACGCAAGAGAGCCGCCTTCGTTGGTACGATCACGTCAATCTGCGTCTGATCGATAAAGAGCGAACGTCCGAGTGCCATCATTGCGACGCTAGCGACGTCACGGGACTGCACACGCTCACCGAGTGGCCGGCAAGGTGGGAGCTCGTGGCGGCCCTGAGAGTGAGAGTTCTCATCCTCGCCACCTTGCTCACGGCGATGGTCCGCTGTGCGGACGCGTGGGTGGCCAGCGTCTCCTTCTGCGTCCTCCTTTTTTTTCTTTCTAATGGTCGTGAAGGAGACGGCGGAATGGGAGTGGCGGCGTGAGAGAGAGAGAGACTTACAGATCACACCACCCGCGTGCGCAGGCAACTCGGGCGTCGGAGGGCACAGACTGACCTCCGTCCCTCATGAGCACGGGCCTGGGGCTGACGGATAGAGCCGCCTGTCACCCCAGCAGCAGCAGGCCACGGCGGCGGCGTGCTAAGAAGCGCGCCTCCCCACTCTAGGGCGAGTCCTGGTTTTCCTCCTCCCGAAGAGGGCCAGACCGCAAGGGATGGCCCTGATGGTTAGCCGGGTTGCGAGGAATATGCCAAAGACAACCTCACCTCCGGCCTAGCACCACGAACCTCAGTCGGCGTGCGGTTTTAGTCGGTTCAAGTCCGACATAACCTCCCCACCCGGCTCCAGCCGGGGAGGAAATGTAGGAGAAGAGCTGCAAGACGGACCCTGAAACTGTGCAATTGGGTTGCTAGGTGCCTGCAGGAGCGCCGTATTCGTGTCCTCTCTCCCCATCACTATCTTTCTTCAGCTTTCATTGCTATGCAGATGATAGCACCTTACACGAGAGTTATCACGGAAATCCTGCGGCTACACAGTCTGATTTCGATGAAAAAGGGTAGCTTCTTGTCACTGAGATTGTCCGGATCGTGGATCACATTTTGCAATGGCGCTCTGAGAACTTGGTGGAGTTCAATGCTAAGAAGACGCAGGCACAGCAAAGGTAAATGCTGGCGTGCCGCAGGGTTCCGTCTTATCTCCCACTCTCTTTCTTCTGCATATCAATTACATGCTCTGTAACGGAAACATTCACTGCTATGCAGACGACAGCACCTTACACGGGAGTTATTACGCACATCCTGCGGCCAAGCAGTCTGATATCGCGGAAAAAAGGCAGCTTCTTGTCACTGAGCTGGACCGGATCCTGGACCACATTTCTCAATGGGGCGCTAGGAAGCTGGTCGAGTTCAATGCCAAGAAGACCCAGGCATGTGCGTTTACAGCAAAGGTATCTCCTTTCCTTCCCCTTCCCACTCTTCAGAGCACACCACTGCCACTGCAGGATCACCTCACTATCCTCGGTATGGATGTTCGCTGCAAACTGAATAACAAAAACTATATCGAGAGTATCATCAAATCAGCCTCGCGTAAACTCGGAGTCCTGAACAGAGTGAGACGTTTTTTCACGCCGGAGCAGCGGTGTCTTCTATACAAGACCCAAATTCGTTCCTGCTTGGAATACTGCTCACATCTCTGGCACGGCTCCGCAAAGTACTTATTAGATGCTCTCGACAGGTTGCAGCGACGTGCGGTCCGCATTATTGGGAATCGTGAGGTCAGGAACACCCTCGAGCCTTTGCAGATGCGTAGAGATGTTGCGTCTTTGGCAGTTTTCTACCGTCTCTACCATGTTCTGACGAGCTCTTCCAATTAGTCCCACCCTCCCCTTTCCTTCACAGGACGACACGTGCAGGGCTAAGATGCCATCCATTTACGGTGCAGAGTATACCTGCTAGAACCAAGCGTTTCAGTGATTCATTCCTCTGCCGCACCACTAAGACCTGGAATTCCCTGCCAGCTCACGTGTTTCCTTCTTCCTACAGTCCCGGGTCCTTTAAGCGGGGCGTGAAAAGGCATCTAATTAGGCCGTCAAGCTGAGTGCCACCACTGTTAACATGGTAAATGTTTACGATGGTGACCCTCTTTCCGAGACTTTGCCTTTAGCTTAACATCAGGAGAGGTGAAGTCAAATTGACGTGTCTTGTTTAAAAAAAAAGCTATTTTCTTTTCTTACACCATTCCACTCTTCAGAGCACGCTACTACCACTAAACGACAATCGGATCGGCATCTAGTTAGGTCGTCAAGCTGAGTGCCACCATTGTTAACTAAGTACGTGTTTGTAATGGTGGCCCTTTCTTAACACTTTGCCTTTATCTTACCGTCAGGCAACGAGAAGTCAAATTGTCGTGCTCGGCTCCTATACATTTAGATTAATATGCGCGCTCTATACATAAAATATAAACTAATGTGATCTTCGGTATCTCGTAGTTTGATATTTCGTACAGGTTTGAACTTCGGAATTTTGTAATTCAGGTCTGGCAGGTACCATACCTGCCAGTTACGTACTACGTTACTGTCTACGCGGTGGGCATTTTAATTTTATGAGTATTTTCAGTATCCTCAGATATCAACAATTAGGTGTAGGTATGTCCCCAGCCTTATTTTGTTCGAAATCTCATAATCTCTGTGAAAAGTTGAACATGCTATGTATGACACTGAAACAAAAGACATGCCAATGACGTCACGTAACATAATATGACAGGGATGAATGTATAAGAAGAAAAGAGATACGAAATGTAATTGACAGACGTAATATGTCACAATAAATCATATTACTCAAAAATGCACTCTAACCACAAGGCTGAAAATAGTTTTTTCATCATTGGTAAGACAATTTTCACCATTATTTTGACTGGTAAAGAGCGTCTTGCAGCCCACTGTGCATCTCGGTGATGTGTGCGTGCACGGCTGCATCTGTATTTTGACAGATTTTGAGTCATGCGCTCCGCGGACCCGGTCCTTAAGACTTTTTTTGAAGAAAAAACAGAAATTTAAGAAAAATTGGTTTAATTAAAAAATTGGTTTTAACAATAGACACAAACTTTATGCAAGGGTTTATTTGTGTTTTAATAAGGTGTATTACCCCCACGTGCCCTTATTACGGATTCTAATCGGTTCCGCATAGATTTTATAAGGGTTTTTAAAAGATCTTGCGGAATATTGTCCCATTCTTCTGAAAGTGCTGTTCTTAGTGCTGCCACTGTCGTGGGCGAAGGGTTTCTCGCATATACAGCTCTTTTTAAATTGTCCCAAACATGCTCGATGGGATTAAGATCCGGGCTGCGTGCTGGCCAATTCATTGTACGTATCCCAACCTCTTCGCAATAATGTTGAACTTGTGCAGCTGCATGCGGCCGGGCATTATCCCGCATTAAAGTAAAATTGTCGCCTATGAATCCCATGTAAGGCACCACGTGATCTTCTAATATCTCTGTTATGTAGCGATGTGCTGTCAAACCCCCTCTATTACCGTTTTGACGGACCATGTCTATGAACACAAGTTCTGTTCGCCCGTTCATCGATATGCCACCCCAGACCATACATGAACCGCCTCCAAAAGGAACACGCTCCTCAATGCAACTTTGAGCATATCGCTCCCCACGTCGACGATAGACTCTTCTGCGACCATCTGCACCATATAAACATGTCCTACACTCGTCCGTGAACAATACAGAGGCCCACTGCTCTTCTGTCCAATTCTGGGTGATGACGCGCAAATCTTAAGCGAGCTTGTCTGTGAGCTGTAGACAACTTTGGACCATTTGCTGGTCTAAAAGGGGTGATATCCGCTTCCTTTAACCTTCTTCTTATTGTTCGTGCACACACGTTTACTCCACGCACTTCATTAAGGACCGAGTCCGCGGAGCGCACAACTCAAAATCTGTCAAAATACAGACGCAGCCGTGCACGCACACATCACCGAGATGCACAGTGGGCTGCAAGACGCTCTTTACCAGTCAAAATAATGGTGAAAATTGTCTTACCAATGATGAAAAAACTATTTTAAGCCTTGTGGTTAGAGTGCATTTTTGAGTAATATGATTTATTGTGACGTATTACGTCTGTCAATTACATTTCGTATCTCTTTTCTTCTTATACATTCATCCCTGTCATATTATGTTACGTGACGTCATTGGCATGTCTTTTGTTTCAGTGTCATACATAGCATGTTAAACTTTAAACAGAGATTATGAGATTTCGAACAAAATAAGGCTGGGGACATACCTACACCTAATTGTTGATATCTGAGGATACTGAAAATACTCGGGTCCGTCTTGCAGCTCTTCTTCCTACATTTCCTCCCCGGCTGGAGCCGGGTGGGGAGGTTATGTTGGACTGGAACCGACTAAAACCGCACGCCGACTAAGGGTCGTGGTGCTAGGCCGGAGGTGAGGTTGTCTTAGTATATCTAGTATATACTTAGTATATCCCTCGCACCCCGGCTAACCATCAGGGCCATCCCTTGCGTCTGGCCCTCTTCGGGAGGAGGACAACCAGGACTCGCCCTAGAGTGGGGAGGCGCGCTTCTTAGCACGCCGCCGCCGTGGCCTGCTTCTGCTGGGGTGACAGGCGGCTCTATCCGTCAGCCCCAGGCCCGCGCTCATGAGGGACGGAGGTCAGTCTGTGCCCTCCGACGCCCGAGTTGCCTGCGCACGCGGGTGGTGTGATCTGTAAGTCTCTATCTCTCACGCCGCCACTCCCGTTCCGCCGTCTCCTTCACGACCATTAGAAAGAAAAAAAAAGGAGGACGCAGAAGGAGACGCTGGCCACCCACGCGGCCGCACAGCGGACCATCGCCGTGAGCAAGGTGGCGAGGATGAGAACTCTCACTCCCAGGGCCGCCACGAGCTCCCACCTTGCCGGCCACTCGGTGAGCGTGTGCAGTCCCGTGACGTCACTCGCGTCGCAGTGATGGCACTCGGACGTTCGCTCCTTATCGATCAGACGCAGATTGACGTGATCGTACCAACGACGTTTTACTGGTGGTAGAAATTTGGCACAAATTTGTCACAAATTTGTCACTCATTTCGACCGGGTTGGTACCACCGTGCACAAGTGCGAAAAACCCTCCATAGTAATCCAATTTCGGTTGGATTGCGTTCAGGGATCAGCAAGTGCATAGCCGGGCCGAGGTGATGGTAGTCGCAGCACTAGTGGGACCGGTGGGTTTTGGCGTAGTCTAGTGGGGTGTGACGCGGGGCGCCGCGCCGAACAGGGAGACCTGTAGAAACGGTGGTGCCGCTGGCCGCCCGCGGCATAGTACAGGGGCCCAACTTGGACTAACCACCCTGGAAGGCTGCCCCACCAGGTCGCGCATAATCCCGATATGGCACGTCGTCGTGCCATATTCGGGGGGGTACGGGGGCCCTTCCGTTCGGCGCGTCGGCTCTCGTCATGCCGTCACAATCATAGACAAAACCAATGTCCCATGTATTGTCACACGGTGCTGCAGCGACAATCACCTCTTTTTCACGCCTTCCCATCCATTCCTTTCCATTTACCATGACAGCGCACCAAAAAGATAGAGTCAGAACAGCGGCTAAGGAGTCTCCCACAACCCGACTATTTGAGGTGGAGTCCACGAACATCTGTGGGCTCCATGCAAACCTCAACGCCGTTCACCATCACCTGGAGGCGGCGAAACCAGCAATGCTGTTTCTGACGGAGACAGAAATACGCCGCCCTGACGAAACGACCTACCTGCTTTACCCCGGCTATGTTATCGAGGAAAATTTTCGAGCCAAAGCCGGGGTGTGCGTGTTTGTTAGGGCGGATATTTGCTGTCGCCGTTTGCGCTGTCTAGAGGACCCATCCTTTTCCATCCTGTGGGTACACGTAGACCATGGCTCCGCGAGTCAGATCTATGTGTGCCTTTACCGCTCCCATACGGGAGATGCAGAGGTAACTCGACTCTTTGAATACCTGAGTCAGGCGGCAGATGATGCGCAGGAGCGGTTTCCGAACGCCGAATTGGTGTTTATGGCAGACAGGAACGTGATATCTATAAGGAAATTAGAATGCACAAATAATAATGATGTACGCTAAGAAATCACGTCCTCTGCCATAACACAAAATATGCAAGTCAGCGAGAAGATACTACGTGACCACAAGCATCGCTCCCACTCCACCAATTGTGAATAAATCATAGTATATAAGCACATGTAAATAATAAATAAAACGATCAGTCCTAACGAGTAAACATATTTTACTTACCCCGCAATAATGGTGACCCCGACGTGATCTTCGAATATTCCCTAGTGCTGATGTAATTGCAGGCCGACTGCAGCCCTGAAAAGGTTTTCAGCAGCAAATCTAGGGAACAATCAAGGCAGCCGACGTGATCCTGACGGGGTAGCAGTGCTGACGAGGCCTGATACTCTGATCAACCCGACGTAATCTTATTTGAGCAATGGACCTAGTTTTGGCCTGCCGGACTCGAGCCATCACCGTGGAGCTAGGCACTGGGAAACTCACCCACCAGCCCACCGACAACCGCCGAACCACGAGCACATCTCAGTTGGCCTCCCACAAGCGGGTCTCACCAACTGAGATCTCAAGAAGCAACCAGCTCAAGACAGCGACATGGCTCTATGGAATTAGCCAGAAGAACCAAGAAATTACGTGGTATCAACGAAACTAATTGCGGAACGGCTACCACAGTCTGGACCGACTCACCGCGACACACTGCGCGACAAAAGCAATCACCGTCCCGACAATCATCGCCTCACAAAAACTCTCCAAAGATCGACATACGATTGAGAGACTGGTTACAAAAAAGGCAAATCGAACACTTTATACTTCAAGAAGAAGAATAAGAAAAATAGAAGAATATATGCTAACAAAAATACGGATCGTAGCCATTGATGCACGCATTCGTCAAGAAGCTATCAGTGGACGAGTCCCCTCGAAGAAGGAACATAATTGCAATAATCTCACATTATCTAAACTATGGAAACAAAAACAAAAACAGACGATGACGCAACGCAACAACCTACATAATAGCAAGTTAGCAAAAATGCAGACGGAACTATGTGCAACTTAGCGCAATCGCAGAAAATGTCAACACAGCACACGCCATAATAGCAATCGTCAACAAGGTTAAAGACAAGAGCAAGTTACAATCGATATAGTTGGTCGGAAACTTATTGAGGGGTAGCAGAGCTGACAACGCCTGCAACCTGACCACATCGACACAAAACTCGACTCGCAGAAATCTCACCTCGACTCACTGAGGACTCACCCTGACGCACTGAACGTCAACGAAGCACCGCACGCGGCCCGTATCTTACGGACCAGCGGTTAGTCCCGAAATTACGGTGACTACTGAAGAAAAGTTCTCCGCAACTAGCGGCATACAGTTCCGGCGAAATGGAACTGCACAAGACTGGCACTGGCGCGCTCCAAAGAGAGTTAAGACTGCCGAATCTTAGAAAACCCATCGAAATCAAAGTGACCAGCCAGCACATACAGCCACAACAGGAATACCACTAACTGCAGCGACCGCGCAGCCTGGATCCTACGGCCACAGCAGCGTGTCGGCACAGATAGCAACTGCTACTGACTGACATCTCTCCCGTCAAGAAGCAGTTAGCAAAAAAGCCATACGCAGAAATATTACAGTCGATATTATAAGAAGTACGCACATGCAACATAGACTTTATTAAAGGGGGGAGTTCTATGGCAGACAGGAACGTGATATCTATAAGGAAATTAGAATGCACAAATAATAATGATGTACGCTAAGAAATCACGTCCTCTGCCATAACACAAAATATGCAAGTCAGCGAGAAGATACTACGTGACCACAAGCATCGCTCCCACTCCACCAATTGTGAATAAATCATAGTATATAAGCACATGTAAATAATAAATAAAACGATCAGTCCTAACGAGTAAACATATTTTACTTACCCCGCAATAGTGTTTTTGGGGGATTTTAACGCCCACCACGAGATCTGGTTGGGCTCCGCCAAAACAGACTATGCGGGAAGAGCCACTCACACATTTGCCCTGGCGCATGACCTGACTCAATTGGTGCACAAGGTCACAAGGATACCAAGAGAGTCCGGCATAGAGCCCTCTCTGCTAGACCTTCTGTTGACGAGTCGCCCGGACCAGTACAGTGTCTCGGTGAGTGCCGCTTTAGGTAAGTGCGACCACTGTCTGGTCCGCTCCACCGTGCTCATTGTAGCGCCCCCACGACCCGTCCCGAAGAGGCGTCTTTGGCACTACTCGTCAGCGGACTGGGATGGACTACGCGACTATTATACGTCCATCCCGTGGGTTGAACGCTGCTTTGAGGGTAAGAACCCATCTGAGAGCGCTACTGCTGTCGCCGGTGAGATCGGTGTGGGTATGGAATACTATATCCCATACACCGATGTCACCGGAGTCCGCGGAGCGCGTCCGTGGTTCGGGCGCGAGTGCGCGGAGGCTGTTGAACATAAACAGTCTGCGTACCGCGCTTGGGTGCGGGCGCGCGTCACACGCGATCCCAACGTGGGTCACTTCAAGGCGGCGTACAACAGAGCCACAAAGGTCTGCAAGAGGGCTTACGTCAGTGCGGATGCCCAGCGCATAGCACGGCTGGGCCAAGAGCCACAGCTCATGCGCCACCTAGAGGATCACTCCTTGCTTAGTGACCGGCAATACGGTTTTAGACCGAAACGGTCAACGGGTGATCTTCTGGCGTACGTGACCCACCTTTGGGGTGAGGCTATGGAAAAGCACGGCGAGTCACTGGCAATTAGTCTTGACATTGCCAAGGCTTTCGATAGGGTATGGCACAAATCACTTCTTTCCAAGCTACCAGCCTTTGGCCTGCCTCCCAGACTGTGCAACTGGGTTGCAAGCTTCCTGCGGGGACGCCGTATTCGCGTAATTGTGATGAACGAGCTGCGGAGTTCTTGCAGGTAAATGCTGGCGTGCCGCAGGGTTCCGTCTTATCTCCCACTCTCTTTCTTCTGCATATCAATGATATGCTCTCTAACGGTAGCATTCATTGCTATGCAGACGACAGCACCTTGCACGGGAGTTATTACGCAAATCCTGCGGCCAAGCAGTCTGATATCGCGGAAAAAAGGCAGCTTCTTGTCACTGAGCTGGACCGGATTCTGGACCACATTTCTCAATGGGGCGCTAGGAACCTGGTTGAGTTCAATGCCAAGAAGACCCAGGCATGTGCGTTTACAGCAAAAGTATCTCCTTTCCTACCCCTTCCCACTCTTCAGAACACACCACTGCCACTGCAGGACCACCTCAATATCCTCGGTATGGATGTTCGCTGCAAACTGAATAACAAAAACTATATCGAGAGTATCATCAAATCAGCCTCGCGTAAACTCGGAGTCCTGAACAGAGTAAGACGTTTTTTCACGCCGGAACAGCGGTGTCTTCTATACAAGACCCAAATTCGTTCCTGCGTGGAATACTGCTCACATCTCTGGGACGGCTACGCAAAGCACTTACTAGATGCTCTCGACAGGTTGCAGCGACGTGCGGTCCGCATTATTGGGAATCCTGAGGTCACGAATACCCTCGAGCCTTTGCAGATGCGTAGAGATGTTGCGTCTTTGGCAGTTTTCTACCGTCTCTACCATGGTGAATGTTCTGACGAGCTCTTCCAATTAGTCCCACCCTCTCCTTTCCTACACAGGACGACACGTGCAGGGCTAAGATGCCATTCATTTACGGTGCAGAGTATACCTGCTAGAACCAAGCGTTTCAGTGACTCATTCCTATGTCGCACCATTAAGACCTGGAACTCCCTGCCAGCTCACGTGTTTCCCTCTTCCTACAGTCTCGGGTCCTTTAAGCGGGGCGTGAAAAGGCATCTAATGAGGCCGTCAAGCTGAGTGCCACCACTGTTAACATGGTACATGTTTCCGATGGTGACCCTCTTTCCGAGACTTCGCCTTTAGCTTAACATCAGGCGAGGTGAAGTCAAATTGACGTGTCCTATATTTTTTTTTTTTTTTTTGTGTTCCCTTCAGAATCTTGCAATCAGTCAGGTTGACTATGAACAGATGTTGTGAAGTATTAAGGGTTTGTAGAGGGCTACTCCCAGCGAAGTCACACCTCTTGATATGGTTTAGCCAGCTTTTGGCGACTATTACATTAAGTCAAAGATATCTCTTCTCTTCTTTAGTCGGCGGATCGATTCCGGGATAGTCAGTTGTCCTGCAAGCTGATTAGGGTGTTTTTGTAATCGTGACCTGTATCTATCAGTGTGGCACATGATCACGTCTTTTATAATTGGTATGTCGAGATTTTCATGGACCTCTTCAGTTTTGATGAACCATGGCGCATTCGAGATCTGTTTGAGTATATAATTCTGCACCCTCTGTACTATCATTATATTAGAGCTACAGGCGGAGCCCCACAGTTCAATGCCGTATGTCCAAATAGGTTTAAGTATTGTTTTATATACCAGGATTTTATTGTCGATGGCCAGTTTAGAGTTCCTACCCAGCAGCCAATGAAGGCTTCTATATTTGATATTTATCTCATCTCTTTTTGTTTGAACATGTTTTTTCCAGGTTAGTCTGCGGTCCAGGTGCATTCCTAGGTATTTAACTGTGCTTTGGTGTGGGAGTTGGGTACCATGTAGGGTCACTGGGTTACAGTCCTCTTTGCGTAAGGTAAATGTTACGTGCACGGATTTAGATTCACTGGCTATAATTCGCCATTTGGCAAGCCATTTTTCTACTTTATGTAAACCACTTTGCAGAAGCTCGGAGGCTTGGGATGGGCTTGGGTTTGAACTGAGTAGGGCAGTGTCGTCTGCAAAAGTGGCAACCGTGACTCCTTCACTTTGTGGTAGGTCAGATGTAAACAGAGTATACAAAACGGGTCCGAGGACAGACCCTTGAGGCACCCCTGCCGAGATCCTGTGCAGGTCTGAGGTACAATTGCCTTCCTTTACCTGGAATACTCTATTAGATAGGTACGATTTGAGGATTCCATAATATGTATGAGGTAGTAGCTTCTTTACCTTACATAGCAGGCCCTCATGCCACACTCTGTCGAAAGCCTGTTGAATGTCCAAAAATGCCGCTGAGCAATACTCTTTTTTTTCGTATGTCTTCCGAATAACTCTGCAGACTCTGTGGACCTGCTCTATGGTGGCATGTTCTCCTCTAAAGCCGAATTGGTGATCAGGGATGATGGACTTTTCTTTCAGGACATTATTAAGTCTATGTAGCAAGATCTTCTCAAACAATTTAGACAAGATTGGTAGGAGGCTAATGGGTCTGTACGAAGTAACCTCATGAATAGGTTTCCCAGGTTTGGGAACCATTATAATTTGTGAGACTTTCCACAGTTCAGGAAAGCAGCCCACCCTCAGAATGGCATTATACAAGGTAGTTAAGTATACTATTGCTTTGCGCGGTAACTCCTCTAGGACTTTTTTATCAATGAGATCAAACCCAGGCGCTTTGTTATTGTCAAAGGATTTTATAGTCCTAAAGATTTCTCCAGGTGTCACGTTTCTCAGCGGTAGGTCAAGTTGTAGGTCCTGCTCAAGTATGGCTTGTATTTCCGCCTCATCAGTTTCCGGTCCGGCACCATTTGGTTTGAAGACTTGGCCGAGGTGGACAGCAAATGCGTTAGCTTTATCTTGTGCAGTTTTAGCCCATTCCCCGTTGCATTTTCGAAGTGGAGGTTTGTGGTGCAGTGGTCGATTAAAGTTTTTGCATGCTTTCCATAGGGAATAATGTGTAGCTCTTGTAGGTGTCAGTTCCTCTAAATAGGTTGCGAGCGCAACGTCATTAGCTTCTGCTATAAGCGCTTTCAACTCCTTGGTCGCCTTATTGAGCGCTTTTTTGTCACTTGGTAGTCTGCTAGTGTGCCACACGCGTCGAAGTCTCCTTTTTTCCAGTATATTTTTTCTTATGGATTGTGTCCTATATAAAAAAAAAATAAACGAAGGCGGCTCTCTTGCGTATCTGCGACATTGTGATACATAAGGCTTCTAATCCAGTGCACCAGGTCTACTGGTGGTCGCACTAACTGATACCCGCGACTCCTGCGACTCTAGTGATGCTGCTAAATATGAATCAGTATCTTTAATATAACATAAGCCAACGAAACTTTTTTTATTACTAATATGTACGGAAACAGCTACTTTACAATATACATATATACTTACCTATACAATCATATAAAATAGACCATGAAGTTAGTATCTAATTATAATTTCATTACAATAGAACCTAAAAATATTGTTTCTACAAAAATATTTTAACTAGGTATATCCCCAACTTTACAGTTCAAACCTTAAAGCAAGTATGTCAAAATCTGAAACATTATGCTATAAATGTACCAACGAAAGTGTAAAATGGCTAAAATCGGAACTATGGTTGTCACTGTAAAATGCATACTATTTTATTGACGTCCAAATGATTAATGAAGACGGTGGCGCCATTTTTCATTTCATATATTTCTTGGTAGGCCTATTTGTGTATGCATGAACTGTCATCACGCGCCAAAGAGACGTGATCCTGCTTCGAAGGCCCGTGGGCGACTGACGGGCGATGAGAAAAAATATGGCAGAAAAAAGACACTATTTTACGCGTTTTTCAGTAACTTTGAAGTGACTTTTTAGATTGATTGCTGAATGTATCATCAAATAAGTTTTGTCTTCCCTATCAAGAAGTCTTTGACTTTCAAATGTATACCGGTTCCTTGCTAAAATCACTCATTTTCAATATGAATTTACTCAAAAACTGGAGCCTATTTCACTTAGCCTGTATGGAGAATTTACGTAAAACATATCTAGATTTTAGGGCTTTAAAAGAGGAAGTCCTTGTTTGTAAAAGTACAAAAAACGTACACGATATATTTTATTGGTTTCTTCAGTGTTCATAAAGTGTTTCTTTTTATCAATTTGTGTTGATTTATTGGGTTAAATCTGAAAAATACGAAGGCATGTTTTTGCATTTTTCCTCAATTTTGTGCGTTTGTTCACGTTTATTATATAACAACTATTAGGTTTTAAGAGTTTAATATAAGCATAACATAATTTTTGGTCTTTGATTGTAATATATACAAAGTATCATTGATATCAATCATATCTAAATAGGTTAAATATGAAAAATTTTAACACTCTTTTCGGTGATTTTCACGATCTGGCCCCTTAAGCTCGGTTTTGATGTTAACTGACGTGAGGAAACGATTTCGCAGGGAAGTTATAACAATAAATCGGTCATCACGACCTGTGGTTGCTCGAGTTCTGCCTGTACCACGTCTCCTCCTGTAAGAACCTGTCTCTACAAACCTTCTGTATATTCTAGAAACCGTAGACTGGTTTAAATTTAAATTTCTACCAATCGTTCGTTGATCCAAGCCCTCCCGCACCAATGCTACAATTTGTGCCGCTTGTTCGGACGAAGTATCCATATTATGGTTCAAAAACTCTCGATGTGTTAAAAAACTAACCCAACAATTATGCTGGTAACAATAATTCAATTGACAAAACAAAAAAAACAATGAGAATCAATTTAAAACTTTGCTATAAATAACACGCAAATCTGATACTACAACTAAATTTTCTTTTCCCGGCTATATTCATTTGTTTTACTGCAGTTCTATTTTTAAATTTATTTTTTTTTTTAAGTTTAAGAGCCAGTCTTTCCATATTTATATAATTTAATCTAAAAAGTTTGCATACTTATTATAAAAAATCCTTTTAGAGTAAACCTGAACTTTGATGCAGTTTATGAGTCCGTCAGTGTAGTTTTGGTAGTTGGAGTTCTGGTAACTTTCTTTTGTTGGTGAAAAGGATAAGTTCTGTTTTTTTCGGGTTTACTGATAATCGGTGTTCTTCGCACCATTCTTCCACAATCTGAAGGGCTGAGCGCATGACTTTGCATAGCACGTTCTCAGCCGTTCCGCTTATTAGTATTGCAAGATCATCCGCATACCCGATGGTGGTGTATCTTCTCTCATTTAGTCTCTTTAGAAGACTGTCTACTACTATGTTCCATAAGAGTGGTGATAGGACGCCTCCCTGGGGGCATCCTCTGACTACCTTTGCTCTTGTGGTGGTGTTACTCATCACTATCTGGACTGCTCTGCGGTTCTGCCTTACGCTTCCGTAAGGCTTCGTTAATGCTGCTGTGTACCGTTTTGTCGAAAGCCCCTATCTTGTGCACTACCATGTGTAGTGCGGACTCTGTTGATCTACCTTTCCTGTATGCATGTTGCTGAGGATGTAGTGGGTTGTCTTTTAGTGTTCCATCCCTTAGGTATCGATCTACTAGTCTCTCCAACGTTTTGAGGAGGAATGATGTGAGACTAATGGGCCTGAATGATTTGGGATGTGTGTAGTCCTCCTTACCTGGTTTTGGTAGGAAGACTACTTTTGCCTCTCTCCATAATCTGGGTATGTATTTGAAGGCAATGCAGGCCCTGTAGATTGGAAGTAGGTATTTTGCTATTTTTGTCAGTTGCTATTGTAGTAGTGCTGGGAATATTCCATGTAATAATTTTAGATATTTTTGTTGCATTTTTCTTTTTCACGAATCTTTTTTATTTTTAATTGCAGGCGAAGATGATTATCCTAGGAAAAACCTGAAAGTGAGAGGTCATGTGCGGTTAAGATCTAAAATTATTTTTAATTTTGGACATAGAATTAAAGCTCTCACTGTATCAGCCAACGAGGGTTTTGTCAGAGCAGCTTTGCAACAGGTAATTTAATACAATAAATTATATTTTAGAGTGACTAAGCTTATATGCAAAAAAAATTGAAAAGAGAAGCCGATGAAAAAAAAACTTACGTCGATCTAGTTTGTCTGCTAGGCACCTACTGGTGGGTTGTAGAACGCTATTAGACCGGGGTCATTACTCGCGCCGACATGATAAGGTATTAGAAATCGTACGTGAGGCGGTAAGTTTGGCGGTAGCTAGAGCGAAAAAGGGTTTAACCACAAACCAAAGAAATGACGTCGCGTTTGTAAAGGAAGGCCGCTCAAAAAAGACAAATCAAAAGCCGTACTCAATTTTGATAGCAGCCGCTGATTGGACAGCAAAAGCGTGCAGTACTAGTAGAACTCACAGTACCGTGGGAAACTAACATACCTAAAGACCACGCTATAAAAATAAACAAATACTTTGACCTGACCAACGAGTTAACCAAAAATGGCTATGTGGTTAAACTCTACGCCGTGGAAGTAGGAGCAAGGGGAATTCCAGCTAAATCCCTGTATAACTTATTTAAAGACCTCGGATTGCCAAGAGCTTCAGTAAGCTCTTTACTCAAACGAATATCTAAAACGGCGTTGATAGGATCTTACCAAATTTGGATAGGTAGAGGGGGGAACACGACTGACGGTGGAGGTGAGCGCTGATGCATCACAAGGTGGCCACCCTAAACCTACACCTGGGTCGCAAGTCCCAGGCGCCGTCACAGTGTTCCTCTCTATACCACGCCATGGACCCGGCGACCGCACGGTGAATCCATGGAATGCTAAGAACCGGATCTCTGCGAGCCATTGGGTAGGATCCGGGCCCTCTCGCCACTGAAGCATGCTCCTACGTTGACCTCATCATCACTTACTAACAGGGAAGATAGTGGTAAAAAAAACATCCACATATTGAAACCATTAATTTTAGTTAATCGTCTGCGAACGCCAATGCCTGTTGCATTGTATCCATAGCTGGCATTTCGCGTAATTCGGTTTGGGTGGCTACGCAAACGACTGCTGGCTTAACCTCGATCCCGGAGATGAAAGTGCCGGGCTGTCGTCTATTTTCCTTATTTTTGCTGTTACTTTTAATTTATACAAAATTGCATCAAAACTGGACCATTAATTTTGAAGAAAATGGCAACATTGATTTGCATAAACAAACAAAGACTCTCACCCGAAACGCAAGCGTCTCCGTGGTAGAAATAAATAAGATCCACGGCAAAAAAGCTAGATCTAAGTCCACGCGGACGAAGTCGCGGTAATGGGGTAATGTTTTCTATTTGTTATTATTCACTGTGGGGACGCCGGATGGCCGAACGGATGATTCCATCCGCAAATTCGGCGGGCCATTACATCCATATGTTAACATTATTTTGTTTTGTTCTAGGGCATAACATATGCTGCATTCGTCCACGAATCAAGAGCCCTAACTGAGGGGAAAGAACCTACAGCAACCAAAATCACATTATGATATTTTTATTTATTACCTGTGTGAGGTGTCTATCAGATTTATAATAGTTAAAATTTTCTTGTCCAGATAATAATAAATAAACCAGTATTTCTAATTACATTTAAGTCATTTTACATTTGAAATTACTTGATAAAGAAACCTTATTTATTGATTAAATACAAACTGTGGTGGGTTACCTTGTTTAACTAAAATATTTAAACTGCCTTAAAGTAACTTATTAGCTAATAAAATACATATAAGTAATATTGAAAAGTAAGGTATTTAAAAAAAGAGATTGTTAATACCTAGATTATTACATATGGTCCAGTTATTATTGCTTCTGTGGGCGACACTAGCACAGAGAGCTAGAAACTACTTGTTTGTGTGCAATATGATCAGGGCATGAGATTTTGGTATGAGATGTGAGTATTATTGGAAAATGTTGTTAAAGTAATATTGCTACTTGCACTAGGAAGTTTGACAGTATAGCAAATTAAAATAAAAGAAACATTTATGCTCTTGCATATTCTGTGATCAAATAAATATTTTATGATGCGACTTGTGCAGTTTTCTTTAAAACTCCCAGGAATTTTGATTTATTTTGGGATATACCTATTCTATTCGATTATGTATGACTTATTAGATTACGTTCACTGGAAATGATTATTATGGTTCTTATCATAGATTAATATATATTTGTTCTCAAAACATGGGGAACAAGTGTAGAGTATGCTCATTATTCAGTGGTTAGAAGCTGTTGAAGAAGAAGTTAACTATTACGAGCACGTAATAGTTAACTTCCAAGGAAATAATTTAGACAGCTCGAAACAGTCGAAACCGTTTGAAGTGTGACCACTATTTATACAGACATTTGTTTTTGCTGGCCATATGACTGGGTAGGTATTTCTAAGTAGATTTCACTGCTGTTTGCTGTAACTTTATACCTCCATAGTGGGTAATCTACTTTATCCATAGGTTTTTATTGAGACTCTCAACTACTTGGGTAAGTTCAGAAGCACGCTTCATGGGATAAAAGAAAAAAAATGCTTCTTGAATACACCTCTATACTACCGGTTTCATCGATATCAATGTGGCATGGTGGCAAATGAATGTTGTTTTCAAACGAAATGTCAACAATATGTCAAGTTCTTATTGTTGTGGTGCGGCTGTTACAATTTGTTATAATTTGAATGAATTTTGAGGATTACTTTTAATTATTTTTGTTGTTATAATACTTATGTAATGTTGTGAGTGATTTTAAAGTTTTAGTTAAAAAAGCATGGCCCTTGCCGACACTGACGTGATAGATTCACAATTTTTAGCTGAAAATATTGGTTTTTTAGACAACTGTTTTGATAATTCCTTCGCATTGCAAACTTCTTTGCAAGTTGTTAAAGATCACGCTGCAAATTTAAACGACGTTTCTCTGAGAAGTTCTCAAAAACTATGCAAAAAAGTAAGCAGTTATTCAAATAATACTACATTGCAGCTAATAGATTCTACACAAAATGTGCATGTTATATCTCAATCAGAAAAGAATAGAAAGTTGAAGGACTGGGGCCTACCGCAAGAAATAGCTAGAAAATATGAAGAAAAAGGCATTACAGAGATGTTTGAATGGCAGGTCAGCTGTCTGGGCAATTCTAAAGTTTTATTTGATTGTTGTAATCTCATTTACTCTGCCCCAACTTCAGCTGGCAAAACTTTAGTTGCAGAAATATTAACCATTAAAACGATCCTTGAGCGTCAAAAGAAAGTTATTATTATACTGCCATTTGTGTCAATAGTCAGAGAAAAGACATTTTATTTTCAAGATATATTATCAAGCTCCGGGATAAGAGTGGAAGGGTTTATGGGATCTCAGTCACCACCAGGAGGGTTACAAGCTGTCCATGTTGCTATTTGCACCATAGAAAAAGCCAACAGTCTTATAAACAAACTCCTTGATGAGGGTTCTATAGCTGAGCTAGGTGCAGTCATTGTTGATGAATTACACCTACTTGGTGACCCTAGCCGTGGATACATTTTAGAGTTGCTACTCACCAAAATTAAGTATGTATCATCTAAGTCAGCTGATGTTCAGATACAAATAGTTGGGATGTCGGCTACATTGCCTAATTTAGAAATACTTGCAAACTGGTTAAGTGCAGAGTTGTTTATCACAAATTTTAGACCAATACCTCTTGAAGAGTATTGCCTAGTTGGTAACAAATATTATAACAAAGATGGGAATCATACTACAAATTTAGATTCTACACTGACTGTGGAAGGTGATAGTGTATTGAACATTTGTTTAAATACAATTAAAGAAGGATGTTCAATATTAATCTTTTGTATGACAAAGAATTGGTGCGAGAGTTTAGCACAGTCAGTAGCTTCGTCTTTTTACAAATTAGGCTGTGAAGGAAGTGAAGCTGGATCTATTTTAAGAGCTCAGTTGAAATCTGAAACCATTTCAGAAGTGTTAGAACAATTAAAAAATTGTCCTGTAGGATTGGATCAAGTTTTAAAGAAAACAATATCATTTGGAGTAGCGTACCATCATGCTGGTCTCACATTTGATGAAAGGGATATTGTTGAAGGTGGTTTTAAATCTGGGGCGATAAGAGTACTTGTAGCAACATCTACATTAAGCTCAGGTGTTAATTTGCCAGCAAGAAAAGTAATTATTCGATCACCTGTGTTCCAAAAACAACCAATAAATATTTCAACTTATAAACAAATGATAGGGCGAGCGGGCAGAATGGGAAAAGACCTTAAAGGTGAAAGTATTCTTATATGCACAGAGGCAGAGAAGAAAATTGGATTTGAATTGATGATGGGGACTCTTGCTCCAGTGAGGAGCTGTATTGAGAGTGAGGATAAATACATGAGAGCAGTTTTGGAAATGATAGCTAACCAAGTTTTGTCTACAAAGGAACAGTTGGATATATATTCAAAATGTACTTTATTGTATAACCAGCAAGATGTTTCACCAACACAAAATTTTCTTTTAGAGAACACGTTAGACGAATTGAAGAATTACGAGTTAGTCAGAATTCAAACTGAAGGTAATGAGGAGCATTATGTAGCAACACCATTAGGAAAGGCCTGTCTTTCATCATCAATGGCACCCAATGATGGGTTGTCATTATTTTGTGAGTTGCAGAAAGCTCGCCAATGTCTGGTGTTGGAAACTGATCTACATCTGATATATTTAGTTACTCCTTACAGTGTCAGTAGCCAGTGGGGGAATATGGACTGGTTACATTTGCTGACTCTTTGGGAATCTTTGACTAAACCAATGAAAAGAGTAGGGGAGTTAATAGGTGTTCAGGAGAGCTTCATCATACGCTGTTTGAGAGGCAATAACAAGTCAAATAATATTCAGAATAAAGTGAATATTCATAAGAGGTATGTGAACTTATTTTGAATAATATTGACTGATTTCTTAATTGAGAATTTGAAATTGTGTCACATCCACTCCCACTTAAACGCAGTTTCATAGACCCCATAAGTTATATTTTTCATATATAATATCATATTGTATGTGTTTCTTTTAAGGTTTTACACAGCTCTGGCTTTGCAGGATTTGGTGAATGAAGTTCCATTAGCAGAAGTGGCAACAAAGTTTCAATGTGCTCGGGGCTTCTTGCAAAGTCTCCAACAGGGTGCTGCGACTTTTGCTGGTAAGTACCTACTGAGAGTTTTTGTATATAATGTTATAACAGCGGCGTGAGAACTTCTATAGCGTGATGCAGGTTGGGTAGTTGTGTAAAAGTTCAGCATACTTTTTTTTTTTTTTTTTTTTATATTTAATCCGTCAATTGACTGCACTCCGCTAGATGGCAACAAAGCTGAAGTGCAGTCCAGAAGATACAGACCACCATTCCCGGGTGGCTAGATGGCGCTGGATACTTGTTGAATCGCCACATCACTACTATTTAAATATAATTGTTGTTTCTGGTTTAAAAGACTAAAAAATCTTAACGTGCATGTTATGCCTGTGACTAATAGTTTTTTGTATTTTAGGTATGGTCACGGCTTTCTGTCGTCAGTTAGGCTGGAAAAATATGGAAATGTTGATATCGCAATTTCAAGATCGTTTGCACTTCGGCATTCACTCTGAGTTATTAGAACTTATGAAATTACCATCTTTAAATGGCATAAGAGCTAGAACTCTTTTTGATTCGGGTTTCGAATCAATTGCGAGTATTGCCTCAGCTGACATTAATACAATTGAAAACATTCTTCATAAGTCAGTACCTTTTCAAAGTGAGAAAGCCAGAGAAGATGACGATACTGATGATATAAGAAAACGTAATAAAATGAAAAGTGTATGGATAACTGGCTATTGTGGTATGACTATAAAAGAAGCTGCTAAAAATCTTATAGGCGAAGCTAGAAAACACCTTTCACTTGAGATCGGTGTTGTTGAAATTAATTGGGATAATAAATCATCTGAAACATCTCAAGAGGTGGATAAGCTAAATACTGATAATGTAAAATGTATTCCTGAGGATGAATTAATTAAAAGTCAAAATATCATTAGTAAAGTAGTCAGTACACAAAAAACTTCTGATAATAGCAATGCAGTGAAAACTAGTAAAAGCCACAATGCAGAAGATGTTTTATCAGGAAACTTTTCACAATCCTTAATAGTTGAATCTGATGATAGTAATATCATTGAAAATGTACCCGATTTACAATATCTCAATGATATACGTCAATTAAACAGAAGCAACGGAAAAGATAAGAAAATAAGTTTACTCGAAAATACGTTACATAAAGCGCTTACTGATAATTATTTTAATGTTAATCGTGTACCCGATAGGCAATTATCTATTAATCACAAAAGTCAGGAGGCATCACAAGTAAATAGTAATATTTTAACAAAGGTTGACGACAAAAGTCGCATTAATGGTTCAAGTCATATTATTAAAGACGATATATTATGGGACTCTTTGAATTTCACTGAAAATGGATTGGATAATATAACCAAATTACGTACATCGGACAAAATGTCGCCGAATATCAGTTTCGGTGAATTTGAAAAGTCTTTAGTATCAGCAAACATTTCAGAAAATATGAATTCTTCTAAACAAAATTATTCGACCAAAGATATTAGTTTGTTCTCATCAGAAGGAGATAATTCAAGTTTATTTGAAGAAAGTTTACCTATTGACTTAATACCTAGTAAATTGCTTGATAAAGAACCAACTGTGTTGTCTAAGCAAGACACTATTTCAGATTATGTTAATATGAATTCTAACACTATTTTAGATGCTTTCAAAAGCACTTTGATTATTGAAGTTAATGACCCAGAGGAGGATGATATGAAGTTAGTTTATGACGAAGAAGAAATTAATGAATCACAAAATGCAATAAGTACAAAATCTAATGTTAAGGCATTTAGTGTTGAAATAAATCAAGATAAAGTTCCTTGCAAACGCAGGCAAATTGTTAGCAAAGAATTGGAACCTATGGTAAAAAAGATTAAAACAGACGATGATATTTTATTATACAATAAAAACACATTTAAAGAAATGGCTTTGCGCGATAAGCTTAAAATAAAAAATAAGCTATCTAAAGCATTTTCTATGGAATTTAACAAATGTAAAATGAATTGTTATATTTTAAGAGCCAATGATATTATTAATAATATGAAAGTGATTGAAGATATACAAATAGCTTCTATTTATTTAAATTTAAAAAAATGTATTCGAGTATCCAATGAAATAATTGGAAGTGATGTAATTGAAAATCCTAAGTATAAAACTACAACTCTTAGTAATGAAGATTCGCCAGTTACAGGGATAACAATATTTTTTGATGAAGATACTTGTGTTTACTTAGATTTTACGTCTGTAGTAGATGATGTGCCAGAAATCAATAATAGATTAAGACGTTGGTTTAGAAAAAACTTGTTATTAAAGGTGCTATGTTCAAAAATTATGAATGTAAATATAAAGCGATGGCTTGGTGTAAATATATTAAATAACTGTACAGATATTTCTTTGTTAGAATGGCTTATTGATAGCACCGAGAAAATACCGGATATTGAATATTTGGTACGTAAATTACTTCATTACATCATGAAATAAGTTAATTAACTATTTATGAATGTAATATTTACTATCCAATTTTTGATTCGCAGGCAAAAAAATATTCTGGAATTAATTTCACAAACGCGATATTAAAAATCGACGGACAGCAGAAAAGGTTTAAGAATTTAGACGCTATCGAGAAACAGTGTATTAACACATATTGTATATGGATTATTGCGCAAAAGCAAGATAAACTCATTTCAGATACCTTTCAATCCCTACAAAGTATAATATGTGCGATACAATTTGATATAACTACCATTAATTTTCCCATTTTGTTCCTTATCGACACGAAGTTTTTTTTAACAGATGTCGAAAGTCAAGTTTCAAGGATTCTGGCCAACTGCGAATATTACGGAATTCTCACAGACAAAGACCTCGCATCCCGACTTTTGATTGATGTAAGAAATTCACAAGAAACTCTCCAGAAGAAAGCATACAAACTTTGCGGATATCATTTCAACTTCAATTCTTCGAAGGATGTAGCCAAGGTACCTTTTTTTTTATTTATTTTTTTTCGTGCGGAAATCCCCTCGGATACCCCCCCTACCGGAGCCGGAAGGGGAGGTTATGTCGGACTCGAACTGACTAAAACCGCACGCCGACTGTGGGTCTTGGTGCTAGGCCGGAGGTGAGGTTGTCATAGACATCCCTCGCACCCCGGCTGACCCAGGGCCATCCCTTACGGTCTGGCCTTCCTCAGGAGGGGGGACAACGGTGTCCCCAACTCGCCCCCGGAATGGGGAGGCGCGCTATTCAGCGCGCCGTGGCCTGCTTCTGCTGGGGTCTGGGGTGACAGGCGGCTCCACCCGTCACCCCCAGGCCCGCGCTCAATAGCCAAGGTACCGATAGTAATACGTATTACGAAGTGTGATAACTTTCCTACAAGTAATTAAAATTTTATATTGGTCTTACATCAATGGCTAGCGTAAGTGCTAATCGTTTATTGCGTTTCATTTGTACTAGTCTATATCTATACTTCTATACTACTAATATAAAGAGGAAAGAGTTGTATTTTTGTATGTACGGAGTAAACTAAAAACTACTGGACCGATTTCAATAATTCTTTCGCCATTAGAAAGCTAGGTTTATCACCAGATAACAAGATAGGCTATATAATTATTACCATCACGTTGTAGGTATATCAGCGATGAAAGGGATCAGAATTCAATGCGGGCGGAGCCGCGAGCAACAGCCAGTAACATAATCCGCGGCGGCGCGGCGGCGCCAAGTGCGCCTCCCCGTAACCGGGGCTAGATGGCGACCCTGTGGTCCCCACAACCCGAAGGGGGCCATCTCGAAAGAGATGGTCCTGGGTCTGCCGGGGTGCGAGAGATATGCTTTTGGCAATCTCACCTCCGGCAACCAAGGACCCAAGACGGCGTGCGTTTTAGTCGGTTCGAGTCCGACATAACCACCTCCACCGGCTCCGTGGGGATTTATCGAACGATAAAAAAAAGCCAGTAACATAATAAACAAAACATGAAATATATTAATTAATACGAAACATTTTCCTGGAAAAAAGCGTCGGCTTTTGAAAAGTTACTACCTAATAAATTCGCAAGCTTCAAATCTATTACTAAAATCTTGAAAGCGAAGCTTGTACGAACATACTCCGGACCATCTGACCACCAAATCTCATCACTGATAGTCAGTTGGCTTTCCAATTCCTCAACCGACAACCAGTTACCATAAAACACAGAGTTATATTACCACGACATCGTCCAAAAGTAGCTAATATCGACTACTATACATTACAAATAGACCTATCTTGATTTGCTACCAGTCACTTATTGTAATAATTTATATTCTCCACATTAATGAACAAAACTATCACCAGGTTTTAGGTATATACAACGGCCGTAAAGTAAGCACGAAGAAGAGCGTGCTAACATCCCACAACAGTCCCATGTCGAGCATTGTAATTTATTGGAGGAAGCTTAACTCTATATTGACGAAAACATTGTACCCTCTCACGGAAAAGGCCTGTATATACACAGAAGGAAATAGGTAATATGTTTGTGTTTTTTTTAGCCGACGACGTGTGGGTAGAATCAATTTGCTTTATAGGGTGAATTGGGGTGTCCGATAGTGCAATTTTATTTGATAAGGTGATTGCCGGTTGCCACTATAAGCTACCCCTACTATAACTTGGAAAAAATCTTAATTACTTCCTCAAATAAAGTCTGTACTTAGACAAGTATGCTTACCTACTTTTTCTTCATATTTTTCGTTTTAACGATCCATTAGCTCGCTCAGTAGCCTCGGGGCTTTTTCCTGAGTGTTTCTAAAGAGAAAGTTAAGTTCAGCTACGTTTTCTCATTTCATAATAATGTTGGACCTAATTAAGCAGTGTTGCTTCAGGTTATATCGAGCTACTCTATTGTGTGATGAACCATATTCAACCTGATTATTTTAAACTAACCAATCAGGTAGGTACTGGGTATTGTCGCAATTTTTTATGTCGCATTATTGTCCTTTCCCCCCGATTTTCTTTTGACATTAAAATTGACATTAATTTACGCGTCGCACAAACAACGTTCAGTATCAGTATTTTTTTAATAATAATAATTTCCTAGCGTCTTTCTATAAAAGAAACCTCTCTCTTCATCCGAGTGCAAATGTTGTTTTTTTCGGATTTATTTTTACTATAGAAAGTACCTAAATTAATTGTTTCTACACCAGCTAAAGCTTGGAAAGTTGGGATGAAATTAATCGGGTGTTATTGATGGCTAAAATAACGTTCGAAGAAGATTAATTCCGGCTAGTTGAGGTCGGGGCAACGTGCGTCAATCGCGGCCCGCGACCTTCACGCCACGTCGGCTTCAATATTAATCTTTCCAACCACTCTTATCGTAATAAAATATTTATTTTCTCAAAGAAAACTGAGTAATATTGTTTGACAAGTTATAAAAGCTATCGAACTATGTTTGCATACCTTCTATCAAGCTGTAAGTACGATCTCTGAGCTGTCTCTCATGTTATGTGATAAATATTAAATGAGAGTGTTTACCATGTGTGGAAGCACTTTCGATTTATGTTCTTTTAGTGACACCACAGCACATACACGTAGGCAGATAGTTATTTTCTCTGCATACCCCATAATGGCCCATATCCGCATATCTCATTCATCACGCTTGCGAGATATTGAAGCTCGATTCACATTCTGGGATTAAGTCCCATTGTGCTCTATCTAAACACGCTGTACACGTTTCTTAGATGTATTTTGAAGATAGCAGGGGGTGATACTGCGATGGACGAGCTCCAATTCACCAAGTATAGATTATTACAAAACAATCTGCGGGCGCCATCCAGGACCTTTTATCTTTCGCGATTTAGGTCCAAGATATGTGAATCGAGCTATACTTAATCATTATTGCATGTAGATAGTGTAGGTACTTAGGTACCTACTAAATTAATTTATGCATCTTTGTTTTCTTTTTGCCAAAGTTGGGCACACCTACAGAAGCCTATAAGACTTAAGTGCTTATCAACAATTAACACTCGTAAACTTTACAGCTTAAACAACCGTAATTCAAGACAAAAATATGCATAACTTCAGAAAAAACTGGGGTGCGAATTACAAAAAAATGTTTTATTGTTAGCAGTTTACACGTTCGTCGGGCTGGGGAAAGGGGGAGGTTCGGGAGGGGGAGGAATAGGGAGAATTAATTAAACTGAGAGTTCACCGCGAACTGTTTTATTTCCTCCACAGAATAAATCCTACGTACACAATGTTCACCTGTACAGGCCGAATCAGTATGCATGAACCAAACCTACAAAATGTACCGCGTACTTTTTCCATTCCCAGTGAATATCTGGCTTTGAATTCCACTAAGTGCGATGAGGTTGTGGAGTTCAACTGTAGGAATATTTTCAAAGCGGCCCATGGTTATGTGATGGTGTCGGCCGACTATTGTCAGTTGGAAATGAGAATTCTGACGCATTTTTGCAAAGATGAAGTGTTGATGAGGATTATGAATTCAGATGTAGATGTTTTTAAGTCTATTGCGTCTTCCTGGAGCAGTGTGCCTGAAGAGGAGGTAAGATATTTATTTTAGGTACTATTTTTAAATTTTTCAGTTCTCATTTGTTTTTAAATAGGCATGGCCGATATTCTATCGCCAGTCAGCGTCTAGAAATATTGTTTTTGATTAAAGATTTTTTTTATTTGGAATGAAAATAATGTTGAACAATTTATTGGGCTCTTTAAATATTTTTAAATGGTAATTATAGTAATAAATGGCTTTTATTAATATCTTAACTTCCCTATTACGACGGTATCTGAGTATACTATTTATAGAGTATCTAATAATTCATAGCGATCATATGAATGGTTAAGTACTTAGGTAATTAATAAATAAATTAATTAAGTACTTAGTGCTTTTATTCGGGCGTTATCTTTACAGCCTTTTCAGCACCTATTAGGAGCGTGGTTAAGTTACAATTACATACTTATGCATAGCCTATTCATATTAGCATTTAGCGCTAGATAATGTCTAACTGGAACTAAGTACTATTGTTTTTTAAATTGAGTTTTAAGTTAATAAACTTAATTAAACACTATGTATAGTGTTAGTAGCTTATTCGTAGTGGTTTAGGAATCAGCCCCACGATCGATCGGGTCCCAGGTTCGAATTACACTGCACCTATTATCGTGAATACTGGCGACATGAGTCCAATCCTTCCGTGAGCAATTTAGCTTAACTTGTGGAGTTAGGCTGAATAGTAATTCAGGTTACTAATCATCATACTCTGAGCCTTTACTGAACTCAGCTGGTCGATTTTTCGACTGCCTCTGACCTCCAAAGCCAATTTAGTTTAGTAATATTCTTAATTTTTGTTTAATCATCAGGTAGACGATGACTTGAGACAGAAAGCGAAACAACTTTGCTACGGCATTATTTATGGTATGGGCAACAAAACACTCGCACAACATCTCGACGTGACTGAAATGGAGGCGGCAGTGCTCATGGACACATTCTACAAAACATACCCGGCTGTCAAAATGTACACTCAGTCAGTTATAGATGAGTGCAGGAAGAAAGGGTATGTGGAAACGCTTACGAAACGCCGGAGATACCTGCCCGATATTAAAAGCAGTTTGACGGTTAAAAGAAGTGAGTACTTACCTATATCTGATGTGTTTTTTTTTAATATGGTCATCCTATATTGATATAATGTTACTTTTACGGATTCTATGGCGAGTTTTTGGTGTTACATATTATGTTTTATAATGACGATTGAAATACTAAATTTAGGTTCTTCAATGTGTTGTTCTCATAGTTGTCGCTTACACCTACTTTCCATGAATATTTACATGTGGTAATTGAATAAAAATTAAATTAAAAATAACCCTGACACAAAAATACCCCCAAGAAATGAAAAATAAACCCCTTTTACATTACATAATATACCATAACATAATAACATAACATAACATAACATGTCGGGGGACTTCTAACTGGCAAAGCACTCTGCCATGTTATCGAAAAATCCCAAGTCCCCGACACTAGCGTAACTAGTTTTCAAACAGTAATGAAACGTATTAGAGCAAACTACCCAAGATAAGTACAATTTATTCAGCCACTTTTCAGTTTAACGTTTATTAACAGAAACTGATTTTATATGACACAAAGCGACTCTTAAAATCTAAATTAAAATTCTAATATGCTATTCCTCAGGTGCAGCGGAACGGCAAGCAGTCAACACCACAATCCAAGGCTCCGCTGCAGACATCGCGAAAGCCGCCATGTGTTCCATAGACAGCAAAACAGACGCCATGACACCCAAACCACGCCTCATATTACAAATGCATGACGAACTTATTTATGAAGTCCCTCAGCACTATAAACAATCATTTATAACGATTATGAAAAAAGTAATGGAGGAATCTGTGAAGCTGACTGTACCTTTGCCTGTCAAAGTCAGGTGTGGTCAATCGTGGGGTAGTTTGATAGAAGTGAATTTGAAATAAATCATGTAATTTTATTTATTACCATTGGCCTTATCACACTGTGATGTGTAGTATAATGATGCATAAAAATTAAGAAAGAAAATCAAAATGGCAGATTTTTGCGCCAGAACGTTTTATTTCGTATAGTACCACAGTGCAGTCAGAATTTCTAGCTTTTAGTTTTTGTTAATTGAATAAAGAAGCGGTTACTATTCCTTTTTGATGTAACATTATACCTATTATATTGAGCCTTAGGGGACTAGTTGGACAATGACGGCACTACTTAGGTTTAATCTTTTATCTTATAATTTTTTTTCACTTAGTCTGAACTCTGTGATATTTTAATCTGGTCTTGTACTAATTATACATAATAAATAGAAAATAAATACATATAATGTTGGTATTTTTCACATCGTAAACTCCATTTTCATGAGACGGTCAAGAGAACGTGTCTAAGGGTTGGCCACAGGTGCAGTCTCATTTAAAAGTGAAAAGACTTCAGGGTCGGCAGTAAAGTTATTAATGTTAATATCAACTTTTTTTAATATTACTGATTTTTTTAATTATACTGCACGATAATACATTCAGCTCCGGCTGTCCGAAGTTTTTTGGAACCAAGGGTTGGTACAGAAATATTGTTAGGATAAGGAGAACGGCCATGTGAGCGGGAAAAGCGTGCCAACTTTTAAGACAATTCATGTCCTATTAGACAGGAACTTTCGAACGCTTACGCAGTACTTTTGAAACTAGCTTGTAATAACATCGTTAAAAATAAAGTCAATATGCCATTTTGTGCTATTTCCAACTCTAGAATAAAAATAGAGGAGTAAATTGGAAAATAGAGCTATTTCTTATATCTCGCGATTATTATTTACAGTGAAAAAGTCGACCCGCATGATATGTGCATACTACTGGCTGTTCTATCATGATTTAATAGGTACCTGTGCCTATACCTATGAAATTTTCGTTCTGCAGTACGGGCCATTTCAAATGAAAATAATTTTTGTTTGGATATGCATTCTAATTTCAAATTAAATTTATTTTAAAAACATGGAATTCTTTTTCCAAAAGTAGTCATTTGTTTAATGATTAGTGTTACATTTTCATCGCATTTTCATCTTTTTCGTCATTATGGATGCGTTAAAAATTCGAGTAATTATGGAATATGTTATGGTATTTCTTTATGGGCATCAATAAACTGCCACTGCGTTGGCAAAGATGCATTGATTTCATGGTTGATTACTGCGATTAATACAAATAAAACACATTCATTCGTTTAAAATTTTTTCATACAAAACGGAAATTTCATAGGTCGACCTAATATTTCTATGGTTGGTAAGCTACTCTAGTCGCTGACTGTACCTGCACTCAACGAGCTTGTTAGTTGCCGCGCACTCCTTGAGAGCGGTTCTTCTGGAACTAGTTTCTTACCGAAATATGCTTGAAATAAGAACGACCTTGGTTGTCTAGTGAAAAACTACATCCTTATCCTAGGTTAAAGTGTCATTCACATGTGTCCTTGCCATATGCTCTTTTACGTAATCCAACCATAATTTATTGACCTATTTCTGTTCCTAAAACTATCTACATTCGTGCCTATCGAGTGACTGCCGAAGGAAGATTGGTAATGAAGAGAAGAAGAAGGGTAATGTTTTTCACCTAATTAGTTTGTTTGCGGTATATAGGTAGTTAGCTCTTAGTGGGTATATGGGCTTCTACCATGATCCTTGAGATTAAGCCAACTGAGGTTGGGAACTTGGGAGGTGAGACGAGCAGTCGTTCCCGGAAAAGCCCACTATGCAAACATACCAATTAAAATCAATAAGCGGACTCCAGGCAAAGGCAACTGGGATGGAAAATCACTATGACCATGATGACATAAAACAATTTCTTTTCTAAAAGACATCATAAATATACTCAGTACCCGAACGAGTAGGCTCCCACATTTCGCCCCCAGACTTTTCCCTTAGAGCTGGGAAATGAATCGAGTTATTTTATAGACCTTATCTTTAACCCATTTATTTATAGGACAGAAACAATAATATAGCAATAAAAACGTCACAGGAAACGCCCACCCGTGATATAGGTAAAAGGTAAATGTCGGTTTTATCGCACTCGGTGCTGCCGGCGACCAATCACTGTGGCCCTTGGAATTAGATCCGAACGTCTTGAGTGTCCAGGTGAAATTGAATATATGGATTACATGTTATTTGATCTTCCAATAAAATACTATTAGAGTTTGTGGCGTTTTTGGTTTCGGAGTATTTCGTGGTGTACGGGGTCCCAACTACCACAAAGCTCCCTTGGCAGATGGTATCTATACTCCGTCCATTCGTTTATTTTCTTTTTGACAGTTTGAGACAATTTGAAATTAGTGACACCCGCGTACGGTACCGTTTCGATTTGAAATAATTATCGATTTTACTTAAGATCATTTTTCAATCGATTTTTTAATAATATATAAATATTAATTATTTATTTATCAAGTTTTTTTAAATTACAAAGAAAGGTGATATGACTCCTGAAAACTTGGCGACTGTCGTGTAGAGGACAAGAAAAATAAATATGTCTGATTGGGATCGAGACGTTGTTACAATATAATGGATCAATAATTGATTATTCTAGCAACAGAGGTCTCAACTGAGTCTAGTGTAAATTATGAAGAATAGTCTGATAAATCATTGTAATAAATAATATTAACAAAATCGATTTGTAGACAATTGATCGAATTATCATATTTCAAGATCTGCTTTATAGTCTGTGTCTGTTTGTTATGCACAGGGCACTTCACTAAGTGGGCGTTACCCGTCAATAAAGTATGACATTACCGTAGTACATTATTCCGTAAATAAAAACAGTAATTCATATGCGTAAGCCGTCAAAAAGAAAATAAACGAATGGACAGAGTATAGGGACAACGGACGAACCTTTGGCACAGGCTCTCCTTTTGAGGTTGCGAGATCCGACGAAAGTCGCATCCCTGTTAGCTCCAACTGTGAAATAGGGGTTAGTAGAAATAGGAAAGTGAACTCCGAACCTCAGAATATACCTTTGAACTTAGACCAAGGCTCATAACGCATTTTCGGCTACTTACCTATATGTATGGCTGTATATGGCAACCTGTACTTAAGTGCGTTTGATTTAGGTACGTGGGTACCTACCTATTATTTTTATTAGTAAAAAACCTTAAAAAATTATAGCTAAACTAATAAGGAATAGAGAAAAGAAAGAACAAATGATAAAACTGCAGTACCTAGGTAATTAAACCCGTGTTCATTGTTCACGCTGTGTATGGGTACA
Source organism: Eilema sororculum (assembly GCA_914829495.1). Taxonomy (NCBI): domain Eukaryota; kingdom Metazoa; phylum Arthropoda; class Insecta; order Lepidoptera; family Erebidae; genus Eilema; species Eilema sororculum. Next base: position 7,244,256 of record OU618543.1, read on the forward strand.
ATCACAATTAATGATCCACGTTAATTGTGACGCAGTGTAATTGTTGCCAAAATGTATCCAACAATCAGAGTGGGTTACTTTTTGGCTATATACCTTCCTACCTATTGCCATATGTGTAAATTTTATAATACATTTGCTAATGCCTACATACAACTGCAGTAATGAATACTTAGGTAACTAGGTACTAACTGAATTTTATTTTAAACAACAAATAACTTGGAGTTGAGAAGTGTGTGAGTTATGCTTCTCTGCTTCCTTCGAAATGACTGACAGTTTGAAGTTTTGATAACTTTAATAAAAGAGTAGGTAGGTATCGCGTCAAATCATAACCGGATACAAATGTTTGACAATGGCCACCCTTAGACGGTCACGTAATTATAGCGTTATGCGAGCGTTGAGCGTCAAGATTGCGCGGTGGAATTCTCTAACGTATTTAATCGTGCGGGAATATCTTTTGAAGTTCAAAGTGCACAAAATATTTTGAGCGGTATAGACGCGAAACAAGAGACGCGATCGCGCGCGCACGACAGTTCAGAGAGAAACGCTGAGCGCGCGTTCTTTCCCTCTCTCCCAAAACCGCGCGGTTTGCGTGCGTGCATTCTATCGCGTAACCCTGACGCTGCCAAATACAAGCGACGCGACGTCTCGCTACCCGCTTTTTCCCTCGAGATAGTACTGACTGTGCGTGTAAAGGGCCCTATTATCACATCTACGTAGGTGACGCGCAGTTCCAAACTTGAACCTCAAGGGCTGAATTTTAATCTAAACGGTTACACTAATAATTAAGTCATTCAAACTTAGGTACTAGTTTCCTAACTGGTTTTGTTGGTTTTCGCCATCTTAAACGTTGATAGCAGTACTTACGAAGTAAACAGTAACTAACTATCGAACTGGAAGAAGATATCTAGCATGAATCCAAGGTACTTAGAGTTTGAAGTAATCATTAAAATAACTGCAGAGAATGGTGTATGGCCACCAAGATCTTCGGACTTGTTAATCAGCAGTACCAGCCAGGCAAATCTGCGGATTATCGGAAGAAACTATGGCTCATGCTTCCCTCTCAGTTAGAAAGTCGGATGACAGCCGCTCCTGCAAAAGTCAAGATAACTCGAGATTAATCAATCACATCAACTGAGTGTAGGTACGTAGGCAGGTACCTAATTGAAAAACCTCTATAAGCCACATTTGGGTATTTTTTTCAATTTCTTCAGCTCCAATTTACGCCCTCTACTCATCCTACAAATTCTATTTATAAAACACAGCTCTTGAGACGTCTCGATACTTGCCAACACAATTCTGTCTGGTTGCCAGTTTTTTCTGAATGACTTTTTTAGCAATATTATGATTTAGGCACACTACCTACCTATAGCTATCTAGTACAATTAATGTTAAATGTATACAGAACAGACTAATTATGTCTGTCAGTTTTCTTAATATTTTAGTTTTGAAATCAGATCAGATTCAATCTAAAAGAGACAAACCAGTCTCACGCAGAGACCCAGCTACATGCATGCAAGAATTGCAAAAGGTGGCCTATCTTTATAGGTCGAAAAAGTGATTCGCTTGTGTCTCACATGCGCTTCTTGCCCTAAAGAGAAAAGTGATCAGAAAAACCAAGGGTTGATAAGAATAGGCGCCACCTCACCCAACCAGACGTCAACAACGTGAATTTTTTTTCATCAAATCGACCTGAATAAATAGATACTTAAGTACCACACGACCAACGTGAAAAAATGCCTATTTAAACCATTGCATCATTGTTAAAGTATCTACTTATTGTACAAGGTTCAAACCTCTGTCCCCACAATAGCATAACCGATGTCTCAACTGTTAGCTATCTCCACCTATAATAATGATGAAGTCTTGCATCATTTCTTTATCAATATGTAGTAGTTACATACCTACTACTTAGTGTATTTTCCAGTATCGCAGGTACGAAAGCCCCTGTTTTCATGGCGGCGCCATCTGAGTGCGCTTTTCGCGGGTTTCCCCAGTTTTTCGCGGCAGCGGTAGAGGTCGCGGGGTGTGCGCGCGCCCCCTGCGCGCAATCGATACCTGCGCCGTCCGCCGCCGACGAAGCCTCGCTTGTCACCCTCCGTCACGTCAGCCGAGCGCCTACCGACGCTCTCGCCCGACCACTCCACACTCTAACATAAATGAACTATCATAATCCGATCCCAGATGTAAGCGTTAACTCCTGTAAAATGTGCGCGCTGACTCGGCAAGTCCACCGTTCGCGAAAAACTCTTATATCGCGCGTGTTCGCGTAGTGTTCCGACGATGTTCCACGTTTGAGTTTACGTGTTAAACAGATTACACGAAAATGCATCTACATTTCGAGAGGAACGTAAATGCAAAATGCGATTGCACAATACTGTCGCTGTCGTGGATGGGAAAGGTGCCTGACGAGCTGCCCGAGGTGAGTATATCTGTTCATTGTTACAATTGCTACTGACTATGACTGTATAGTTTCAACGATTTCATAACTCCTACCTGAGACTGAGACTAAAATAGAACAAACATATGTTGTAGATAGTAAATAGTTATCTAGAAAACCCGTTTCAGAAACCAGTGTTTATTATACCTAACTATAAGACCTATTCAGTATAAATGTTTTACAATTGTAACGAACGTATATTTCTTCAAAAAACCGTCTTCAAAATCTTTAATATTCAGCGAGTAAATTCGATTTATTAACATTGAGCTGTGAGTGAGAATGAAGTAGGCACCTATAAATATTTGTTTGCTCCTAAACGCCTGTACAGTTTTCGTGCTGTAACCATTCTAATCATTGGTTAGTACTACTTAGGATATATCGAATGAGTCATTTAGCTGCTACGGTTGTTTACAATATCCTAAAATAGTAGTCAATTTGTCATTGTATCGAATAGCGAGTAACTGTATTACTCAAGATAAGCGACTAGCCAAGTGGCTGGATGTTTAGTGTCTTTTCAATTACCTACCTTTCTTCGGTTTCACTAGCTGTTGACCTATTTATTAGTATTATTATTTAACTCTCAACAGTTCGACAATCCTAATATATTCTTACTAAGGAATTAATAATGGGATACCGTTGAATTGTCTCATCGGTAGTTAGTTAGATCAATGTTAGATAACCGAAGTTACACTTCTTCGTACGTAGCTTAGGTACTCAAGTATAAGATTTTTTAGATAACGAAGTAGATTCTAAAATTTCTTTAAATACATTTAGCTTATTCTAAATCTTATAATTTCAACGCGTTCATAAGAAAAAGGTCTCGACTAATATAAAATCAAATCAAAATCAATTAGCCCACCATAGTCCATTGCTGGACGTAGGCCCATTTCGGCCAATCTACCGCCCTCCGCAACCAGTCTATCCCAACCCAGCCACCTTTTTCAGGTCGTCAGTCCATCGACATACATCGAGGCCCTCAATTCTACTAAAACTAAACCACTATGGTACCGCAGTCGCTGCAAAAATTGACATTAAATTTTAGACTTTATTTCTATACGACTAAAGTCCAAAAAGAAATGAAAACAGTTTAATTACACTTTTTCAATTACTCTGCAAAAAGTCATTTAATTACGAACTATTATATTAGTTAATGCCGTGGCGTTTGCAGTGGCGGTGTCACCACGGTGGTTTGTTTAGCAGAATCGAGGCCGTCGTCAGTCCATCGACAGACATCCAGACGGACAACTAATTCATCTTAAAAGTTCAGATTTTTCCTTTTGAGGTACTTAATAGTCCTAGCTTTTTGCTACCGTTAGTTGTCCTAAGAGTAACCAAATTTTGCCATTTTTTTAACCAACTAAATAGTTGGTTCACCAGCGGGGCTAAAAACACCACATTAAGCGATTCTGATAAAGACGAGTAACTTTTGAATTTACAGTAAAACTCAATGGAATCCTATGTCAATGGTCACTTATGCTGCATCACAATAATTCATTTACTAAGCAGATTCTAATTTCGTGTAAAAGACGAAATATCCCTTTTTTATAGTGCGGAAATCCCCTCGGATATGTCGGTTATGTCGGACTCGAACGGACTAAAACCGCACGCCGACTGTGGGTCGTGGTGCTAGGCTGGAGGTGAGGTTGTCATCGACATATCCCTCGCACCCCAGCTGACCCAGGGCAGACGAAATATCCTAGCACAATTTCAATAAACTGGCCACTTTAGACCTGCAGGTCCACAGGTCCAAAATCCCTATGGCACAACTAAATACTTAGCTCTTCTTCTTCAGCTTAGCGTTAACCCCAGTCGCACCAGAAGCTTTCAGCTTGGAGTCTGGGGTCAGCTTTACCAGTCTAACTGCGGATTTGGCTAAACTTCGATAATTTCTGTGAAGCGATTGCCATCTGACCTCCACAACCCAAAGGCGATATCGAAGCATTGCAGCTAGACCAGTTGTTGGACTTTTGAGGGCCCCAACTACCCGTAACGACTGCTATAGATGTTCGTATGGCAACTGACCGGCTTAACGTGCTCCCCGAGGCATGGCCAGACCAATGCAAATACCCATATTCATGCATACAAATATTTGCACTGAGCGGCTTTCACTACCGTTACGTCACGGAGGCTGTCAGAACTAAGTACTTAGTTGTAGGTATATTGTTATTAGACTACCGGTGATGTCCCCAAATTGGTACTCATTAATTCTGTCAGCGTGCACGGTACGGCCATCAATTATCTTTAATTGTGTCAATGCTCAGGTGTAATCTTTACACAGAATATCAAACAAGTCGCGAGCTATTTTTTTATGTAAGGCACGTCCATATTACTTCACCTCACGTGTTCGTAAATTGTAGGAGAAACCTTAGTAATGAGGGTGGTCACCATTGCAGATACTAACAAATATTGCTACGAGTACATTGGTGGCCATCAGCTTGACGGCCTCATCAGATATCTGGGACTGTCCTGCGTGCGGCGTCAGCTGATAAAGAATTCCAAGGCTTTATGGCATGACTTTTCTTTAAGCTTAAACAACTTCAAAATCTTTCATCATCATCATCCACATAGAGACGTTAGTCCTGATTGCATCCGAGGCCACGGCGCCCTCGGAGCTCAGGGTCCGCCTTCCGGCTCTTCCTCCTCCACTTCGCACGATCTTGGGTGTCCAAGGTAGTGAGACCGTTTTCACGCATGTCACCCTCCACGACGCCACGGACCCGGGCCTACCCCTTCTACCTGGACCCGGTGGGGGCGCCATTGCCAGGCATTTGTTACCCACGTAGCTGGGCGGTTTCCGCCAAGACGTGGCCGCACCAGCGGAGGCGGCTCTCTTGCATTTTATCTGCGATGTCGCGGACATGAAGGCTGCCGCGAATGCGAGAGTTCCTCACGCGATCTTTACGCGCGACTCCACACATCCACCGCAGCATTTTCATCTCCGTGACACGCAGCATCTGCTTGTGTCGCTCCAACAGCGGCCACGCCTCACAGCCGTGTAGGAGGACAGGTCTAATGATCGTTTTATAGACCTGCCCCTTCAGACTTAAAAATCTTTCACAATTATAATAATTAAGGTAGGATTTTATCTCTATATAGTTACCGGCATATATTTTGACCCCAAGTGCCGAGAGAAATGAGGTTTTTTGTTTGATATAGGGGAAGAGGGCCTAAAGCGAGCACGAGCCTAAAGCGTGCACTCCTTAAAATATCGTCGTTTGTAAACTCCACGCGGTCACGCGTCGCATCGTCTGTACCCCCCCGCCACCTCAGTCCGCGGCAGTCGTGGCTTACATCTCCGATAAACAGTACGGCCGGTGCGTGAAAAAGAATATTTTTGGCATTTTTATACAAAAGAACGAAGGTATGTATTGTGTGTTTTATGTAACAGTGAGTAAACTATGTTATTATAAAGATTTGCTAAGTGTAATGTGTTTATTTAACTTTAATTTTATAATATTTGCATGCAGGTATTGTCGAAAATTTTAGGTTAGGCTTAATGAGAACGTGTAGGTAACGCAAAAGGCAAAGTGAGCAGGGCAAAACGAGCATGCCCGCTATGCCCGGAATACATACACATATGCTATGTCATGTTTCATGGAATAGAATGCAACTATTAAATAGTATTGAAACTGTTATACTACCAGAAATATTTTAGCATTAGGTACAAATATGATATTTTCTCATAGTTGATATTGTTTTATTAAATGGCTTCTTTTTTAGATGGTGAACAAATATAAAAGAAAATCACAGCAAGGTTCTTGGAATGAAGATACTATGAAGAGCGATTCAAGAGGTAACAGAATTAAAAAAAAGCTAAAACTTGGGCCCCTGAGGTCTTGGTCTCCATTTATACCCTAACAACAAACGTTAGATAGTCTGTAAGAGGATAAAACTGTTACGACTGCAGTGAAGACTGAATAATGATAACATTATTTTTGATTATTGTTGATTTTTATTGAAGTTTAATTAATATTTACAGAAAAAATGTTCAGTTACGTTTTAAGTTTACATTAAAGTTTCCTTTAATTACATATAACGTGTTTTACTAAGATTCCCTAATATTTTATAATTATTTTCCAATCAAAATAATGTATGCTCGCTTTACCCGATGTGTGCTCATTTTGCCCTTATGCTAGTGCCCGCTTTAGGCCACCCCTACGGGCAAAGCGAGCATTTGAAAGGGTTTGCTATTTTGGTTCCAGTTCCATATTTTTGAGACATTATGAAAAATTTAAATATGAATTATGAAACTTCTATAAATATAGCATCTAATAGCAATAACGGTTTTTCTTGTACTTGGTTTTCATACACTTTTTCGTTCACTTAACTTTACGGTGCCCGCTTTGGGCCCCCTTCCCCTAATCTATACTGTCGATCCCTTTCTCACAGATCCGTACGTGGACACGCGAGAGATTTGCGAAACTACACAACCGAAGATGTGTACAAACCACTGACTGCAGGCAATAAAATTGGCCATGCCATCGGTAAATAAACGGGTAACGAAATATCTCCTAAGATTAGATAGAACAAATCTAAGAACAATAATAGGGACAAAAACGGGTCACGGTCTTCTCAACAAGTACTTACATACCATCGATGCCACGAACAGCTCCCTATGTAGGGGGTGCTTCGTCGCCGAGGAAACGGCCGCCCACGCTATACCGGAATGCGAGGCAGTGGCCTCCCAACGACAGTGAGGTCGCTCCGCGAAGCCTGATAAGTCCCCCAGTAAGCTTCTGCGTTTCTGGGCGGAGCTAGGCTGGCTAGTCTAGCCAGCACTCTTTCACGTACAATGGCCCAAAAAAAGAGGCTAAGTGTGGACAAAAAAGTCCTCTGTCAAACCCAATCCAAATGTCATAATCTATGATAGGTGGATGGCACCCCGTGCTGTCATCAAAAGATATCCAAAAATACACATAGGCAATGCTCGTAAAAAGTATTTTTGTGACGTGTTTGGGGTCAAGGTATTTGCTGGCAACTATACCTGGATACTAAAGTAAAGCCAACGAAGCTAGAGAAGAAAGGTGAACAAAGCGACCATTACTGAGTTACGTTGCGTTGCGATGAAGTTTTCTCTGTCCTTGTCGCACATATCACACGTAGGTACGCGACAATGGCCGAGCGACAGCTGTCGTTGCGTGTTTCGTAGTACAGGAAAGCTGTCAGCACAACGGTTCTAAACTGTCAGATCCGCCATCGTATGAGCAATTTCATTCCTGCCTAGAACGCGCTTGAAGTGATACATAAACATTTTCAATCAATAATCCAAAAAAAAAGCTTTGGAACCGCTGAAACATTGTTTACCTTTTTTCTCTCGCTTCGTTGGCTTCACTTTAGTTAGTAGGTATCTAAAAAAATTCTAAATTCTACAAAGTCTATAGCGAATATATATATATGCATAAATATACGCTATAGACTTTGTAGAATTTATAGACGTTTCTGAAAGCCTTCAAAGCCTTGGATATACAATAATAACTCGTACCTATCCAAATCTTCCAAGAGCGTTCTTATCACAATTTTCACCTTCACGTCACCCGAATAGCGATAGGGGGTGGTTTCTTTTCAAATAGAAGCTAATCGGTTGTCGTTCATCCGCCCCATCCCCTGCCCCCAATGTCGAAATGACTCCACGCGAGTTTTACAAACTTTGTATGGCATCCAATATTTATTTTGCGGTTCGAGTGTTTGTGTTTTTCTCAGAAAAAGTAAAACGTTTTTAAGGTATCTATCTACTGGGAATTGGTTACTGAGAACCTACCTACCGATCTAGAGAATATTTTTGTCATTTATCAATAAAAGTACTTACCGACCTAGGTAAGTACTTTTATTGATAAATTGTATGCTATGTTATGCTTCGTTTTTGTGGAGCGTTAGTGGTTAAGGAGTTCGGCTTTTACAATCGAATCGTCCCGGATTTGAATCCTTGCTATTACACTACCGATACCGATTTAATATTCCTATCACAAACAGTTTAGCGTAGCTCGAGGTGTTTTTTATGATCATTTGTAAAGTCGGTATGTAGGTGTATATACGTTATATGACCATAGGTCAAGAAATCAAACGCATTCTTCTTGTATGAAAATTTGATAGTACCTAGGTTCACGAAATAAGGGTTAGATATTAAATTTTCACTTGTAGTTTATTATAAGTCCCATTTATCATGAAACTCGCGAGTGAAATAAACAAATTTACACAAAAACATTTCATTACTAACTTGTTTTTAAAATTCAAGCTCATATTATTTAGAGTGCAATATGTACTTTATTATTTCCATTTATCCCGAAGTTTCGATTGCTTGAATGTTTTTTTTACAGCATTAAGTGTGCTAACTATACAAATCGAATACATAGGGAAAAAGAATCTTCTCGGGCGGGACTCGAACCCGCAGTCTTTCCCTTACAGGGGGAATGCCTTGACCAATTTGGCTACCGAGCGAGACACGCCCGATGTGATGCAAATTTCCCGTCTTATACGTCTTTAAGGCGACCGTGGAGTCATCAACCGATTTTCTTACGAACTATCGGAATCAATGAATGATGTTACAATCATTTTTAAACATTGATTTTTGATAACTGCGCCCAAACAATTGAATGAATTATTCCAGCATTAAGTATGCTAACTATACAAATCGAATACATAGGGAAAAGAATCTTCTCGGGCGGGACTCGAACCCTTTACAGGGGGAATGCCTTTACCAATTTGGCTACGTCTTTAAGGCGACGGTGGAGTCTTTTTCCCTATATATTCGTTTCGATTACTTATTAGCAACCACGGGGAGGTTAAAAGGGTAGTTATAGCGTAGTGCGAACTACGATCAAAATATCCCACCCCATAAAACACGCTACATACTGTATAGGAACGAGACCCCTCATACTTAAGCGATGTAACGCAACGGAGAGAGAAATAAATCGTCTTAGACTTGAGTGCTATTCAATGCCAAACATATGAACGGATCCTACACAAAATCTATTTAGTTCTATGAAAGGTTCAACTAAATAGATTCTGCTATTAAATTCTGAGTATTCTGAATGATTTTGTATCTACTTTTTAGACATAGACAGGTAGATATTATACTGGTTCACCCCATCTCTACTTGTGGGTGTCGTAGAAGGCGACAAAGGGATAGGGCTGTTCTCGGTCCGACAGTAAATAACAGCTTATGACTAAGTACCCGCTTGACGGCAATAGGCTCGCCCCCTATTATGTGGGACTGAAAACGATAGTTGGCGAAATTTGGGTGTTAGTACACCTCTGCCTACCCCTTCGGGGATTTACAGGCGCGAGTATGGAGGCAGTAACTAACACGAAAACCGTCTCAGATTAGTTACCTAAATATTAAGCAATAGGCCTTAGACCTATCGGCAGTCAAAATACTTACTAGGTTCTATATAATAGTAGCTTTATCTGCTACATACCTACGTGTTGTTTTATTTTATGCTAAATACTTACCTAAGTTACCCTTGAAAAATACTAAATGGGCCGACCCGACTCAATTATGACCTGTCTTGTGTTACAACACTGTTTGAATGAATTTTATAGCATTAAGTATGCTAACTATACAAAACGAATACATAGGGAAAAATAAATTTTCTGAATGGGTGAGACTCGAACCCGCGATCTTTGCCTTAATGCCTGGACCAACTAGGCTGCCATCGCCTTAAAGACGGATAAAAATAAAAGGGCAATTTGAATCGCATCGGGCGTGTCTCGGTAGCCTAGTTGGTCAAGGCATTCTCACTGTAATGGAAAGACCGCGGGTTCAAGTCCGGGGTGTTATAAGTTTGACGTGTCTGTGTGTGTGTGTGTCTGTCTGTGGCATCGTAGCTCCTAAACGAATGAATCGATTTGAATTTAGTTTTTTTTTGTTTGAAAGGTATATTAGTCCAGAGTGTTCTTAGCTATGTAAAAAAAAAATCGGTCCAAAATGGCCGTCGCTACAAAATGACGGAGTGCATAAAAATTTCACAAGTCCCTCAATATGGGTATAAAATGAAAGGGCTTGACTAGTAGATCAATTTAAAAAGTATAAAATAAAAATTAAATTAAAAATTTAAAAAACCCCCGTCACAAAAAACATAAAATCTAAAAAAAATATTTTTTTTATTTAAATTTGTGTTTGCCCTTTAACTTTGATATACCTATTAATATTTTGTTTCAACTGTTGCCATGTCGGGGGGACCATGTATCGTTCCGATAATATGACGGAGTGATTTAACAGTTAGGGTAGGTTATATTAATAGGTATATCAAAGTTAAAGGGTAAACACAATTTATTTTCAATTTTTTAGATTTTATTTTTTTTGAGACAGGGGTTTTTTAAATTTTTAATTTAATTTTTTATATGTGACAGCTTACACTTGATTTATTGTTAGACTCTGAGTCATAATCGGCAGATTTTACATACATACCTACCATTACATTCACTAACGTCTTTTTCCCTCTGGGGTAGGTAGAGAGAGTAGAGACAATAGTCCTCCATCTGCTTGTATCTACTTTACGAGCTTTCTTTAACCTATTATACCCGTCGTATTGTTCGTGAATTTTCCGTGGAGTGACTGCTGTCGTGCTTCACAAGCCACTGGCATTATCAAAGTTCTGTACTTAGACCAGTTGTCGGACTTTTTAGAACTACAAATACCCGTAATCACTGTCATAGGTATATATTCGCATGACAGCCAGGACCGATGCCTTAACGTGCTCTCCGAAGCACGGAGAGTTAATCTATGTGTTGAGAAAGGTTTCCCATTCAAAAACTGACTTGGGCAGTAGGTATTGCTTAACTTTGCGAATTTAACTCTTTAACATTTAATAAGCCCCTGAATACAAGATCCTACTAATATTATCAATATTATCATTTAATAGCAACAAAATTTGTATACAGCAACAGCAGAACACTGACTCCTGAGATACAGGATTACCTAGTTCGGGAGTCAGGGCTTATCCAACCACTGTACTTCCTTAATTGTGTATAGATAACAATACGAGTATCATAAGTGTTTGTTAAAAGGTTTAATGGAATCAATAAACGATTTTTATTTTTATTTTATTTTTATTTTCGCGAAAGTTTGGGAGTGTAGATGGATATTTTGGCCACCAGTGGTGGTCAGCGGGAATAAAGTTTTATTACATTTTATGGTGCACATTCTGCAACTGATCCTAATATAGAAGGTTTACAGTTTGCATTTGGGGTAGGTAGGTACCTACTTCTTAAATACTTAGCTACGTTCAAACCAATCTTACTTTTCGTATGTTGAAAGGTAAAATAATTCCAGTCCACACCTGTATTACATCTTAAAACTTGAATAAATGATTATTATACGTAAGTACGTATTAATTTAATACGTAAGTACTAAAAATAAATTAATAAAAATACGTCGCTAATTATTTGTCTTAGATACACTGACTGAAGATTAATCCGTTGTTTCTAACCATGTTCGAAAAAAACTTAAGCATAGGAATACAGTTGTATTTGTAGATAATACATCTTATACCAGGATTACAGAAAATAGTTGTGACCATGGCAAGGTATTGGTCAGTTTACCCTATTTAGGTAGGTACAGAAAAAAAGAGAAATGTTTTTCTTATCAATTATTTAAGGGTACCGTATAGCATTTGTAATTTGAATGAAACGGCTCTTAAAATTTATGCTATCCTGGTATTCGAATATGTTTTTTCTTCACTTTGCTTGTTATTTATCCTTTATGAAAAGTTATTGTGATAGTTTTGCATTAAATAATATAGGTACGGAATCCGGCTAGGAGACTCGCCGCTTCAAAGGATCTCTACCTACTATTTACTATGTGACAAACTTTGTATGACTATGTAAACCTACTAGGGTTCAAACCGTAGCTCGTAGAGTTCATTTGTAATAACCACGAATATAACCACGCCTTTCTGTAACACGTTGTATTATAGTATTATTAAAGCTTAGTTAAAGAAAAACCTAATGTAACATTAGTTTGATTTTACCGAATTATTATTAGGTACACTTTATTTTTCTACTTTATTGTTAGGAAATATTTAATAAATGTTGATTTTCTATCATACCTACCTAGTTGTATTATTTGTGCTTGGTGGTGGCCTTGAGGACATAAAGTAACAAAATTTCCCAATGTCCACCAGTGGTGGCCAACTATGTGGTGGCCAACGGGAATAATCCCTCTTTCACGTAAATACTACTGAATGGATTTTCATGAAACTTAACAATAATATAGCTTATACATCAGAATAAGACATAGGCTATATATCATCACGTTACTACTCAAGGGAACGGAGCAGTGATCATTAATGCCAACAAATTCGGCAATGTTGTGTTTTTCTACGCCACTCTAATATCGAAATACTAATCCTGCGCAGACGAAATCACGGGCACCAGCTAGTATTGAATATTACTGCCGAATATTCCTGACTATTCTGGCGTTTTATTTAAATAGGCTCAGAATTCTCATTAGCGACGACAAGTTGGAGACAGTGTAGCTATTATAAGCACGTTCTGCTCCTGTACCTCGTTAAATGAAGTGAAGCCTTCTTCATTTTAAAATTTCCAACCGATTTCATTCTATAATAACCTTATACGTTGGGTATCGATGTTATAACGATGCTTCTGGGTGGACACTTGGGCGGTAAAGCGAGATAATATCTTGATGACGTCGACTGGTATCTTTATTTCTGTTTTTTTGGATAATAAATTCGGCATCAACTTGCGTGGGGTGGTTCAAATAACGTAAAGTTATAGCACAAGTAAAGGAAAAGTCTCAAAACTCACATTACAGAAAAACATTTTTTTTAATACTCTGGCACAAAAAATACCTCCAAAAAATAAAAACAAAATGGATTAGTTAGCTCTTATACTCCGTCCATTATATTATTGTATTTTAGACAGCTCACTGACAGTGGTCGATATAACTTTGTTCTAGCGTCAACACCCAAAAATGCGAACTGAAATTAGGCACCAATACGTCATATTTCATTGACAACACGTCAGTCAGAAATCAAATTTAGGGACGTAGTAATTCGATCGACTGTGTTTTTATTATAATAACTTGTAAATGTCACAATCGATATCGACTACAGAAAATAAAATAAAAAAATATTTTACTGGCGGTTTTTATCGACTTCAAAACAAGGAGGAGATTCTCAATTCGGATGTTATTAACTATTTTTTTTAAATATTTTTTAATATTTGAACGTGCATGGCTCCGTCATAATGTAGACAGATTTACAAAATTCTTTTTTTGTTTAACAGAAGTTTATTCCGAAATGATTCCATTTCAATTTCATAAAGATCTGATGATGGGTTTCAGAGACAGATCACGGAACTCTTCAATAAATACCAGGCAATCAGCTGTTGTTCTAGAAGTTAGGTTAAGGAATTATTATATACACACATCAAAAAAAGTTTGCGATCACTTTGAAAAACTGAAATCTTTTTTGTTACTGTAGATTATATTATGATTTTTTCTTCTTTTTAGATTCTTTATTTAATAATAAGGAATTAGAACACAAAACAATGACACCGTTCAATTGTTTTTTCTTACAAAAAGGCTTTCAGTCCTAGCTTACGCTCATTCAGAAATCTGATTTAGTGAATTATAACCGATTCAAGATATTTTTCGCGGAAAGTTGTGATTGAAAAAATGCCAAGAGGATTATCAGAGGTTTTACGAGCTAAAATAGTAACTTTGAGGGAAGAAGGATACACCACGAGAGTAATAGCACGCAGACTTGCTATATCCCAATCCTGTGTCGTGGCTACGTTGCAGAGGTACCACGGAATGGAGAATTTAGCTGACCGACCCCGCAGCGGTCGCCCAACTGTTTTGACAGCTGCCCAAAAGCGCTATATTAGATTGCTGGCAGCCCGTGATCCCACAATCAACGCCACTAAAATAAAAGCAGAAGTCAGGGCCGCGTCTGGGCTTGAAGTTAGCACGCAGACCGTTCGCAATTGCTTGCACCAGGCTGGATTACGAGCACGGAGGTCATGGCGAGCTCCGCTCAATTCCCGGCAACGTCAACAACGAAGATTGCAGTGCGCTAGACTTCGGCAAAATGAAGAAGGTGAGGAAGAAAACATTTGGCAAAACTGTCTCTTCGTTGACGAATCCCGAATCTCCACTCATCCAGATAACCGACGTGTCCGTGTCTGGAGAAGACCAGGCGACCGTGAAAGACAAAGAACTGCCACTGGAACAGTTCAGCAAGGCGGAAAATCGGTGTCTTTTTAGGGTGGCATTATGATTGGAGCTAGAACGCCTTTGATCCCGTATCGGGGCTTCATGACAGCAGACATGTACAAAGCAGTTGCTATTGATGATATCGTCAAACCATTCCGAGTAAACCATGGGCACCAATTTGTACTGGTCGATGATAATGCGCCCGCACATCGAGCTCAACGAGTCAATGCTGCTCTTCAAGAATACGATATCACACGATTAGACTGGCCTGCCGGCTCGCCCGACTTAAACCCAATAGAGCACGCGTGGGATGCTCTTAAACGAGCTGTATGGAACCGTGAGCCACATCCCCAGACAGTTCCAGAGCTCAGGGAAGCCGCTATTGAAGAATGGGATAGGTTACCCCAGGAAATGCTGGATGACATGATCCTCAGCATGCCCAGGAGGATCTCTGCATGCCCAGGAGGATCTCCGCATGTGTTCGAGCCAGGGGAGGAGTTATATTATATTGAATTTACACCTTTTAATAATAAATTGAAGTTTAAGTTTAAATAAACAGTCTTTTTCTTTCTATGAAATTTCTATCACAATTGCATTATGATTAATGGCTCAACTTTTTAAATAAATAATAAAAAATAATTTTATATTTTAATTTCAAACAGGGTATTCCTATTTAAAGAAAGCATACAACATAGATTTTTTCTTGATAAAGTTAAATTTAAAGAATTCTAGGAGCTTATGCCATTGATCGCAAACTTTTTTTGATGTGTGTATATATTTCATTTATCGACTAATGATTTTTTAATCGAACATTTGAACTTTATCGATATTTACAATTTTTATGCAATCACTTTCCATCTGTCTAAAATACAATAATATGATGGACGGGGTATAACTAATAATACCCGAAAAAGAACGATCCGGGGGTTAAGAACATAATTTCAATTTCAATTTAGATTTTTTCCTGCTACGGTCTACGGCTGAATATAGGCCTACGCCGTAGCACTTGATCCTTCGCCTTTCGGTATCCAGTCTACCACAGCTATCTTTTTCTTCCCTCGAATCATGTCTCGGCAATGTCCGGAAAACTCAGCGTCCGACTCTAACTTGACCGCTTTTATGTAAGTATATCTATGGTAGGAATGAGAATATGTCGTAACGTTCAATATTTTTGTGTGTAACACGTGATTGACGCATAAGAGGCATTGCGTTACAAAGGAGGAGGCTCAATTGTAGTTCTGGAAGTGTGTTTCATAAACAATTATTACGTCGTCGTCGTACTCTAGCCGCGTTGAGCTTGAGACCCGGAGGCCAATAAAGATCGATATTAAATTAAACTACAGGCCCTTGAGTCTACTAACGCTAAACCATTGTGGTATCGCAGTCTCTACAAAAAATAACATTAAATTTTAAACTTTATTTCCATATGTCTAAAGTTCAAAATGAAATGAAAACAGTTTCATTACATTTTTTTAATTAGTCTGAACTTTAAATTAAATTAAAAATTTAAAAAACCCCCGTCAAAAAAAACATAAAATCTAAAAAATTGATAATAAATTGTGTTTGCCCTTTAACTTTGATATACCTATTAATATTTTGTTTCAACTGTTGCCATGTCGGGGGGACCATGTATATCGTTGCGATAATATGACGGAGTGCTTTAACAGTTAGGGTCCCCTGACATGGCAACGGTTGAAACAAAATATTAATAGGTATATCAAAGTTAAAGGGTAAACACAATTTATTTTAAATTTTTTAGATTTTATGTTTTTTGAGACAGGGGTTTTTTAAATTTTTAATTTAATTTTCTATATGTGACAGCTTACACTTGATTTATTGTTAGACTCTGAGTCATAATCGGCAGATTTTTACATACATACCTACAATTACATACACTAACGTCTTTTTCCCTCTGGGGTAGGTAGAGAGAGTAGAGACAATAGTCCTCCATCTGCTTGTATCTACTTTACGAGCTTTCTTTAACCTATTATACCCGTCGTATTGTTCGTGAATTTTCCGTGGAGTGACTGCTGTCGTGCTTCACAAGCCACTGGCATTATCAAAGTTCTGTACTTAGACCAGTTGTCGGACTTTTTAGAACTACAAATACCCGTAATCACTGTCATAGGTATATATTCGCATGACAGCCAGGACCGATGGCTTAACGTGCTCTCCGAAGGACGGAGAGTTTATCTAAGTGTTGAGAAAGGTTTCCCATTCAAAAACTGACTTGGGCAGTAGGTATTGCTTAACTTTGCGAATTTAACCCTTTAACATTTTATAAGCCCCTGAATACAAGATCCTACTAATATTATCGCGAAAGTTTGGGAGTATAGATAGATGTATGTATGGTTAAATATTTGTTACTCTTTCACGTAAATACTACTGAATGGATTTTCATGAAACTTAACAATAATATAGCTTATACATCAAAATAAGACATAGACTAAATATCATCACTCTACTACTCAAGGGAACGGAGCAGTGATCATTAATGCCAACAAATTCGGCAATTTTGTGTTTTTCTACGCCACTCTAATATCGAAATACTAATCCTGCGCAGACAAAGTCGCGGGCACCAGCTAGTATTGAATACTCCTGCCGAATATTCGTGACTATTCTGGCGTTTTATTTAAATAGGCTCAGAATTCTCATTAGCGACGACAAGTTGGAGACAGTGTAGCTATTATAAGCACGTTCTGCTCCTGTACCTCGTGAAATGAAGTGAAGCCTTCTTCATTTTAAAATTTCCAACCGATTTCATTCTATAATAACCTTATACGTTGGGTATCGATGTTATAACGATGCTTCTGGGTGGACACTTGGGCGGTAAAGCGAGATAATATCTTGATGACGTCGACTGGTATCTTTATTTCTGTTTTTTTGGATAATAAAAACGGCATTAACTTGCGTGGGGTGGTTCAAATAACGTAAAGTCTCAAAACTCACATTACAAAAAACATTTTTTTAATACTCTGGTACAAAAATACCTCCAAAATTATAAAATAAGATGGATTAGTTAGCTATTAACTAATAATACCCAAAAAAAGGGTGGGTTATAAACGTATTTCAATTTAAGTATATTTATTCATTTTTTCCTGCTACGGTCTACGGCTGAACATAGGCCTACGCCGTAGCACTTGATCCTTCGCCTTCGGTATCCAGTCTACCTCAGCTATCTTTTTCTTCCCTCGATTCTTGTCTCGGGAATGTCCGGAAAGCTCAGCGTCCGACTCTAACTTGACCGCTTTTATGTAAGTATATCTATGGTAGGAATGAGAATAATGTCGTAACGTTAAATATTTTTGTGTGACTTGCGGTAGCCTAGGGGTATGGGTAATGGACTGCTGAGACGAGGATCCCAGGTTTACCATGGCACACACCAATGACTTTTCGATGCTTTTCGAAGTTATGTGTGTATTTATCGCAGGTTTATAAGTGCCCGGTTAATGGCACCTATTACATTGGGACCTAAACATAAACTGGCGAAGTGTGGGTTCTAGCAACTCTGCCTACCCCTTCGGGGAATACAGGCGTGAGTTTATGTTATGTGTTATGTAACTCGTGATTGACGCATATGAGGCATAGTGTTACAAAGGAGGAGGCACAATTGTAGTTCTGGAAGTGTGTTTCATAAGCAATTACCTACATCCTACTCTAGCCGCGTTGAGCTTGAGACCCGGAGGCCAATAAAGATCGATATTAAATTAAACTACAGGCCCTTGAGTCTACTAACGCTAAACCACTGTGGTATCGCAGTCTCTACAAAAAATTACATTATATTTTAGACTTTATTTCCATATGTCTAAAGTTCAAAATGAAATGAAAACAGTTTCATTACATTTTTTTAATTAGTCTGAACTTTAATGGCATCGCTTTAAATTCTATTATTGAATGCCGTTTTTTTGCTGTCGCGGTGGCACCACTGTGGTTTGGGTTTGGCAGAGTCGAGGCCCAGGTCTATGTAGTAGCAAGAATGAAAAAGAAACAAACTAGTTAAATTCAGACCTGTTGATTGCTTTTCGAAACCGTTGACGTTATTAAGAAACGTCCTAATTGGGCGTCGACACATGGATTAATGGAGGGAGGTGTCGAATCACGTAATATCTAACTAATTGGCAATTTCGACTTCGATCTCCGGTCTGCCGCCGTTCGCCAGGACAGCCCTGCACTATAACGGAGTTGTTAATTGCCTGGATGCCCTTAAATTGCTCATAAACGTGAATTCGCAACTTGAAAATTAAATGGAATTTATGGGAGGAAATTTCGAATCTTTAAAATAGGTATCGTCAACAACAATATTTCTATTGGTATAATTGATTGTATTTATTATACATTGATGTAAGTTAAGTTACTTATTATGCTAATACATATATGGACCATTGTACCCTTAAAAAATGATAAAATTATTTCACTGACAGGAAATAATGTTGCCATATAAAGGTTAATTATGCTTAAGTTTCAGTTTTGTTAATTGGTTTCATGAATAAATATGATTGGTTACTTGAAATGTGTTAAGTTTCTGTGCTATTAAGTTACATCTAAGGGCATCTCATCTCATTTATGACATACATACCTATATTCACGGCTATAAATTCCCAAAGGGGTAGGTTAAGGTGTAAACAACTATGATTTTCGATTCTACGTATTTTATAGGGAGTGAGCGCATATTACCTTCAAGCGGGAACCTTCTTTATCATGAGTTGTGTGTTTACTACAGGAGCACAGCCCTATCCCTTCACACTTTAAGGGCCGGCGCCCATTATTATCGGCATCGGCGAGCTTCAGGATTTTTTTGCCAAGCGTAATAGATCTTATTATCACTTTCAACATAAAATTGAAATTTCAATGACGATCGTCGACTATCGTCGGCATCGATCGGCATTCTGCAGCGGTATGGTTACCAATTAAAGTTCAATCTTATTTCTATAATAATAAGATCTATTGTTACATGACAAATACAAATCCTCATGCTTGCCGATGCCGGCACTGGGCGCCGGCCCTAAGTGTCACATAAGAACAGAAAATAATCTTTTTTGCCTTAACAGAGGCACATTTTATGGAGATTGCATTAACATCTACATGGAGGTTTCTTGCCGGAGTTGGAGCGTAATAAATAGACTCGGGAAGTACCTAACACTCCGGAGGAAATTCCAACTGGAGATTTAATTAAGTCCGTAGACTAAAGACGGAACTGTTAGATTTTAATGATACTCTAACAATGTCTAAGTACCTTATTAATGGAAGAAAGAATGTTGGAAATATCTTACTAATGCTTACCTACTTATTATTCATTATATGCTGGGTGATTAAATAGTTGTTTCGGATATGTAGAATTTGGACATAGTTTTTAATTTGGCGAAAAACAAAATAACCTCCAAACATTATTCCTTTCACTTAAACATTGAAATTAATACTTCCAGACGATTTTGCTATCGAAACTGTGAAAAGACATGTACAAAATCTTTTTATCCGAAACGACTTCTTTTTTTTCTTGAGTTCTTCTAAGTCTAAAATTAAGTGAACTTGACTGTTTGTTCGCTGAAGAACCTAAAATTACGGATTTCGATTCGACATTACCGAATTTTAATTCGGGTTTGTCGTTTGAAAGGTCTTTGTCAAACTTAATATCTAAAGGCACTAGGTATTCGATATGGAAACCGAATTTGTGACGTCATCAATCGCAGGCGCAACTACAGAGGCAGTCTCTTTACAAAAAGCTCCTTTAATTAATCAAAATATTACCTCTCGTAACTTTTAGTAGCCGTTTGTTGATGTCCCTGCTATAAAAACCTGCCGCACGAGAATTGTAAATTCTTCAAAGGTGTTCTTTACGGCTCCGTTCATTTGGACATTCTTTACGATCCGTATACACCAATCTCATTGATATCGCGTGCTGTTAGCGACCCATTGTTGCTTTGCGGAACTTTAAAAAATACAGGGACGTTCTTGCCGCGGGAACAAAACAGTAGCTACAAAGAAATTAATCAATAGCTGATTTTCAAAAAGAAATACTTTGCAATAGGCACTTTCTTTAATCACAATGGTATTTCATTTACTTGGTTCGGATGATATGGAGGAATAGGTGTTGAAACTTCAATGTAACTAGGTAGTTATAGGTACGTACCCTAACTAATTACTAGACCGGCTAGCTGTAGGTACGATACAAAAAATTGGGAACTTGCGAACACTGTTCAAATTGATGGATTGTACAACTCGTGCGAGTTAACATGGCACCTGGCTCGGGGCTTTGCGCGGGGGAGCGGGAGGCGTGTACGCTGACGCTACTAGCCTCGCACGGCGAGAGCGGGGTCGCGTGCGGGGAAGGAGGGTGTCTTCGTGGCAGGTGCCATGTTAACTCGCACGAGCTATAATGTGTGTTAAGATACCGGTACTTAGATGTTGAAATTCATTAACTCATTTTATCGACAAAAAGACGCGCTGTATCCTTAATTAATAGGTACATTGGCGTAATTCTTGAGGTAGGTATAACTTACCTATTTTCTGAATCATTTTTGTAGTGAAAATAGTTTATTCTTCATTAGCTTTTGCCTGCAGCTCCCCCCGCGTGGATGTCGGTTATCGCGACCAAACATAGCCTATGTCCTTTCTAAGGGAATAATCTACCCCTATACCAAATTACATCAAAATCCGTTCAGTGGTTTAGGGGTGAAAGCGTAACGAACAGAAAGACAGACAGACAGAAAAAGTTACTTCCGCATTTATAATATTAATATGGAAGTATGGATAGACAAACGGAAATTACAAAACGTCAAAATTATAAAATATTGAAGACTTGTTTAGCAATTCAAATTCATTTTCGCCTCACGTAGGAACCCGTGACACAATTTTTGTTTTAAGTAACATCTTGTTTTTTTTTTATATAAAAATACATTTTTACTTAAATAACGAATGGAACCTCCTTTTAAGCAAATAAAAGCCTGTGTCAGGAGACTCCGCTCTTCTACTACATACATTTTGGCTTAAATTTATTTTGAATGTTTAACATACTGCCATTTGGCTTTAAGAGTAAAAATAATTTAAAAGTAAACAAAGTTATCTTAGTAAATATTGTTTAGGTTAGCATGAGTGTGTATGAGCACGTATGTTTTTGTGATGTGATATGTGTGTGTGTGTGTGTGTGTTTGTGTGTGTGTGTGTGTGTGTGTGTGTGTGTGTGTGTGTGTGTGTGTGTGTGTGTGTGTGTGTGTTGTGCGCGTGTGTGTGTGTGTGTGTGTGTGTGTGTGTGTGTGTATGTGTGTGTGTGTATGTGTGTGTGTGTGTTGTGTGTGTGTGTGTGTGTCTTATGTAGTGATATTGTATATTACATTGCAACAATGCTTCGGTATCGTCGTATGGAAGGTCCTTAATCCACTCAGGCAGTCTGGATTTGCATTATTTACATACATCATACCTACTCACGCTTGTAAATCCCGAAGAGGTAGGCAGAGATGTTTAACACCCACATTTCACCAACTATGCGCCACCACGCGATAAGGGCAAGCCTATTGCCGTCCAACGGGCACTAAGTTATAGGCTGTATGTTTACTGTCGGATAGAGAATAGCTCTGTCCGATAGTCGCCTTATAAGACACTCAGGAAGAGATTGGGTGGCCCTATTCCACTTGACAATTTGTTTACTAAGTACGAGCTATTACCTAGGTACCTGAACAAGCTCATCTATACACCAATAACATCGCTTAATTTCAAATTCATTCGTTCATTTAAAAATCAAAATACCATCACCTGGACATCTTAAAGAGCGAACCAATTATTAACATTGCGGTAGGGTAGGCTTAACCAATACATAATGAACTAGTATAACACCCACAGACATCCCACACATCTGTCACAATTCTCAAAGCGGAAGTAATTGGACGGATCAGCGCATAAGCCATCCAGTCATCCGTTTAATGCCGGAATACGGAATATTCGTGAAATTCACAACTTGTACCTAACCCATTTTGCTTATACCAGTATACGTGTAGTTGTACCGTCAACGACGAGGCTTTGTTCATTGAAGGACAAATCTCCGCCTGCGTTTAAGAGATTAGAGTGGTTCTAATAGGCTTGGAATAACTGAAACCAAAATGGAATAATAATATTTTAGGACATTCTGCGCAGTGCTATCTAGGCTTAAAGTAAGCATAGCTTAACTAGGTTGTTATATGGGCCTTGAATGCGGATAAACATGCTTTGATACATTTTTTGCAACATATATCGGTAGGTATACCAATTTTTGCATTAAGAGGGAATGAAAAGACCTCTGACTTAGCATTGAAACGCTCTACCGATACCGCTACGCTAAAGAAGAATATAATAGAGTTGCGGAGAGCAATTTAATAAAATTCCTTTCAGTGTTTAGGTATATTTGTCCGTGTATCTGGATGTATGGGACGTCACCCAGACCATCAGGTTCAAATAACGATATAGTCTATACCTACACTATATTTATTTCTCACTTCACTTCGCTGATACGACTGCTTGTAACGTGTCAAGAGTTGCAGATCTTGGTTAGACCAAGACCGACCTTGTAACTATCTTTATTTAGCTCAATTAAAATGAGTTTTATTGTAACAGGAGGAGGGTTGGAAATTGAACCGCAACAACTACTACCAAGAGGGTTGGTTGGCTACCGGCAACGTGCGAGGAGTGGTCGGCGTCACATTCACATCGTCGCATGCGCGGCGACCTCACGAGCTGCCCCTGCGCACCAATTACAACTTACGCGGACACAGATCAGACGTAAGTATAAATGCCTACACTTTTACCAGTCCCGTTCTGACAGTAGGCCCTCTATTCCTGCAAAAGTAGGCATTTATAGCGATCCCGGCCGCTCGTAAAATATTACGCGCGAACGCAGTGACGGTGAACTCGGCGATGACCCCGCCAGCGTCACAGTATAGAAATATGCAGTAGGAAAACTTGATTTGACTTAGAAAATTAAATGCAGTTTTTTTAACTTTATTTAGTTATATGATTATATATATAAATATATATAAATATATATATATATATATATTTATATATATATATATATATATATATATATATATATATATATATATAAATACGAAATTAAAAAACTGTATGAGTTTGAGAACTGTTTGTTCTATGTGTTTAGTTGCTTGGGCGAAAAAAACTTACATTATAATAATAATAATGCTTGTAATTTTACAAACATTTGTTTGAATTGAAAAAAAAAAAACGATTACTTTATATAATCGCACCGTTCTGTTACGGTTGGCGCCTGTACCCTTTCCGGCACACCACGCATTCCCTCCTTGCACACTCATCACTTTTCCGCCCTACTGACATCAGTCCCTTCCATATGCAGCCAGTCTCATTCCGACCTCTACGCTAGACGGCTGTCTCAACCAAACCCCTGATTTTTATTTTTTAAAAAAGCCTTTGACTCGAGACTCATAACATTTGGTGGCAGCGTTAAGGGATTCAAAATAAGAGTCCCCGGTTCGTCTCCTAGCCTAATACAAACCAAAATCCGACGCGAGTGCGTGTTGTGTAAGTGCCAACTCCAAAGTGCATACCACATCGGTGTACCGAGTTCGCCCAGCCCTGGTGGATACCTGGTGTTGTGTCTGGTGTTTGTGTCGTAACCAAGTTCGCGAGAGGCCCACTGCTGCGCACTGCCCGTGCTGTAGCCGGTCTTTCCCCAGAGCAGAAGAAGGTTACCTGTGTCGCGCCTAAATAAGTGCCGTGACCTCCAAGACGCAGCGACGCAACGACGACGGCCCACGGCTTATCAACGCGTCATTTCGCTGACATCGCAAGACCGCTCACGCTATGATCATCCTTATCGCACTGTCTACATTCCAGTGAGTCATTTTATCCTTGGTCAATTTAGTTGTGTTCTACACTGTACTCTTTTATTTGTACCAATTATTTTTTCTTGTATAATATTTTGTAACTTAACGAATCCTAGACCACTATGGCGACGGATAAATCTCAAAGCCCTTCTAAAATGGAAAAGCCAGAAATCTCCGTAACCGAAGCGGAGGAAGAATTTTATCTACCTCCATCAGGACCCACAACTAGGTCCGTCGCTAAGAAGAAAATTATAATGCCCAAACCTGAAATAGACCTTTCCACCCTGCTGAAATTCATAAAACCCTATGAAGGATGTAGAGAAAAACTAAACTCATTCTTAGTGAATTGCAATAATGCCTATGAATTAGCTTCGGATGCCCAAAAAGACATATTATTCAAATATATCCTTTGCCAGCTGCAAGGCAAGGCGGAAACGGCCTGCTCAATTAAAGAGTTCACCAACTGGCAACAACTCAAAGAATTTCTAAAAACCCAATTTAGTGAAAGAAAGCACTATGCTCACCTCCTAACCGATTTACAGGACTGTAAACAACAGTTCAATGAGACCGTCAGCCAATATGCCTTGAAAATCGAAACTTGCCTTTCTCAATTACTAACCGAGATTTCAATTACACACGGACATAAAAGTCGAGAGATGATAGGACGTACAGCAGCCATGGAGGAGTTAGCCCTTCACCATTTCCAAATGGGGCTGACGCCTCGTATTTCGAATATAATCAGATGTAAATCTTTAAAAACGCTAAATGAAGCCATAAACATGGCGATATCAGAAGAAAAAATACAACAATCCTTAGCCAAACAACGAGCTGGTCCGTCTAGCAGTCAACAGACTACCCGTCAAGATAGGTCTAATATACAAAAACCAAACACTCAACTTGCACGTCGTAACCAACAATCTAACCCCAGCCGTCCTAACACGAGTAACAATAACGATTCTTCTTCCCCATTTTGTAGATACTGCAAGACTCCAGGGCACACCCTGGAGCAGTGCCGAAAGAGGGAGTTTAACAACAACCGATTTAAAAACCTCGAACAAAACCAATCAAGGACACCTCAACGTGTTCATTTTGTTTCCGATGAAACATCAAACCCCAATAATGACGATCAGGCAGCTGACCCCGTAGAGGGTTATGATACTGTCGATAATAACCCAAAAAACGAATAATCGTCTCGTCCCAGTGTCGTGCGGGACCTCGCGATTCAAAAACCGGCACCGTCAAATCCAATTCTAAGTTTAACAAATCTTCTACTATTTCCAATGCATCGCTACAAGATGATTTATCCATGCATCAGCATAAAAATAATCCTACTATATCCAAAGCATCGTTACAAGATGACTTATCCATGCATCAGCATAAAAATAATTCTACTATATCCAAAGCATCGCTACAAGATGACTTATCCATGCATCAGCATAAAAATAATTCTACTATATCCAAAGCATCGCTACAAGATGACTTATCTAAAGTTGCTCCAACAAAATCCCTCAAATCCAACGTCTTTGAAATAACAAGTAATCCTGCAAAAACATTATTACCTCACGTTCTTGTCATGTCCTCTGTATCAGACATCCCACTTTCCTTACTAGTTGACTCAGGATCCTCTGTTAGTTTACTAAAACGATCATGTATCGCATTCCCGACTAAAATTGCGAAACAAAGTATTCAGTTAAAGGGCATTGACTCGACAGTAACGTCTATCTGTACTCTGGGACATTTCCCTTTAAAAATCCAACTTTCCAAACATAAAATATCACATCAATTCCACGTTATGGATACCATACACTTACCTTACGATGGTATCATAGGGTCTGACATGCTTAATGCACTCAGCTGCAATATAAATTATAACGACAATCTTCTCTGGATTGGTAAATCATCTCTGAAATTGTATTTCCACGACCCTGCTTACATAATTCCACCTAGAACCGAAACGGTCATTGAATGCTCCGTCTCAAACCCTGAAATAAAAGAAGGGTTAATTGTTGATCAAAACCTCTCAGATACCTTATTGATAGCTAATTGTCTAGTACGCGTTAAAGAGAACAAACGAGTTAATATATCTATTGTGAACACCTCCGAAAAGCCTGTAACTCTAAACTCTAACCTCAACCTAAAACTCGACTGCCTTGATTCCTTTGAATTTAAAGGACAGTCCCCTAGAACAATACATTATATAAATAATTCAACCAACAGTTTACGCCGAACAGAAGAGGTGCTGAAACAACTACGGGTGTCACACCTTAATCAAGAGGAGAAGAATGCCCTTCTACAAATATGTTCTGATTTTTCTGACATCTTTTACCTTCCTGGAGAAAATCTTACTCATACAAACGCCCTTAAACACGAAATCAAAACCACAACAGATGTCCCAATCCATACAAAATCTTACAGATTCCCTGAAATCCACAAAGCCGAAGTCCGAAAGCAAATTGATAAGATGCTGGAACAAAATATAATAGAACCCTCTGATTCGCCTTGGTCATCACCCATATGGGTTGTGCCCAAGAAGCTTGATGCTTCCAATGTACAAAAATGGCGAGTAGTCATTGACTACCGCAAGCTGAACGATGTCACAATCGGTGACACTTACCCTATTCCTCAAATTGCTGAAATTCTTGATCAACTCGGTAACAGTAAATACTTTTGTACCCTAGACCTGGCCTCTGGGTTTCATCAGATTGAATTAAACGAAGCTGATAAACCTAAGACTGCTTTTACCATTCCTGAAGGTCATTTCCAATTTAAAAGAATGCCATTTGGCCTTAAAAACGCCCCAGCAACGTTCCAGAGACTAATGAACTCTGTTTTATCCGGTTTACAAGGTATCAAATGCTTCGTGTACCTTGATGACATCGTCTCTTATGGTTATGACCTGAAATCTAGTATCCTCAATCTCACAGCCATCTTCCAACGAATCCGCGATTTCAAACTCAAATTACAGCCTGATAAATGTGAATTTTTGCGACGAGAAGTCTGCTATCTGGGACACATAATCACTGAACAAGGTGTTAAACCAAATCCTGAAAAGATTAAGGCTGTGACCGATTTCCCTGTCCCAACCACTCCTAAAGACATCAAGTCTTTCCTTGGACTCGTTTCATACTATCGACGTTTTATCCCTGAGTTCTCTAAGACCGCAAAAGCTCTTACTAATCTCCTGAAGAAAGATATACCTTTCCGATGGGAAAACCAACAGCAACTTGCATTCGACACGCTAAAGAGCAGACTCACAACTGCTCCGCTTCTCGTTTATCCTGACTTCTCTCAACCTTTCATACTTACATGCGACGCCTCAAATTATGCTGTTAGTGCTGTGCTCTCTCAGGGAACCGTAGGTAAAGATCAACCTGTGGCCTTCGCTTCTCGAACACTCAATAAGAGCGAATGCAACTACAGCACGACCGAGAAAGAGTTATTAGCAATACTATATGGTTGCAAAACATTCCGACCTTACCTTTACGGACATAGATTCCTCATTATCACTGACCACAGGCCTCTGAAATGGCTGTTCAATCACAAAGACCCCAGCAGTAAACTCCAACGATGGAGGTTAAAACTGGAAGAATACGACTATGAAATAGTATATCGTAAAGGCAAATTAAACTCCGCAGCTGACGCCCTATCCAGATATCCTGTGAACCCAATATATCCTGAAAACAAAGGTTCATTAACCTCTAATACAAGTCCTAATCTTAACCCTCATAATTCACCTGAAGAAGCAAGTAACAACGACCTACAAGATCTCTTAATATCTCCACCATCCAGTCTGGATGCAGACTTTATAAATCCTGAAATCGAAAATGAAGTACTGGAATACTTGAGCGGCAGCGAACCTCAACCTTCGACTAGCCAGCAACATCCTGAAACCTTACCTAATTCTCCTGTACGGCGTAGTCCTCCACATCCTGAAACAGAGCCTCAACCCTCGACTAGCTGGCAGAACCCTGAAACCCTACCTGTTCCACCGGTTCAGCTCAGCCCAGATACCCCTTTTCCAGAATCTGTAAGTTTACCTTCACCAGAAAGAACCTATAACCAATTCTTAAGATCATCTTCTAAGTCACATAGCACCCATATCTTGGAACATAACGAAAGCCTAATTAAAGGAACACAAAAACTGATAATCATACCTACCTCAATAGACATGGATGAATCCATGCCCTACGTTCAGGAAATTCTTAATAACTGTACAGAGCCTGAGCGAATAGAACTCCTAGAACGAGAAAAATCCCTGCATACGTTCTTACCCCTTGATACCGAAAATAAAACTTACCTTTTCCTATTCACAAAAGTTCACCATTTTGATGATTATTCATATCCAGATATATTCAAGTCCTTAAAATTTGCACGCGATGAAATAATAATGTCGTATCCCTTAATAAACGATGTTGCGACATCTGACTTCGAAAATCCTTTTGATAAACACTCCTTCGTCAAAATCTATAATATGTTTAGTTACCTGTTTGATGGTACTAACATCAGAATTCACATATATCACAATAAAATCATATATCCTTCACTGAGTGAAATTCCAAAAATCCTTAAAGAAAATCATGATATTCCAATTGCAGGACATCTAGGAATTAATAGAATGCTTAGTCGTATCCGAGAGAGATTTTATTGGAAAGGCATGCGTAGTGACATCGAGGACTACATTAAAAAGTGCTCCCCTTGCCAAACTAATAAAGCCTTACGCAGAATAAATAGAGCACCAATGATAATAACATCTACTTCAACTGCTCCCTTTGAGAGACTATCCATTGACATCGTAGGGCCTTTGCCTGAATCTGGTGCAGCCAAGCTCAAATTCATCTTAACCATGCAAGATGACCTTACCAAGTTCTCAATAGCGTATCCCATTCGTAGCGTAACCGCCGAAGAATCGTGTGAATGCCTTCTTCATTTTGTATCTCTGTTCGGTATCCCAAAACATATACTTACCGACCAAGGAACAAATTTCACCGCCGACCTATTCAAAAAGACATGCGAATTTTTAAAAGTCAAACAATTATGGTCTGCCCCGTATCACCCGCAGACACAAGGGGCTCTAGAACGAAGCCATTCTACACTCAAAGAATATTTAAAATCCTACACCAATGAAAACCAGGACAATTGGCCTCGATATGTCTACACTGCTATGTTAGCATATAATAGTGCTGTCCATTCAACCACACACTATTCACCATTCGAACTACTATTCGGACACAAACCACATATCCCAGATTCGGTCTACAACGATAGCTCTGACGCTACTTACCCAGAATACGTAAAAATGCTACAACATCGTATGAAATTTACGCGAGACAAAGCCAAAGAATTCATTGAGAAATCTAAAAGAAATTCAAAAAACTACTACGACTCCCATAGTCGATCTGTTGAATACAAAGTTGGTGAATACGTCTTATTAAAGAATCACCTTAGATTACGTAAAGCCCTATCGCCCATATGGAAAGGGCCATATAAAATCGTAAAAGTTCATAGCAACCACACACTAACGCTACTTATAAATAGACGCCACGTGAAACACCACTTCGATGAAGTCAAACACGTGGAGATCCAAGAGGAACCTACCTAATACTTAGGTACTAAGTAAAAGTCGGACCTATCCGACTACCCATTTGACCTTTTATTATTCGATATATTTTTAATTTTACATTCTTTATACACATACATATTTACACGTATACACAACTTCTTTTAGTTTAGTTTATATAATATATTTAGATATAGGCACACTTAGTTATAATGATTGAAGTGTCACTAAACTTAAGGCCTGTTTTCATTGCAGCATACTGGCTCATGGTCATCCGGAATTTATACAACAGATCAACACGAGCCCGGGTATATACTTTGATCCAATTGGTGAACTCAAAATTCGCGTAAGCCACTTAGATATAGTCACTCCCCTTGACATCTCATACATTGGTCCCCATTTAAAGAATATAAACTCAATAATAGGCACATTACGTCTGATTTGTAATCAAATTCAAATCGAAACATCCAACAAATTGGAATGTCATAATACTCTAGAACCATTAACAGTGAGATATCACGACATAGATTCAGAATATTCGTCTATCTCCCACTTAATTAACAAAAGGGCCCGACGGGGAGCCTAGATAGGAGCTATTGGTGGTTTATCCAAAACCATATTTGGTACTTTGAACGAGGACGACGCTATCAAGTATGATAACGCCATCCAAAATATTCAGGATAACGAAAAAAGACTGGGCTCAGTAATAAAAGAAAATATTTTAGTTACGTCCTCAATTTTGTCAAAATTTAATAATACATTACATTTAATGAAAATTAATGAGGCCAGCCTTAATCAAGCTATCGACAATTTCTCTTCGAAATTAAATAATTTTACAATAATCTCCAATGAGCAGAGTGTAAAAGCAAATATCAACTCGATTTTAAACAGTCTAGAAGCATCCATTCTTACTATATCATTTCAGTTAGAAGACATAACAAACGCTATCATGTTATGCAGTAAGAATGTCCTGCATCCGGCCGTGTTATCACCCACTGAGTTATACGAAGAAATTGTCGATAACTACAGACACTTACCTGTAGATTATAAGTTGCCTGTAAGTTTAGCGTTAAGTAACATTCATATTTTATTGAATGTATCTAGTATAGTATGTTATAGTTTAAACAACAAGATTGTTTTTGTTTTAAGAATACCTTTAGTATCGCCTAAGGAATACAACCTGTTTCATAACATAGCACTACCTACACCACATAACAATGTAAAACCGAACTCTTTTAGTTTTATAGTACCTACTAGTAAGTATACAGCGATGACCAAGGATAAATCTGAATACTGTAACCTTGATTCTCTAACGGAATGCACAGTGATAAGCTCACGCGAGTACATCTGTGACGTCATGACGGTGTTCCCATCGAGTGCTAACCCAAGTTGTGAAAGTGAATTCATGTCAAATGTGATAAGCGTTTTACCAGTGCAGTGTCAAACAAGGTACTTTCACGGACAGATAGACTTATGGAAACCGCTTCATAACAACAACTGGATTTATGTACAGTCCCAAAGTAATAAGCTCTATATTGAATGTCCTAATCAAAAAATAATCGATTTAAGTATCATTGGTACAGGAATGTTAACTGTCCCTATTAATTGTATCGCATATTGCAAGAGCACAAAATTAATACCTAGATTTAACAATTTCATTGTAAACGTTACAGTCACACAATCCGATTTCAACATAATTAACGATTCTTGCTGTACCATAGATAAGTTTATAAGAATATTGAGTAATGAACCTCCGTTAAAGTTACAAAATATTGACCTAGACGCATTCACATTAGAAACCAAATCAAAATTCGACTCAATGACTGACGAGACAGACAAAATTTTAAATCAACATCAAATCATAAAATATGAGACTCATTACTCAATCATAATCATAGTATTGCTTTGTATTGTCTTTGTATTTTGTATTTTTAAATTGTTCTTATTCATTAAATCGCACAGCCGTCTTACCCACTACTTTCCTAGATTCTCCCAAACCATTCCTGTCAGTTCACCTCCGGTTCAGACTCCAGACCCTGAATCAGTCACTCCCATTAGAATCAATAAACGCAAACCGGAACCTGAAGATGTCCCATCTCCTAATATTAGGAGAAATATTTGAATTACCAATCTGTTCCCCTAAACATCGAAACTTCAGCCCCGATGTTTAGTCCACCCCTGGGAGGTGTTACGGTTGGCGCCTGTACCCTTTCCGGCACACCACGCATTCCCTCCTTGCACACTCATCACTTTTCCGCCCTACTGACATCAGTCCCTTCCATATAGGCCCTGCAAAAACCGTAGATTTTTGAATACCGGTAAAAAAACGGTATCAGTATTTTTTTACCGGTAATACCGGTAAAACCGGTATTGGGTATATATTTTTTTATTTATATTGAAGTAGTGTTAAAAGGATAGTAAAACCGTAAAAGAAATAAGTATACTAGACATATCTAAGTATTTTGTATATATTCTTGTTTATATAACGATTAAAACGTTGAAAATTGAAACGTAAAATAAGTATTATAAAAATATCAACTGTTGAACCAAAAAATATACATATATATAGTTTTCTCGGTGAATAACAAAACAGTTTAAAATACTTATTCAAGTTGAATACATAGGGAAAAAGAATCTTCTCGGGCGGGACTCGAAACCGCAGTCTTTCCCTTTCAGGGGGAATGCCTGACCAATTCGGCTACTGAGACACGCCCGATATGATTCAAATTTCCCATCTTATACGTCTTTAAGGCGACGTGGCGTCATCTACCGATTTTCTTACGAACTATCGGAATCAATGAATGATGTTACAATCATTTTTAAACATTGATTTTTAATAACTCTTAAATCAATGATTAAATAAAAAGTAACCTTAGTATGTTAATTACAACACAGATAATAAATTTACACAAGTAATCAGCCTTTTTGACATTCTTAAACATTTCTTATTATAAAGCAGTCAGATGAAATATTAATTGTAGAAAATCTAGAAACATTTATAAAGAGACCAAACTATAATTAACAGTCAACACTTAACTTTAAAAAATCAGTCTTTTGTTTCTAAGTAAAAAAGCATTGTTAAGCTTCCTTAGCTTTTTCTTTTTCTTTGAAATGGCTTCTAAGGAAGCATAATGCATCCAAAGACCTATCACTGAGCGAGGTTCGTACTCTGGTGCATAATATTCCCGCAGCTGAAAAAACTCTTTCAGCTTCTACTGACGTTGGAGCAATTGTTAATAAAACATTGTATATTTGAGAAAGATATTTGCCTTTTAAACCACCATTATCAAATAAAGCCATTTCAATTTGCACGATTCGTTGCTGCTCATTTGTCGTTTCAGGTACATTTGAAGTACCTCTCGCCGATGTCATGTCCTTAACCACTGTCTCCATCTGTTCTTTTAAATTAAGCTCGGTCGTATTATCGATTATGGCGATGAGCGATAGATAAATGTTGCCCTGTGGAAATAGTACCTACCTACAAATACCAACAATTTAATATCAACTTAAGTAATTCGATTTATTTACTAAGTTATTATATTGTATATTTATACTCGTATATTGTTATAATATTTGTATTTCTATTGATATTGTTAAATAGGTTATACAATGTATTTATTAATGATTTTAACGTTAAATGAATTGTTAAAATTCATGTGATTTGTGAATATTCTTTAATAACATTCCGGTGAAAAATACCGGTAAAATACCGGTTTTCAATTTTTAATACCGGTAAATTTCGGTGGGCCAAAATCGGCGGTTTACCGGTATTTCGGTAAACCGGTTAACCGGTATTGCAGGCCCTACTTCCATATGCAGCCAGTCTCATTCCGACCTCTACGCTAGACGGCTGTCTCAACCAAACCCCTGATTTTTATTTTTTAAAAAAGCCTTTGACTCGAGACTCATAACAGTTCGTCGTCGACAGGGCAGTTAAATACCTAAAGTTAACGAGATTAACAACTTTTTTCGTGCGGGAATCCCCTCGGATACCCCCCTGCCGGAGCCGGAAGGGGAGGTTATGGCGGACTCGAACCGACTTTTTAGTCGGTTCGAGTCCGACTGTCGTGGTGCTAGTTTTTATGAAGTATTTATATAAATTTACACTGTACCTTCTTTTTTTCGTGCGGAAATCCCCTCGAATACCTCCCCTGCCGGAGCCGGAAGGGGAGGTTATGTCGGACTCGAACCGACTTTTTAGTCGGTTCGAGTTCGACTGTGGGCACGCCGACTGTGGGTCGTGGTGCTAGTTTTTATGAAGTATTTATATAAATTTACACTGTACCTTCTTTTTTTCGTGCGGAAATCCCCTCGAATACCTCCCCTGCCGGAGCCGGAAGGGGAGGTTATGTCGGACTCGAACCGACTTTTTAGTCGGTTCGAGTCCGACTGTGGGCACGCCGACTATGGGTCGTAGTGCTAGGCCTGAGGTGAGGTTGTCATCGAAATATCCCGCGCACCCCGGCTGACCCAAGGCCAGTAATTCTCCTGGGTCTGCTGGGGTGCGAGAGATATGCTTTCGGCAATCTCACCTCCGGCAACCAAGGACCCAAGACGGCGTGCGTTTTAGTCGGTTTGAGTCCGACATAACCGCCTCCACCGGCTCCGTGGGGGTGGTATCCACGAGGATTTTGCGCACGATAAAAAAAGGCCAATAATTAAACTAACCTACCTAAATATTAAAATTATTTAATATTTAATATTCTATCCTAAACTAAAACTAAATTTATATTTATTTACACACACACAAATTATATACAATGTACGAATATTGTAGGTACTAGGTACCCCTGTACTGATATAGATAAAATATGAATTATAGAAAATCGTAAGTAGCATCTTCAGTAGTAATACTGATATTCTTATACTATGGCGCTATGAGCGTAATATTTAGGTATGATAATTTTTTAAATTACCAATCGGAGTTAGAAATTTAGTTTATGGCTTTGCACGACTTCTTTAGCTTGCGTTGTTTATTGCCCATATTGAATGACTTGCAACAATTTATTATAAATACGTAAAACCGATTGATTGGTGCACGAAACTGTCGCGCAAAAACTGACACAGGTCCTACTTCGGTAAGCGCCTGCGCGCGACTGGCGCAACTTTTTGGGCCTCAGCGGCGCGAGCACTCGCGAATTTAGTAGGTATTTAAATATAACTTTAAAAATTATTTCATAATATAGTCAAAATCTGCGAAAATGTCTAGACATATGTAGTGGCTTTAGTTTAGTACAAAAATTTTATAGAAAGCATAAGTAATTTAGTCATAATATTAAAAAAAAAATAACGAAAAGGGGTAACTTTGGGATTTTTTTCTATCGAGTGAAGTTCATCAGATCTGGTAACTGAATGCGAATTTGACTAGACTGGATCCTTAACTAATACATATCTTTTTTTCGAAATTTAAAACGCTTTTTCCTATGATTCAAATGCTTTTAAAAAACTCAAAATGCGGCCTACCTGGCCTTAAGGTTAGAAAGTGAAGGTTTAATAAGAGGACCAGCCAGATATAGGATCCCCGTGTAGTGCACAGTGGGACTCCGTCATGTCTTTCTAAGTGCTAAACGGTTTAATACCGAATATCGATCGATTTGTAGGTTTTTAGTTAGGTATATAGATATACCCTCGCCGTACTTTGTTTCTGTGAAAATTTCCCCTAAAGGAAGGAGGCGTTCTGAAAAGTAGGTAAGATAAATACCTTCTTGTACATTGACTTAGGCAATCTTTAGAAGTGTTCTTGGAAGGTCTGTATTTTATATCTGTATTTTATAGGTCTGTATTTGGAAAGCATCTCAAGTATTCGCTCCATCGAAACAATGTTTACTTGATATTTTCTGATTCGTGTTTCGGACAGAAAATCGTTATGATGGATATTAATTACGTAAGAAATAGAGTGCTATTCATAGCTAAATGAAAGTTTACTTAAAGTGTTCATGTGGACAGCTTAAGATCTAAGTATATGTACTTATAATCCCCTGAGGTTGAGTCTAACAGAATGAATATAGGTAACGTTACCTCTGTCAACAAACCTAATCATAACCTTCCTTTGACTTTGCCGTAGTCGGGTAAAAGCAGTGGTAGGTTTAGTGTGTACAAGGTCGACCTATCATTCCATTCTCCATGGTGTTGATAGAATAGTAACAATGGCCAGAAAGTGAGGCTGGTTTAGGCCCCGAAAATCTGGTGGTACGGGGTACCCCATACACCCGCTAAATGCATTCACTAAGTTCTTGGATTATTTACAATTTCAACTATTTCGAGGTGAAATTAGGGAGAAAACCCCCTAATTTCACCCCTAAAGGTTTAAAATGGAATTTTTTCCCGTGAGTAGCTGTTTCTTTTTACGTTTTTTTACGTTTAAATTTGATTACGATTTACATCGGTTCGTAGAAGCTCATCATCCCTCGAAACGTTTCAGTCTTACTATTAAGGGACCGAACTATAACATTTTCCGCAAGGTGTCTGCCATCTGACCTTTACAACCCACTGGCGATAATGACGATATCGAAGTTCTGTACTTACTTTTTAGGGCTCCAAGTCTCAAACTACACGTAACAACAGCTACAGATAATGTTCGTATGGCAACTGGGACTGACTTCGGATCGTTGTTCCAGGAAGGCCTTCTCATTATTCCAACTAAACTTTTCAGGTGTTTGCCTGATTCATAATACGTTCTTAAAGTCGTTTTTTCAAATGAATGTTTTAGTAAATATGTATTCTTATTGTTAGTTAAACTAAAATGCTTTTTCTTCATTGTTATATATCAAACCGCTCTTCAATGTATATCTTAATCTCTAGCGCAAATAATTTAGTGTATAGGTATTGTATAGATACTTATATTTAGCTGTTCCCCACCATTTCGTCTACGCTTTTAGGGCTTCGTCAGTTTTCTTTATATCGTAGGTACTAGAATATAAAAAGAGTGTTTAACAAAGAAATGATCGACTATGAGGTTTCCTTTTCGGCTTAACAATACCTATTCATTGAAATAAAACGACTTTTAACGGATTTGGTATTCCAATTTTGAAAGTTACTTAAATGGCGAACTTTCCATACAAACGTTTATCACCTATTTTACCCTCTTAGTAGTTATTTTTTTTAAAAGCCTGATACACGTGTTCATTTATTTCTTAAAAGACACAGGTTTATGAACTTTACTACGTCTTGCACTGAAAATGACGAACTTTCATACAAACTTCCATCTCTTATTTTACCCCTTTTAAAGAATTTCCAAAAATCCTTTCTTAGTGGATGCTTCAAATTAAATCTTAAAACGCATGTAGGTACTGTCAAAATTTCAAGCTTGTAGGTCCAGCTGTTTAGGCTCTGCGTTGATGACTCAGTCAATCAGTCAGTCAGGACAAGTAATTTTATATGTATAGATTTTTACTTTTAACCGACGTTTCGGCCACTTTTCAATAGCCATGGTCACGGGGTGACTATTTTTTTAGTTGCCCTGCGACCATGGGCTAATACTTTCTATGCAGATTAGTTGAGCTTGTGGGAATTTATAGTAAACCTGCACCTGATCTAAATACTTACTTCTATGAGAAAAAATTATTTATTTAAATGTCAAATACATGGTACAAAAATAAATACACGGAGTGCTTCCGTGGTTATGTCGTATCAAATAACCCGCCCCGTATAGTATGAGAAATGGATTTTTATCTATAGTATACTGATACTTGATCGGTATTTTTGATAGATATTTCGTGGGTAAACTCTGGAAAGACCTACGTGTTAAGTTCGGAAAATATATTTGGGGGTTTGAGTTTCATGGGTATACAATGGAGGCACTCAAATATTTTAGCTCTAACGATGTCTCGTCATTTGAATACTTACAACAGTTATTTCTCTGTTTATTTTGACTTTGCAGGCGGATCAACTTTCCATTTTTTATTCTGAACATTTCGGGGCGGTTTATTATTACGTAAGCAAACTTTTAATGATTTTTAGATTCACAGCCTCCACTGTATAGCTATTAGAATATTGTAAAGAGAAAATGGAAGCCTTAAGTGATAAAATGTACTTTCCATACGCGTAATGGATTATGTAGCTATGGTTATTTGCATCTATATAAATAAAAATCAAACTGTCAAAAAAGTTTGACCGTGCTTCACTTGAGAACGGGTCGCCAATTTGGCAGATTTCTTTTTTGTAATTGACAGGACACAGACGGTTTGGTAAAAAAAATGGATCTAAAAGGTAGTGTTAGTGTGGGTGTATGTCGAAGTTCAACTCTCCTAGAAGCCGGTATACCATTGATGCTGACGGTTTTAGTTCACGAAAGAACTGCGGATCTCGCCTTTAAAACAAAAGAATTAGTTTTTTTAAAGCATCATTAATTTACTCTTCGTGCTTCCATTGCTGTTCCTTATACGATTTTGGGGAATATTCTCTTTTTTTTTTATAGAGAATATTAGAACCGAAGTTACTAATATTCCCTCTAATTATTAGTTGGAGGGGTCCAACTAAGCTAAATTGCCTGTGCTAGGAGTGGTTTCACGTCGGTAGTGTAATGGCCAGGATCGATCCCGGGACCTCTCGATCATAAGGCCGACTCCTTAACCACTAAGCTACCGACGCTTGCTTGGTTACCGGTGGAGTAGAATAAAACCACCCCATCTCTTGTGGGTGTCGTAAAAGGCGACTAAGGGATAGGGTTGTTCCCCATCTGGCAGTAAATATCTAGTAGGCTGTCCCTAGACGATGTGCCAGCTAGACGGCAATAGGCTGGCCCCTTATTACGTGGGACCGAAAATCATAATTGGCGAAACGAGGGTGGTAATACACCTCTGCCTACCCCTTCGGGGATTCACAGACGTGAGTATATCCTCTGTGAGAGCAATTTTGAGCGCACGCTAATTTCCCTTCAATGCATGCTTGCTTGAATCTTTCCCCTGGTCTTCTATACACTTT
Organism: Eilema sororculum; assembly: GCA_914829495.1. NCBI lineage: Eukaryota > Metazoa > Arthropoda > Insecta > Lepidoptera > Erebidae > Eilema > Eilema sororculum. The sequence continues at coordinate 7,283,174 of OU618543.1, forward strand.
GTGTTTTCCATCGTACTTGTAGAGCATACATTTAGACCAATAATTTGTACACAATGTATTTCATTTGGCGAGCATTCTTAGTTTACGATTTTTTTAGGATTCTTGCTCTCGAGTAATAAAACACGTATCACCTTATAGGTACCTTGGGAGGATACTTTTGGATCGATCTTTTTAAATTATTTTTTTAGCAAACTTGGTACTTAATTTTGTACTAAATAATCAGAGAACCATGTCAAAATATCCGTTCGCAACATCAGCTGTGTAGAACAGTTGTTGCAAATGGACACATCGCGTGTTTCATATTTAAATTAAAACATTATTACACAGTGCCTTCTAACCGATATTTACTGAAAATTATAATAAAATGAAATAAAACCACTTTTTACGGATTCTATCGCGATATATTTGTTATTATTACTTTTTAACCCGACGTTTCGGCTGCTTTGCAGCAGTCATTTTCGCGGTGTGACTCCGTAAATCCGTAAAAAGTGGTTTTATTTCAATGAGTTACATTCGCGTAAACTTCAGAAAATATTATAATAAAATGTTTAATAACTATTGTTGTATAAAAGAAACACGAGTGCACAAAAATTTGTTGTGTTGTATGCCGCGGACGCTGTCAAACAAACATCTTTGGTACATGGAGCCATAAAAACCTACCAACATTTCCAACACTCAACGTAATTTTTCTCGAAACTGCCTTTATTGACTTATTGCCAACTCGAATATAGTAGGTACGTATGTCTCTCCCTACGATTTAATTAAAACAATCGTAAACGATGAGTTGTTTAATTAGATTTATTCCAAGTAATTATTCCCAGCAGGGTACGGACAATAAAAAGAGACTACTAACTTCACATTTTATTTACCTTATAAATTTTACAGTTACAGTACCTATTGTACAGTCAGCCTCAGATTGATCTTTATGAACAAACATACATACTTACATATAATCACGACTTTATCCCCGGAGGGTTAGGCCATAGTTAGGCAGAGGTGAATTAACACCCAGATTTCACCAATAATCGTAGTCGGTCCCATGTAATAGGGGGTGAGCCTATTGCCATAATATGCCGGCCACTATTGTTGTCTCGAACCTATATCTGAAGCTGAGTCTGGGCTGTACATATCTGTCTGATGTTAAACGGCCCTATCCCTTAGTCGCTTTGTACAACACCGCATGGGAAGAGATGGGGTGGCCCAAATTCTCTACCAGAAACCACTTGATGAAAAAAGTTCTCAGAATTATCTTAATGCCTTGTATTTGACGAATTGTTATTTTTTTCCGTGCGGAAATCCCCACGGATACCCCCCTGCCGGAGCCGGAAGGGTAGGTTATGTCGGACTCGAACCGACTAAAATCGCACGCCGACTGTTGGTTGTGGTGCTAGGCCGGACATATCCTTCGCACCCCGGCTGACCCAGGGCCATCCCTTACGGTTTGGCCCTCCTCGGGTGACGAATTGTTCTGATATTTGGTACATACTTTTAATTCGGAATTTCGGACTACACAATTTAAATCAATAAAACTTTGATTTGCTCTTAATACCTTGTTTTTAAGATCATTTTGAGAATTGGTAGTCAAGATATTTCTAACGCTGACTGTACCCGAGTGTTCCTCGTGAGACTTCAATGGCTGTAACGTTTAAAATTCCGTCACATCACATTCCTGTTTGTTTTCTCCAAGTGGGTGTAACTTACGTAGTAAGGACGGCACGTGGAATGTCTCATAACGTTGGGTCATGTGTGAGAACGACTAAGGTCTTTTAATGTAGTATTTTTAGGATTGCGTAATCAATTGTACAAACGCCTCAAAATTTCTCTTACAATTTATTCCACTCTTGGGCGACCATTACACGCTCATGCAAGCGTCATTCATGCCATCAGTTATGAATTACTTTTGAATAATGGTTATGATCAAAATACTTCATGCAACCGTCAGTCACCGCATTAGATGCTGCACGACCGTGACTGTGGTTGAACTGCCAGCAAAACCTACAATAAATAGGCAATAAATAAGCAAAAATTATTTATCCCTTTTAACTTTAGTAAATAATGGTGCTGGTGCTGTGGCACAAATTAAATATGGAATGAAACTTGCCACGACACGAAGTAATTCCATATTTTCATGACAGTACCTACTATAAATTGTCCATGTTTGCTTCATGTTTCTTGCAAGACCGAATTTTCGGACATACTTACGTTTAATGGTAGCTGCTAGGTATTAAATCAAAGGGCAATAAATAAATGCATACTTATATATACTTATGTAGGTACAGTTAGCATCAGAAAGACGACGTACAAAGTATTCAAAATGATCTATTTGCGTTTTTCTACCCCCTTCAAGTTGACTGATTGGTCTGGGCCTCGATTCTACTAAATCAAAACTATTGTCAAACCACAGAGATTGCAAAAAGCGGCATTACATTATAGACTTTAAACCGATGCATTTAAAGATAAATATTAAACAACTGTTAGCAGAGTGAATAAAAGAGTGTAATGAAACTTTTGTTATTTAATTTTGGACCTTAGTGTATAGAAATAAAGTCTAAACTTTAATGCCACTTTTTGCAATCTCTGTGGTTTGACAATAGTTTTGCTTTAGTAGAATCGAGGCCCTGATATTTGGTACACACCTTTAGTTTGGACAATAATACTTACCATTTAAATCAATAAAATAGTTTGACGGAAGTTTTAAGATCATTTTGAGACTTCGTCGTCAAGATATTTACAACGCTGACTGTACCTACTTAGCAACAAATTCTCTGGCTGTCTAAGGGAGCCTCGCTACGCATCCAAGTCGCTCCTGACTTATTTATGAAGCCTATTGTCTGGCTTTGAACATTCGAGAACGTTTATTTAGCCCATTGGTTTACGGGGCATTTCCTTACTGTTATGTAATATTGTTTTCTGGTTTAATATGATAAGTAGTCAAAGGCGGAATCTGTTGTAGCTATAAAGTTGAACGTGCCCTTTGTTCGCCAAGATGGCGCAGTCTTCAAGATATCGTGACGAGGTTTGTCCTTGGGCATGATATTGCTTTTTATTGGTTTAACTTGATGAAATGTTGTACCATTGTGTACTTCGTTTTGGTGGTTTCGTTTGGAATAAACTGATAATGTTGTGACAGTCTGTTCCGGTTTTGGCGCCAAATTCTTTATTGTACGAACTTTTGTAACAACAAAGGTTTAGAAAAGTTTTACGTTAGTTATTTTTAACTATGCTAAGTAAGTATTTGTTATTATATCATCACGCTTATTGGTTCTGAAGGGATAATCAGAAGTGTATGAACACATTCATTTTGCAAACTTTTAATCATCAAAAGGTGGCTGGGACAGACTGGATGGGGAAGATGGAGGATTGGATGAAATGGCATACACTTGGAGAAGCCTATGTCCAGCAGTGGACTGCGGTGGGCTTAATGATCGAATCAACATCAGTGTTGAATCTTTCTCTCTTTCTGAAGCTTCCCGGGGTCCACTTATCCGCATTTTCCCAGTGTCTTTTTTATTACATCTTACCATAGATACTTCTACTTATGATAGACTCCGTTCAGAGTTCGTGCTCTCACAAAAACATTTTATAAGAATTAATCTGTCAGAGGATTTTTTCCGTGCCAGGAATCGATCCCGAACTCTGTCCGAGATAAACGCGGAGTGCTTTGTCGCGAATAGTTTTCTCGCTCTGTTATCAGTGTAGTATGAATTGGCTGATATATAATACTCATTATCAGCCAATTCATACGACATTAGATCGGGCCTAGGTATTCATTAAATTCAAGGCTCTAAACGAGTCCGGAAATTCCTTGAAAAGCTCGCTTGTTTTAATGCATTATATAACGTGACACTGCAAACATAATAATTGGCGAACAGTGAATATTAATACAACCTCTGGCTACCCCCTAGGGGAAGCACAGGCGGCGTATATATAATTAAGTTTCCGCTGGAGTGTAGAGAAAGGAAATTCAGTACATGTCAGGAAATATTTCATGTTCAAAGGAGTAGATAATTTTATACTTATTATGTTTTAATGCGCTCTGGTGAGTTAGTAACGCTGTTTATTATTTATGTTGTACTTGTATACCTATTTAATTGCACGGTGTTAGGTAATGTCATAAAGTCATAACATCCCAGCCAAACTTAAGTTTTATACAACTAAAGTAACAAATAAACGTAGGTATGGTAGGTACACATTGTGACTGTTTTAGCCGCCTGTCACCTTAGAAAAAGCAGTCTGGACCCATTCCAAATTGCGAATTTGAGAAAACTTAACGACTATTGCAAACGGAGCCATAGCTCATTCACAGCACGTCCGTTTAATTTTTTTGCCTGGTATGTCGGCTTTTCCTTGAGTGACTGCAGTTAGATCACCCAAATCACAGAGGGAAGCCTAAGTTAGAGTCTCGTCTGTTGTTTAGCCGGTGTACAGACTTACAGGTGAGGATGGTTAGACCTTCAAGGACCCCTTCAAGACCCTTTTTTTCTGTGCGGAAATCCCCTCGGATACCTCCTCTGCCGGAGTCGGAGGGGGAGGTTATGTCGGACTCGAACCGACTAAAACTGCACGCCGACTGAGGGTCGTGGTGCTAGACCGGAGGTGTGGCTGTCTTCGACATATCCCTCGCACCCCGGCTGACCCAGAGCCGTCCCTTACGGTCTGGCCCTCCTCGGGTCGGGAGGGATGACGACGTTGTCTCCAACTCGCCCCCGGTGTGGGAGGCGCGCTAGAGTGGAAGTGTCCCACACACAGAGGAGCTATGTGTGGGACACTTTATGGGGGCTATCTAGTATACTAGATATATTAGAGGAGGCAAATTCTGAAGAGGTTACGTCATCTGTGGGCCTTTTTTTTTTTTTTTTTTTTTTATCGTGCGAAAAATCCCCACGGATACCACCCCCACGGAGCCGGTGAAGGTGGTTATGTCGGACTCGAACCGACTAAAACGCACGCCGTCTTGGGTCCTTGGTTGCTGGAGGTGAGATTGCCAAAAGCATATCTCTCGCACCCCGGCAGACCCAGGACCATCTCCTTCGAGATGGCCCCCTTCGGGTTGTGGGGACCACAGTGTCCCCATCTTGCCCCGGTTACGGGGAGGCGCTTTTTGCGCCGCCGCCGCGGCCTGCTTCTGCTAGGGTGACAGGCGGCTCCACCGGTCACCCCCAGGCCAGCGCTCATGGAGGACGGAGGTCGTTCTGCGACGTCCGACGTCCGGTTCGCCTTCGCTCTGCGCGGGCTTCCCGGGCCCGGAGTCTGGTCCGGACCCGACCGGCCGCCTCCTTCTCGAGCATTACTTGCTCGCAGAAGGAGGCAGCCGCACCCCAAGCGTTCGCGCATCTTACCATCGCTGTGAGCAACGTGGTGAGTGTGAGGACTCCCACCCCCAGAGCCGCCACTAGGACCCGCCTCGGCGTGTCCCACGCCGGGCACTCGGTCAGCGTGTGCAGCTCTGTGTCCTCGCTCGCATCACAGTGATGGCACTCGGACGTTGGCTCCTTCCGGATCCGACACAGGTAACTCCCGAAACACCCGTGTCCGGTAATCACCTGCGTCAGCCGGTACGAGAGGCTGCCGTGTGGCCTCTCTAGCCACTCCTCCATGATGGGTCTTACCGCCGCTATTACGGCGTGCCCTGCGCTTGGTCGCCCAAGTCGTAGCTCCCATTCCGCTACCATGTCCCTGTGGAGCTGAGACCTCACGGCCCGAATTTCTTCGGGCTCGGGTTCCCGTCCCTGCTCCTGCGCCTCCTTACGATACCGATATAGCATCGAAAGGGCTCTCGCATCCAGGTTCCACGGTAGGGATCCGGCAAGGAGACTCGCCGCCTCGAAGGATATCGTGCGGTACCCCCTAATGGCCCTGCTGGCCATTGCACGCTGCGGTCCACGCAGCAGACGCGCATTGTGGACTGTCAGGGTGTCCGCCCATATTGGGCACCCATATAGGGCCATGGACCGCACGACTCCCGCGTAGAGTCTCCTGCAGGAGTCATCCGGCCCCCTCATGTTGGGCAGCAGCCGCCCCAAAGCGGCAGCTGTGTCCTACATCTGTGGGCCTTCGGTTGCCGCGAAGTTGAGATTGCTGGACATCTCTCGCACTCTGGTCGATCCAGGGCCATCTCTTTCCAGCTGGCTGTCTCCAGGTACGGGGACCACGGGGTACCCATCTAGCCCACTACGCCGCAACCGCCGCGGCCTGCTTTTGCTGAGTAACAGGCAGCTCCATCTGTCACACCTAGGCCTGCGCTCATGGGGGACGGAGGTTGTTCACGACCCCTCACGCTCGAGTTACCCCGCTCGTCGACAACCCTTCCAACCCTGAGCAGACCGACTGGAAGAGAGAATGGCTTATGCCTCAAGAATGCTGTAGGACCCTTTTATACCTTCGCTATCTAAGTAGTTATACTACATTGAACGTGGCAAGGGAACGAGGTAAAAGTAAAGAAAGAAGGGTACATAGGGTTACAGCAAAATCACAAGTCATACAAAAAGTGTATGAGATGTGGGAGAGTTTGCGGTAATTCCCCGTCGTTTTGTTTTGAGAAAACGAGCTCGTGTAATAGAATAACATGTGTCGATAATTTGCACACATAATTTCCGTTCATGCAAATAGTGTCAATAGCACAATTTTATTCTGTTTATCTACAATAATGTAATGCAATCTCACATTACATCAGGCCATGTCTGTCTTTGTTGCGTCATCCCGCATAAAATTGTAAAGTAAGAACTTATTGACTAATATTATAAACCCGTGTATGTCTGTCTGTTTACCTTTTTACGGGTATAGAATGAAATTATGATAGGAATAGATTTTTAGAAAGAAAAATTATATAGAAAGAAAATGTAACCAGTCAAACAATTTTGCATAGGGATTGCTGAGGTAGAATTTTTATTTGTTTATTGTAGAACTAGCTTTTGGTCGCGGCTCCGCCCGCGTGGATGTCGGTTATCGCGACAAAACATAGACTATGTCCTTTCTCAAGGTATAATCTACCCCTATGCCAAATTTCATCAATATCCGTTCTGTGGTTTCGGCGTTTTATTTGGGGAAAATTAACTTTCTTGGGAAGTATGGGATGGAATTTTCGGAGTCTAGGCCTACTCCATTGCAGTTCCGTATAAGTCAATGATTGCAGTGATAACCAGGGTTGGCACACGAATTAAGAGCAATATCTCCTGCTCCTTGAGATTTGGTTTATAAGTGTTTTTTATGAGAGCTACTGCCGCTTGCCCTCCCAACCTCAAGACCGTTCATCAGTAGGTGCATCGGCATGTAGGTAAGTTTAGCGTGCCCTCAAAGGGCCTTGGTGGGATCCGCTACAATATACCTAATAGAGGACACTGCTATGGTATTCTACGCGGGTGCTACCGCGGGCACTAGCTAGATTATTACTTGAATATGCGTAAACGGCTCAATGGTTTTGATTAACATTTCGTACACAAAAAGGTAGATACTTTTTTCTATAAAAAATATCACGTGGCACGTCAATACGAATTCTCCTCGCCTGATGGTAAGCTGAAGGCAAAGTCGCAGGCAAGAGGGTCACCGTTACAGGCATCAATAATGTTGCAATTGTGGTCCATCGGCTGCAGAGGTGTACCGCAGTCCCCCTGCGACCTCCTGCGTCCATTACCATATTAAGGGCATGTTATGAGATTTTTTATTTAGAATTTTTTTACCATCAAGCGGTATACCTACGAGTGACGGACAAGGCTCTGGGGGCAGTCTTTCCTATAGGTATTGGGTGGTCAGACGGCAGGCGCTCCTATAAAAGCCATATACTTAAATTAAATAAGAAGGAGTAAGAGGACCCCAGGCCCGGAGGTGAAAGTAGAATTCAGCCGGGAAAAACACTAAGGTTGTGATGATAATAATTTTCTTTTCCGAAGTTCCTGTGGAAAATTGTATCTTTAGAAGTGAAGTCAAGTCTCCAGAAACCTGATGTCACACCCAAGTTTTAGGGATAGCTGACGTCTTTTTTTTCGTGCGGAAATCCCCTCGGATACCTTCCCCGCTGGAGTCGGAAGGGGAGGTTATGTCGGACTCGAACCGACTAAAACCGCACGCCGACTGTGGGTCGTGTTGCTAGGCCGGCTGACCCAGGGCCATCCCTTAGGGTCTGACCCTCCTCGCGAGGGGGGACAACAGTGTCCCCGACTCGCCTCCGGAATGGGGAGGCGCGCTTTTCAGTGTGCCGCCGCCGTGGTCTGCTTCTGGTGCGGTTACAGGCGGCTCCACCCTTCACCCCCAGGCCCACGCTCATGGGCGACGGAGGTCAGTCCGTGCCCTCTGACGCCCGAGTTGCCTGCGCGCACGGTCGGCGCGGGCGCGGGATAGCTGACGTCAACCAGTAGAATGTAGGATTAAGAAAGACAATTTTCTGAGGTAAAAGATCAGTACTCAGGGTGTCTGTGGTCTTTGAGGTCAAGACCACAGACAACCTGTACACATTCTGATCAAGGACGAGGCACTGGCACAGGCTTTCCTCATAGATTTGGAGTTAGCCAGCAGTCAGCGCCCGAAAAAACTAAGAAATTAGTTATTTCAGGAGGTGAAAGAATGGTTCCAATTCCAAAGTAAGAAAATAAAGTGCAACTTATATTGCAACCAGGATAACCTCAAGGATGAGACGAATGATTAGGTGTCTTATTTATTGGTCAAGACAATAAACTATTTTATTTAATATTTAACCAGCTGTACTCGCGACTCTGCCCGCGTGGATTTAGATCTAGCTTTTAATTTTTCGCCGCTGAACCCTATATGCATTAACTTTTTCTAAAATTGAAGTCTATTATTAGATATATTTTTGGCCTAAGATAGGCCTTATAATATTAGTTATCATTCACTGAAAAGTATCTCAGCCCAAAGCTGTGATTTTGTTACGATAAACAGACACAATTTTTTTCATTTCTAATAGATTATAAGACACAGCTAACGGCGACCGCCTAGTCAGCAAACCGCGTACCTACATCGCAAGCTCGTACACATTACATATTACTATAATATACACCTTATAACCAGTATTCAATTAGTTGTGCCACAGCACAGTTCAGTTATAATACTCAGAGTAGAGCCTATATACTCAAAAATGTTGAAACTATTCTTTTGTGGCCTACTCTTACCAATTACAACTAGTTACGCGTTTACATCTGATTACGAATATCGCTCAGAAGCTGACGCTTGGTTCAAACAACACAAATTCGCTGCTACCTGGCAACAAGCTTTCTTCCAATGTCAATATGAAGGTGCACAGCTTGCGTCTCCAACAACCGAAGCAATGTACATGACAATAAGATCGATCCATGACGTACAGAGACATTATATTGGCACACACTCCATGTTCTCTCCCGGACAATTCGTATCCATAGAAGGCGTCCCACTAGTCAACATGCCAGTCATGAATATGGTACAAGTGTTGAACAAAGAAGATGGAGAATGTCTAATCATGAATGGTGATTATATAAGCGCCGAATCCTGTACCAAACGACTCCCATATATATGCTACAGAAGAAATATACCAGGTCAGAACAATACGGAATGTGGAACTTTTGATAAGGATTATGAATTTGAATCAACTACGGGCAGTTGTTACAAAGTTCACGATGATCTACGAACCTGGTCTGAAGCTAATTCCATGTGTGTATCTGAAGGAGGTCACTTAGTTATACTGAACAATGAAAAAGAGGCTGACGTAGTTTTGAATATGGTTGCAGACAGCATATCTAATTCAACGGAATTCAGCGGGGCGTTCATAGGTCTCCGGGATTGGAACGAAAGCGGTACCTGGTTAAGCATTCACGCTGAACCAGTACAACAACTGTATAACAATTGGTACGAACACCCGAAGAATGAAATATTTGAATCAATTGACCAGCATTGTGGAGCTATATTCCATGGAGGGGAGATAGGCAAAGTGCCATGTGACTTAACATCTATATTCGTCTGTGAAAAGGACCCTAAGAATGTTAGATTCAATTTAGGCAATGAAGAACAAGAAATTTATTAGTCTAATGTTAAATTTAACTGTATCTATTGTGATGTAATTAAATAAATAAAGATTTTTTATACAGATGTCTTATTTTCTGCTCACTGTATTAAAGGTTTCATAAGTTTGGAACCATAGAAATCTTTGAGAGTTTTTCTATCTACTGGTAGGTATACCTACTTGAGTCATCTTCCCTTAATCTCTTTCACATTTTTTGTCTTTTGACAATAGCCTTAAGCTCAAAGAATGGAAAATGCGAATGATATTGAAGAATATGATTGTGAGGAATTGTTCCGTGAACTATACAGGAACAATCAAAGAAAAATCGTACATATCAATTCGATCGCATTGCAAAAATCACGTCAATACGTACTAAGTACATATTTTGTTTTATTACGTATGCATTATGCCTTGCCTGCAAAACTCATACCTAAGATCAGTCTTGGCCGGAGAAGTTAGTGCTAATTTCTTCCTCAATATAACGTGGGGTATTGTGCGGTGCGACGGGCGCCGGCCTGCTTCTCAGAGTTTGGAGGGTCAGACGGCAGTCGTTCCTGCAAAAGCCAAAATGATAACGCGTAAAACAGCGACCCCACGCTCTAAAGTGCACGCTTTAGATGTAACCAGGCACTCTACTAAAGCAAAACCACTGTCGTACCCCAGCCATTGCAAGAAATGACATTAAATTTTAAACTTTATTTCTTTCCACGTAAAGTTCAAAATTAAATGCGTTTCAATGCACTTTTTCATGTGCAAAAATTATTTAATTTTGGACTTAAACCGCGTCGATTTAAAGTCTAAAATATAATGTCATTTCTTGCAGTAGCTGTGCTACGACAGCATTATTACTTTAGTAGAATCAAGGCCCGGGACGCGTGATGATAATAAGAAGCTAGATACCTATTGGTATCATTCGATTTAATACGAACGTTGCTGATTTAGCACCGAGCAGTAACATTCAGTGCTTATGAATAAACAAATATCTGGGACAAATTACACATCGCTGCGCTACATTCAAAATAAGCATAAATATTCAGCTTGTAAAATAAATAGGTATGTTCAAGAACGCGGATAAACATAAAATAGACTTACATTTTTGTTGCAAACACATACGTATGTATGTTTAATATGTATGTATAATGTTGTGTCGTCACACATATATAACACATAAAAATACCCAGGACATAAGTATTCATGGATACAAATATTTGCACTGGACGGTAGTAACCGATTAACCGAGAATAACGACATATATATACTTCTTATTCTTATAATTAAGAGAAGGTCCACCAATTCAGCAATTGTTTTTTCGTATGTCCCTTAACCTATCAAAGACCAACCGGTGCCCGGGCACCGCGAGTCTATTGTTTATCTGTTGTTCTATTTGTTGCGTGGCTTTTTTTTTTTTTTTCGTGCGGATATCCCCTCGGATACCCCCCCTGCCGGAGCCGGAAGGGGAGGTTATGTCGGACTCGAACCGACTAAAACCGCACGGTGAGGTCTTGGTGCTAGGCCGGAGGTTAGGTTGTCAAAGACATATCCCTCGCACCCCGGCTGACCCAGGGCCATCCCTTACGGTCTGGCCCTCCTCAGGAGGGGGGACAACGGTGTCCCCAACTCGCCCCCGGAATGGGGAGGCGCACTATTCAGCGCGCCGCCGCCGTGGCCTGCTTCTGCTAGGGTGACAGGCGGCTCCACCCGTCACCCCCAGTTTGTTGCGTGACTTGACAGGTAAAGCCCACGGAAGGTTTTTAATGTTGCTACGGGTTATAGGAACGGGAATAGGATTCCATGCTTATTCATCTTTGCGCTAATCCCAGTCGCATCCGAAGTTTTCAGTTTGGAGTCTGGGGTCCGCTTTATCAGTCTGATTGAGGATTTGGCTGACCGCCGTGAAGCTTACTTTTTCCCATAGTATTCTGGCCTACACATTCGGCCGACTTTTCCACTACTGTTCCTACTCCGTGTAATGTCGGCCGCGGGCCAGAGGCGAGTTTCCCCCTAAGCCTGCAATCTGACCTCCACAACCTAAACGCGATCTCGAAGCATTGCAGTTAAACCAGTTGTTGATCTTTTGAGGGCTCCAACTATCCGTAACGACTGCCATAGATGTTGGTATGGGAATCGAGACCGCCGGCTTAACGTGCTCTCCGAGGCACGACCAGACCAGTGCAAATACCCATATTCATGCAAGCAAATATTTGCACTGAACGGGGATCGAACCGGCGCTTCCTGCGTATCGGCTACGTTCATGCTGCTGTCTTTTTTATAGAATTCCACGCTAGTTATTAATATTAGGAAAGAGTTCTTTAGAAGGATATTACTGTGGGTGGATTATTCAACAAAGTATTTATCAATCATAAAACGTATGCAATAAAATTTGTCAGTGAATGGACGTCTCGTGCACGTTGGCTATCATCCTTCTAATCTTTTAGCAGTATTTTACGGCACGCACGGAGGGGAGCCCTATCTATTTCACTATTTGGGTGCGTTCAGAGAGCCCGCTATTGACTCACGCTTCGAATGCCATTCGGGCAGACGTTTCGCGTCCCATGTCCGGTGCTATAGACATAGCTACCTGTGATAATTGCTGGGGGTGAATGCGTTTAAGACGAGCGAGGTTTTAAACTGAGTATTTATTAAAGGTTTGAATCCCAGCCCACCTAGTGGTTTATTCCACTTTGATAACCCCATCTGGGTTAGCTAGCTATCACGCACTGTAAACATTTGTCAAGGAGGACACATGGAGGACACCCGAATAAAGCCCTGTACCAAACCGTCTGGCCTGCGTAGAAACACTGGAAACAGAAGTAGGCGTATCTTCCTAACATTTGGAGAGGCCATGTCCAGTAGTGGACTACCATACGCTAATCGATTGTTTGATTGAATATAAAATAGATTTAAATCAGTAAAAGTGAACGTCACACAGACACGTCTTCGACATTTGAAATTCTTTTTTTTTTTACTTATCTTAACGTTTGGCAGGTCATCCTAGTGAAATGGAACGAGCCGTATCAGAAGCTGGCTTCATGCGACAGCAGCGGCGTGATCTTCGTGTGGATCAAGTACGAAGGCCGCTGGAGCATCGAGCTGATCAACGACAGGAGCACCCCTGTGACGCACTTCTCCTGGTCCCACGATGGACGGATGGCCCTCATCTGTTACCAGGTCAGATATGAACTATTTTAAATACATAGTCAGTTCTAGAATGCCTGTGCCTGTATTCAGTTTTGAATCTCGATTTATTTGAAGACAGATTGTATAGACAATCTGTCAACTGTCACTGGCAATTAGTCTTGACATTGCCAAGGCTTTCGATAGGGTATGGCACAAATCGCTTCTTTCCAAGCTACCAGCCTTTGGCCTGCCTCCCAGACTGTGCAACTGGGTTGCAAGCTTCCTGCGGGGGCGCCGTATTCGCGTCCTTTGTGATGGACGAGCTTCGGAGTTCTTGCAGGTAAATGCTGGCGTGCCACAGGGTTCCGTCTTATATCCCACTCTCTTTCTTCTGCATATCAATGATATGCTCTCTAACGGTAGCATTCATTGCTATGCAGACGACAGCACCTTACACGGGAGTTATTACTGGCAGCTTCTTGTCACTGAGCTGGACCGGATCCTGGACCACATTTCTCAATGGGGCGCTAGGAACCTGGGGGCCAAGTCTGCTAAGTTATGTTAACGTACAAGTTTTGACGACACCATTCATATTACAATGAGATTGACATTATGAGCGGTGCGATGAGTCGTGTCATTGTGGTCTCACAATCGTCTCATCGTTGTTTCAAAGTCGAGTTCTTTCGTTTGTTTAGCCAAGATTGCCATATCAATGAAATATTAATGTCAATTTGAAATAAATTTAAAATGCATTTAGTTTTTTAATTTCTTCCATAACATAACTCTTAATAAACGTACCTATTTATTGATACAAATGTACAAACGTGGCACTTTAATTCGAGAAACTATAGGTTAATTCGTGTAGTTTTGAAAATTACTTACCTAGTTATTCCCTTAATACTTATTTATGTACCTACCTGCCTATTGATTTTACAGTAATAATGATTAGACATAATTTTAAGGAAATTCAATGTAGATAAATAATGTACAAGCATGCTGCGCATTCCGAGGGGGGGGGGGGGGGGGGGGCATGGGGGACATGACCCTCCTCCCTCGGCCTCTAGTCGCGCCTTTAAAGGTAGCATCAGATGGGGCAGAAAGGTCTGAAACTCCACCACCCCCTTGGAAACTGCCCCAGGAGCCGGCGAGGGCTGTTATGTCGGACTCGAACCAACTAAATCCGTACACTGTCTTGGGTCATCATTTGACCCAGGGCCACCTCTGATTTCAAGATGGCCCCCTCGGGTGTGGGATCCACGGTGCCGAGTAGGGAGGGGCGCGCCCCAGCCTGCTTCTGCTAGGATGACCGCTGAATCTGTCACCCCCTAAGCCCGAGCATAAGAAGAACGGAAGTCGTCGAACGACCTCCGACGCCTGAGTCGTATCCGCCATTCACGAGCTGTCCCATCCGGCCCTGCTCCCACGCATCCTTCTCGAACACCACTAATAAGTGGGTAAACAAGTGATGAACGGTGAACGTATGAAAGGCGAAAATAGGCCTCAAACACCTACCCATTTCTTACTATACGGGGTGCTTGGTATTCTTGAAGAATCATCTTTTCTCAAAAAAATAATGGAACAAACGCCCATCTTGAGGTCAAATGTAACAAAGCATAAACCTTGTTAACTCCATATTTTGACCTATTAAAACACAAGTGGGTTGAAAAGATATTAATTTATTTTACATTGTCCATAAACCATACTACCACCGACAATAGATTTATAACAGAGAATAGTATGTATGTTTATATTTGTACATATTACTTATTGGTACTTTCTACTCCACTATGCAACAAAATAATAAATAATCCAATAACAGAATCAGAAAACAATTAACTACATGTCTATGATAATAACCTACTATAACTTTAGGTACTAGGAATGCCTAAATACTGCATAAAATTGAATTGTTTTACATTTCGAAGACTTTTAGTAAAAAGTATCAGCAAGCATTTAATTTTTTTTTAAATGAACAATAATAAATATCTTATATATACAATTATAATTAAATTCTTAGCAATGACTTCTCTAATAAAACAATACCCTACATCCGCATGGTGATACATACAATTTTCTGAAAGTTTCTGTGCACTCTGATTAACATTAAACAATGTTATTGGCACCTTATTGTTTCTACCGACTAATTCAAACAATAATTTCTTTAAGAAAATGGTCTTATGGGCCTGTGTAGAATTTCTGTCTATAAATCAGTTGCCCAATTAGCATCAACAAAAATAACCATATAAACTTTTTAGGTAGTTTTATCACTAAGTACATTAAAAATGCTGAAGTATTTGCATGTTTTATACACTGTGCATTCATTGAGATGGCCATTGAGGAAAGCAAAGTCACATCATCCAAATGAGTTATATTCAAGTCAAGTTAACACTAATAGCACAGATGTTTAAGTTATATAATTCTTATAGAAAACAACTATTTTAATGTAGAATACTTTAGAACAGAAGAAAATGTATTTATAGTAAATCCCCTTTAGTTGGGTTTTTACCCTTTAACAAGTCTTGCTCTGTTTAACACTGAATTATCACTAGGTATTTAGTTTATTTTTAAAGACCCACTAGGTTTGTTCACTGAGTCCCATGCACTATTTTCTTGGAATGATTTCAACTCTTCTTCCATGCATAGGCACCACTCGTTCGCTTTGTACTTTTCATTAGTTCTTCTTAAGTTAAATTGTTGTCACATTTGTTCATGATAATAACCATACATGTTTTTCAATAGGCAATTTCTCACATGCTTCTCTTCGTTCACATTAAGGTACTCTTAAGATCTTCTAGTTCATTACTTGACAGATTGTTACAGAAATCCTCTGAATGTGAACTCTATGTAGAACTAGAAAAAATTATTCCATTATTTCTATTCAAACTCTGATGGAAAAATATTACTGATGATATCCTCTGTAATATCCCTTATTAGGTTGTGAGCTTGAACGTTAATATTTAATTGAATTGAAATCCGTAAGTACTAGCTTGAGATTGAGAGAAGTGATAGAATTTATTCGACACAAAACTTTAATCGAGCTCGACCAAACTTTAAACTTTAAATAATAAACAAACATGGCCGACTTTAACATTCAATTTCATTGGTGATTGCTGCAAAGTCTGCTATAACTTGGGATATATATCTTGGACGTAAAATGTACTACTATCTATACGAACAATACGTGTTTCTTAGTGAAAGAGGTCCAAGATATGTGTCACGAGGTATAAGTAGTGTTCATTCCGAAACCACACCACAACCACACTATTGTCGTTGACATAAAAATGGTAGTCTGCTAACTTAAATTCACTGTGGTAATATTATCGTAGTGGTGTGGTCTCGGTGTGGTAGACACCTTCGATGTCAGTTCACGGAATATACTGCCAAAATTGCCATATCAATGAAAATCAAAAATGCAAATTTCATCAATTCAAAACGCGCTTAGTTTTTTTATTTTCTCCCTTAATTTGGCTCTTCTAAACGTAATTGATACGAATGTACAAACGTGGTAACAACTACTTAATTCACCCATAATTCACTGTAACATTGAAAATAAATAGGCTGTATGTACTTGCCACTATAAAAAACCAGTGACCTGACAAAATATGACATTACTGAGTAAAAGTAAAATTACCTAATTAATCATTTTAAGTACTATAATATATATACATAACGCAAAAGCCTCTTGATGCATCGATCTTGGTGTAAACTTGGACGAACCCAAGGATATGTTCATCAAACATGTCACAACGAGACCGATTGCCTTAATCAAGCGGATCAAATTCACGGCCCGCACCAAACTGCTGTAGCTACTGTACCTACCTATGGGAGCGGATTTACATTTTGGGTAGGAAGCAAGTTGCGCCCCTGGGCCCCACCATTGTTGACTTGGTGTCTCATGCCGGAACTACTCGGAGAACATGTTTCTCCACTGATGAGTCTGCCGCGGTCATCTATGCCACCCAGTGGCGATGACGACGACGCCACTTTCCCGAAGTCACTTGGCTAGACCAGCTGGCAGTATGAAGGCCAAGAACACCACCCCGGGATCCGACGGCATTTCAGACCGATCATGGGTTCTAGCTCTAAGGGAAGACGCTCTCCAGCCCTGACTGAGAGTGTCTCTCTTCCCAGATCCCGAAATTGTGGAAAAAGGGGAAACTGGTCCTCATCCAAAAGGAGGGAGGAGGAAAGGCGGCCCGGCGGACCCGCCCGCCACCCACCGGTCTATAGCATTCCTCGACGAAGTGTGCAAACTATTTGAAAGGGTTATTGAAAAGCGCCTTGTTGAGGACCTCTCCAGAGTGTGGTTAGACCCGGCGGATAGCCCAAACGTTTTCCGCCAGAGGCACTCCACCGTGGATGCCACAATGCGCGTTTGACGAGGGAATCGGTTGCCCGGGCCTTGGAGCCGATTCCGTGGAACTCTCTCTTATTATCTATATATTAAAATCAAGTGTTCTAGATAATTCGTCTTACTGTTCATAGGATACTGTTCATGATCAGAATACGATTTCTTATATAAATAAGAAATCGTATTGTGATCATGATCAGTAAAAAATAATAAACTGTTCAGTGTATCTTTTACTCAGACACTCCCGCCAATAAACCATGACTAGGCAGCATGGTCATAGCACCTTAGCCTGTTCTGAAAGGAACAAAATAATGAAAAAAAATTACGAGATGCTCTGTGTGCTTGTCATCAAATGTCATCTTTGCTTTGTTTGTTTACATTTTAATTTTATTATTTCAATTCGTTATTATTATGCTAGTTGAACAATTTGTAGTTGAATTTATTCGTAACATAAAATTGATCCCAGGGAAAAGTATGTACCAATGAAGGAATCAAAATATTGCTGTGTTCTGACATGTGAAAACAATTCACAAACACGCTTAAACAATGTTTTTGTACCTGAGTGATGTAAATCGCTGTCTTGGATGGCAATGACAAATATGTGAAGTACATCTTAACGTGAGTATCACTTACCAGTATTACTTTAATTTGAGAGCATTAACAGATATTGATACGCATAACCTTCAGTGTATTTAATAAGTTGACTAAGTTTTATCACCATCTAATGAACAATACAGCAGCGCATGAAATATGGACAAACAAAATTTTTATGTGTTCATCAGATTTTGATGTATTATATAGAATCCATTGCAGGCATACCCTAACCCCCTTTATTGCTTATTACCTAATGATTTGAAATGTATTTATTTGTTTCAGTTGAAAGAAAATATTGAAAATTATTAATATTGGACTACTACGACTGACTGAACCTGAGCCTAGTACATCATTTTCTTCATCTTTTCTCCTGAAAATGGATAAGGGGACAAATTATGAATTCCCAACCCAATAGATGCAACAGAGACATTCAAGTGAAGCCTAAGATAACAGACAGAACTACATGTTTTATGTCGTACAAAAAGTATAGGCCCAATGTAGAAAATGCATTTATAAAATTCATAAATGCATATTCTACATTGGGCCTATCATATTTGTTTCATTTAATGAAATTATACTTGGTGAAGAAGCACTACCTTCAATATAAGGAAGTAGTAAACTACAATTTCAAATAAAAGAATAAATAACATCATTAATGTATTTTTATTTTCCACTACCTATCTAAAATTGTTTGAGTAGGCACATAAATAATTTACGCAAATATCTTCAGCAGAAGTTAACATAATTCATAACATATTAGTCTTCATATTGTACCCAGTACTTATGTGATACCTTTGCTCAAAAGTAGGGAAAGCTATACAAGGGTCCTTTTTGACTTGTTTGCACATACATTTACAATATAATTTGAGCTTTATATTTGTCTTGCAGTTGTATGTCTTTTACATAATTTTTCATGGTTATTTGGCTTGTTTCTCTGGATCCTTTGGCTGAGTGCTCCAGGCATAAAGGCATCAACACACAATGTTCAGATGAGTTTCACATACCTGTAATTGGTTAAATAACTTTACATTAATATTGAATGTTTAAGTAGGTTTATCGGCATTCTAGGTCCAATAACACAAGCGAGTTAAGATATGCTTCCTTTGGGTCCAGATATGAGTAGTGCCATAGTACAACAAGAATAGTGTTATGATAACACTGTGCTGAATGTTATAGAAAATTAATTTATTGATAAATATTGACAGCCTCGGTGCAAATATTTATATGCACATTGGTCTGGTTATACTTCGGAGAGCATGTTAAGCCATTGGTCCCAGTTGTCATACAAACATCTATGGCATTCATTATGGGTAGTTGGAGCTCATAAGTCTGACCCCAGACTCCAAGTTCAAAAGCTTCAATGCGACTGGGATTAACGCTAGGATGAAAAAGATTATTTATTTACTAAATATGAACCTAATTAATAAGCTATTGATTGATGAATTAATAAATACATGAATATAAATACTTATAATATTAATATAAAATAGTACTTACTTAATGAAAATAGGCCAGTACAGGCACTGATCTAAGTACTAACATAGGTACTCTGTCATCACATACTGGGATATATATAATATTCAATCGAGTGCTTACTTACATATAGGTAGGTACATATTAAATATCATACTAATATGTAGTAAAGTATATATTATATCTATACCTACTAATAGTTAGTTTAAATATAGTAAGTAACTAGTATATAATATGAATACTTAGGTAGGTATGTTAATTAATCACTTGGTATTAATGTCATTCTTAATATATAATTTTCTGCTCTGATGGAATAATATTTTAAAATCCTCTGCAATTTCTCTCGCGTGGGCTTTTTGTGAGCATAAAATATGTTGTAGTAAATTCCGCTTTAGGCAGGCGTATATCGAAAACATTACTACGCCTCAAAATATCATATCACAAGCACGGTGGCGATTTCTGACACATTCGCGTCGAAGATCTTCGTCATAGGTAGCTTCTAGCATTTGCCACCGTAAGTATTTAAGTTTTGAAGGTAAACATTGTTTAGCTAGACCTAAACACAACGTGAACACATAGGAAAAAGGTGTGGCTGCATTGTGGCGTTAGAATCTCTTCAGTACGGTGGAATTTCTACTTTGACAGTTGTCAAATAATAGTAGACTACCATTATGCAAACTATTACGAACATATTGAAACACTATTAAGTTAGCAGACTACCAATTTGTATTTTGACAACAATTCGTGACCACGTGACCTGTAAAAGTGAGAAATTACTCGATCACAAGACCACAATGACGCGATTCTCACGTCGACCACTGACAAGCGATCGATCTTATATTTTAGCGGACTACGAAATGGGTAAAATTATGTCGACACCATACCATTGCGACTCTATTACAACGAATTTAATTAGCAGACTTGGCCCCCTGGTCGAGTTCAATGCCAAGAAGACCCAGGCATGTGCGTTTACAGCAAAAGTATCTCCTTTCCTACCCCTTCCCACTCTTCAGAGCACACCACTGCCACTGCAGGATCACCTCAATATCCTCGGTATGGATGTTCGCTGCAAACTGAATAACAAAAACTATATCGAGAGTATCATCAAATCAGCCTCGCGTAAACTCGGAGTCCTGAACAGAGTAAGACGTTTTTTCACGCCGGAGCAGCGGTGTCTTCTATACAAGACCCAAATTCGTTCCTGCGTGGAATACTGCTCACATCTCTGGGGCGGCTCCGCAAAGCACTTACTACATGCTCTCGACAGGTTGCAGCGACGTGCGGTCCGTATTATTGGGAATCCTGAGGTCACGAACACCCTCGAACCTTTGCAGATGCGTAGAGATGTTGCGTCTTTGGCAGTTTTCTACCGTCTCTACCATGGTGAATGTTCTGACGAGCTCTTCCAATTAGTCCCACCCTCTCCTTTCCTACACAGGACGACACGTGCAGGGCTAAGATGCCATCCATATACGGTGCAGAGTATACCAGCAAGAACCAAGCGTTTCAGCGACTCATTCCTGTGCCGCACCATTAAGACCTGGAACTCCCTGCCAGCTCACGTGTTTCCTTCTTCCTACAGTCCCGGGTCCTTTAAGCGGGGCGTGAAAAGGCATCTAACGAGGCCGTCAAGCTGAGTGCCACCACTGTTAACATGGTACATGTTTCCGATGGTGACCCTCTTTCCGAGACTTTGCCTTTAGCTTAACATCAGGCGAGGTGAAGTCAAATTGACGTGTCCTATATAAAAAAAAAAACTACTATAAGTACAATCTGGCTGAGTGAAGTTCTTGAATGCTGGCCTTATGTTATAAATATGTGTGGATGTAGAGGACCCTTCCAAAACCCTTGAGACCGAAGCTAAACTCTTTAAAAAAAAAAGAACTTTCTGCTGTTCCGATTCTTTTTTTTTCAATACAGTGTTGATCTTTACAGGAAACTGAGTTGATTGAAGTAAGTATATTATCTAAATAAAAATCACAATCACTTATTTTTATAGTGACCAAAAAACACCTATTGAAACAAGAGTTAGTAATGGCTTCTACAATTTCCTTTTTACTCCTATAGTTTCGATTTCGTGTTCTTTTATAACTGGGACAGTATAAAATAAAAAATAAAAACTCGCTGCAAAACATGAACGCTAATAGGCAGGTATCCAAATTATGAGTTGAATTTGAAACCATTGGAATGTTAGCTTGTTATAAAGTACTCGTTAGCCTATTATGTAAGCAAATTGGATTGAATCCAATAATTTGGTGGTTTCGGTTTCGCCCTTTATGTAACAGAAACGATTTCTCTTGATAAACCAATGAGTTCTATTTAGACTAGCCAACCTGTTTAGATGAAAATTGTGCCACTGTTTCTGGGTGAGGCCGGAATGAATTTTGGGGTGCTTCCTCGTGCTCCTACTAAATTGTCCTACTGGTAGGAGCACCAGGACACCCATGTCCTGGTGCTCCTACTGAACATAAAAACCAAGAGGAATAAAATAATTTTCTAAATTTAATTCTTTTTGCTCCTATTGCATTACATATTGTACAGTCAACCGAAAAATACTTAAGAGGAAATTAAAAAGGTCCCGCCAAGCTAAGAAATTTAAAGTAGTAGTTTAATTTAGTGGTAGTATTTTTTTCCAAGGATCGATATTTTTCGATTTATACCCCAAAAGGTCGTGAATCTTTTTGACATGGGAAAAATTCCTAGTAGTAATTTTCAATCAGAATTCGCTGGGGGATCTCACTGGCAGATGATCTGGGCCTCGATTCTGCTAAAGCCAAACAACACAATGGTGCCACCGCTACTGAGCGATGAGGTCCAGAAGTCCAAAATTCAATGACTTTTTGCAGAGTAATTGAAGAAGTATAATGAAACCGTTTTCATTTCATTTTGGACTTTAGCAGTAGGTACAGGGAGACTGGAGGCAGATTTACATTAAAAAAAAAACGAATATCTCAAAAAGTTATAAGCGAAGCGGGGAGAGGGTAGTGTCTTTCGAATCACTCCAATCATTGATCGTGCGGATTTCCCAGTCACGATGTCGTAGTGGACGGGTGACCATCGCGCGTACGCTATCGATGCAATTTCCAAAAGCAACGATTCCTACGTACTCGTTCGTCGACAATTTTTTCACACTTCAAAATTCGACGGAAGTCGGAGTCCCGTGGCCAATTTAATGGACTATTTTTTTTGTGTGGCTACATCATAGAGAGAGTACGCCAGCAATCCGTGAACTATTGTGGACCTAAAAGACAACATTCGGCAAGAATCAAATTGAACCGAGCTTACTGCAGCGTGTGGTGCGGAATACGATGCTCCGTTTTAAACAATGTGTGCAACTAGGTGGAAGACATTTGGATGACATCATCTTTAAAAAAAAATCCGCATATGTACTTTACATTTAAAAACTTGTATTAAAACTATACGTCAAACAGAACCTTTTTAATTAATTTTGAAAACATAAATCTGCCACCACCATAAAATCTAAAATTTATTGTCATTTTATGCAGTGACCGCGGCACCACAGTGGTTTAGCTTTAGTAGAATCGAGGGCCTGGAAGGTTCTTGTGGTAAACCATACTTTGGTTTAGACGAGGATTAGAATATAGACGGATAAAAATAGAAGGGAAATTCGAATCACATTGGGCATGTCTCGGTAGCCAAGTTGGTCAAGGCATTCCCCTGTAAGGGAAAGATCGCGGGTTCGAGTCCCGCCCCATTTTTTTCTATGTATTCGATAGAGGAGATTAGTTTTCTTTTTCGTTATAAAAATAATACACATTTTAGAGCTTCAATTTTTGTTATCCTCTGAGACTTTATTGCATATTACTTTACACAGCCTATGACTTGAATTTCATACAGAAACCTATTTTCAAATAATGATCCAGGTCGAGTTTCATATAGTTGCACTGTCATATTTCACTACACTTTTGTAAACTCTTTGTTTATATTATTGCTTTCCTTTGAAGAGCAATAGGTACAGTTCCGCGTTTCCTTTTAATTAAAACGGGAATAATTTCTTCTGTATTCATTTTTAATTTTAATATAATTTATTATTTAGATATTTTTTTTCTTGCACGGACAAAAGTGACAAAATATGCAACAAGAGTGACACTTGTAGATATCTGCATTCGTCTGTATTTGACTCAGAGTAGGTGTATGAGTACTTCTATTTTTGTAATGTCCTGGTGCTCCTACTGGACGCTTCACGGTTGCCTTTGTAGTAGGAGCACCAGGACATAGGTGTCCCGGTGCTCCTACCAGTAGGACAATTTAGTAGGAGCACGAGGAAGCACAATTTGGAACAGGAGGGCGTCTACTGATTGATATCTTTTTAACTTAGCTCAAAAAGAGGAAGATTCATAATTCAGTCGATATGTTTTAGTAATGGTTACTGAGACTGCTGAAATGTATCAATGTGAAATGTTTCTGAAGACACGCTCTAACAGCCGAACGGATCTGTAATTTGGAACAGGGATAGACTTTTTATCCCAGTTCTTCCTTTGGGTTGTGGGCATCAACATTCCACGCTTTCAAAGCCGCAGGCAAAAGTTAGAATTATTAATACACTGTTAAAAAATTATACCTCGTACTGTGATTTCGAGGTAAGATAGAGAGGACACTCTAGAAAACCGAAGCAACCCAATTATAGCCGAACTCTCACTCTATTTCCCGACGCGCGTCACCCTACTTACTTTTTATACTTATATAGGTCCTTTGCAGCGAAGGTACAAAGGACGTACACGTTATTTGTTTAACCTAACGTAAACCAAACACATAACTAGATGTGTTTGCGTTATATCGCAAAGGGATAAATATTTGTCAGTCTCTTACAGAACATGGTTTCACGATAAATAGGACAACAGAACCTTGACAATACCATTTTTGGCACAATTGCCTTAGCGCGTTGGATTCTTTTATGCTAATGCTGGCAGGCTACCCACTGGGGCAGCGTTTCCCAAATAGTGTGTCGCAATTCGGCACTGGGCCGCGAAAATAAATTACCGAGCCCCAGATGTGTCTACTTGTTCTCAATTTTCCAATCATACTTCTCACCGAAATTAGGGCCCCTGTCATTCTCGCTTAATAGTTAGTAGGAGCTGATTAATGGACGAGGTTCTAGCGCAGGCTTGCCTCTCGTGGTTATGAGAGGCTAACTAACCTGGCTCAACTAAATCGGAGCTTACGTCATCCATTCATCATCATCATCATGCCTTGGTCCCGGTCGGCCATGAAGCTTTCGCCTCGGGAGTCCGTGGTTCGCTCATGTATTTGGAAATATACGCATGCAGTCACGATGGATAAATTCGTTGTAAAATATAATGTATTGTAGAACAGAATTATGAATATCTGTGGTAGCCTAGTGGTATGGGTAATGGACTGCTGAGACGAGGTCTCGGGTTCGATCCCAGGTTCACCATGGCACACACCAATGACTTTTCGATGCTTTTCGAAGTTATGTGTGTATTTATCGCAGGTTTATAAGTGCCCGGTTAATGGCAATAGGCTCGCCACCTATTACATCGGGACCTAAACATAAACTGGCGAAATGTGGGTGCTAGCACCTCTGCCTACCCCTTCGGGGAATACAGGCGTGAGTTTATGTTATGTTATGTAATTATGAATGTATCGAAATGACATGTATTTTGACGTTAATGACAGTCGTCCCATACATTAATCAATATATTCTATTCCATTCTACAAAATGTACCTATTACCACTTATCTAAAGGGGCAGCAGGACATAATAAAGTTTGGGAAACGCAGCAGTTGGGTAACGCCCATATGTTGATGGAAAAGTTTTGTAGGACGACAATAAAATTGCTTAGGGCCGGCCAACTTACCAAAGGTTGGAGGTCCAATCCAATTTATTATAACAGTGCGATCACAGACGTTAGGCCAGATGAAATCTCTTCCCTTGATTGATAGCCTAT
This sequence comes from Eilema sororculum, assembly GCA_914829495.1. Taxonomy (NCBI): domain Eukaryota; kingdom Metazoa; phylum Arthropoda; class Insecta; order Lepidoptera; family Erebidae; genus Eilema; species Eilema sororculum. Next base: position 7,308,620 of record OU618543.1, read on the forward strand.
TTTCCGCGATTTATGAGCGGTTTTCTATTTGGCAAAGTATGTTTCTTATTTCTCTTTGGCGTCCTACGATTTTCCTGTATTTAATTTGTATTATTTTGTGTTTTCATTGCAATTTTCTGTTTTATTACTTTCGCTGTTTTCTTCCCAATTAGTATAGTACATATATGAATTTGTGTTGGATGTGCAATATCAAAACGTAGTACGAGTACCTATTTTTTCCAGGGATTTCTAGGAAAAAAAACAGGCCCTTTTTATTTTACAAGTTACCTACTAAACAGAACATTTTACTCTCTTGAGAATTCTTTGATAAGTAGGTAAGTACTTATTTCAAATTTCAAATATAGAAGATCACAAATTCACTGCTAACTGCCTCCCAGAAAAGGACTTGTCATGGGTTCAAGTCCCTTCCTTTTCTGATCATTTTGATCTTCAAATATTGTTTATTTATTTTCAAATTCAAGGTTATTATCACTTAAGTCAATTTTTTTCAATTTTTTCAATCAATATTTTTTTGAAAAGGGTTACTTACTTACCACGCCTTTTCCGAGGCTTTTCCCAACTAAAGTTAGGTTCCTCTCTCAGTGCTATTTATATATTATTCGAGCCCTGTGAAGTACTTTTACATTGTCTCAGTCTGGAGGAACGACGGCTCCATTAGTGTGTCTGCTCAAAATTGACATGTTGAATTAATAAGGCCTTAAGTGTTCCGCCGCACTTATTTTAAAAGCTTGTCGAAGTATATTATCTCCACAAGTTCTCAAGGTAAAGAGTTGTCTTTAACAAGGTGTTGACGTGACCATGACCCCTTTAAGTGACCTTTTTTTTCTTTTCCTTGCGGAAATCTTCTCGGATACCTCCCTTTCCGGAGCCGGAAGGGGAGGTTATGTCGGACTCGAACCGACTAAAACCGCACGCCGACTGTGGGTCGTGGTACTAGGCAATATGTCAAATCTATCAATCTGTCCGTACAATCTGTCCTCAGATAAATCGCGATTCAGGCTGAGTGTCATTCTAGAACACGGTCCTTAATGCTGTAATAGTACATTATGATATAAGTGCGGTAAGTTGAAAATTACAGCCGAGGCGATATTACTAGCCCGAGCCATCGGCGAGGGCTATAAGGAAGCAGAGGCTGTAATTTTCAAAGCGCACGTATGTCATACGACGTTTTATAACATATTTACGAGGAAATTAATAATTAATACAGCGAAAAAAAAGCGCGCGGAATTATTTTTACTTGTCCACAAATAAGCGATGCGCGCGCATCAACGTTTTTTTTTTTTAGGCTAAGGTACAAAAACAGCCAGTATTACTAATAAAGTAAATTAATATTTTTGTATTTTTGTTACAGATAAATGGTTGTAATTTATTGTTAAAATTAATTAAATTAAAGAATTAAATGTTTATTTGTTATATTTTATTTCCCAAAGTTAATTTTATTCATAAAATATTGACCACTTTCTTGAAATAAAACCTCTTTGCTAAGATTTTTAAAAGTATCGTTCACGGAGTATCTTAAAACTTTATTAAAAAAAAAACACGTGCCTTTTACATTACATTATCGCACAAGTACGTAATGAGATACATTACGATATTGAAATTGGTGTAATTATAACCACTTTACGAGCAAATATGTTATAAAATTCATTAAAGCATGAGTCGAGTCTAATATTGATATTCTAACTTATTTATTAGTGAACGTGTCTTCCACAGGATGGTTTTGTACTGGTGGGGTCGGTGGCCGGCCAGCGCTACTGGTCGTCAATGCTGTCGCTAGACGCCCGTATCACTTGCGGTTGCTGGACGCCGGACGATAACCAGGTGTACCTGGGCACGGCATCAGCACAATTGGTCGTTATGGATGTGCACGGAGCTATGGTGTCACAGGTATTTATATGTATCATAATTTAAAAGTATTTTGGGCCACCCCATCTCTTCTCATGCGGTCTCGTACAAGGCGACTAACTGATAGGGCTGTTTAACATCAGATAGATACATACAGCCCAGACTCAGCCTCAGATGTGTATAACAATAGGTACGTATCTACCATCTACACTTAGAACAGGATTTATTTTCCAAATTGATATGGGTATGGGCTCACCTTCGAGGTAGATTCCATTCAATTAGTAAAGTATACCTAATTGAGACTGATTGATTGACACCACAGAACACATATTAGTAACTAAGGTACCTTCACAGGAAAAAGCGATTAGCCGAAGTAAGTTTTTTTATCCATAAAAATAACATTATTGGATGTGTGTTTTTCTTTGTTTTATACAACTTTTCTTCAACCGAACCGGGGCTAGATGGGGACACTGTGGTCCCCACAAGCCGAAGGGGGCCATCTCTAAAGAGATGGTCCTGGGTCTGCCGGGGTGCGATAGATTTGCTTTTGGCAATCTCACCTCCGGCAACCGACATAACCACCTCCACCGGCTCCGTGGGGATTTATCGCACTATAAAAAAAACTACTTTTCCTGTAGGTAGGCACTATAATTGAGGTAAAGAATGTACATACATACATATAATCATGCCTTTATCCTCGTAGGGTTAGGCAGAGGTAAATTAACACCCACATTTCACCAATAAGTAATTGTAGTCGGGACCATGTAATAGGGGGTGAGTATTGTAATATTATTCCGGGCACTATTGTTGACTCGTGCCTAAATCTGAGGCTGAGTCTGGGCTGTATAATATCTGTCTGATGTTAAACAGCCCTATCCTTTAGTCGCCTTGTACGACACCGCATGGGAAGAGATGGGGTGGCCCAAATTCTTCTCTGCAGGGATCCACGCGTACGCGTAAGGTATAAAGAATGTAACTTTGAACTTCGCCCTTTACACCAACAGTCTCGAGGGAATACTGTATACTTTGTGTGTGTGAAAGAGCGCGCGTCTAAAGACGTCGCGCGTTATTATAGAGCTCATTGTCTGGCATGTTTAACCGCGCGATTGAGTGACCGTATAAAAGAGGCTATTGACTCCACAGAAGTTTAACTGATAACTCTGACTTTGACTCTACAAAACCAAAGGTTGGATTCTCACTCTTTGTCGGAAAAAAGAGTGAAAATTGTACCAAATATAAAGAAATATAGTTACTTATTAGTAACTAAATTACAAGGAGGACTAAGAGGATTTTATAATTAATTAGCTTATGCCCGCTGCTCCGCCAGTGTGGATGTCGGTTATCGCGACCAATCATAGGTCCTTTCCTCAAGGTCCAATCTACCCATGTACCTACCAAATTTCATCAAAATCGGTTCTGCGGTTCAGGCGTGAAAGCATAACATACATACAGACAGACAGAGTTACTTTCGCATTTATAATATTACTATGGATTAAAGGGGTATAATGTAATGCCACATTAAAAAATGCAAAAATCACATTTAAATAATTTCACCATAAATGATTAACTACGAACTACGACTCGCGTTCCCATCACACGGTTACCTCATATTTATGTACAATCCCAACATTCCCAACCCTCCTGACTCTTGACCTCGCCCTCTCGCCGTAAAAATAGCCACCAACCACCTCTAGCGAAAACAGGGGTTGAAATCTACACGTGATGAAAATAAACATTACAAAGACATTTTTATATTTCGATTACATCAGGAAAAATGAATTACACAAGTAGGAGTGTAGGACTTGTACCCTTTTTTTTTGTCGTGCGGAAATCCCCTCGGATACCCCCCTGCCGGAGCCGGAAGGGGAGGTTATGTCGGACTCGAACCGACTAAAACCGCACGCCGACTGTGGGTCTTGGTGCTAGGCCGGAGGTGAGGTTGTCAAAGACATATCCCTCGCACCCCGGCTGACCCAGGGCCATCCCTTACGGTCTGGCCCTCCTGAGGAGGGGGGACAACGGTGTCCCCAACTCGCCCCCGGAATGGGGAGGCGCACTATTCAGCGCGCCGCCGCCGTGGCCTGCTTCTGCTGGGGTGACAGGCGGCTCCACCCGTCACCCCCAGGCCCGCGCTCATGGGGGACGGAGGTCAGTCAGTGCCCTCCGACGCCCGAGTTGCCTGCGCGCGCGGGCGGCGCGATCCGCGAGTCTTTCTCGCTCGCGCCGCCTCTCCCGTTCCGCCGTCTCCTTCACGACCATTACCTGCTCGCTGAAGGAGACGCCGGCCGCCCACGCGGCCGCGCAGCGGACCATTGCTGTGAGCAGGGTGGCGAGGGTGAGAACTCTCACTCCCAGGGCCGCCACTAGCTCCCGCCTCGGTCCGGCCCATGCCGGGCACTCGGTGAGCGTGTGCAGCCCCGTGTCCTCGCTCGCGTCGCAGTGATGGCACTCGGACGTTGGCTCCTTTTCGATCCGACACAGATATCTCCCGAAGCACCCGTGCCCGGTGATAATCTGCGTCAGTCGATACGAGAGGCTTAGAGGCCATTCCCAGTAGGACTTGTACCCACGACCTTTCCTTTACACCTCTCTCTTAACCTCCTGAAACTCCTCCTGACCTCTTAAAAGTTGGTCGAAGTTGGGCGAAGTGTAAGGGAAAGGTCGTGGGTTAAAGAGAAGAGGAATTTTATTTGAATTGATTAAGGTGTGGCTCAGTAGCTCAGTTTCAATTCAATCAAGAGTAATGAGTTATCCCCGTCATGCTAAAATTCCTTGTGTGTCAAATACTGATGATTTCAAAACGTGCGTGATTTCAGTTTGATTGGAGCAAAATCCGTGGAGTTTTTTTAGTATTTCCGTATGTTCTGATTCTGTATGATCTGTTTAAACAAAACCTATCTTTTTTCGTGTGGAAGTTCGGTGAGGCGGTTATTTCGAACTCGTACCGTCTTACCGACATAAACCGCACATTGTCTCGGATTTTAACCGCCGGAGTGTAACGGTCCAACATACCATTTCCCTCGCATCTTGGCTCACCTGAGCCATCTTCTTTACAATGGAACATAGAAGGTAGGAAACGTCGGTATATTCGCCCAATTGAGCAATCCGACTGAGGAAGTATCTTCGCCCTACAGAATACCGCGGCCATAATAACCGCGTGTTGTGTTACCGGCGGTGAGTTAGGTAGCCAGAGCTCACTGGAGAGTTTGTGTGCTGTCAGTGGGAAAACCAAAGGCTTTTCCTGCTTCTTTCACACTGACGGCACAGGAACCCTCTAAGCGTACAGGGTCGGCAGCGCATGTGTGACTCCCCTGGTATTGCACACGTACATAGGCCACGGTAACCACTTTTCATCAGATGGGCCATGTGCTTGCCTGCCGCCTTAGTGGTATAAAAAAAAAATTAAAATGGTGGTAATCTTTATACAGGTTCAACTTGTAGCCGAAGGAGGTATCACATCAATGGCGTGGTCGTGTGAGAAATTCAAGATGGAAGAAGGCGAGGAGGGGGGTGAAAACAACGGAGGTCATGTGTTAGCTGTGGCGTTAGGGAACGGCGAGATTGTGTTACTCCGAGGACATGATGACGTCAGCCCTGTGCGGGTGAAGACAGGGTTGAGAGGAAACACCCTGGCTATGGAGTGGGCCAACTCCAGGGAACTTTTGGCAGTGGCTGGAACCTTACTAGCTGGTGAGTAGAATACATTATCCGTAGTTGCTGATGAGCGACATTTCTTTTCTCAATTGAAATATGTTAAATTTTTGTGTTGTTTACCTATTAAGACGGTACCTATACAACTTCATATAAAAAGTGCTGTCGTCTCTCTTAAATGTACATGGATAAATATGTCTGATGATTTTCAGATGATGTCATTTAAGGTAAGAAAGGTCTGAAGTACCTAGTATATATAACTATAAGGTGGTTAAATTCAACCTCTATAAATGTCGTGTTAGCATTGTAGGCACACACAAAATGAATTACGTAAGTGTGTTACGACAAAGCTATCAAAACTCGCCTAGGCCGAAACTGTAGTAAACGCGTTAGGCATAATAGTTTCTATGAAATGTGATAAATGGTCGCGTTAGCTCGACCCGTTTTCATCGGTTTGATAAACGACACACTTGTATGGGATGGGAGCTTTTCAATACAGCGCTACATTTGGTAAATGTGCCTATTTATGATGAATCGATTAGTGCAACGTCATTACATATTTTTTCTATTTATATTAATAACCTCTGTGATATAGCTGTAGGGCGTTCGATTGCGAAGTCAGAGAACGCGGAATTAATTCCCGTTTTATGCCAATATGTGGGTGCATGAATAAATATTTGTATCGGTCTTGGGGTTTCGAATTTCAGTTCACAATCATTATGTAACTTTGTTTTATGCAATGGTCGAATTATATTTAATTGCAAATAGTTTTATTACAATTGTTATTGGGATACCTTTTTTAGTTTGGAAAGCTGCAGCTATGCTTAAAGCATAGTTTCCTATTTTCTCGTAAAGCTGGGTCTAATTGGGTATTCTACTGACCAGTCAAATTAGTTTTACTAAACGTCAAAACGATAAGTTATAAGGTAACTTGTATTGAAAAAAGATTTAGTGACATCGTAAAATTTAATAGTCAAATCAGTTACTATTAAAGGTTGGGTGGATCATTAAAAATAAATTAAAACTTTAAAATAACAACCAACGCAATTTTTACCGCCCTTTTACCATTCTTAATTTAATAATCTCGGGTAGATAATTTATTTTAGCTACAGGATAATACGAGTACTCAAGTGTATAAGATGGAACGGAACCCACGCCACCGTCTGCTTATACATAGTTACCTATCAGGTAGTTATTTCAGTTCAACCTTCGTGAGCTACAGCCCTATATTTGATTCTGTCCTAACATGCCTTACGACTTGACTCTAATCTAAGTCTACCGTCACGACATTGACCCGTTCAGGCTCGCTGGTTTCATGCCCTTGTTTCAGCAACATTGCACGAACTGACGAACCTACTTGGTTGATTTTATTCAGGGTTGACCTCGATCACTTTGCCTATTTAAGTTTAATATATTTGAATATTTAATGGTACATGCTTTAAACAGAATTTCTTGTATGGAACTGCATTGCATGTAACCATATCATACAATAGACAATATAAAATAGAACTAAAAATTAGAAAATGGGTTAATAATAGTCATATGGGTTAGTAATAAGTTGTGGAACTTAGTTGCTAAAATTATGATGATGCTTTACTCCTGCCATAGAAATATGACATTTATCTAAGAACATTGTTTTAGGTTCATATTTGATTTTTCAGAGCCGGATGAACTCCCTGATTCGCCTCCGTTCAAAAACGTGGTCAAGTTCTATTCGGATACTGGCGCTCTCATCTACACCGTCCTCATACCTTACACGCAGGTCAGTTCTTCAGATGTACCTCTGGTTCGTAATCAGACGATAAAAATTGAATAAACATATTGTTTCTGAAGTTTGATTCTAGTTCATTTGAGATTATTAGCTAGGGTCTACAGAATGACAGCTATTAAGTAGACTTATTAATTTTTGCCAGCAGTGAAAAATACTTCAACTTTTTCCTGCAGTTTGATTCTAGTGCACTTGAGATTGAGTGTTACGAGTACTTTTGCCACAAACTAGGGTCTACAGAATGAAAGTTACCATTATGTAGACTGATTAATTTTATACCAGCAGTGAAAAGTACTAAAACGTTTTTCCTTAGTTTAAAGAACTAATTAACACACTAACTAGAATGAAGCACAATTTAATCTAAACAAAAATGTTACGTTACTGTAACTGCTTCAAAAACTCAACTCGAGAATTGCGACAAGCCGCATCAGAGATACTTAGGTCTTACTGTAGCTACTTCAACGATGGCTCGAAATCGCTTCTTAGAAAACTAATGAAATAAAGCAAAATAGGGGGTTATAGGTACACTACACGGCCGCCGCCCGCCTATTGTCTTTACCTGCAATGTACCTACAAACAACACATGTTTTTATCCTTGGTGTATATACAATAAAGAGATAGTTACTTTACTTTTTACTTTACTTTACACGGGCTCCAAATGGTAAGCTGTGGATTAAACCGGATGAAGACGATACCAGTGTCACTTCTCACCAGTAGATCGACATATTTACTTCCAGGCTCGTGTGACAGCCTTGACATGGGGTCACGCGGCTCGCCGTCTCTTCGTAGGTGTGGGAGGGGCCGTGTGCACCGCGCGAGTGTGGCGCGTCGTGGCCCCCTTGCAGTTGTTAGCGCGGGTGCGAGCTGCTCAAGCACTCAGGGATCCAAGACTTGCGTCCAGACTGCCACTACCGCCGAGATTACAACCTGCCTTGGCTAATCTCTTCGCTCATACTATACGGGTGCGTATAATAAATGATTAATGAATGATTTATACTAACTAATCCATACCCCATAGGTACCTACTTTAATATTATGAATGCGAAAGTGACTCTGTCTGTCTGTCTGTATGTTACGCTTTCACGCCTATACCACTGAACCGATTTTGATGAAATTTGGTATAAGGGTAGATTAGACCTTGCGAAAGGACATAGGCTATGTTTGGTTGCGATAACCGACATTCACGCGGGCGGAGCCGCGGGCAAAAGCTAGAAATAAAATAAATTTAAAATGTAGCTTAAATCACTGTTACCATTTTAGACAGCATCTATATCCCCGCTCAGTGCAAATATATTTGTATCCATGAATATGCGTGTTTGCATTTGTCTAGTCGTGCCTCGGAGAGCACGTTAAGCCGTCGCGCCCGGTTGCCATACGAACATGTATGACAGTCGTTATATAGGGGAAATGAGTGAAATAGTGAAATGCCCAAACAGAGGGGCTCCCCAGGGGTTACCCATCCGGTCATTGGTGTCCCCATTGGCACCATTATGAGCTCGTTGGTTCCCGTGGCATACTATGCTTTTGAGGTGCCAAATTCCCGGATCGACTACTTGGTCAGAATAGTTTGAATGAATTTTAAAGCATTAAGTGCCGGTTCGACCAATCGCGAGTAAAGATTATTCCTAGAAAAACAGCTAATATGTGGCTGATATTGGCTGTTTATTCTAGTAATAAACTTTGCTCGCGTTTGGTCCAATGAACATGGGGAAAAATTAATCTTCTCTGGCAGGACTCGAACCTCCGATCTTACCCTTATAGGGGGGATGCCTTGACTAACTCGGCTATAGAGACACGTCCGATGTGATTCAAATTTCCCTTCTATTTTATCCGTCTATAAGGCGAGAGTGGAGTCATCCATCGATGTTCTTACGTACTATCGGAACCAAATAAAGATTTTACAGTCATTTTTAAACATTGATTCCTCCGTCCAAATATTTGAATGAATTTTATAGCATTCATATAGCATCATTTTTCCCCATGAATTCGATTTGTGTAGGTTAGAAGTTGCAAGAACAGATCCAGTATTTCACGCAGTTGAAGCCACGGGCAGCTAAAATAAAGATATCTCACAAAAAAATACTTCCTCTAATTTATAATGTCCTGGTATCTCTCCAGTGCAACGTTCCCGAAACGAACGAGCTCCGTCGCTTCGTCTCCCGGCCTCCAGTAGCCGGAGGTCGCCTCCACTGCACCATGCTGCGGCATGATGATGAGGAGGCGGGCGCTTATACCCTGTATCTGGAACACCTTGGAGGACTGGTTCCACTGCTCAAAGGTCGTAGAACTAGCAAGATACGACCTGAGTTCGTTATATTCGATCCTCAGGCTGAAGGTAAGTGCATAGGGTAGATGACAATTTTTCAGAAACTGGTTAATATTTTGTCTTATGGTCTATTTTACCCAAAATATTAATATTTCAATAAAAAACAAACATTATCCTATTGTATTTTACATTTTTCGAAACTTTTTGGTATTTCCCCACTAAAACGTGTTAAACTGGCATGGCTTCTCGAGTAACGCCATAGTCTGCAAATCAAACAATCAGTGCGGCAAGTGTGCTAACATGTCTTTGGTATTTATAATGGATTCTAAATATTACAAGCACTGCATCATACCGTATCAGGTACTGTCATTAATTTTTAATCTTTAGAAAGGTTCCAAAGCATTCTAGGACTCTTTTATCGAGTCCTTTTAACTTTCAACTAGGTACTGCCTTCTGACCACTCAACTCCCAAAGGAATGTTAGCGCGCCAGGGTCTCGTTTATCAATGAGTAGGTGGATTGAATGAATAACCTCTCCGTCATGGGCGTCGAAGATGTTTGGATGAGTACTAAATATTCATCATCCTGTATTAGACCATGCTTCAGAGTAAAAGAGATGGAGTTATACACTCTATGGCAGTTATACATATTCCACGGCTCAAAACTATATCGTTTTATAAGCGCGTCATAGTAGATGTCCCTTTAAAATCAAAAGTTTACACAGTAGTCCGGGATCGGCATATCATTTTTGATTGGACTGACCTCCCAAGTCCGAGATCTCTTCTCATTTTTGCCTCATTTGGTGCAATTTACTTTATCCCCGAAGTAGTTTGTAGGCCTCGTATATTTCGGGAAGCATGTCTTGGAACTAAAATGTGCTCTATACGCGCAGTTCACGTTTCTTGGTTGTATTTTGAAAATAGCACAGGGATGAGCTTAAATTCACCAAGCATATATTGTTAGGTACTCCATTAGCTCCATGCACCCTGGGCCTTGATTGTACTAAAGCCGAACGATAGTCGTGACGGAGCGACTGCAAAAAAGGGCATTCAATAATAGACTTTAAATGGATGGGTTTAAAGTTCAAAAATGAAACTGCAAAATGATTTCTTGCAGAGAGAATGAAAAAGTGTAATGAAACTTTTTTCATCTCATTTTGGACTTTAGACGTATAGATATAAAATTCGATGTAATTTTTAGCGCTGAGTGGCACCAATACCTACGATAGTATTTACCGTGTATTGCAGTGGACCAGGTGACGAGTTCCGTGGTAGTCCGTGCGAGTAGCAGCAGCAGCAGCGGCGCGGGCAGCTCGTCGAGCGGCGGCGCGGCCTCCCCCCGCGCCCCGCGCACCCCCCGGCCCGCGCGGAACACCGCGGACTACTCGCACCCGCACACCTCGTCCTCCGACACCGAGCGGGAGGAAGGTACGTACCGAACACCCGAGCATGAACCATGAGCCAGTGTGACACTTATCCGGGGTAATTTATGATGCCGGTAAGGAGAAAAAAAAAACTGAATCGCCAGGACGTCGCGTTTATTTTCTCCCTTAGCCCCAGGTAGTGGACACAATAGTAGATTGTATTACAAGGGAGCAAAGTAGTATTTTTACAGCGAGGGCGCTACTTTGAATCAAGAGCAAAGCGAAGGATTCTAGAATAGAATCCCGAGCGTAGCGAGGGATTCTAACGTAGAATCCTGAGCGCAGCGAAGGATTCAAAGTACACCGCCCGAGGGAAAAATAATTTGCTCCCGAGTTATACACTCTACTTTTCATCCCCTTTCTATGAGAAAATTTATTTCTCCCGAGATTTGGGGCGTAATATGTTTTGATGGCGTTGATATGAGGTAATTGGCGCTCTTTGTTCTTTTTTAGTTAGCACAGGTCACCCCGAGCTATGCAGCCAACACGTACCAGCCAGTAATCCGTACAATTTGAGTTCGATTTCTATGAATGATAATGTTCCAAATTCAAATCACTTTTACGGCCCGCTGCTTGGCCTTGAACAGAAAAGAGCTATTTTGCGCCCCGCTACAGTGACAGTAAAGTGACATTTTTCGAATAGATGGGATGAAATAGTAGATTGTATAACAAGGGAGCAAAGTAGTATTTTTACGGCGAGGGCGCTACTTTGAATCAAGAGCAAAGCGAAGGATTCTAGAATAGAATCCCGAGCGTAGCGAGGGATTCTAACGTAGAATCCTGAGCGCAGCGAGGGATTCAAAGTTCACCGCCCGAGAGAAAAATATTTTGCTCCCGAGTTATACACTCTACTTTTCATCCCCGTTATATGACAAAATATTTCTCCCGAGATTTCGGGCGTAACAAGTTTTGTACGGCGTTGTTAGCTTATATAATATCTAATTGTTTCAGGAGTTAATGCATTGTCACTTCCATAACTCGAAGTAGAACTCATATTATTTTGCAAAATACAACTTAAATAGGTAATGTGTTAATTACAAGAACAGAGAGGTAATTGGCGCTCTTTGTTTTTTTTTAGTTAGCACAGGTCACCCCGAGCTATGCAGCCAACACGTACCAGCCAGTAATCCGTACAATTTGAGTTTGATTTCTATGAATGATAATAATGTTCCAAATTCAAATCACTTTTACGGCCCGCTGCTTGGCCTTGAACAGAAAAGAGCTATTTTGCGCCCCGCTACAGTGACAGTAAAGTGACATTTTTCGAATAGAAGGGATGAAAAATTATTAAAAGATGGGTGGTAAGGCCCTCTGACTGATTCCTTCGAAGCGTCCGTACTTCCCTGGTGGTAGGAACTCGTAGGTGGTGCGTGACTCCCGCCCTCTTAGTCCGTCGGCATCGAGATGGTAATGGGTTTCTGTGTCTCGGTTCGGACGCGTCAGCAGCGTAGGATAAGGGGCCTTTATTCAAGGCACAAAGGTAAACCCTCAACACGGGGTTTAATCTTCGTGGTAATAGTATGTGGGCACTATTGCTTGTACACTAATATAAGTACTTTAATTACTTGTTCGATACTATCTATCTTCTAGAAGTAATCTTTTATTTTAATTTTATCGAAGGTAATGTGGAACATTCGAAGCTTCATGCCCCATCCTCACCTAGACTCTGGCATCTGAAGATCCGAGTTTCAAAGGCGGATATACTGGGTGATTTTATAGTCATTTCGGAAAAAAAGAATTTGGGCACTGTTTCGATAGCAAACTCATCTGGAGGTATTAATTTGGTGAAAGAAAAACATTTTTTTAGAACCCCCATACATTATTGCTTTTAGCATGAACATTATTCCCATAAAAAAAATGTTTTTCTTTCGCCAAATTAATACTTCCAGATGATTTTGCTATCGAAACTGAGCTCAAATCATTTTCATCCGAAACGACTATAACGAGTTTAAAGAGAGGAAGGATTTAGATTAATTCAGGTGTGCTCTAGTAGCTAAGTGGTCAAAACGTTCTCCGGGAAAGAGAAGGATCACAGGTTGAAATCCCGCCTGGATCTTTCAAAAAGTTTTTCCTTTCTAAATCGATGTTAATAATATGATCGTTTTATTTCATTTACATAACCTCTCTTCTATTTTTGTAAATGTTTTAGTTTATGTTATTGTGTAGTTGATTTAAAAACATGGATTTTTGCTTATAAAGAATATTAAAAAAATACAAGACAAAAACACATTTTTGGTCCTCGTCCTTCAGAAATCGAAAATTTTATTTGGTCCTTCGAGCCGGATCATTCAAAAATACAATATGATAGTCGGAACCATATTTTATCAGAAACATTTCCCGTTATAGGTTGCTCTGGATCCCCGAGACTGCAGAGACGTAGACGAGCGCGAGAGAGACGAAAGGTACGCAGCACTACTGAGAAGGACGAACCGCCTGACGAACTTGCTTATATAGACTCCCTGCCTGAGGTATGGTCGACATTTTACATAACACTTACCGTAATTTACGAAAATAATGTAGACGATTTATAAGTGATGGCATTACTTCCCAATCATATCCAACACAGCCAAGCACATGGACAGAAATCAAGCGAATTTGACTTAACATGCTTTAAATTACCCATATATAAAATTGATACTTTTGTTTAAGACTCTGTAAGTAAATGTCTCCTAAAATAATTTACTAGAGTTCAGTGAATGTCCGAGATGAGACGAGATAGAATTTCTTTATAACTGCAGCAGATAATGATATTTAAGGATCATACTTTTATAAACATTTTTGTTCCAGGACGTTCGTTTAGTAGAAGTAACATCTAATATATGGGGAACTAAATTTAAAATGCACGGTTTAGCTAAAAATGTACCTGCGAATTTAGGACAAGTCACTTATAAAACCTCCTTGCTACATCTCCAACCGAGGCAAATGACCCTTATGATAACCGAACTTCGGGACGACTACCCCGTGGGCCCAGACCCTAATTTTAACCCTAATATATTCTCTGAAGACGAGGAAGAAGTTTTCCAATCTAACGATAGTAACGATTCTCCATCTCACACTAACAATAATATCCGAAGAAAGTTAACCCTCAATGAAAGAATAATTAACACGAACAATATAATAAATCAAAATGAAAATTGCCCTTCAAACAATAACAATCCTAACGGACCGTCCCTCGCTAGAGCAGAATCATACGATGAGTTCCCTTACATCGACACAAACGATACTGTAAATAATGTCCCAGAGAGTGTTTATTCAACGCCACTGAGGCATCAGACTCAACCCACTGAGAGGAGGGTCAATAACCCCGCTGGAGTACCGAACCGTCACGCGATATCACCCTTAAGGTGTGAAAGTTCTGTCCCAACTTTACAATCACCTAAAAATGCCGTCGCTCCAACAGATATAATTTTTGAAAGACCTTCTCCACAAACAGTAACATGCGGTGGTCGTGGCGACTTCTGTGGAGGCAGAACGGATTATGGCGTTCGAGGCGATAATGTCTCACTTAAAGGGAACTTATCCAATTTAGAACAACAGTCGTTTAGCTTGAATTTAAGTATAGAGCCAAGTAGGCAGGTCACTATCAAAAAGTGCGACAACCATATCACAGACAACTGCCTCTCGAAGCTACGCAAGAATATTTGTAGCAGGGGCGAGTCTGGTTCATACGATATGAACACGCGGATTCTTAAATCACTATGTAACAAAAGTTATGAGCACGAGGTGCATCCAGACGCGCTGAGCAAACGTGGTGAAGGACTGAAACATCTGCAGAAGGCTGAGGATTTGAAGTATATAGACGAGGAGACTCCAATAGATACAACTATAACTAACCTTACGGATAAGGGTCGAGAAATAAAGGTACAAAGGACGACAACAGTCGTACCTATCAGCCCAGTGTGTGCGACCATCCCAGTGTACGACACCATGACGCGGAGCTGCAGCGTCGGGTACCTGGACCTCGTCGACCCCCAGGTGCTACACGCCCAAGTCAGCCTCACGGCGTTACGCGGTGAACCACCCCGAAGACTAGTCCTCGTCAATAATAAACGTCATAAAAAGCAGAAGCGACAAGCTCGCTCCGATATTAAACCGACAGAAAACACAAAAACGCCCTGTCTAAGAAGGTGCGGCAAATCCAGGAGTTTGGATTCTAGTGAGATGGCAATCACAGTGGATAAGAGTAAGAGGCAGTCGAGGATAGAAACGGTGTCGACTAAAGTGGATACTGCGTCGGTGAATTCGAGTAGTCGGTGTAATAGTAGGGAGGAGAATAGTGGGGCGAGTGCGGAGGAGAGCGCGCGTGGGTCGTGTCGCGACTACCCGGTGTGCACGCTGTGCCGGCTGGTGTCGCCGTACGACCGGCGCGCGGGCGCCGGGGGGCCCTACGTGTGCGCGGCGTGCGCCCCGCCCCCCGCGCCCGCGCCGCCGCCCGCGCCCCTCCCGCGCCCCGCCACCGACAGCGACTCCGACTACAGCAAGTATTATAGTTAGTACGAAGTAGATGCTTTACTCTCACCCGCAGCCAACTGACTCCGGACACTCGCGGTACGGAGCTGTCCACGTTTCTAGGTAAGCTTACACTCCCGAGCGGCACTCCCGATAGAGAAGTACTGGCCGATATAACAATAATAATGGTTTATTTAGCAAAAAAATAATTTTATATTTAATTTCACTAAGATCTAATGTCGTTAGCCTTTTGGGCACGGTACCAGTAAATGTCGATGGGGAGGAATGTGATGGTCCTATTCTACTCTACCGGGAACCAACACGACATTCGATATTTTAAAAATGTTATATTTATAATGGTCAGTACCTCCCTATCTATTATTGAAGACCGAGGCACACTTCCGTCGAGGACGGAGTTCACCAGCCGGTAGACGGTTTCCTCCCAACCCTTAGGGGGCTACGCTTCGCACGGTAGACCACTTTAACCGATGTGCCACCGACCACTCACTGGCACATGTGCAGGAAGCTTTACACGCTTGAACCCTCTAGCAGCCGCTTCGAACAATCGCATGAGGCTTTGTAGGACTCGACGCCGCATGGATACAGGTAGAGTAATTAACGAAATATGAAAAAAAGCAATGACTTCTTTCTATGGATACAATTAGACAAGCTGCCTAGAACAAAAATTGTGACTTGGTTTAGATGGCAAAACGGGAATGAGAGGATTAAGACATCTATCTGTAAAAGCTTAACGCGCTATTTTGCAATGTCATATGTACGCCCAGGCACAAAAACTTAGTAACTAATAGTGTACTAAAGACCTTGTGGTTCTTCAAACTTTTTTGTTCCGTTTAGCCCGTCTACTAGTGTACACAGAAGTCATTGATACTAAGTATAGCTCATATAGTAAAGGCGTTATCTGGCTAGGTTCGTTGGAGCAGCTCGCCTTACGGCTGCTGGCGTCTCGCTCGTCGCGCAAGGCAGCCTCGCGCGAGGCGGCGGCGGCGCGCGAGACGAGTTCCGCGCCCGCCTCGCCTCGGCCGCGCCCGGCGCGCAGTCACGCCTCGAGCAACGCGCCCGCCTCGCCTGCCGCGCGGGACACGCCTCGCCGGACGCGCTACTCCTCCGCCTCGCCTATACGGTGCGTACTATTGCAGCTGTTGCCTTATTACTAGCTGGTTTATTACTAAATCAATTTTTATCCCCTTTTTCAGATTTTGTTGGAATAAAAAAACTGAGTACCTAATCCCACAATTACTTCTCTACTTTATTATCCGAAAAAAAAACCCTAAATGTTACAAGTATTTTTATTAATTGATTTGGACTTCCGCAAATGTTTAACTGACCTGTAACCGGTGGTGATTCATGGCTGTGATTCAACTTCATTGCAGGCAGAGCATTGTTTTTTCTTTGTTATTTTCGTAAAGTAGTTACCGAAAGTACCAGTATTGCTCGTATTTTTCAAGCTATTACTTGTGTTAGAAGTGGATTCACGTACTTCACATCGGTACGGTAATGGGAAAGATTCTACCCGGGAATTCTTGATCATAAGGACGACCCTTAACCACTCAACAATGGAGCTCGTGCTGGCTCATCTATAGCCGGTTTTATTTTTTAATTTTAGACTGTCTAGAGTATTCTAGGGTCTAGAGTGTAACCTTTAAAATTTAATACCAGATGGTCTTGTTTCGATCGATTTCGAAAAAATATGCTTCAGCAAGCAAGGATGAAACCGTTCGACGACAATATGTACATATTTATCACCTTTACTTCTGTGGCGTGGCGGAAGTGAACGCGACTGCCACGCAGCAGCTTCGATCCCCGCTCAGTACAAATATTTGTATGCATGAATATGGCTATTTGCATTGGTCTGGGTGTTTCTATGTATACAAAAAAAGTATCTAGGTATGTTTATCTGCACAAGCTGGTAAGCTTACCATGGGTCTAGATAGCGTTGTGTAGAATGTTGTGGAATACTTCCTACATGTAAAAGATTTTGATGGTTAAAGTACAAAGTAATGTGCTTCAATTTGGTTTACAGGCAACTCCTGAATTCCCCACTGTTGAATCGAAGAAGAAATAAGAAGCCGTCCGAGAGTTCCGACGACGAGTACTCGACGGGCGGAGGGTACAGCGAGGTCAACGGCAGGAACTATAGGGATCTGGAGAGTTTCCAGAAAGCGCAGCTAAGGAATAAGGTAGGCTGTTTTTCTCACAATTATTTTATAAGAAATCTTTTTGTCACTAGAACTTAAAAGATGTTATTGTAAGTATAGGAATAGTGTGAACGTTAAAATTAAAACAGCTTGGGACTGCATCAGCACCCGAACTAGATACCTACTGGTTCGAGTGTTTGTTTTATTTGTAGTCCTAGGTTGCGTCACCAAATTATATATTGTTTAGATAGGTAATAGACGGAATGCATGGCACTCCGAACAAACCCTTTGTGGTTTTTGGTGTGTTCTATTTAATATTTGTGTATTGTATGATAATAAATAACAAAAAAAAACCTATATAGATTACTAAGCTGACCCGGCGTCCGATCCCGTTTACGCTGCACCCTCTACTATATTAAGCAAACCTTCTTCTTGAATTACTCTATCTATTAAAAGAAACCGCTTCAAAATCTGTAGCGTAGTTTTGTAGATATAAGCATACCTACATAGGGACGGACAGACGCGGGAAGCGACTTTTCTTTATACTATGTAGTGAAGTGAAGTGATAGTGAAGTGATGGTGATGATAGTGATTTTTGTTGCCAATTTATCGACTCTGACTCCGACTGCCAAAGAACGTCACTTTAAATTAAGGTGGCGCCATCTGTATATTTTTTTAAGGACTGTGTTCTGTTATGTCTCTATTTTTATTTGTAAATCGCTGAAGCGGGAGACAGAGGTGTATCTTCCTCGTTATGCTACGATTTTCGGTTTCACGTAATAAGGGAGGAACCTATTGGGGCGTTAAGCGGGTAAGTACTATGTCATGGGCTGCATGTTAACTGTCGGATGGAAAGAGAGGCTTGTGTTCACCGGCAATAGAAAAACCGTAGTTTTTATAACTGACCGTTATTTATTTGACTTATGTTTAACCGTGTTTCTTTTTTTTCTGTTCACCGGAACAATCACCCTCTGGCTATTTAACCGAGCGTTTTTGAATGAATGAGTGAACAAAATTTATGCTTGGATCTTGATCTGAAATTTATATTGGATCGTATCGTAGACGGTGCGAGTTTCTCACACGTTTTCGGTTCGATAAAGTCGTATGCGATAATCATTAGCAATAATCGCCCTACGATTATCGTATCAAAATGTGTACACGCTGTAGGGACACATCATCATCATCCACATAGAGACGTTAGTCCTGATTGCATCCGAGGCCACGGTGCCCTCGGAGCTCAGGGTCCACCTTCCGGCTCGTCCTCCTCCACTTCGCACGATCTTGGGCGTCCAATGTAGTGACACCGTTTTCACGCATGTCACCCTCCACGACGCCAAGCCAGCACTTCTTGGGCCTACCCCTTCTACCTGGACCGGGTGGGGGCGCCATTGCCAGGCATTTGTTACCCACGTAGCTGGGCGGTTTCCGCAAGACGTGGCCGCACCAGCGGAGGCGGCTCTCTTGCATTTTATCTGCGATGTCACGGACATGGAGGCTGCCGCGGATGCGCGAGTTCCTCACGCGTGACTCCACACATCCACCGCAGCATTTTCATCTCCGTGACACGCAGGGACACATCATTGTATATTAATCTGCAAAGTAGTCTATAAGTGGCTGGTACACCAGTCGCAATATAACTTCAGTGCAAAGCAGTCATTGTTGCAATTTCCAAACCCGAATAAGAGTAACCTTCAACTTCAAATATATACTTAATAATTTCCGGATATCAAGTATATAGATATCCCGGTAAAACGCTCAATGAAGAATGTTCACAAATTCTGATTTGAATCTATTGTGTAATCGTTTACTACGACAACCACTCGGAAAGAGATAAGATGTCTACGACCCCCACGGGTACAGATGACATGACTAATATTGTCCAACTGTGAGCTACATTTTTCAACTTTTCTCCCATGAAATTCTCCTCTGTATCCTCCATAGCAACGCATAATTATCTACATCTATTACATTCGATGCACAACAACTTAATCTTATCTGCCTGCATAATTTTATTACGCAGTACATTCTGTTTTTCTTTTTAAACATTCTATCTTTCTGTTAGTAACAGGGCTTCGAGTCTGCTAAAGCCAAACAATTGTCGTACCA
The DNA here is from genome assembly GCA_914829495.1 of Eilema sororculum. Classification (NCBI taxonomy): domain Eukaryota; kingdom Metazoa; phylum Arthropoda; class Insecta; order Lepidoptera; family Erebidae; genus Eilema; species Eilema sororculum. The sequence continues at coordinate 7,328,283 of OU618543.1, forward strand.
CTGCCACTTCAAAAGACGGCATTAAATAATAGACTTTAAAGCGATGCGGCTACAGTTCAAAATTAAATGACTTTTTGCAGAGTACCTAATTGAGAGAGTGTAATGTATTTGTTTTCATTTTGGACTTTAGCCGTATAGAAATAAAGTCTAAAATATCGCAGGTTTATAAGTGCCCGGTTAATGGCAATAGGCTCGCCACATTGGGACCTAAACATAAACTGGCGAAATGTGGGTGCTAGCACCTCTGCCTACCCCTTTGCGGTATACAGGCGTGAGTTTATGTTATGTTATGTTCTAAAATTTAATGTGATTTTTTGCAGTAACTGTGGCACCACATTGGTTTAGCTTTAGTAGAATCGAGGCCCAGGTCAAATGGTGTGAAAGGCTTCAGTCAGGTTTAAAATATGTTTAATACATTGCACAAGGACATGAAACCTATAGATAAAGATATATATTGACCTCTGAATGCTCTGATAGTGATCGATTACATTAAAAACTCGCTGAAATACGAAAATAGTCATAATATACATAAGTCACATTTTTAAAGGTGCCCTTGTCAATAATCTAGGCAGTTTCCAGATAAGGATATGATCTCTAAAGTGGCCAAGATAATATAGAATAGACAACTAATTTCATTCATTCAAGCTAGTTGCTGCCCGCAGTTCCGCCCGTGCGACATATTCACGAACCTGTGTGTACCAAAATTATCAGATCACTCTGTTTACGGAAAGGCTGTAAAACTTCAATTATTAAATTTAACCTAATAAGCTTCCTTAAGTAAACGTGTGGTCGCGGATTCAAATCCCACCTTGGACATATTTTTTTCGGGTTATGGGGCAAATCGTCCGAGCCAAGACTGATCCTCGGACGAGTTGCCTCATTCGAATAACGTATGAGGCTTTTCGTCTGAACAAGAAGTTGTCCTCGGACGAGTAGCCTAATTTTTGAAAAGAACTGTTTTGAGGATATTGGTCGATTCGTCGGGGCTAAGACTGGTCCTTGGACAAGCAGCCTAATTGCCAAAATAACTGTTTTTTGGCGTACGGGGTAACCCACCTGTATTCATAAACTTTAATAAAAAAAATATTATCATATTATATACCTACCAATATTTTTCTTAAAATACACATACAAAAAAAATCTGCCAAGTGCGAGTTGGACTCGCCCATGAAGGGTTCCGTAACAGCAAGTAACATAAAAAAATGTACTTCGTTGTAATTGTTGATCGAATGAAAGGTAAATTGCGGCTTACGATTTATGACGTTTAAAAAAAACTACTGGCTAGAACTTTTTGTTATGGTTACATTTCTTTGGAACATTAAATGTATACAATTTTCTTTCACAGTATTTGGATAGATTTTTAATTAAGATTGTAAGTGTACTTACATATCACAGGAAATGTAGTGGGATACATAAATTATTGCGCTTTACACGCATACATGTTATTGTCAAGTTCAGTGGATACCATGTTTGTCACAATCTTTGGTTAGTTCATAGTGGCACTCGCAGGGGTACGTAATTTTGGAAGATTAAATTGGATACATCTCTTTGTAGTTGACTGTACATAACCGTGCAAACTTCCAACGAAAATTAGTTTCGACGAGATCTAGCCAGTAGTTTTTTTTAAACGTCATAAATCGTAAGCCGCAATTTACCTTTCATTCGATCAACAATTACAACGAAGTACATTTTTTACGTTACTTGCTGTTACGGAACCCTTCATGGGCGAGTCCAACTCGCACTTGGCAGATTTTTTTTTGTATGTATATTTTAAGAAAAATATTGGTATATAATATAATAATATCTTTTTTATTAAAGTTTATGAATACAGGTGGGTTACCCCGTACGCCAAAAAACAGTTATTTTGGCAATTAGGCTGCTTGTCCAAGGACCAGTCTTAGCCCCGACGAATCGACCAATATCCTCAAAACCGTTCTTTTCAAAAATTAGGCTACTCGTCCGAGGACAACTTCTTGTTCAGACGAAAAGCCTCATACGTTATACGAATGAGGCAACTCGTCCGAGGATCAGTCTTGGCTCGGACGATTTGCCCCCATAACCCATTTTTTCGACAATCGATAGGATTAGTTAGCATACCTACCTACTAATTGTTTTTAAATGAATTTGTCCTACGAATATTATAAACGTTTTTCTTCATCTTAGCGTTAATCCCAGTCGCATCCGAAGCTTTAAGCTTGGAGTCTGGGGTCCGCTTTACCATTCTAACTGCGGATTTGGCTAAACTTCGATATTTTCTGTGAAGCGATTGCCATCTGACCTCCACAACCACAACCCAAAGGCGATATCGAAGCATTGTATTCCCGTTGGCCACCACATAGTTGGCCACCACTGGTGGACATTGGGAAATTTTATCACTTTTTATCCCAATGGCCACCAGTGGTGGTCAGCGGGAATAGTTTTATTACATTTTATGGTGCACATTCTGCAACTGATCCTAATATAGAAGGTTTACAGTTTGCATTTGGGGTAGGTTACCTACTTCTTAAATACTTACCTACGTTCTAACCAATCTTACGTTTCGTATGTTGAAAGGTAAAATAATTCCAGTCCACACCTGTATACATCTTAAAACTTGAATAAATGATTATTATTAGGTATTAAGTATAATAATTGGGTGTATGAAGATTTAAATTATTTAATAAATTATTTGATATAATTTCCATATGTTACCGTACCTATTCAAATTTGTATTGAATAAGAAATACATAATAAAAGTGTTAGTTAGAACGTTTATATAAATAATAAAAGTGATTATAAGGGCCAATAAACCCAGGTGCAGCTATCTCGCTTTTGCATTTGAAGTTTTAAAAATCGTTTTATTTACTTTAATGCTTCCGTCATCTTGTGATATTAATATTCCATAATACCCTCTTTTCGAGACTTTGCCTTTAGCTTAACATCAGGCGAGGTGAAGTAAAATTGACGTGTCCCATATAAAAAAAATCTACTTTATTGTTAGTATGGATACTAATATTATAAATGCGAAAGTAACTCTGTCTGTCTGTATGTTACGCTTTCACGCCTAAAGCACTGAACCGATTTTGATGAAATTTGGTATAGGGATAGGTTAGATCTTGAGAAAGGACATAGGCTATGTTTGGTCGCGATAACCGACATCAGCATGGGCGGAGCCGCGGGCAAAAGCTAGTATTTAATAAATGTTGATTTTCTATCATACCTACCTAGTTGTATTATTTGTGCTTGGTGGTGGCCTTGAGGACATAAAGTAACAAAATTTCCCAGTGTCCACCAGTGGTGGCCAACTATGTGGTGGCCAACGGGAACATTTCCAATATTTTATTCCCGCTGACCACCACTGGTGGCCATTGGGATAAAAAGTGATAAAATTTCCCAATGTCCACCAGTGGTGGCCAACTATGTGGTGGCCAACGGGAATATAAAATTTGTAAGTATGGGTGGAAGGATGGATGGATGTTTGTTTTTCGCGTTTAAAAGGCTACAGCGATTTTATTAAATTTTGGTATGGAACTAACCGACACTCTGGATTAACACATAGTATGGTCGCGATAACCGACATCCACGCGGGTGGAGTCGCGGGCAAAAGAATATCATTTAATAAATAGAAACGTAATATCAAATACATATTTAAAAGGACTGAAGATCACATTTTATTTAACTTAGACTCAAAGTCTTAACACGAACAGTCGGCAAATACAAAACAGTTCTCATACAATGTACCTACCTATTGCATGAGAACTGTTTTTTATTTACCTATCTAGGTGTAGGTACTAGAGATGTTTATCGATTGTCAAGCCTATTCTGAGAAGATAATTAAATTTGTACTTTAGAAAAATATTTTACAAAAATATTTTGCAAAGTTTTGCCACAAGTGGACCTAACAGGAGAAGAAGGGATGGAAATAGAGGAGAATAAAGCAAGTCGAATCGACAAGCCGATCCAGAAGACCACAATGATCCAACAAACATTTCATAAAAGCATGTTTATTAGAATACGCTCAAATTCGGTTGGCGCTGTACCGAAAAATAACATAGCCTCTTCTGCAAAAGACCAGACGCAGGAAATACGAGCAAATGAAAATAATTGGCAACTAGATAGGGTACCATCGGTGAAGCGCAAATGCCATGAATTAAGTCCAATGAGTGCTGAAAATGCCAAAAAGAAGTCAAACTTGGTTGCCTTCTCAGTTCCAACCCACAATCAATTTGACATCCTAGCCGATGATGAAGAAATAACCCACATGCCACCAATAAGACCAGCAAAACCAGAACCAATCTTTGTCACCGGGGTTATTAACATTAAATCACTGAAAGACATCTTAAAAAATATAATCACCAATGATGATTATACCTTGACAACGCTGAGAGTAGGACATATTGTAAAGATAATGCCTAAAAGTATAGAAGCATACAAAACCATAAGACAAAAGTTTGTAGACGAAAATATCAGCCATTATACATACAGACTCAAATGCGAAAGACCCTACAGGGTTGTGTTAAGAGGTATACACCCATCAGAGGAAACATCGGACATAACAGTAGAACTAGAAAAACTAGGACACGAAGTTCGCCAAATAGTCAAGGTACTGCATAGAACCACCAAAGAAGCTCTGCCACTCTTCTATGTGGATTTAGAACCGAAACAAAATAATAAAGATATATTCAAAATAAAAATTTTAAACCATACGAAAATTACCTTCGAAACTCCCTACAAGAAAAAAGAGGTGTTACAGTGCAAACGATGCCAAAGATTTGGGCATTCCAAAAATCAATGTTTCAGACCGTTTAGGTGTGTGAAATGCGGAGAGGACCATCCTACAAATACATGTGCTAAACCCCGAGATACAGAAGCTACATGTGCAAACTGCCAGCAAAAACACCCTGCTAGTTATAGAGGATGTTCTAAGTACAAGCAATACAAAGAGCAAATTCTGAAGCTGAATCCAAAAACAAAAGACACTCATGCGCATAGAAAAGCCGAAGAACACCAAATCTATGAGCAGACTAAACAGAGATACTCCCATATGATTGAAAGAGCTCCCCTGGAAGGAAAGAAGCCGTTTCCTATACTTGATAGAAAAGATGAGTGTCCATCGCAACCTAACCCTGGATGGAGATCCACAAAACGAAATAATACATCAGAAGAACACACTACTAAAACATTCGCAGAAGCCACCAAAACCAATAACACTGAAAAATACACAATGCCCGCTCATATTCCGCCAGAAACAGATAACATAGTAGAAATACTCGACAAAATGTTTCACCAATTTCAAACAATCATGACAAACATGATGGACAGCATGATGAATCGCATGATTCAGCTCATCAGCAGCCTGCTGTCATCAAAATAAATAACAACATACGTATCCTTGCATGGAACGCCAATGGGCTCACTGAGCGAAAACAAGAACTGGAAGCATTCTTGTCAATGGAAAAAATTGATATAGCTCTCATATCGGAAACAAGGTTCACAATGCTAAGCCATGTCACATTCAAAAACTATACTATGTACACCACAAACCACCCATCTGGCAGAGCGCATGGAGGTTCAGCGATCATAGTGAAATCGAGCATAAGACACTACCCAATTGATTCCTTCTGTACTGTAAAGATACAAGCTTCTCACATCAAGATCAGTGATGGCAAATATGAAATTACGGTATCAGCAATCTACTGCCCCCCTAGGCATAGCATAACCATCAATAACTACAAGGAATACCTTACAACGTTGGGAAATCGCTTCATATGTGGCGGTGACTGGAATGCCAAACATACATACTGGGGATCTCGCCTCATAAACCCAAAAGGAAGGCAATTATACCGAGTACTTGGTGACCTTAACCTTGAATGCCTATCCACGGGGAAGCCAACATATTGGCCCACTGACCAGGCAAGAATACCTGACCTGATAGACTTCTTTGTTACTAAAAACTTTACCCTCAACAACCTAAGTACTGAGGAGATAATAGGTTTGTCTTCAGACCATACTCCAATTATCTTGAACGTGAACAGCAGTGTAGTCTTTTCTGAAATAGCACATAAAATTCATAACCATCATACAGACTGGAGGGAGTATCAAAACATTGTCTCACGTGAAGTTGATCTCAAGATTCCTCTCAAAAACTCCGAGGACATAGAGCTGGCAATAGAACACCTTAACATGACTATTCACTGTGCAGCAGCAGAGTCAACCTCGAGTCGCAAAGCTTTTGCCCCAAAAGAACACGTATACCCAGTATACATAAGGGATAAAATCCAGGAACGTCGGCGTCTGCGCAAAATCTGGCATAACACGAGATATCCCAGCGATAAAGCCAACTTTAACAAGTGTTCTGAGGAAGTTAAAACTCTAATAAAAAATATGAAGAACGAAAACCTGCAGGCGTACCTCAGCAGACTCACTCCAACCAGCGACACAAATTACTCTTTATGGAGGGCAACCTCAAAACTTAAACGCCCTAAAAATCAAATTACGCCAATCAATATCCAACCAGGGCTTTGGGCTCGTTCCGATTCGGAAAAAGCTGATGCCTTTGCTAATCATCTCAAAAATGTGTTCCAACCACTGCCCAGTACAAACCAAAACCATGATCTCGAAATCGAAGAATACCTCAGAACACCCATCCAAATGTGTCTTCCTTTAAAAAGCGTCTCACCCAGAGAACTCCTCAGAGAGATCCGTAACCTACAAGATTGTAAAGCCCCAGGTTATGATCAAATCGATGCAAAACTCCTCAAGAATCTACCAAAGAAAGGGTTAATGCTACTGCTGGCAATCTTTAATGCATGCCTAAGGCTGTCGGTTTTCCCAGCCCAATGGAAAGTGGCACAAGTCGTTATGATCTCGAAGCCCGGTAAACCACCAAAAGACGTGACATCATACAGACCAATAAGTATTTTGCCTATACCTGGAAAACTGCTCGAAAAAATTATACTGACTAGAATGCGGGGCCACTTAGAAGACATTATACCTAAACACCAGTTCGGCTTTAGGCAGGGGCATGGTACCATTGAGCAAATACATCGTCTAGTAGACATTATCTATAGAGCCTTCGAAAATAAACAATACTGCTCGGCAATATTCCTAGACATCAGCCAGGCATTTGACAAGGTTTGGCATAATGGGCTTCTCTTCAAAATAAAGCAAACACTGCCACACTCATTTTTCCAGATTATGCAATCCTACCTTGAGAAGAGATGTTTTGAGGTCAAATATAATGAAGAGGTCTCAAGAATGCATGAAATCCAATCAGGTGTACCGCAAGGTAGCATCCTGGGGCCAGTCCTCTACCTAATATTTACGGCTGATCTGCCAACTGTGGACGAAACTACTACCATCGCCACATACGCAGACGACACAGCCTTGCTCTCTGTGCATGCGAACCCTGCCATTGCATCGAGGAACCTTCAAACCCACCTAAGCCTAATAGAGGAATGGTTCAGAAAATGGCGCATCAAAGCCAATAAAGACAAGTCTGCACACGTCACATTTACTCTCCGAAAGGATTCTTGCCCTCCGGTCTTACTTTATAATGAAGTGATTCCACAATCGGAAGATGCCAAATACCTTGGCATGCACTTGGATCGGCGCCTAACCTGGCAAAAGCATATCTGGACGAAGCGCAAGCAACTGGACCTCAAAATCCGCAGCATGTACTGGCTGATCGGACGCAACTCCCAATTAACGGACAATAGCAAAATGATCGTCTATAAAAGTATCATCAAACCGATATGGACCTACGGAATTCAGCTATGGGGTTCTGCCAGCCACAGTAACATAGAAATACTGGAGAGATTCCAGAACAAAACTATCCGCAATATGCTAAATGTATCACCTCATGTAAGCAATAAATTCATGTACCTGGATATCAAGCTGAATACAGTGAAGCAGGAAATTGAATCCAATAGCAGGAAATATCAGACAAGACTAGACAACCATAAAAACGCCCTTGCCTCCCAATTACATGGCACTGGTAGCCTCAGCTTCTCCAGACTGAAGAGACATGGCATCCCGAACCTTGCGATAAGATTCGCTAACCTTTAAAATTGAGAGATAGGTCACTGGACAAATCTCTCCAATCAAAACCATATTCGGATTGTATCAGACATCGGATTGGATTATTGTTGTTGAAACAGATTGCCAAGAAGCAGACTAGAAAAAGAAAAAAAAAAAAAAAAAACAAAAAGTTCCCAAAACGTCTAAGGTAGTTGAGGTGAAGTCCAGGAGATACGGGCCACCATTTAGAAGCTGTTGATGTTAAAATGATAGCTCTTAAATTGACGGCCTCGCGCAGTTATCAGCGTATGATATAATCTAGATTACATATTCTTTCGACGCTCCCAATGAATAAAATGGTAATAGTAAAAAGCTAATAAACCGTGTTGATCTTCATTGAGATTTAATTAATGTCTTATAACCGATAGAGAACCAAGCTACTGTTGTTGAAAAGTGACCGATGCATTGGACACAGCGTAAACATCCATACTAAGTAATATTATAAATGCGAAAGTAACTCTGTCTATCTGTCTGTCTGTATGTTACGCTGTCATGCCTAAACCACTGGACCGATTTTTATGAAATTTGTTATAGGGATAGGTTAGACCTTGAGAAAGGACATAGGCTATGTTTGGTCGCGATAACCGACATCCACGCGGGTGGAGCCGTGGGCAAAAGCTAGTTACCTATTTATAATGGGCCAATAAACATACGATTTGACAAAGAAGTAATTCCTAGTAGCAATTTCCTTTCGGAATTCGTTAAGGGAGGTCACTGGCGGTCTAAATTCAGATTTGCGTGGTATTCGATTCCGATTCGATCCATCCATCTTGAATAAAGGATGAATTTTTAATTGTTGATGAAGTCGTTTATTATTAGTTTTACAACACGAAAAATGGCGATACAAAAAATTGTTTAGAATTAAATTTGTTACATTTTGGCTGTCGTTTTATTTCCTAGGTTCGATATTTTTCGATTTATACCCCAAAAGGGGAAAGAAAATCGTTACTAGGATTTTTTTCTAGGTTCGCCCCTCTATTTAGAAAACCCCTCAATCTCTGATTTTAGTGTCCCAATATTTCTATCATTGATCTGTAATCCGACTGCCTATCTATTGTAAAGGGTCTGTCCCATTAAACACATAGAGTTTTGTAATTTTAATATTGGGACATTAGTCACTGATACTTCAAACGTGACTGGAGGTGCGATTTACAGTTAACCGTCGGTTATGTTATTGGGAACGGCAATTAGTGGGGTTGACATATTGATTATTGATCTAATGAACTGTTGATTTCGCGCATCTATGTATCCCGACGTCCGAATGGAAAACTTCTTCTTTCTTATAGAAGTGGGTTGAAATAACTAAAATAATTGTTACGATTTTATTCATCGCCGGCGTTGTTGTGTACTGAGATACTCTCGTCGATGTGAACACAGATATATTATACAGACTGTGAGTGCTATCTGTGTTTTTATACACCGATTCTGATTACTATACAAATAGAGAAATATTTAGTTCTGTATCATTGTTCTAAATAGTGTAACTGAGCACGCAAGTGAGTGAGTACTCAGAATGAATAATTCTCCAGAAAATAATAAATCTGAAGACGCTGAGGAGCTGTCATGCCATGATGTCAAGCCAAAAGTAACATTGGATACAATTCTCGCAAACGAAATTGGACAGTTTGGAAAGTTTCAACTGAGATCGTTTTTGCTAGGAGCATTAGTAGCTATATTTGCATCTTGGGGGGCATTTGAATACGTATTCACAACTGCTCGAATTAGTACCAGGTCTGTTATGTTTTTTTTAACAATAACCTTCATCATCATCACACAAATATAAACATGCTTGAGGTCATCCGAGAATTGGAGTCTAAGAATGCCAATGCATTCCACAGACTTTGTCAACAAATCATTCAATGTTAAAGCTGTACGCTTATGGAATGCATTGATTAAAATTGCATTCAGCAATATGAGTTATGACACTACATATGGTATGCTCTATTGTAGATGTTTGATCCCAGAATGTGACAGTCCCCAACCGGAGTGGTTACCGGACTGGTTACCAAATGCTGTACCAGTTAGGAGTTCAAGAACATTTGACAACTGCCATCGCTACGGCAATGTGTCTACTGCACTACGGCAGGTGGAAAACGACACGTGCCCTAGCACACTCTTCGACAGAAATACTCTACAGGCTTGTGATGAATATGTCTATGAAAATACGGACTCGGTTGTATATGATGTGAGTTGATGCAATACATACCTACCATAATAATAAGAATGCCTATGGCATGGCATTAAGTCCGCCTATGTACCTACTTGTGCATGAAGTTCTATAAATAAATAAATAATATTATAAATGAGGAAATAACTCTGTCTCTCTCTGTCTGTTACGCCTTCACACTAAAACCACACAGTCGATCGTGATGAAATTGGTCCAAAAATTGTTTAGACTTTTCTTATAGAGAAAAACAGGTTTAAAGATTTACAAATAGGATATGACAGTACGAAATTTTTGAAGATAACCTAATGAATTTCGCTACACAGATAGATTAGAGTTTGGGAAAGGACATATGCTATATTTAGTGGCGATAACGGACATCCACGCGGACCGAGCAGTGGGCAACAGCTAGTACTGACTAACTCTTGAATATTTCGCTAGCCTTTTTTTAAATTTCTTTCACAGTTTGGCCTTGCCTGTGATGAATGGCGTAGGGCACTGATAGGCACCATTAGAACAATGGGCACTCTAGTTGCGTTACCTATTACGGGGTTCGTGTCAGACCGTTGGGGTCGCCGCACTGCGCTCACTCTATGCGCTATCAATACGTGTTGGATGGGCATAGTCAGATATTGGACAAATACATACATCGGATTTATGCTATCTGAATTTTTTGAAGCTGTGATTGGCTCCGGTGTCTTGTCTAGCAATTATATTTTGTGTAAGTATCTATAATTTTATTAAATTTAATTCACAAATTATGAAGCAATAGGCTGAGAAGTTTAAACATGAAACTTTTTGAACAGTTACAGAATTGATGGGTCCCAAATACCGCGACGCAGCCGGTGCAGCAATGAACACATGTACTGCAGTTGGACAAATGTTCCTGGGATTAATCGCATGGGGAGTACCCAACTGGCGAAACCTCCTATTAGTCATCTACATTCCTCAAACATCAGTAATCTTCTACTGTTGGTTCTTGTCCGAATCTGTGCGTTGGTACATGAGCAAAGGACGCTTCGACAATTCTGAGGCGTTATTGAAAAAAGTTGCAAAAATGAATAACAGACAATTATCTGAAAAGTCTTTAAAAGCATTACGTGACACCGCCTTGCAAGATAACAATGTATTGGGAGGCAAAACTAGGGCCCAGGAACCATGGTTAATCGTACAAGTGTTTCAACATAAGCAAATTTTGGTGCGCTGCCTCATTACTCCCATGTGGTGGGTGACAAACACGCTCACATTCTATGGACTCTCCATAAACGCTGTGAATATGGTGGGTAATAGTTATTTGAACTTCGCTGCCGTAGCAGCGGCTGCCATTCCTGGTTATTGGACGGCTGTTGTACTGATGAGACGGGTTGGAAGGAAGCCAGTGCTGATGTCCGCTTATTGGTTATGTGCTGCTTGTCAAATCGCGTACATATTCGTACCTTCAAGTAAGTTCCCATGTTAATATTCTAAAGTATACTTAATTATAGATACCTAATTAAAACAATGTACCTAACTTTAAAGCAATTAGTAGGTAGTTAGCCCATGATGGGTTTACATAACATCGTAACATAAACTCACGTCTATATTCCCCGAAGGGGTAGGCAAAGGTGCTAGCACCCACATTTCGCCAGTTTATGTTTAGGTCCCAATCTAATAGGTGGCCAGCCTATTGCCATTAACCGGGCACTTATAAACCTGCGATAAATACACACATAACTTCGAAAAGCATCGAAAAGTCATTGGTGTGTGGTATACGTACCTATATAAATCAATTTAGGTAAATAGAAAATGCTCTGATCAACTGAAAAGCATGAAGACTTCTTGAGCATTCATTGTTTCCGATAGTTCGTATGAATATCGGCAGAAGGCTACACCATCGCCCCACAATGGTTGTACCAAATCCCTTCTTTAGTATTCACCTTTTCCAAACTAAATCGATTGAAATCATAACTGTCTAAAACTTGGTGTAGGTTGGTACTTAGATTTTATATTGAAATCATTTAACACACGATTTTTGTTTTTTTTTTCATTCAGATCTGTACGCAGTGTCACTAACAATGTACCTATTAGGAAGGTTCGCAATCGGTATAATGGTGACGACGCTCTACATATACACCATGGAGCTGTACCCAACCAAATATCGACACAGCCTGTTCGGCTATTCCTCTATGATAGGCAGGATTGGTTCTATGGTGGCCCCGCTGACACCAGCTTTCGTAAGTTCACTGACATTTTTGAGAATGAAAGTTTTATGAATGAAAGTATATTCCAGGCATAGGTATATTTTGGCCCCAAGTCAAGAGAGAAACGAAGTTCTGGCGCGTGCGGATTGGTTTGATTAGCTTTTTGAGCTCCTCCCAAAAAACGCGTACTGCGCATATTATTAGATATAAGTAGGGGAGACTGGGGTCAATAGAAACGCGGGTCATTTGAAACAAGTCAAATAACTACGAGACGGATAGACTTAGCGGTGGGGGCCTGAGGGGAGAAAGGATCGGCGAAAGGGTGCGAACCTGTAGTGCAATGCGTGTCGCGGATCCCAGCGCGGCGGACATTTTTATGTGACTGTATTGGTTTTTTGCTACAAAAAGTAAGTATTTTTCATGTCTTTGTTTTGTTTGGTGACTAACAATCATTAATAATATGTTTTATTGAACTAAACTACTATAATTTATAATTATTCTAGTCAAATTTAAAGAGGTTTGTGTATGCCTACAGTAATTGTTTTTTTTTTTACTGAATTAAATATTTACAGATAGGATCATGGGGCAATTGAAACAAAATTCTTGGGGGCACCAACCTACTACACCGCCGATGTCCGAAATCCAACCTTGTGAAACTACCTTTATCTACAGCAGCCATCCACAAGCCTATTCAATATTTCTTCACCAGAAACAACCAGGCCAGGAAACTCTTATGAATGTTGATTAATTTTGTAAGTCGATCTTACTACTGAAATAATTAAGTCCTAAATGATAAGTTATGGTCAATAAGTGACATATAATTATATAAATTCGAAGACTGACTTCGGGTGATATGATTCTTAAGATGAATAGTTCTTAGTAATGATTATAATAATAAATACTAATGTTGTACTTGGTGTTTCCATTGCCCCCCAACTTTGTTTCAATCGACCCAGGCCTGGGGACATTTGAAACGTTTGCCGACGTTTTCTAAAAAGCCTCTAACTATTTATTTTAAGTCCATGGAGTCAAATAACAATTTTCACTATATAGCTAGATAACTTGACCATAACTGAAACCATTCTAGAAACCAATTCATTATAAAATGAGGCTTCAATACTCGATTTTGTCGTAAACGTTCCAATTGACCCCAGTCTCCCCTACCTAGAGTTCATTTAGTGACATGTTTGGGGTCTAGATATTATCCCTGACTATAATAAAATATTTTTTTTTTATGAATTTTATGCTAACTTTTAAGTTCGAAAAACATTGAAAAAATGAAATGCTCAAGTGAGACTCGAACTCACGACCTTTCCCTTACAGAGGGACTGCTCTTCCAACTGAGCTATTGAGCCACACTTGAATCATTCCAAATTTTCCTTCTCTTTATATTTTCTCATCCTATTTTTAAACTTCTAAAACTAATATGTCCTAAATGTTCCAGGGTGCACAATGGTTCGATAAATTTCCATTCGTGTTGTTTGCCAGCTTCGCCCTGGTGTCCGGAGCGCTGGTGTTTTTTACCCCGGAGACCAACAATATCAAGTTACCTGATACTTTTGAAGAGGCTTGCAAGAGTGGTATCAAAGACAATAATAAAAGATCTACGTGAAGACTCAATTTCTTATTTATTTCGTTCTTTCCAATTCTTTTATACATTCTAAACTCGAGTGCTAATGACTTTTATGGTGTACTTAGATGTACGTAGGTATGTAATAATTATTTGCATTTACCTACTATTTCATGATGAAAGAAATTGAAAGATTTAAAACAATTATCTCAATATATTATTTTATACCTAGTTGCTTATAAATATATGTTATTAAAATATATTTGGTTATTTTCGAAATTATAGTTTTTATTTACCTTACGATGCAGGTTTGATGATAAACACTGATAAATTAAAATAGTTTCTACGCTTACCAAGCAAAAAATGGCCTTCAGACTTTTACATAAATAAATATGTATGTAGGTACTTATTCTCTATAGGTCTACGATAGTCTAGAAATACTGTTAACGGGTTACATATTCTGGTGTCACTGGAGACCTTTTGGGACCATTTTCTGATTGACACTGGTGACTAGATTCAGTAGAGAATGCGCAACGTGGTGAGCTTATGCCCCATACGATCGTCTCTCGGCCATTTCATTATGCTGACCTACAACGGATAGCATATTAGGTAAGCTTAGCGGTTCTGCAAAAAAGATCCTCAATAAAAATCATACCAGAGGAGCGGGCACTTTTGGAGTTCCTTGAAAACCACCAAACAAATTTCGGAATGGTTGCCCGTCTTCAATAAATAAATCACAGAAGAAAATACGATGTATTGAAATAAAACTCTGCACATATTCAGACTAGGTACTGCTCTCAAGATCTTGCACGCTTTGGACTTTGATAAATAAGTCCCCTCTCCTCTTCATCGGCAAAGTTATTTAAGGTTGGAACCGGCTCACACCACCAGTTTTTCATAGTGGGTACTCTCCATCATGTGAGCTCACCCTACGATCTAATTTCGAATTTCAGTTAAAACGTGCGGGAGGCAACTTGAGCGTGGCCGTGGCCTCTAACAGCACGGAGAGCCGCAGCGGTAGTTCCCGGCGTCAACTCGTCATGCACAACAAGGCGCCCATGTGGAACGAGAATAGCCAGGTCTACCAACTGGACTTCGGTGGCAGAGTCACGCAGGAGTCTGCCAAGAACTTCCAAATAGAGTATCACGGGAAGCAGGCGAGCAACTATTGATTTAAATATTGGCCCCACGTTGGGCGCCAAATATTCTGCATGGCGCCCACGGTGGGGCTATATAAGGAAATGTCAGTTTTGAATTATGAGGGTGCACAATACTATTACCTGATCAGTAGAACCACGATATTATCGGGCTTGAAGGACAATTTATAATCCTATCCAGTAAGACCATATGCTAGCTACAGCGTGCAATACTGATTGCGGGATCGATACCCGCTCATTGAAAATATGTTATGGCTATTTGCATTGGTCTGAATGTTTCTTTGTAAAATATGTATCGTTATTTATTTATTTTATAGCAACAATATAGAATCTAAATGTTATTAGTCGTATTCTAGAAACTACTTAGTTTGAATCTATGCGCTGTGTAATATGTTCTAGAATTTGAAAAAAAAAAAAAAGTTAAGTATTATTGCTACTACTTAGTGAACAGGTAATAAAATACCTACCACCACATTTCAGGTAATGCAGTTTGGGCGTATCGACGGCAATGCTTACACATTGGACTTCCAGTATCCTTTCTCAGCACTGCAAGCATTCGCCGTGGCCCTCGCTAACGTGACACAACGCCTGAAGTAAACGTTCCATCCTAAAATCTATCGACAATACAACGCGAAGCCTGTAGTTGAAGATGCCGATAGGATACTGCCACAGTACATTATAATATCAGATTTTAATGATTACTTTCAAATTACTTTTGATTTTCTGGTCTGAGTAGGGCACCAATGTCACTGTAGGTAAAATGAAACAAAATGCCTACCAAGAAAGTCATCGGCTATATGAATATCAGATGCGGAATTTCAAAACAAGTAAAGGACGCGAGGCAAATATTGGCCTCACGTCCTTTACTTAATTTTTTTATGTTTTACAGCGGCTGTGTAGTTGGTATAATTTTCTTTTTCTTATTTCTAGACCTTTTTATGTATATGGAGCATTGTTCAAATGTATAAATATGAATGGCCAGTAGGTAATCTGTAAAATGTAAAGACCTTTTTAGGTTTTGTGACTCGACAGTCGATCTACAGGTAGTTGCATAAAATAATAAGTACCGTGGGCAGTATTCTTTGACTTTATCTCGTTAGCGACTACTAAACATCACTGGGCATTAGCTTACATACTTACGTCATAATTTAAGCGTATTAATCAGAGAACTTGCCCATCCATAATTTTTTACACAAGCGTAGATAGGATAGCTTTGTAAAATTTCAAATTCACAATCTCAAAGCCAATAATTAACAATAAATAGAAGATATTTGAACCACCTTTGCGGAGATATATCGTGCAACTAAAATGATATTTTAGGACATAACAATAATAAATATTTTCATAATGTAACGTAATGTGAAGGTACGTATAAAATCGTTTGAGACAAGAAGTAAGGTGAAAGCAAAATTTCACCGATGAAAAATCGTTCTATTAAAGAGTCTGACATTGAGTAAAATATGATAACACAGTTGAAATTGAATTAAATGTGCTTATTTTATATTCATAGGTGAAATTTTGCCTTAAAATACTAGTACGGAATTGGCAAGACTTAACAATAATGAATTTACAATATACATAATTATGAGTAGAAATTTCAAAATATGTCAATGGCAACATCGGCATTTAGTGTTGCCACTCAATGAATCCTTACTATTTCTGCACCTCCGCTTATTTTGCAGCAACTGTGACCTCACATGCAACAAAATATATGCTTATAACAATGACTTGTATAGACTGAATGTACGGAACAAAAAAATAATATTGCGAAAGGCCATTTTTTAACCGATCATTAACCACGCGCGCCATTTTGTAGGCATTATATTAAACCTACATATATAGTATTATCTGAAATGATCACTATGCCTATACGCATAGGTGTCAAAATGTATCAACTCATTCTCGCCTCACCCTCAGAACAGCTACAAAAGGTTTTGATCTAGCTTGTCTTTTAGTATACAAAATAGTAATTGGCCTATACCTAACAAATAATAGGTATATGTATGAGAGTATATTGTTTATTCATAATTATTAGGTCCTATTAAGAGCAGGGCTACAATATATTGGGCCTATAGTTTATAGTTTATGTACCACACGTTTAGATGTTGTTGGTCCCCTCTGAACGTGGCTAAGGGTCACTAGATTATAATTTCTATGAATACAGCGCATCCATTTTCTTTTAATAAATATTACAGTATTAATGAATATCTATAAGTTTATTTTTTATGTTGTTTACTATAATTCGTACGGCCTAGGTATGTCACGAATTTTGTAATCAAACAAATCCATGGTCTTTTCAATTGAAACTTGTAAGTTAAATAGCAAATTTAACGTGCAATATGTACCTACGTCCTGACTAGAACCAAACATTGTTGTATGTTTCTTCGTAATATAAAATTGTTGTCATTATATAATTAATTAAGTACCTATTTATTGCATTTACAAATTATTATTACTCAGGAAGTTTTAATGAATATTATTTATTGAAATATTTAAGTACCTACTTACCTATATTCTCATTAAATACCTCCCTGTAGGTAAATTTGAACTGATTTATTGAGTCGTCATATTATTATTATAGTTACGTTATGTGTATAATATTACTAAGTGCATACCTAGCAGTGTTGTTTAAGATGTAACTTAATTGCACTTACTTTTTAATTTTACAAAATTTACATATCTATGGTTAATTAATAGATTAGACGTGTTATTTTCAAATTCATTTCAAGACTGCACATCGTAAATATATTTTGATACCTATTTTATTATATCAGCTGCAGTCCAATAGCGGCGTATGCTTTGCACTTTGCGAGGTTTTTCGGTCATAGCTACATTTAGACACGCCCTATGACCGAAAAAGAAAAAAAAAAAGAAAATATAATGTTAACGGTAAGCTTTTATGTTGCCATACAGAAAATGCACCTAACAGTAGGTACTTAGGCTTTAAACGCAAGAAAGAAAAATATTCTAGAGTTATTATTAGGTATCTATGGTTTGCATTGCAATATAAGCGTTGGAGCACACCGAACTGCAATTTGCACGCGGACTTTTTAAAATTTTTAAATGTCAACCTTAATGTAATACGATACATTACAAAATTGAATTGAAGCTGCCGCTAGCATAGACTAATATATAACCTAGACGTATATTCAATTTTGCACACATAACGTTGATATTTAACTAACACTTAAACAGTGCGCGCGCAAATTGCAGTTTGGTGGGCGCCAACGCTAACTTGCCGCGTATTTTTTGACATTTAAATCTAGATAAACATAAAGTTAGCGTTAAATAGTTGTTTAATCGTAGTTGCACCTGCTTGCATCTTTATAGTTTTTAGCAGTAAACCGCCAACGAAATGATAAGGACGACCGTCCACAGCGTGTAAAGCGTACGCAGCAGCCGATTAGCAGTTTTAATGTAATGTCTAATTTAATACCATTAATATTAAGTATGTTAAATTAGGGAAACGTTAGTTAGATTTGTTTTTGTTGCTCAAGAATTCCTTTAGATATTTGAATGTTGTGATGTTGTATGGTTAAATACATAGGCATGAAATGACATGCATCTTTTTATTTTGTGTTGCCAGCAATTTTAATTATAAAATAGTATACTGCGTTTTTGTTATAAACAATCATTGTTTCTCACCGCATTTGTGACGTCCATTTTGTTGTCAAAACGGCACGACGGGTTTGTCCCGCTGTATGTTTCATTGAGCTATAATGATGTTGTCTCATTGCTTTTTCTTTGATATTTCACTTGTCCGTTGTACATACCTACTTTAGTGACAAAGTGTAAATAAAATATTCTCCAAATAAATACGTAATTTTATTGAACAATAACTCCATTAACTGTATAAATCACTTATTCTGATAACCACATATTTCAAGTAGGCGTATTCTGGGCGTATAATCAGTCATGTTCTTTACACTGACCCTTCAGAGGGCGCATTTTATGTGCTAGTCACTGTCACTGCCACTCTTTCCTGGAACATAATCTTCATCATCTTCATCTGAAATCTCAAGGTCATCCAAATCTTGGAACAGGGACTCGTCGACTTTAACTGCATCTCCTGTAAATTAGTTAAACCATAGTTAGCAAGAAAGTTTATGAGAAACTGAATGGAAACCTGATATGGTCGAGCATGGTCTATGTATGTATGATATTATAAGAGAAATGATCACATTGAAAGTACATGCAACTGGCAAACATTGAGGAAGGGTGCCTATAACCCGATTCCTACCAGCTTGCTTTACAAAGAATTCTATAGAACTCCATACAAAATTGCTATGATTGTTCTATTACTGGTAAGATTTTTTTACGCCAGCTTCCCTTTCGAAACTTTTCTCCCTTAGCCACTGGTGTATACTGAGCTCGTACAAAGTGGAATGATATTCTCTCTTGTTACCCAAACGGGATAGAAGCGTGACTGTATCTATAGTTATTGGCGAATTTCGTGAACAATTTCGAGTATTTTTTTTTAGTTTTATGATGCCCTAGTTTTCGGACTAAGGGCCACTCACTCTGTGACGTATCGGTAGTGAACACGGCCGCTACGCAGAAGGCGCGGGTTCGATCCCCACTTTTGATGCCCGTGTACACATTTGTATGCATGAATATGGGTATGCATTGGTCTGGTAATGCCTTGGAAAGCACGTTAAGCCGTCGCGCCCGGTTGCCATATGAACATGTATGCCAGTCGTTATATACGGGAAATGGGTGAAATGGCCACACACAGAAGAGTTGATCACCCTTCCCCTCGGGTAGTAGTACGCAGCAGTACGCAGAAGTACGCAGTAGTACTGAGGGAAGTGCTGGACATGTCATTGACCATACTCGATTTGAAATTGTACCTACTACAGGGTTACAATACAGGCGCGTGTCACCCCAGCAGAAGCAGGCCACGGCGACGGCGGCGGCGCGCTGAAAAACGCGCCTCCCCATTCCGGGGACGAGTCGGGGACATCGTTGTCCCTCCTCCCGAGGAGGGCTAGACCGTAAGGGATGGCCCTGGGTCAGCCGGGGTGCGAGGGACAACCTCACCTCCGGCCTAGCACCACGACCCACAGTCGGTGTGCGGTTTTAGTCGGTTCGAGTCCGACATAACCTCCCCTTCCGGCTCCGGCAGGGGGTATCCGAGGAGATTTCCGCAAGAAAAAAAAAAGGGACAATACTGGCTTTACGCGAATCTACAGACCTAAAGATCAAATTATTGTAAATCAATGGTATTGTATATTCCCCTTCCGAGGAGAGCCAGACCGTAAGGGATGTGAGGGAGTGTGAGGGATATGTCGAAGACAACCTCACCTCCGGCCTAGCACCACGAGCCTCAGTCGGGATGTGTGGTTTTAGTCGGTTCAAGTCCGACATAAGCTCCCTGAAAAAAAAAGGTATTGTATACTCACCATCATCAAGGAATTTGAGATCAGACTCATTGAGTGTGGTGTCTCTCAAGAATAGTTCTCTGCCTGTCAGTTTGTTCTTATCTCTGGCCTCCCTCTCCCTCTTGGCCGGGATGCCCATGTCAATTTCAAATTGCTTCCTCCATGCCAAGAATGATTCAACTGTCACTCTGGTGCCTTCAAACCTTTTCTGTGTATTTAACAAAATTGAAAAGAATTAATACGATAAGTATTTTTGTATCATGTTTTGGCTACATCTGGTTTAGAAGAGGAGCTATAATGTAATATGTAACCAGCGCCATCTATCGACAGTAAAGCAAACTGAACTATCGATCCTGCATCGCAAAAGTTAAGTCCAACCAACATCAACTCGCGCCATCCAGACGTGATCAAAGAAAAATCTCTTTCCATAGGTGAAGCAGGTTTAACAGACTAGAACATTTTAACATCTCGTTTTATGAATCCAGGATTAGTAATACATTAGGATTAGGACAATGTCAAAACTGTCAACTGAGACTAACCTGCTCTCGAAGTTAAATTAGTTTTATAGTGAAATAGTTATGGAAGTGCAATAAAAACATTACCAAAGTACAAATTATAACTTGTGAGAACTGTGATATTGTTATCCGCGCGTGAAACACTGAAATACGACACAAAACAGTGAAATAAAAATCGCGAGTGATCAATCACGGCTATAAAATCTATACCTACCCTCTTTTATATTGACATTTCTTTCCACTCTGCTATTTGTATTTATGACAACTAGGCTTGTTATACTTATAAAATTGATTCCCTTAAACAACAAAACCCACCGAAAGTGGCTGCCCAGGCTTCCGGTGGGAAAAATGCTACTGGTGAAAAATCAAATGTTGGTAGTTTATCTCGACTGCCATCAACTATGGAAAGAATAAACCTGGATCCTAGCAACCAAACAGGTGATGACGGGAATGATTGGCAAACCATACCAATACTGAGACAACATCATGATCGGAAAAAACGAAGACTGAACTCAACACCGTCACCTGAGGCAGTTGCAACAAAAAATCGCTACTCACAGCTCCAGGTGGATGAGACTGAAATATCCCACACCACCGCTAGGATAAAACTCAATAAACCACCACCAATAGTACTATATGGAGTACAGAATGTAGCCAAACTTAAAGAAATACTGGACAAAACTGTGGATAAATTACAATACTCATTCAAAATTATTACCAAAAATCAACTTCGCATTACAGCAGAGAACATAGACACCTACAAAAGTCTTATGAATATAGTTCGGGAACAAAATCTCATTGGACATACATTCACACCCAAAAATGAAAGGCCATACCGAATTGTTATTAAGAATTTACATTCATCAACACCTATTGAGGCTATTCAGGAAGCTATACAGAGCACTGGAAACTTTGTGAAGGGAGAAATAATAAATGCCAGGCATGGTTCAACTAAAACACCACTATCAACATGGTTTGTCAACCTAGAACCCGGCCCAAACAATGCATCTGTAAAAAGCTTGAAATACATTTACCACACATCTATACAAATTGAAGATCCCAAGCGCAAAAAAACAATACCCCAGTGTAAACGCTGCCAACAATATGGACATACTAGAAATTACTGTATGCGGCCATATAGATGTGTTAAATGTGCAGAAAGTCACAATACAGCAGATTGCCCTAAAAAAGATAGAACTCAACCAGCAATGTGTGCTCTGTGCCTTGGTGAACACCCTGCAAACTATAAAGGCTGCAAGGTCTACCAAGAAATTCATAAAAGAAAATTCCAACAAAGAACACCACCAAAGAAAGACACAGCTACCATACAGAAGACTGAGGATGAACCATACAAAAAACTGGAGAAACCACTGACACATACCAGTGAAGTAACAATGGCCAACCCAAATGTAACATATGCACAAGCTACAGCAGGAAATAATTTAGAACTTATTTTATGTCAACAAGCTAAAAAGCTAGATCTCCTAATCAACCAAATGGGCACCCTTATGGGTCTCTTGACAACAATTGTGAATAAGTTAGTCCAATAAAATGGCTCTCCGTATTGCAACCTGGAACATCAATGGGCTGCCCGGCAAGAAACATGAGGTTGAGGTCTTTCTTAAAATGCAAAGCATTGATGTCCTATTAATCACTGAAGCACATCTCACAGACAAGTCATCAATGAATTTACAAGGCTATGACATCTATGCCACCCACCACCCCAGCAATACAGCACATGCTGGGACCGCTATAATTATAAAACAAGGTATCAAACACCAGCTCTTACCAGAATTTCGGAACCCTAAAATACAGGCAACATCCATAGAAATTTATGACAAGCAGAGCTCTTTAACAATATCCTCAATATATTGCCCACCTAAACAGAAAAGGAAACCTGAAACTACAGAAAACGATTTTGATCAATATTTTGAAACACTCGGCAACAGGTTCTTGGTTGGAGGGGACTGGAATGCCAAACACATTTTATGGGGATCACGTTTGACAGCAACAAGAGGTCGTCACCTGCATAAGAATGTGGAAAAGCACCAGTTACGTGTCCTTTCAACTGGTCAAGCAACCCATTGGCCTACTGATCCAAGTAAAATACCTGACTTGCTGGACTTCTTCATCTACAAAGGAATACAGTCTCATTTCCTAGACATAGAAGGCTGTCTCGACTCGTCATCGGATCATATTCCGGTTATTGTGACTATGAGCTCAACTATAATAAAAAAACCAGTAACATCATACCTATATAACAGACACACAGATTGGCAGACTTTCGAACAGTACATAAATGAAAACCTAGACCTTAAAATCTGCTTAAAATCAGGAGAGGATATTGACTTTGCCAGTAAATATATTATTAAGACCATTCAAAAAGCGGCCTGGTTCAGCACTCCACCATTGCTGAGAAAACCTAACCACCACACAGAAGCAAACCTACCATTGTTAGTGAAAGAAAAGGTGTTAGAAAAACGTCGCCTTAGAAGAATATGGCATTCCACTCGGCACCCTCTAGATAAAAGGGATTTCAATAGAGCAGCCGCAAATCTCAAAAAAACTGTTGAAAGACCTTGAGAATGATACAGTACAGGCACATCTACAGACCCTAACGCCTGTAACATCCACCAAGAATGAGAACTCACTATGGAAAGTAGTTAAGTCTCGAAATAAGCCCAATATCACTCAACACCCTCTTAAAAATATTGATGGCACATGGGCAAAGACTGACAAAGAGAGAGCGGATGCATATGGATCTTTCCTTGCTGATGTGTTTACGCCAAACCAAGTTCCTGGTATGAACGATATGGATGCCGAAGTAACTTCTTTCCTGAAAAGTGACCTTCAACTTAGTCCTCCCATTAGATATTGTACACCAACTGAGGTCAGGCGTATAATAATGGAACTAAAACCAAAAAAAGCTCCGGGGTTCGACCTTATTACAGCTGAAGTGTTGCAAAAACTACCAAGGAAAGGCATAGTCTTCATGACTTCACTGTTCAACGCCATACTAGGAACTGCGTGTTATCCAAGCACTTGGAAAGTGTCACAAATAACGATGGTTCCCAAGCCCGGCAAACCACCACATTTGATCTCTTCATACAGACCTATAAGCCTCTTGCCATTGCTATCAAAGGTACTAGAGAAAATAATTTTAACTCGCATCAATGAAGTGATCACTGAAAATGAGGCTATCCCAGAACATCAATTCGGATTTCGGAAACACCACTCAACTATAGAGCAAGTACACAGAGTATGCGATCATGTGAGAGACGCCCTGGAAAACAAGAAATACTGCTCTGGGGCATTCCTGGATGTGCAGCAGGCTTTCGATAGGGTCTGGCATAATGGTCTGCTCTATAAATTAAAGAAGCTCTTGCCACATGCCATGTATCTTCTTCTGAAATCGTATCTAGATGATCGTATGTTCTACGTAAAAATCAACGATACCACTTCTGAGTTCTACAACATAAAAGCAGGTGTTCCTCAGGGATCCATATTGGGACCTTCACTCTATGTCCTGTTCACGGCTGATGTACCAGAATCTGATAACGTGATTACGGCCACATTTGCGGATGACACCGCGGTACTCTCATCTGATAAAGATCCAGAAGTTGCGTCTAGACACCTACAAGAGCACTTGGACAGAGTTCATCACTGGATGCAGTCGTGGAAAATCATGGCGAGTGCAACTAAATCCAACCATATTACATTTAGCCTAAGGAAAGAAGACTGTCCCCCTGTAAAAATAGGTCAAGAAGTGCTCCCTCATAGCACAACTGTTAAGTACCTCGGATTTCACCTTGACAGAAAACAGACCTGGAAGACACACATCCAAAAAAAACGGGATGAACTAAATCTTAGGTTTAGGTCATTGGAATGGCTACTGGGCAGAGGATCGCGGCTATCTGTAGAAAATAAATTATTAATCTACAAAGCCATATTAAAACCAATCTGGACGTATGGCATCCAACTTTGGGGTACGGCTAAAATATCCAACATCGAAATCCTGCAAAGATTTCAAAATTCAGTGCTCAAATCTATTGCAAATGCTCCATGGTTCACTAGAATGGATGAATTGCACAAATACTTGAATATTCCTACAATAAAGGAGGAAATAGTCAAAACTACCCAGTCATACAAAGCCCGGATCACTCACCACCAGAATAGACTAGCACAGAGTCTCGGCAATCAACTGGGAACAAGACGGTTAAGAAGACTGCATACCTGGGATAACCTCTGAAAGAGTTTAAAAAGAAGGCAGCCTAACAGTGGGAGGGCATGCCTAACACGTCAAGCATCTCACAAAACAACTGCTTATGGTTTAAACTGAAACCGATCGCATGTTTTGACCAAAATAAGAAAAAAAAAAAAAGTAATACATTAGAAATAAAAATAATTATTATACATATAGGTGAGAATATGTATATCCATTTGACGTCAGCGCATCATCGATGCTCAGCACGCTCAGGATCAACGGCATGTGGTCATCCAGTGCCACTTCATTCTCACACAGAACCACAATCATGGCAATATACGATGTTGTTCATAGAGACGGGTAGTAGTGCCAGCCGCAGCAAATCCTCATAAATGTCTTGTTTATTTCCTAACTACAGCCAAAGTAGGGTTATGAATATTTCCTGTTATTTATGGACACTCAAAGAATTTAGATGATATTTTACCTGTTCAGCTTCCTCCTCAGCCTTTTTCTTTGCATATATTTGTTCCTCTCTTTCTTTCTTGATGTTGTCCCATTTTTCATTTAACCATTCTTGACCTGCCGATACTAATGTGAATACCATAACCATTCCTAGGTTTTCTTTCCCCTGAAAATTAATTCGTTTATTATTTTAGTTTTCAGATGCATGGCTTGAGTCAACAATATTGAACCCAAAAAAACACCATAGCTGAGCAATGACATCTTTCCAATATAAGAAGGCTTAGGCTGTAAAGTTTTGACTTCAGAAACAGAGTTGACCATTGAATAAATAATTTCTAGTATACATTAGCTACAAAATGTCAGGCGGTTTGTGAAATACCACTTTATAACACTATAATAGCTCTATTACAGCTTCTTCTAAATGTATTTAAGGTAATGACAGATTCTACTATGCAGTGGAGGCTTAGGTTCACTCTCTTAATCTTTCCTTTACTTAGGTGGGTTTACTTGGCTTTCATTGTCATTTGATGGTCCATTCTCGAGCATCATCTGTGAATCAGTATTTGAACTGGCTTGCAAGGATTATTAGCTTGGGCTTCCAAGATTATAGTTGACTGACGGTTCATCTATAAACTAAATTGGTAATAATAGTAATCTTTTTCAAACCTGTTCTGTTAAATGTGTAAGTATTTCATCCTTATCAACTACATCATCAAAATTTTCTTCATTTTCTATTTCTATAAGTGGCACCTCGTCAGGATATTTAGCTGTGTATGTGAAAACTAGTTGACACGCCAGCCCTTCTCCATCATCAAAACCCTCAGATTTTATTGGTATACTAAATTTGTGGAAAGGTTCTGTTTCAATTACTGCAACAAAAATATCAATTGAGGTCTATGAACTCGCAGGCTACATAGATTACGAAGCACACACCAAGTATATGGGTTCACCGGCAGATTTTTTAAATAATTTTCTAAGTTATTTTCTTTCTTAAAAACTGACTGTGGTGAATTTGTTCTTTTGTGATAGCTTACTTTGCATGTCTCCGTAATAAATGGAATCTAAGGCTTCCACTTCACTTGTCTGCTCATATTGGTAATCCATGATATTTAATTAGATTTTATTCTTTAATAAATCACACGTTTCTATAACTTTATCTCACAATCACTTAAATTATTTTATTTTTAACCTGTGCTGAAATATGTCAAATTGTTTTCTTTCTATACCTAGCTATTATTTGCTTCTCTAGCTTCTCTGTCACGCCGCCCGGTCTTTTAAGTCAAAATATTTTTAGAATACACTTTCTCTGTCTATGGAATACCATGCATTATTCGCAGTCGCAGTGTCAATTTGTCAGTGTCAATTATGCTTAGAGTATATCAAGAGGTGCCATACCTACGAAAAAAAACTGCCTACCTAAACTTGGATTTTATGAATGAATGGAAAGCAGTATGGCGGCCTAGTAGGGAATCCAGTAAACTGTCGATAACTACTTATCGATATAAAAAGGGCACAGACTAAAAATTTATACATTTGAAAGAAAAAATTAAGTGATTAGCTTAAGTGGATGCCGATTATTTGTATTCTCAGGTTGCAGTGTGCTTATGGCTTTCTGTCAGACTTTCCTTGTGATAGCCAGAGTTTTGAATAATTCGCCCAGAAGGACGTAGAATCTACAAAGATTCTTTAGTCTTTGAGTAACGATATATATATATATATATATATATATATATATATATATATATATATATATATATATATATATATATTTAGTAGTACTCCAGGTACATAACACATTGGCATAAAAATAAAATCGATTTGGACAAAAAAAAATTCGAATTTTTATTTAATATTTTTGTTATTTTTTTGTAAAGAATGTTTTAGTATCTATTCATCAGTAATACCAGTACCATTATGCGATAGAATAATAAAAAGTCAACGTCATTTCAAAAGTCATTCACTATGTATGGAAAGTGGTCTTCGTTCTTTAAATATTTGGGAAAATATCGATAATTAAAATTCTATCACCGCATCACTAGCAATTTTATTTGACCAATCAGGTGCTACTACATCCCCACTACGTTGGAAAGCAAGATGGAGAATTGGCGTTTTCCTAATATGATTTTATGAATGAATTTCGTAGTAGCTTCACGTCTGTATATTTATGTCTATGCAATTATGTCAAGTCAATGACATCTATGCTGAATGAATGTGCTGATATTTATTGTTTATTTGTGATTGTGAGCCATTCTTTCTCCTAATATTTTATTATCCATAGCGTTTCTTGAACAGAAATACGAGT
Source organism: Eilema sororculum (assembly GCA_914829495.1). Lineage (NCBI taxonomy): Eukaryota > Metazoa > Arthropoda > Insecta > Lepidoptera > Erebidae > Eilema > Eilema sororculum. The sequence goes on from OU618543.1 coordinate 7,356,276, forward strand.
TGACTTGGATTTATAATTGCAGAACCTGCAATAAATAGAATGGATACGCCAGATATACTAACCGATTTTAGTCCCGATTCTGATACTAATCTTTCTGGGTATAGTTTTCGCATTATTTTCATTTTATACTGTTATTTATCTGAATTAGGTGAGTTTGATTAATAAAACGGTATTCTTTTTAGAAATGCATCATCTAAAGACACTAAAAATGAAGAACTTGCAGAACTTCAAGAGCAAGTGATCGCCAATTTTCAGAAACCTAATGTACCTAATGTTAACATTCCGGAAAAAATTATCATATGTTTGGATGTGTGTTATAACAGCAATAACTCGATGTACCAATTAACTGATGGAACTACATACACCCCCATGAATATGATGAAAAGGGTTCTTGACTTCTTCTTACACTTGAAGACTGGTATCAACAGAAAAACTGAGTATGCTCTAGTTGTTCTTAAAGAGTTAGAACCATATTGGTTACAGAATTTCACCAGCAATGTGAAAGACATATTAAATTCTTTAAATTACATAAACCCTGAAGAATGCAACACAGAAACTTTTGATTTTGGGAACTTGTTCCAGATGATAAAACAAAAGGTTGATGTACCTGAATATATAGAAGGAGAATGCATCCTGCCTCCCTCTCATGTTGTACGTATGATAATCCTGTATGGCCGATCAAATTGCGTTCCTGTCATACCTCAAGATGATCCATATATTAACTTCTTGAAGAGGCAGCTCTACTTCTACATTGACATACTGCTGGCTCACGATGAAGACTGTGCACAGTACAAGTGCGTTGAGATCTATGATGCTCTTCAAGATTTAGACAATGGATATTCATATGTGTATGAAGTTCTCAGAAATGCCACAAAGATTCATGACTGTGTTGCCAAACTGCTTGCACATCCATTACAGAGGCCTTTGCAGAAGAACACTGAATATGCCTTTGGATCTAGATATTAAGTTTAATAAAATTCTGTAGTAGACTTTTAATAAGTGTCTGTGTACATGTCATGATTTGGCTTCTGAGGACCATATAGGCAACACTGAAACAGTTAACAAGTTCTGATGATATAGTGGTTATCTCTAATGTAAAATAAGGTCCTACACCTAGGACAAAGGCTGTTTAATATTGAAAGGAGTTTTAATCAGGTGGTGAAATGGTTAAATAATAATCTCCTGTTTCTTAACCCTACTGAGATGTAATAATAATAATAAATAATCTTCAACATTCTACACAATTCTATTTATTTATTTATACACTTAAACAATACAAACTAACAGTATACACCAAAACGCTTATGTTATACTACTAAATAACTTATTAAAAACTAATAAAAAAAATGGTTATGGATCACATTGCCATTGAACTTTCCCTAGATGTTTTTAAAAGAATGGTTAAGGACCATTACCTATCGTCTTCTTGTGCACTATGAGAACTCACCATTATTATATGCTCTTTTACTGTTCTCTCTTCATAATGGCAAGTACTTATATTATTGTACTCATACTATTTACTTATCTATTTATGTGTTATATATATTTGATATAGTTGTTTGTATATGTTTATAATACTTTACTGGCGAAATGTGGGTGCTAGCACCTCTGCCTACCCCTTCGGGGAACACAGGCGTGAGTTTATGTTATGTTATGTTTATAATACTTTACGTACAACCATATATTTACTCTATTTGAACTTCTCTCTTTCTTTTGTTGTTAATACACCTTGTATATTCTAGTTTATCCCATAACTTCTATTTTTGTCATGTTACCTACTGTCCATCCCAAGGTTGCCAAGTTGCAAGAAATCGCTTCCAGCGATAAGGCCGCCCATTGTACATTTACTGCATAGATGCGCATTATTTACATGACCTACTGTAAATCTGTTGGTGTACAATAAAGTACCCGACTACCAAAAAATCACGCTTTATTAAGTGAAAAACAAGAAAATATCAATAATAGCCGTGGTCGTATGCCACTTTTCCCTAGAATATATTGTTTTGTTAGAGTAAGTGGTAGTCGGGTTTTTTTATACAGCATACGTCAATTTGACTTCACCTCGCCTGATGTTAAGCTAAAGGCAAAGTCTCGGAAAGAGGGTCACCATCGTAAACATTTACCATGTTAACAGTGGTGGCACTCAGCTTGACGGCCTCATTAGATGCCTTTTCACGCCCCGCTTAAAGGACCCGGGACTGTAGGAAGAAGGAAACACGTGAGCTGGCAGGGAGTTCCAGGTCTTAATGGTGCGGCATTGGAATGAGTCACTGAAACGCTTGGTTCTAGCAGGTATACTCTGCACCGTAAATGGATGGCATCTTAGCCCTGCACGTGTCGTCCTGTGAAGGAAAGGGGAGGGTGGGACTAATTGGAAGAGCTCGTCAGAACATTCACCATGGTAGAGACGGTAGAACGTGTTTCCTTCTTCCTCTTATTTCCTACAGTCCCAGGACCTATAAGCGGGGTGTGAAAAGGCATCTGATGAGGCCGTCAAGGTACATGTTTACGATGGTGACCCTGATTCCGAGACTGCCTTTAGCTTAACATCAGGCGACGTGAAGTAAAATTGACGAGTACTTTATAAAAAAAATGCATTCTTTCTAATTCTCAAGGTTCTTAAGGTCTCGGCAAGAGGGCCACCATTACAAACACCTATCATGTTAGGTATGTCAGTACGTGTTGTGCGTGTAATGCTCAGCTTGACGGCCTTATCAGATACTTTTTCACGCCCACATAAAGGACTCGAGACTTCGGGACTGTAGAAGCTGGCTGGGACTTGGGACAGGCGTGATACGGTAGGCGGAGTATTAGGAGCAATAGCGGACATTAGGAGACTATGTCCAGCAGTAGACAAAACACTCTTTTTGAGTTAGGCTATTTGAGTGATTGATATTGCCTATCAAAAAGTGGCCTTGGTTATTTTAATTGAATTAATTATTAACCAAATTAAAGCCAGTCAAACCGTCAAGAAATTCGTGTCAATTGAGGGTGGCACTGCTGAGCTATCCTAAATCGCATCCTAATTAGAATGCGATTCTAAATTCAGGACATCATGATGGGATCCTAAGTTTAGGATGGTTTAATACCCTCTTATGGGGTATATCATTAAAATAAGGATGCGATTTAGGAAAAGGATGGTTTCCAATATGGCTATATCCCAAATGGCTAAATTGGATGAGTGTAATCCCAGGCAGCAGTCGCCGCTCACCTACGGTCAAGAGCGCACGTTTGTCTTTTGCTCCCAATACAATATTGCGTGTGGACCAACGCAAAACAAAATAACACCTATCAAAGTGATTTGAATCCTTTCCAAGTGTATTCAAAGTCTTTGTTTCCAACATAACGTCTGAATGAATTTTGACGTCAAAAAGCTGTAGTAGTGCTACACAATTTTGAATAAATACCTTGAGTTTGATTTTTCAAATTTTACATCATTAAATATTTATCATATTATATGATGTAAAATTTCAAATATTCAAATCGATTAAGCAAAAAATTTAAGATTGGTCCAGGCGGGATTTGAACCAGCGATCCTTCTTATAAAGAGAGAATGCTTTAACCCCCTAGCCGAGACCCACACCCGAACCAATGCAAATCTTTGTATCCTTCATTGAGGCGAGCGATGGTGGAGCAATCTACCGACGCTCTTACTAGCTATGCTATCGGAACTTCGGAACCAATGAACGTTTTTTCATTAATTTTACTCTTTGCTTTTTGATACTCCGCCCAAATATTTGAATGAAATGTTACAGCATGTAGACTAATTATTCAAATCGATTAAGGAAGGCAAAATTTCGTTCGTAGTTGAGCCAATGCCATTTTTTTTTTACTCAAGACGCCCGTCCGTCACTTGTCTCTCATCCTTCAAATCCGTAGACGTAAAACATAGTGTAATGTAAGTATATGTTTGTTCAAATCTGATTTAGAATTCCATAGAATCCAAAATTAGTGAACGTGTAATTGCGAGCTTCAGCGACTGAATTTCTTGTCCTAAATCGTATCCTAAATATCTTAAAGATCCTAAAATCAAAATCAAAAATAATTTATTTTGCATAGACCATTAAATCGGCACTTACAAAACGTCAACATAAAGTAAATATTAAATACTAACTAATACTAGTAAATGGACCACCGGTTCGAAACGCGGCCCAGACCTGAGAAGACTCCGGCAAGAAACTCAGCGGGCTTTTTTTTTTTTTTTGGTCTATTTACAAAACATTTACTTAGCCTAAAACTTATGGTCTAGATACAATGTTTTGCTTGAGTAGCACAGCAGAGCGAACAGCTCATTTCCAAGCTTGTTTATCATTTAAATATTCTTGGATTTTATAATAGCCTTTCTGGCACAGTTTGCTCTTTACTGTATTTTTAAATTTATTAACATTACAATTTATTAACAACTAAATGGTTTTAATACCTCCTTTAAGTTGGTATCCCTGTCATACTACAACTCAAACTGAACAGTCTTGATAATAATCTATGGTCTTGATCTAACTCGTAGACAGAGAAGAACACGTAAACGTAGTGTATTCAAAGTCTTTGATCTATCTTTTGTTTTTTAAGGTATAAAGCCCTAAAAAGCAGCAAAATTTCATTGATAATAAATAGATAAAAGTGAAAGATTTATCCCGGCTTTTTTTATATCTGGTCACACTTGTGATTAAGCTCAAGTTTTTGAAAACGCTGCAGAATAATTGCATATAAATTTACTATCAAATTACTTTTATAATTGCCCAGCAGTGGACTTCAATAGGCTTATTGATTGATATCAAATTAATACTGGACATTCATTGACTCAAACTCAAGGACTGAGTAAGAAAGAAATAAACTCTTATTTTGTTTTGATGAGGCTTTAAATATTTGTGTCCATAGACTGTTAAAAAAAATGATTATATACTCTTTGCTATCAATGGATCGATAATAAAGGTAGGGATGGGCAAAGGGGTAAAATATATCGAATTTATCGTATCGATATTTTTGAAATATATCGTTATTTTTCCGGAAAATATATTTTTGACCCACTCAAAAATAAGCACTATCAAAATTTTCTAAAAGCAATTACGTACATTATAATGCAAAAAAATATTATTTATAGAGGTTCGTAAATATTGACAACTATTTAGCAAATTAAGGTGTACTTATTTAATACATTGACAAATATCATTATAATTACTTACCTAAATAACGTGTAAGGTAACGACCACAGCCTACAGTCAAAATAATAATTGCGTTCAGAATTATTTTTTCCATAATATTGTTTTAAAGGGAGATCAATTAGTAGGCCACTCATTCATTCTTAACGAAACATATTTTTTTTATATATCGACTTTCAAGAACGGCGCAAAAAATGTAGTGGGAAGAAAGGGGAAAAAATAGTATATGATGCCATAGTGGTTACCTGTTGTTAGAGGGAGATGAATATACGTCCTTATTTACGTTGAGCCGCCATTTGACACGTTGGGCACGAAAAAGTAAAATCAATGTTTTCCAATGTTTTTACAATTTTATTATTATTTCTGTTGAAACTTCCGATGAAATTAAACATTTTATATTTAATGCGATTTGTATATTACTTAAATATACGACGGCATTATTTTCATTTTTTCCGCAACGTTTCACGATTTTTTACAAAAAAATTTCTTTGACTGAATTCTTTATAGCATTTTCAATGCTAACTTTAAAGTTCGAAAAACATCGGAAAAAATGAAATGAACTTCTCGAAACAATGAATGATTTTTCAACCATTTTGAAATTTGATGACTCCGCCCGAATATTTGACTGCATTTTTAGAGCATTTTCAATGCTAACTTTAAAGTTCGAAAAACATCGGAAAAAATGAAACGCTCAAGTGAGACTTGAACTCACGACCTTTCCCTTACAGGGGGAATGCGCTTCCAACTGAGTTATTGAAAATTTTCGTAGCGAATGTCACGTTTCTGATTGATTGATGATGATATTTTAGAGCGTGCACAACATATTTCTTATTATCTATAGAATATAATATCAATTTCTTTTTAATTTAATTTTATTGGAATTTCTATGTTTTACTTTGTTGTGCTAGTTAAAATATTGCGAGAGTGTTAACGTAGTCAGATAAAAACATATCGGTTTTGATAATGGAAAAAAAATCGAAAATCGATATATCGAATATAATAAAATCACCGATATAATCGATTATAAAAAAATATATATCGATATTTCATATCGATATTTTTAATCCAAGCCTAAATAAAAGCAAGCGGAGCGGCCAAACTGAACCGAAAAGTGATCGTTAATAATTTGGTTTATTTTATTGTTTGGTCAGAGTCAGACAGAGGAATTGAATTGATAATATTCTCATCGTTTTCCTTAAAAACTACTGCGTGCATGGCAAAAGGTTGCCGTTTAACTTATCTAATAAAATATTCAATGAGTGTGATGTGATGCTCATAAATTACGACTGAAGTTGGATTGAAAAGAAAAGATTCCGTTCACAAAACAAGTCAATTGATTAGCGAACCTTGCCGGACTACTATGCAGAAAAGAAAAATATTAGACGAGAAAGACTCTACGGATGGCGACGATGTGCCAAATGACGCAGTTTCGGAAGAAGATTACTTGATGAATGATGAAATAGATCAAATAACTGAAGAAGAAGGTGGCCTTCGTATAGGTGAAATTTATATACCCCCCGCTCCTGCACCAGCGTTAAGTTTTGACACAAAGGGTCCAAGGTTGATAATAACTCATATTGTAAACGAGAATTTCAAAAGTTATGCAGGTGTACAAGTTCTAGGCCCATTTCACAAAAGTTTTACAGCAATTATTGGGCCTAATGGGAGTGGCAAAAGCAACGTTATTGACTCAATGCTGTTTGTGTTTGGTTATCGAGCCACAAAAATCAGGTCTAAGAAGATATCGGTTCTCATTCATTCTTCTAGCAAGTTCCCGAATCTCCCTTATGCGACTGTAGCTGTCCATTTTAGTCAGATTATTGATGGGGAAGGTGAAGACTTTGAAGAGGTGCCCGATAGTAACATAGTAGTTTCCAGAACTGCTTTCAAGGACAATACATCAGTTTACAGTTACAATGGGAGAAGGGTTCAGTTCAAGGACGTAGCTAAAATGCTCAGGTCACATGGAATTGATCTTGATCATAATCGGTTTCTTATATTACAGGGTGAAGTTGAACAGATAGCAATGATGAAACCTAAAGGTGCTAATGAAAATGAGTCAGGGATGCTGGAATATCTTGAAGATATTATTGGAACCTCAAGATATAAGGTGCCCTTAGCACAGTTAGCAGTCAAAGTAGACGAGTACAGTGAAGCACGCAAAGAGAAGTTAAATCGTGTCCGTTTGGTTGAGGCAGAGAAATTAAAGTTAGAAGAACCGATGAAACATGCAGTTGAACTCATGAACCTAACTAATATTTCACAGAGAACTAGGAATACTTTGTTGCAGAAGTATATTCATGAAACAGATAAAATAATCATAGATAAACAACAGAAATTAGAAGAACTTACAGAGAATTTGGCCAAGATTGTTGAGAAACTGAATAAAGGAATGGAAGAATTGCAAACGAATAATACTGTCCTCAAGACTGGAATGCAAAAATTTGATAAAATGAAACAGCAGAAAGAAGAACGTGCGGAAAAATTGCAGTTATATAAGAAGAAAACTGTCACAGTGGTAGCAGACCATACACAGAGTACCAAGAAGAAAAAGAATTTGGAGCAGCTATTAGAGCAGGAGAAAGGGAAGCTGATGGACTGGGAACTTGTCCCTGATAAAAATAAAAAGGAAATAGAAGAATGTGAAAAGTTACTTACTAAACATAGGGAGACAAAAACAACGCTAGATGAAGAATTACAAACTGCTATTGCTAATGTCAGAAATCAAACCAAAGGTCTTCAAGAACAGAAAGATCAGTTACAAGCCAAACACATGCAGCTCAATCAAATTGTCAACGAAAGAAATTCACAATATAAACTAACAGAGTCCAAACTTAAATTATGTCTCAACTCTGAGACAACAGAAGCAAAGAAACTGGAGAAGAGGAGAGTGGCTTATGAGCAGGCTGCAAAAGATTTAGACGAGAAAAAATTGCAACAAGAAAATCTGGCTTCCAGTGTACCAGAGAATGAGAAGAAATTGGAAGAAGTCCAAAATAAATTTCAAACATTAAAGAATGAGGAGACAAATGTGCTACGTGACGTAAGACTTTTAAGATCCCAACTAGAAGAGTCTCGACAAGCGATGAGTGCGAATCAATCTCGAGGCCGCGTACTCGACTCTTTGATGAAAGAAAAACGAAATGGAACAATACCTGGCATCTTTGGTAGACTGGGAGATCTTGGTGGTATTGATAAGAAATATGACATAGCAATATCAACTTGCTGTGGCCCTCTAGATAATATAGTAGTGGACACGGTGGACACTGCCCAAGCTTGTTTAGAGCATCTGAAGCGACATAACGTCGGACGCGCCACATTTATCGCGTTAGACAAGCAGGAACACTTCATGAAACAAATCAATAAAACTGTTAAGTATCCCGAGAACGTGAAACGTCTTTTCGACTTGGTAAAGGTGAAAGACGAGCGGGTACTCCCCGCTTTCTACTATGCACTCCGGGAAACTCTCGTCGCTAATGACTTGGAACAGGCATCGCGAATTGCCTATGGAAGCACTCGTTACAGGGTCGTCTCACTTCTAGGAGATGTTATTGAGATTGCTGGTACTATGTCTGGTGGTGGCAAAACCAAAATTCGTGGTCGCATGTCAAGCTCAGTACAGCAAGACACGAGTGAACAAGACCCTGAAGTAATGCAAGTGAAGGAGAGAGAACTTGCTAAATTAGAACAAAGGTTAACAAAAATCCGCGCCGAACTGTCGGAATTGGAAGAATCATCTGTTGCATTACAACAAAGCACCCGCCAGGGACGTGTCACACTAAATAAGCTCATTATTGAAGTAAAAGGCTTAGCGGAGCAAGTGCCCGCTTTGGAAGCTCAATTCAGACAACAACAAGAAATAACTGCCAATTGTAAGGTGGATAGGAATAAGAAGGAGCAGCTTGAGGCTGCACTGAGCGCTGAGAAGGAGAAACTTGAGAAGGCGAAACATGATGCAGCTGAAGTGGAAAAGGAAGTGCATGGGGTAGACGCTCAAATATCGACCTTAGCCGGCGACAAAGTGAAGGTTCTGCAGAAGAGCGTGGATGAGATCACTAAGAAGATCGAGAAAGTATCCACCGAGATCAGCAAACTGAACGCCGGCATTAATAACAGTATAAGAAATGCAAAGAAATCAAAAGACAAGATAAACCAGATGGAGAATGATCTTAAGGAGACAGAAAAAAATATAGAATCTCTGAATGAGCAAAAGAAACAGCTTACATTAGACTGTCAACAATTTCAAAAGGAAATCGAAGAGTTAGAAGAGGAAATATCAGAAGGATCAGAGAAATTCTCCGACCTAAGAAAAGTGATATCGAAGGGGCAAACTGAAGTGAACAAATTAAAAAGCGAAAAATTAGAATCTGTAGATGCTATTACCAATATGGAGAAGTCTATTCAGGATTGTAAGAGCAAAAAACCTATGTGGGAGAAAGAACTAGCTTCTCTAAAACTAGAAGATCCTGGTGTGGAAGATGTTCCAGGCTTAGATCCGTTAGTCCCCTTCGCCAAGCACACTCCTGAAGAGTTGGAAGCAGTAGTGGTTGAAGAATTACGGAACCGGTTACAGGCCCAGAAGGCCAGGATCGGTGAAGAAAAACCTAGCATACAGGCTGTACGGGATTACAAAGTTAAAGAAATGTTATATTTGCGACGGGCTGCAGAATTAGATGAAATAACTAGGAAAAGAAATGAGATGAGAGATGTCTTCGACCAACTCACGAAGAAGAGAAGTAATGACTTCATGGAGGGTTTTAGTCAAATATCCAACAAATTAAAAGAAATGTACCAGATGATCACATTGGGAGGTGATGCAGAATTGGAACTTGTTGATTCAATGGACGCCTTTGTAGAAGGTATCACGTTCAGTGTCCGTCCTCCAAACAAATCGTGGAAGAATATATCCAACTTGTCAGGCGGTGAGAAGACGCTCTCATCATTGGCGTTGGTTTTCGCACTGCATTATTACAAGCCGACCCCTTTGTACGTGATGGACGAAATAGATGCGGCTTTAGACTTTAAGAACGTGTCCATTGTTGCCAATTATATTAAGGATCGTACCAAAAATGCACAATTCATCATAATCTCATTACGATATAACATGTTCGAGGTGTCCAATCGTTTAGTGGGCATTTACAAAACTGAAGATTGCACAAAATCTGTGACCATTAATAACAAAAGAGTATGTGAAACTGACCCGGAAAAAGACGAAGATGAAAATGCAATAGCTTTGTGTAAACCACATGATGATGCTTTCTGATTTGAATAAAATATTCCCAAAAAGTCTTTCTTGTCTTTCTGATTCCATTTTTAGTGAAATTTTGGAGGCAAAAACTACTCTTGGACCTGCGACTCTTAATCGATATTAGTATTCCCGTTAATCCCTTCTAAGCCACTAACGGCCGTTCCCAATAACGTATCTACTGTTCTCGATACTAAAGATAGGAAACGTCATCAACTCTGATTTTAGTGTCCCAGTATTTCTACCATTGATCTGTAATCCTAATACCTATCGATTGTAGGGCCTGTGTGTGTAATATTGGGACAGAAGTCACAGATACTTAAAACTTGCTATCTTGATGAGCTTTCCACAGTGAACTTATTGGCTAACATTGGTAGTGTAATAGCCAGCAATTGAAGCTGGGACCTCTCAACCATAAGGTAGACTCTGACAAAGGTACTGGTGCTGTATATGATGGTTTGCTAAAAGAAACAAATAAGCTCCTTTTGTGATATTTATTTCAGCTCTTAAAAGGGGTTATGAATTGTATAAAAGAAAAAATACTAAGGCTATTTTTATTACACAATAGTTCAAATATTTATTATGTACTTTTGTAGTTGATCAATAGTTCTGGATCCCAAGAGTTTCACATATTTACATCTTGCACACACAGGGCACATTTGGATTGGTATAATCTATATGCTTCGTTGGTACAGGCTAGGTTCATGTCATTCATTGCACAATGCTATAATAACAGCTATAACAATTCCAATAATTCATTCATTCTACATTCCGGCACAGCCAACATTTTTATTCCATACTTACCAATAAATATAACATTAAAATACTTCAAGTTGACTCATTTAGATATTGTATAATCAGCATAAGTTTATGAATGTAATAGGCAGTTGGTAATGACTCTAATATAACTTTTGATGAATGTTGACCACATGAATTAGCTTCTTTAAGAATAGCCAATCTAGATGCTTGTCCCAATACCGATTCTTTAGTATTTTCAGTATCACTGTTATAGGATTTAAGTAGTGTAGTTTTTTGTAATGTTAAATCTCATTGTATGTTGCCGACATTGTATAGCAAGCAAGATAATATATGATTGTAAGGGAGGCCACACACCAAAACAGCACTTGACATTAGACATTTTTCTTGGCAATTTGCTGGTGGTGCTTTACTGTGTGGCCTTCCTAAGAGGAGTAAAATATCACGCATTTTGTTTATTTGTCACAAACACATTGCAAACTTTATATTGTTTATAAAATAAAACAAAAACTCGCCAAGCTATACATTTAAGTAAAACATATAAAAATAAAAGTAACATGTAAACAATTCATAAAAAATATTGTTTTATTTACAACGATTGGTATTAACATCTAAAGCAAATTTTATAAATCACTTAAAATTTGAAATGAGCTTTCCTATGTGAGAATAATAATTATAACAGTAAAATTGGTATCGTCACAATATTTACGAGTAATTATTAAACATTTTGGGAGAAGTTTAATCTAATGTTCAGTACTTTTATCTGGAGTTTTCAGCATTGCTCAAATCAATACTTCGCTGACATTTGTAAGGGCATCTGCAAAGATATTGAGGTATCTTCGCAGGTCGGTATACCCAGCTCGGAGGCTGTGAAGCTCTAAATTAATATTGTTACTGTCATCAAGCTGCAACACTTAGCATCAATAGATTACATACATAATTCAGTTTTTAATATCCTATTATCACTATCCGCCTAATGTCATTAGACTGTTAAAAAATTAAATAAAGCTTGTATTACATTAATACGTGATTTACGCCAATTAAAAAACGATCGATCCACGCGAGATTTCACACTCATCAGTCGCATACCTTTCACTCCATAGTTACAATATAATTACATCTGAGATCCTAGGGATGTAACGACACACTATCGATGCCTAAGATTTGACACTGGTTAATTTACGAACGAAATAAATAGCTTCACGTATCAGTCTCAATATTTTAAAACTATTTACAATATTGTAATAAATTCGGCCGTCGTCAAACTAAATACAGGGCGGACGGTCGAACGCCGGCCGGTCCGTCCGCGCCCGACGACACAGGTCACTCGGAATGATAGACGATTTCACTTACAGTATCTTAATTAAGCCAATATTTTGTGATACTAAGAGGGGGTAATTAAAGCGTACAACCGCTCAGCGTCATCGCTGACGTCACGAGCGTCCTCGTCCACGCACTCCACTGGAAACGCTCGCACCCGCCTGCCGCAGTCTCGTATACCTCAGGACATATATCTTGGACCGCAAGGCGAACGAGTTTGCAATAATCTATGACTGGTAAATTTGAAGTCGTCCACCATCCTCAAAAGAAATCCAAGAAACGCGTACTGCGCGTATAGAGCACATGTTAGGTTCAAGATATATGTCCCGATATACAACCGCTCAGCGTCATCGCTGACGTCACGTCGTTCACGTCCGCCTGCCACAGTCTCGCACTAGTTGATGTCGCGCCCGCTGCCGCAGTATCACCCAGCTAGTGGCACAGTACGCGGCGACACACGGTAGAGATACTCGCCGCAGTGTCGCACGACTAGTGGCCCAACTAGTTGATGTTGCACCAGGCGCCGCACGTGAAGAAGGGGCCCATACGGCGCGGGGTGGTGGCGGGGGTGCGGGCGGGGTGTCACAGCACGCAGGCGGCGAACACCGCCATGGCGCGTCAGGGGGGCGCGGCGCGGGGCGCGGGGGGAGGGGCACGCTCGGGCAGCGCGGGGGCGTCCGCTCCCCCGCCACACGCTCTCGCGCGCATCACTAGCGCGTACGTGCGGTACCTCTTGATCTGCAACAATAAACATTCACGTTATTGGATGTCGTTTCAGTGACTCCTATGCCGCACCACTAAGACCTTAAACTCCCTGCCAGCTCACGTGTTTCCTTCTACCTACAGTCCCGGGTCCTTTAAGCGGGGCGTGAAAAGGCATCTAATAAGGCCGTCAAGCTGAGTGCCACCACTGTTAACATGGTACATGTTTGCGATGGTGACCCTCTTTCCGAGACTTTGTTTAACATCAGGCGAGGTGAAGTCAAATTGACATGTCCTAATAAAAAAACTATATACTTGGTAATTTTATAACCGTTTTGGATCAAAAGAATTTGAGCACTGTTGCGAAAGTAAAATCATCTGGAAGTATTAATTTGGCGAATATAAAAAATAATAATTTGATAATGTATGGCGGTTCAAAAACATTTTTTTTTTCTTTACGCAAATTAATATTTCCAAATGATTTTGCTTTCGCAACTGTGCCCAAATTCTTTCTATCCGAAACGACTATAAAATCACCAAGTATAAGTATAATTTATGTAAATTTACACCGAAGCGAAGTAGTAAACATCTTTTATGCCGTTTTGACCACTGACTTGCAGCGTCTATAGTATATATTATAGTCTAACTATAGTATGATCGTGGCCGCTGTATCGTGCCCTAGGTAGGCGCGGCGTGACTGAGGACGAGGTAAAGAAAGAGAAAAGCATCAGAGAAGAACGAGTGAAACATCGCCATGAGTATTGGCGGCGGACTGAAACCTCGCCGTGCACATGCCTAAGGCTTGATACAACGGTTACGATCAGTTGACCTGACCTGAAATCCCGCGAGCAAACGAATGAATGGACGAATATATTCCGGGTATAAAAAATGTCTTATGTACTATTTCAGACCGTCTTTTCCTCTTAGCGTTTATCCCAGTTGCTAAGCTTTCAACGGGGTGCTTTCTGCTGCCGGGGTGCGAGAGATATGCTTTTGGCAATCTCACCTCCGGCAACCAAGGACCCAAGACGGCGTGCGTTTTAGTCGGTTCGAGTCCGACATAACCACCTCCACCGGCTCCGTGGGGGTGGTATCCGTGGGAATTTATCGCACGATAAAAAAAAAATCCAAAGCTTTCAGCTTGGAGTCTGGGGTCTGCTTTGCCAGTCTAACTGCGAGTTTAGTTGGACTTTGATAATAGACAGACTATTATTTTGAAATAATTCATTTTACAAAGACATTTATATCTTCGCGAAAATGTCTGTGTAACAGCCTGACACCTCGAAGGTTACATCGAAGTTAAAATAAACCGAGTTGTGAACGACACGACTGGTGGATTGTACCCCCAGGGGTAACGTCCACTCCCAGTACAAGTATGGTGTACAGCCAATACGCACCTCATAGGCGAGATAGTGTTCCTTGTCCCTCGCATGCGGCGTGTTGTCCCGCGCGTGCCGTAGAGCCGCCAACTCCTCTTCTAGACGTTCCGACCTCTCCTCGTGTTCCGCCAACTGATCCCGCTGGACAAACATACCAATAAAACAATTAACACATATAGAACACAATTTTAGAGCACGTCAATCAAAAACCCAAACAAAAAATGATCTACAAAACCGATTCTTCCAAATTTTCAAATATTTAGTCGGAGGCATCAATGTTTAAAAATGGTTGAAAAATCATTCATTGGTTCCAACAGTTCGTTTCTTCAGGGGCGACGGTTTCCCGATGTGTTCGCATTTTAAAGTTAGCATTATAATAATTTATATATATAATATATTTATTTATTCAGAACATGGTCGATTCTGTTAGTATACATAATCTTATAAACTAATGTTAGTCAAATGAACCTATTGTCAATTTTATTCTATTTGCTATATGTAAATGCTACAAAAAAATTCATTCAAATGATCTTGATTCCGAGGTATTATGAGCAAATGTTTTATTCATCGTCTTTTGTCGCCTTAAACATGGATATACCGTCTTTAAGGCGACGGTGGAGTCATCTACTAACACTTACGAACTGACATTAGAAGGGAAAGTGGCGAACTCCTGTAGTTCACGGCATTGTTGGTTTTAAAACATACATAACATAAACTCACGCCTATATTCCCCGAAGGGGTAGTCAGAGGTGCTAGTACCCACATTTCGCCAGGTTATGTTAAGGTCCCAATGTAATAGGCGGCGAGCCTATTGCCATTACCCGGGCACTTATGAACCTGCGATAAATACACACATAACTTCGAAAAGCATCGAAAAGTCATTGGTGTGTGCAATGATAAGCCTGGGATCGAGCCCGAGACCTCGTCTCAGCAGGCCATTAACCATACCACTAGGCTACCGCAGAAGATTCACCATAATTGATATTGCTTAGCGTTCATATATCATGACCGCAGCACATCAGACCTTAGTGGCGACACAAGCCCAAGATATACCAGGTGTAAGGGGAACGCTCCCGAAGCCTTTACAAAAAAGCACGCTCTTGGCGTTAGTAGATTTTTTTGTAGTAATGTTGTTTTTTTTTTTTTATACCACTTAGGTGGCAGACAAGCACACGGCCCACCCGATGGAAAGTGGTTACCGCGGCCTATGGACGTATGCAACACCAGGGGCGTTACACTCGCGCTGCTTTTTATGAAATAACTACTACATTTAGCTTTACTAACGCTATAGAGAGTAAAGAATGCACATAAAATGTCCAAATCGATTTTATTTTTATGCCAATGTGTAGCCACTATCTATGGGACAATTTACGAATGGGACGTTTTGAGAATGGGACATTGTGCGAATGGGACGTTTTGCGAATAGGACGTTTTTTTTTTCTCGTGGGACATTTTGCGATTGGGACGTTATGCGACTAAATCGTTATGTACCTGAAGTACTACTAGGGGTTTTCGGCTTCGGGAGTGTTCTCCTTACACCAAGTGATATGTACGTACCATAGAGAGCTTGGTGTGCGTGCAGGGCAGTAGCGGCCTCTGGAACTTGCGTTGTGAGCCAACCGCGCCGGCCAGTGGCGCACAAGAGTACGCGGCACAAACGAAGTTGATTGTCTCCACCCACGTACACAGCTCCTTCGAGTCACTGCCGAACGACCGACATTTTATAATAAACTATAGGTATAAATAGGTTTAACGAATAAGAGTTCCAGCAGGGCTTGTGGCTAACTTGTAACACTCTGTTACCACTTAATAAATACAAGGTGAAGCAATACTACGTAGATCAGTCATAGGGCAACAGTCTTTAGTATATTTAAAACCGTTTTGTGCCAGAAAGTAGTTGATCCCGGTTACCATACGAAAGATAAGATAAGATAAGAAAAATCTTTATTGTACACTCATAAATTTTAGAACATGTACGGACAACATAATGAAAAATGCACAAATGGCGGCCTTATTGCTACAAGCGATCTCTTACAGGTAACCTTCATTCATATCGAACGAAATCCTGCGGCCTTCGTATAGCCAGCTCGTAAAACGTGTAGGTCAAATAGCAGACGAAGTGAGTCTAACGGAAATACACGGAGACGATATCACTGTGACCCGTTGTCCTACGTGAGCGACAAACGCGACAGCGCGCGTAAGCGAAGCCATGCGTGACATTACGTTCCATACTTCAAGTGACTTTTTAACGCGACACTACTGTTGGGTTGCTTTGGATGTCTTACCTTACGGTAAAGATAAACAAACAAGTTTATGGATATTGAATTATCATTTACTAGTTATAAATTAACAAGTACAGTTGTCAATGACCACAGAGTAGCCAAACCTGATGCCATAGACGACATTAACAATATTATCACTTATAACAACTACGTAGGACAAAATAAAGGAATACCTTCATTTGATATTTACGCATAGCATCGAAACGCGCCGCGTTAGCGCGATTGACGCTCACATAGGACAATGCCGAGAAGGAAAACTCGAAATAAAACCCAGTACCAACCCGCCTGGGTGTGGAAACAATAGATCTCCCAACATTGGGAGGAGGCCAATGTCCAGCACTGGACTGCGATAGGGTAATTGATTGAAGTAATAGCGAATATGTTAGATTATTCAATGCAAGGGCTTACCTTGTTTGGAATAAGTATTCGGCCTGATCAGCAGTTTGTAATCTGAAGACGTGCTGCTTTTTCGTGTAGTCAGTTGCCTTCGTAGCTAACGCGTGGTGTATCCTGCATAAACATAGAACATAAGAATTTCCATACCAGTAAACACTTGGCTCTTGTAGACGCTTGTGAAACCTCGGCAAGCGTCCACAAGACATTACGTAGTATAGCAAATTCGTCAGTGTTCTTACCTTATAGCATTGTGTATATTGTCCGACATTTGACTCCGTCTGAAGCCGTGTTCATCCTTGTGCAGGTATAGTACTAGATCTCGGAGCGTACAGTAGAACATCTTCCAACCCCGTCGGCCGAATGGCGCTGTGGAACAAGTGCAAATTGATTATTTGCAACAAAGATGAGCATTTTATGAATAATCATGGGCTTGTTAACCACATCTGTAAATCTCCGAAAGGGTAGATAGAGCTGTTGTAACACCTAAAAATTCGAAAGCTATGATTTTCGGCCCCACTGTACTGTATGTCTACTGTAGAATGGAGAACAGGCCCTTGCCCTTAGTCATCTTTTAAAACACTCACAGGATGAAGAGATGGGGAGAAAACTCACTGGAAACCAACAACTAGAAAAATGCGTATTAACGCAAATGTAATAAATCAGTTAGGCCTTAACTACTCTGGACGGAAATTCCGCAGTCGATCTTCTCAATAATACCAGAGCTCCAGAATACAACTTAGAAGGACTTCAGGATGCACTTTTAAGTGTCCTTCTGATTCTTTCAACAATTTGGTCTTCCATATTTACAGGTGCTTGAATAATACTGAATATTAACTGTAGTTTATAACAAAACTAGCTGACCCGGCGCACTTCGTACCGCCAATTATTTTCCGCCTCTGTGACGTCATATGCCGTTCCCGCTGCATTAGTATCCATAACGTAATTTTACACAGAAAAACAATTAGTAATCTAATCTACCTCTATATCAAATTTAATCAAAATCGGTTCGGTGGTTTAGGCGTGAAAGCGTAACATACAGACAGACAGACAGAGTTACTTTCGAATTTATAATGAAAAATAAGTTACATAGGGTGCCATCTGAAAACCAGCTTTATGCTGAGATGGTGACCTATTTGGCACTCACGTAATTTTTAGTTTTAAGTTGCCTAATAAATCATTAGTCTAATTTTAAGTATGTGAGTGATTGCCAAATAAATTTCTTTCTTTCTTCTTTCTTTCTCTCTTAGTATGGAAGTATGGAATATTGGACGTACTTTTCTTGCCGTTGGGGTCGACGCAGCACTTGCGCATGACGTAGCCCTTCTTGTACTCCACGGCGCGGCTCTGGTCCGGCACGTCCAGGAACGGGTTGCTGCCCACCGGCCCGCGGGACTCGCCCGCGCCCCCTGTGGCCGTGTCCGTGTCTCTGGGGGGTAACGGGGCGGTTACTACACTGGTATATAGCTTCATTCATATATCTTGGACCTAAAATGTGTTCAAAATGTGCTGTATACGAGCAGTATACGCTTCTTAGATGTATTTGGTGGCCCTTAACTTAACGATTTCGACAGATGCTTCTTCACGCCCCGTTTTAGAGTCTTATGACAAAATTAGGTCGTCATTGTGCCAGGTTGTGGTGTGTAGTAGCGCGTGCGGTACTCACAGGGCCCACTGCAGTGGTTGCGTGCGGATGGCGCGGTAGAGGTGAGCTCGCCAGGTTGTGGTGTGTAGTAGCGCGTGCAGTACTCACAGGGCCCACTGCAGTGGTTGCGTGCGGATGGCGCGGTAGAGGTGAGCTCGCCAGGTTGTGGTGTGTAGTAGCGCGTGCAGTACTCACAGGGCCCACTGCAGTGGTTGCGTGCGGATGGCGCGGTAGAGGTGAGCTCGGCCAGGTTGTGGTGTGTAGTAGCGCGTGCAGTACTCACAGGGCCCACTGCAGTGGTTGCGTGCGGATGGCGCGGTAGAGGTGAGCTCGGCCAGGTTGTGGTGTGTAGTAGCGCGTGCAGTACTCACAGGGCCCACTGCAGTGGTTGCGTGCGGATGGCGCGGTAGAGGTGAGCTCGGCCAGGTTGTGGTGTGTAGTAGCGCGTGCGGTACTCACAGGGCCCACTGCAGTGGTTGCGTGCGGATGGCGCGGTAGAGGTGAGCTCGGCCAGGTTGTGGTGTGTAGTAGCGCGTGCAGTACTCACAGGGCCCACTGCAGTGGTTGCGTGCGGATGGCGCGGTAGAGGTGAGCTCGGCCAGGTTGTGGTGTGTAGTAGCGCGTGCAGTACTCACAGGGCCCACTGCAGTGGTTGCGTGCGGATGGCGCGGTAGAGGTGAGCTCGGCCAGGTTGTGGTGTGTAGTAGCGCGTGCAGTACTCACAGGGCCCACTGCAGTGGTTGCGTGCGGATGGCGCGGTAGAGGTGAGCTCGGCCAGGTTGTGGTGTGTAGTAGCGCGTGCAGTACTCACAGGGCCCACTGCAGTGGTTGCGTGCGGATGGCGCGGTAGAGGTGAGCTCGGCCAGGTTGTGGTGTGTAGTAGCGCGTGCAGTACTCACAGGGCCCACTGCAGTGGTTGCGTGCGGATGGCGCGGTAGAGGTGAGCTCGGCCAGGTTGTGGTGTGTAGTAGCGCGTGCAGTACTCACAGGGCCCACTGCAGTGGTTGCGTGCGGATGGCGCGGTAGAGGTGAGCTCGGCCAGGTTGTGGTGTGTAGTAGCGCGTGCAGTACTCACAGGGCCCACTGCAGTGGTTGCGTGCGGATGGCGCGGTAGAGGTGAGCTCGGCCAGGTTGTGGTGTGTAGTAGCGCGTGCAGTACTCACAGGGCCCACTGCAGTGGTTGCGTGCGGATGGCGCGGTAGAGGTGAGCTCGGCCAGGTTGTGGTGTGTAGTAGCGCGTGCAGTACTCACAGGGCCCACTGCAGTGGTTGCGTGCGGATGGCGCGGTAGAGGTGAGCTCGCCAGGTTGTGGTGTGTAGTAGCGCGTGCAGTACTCACAGGGCCCACTGCAGTGGTTGCGTGCGGATGGCGTGGTAGAGGTTCTTGAGCGTGTCGCGCGGGAAGTTGTCGCCGTCGTTGAGCTCGGCCAGGTTGTCGATGAACTCGGCGCACGTCATGCGGCGGAAGGCGCCGCCCGCGCCGTGCAGGTCCGTGTTCAGCAGCATGATGGCGCACGTCAGCGTGTGCACGGCGTCTGCGCACGGAACCAGAACAATCTTTTTGTTATTATTTGCAGGGAGAGGTGGGCTACAGTCGGCCGGCCGACACGTCATGGCGATCGCAGTGGAGTCACTGAACTTTGACCTTACTACAACTACTACTGCCAGTGGGGACGCCGTTTGACCGGACGGGTAATCAGCCCTTCTATGTGGGACCATTTCACCTAATTCCCCTATAACGACTGTCATACATATTCGTATGGCAACCGGGATCGACAACTTAACGTGCTCTTCGAGGTACAACGAGACCTCATGCATACAAGTACTTGCACTGAGCGGGGATCGAACCCGCGCCTCCTGCGTAGCAGCCGCGTTCACTACCGCCACGCAACGGAGGCTGTCAACGTTGACTTTACACTTATATTTAATTCTAAACGATCGATAATAAAATTTTGTCTTCCTTTTGCTTATGTAAATTCAAGATTAAGGCCAGGGACTTCGGATATTGTTAAGCATGACCGCTTTCTGAATTCTGGCTGTTACTGATTGCTGACTAATCCCGACCCTAATACCGATGATCTGGCAGCTGATCTATCCTTCATGTGTGGGTCATTTCAACATGTTCCAACCGGAATGATTCTATTTCATTGCGGTGTTAATTATACAGTTGGTGTTTACATTCTAGAATTTTGTAAACCTTACCCTGTGAATTGAACGATCCCGGATTGCACTCGAGGAATCTTCTCGAGAAGTGCACGAGCACTCTCTCCCGTTCCTGCGTCTCGCCGCTGAGCGCGAACCGCGAGAGGAACGTCCGTAACGCGACGTCTAGTGTGTCACATTTGAAGTCAAAATGTTTCACATACTCTTCAGCCACTGCGCGGGAGAATTCGTTGCTGGAAAACACAAGATACAAGGTAAATATCATTTTTTTTTACTACAAAGGTTCTTAAATCAATTGGTGACACCTTTGAGTGAGTACAGGCAAGGACAAGTAGAAAAACATTACTACAGCTTCATCTCTACGGATAATGCTCTAACTATTTTTTTTCTTATTAATTGTTTTAAGAATACTGTTTATAGTAATAAGCCCTTTTGTATTTCTTTGAACACATTGAAAAATCAAAATGAGCACAAAAAATATAAGACTTTTGCAATGGTATGGTATGGTATGGTATCACGGGCTGTTATCCGCAACTCCACGACAAGGCGCGGTTTTTGCGTTTTTGCAATATATGTATTTGAATAATTAATTTTTATATAAGCTAAGGGGAGACAAAACCACCATAAAATAAAATTGTTGACCAATAACGATTTTTGTCTCCCCTATCGATGGATTCTCCGAACATCCCGTTCATCCGCCCCCTAAGGCAGCCACCGAGGGAGAAATGATCCACTTTCAAACGTTTTAAAATTGCAATAATAAGATACTCACTTTTTACTCAAATGTCGGGAGACATCCGACTTCTTGAAGCCATCGAGGTGGTACAACCGTTTCGCGAGCCTCTCGGCCGATGGTATGTCCACCGCCTTGGGGCTGTAGTGGAACGAGTGCAACGAGTCCCCGTCCGACCCTTCATCTGAACCGCCGTCAGAACCACTACACAGCTCCTATAGAACACGTTGCCTTGGTAAATAATACATTAATTGTTTGATTATGTATCTACTGATATCTTTAAAGAAAAGATTGATAGAATCGCAAAATTGTTTCTTTTTTTATACTACTTAGGTGGCAGAGAAGCACACGGCCCACCCGATGGAAAGTGGTTACTGCGGCCTATGGACGTATGCAACACCAGGAGCGTTACACTCGTGCTGCCTACCCTGAAGAAACCTTCTTCTTCATCTTTGCGTTAATTCTAGTCGCATTTGAAGCTTTAAGCTTGGGTTCTGGGGTCGGCTTTACAAGTCTAATCTGGATTTGGCTAAACTTCGATATTTTCTGTGAAGTGATTGCCATTTGACATCCACAACTCAAATACAATATAGAAGCATTGCAGCTAGATCAGTTGTTGGACTTTTGAGGGCTGTAACTATCCGTAACGACTGCCATAGATGTTCGTATGACAACCGGAACCGACGGCTTAACGTGCTCTCCGACGAAGGGGACCATCTCGAAAGAGATGTTCCTGGGTCTGCCGGGGTGCGAGAGATATGCTCTCGGCAATCTCACCTCCGGCAACCAAGGACCCAAGACGGCGTGCATTTTAGTCGGTTCGAGTCCGACATAATCGCCTCCACCGGCTCCGTGGGGGTGGTATCCGAGGGGATTTTGCGCACGCTAAAAAAAAAGTGCTCTCCGAAGCACGACCAGTCCAATGCCAAGACCCATATTCATACATACAAATATTTGCATTGAGCGGGGATCGAACCCGCGCGCCTTCTGCATAGCGGCCGTGTTCACTACCGCTACGCCACGGAAGCTGTTCATTATTATATCAACCAGTAATTATTTAACACAAGCGGTTTCTATAACTACTCTATAAAAGTATCAAACTGTCAGTCCGATATAAGACAGAGAAAACGCTTAGCCGAACTCTCACATTTCCAAATCAAAAATCGGGTATTAAATGTAGAATTGACTGATGTTAAAGCTTTATTATCTCGGGCATATTACTTACTGAGGTTGGTTTGATATTATAATAATTCTAGCTCAATTATAGTAAACATACCTGATACCCTTGATTCTCAGGTGAATTATGTCCGTTATCCTTTCCATTCTGGGTATAATTACTATTATTATTATTATTTACATTTTCCGTCGTGTTCGCGTTTTGTTTATCGGGCCCTTTGACTTGTATCACTATCCTATAGTCGTTGTGTTCTCCGTTGAGCGTGACGTCACTGCCGTGTTCGTTCGAGTACGTCGAGTTAGATTTGGCTCGCTTGTGGCACGGCTCAGAGACTAAAATGGTGGAATCCGAGTCGGAGGGGTCCGACAGTTCCATTCTTGGACATTCCCGGCCGGTCTCGAACATATCGTCTTGGTCCTGGTAGTCAGGACTGGATATATTCGATATAGCTTCTGATAGGCTCATGTCACCTGGAATAAGAAAAAGGTTTATGAAATTTATAATGTCTTCTAATGTATTTATATAAAATCTTGAACCACGGTGTTTGTAGTCGCAGTCCTCTGCGGCTCAAAGGCTCAACCGATTTTATTGTCTTTTTTTTTTATATTTGGTACGCCTGAACAGGGTTTGTTCATCTTTCAAGAAATAACGTTTACTCGAATCTGGATTGAGTTTAGTACAGAGATTGATTATATTGTATAGTTTTTCACGGACTCCGAGATGAGGGGATGCGACAACAAGTGGGACCCTCTCTTTGTTATCGAGGAACATCAGATTCCATTCCTCCAATTCTCTGAGATACCAGACTGCTTTCTATCTCAGAAATAGCATCCTTTTGTAGAAACCCAGATACACCGCATCGCGCGATGCCGGACTCGAACCGACTGAAAGTGCACGCGATCTTGGGTCTTCGCTTGGGTGTGAAACTCTGCCTAACACATATTCCTCGCATCCCAATAGATAACGAAAATGGACTCAACAAAAGTAAAAAGCGTACCAAGTGTGAGTCGGACTCGCGCACCGAGGGTTACTCGCGCACCGTACAAAATTGATTCAGGGGGCTTACTCCGAAAAACGAAACTATTCGTATCCGTTGACGTTTCTGTCATTTAGCTACCCCGAAAGTGTTTCGTGTCGAGCTTCGAATCCGTCTTCGTACGTTTGACATTGACGTTGTCGATCGTTGTCAGTGTACCTACTCCCAAAATACATTTGACGTTTTCGTAGTCGTTGTCAGTCGTTGTTTGACAAGTAATCTTGCAGATTATTAGGGTAAGCAGGGGGAATGGCGTTCTTATGGCATTAACGGTATATTTTTTAAAATATCTATTCAAAATCATGATTAAGAAATGTGACAAAGTCTTTAACTATCGAGGAATCAACATTTCAACAACAAAAGCATATATCTTTTACCTACTAGTAGTAGCAAAACTTAAAAAAAAACACGTTTGAGCAGCATTGCACTGCCTTTTGGGTAATGCCGCTCAGAGTTATGAGTGATGTTTACTAACATGTTTTTTTAGAATGTATTATGTTAGGTGCATTTTAATAAATATATTAATGAGATCAACCTTGTATTTTTTATACAGTAAAAGTAAAGCCTACAATAACAAATTGGCATTAATTATTAAGCTCCCAGTCCGCAGATGGTGCAGCGATACCACAACTCGTTATTTTTTTCTGAATTCCACGCCATACCTAATACATTTGTTATAATTTTTATCGTCTGCATTCATTTCGTCATCACAGTCGTCTTCGTCATAACTCTCCGAAGAACTTTCTTGTATAATAAGTCACTACGGAGTAATGGCGTTCGGCTGAGCGGTATAACCCCAAACGGTCGTTTTATAAATAATTTTAAAATAAAAAGAAACTATACCCACTTGTTGAAAATATATTTTATTATCACAAAATTGCAGTTTTACTGTCAGAAAAGTAAAAGTAAAAACTAATTAACAATCATAGTTCTTAACTTACCAACAACACCACGTAACCAAAAATTACATCAGTGTGGCCACAATAAAAAAACGCACTTCGTGTTGCTACATTGCATTTTACAGAGTTACAGGGGTGAGCGCCATTACCCTTGCTTACCCTTTTTGAAATTCAACGACGTCTATATAACTACCGTAAGACTTTTGGAGTTGAATTTTAATCGAATAAAATGGCGAGATTTTTATTGTTGGACCAAAACCATAGAACAATATTATGGCACAAGGGTTTTTCGGAGTAAGGCCCCAGGGACGAATTTAATGTTTTCTAAACTACAATATATTTTGATTGCGTCGACTTAGAACTCTGATTTTTGCACAGTTTCAAGACGTTACAGATCTGAGCACCTGGTAAGAATTGCAAATTGATACCTCCATTCATTCCTGAGAAAAAGTTCTTGACAGACAGACGGATAGATGGACAATGAAGTGATCCTATAAGGGTTTAGTGTTAAATGTTTACGGTACCGTTGAGCGGGCGATGTCCGTGAGGCGCAGGCACGAGGCGGACGGGCGGCGTGGCGCGGCTGGACATTGCAGCAGACGAGGCGGAGGTGGGCGAGGCGGGCGAGGCGGGCGAGGCGGGCGACGAAGAGCGCTGTGACATGCCATCCGAGATGGACGTGGAGTTCGACGTCACACCGCCGCTCGCTCCCGAACCGTTGCAACGCTCCGACGCGCTCGACACCGGCGCGTTGTACGTCCACACGATCCTATAACAACACCAATCACGAGATAACATAACATATTACATACATAAACTCACGCCTGTATTCCCCGAAGGGGTTTGCAGAGGTGCTAGCACCCACATTTCACCAGTTTATGTTTAGGTCCCAATAGGTGGCGAGCCTATTGCCATTAACCGGGCACTTATAAACTTGCGATAAATACACACATAACTTCGAAAAGCATCGAAAAGTCATTGGTGTGTGCCATGGTAAACGTGGGATCGAACCCGAGACCTCATCTCAGCAGTACATTACCCATACCAACTTTATGATGGGGTTTGAAGTCTAACAGACATAATAACCATTTTTTTTTTTAAAGAATATTAGAACCGAAGTTACTAAATCTAACCCCTCCAACTAAGCTAAATCGCTTGTGTTAGGAGTGGGTTCACGTCGGTATTGTAATGGCCAGGATCGAAACCGGGACCTCTCGATCGTAAGGCTGACTCCTTAACCACTAAGCTACCGACAGTAATTATTATATTCAATCAGACTGGTTTCGCCTTACGGCATTCTCAAAGGTTTACATTTAAGAAAGGTTTGAGTATGCCGTAAGGCGAAACCGGTCAGGTTCAATATAATAAATACTGTTTAAAAAGTACAAGTGTTCTCAATATGTCTAACAATGAATTCCATCAATCAACAGTACAAATAGTAATCATATATTTACATAAATAGTTCCCGGTTGCATTTAAGGCTTTAGCTTTGGATGAAGGGATCTATTTACTCCTACTCCTTTTACAACTTCCGAATGACCAGATTGAGAACCCTGAGAATGCCTCAGCCAGAACCTCGTTTGTTAGTTAGCAGGTGAGGTTAGCCGTTAGCTTCGGCTCCGAAGCTTAAACCCCAAAAACACCAATATGGAAACATATCGTATGTTCTACTCTAATACTCTATGTATCTAACTCTGTATCATAAGGTACCAATATTCAAAAATGAAAAACACATTCAGTGATGCATGCGGTTGTTTCTTCTGAACTTCAATAGGGGAAGAAGATACATTAACAAGATAATCAAATGGCATACTGAGAAACATTTCATACGACGTTTTCAAGAGCCAATATTTTAGTAGATATCAAACATAAATTATAATTTAGAATTGAAAATGATTTTGTGATAGAAATAAATCGAGCAGTGTCGGCTAACGCGAAGCAGCGTGTAGCTCAAATAAAAAAAAACATGGGTTGTATCAACATTCTGGTGTGTGTGTGAATGAGCACAGTACTATTGCGTAATAATGACTCTCGGACGAAAACTTACCATAGGTCAATTTGATTTAAATTTTCTTTAGAATAAAATATTGTACAGTCAACGACAAAAGCTGATTATCTATAAAACATTTTTTAAACATAGGAAACTAGGAAACTACGAGTAGTATCAATATAAGTAATTTTATTATGTCCAGCGAACATCTCATATATGTATTCGCTGATTTCATGACTTTTTCTAAAGGTTTAAAAGTTACGGAGGTCTATAAATTACAATTATTTAAAAGCTACTTCTGGATAAGGTCCAGAATTATTTGGAAAGTAAGTAGAATAATCGCCTTGTTCAATATTCTACATTAACCTAAATACATCAATACGCAACTACTATATTTTTAAATCCAGACATAATACTATCAAAATTCTTTCATCAAAATGAAACTCACTACCAAAAGCATCAGTTCCGAATCCAAAAATCCGTATCACCGGAAGGCATTATTCGAAATAGTACTGTTCGTGCGTCACCTGTCTCGCTCAGGGTCGGAATCGGACCTCGGTCCGGGCGTCGCCGAGTCGGGCCGCGCGTCCAGCAGCGTGTTGAGCGATGACGTCACGTCCTCCTCCATATCCACCGCCACTGCGCTCAGCGACGACTCCTTCTGGAACTTAGGCCGTGGTACTCGACACCGTTGGACGTGTTGCAACTAACACTACGAGGCTATTTGACACATGACGTAGAATATAGGAAAACATGTTTTAAGGATATTGTATAGGCTTACTATATTCTGTACTTACGATTTCTATTGAGAATAATAAAACCAAGTTGTATGTTATCACGAGCTAATACAGATTGGACTTCCAAAGGCAGCTAACAAATATGAAAGATAATAATTTACCTTGTAAACCTTTAAATATTACAAAATGTTGAGCGTACTCTTTTCTGCACTAAACAACACGACCAACTACAGTAAATGTAAAAACTACAATATATTATTTTTTTATTTATTTTTATCTATCAAATATACACAATACACTATGGTATAGTTAGATTAACAATAAAATACATAAAATAAAAAATCCAACGGTTCTACAATCTGCGAATATGTCAAAGGACTGATTGACACACTGCAGATTCGTTTAACAACTAACAGGTGGACATCGGAAGGTTACAAATTAATGTTAATATATTCGGTAGCTCGTAAAATTTTTTTTTACAATCTCTTTAATTGCAACACACATTGCAATAATGTTAAGCATTACCAATTAATTTTGTACAACATGTTTTTCTAGCTTCGTACGACAAAAGTGTGTATTTCGACCTATGCATAGAATAAGGACAGTTACATATTATTAGCAACTACGTCACATATTTTTGTATTTTTGTTGCTAATATTACCCATACCCATGCTTTGCAATGTTCATTTATATAATTTCCCTGCCAAATAAAAATAAAAGTTACAGCAAATTTTGTATAACACATACTTCAAATCGCTGTCCAGTAAAGTAGATGTTTTACCAAAATTATCTTTATTTAATGAATAGGTCGAAGTAGGCCCTTACTAATTTAATGTCAAAATTTAGTATCGAAGTTTTGACATAACAGTTGTATATACCCTGCGTATTTTTTTATTAGTAAAGGCCTGATAGAATCATAAATATGATATAGATACATACAACTCTTTGGAAATTTCTGTGGACCTTGGAATGGTTATCGCTGGCTCTGGTATACGCTTGTCCCGCGGTCTCCACACCTTGCGCACCAACAAACTAGAGAGCAACGTCATTTCACAGTACCACGATACTTGCGAAGAGTTGTAATAACTGAATACTAGCGTAGAAACACTTCTGTGACGGTCTGTTAGCCTACATAGATGTTTAAAGCTTATTACTTTAAGTTGCGAGGTATTTACTTGATTCAGTATAGGTTGCTAACATTGTCGACGGACTTATGATTCACTTTTTTTTTTCGTGCGGAAATTTCCTCGGATACCTCTCCGGCTGGAGGCGGAAGGGGACGTTTAGATTCACTTTGACCTTAGTGAAAGGGCATTTAAAAAAAAGCGCTATCTAATTAACGTAAGCATAGTTTATAATATAGATTCTAAAATGTGAATCCACATAGGTAATGTGATTTAAAAAAATCAAATAGTCATAGGTAATAAATAGTCTAGTATGTCAGTAATGTTATCGAATCTATGTGTGTCGCTGAGTACCTGAACTTATGATCTCACGGTGAATTTTTTTTCTTATCTTTCCGTTGCGTAGGTACTCATAGAATAAGAAGTGTTCAGTAATGCAAAATATGTGGCTCGACCTATAATTCCCCAAATGATTCTAGCTCGAGACAAAGAAAAACAAAGTATTTGTTATCGTTTAAGGCCTGGGGCTTCGCCGATAGGTCAATTGGCGCAAGTGATGCTGATGAAATTATTGTGCCCATTTCAGTTTGTGTACAGTTGAGACGACGCACGTTAAAAGTTGAGGAATTTATACATGTCAACATAAACATTAAGCTGGTTGAGATACAGGTTGATTAAGATTGGAAAAATTGAAACGCTTAGACGGAACTTAGACCCGCGATCAATCACTTACAAGGGGAATGTTCTGATTGCTGAGCGGCCGAGCCACGCCTTGGGCATTTCAAATTCTCCTATACAACCTTCTTGGGGTGACGATGGGTTTACACTGATAGTGTACAGTCAGTATCAGATTTATCATGACGAACAAAGTACTCAAAACTATCCTAATGCCTTGGTTTTCTCCCTGTTCTGATATTAGGTACACACCTTTAGTTTGGACAATAATTTAATTGAAATGAATAAAACATTTTTGCTGCTAATACCTCGGTATCAAGATCAATGCATCTGAATGCATTTTTTATAGCATTTATTATGCTAACCTTAAAATTCGAATACATTAGGAAACCGTCGCCCTTAAAGACGGATATAAAGAGAAGGGAAATTTGAAGGGATTCAGGTGTGGCTCGATAGCTCAGTTGAAAGACTATTTCCCATGTAAGGGAAAGGTCGTGGGTTGAAGTCCCACTTGAGCATTTTTCCCGATGTATTTGTGTGTGCGTGTGTGTGTGTATGTGTGTGTGTATGTGTGTCTGTGTGTACCTGCAGGTGATCCTCAGAGCGCGAGGTGCGTACGGCGTGGTGCGCCCGCGCCTGCACGTCGGCGCCGCCCGCCATGCCGCCGCTTGCCGGTGACGCCGGCTGGGATATGAACCTGCACCAATACATCACCATCGATATTACTCATCACCATCGATATCACAGATTATCTATAATATTAAAGTCATCACTATCACCCTAGCGTTGTTCTCGAGTGAGGGAGAAGAGGCTTTTACCACCCACATTTCACCAATTATTGTACTCGGTGGTAGGTGGTGAGCCTATTACCGTATTCCGGGCACTATTTTTACTCGAGCCATGCATCTGAGGCTGAGCCTGGCTGCATTATATCTGTCTGATATTAAACAGCCCTATCAGTAACAGTCACCTTGTATGACACCGCATGGGAAGAGATGGGGTGGCCCAAATTCTACCTGCCAGGGCTCATCTGCCTATATTACGAATTGGGTATTCTACTGACTAGTCAAAATAATTACTTTTTACTAAACGTCAAAACGATATAAAGCAACTTGTATGAAATAAGATTTAGTGACGTCATAAAATTTACTCAAATCAGTTAGTCATAGGTTGGGTGGATGATTAAAAATACATAAAAACTATAAAATAAGAAGATTTTTACCGCTCTTTTGCCACTTATTTTCATAAGATCGGTTAGATAATTTATTTTAACTATAGGATAAGACCCAATTGTAAGCGCTTAAACTAGTGTTCATAAACTTCTTAAAGTTAATTATTTCCTAAACATTAAACATATTTAATTAAAACATTTTACTTCCTGAATACATACATATTATAAAACAACTGAGCACTAAAACTTTCAGTTTAACACTGAAAAATATAACATTGAACTCTTATTATTACATATTCACTGCACAATCTTAACACACATATTAACTATTTTTGTAAACGGAAGTGCAAACTATTTGCCAATGAAAGATAAAAATGTATAACAATAATATACACGTCCCTACTTTTGAGCCTAACCTGTCAAGTAATTCCCAAATCAATGAGTAGGACACAAGGAAAATAAATAACCAAGGAAAATACATACAGCTGTGACGCAAATGTAAAGATGTTTTGTTGACAAAAAGACTAAATGTGTACAGACACCAACAATATTTAGTCTTTTTGGTAATGGGGACCCCTTTTTTTTAAGACTTTATTCTTCACTTATCACCAAGGTAGTTTTTTTGACTTGGTGTTAGCGCCATTTTTGATAGGCGCAATGTTCCTACGTGCCGTGTCTATTTAATAATACGTCATTGGAGTAAGGTTGCTTTAGTTTACGTGACTGACATTTAAAATAGATGACTCAAAGGTTTTGCCGTGTGCGTTTCTGATGGAGCAGAATAGGCTCTTCCAGTGGGTAGGCCCAAGAAGGGCTTGGCGTCGTGGAGGGTTACATGCGTGAAAACGGTCTCACTACCTTGGACGCCCAAGATCGTGCGAAGTGGAGGAGGAAGAGCCGGAAGGCGGACCCTGAGCTCCGAGGGCACCGTGGCCACGGATGCAATCAGGACTAACGTCTTTATGTGGATGATGATGATGATGAGTGGGTGACCAAGAAGGCGTGTATATAGGGCTGTTATCCATCTGACAGTAAACATAGAAGCCATGACAAAGTACCCACTTAGCGGCAATAGGCTTGCCCCACATTACGTAGGGCTGAAAATCATAGTTGTCGAAATGTGGCTGTTAATACACTTCTGCCTACCTCTTCGGGGTTTTACAGGTGTGAGTATATCCCTACATAGTTTAAATTAAAGTCGCTTTCCGCACCTGTCCCTTCCTATGTATGCTTATATCTTTAAAACTAGGCTACGGATTTCGACGCGGTTTCTTTTAATAGACAAAGTAATTCAAGAGGAATGTTTATATGTATAATACATGCTTTATATAGTAGAGGGTGCAGTTTGAACGGGATCTGACGCCACGCGGGCGGGAAATATTGGCGGAACGTTTGTCAAAGGTTAAATTTATACCTTCAAGCTGAACAATACATACAGACATATTATAGCTTTTGTTTAGTTTTCATATTACATATAACTAGATAACTTGGTAAACGTTTACATTGTTCACTTCGAAACTATGACTAATATCTACTGATATCAATTTCTCATAAAAACATATATATGATTAACGGTTTGTTTTTTAAATTCTCGTGTTACAGTGTACAGTGCACAGGGTATCTGTAGGTCTAAAAAGGCCACTTTATTGGAATCGTATTAGAATAATATTTCTTCTATTACACGAAATTTACACGAAATTAGAATAAGCTTAGTAAATGAATTGTTTTTATTCTGCTCATAAGACTGACTGGAAATTACTGGAAATTCAAAAGTTAGGTATTCATTTAGAAGATCGCTCAATGTGGCGATTATAGCCCAGCCGTTGTAATCCATTTTTTATACTACATACTAACAGTTAAGGGGACTCACCCAAGAAAAAACATTTTTGAAATAAAAAGAAAATTACAATTTTTTAAGTTCTAATTTCCACCCTTCTACGACCAAACCCACTTCGTAAGCGACAAAACTACAACTTGAGCACTAGTAAAAAAGCCTGCCAAGTGCGAGTCGGAATCGCGCATCGAGGGTTCTGTAATTTAAGCTACATTAACCACAATATACATATTTTGATTGCGTTGACAAGGCCGGCGCCCAGTGCCGGTATCGGCAAGCATGAGGATTTGTATTTGTCATGTAACAATAGATCTTATTGTTATAGAAATAAGATTGAACTTTAATTGGTAACCATACCGCTGCAGAATGTCGATCGATGCCGACGATAGTCGACGATCGTCATTGAAATTTCAATTTTTTGTTGATAGTAATAAGATCTATTACGCTTGGTAAAAAAAAATCCTGAAGCTCGCCGATGCCGATAATGGGCGCCGGCCCTTAGAAGTTTGGTCTTATAGACCTGAATATGTGGTATGAATTTCAACTTGATACCTTTACGCATTCCTGAGAAAAAGGTCTTAACAGACAGACAAATAGACAGACAGACGGACAACAAAGTTATCCCAAAAGTGTTCTGTTTTCCCTTTTTACTCGTAGGTAGAACTCTAAAAATCTTAATCTTACTGTTGTTCTATCAGAAATATGTATCCACAAAACTGGACACAATAATGACACTTGTTGCCACTTTTGCGTATTTCAACTGACTCATATTACAAATCAACAAGTCTTATGACTCGTCTTAGGTATTGTAAACTCATTCATTGATACAGTTAGGCTATTAAAAACGTCTACTTTTTATTTGCTGAACATTAAGTATGTAGGCTTGGTAATTAGCAGGCTTTAGTAGTGAGGAAGGCTAAATGTTATCAAAAAGTAAGCCACTCAAAAGTACATGTATACGTAATTGTTTTGAAGTAATATTGTATGAAAACAGCTTGAAAGACCAGCTTCATATTCCAGTTTTGGGTTTGGAATTGGTGAATGCATGTACGAAACAGTGGCCATTCCGTCCTCATATATCTTCACTCAACATAACGAATTCTTTGATACTATAACTAACGAGTGGTGAAATATTAACTGTGGATAATACTGGGTGAAGAGGAACGCTCCCAAAACCGTAAACCCCTAGTAGTACTCCAGGTACATAACACGTTGGCATAAAAAATCGATTTGGAAAAAAATCTCTATTCTTTATTTAATTTCCATCGTATTAGTAAAACTAAATGATGCAGTAATTTCATTAAAAAAAACATGCAAAATAAAAAAAAATTGGCCAAATAGTTTTTTTTTATGCCAATGTGTTATGTACCTCGCTCGCGGAACGCTCCTAAAGGCGAAAACCCTTAGAGCGTTTCCCTTAGACCCGGTATATATTATGTGAATTATGGGACTGCAACATCAAACTGAATACCTCTTTTTTTGATTCTGGATTGCCTCTCACACGTATTCAGGCCAGGTTAATCGAAGTGGTATTTAAAAGAAATAATAAAAAGAATAAAATTTTACCGTTCATACATTTTACTAGCATGATCTCCGACTAGACCGGTATCTGGTGAGGAGTTATGCCTCTGTGTCAGGTCCACGCGCCCACTTAAACGCGTTTCACTTGGAGATGCTGGTGTTGAGTTGTACCTGGAACAGTCAACGATATCGTGAATACACCTGGACAGAGTTTATAGCTATGAAAAGGATAAATAGAGACGATAAGAACTCCTGAAAACATCTGTCTTTACAGGTTGTGCACAATGCGATAGTGTTAATCTACCCACTTATTATAACAAATTATTTGTAACGCTATCATTGTGAATCCACTCAGCGAGTAACAGAATAGGTCTACTTCATTCGCAATAATATTTAGTTTGCGCTGAGTATATAACATCAATAGTGTAAGAGACAACTATTTTTTTACGATACGACACTATCACACTCAAGCTTATTTTGTAAAATTTCATAGGATATTAATATTGTTATTATTTGTCCATCTTTTAATCCAAAAGCGCCATGTTGAAGCCAAAAGGTCGTCTACATTACGGAACGAGCCTTTAGTCAACTGGGGGTGAGATTAGCTTCTATCTATCCTTTTGGGGATGAGGAAATTCAGGCGTGAGTATGCGCATGAACTCAGCATGTATCATTTGGCTGCATAAATAGATTCTTTTACGTAAATAACATAAAAGATCAACCCGGAAATTGGACGATAATGCTAACAATATGAACAGATTGTAGTTTGTATTTGTTGCGACGAATGTTTTGCCTCACTATAACGAGAATGGCAACATGCTCTATTGACCAGCCATAAACATTCAAGTTTAAGTATTACGAGGATGAAGGTGATGACATTATTATACTGGTCTAATCCTGCTCCTACAAACCAATAAGTGGAGCAGGTGATTGGACCCCAGGCTCAAAAGAGCGAGCTAAAGATGCGCCTGCGTGACATAGTGCTCCCGTTTCCGCGACTGAGATTGAGTAACGAACAAACTTGCATACTCATTAGTGCCAACCACCACGCCGGTGGCAAGCCTAAGGGTGGTAGATGGGAATAATCCGCTCAAAATACTGTTAGAATACCGACTGCATTATTGCAAAAACAGCAAATTTTCAGAGGCGGCAAAGCAATGAGTCTGAAAAAAAATGCTTGATATTTTTGCCTAACTGCGAATAGTTTCATGAATTTCCAGGACTATTTATATTCATTTCAGCGATATAATGTGCTAATGCATGGCCTGAATTCTAATGCACTAAGAGAGTTCGCATCGATTGTCCTAGCGCAGGCCCACTGTCGCCAGTCTACCGACCAAGACGTCACTTATGTATAACTAAGCCGAGTTTTAATCTGCCATTTGTAGATACCTAACGAGCTTCCTTTACTGTCAATAAGCCTTTCATGCAAGCCCATCGGTGAGAGGGCAATCTCACCTCCGGCAACCAAGGACCCAAGACGGCGTGCGTTTTAGTCGGTTCGAGTCCGACATAACTACCTCCACCGGCTCCGTGGGGATTTTTCGCACGATAAAAAAAAAGCCCATCGGTGAGAGTAGGTACTTCTGATTTACCATTTTTTCAAAATTTTATTAATCTGTAGCGTTAAAGTAAAACTAATACACCTATTCTTACCTGTGATAGTGTGTACGATGTGTAGGCGCGTGATGGTTGTGGTGAGGGTGTTCGACTCGGGATAGGTTGAGCATAAGGTCACCAGTCATCATATAGGCCTCAAACTTTGGCGTCACTCGCCCCCTCCTCTTATCGTCTTCAACCAGTGCCTCGCAACTGTCGCCCGACTGCACCCCGGACCCGTTGCTCGATGAGTTGCTAGATGAGTTACTGTTGCTATTCGAGTTGCTCGATGGAGGTGAAGATCCCGATCTGGTGCCAATGATTTGTTTAGTTTTATGAAGTCTGATTGGGATCTAAAGCTGGTAAGCCTGCACTTCAATTACTTAAATAACATTTTGAGTACGGTATAACCTAATTATATACGAATGTAGAGAATGGGGAAGAATTATCTGCTTATGATAAAATTAATATTGTTATTATGACCTACTATGAAACAATATTGGACGGAAACATTGAAGATCGTTTGTATATCAATACACAATATTTTCCGGGCTTTCTCGGCCACCCCTACGTAATATTGCTTACATGAAACAAATGAATAAACAATGTTATAACTCCAGACAATTATTCCCAGTACAGTCCGCGTCTAATCTCTGTGACCTCACTTGGTGGTATCTATGGAAGTACATCATAACATAACGCTGGCCTTTGTTGCGGTACATCCTTATTTGCAGTTTACAAGATTAATGTAGAAAAAACAGTCCGATTATAACGTGGACCTGTGACGCATTCTGATAAGTAACAAAAATACCAACATCGGTATTTGAGATGACATCATGTCAATTCTATATTTATTTATGTCCCGATTTAGGAAGACTGCAAATTTCTACATGAGGTTTGCATAAAGTACTAAGAGGTACATAGGAGTCCCATAATATAATGGTAGTTAGCAAAAAGGCTTGCTTAACTCAAGCAAACTAGCTTTTTCGTCCAGCGAACTTTAGAGTAGATAGCTTTTTGAAGGTCATCTGACCTGATATCCTTAAGAGACATGGCTAAAACATCAGACCATGTGCGGTGAATTCCACTCTTGGGAAATTCACATCAATTCAAATTACTATAGAAGTCAAGGTTTGCTTTTCTACGTTAAGAGACGATGGATGAAATGTGTGAAAGATGATACTGTCGGAAAGGGAGTGAATACTGAGATAACTGCTAGCAGATGAAAAGACAAGGCATAAATCTTGCATCAGCTCCAAATAAGTATTCAATAAGATATTGTTCGATTAGGCCGGTAACGTCCCTATCTCGAAGCGGCCCGCGTTGTCAAAAAGGCCTGTTCTCGAAACGGCCCGTTCTCAAAACGGCCCATTGATGAAAGAGTTAAGTCTTCTGTAAAATACACCGTTTTGATAGCTATGAGACGATAGAATTATGACACAGTATACCAACAGCCCAACAGCGTCAGCAACAATAAAAATATTACCACATTTATTATGTAGGCTACACTTACGTGTCTGAGGATTCCATTTACAACAATGGTGAGAATAGTTGCTTAAAGTTTTCGTAAATTTTCTGCACTACGGGACCATCTATCTATGATTTAATATCATAATCGAAGCTAACGAAAAACGGATGTGGTTTCATGTGATTTCCTTGATACTATACATACGTGTTATGTATCTATATTATTATAAATGCTGGCCAGTGATAGGGTTGGCAGAGAAACGAAATCTTCTACATAGTAATTGAGAAAGCCGAGGCGAATATTGCTCATTGAATTTCGTATAAGATGGTGGGTAGTTTTATGTCTTGAAGTGAATAGTTTACTACACTGAGAGATAACAAACCAAGACATGGTACGACCAGCATCTTAAGTCTCCCCGTGACCTTAGCTGTTGAAGAGCAACAGAAACGTCGAGAGAAAGAGTATCCTAAATACAAAATTAACAAGCAATAAATCGCTATGTGCTCCGATAAAAGTAGTTTCATTGCTAAATAACTGTTTTTATATTCTCTAAGAATAGTCTAATTTATCTAAGAAACGTGTTAAGGCATCCACTCTGAGATAAAAGTACTCAAGGCTAAAAGTATGGGCGAATTTTATGTACTTCAAACGAATAGTGTGCAAATTTTCATCCAATTAACTCACTATGTGTAGCGAAACGACATTCTCGAATGTTTTTACTTGCCTTCATATTTCTCGTCCCAGAAATCATATCGGTATCGATACTTGTAAATAAATATACTTACCCCATTTTCTCTCTTGGGTCTACAAGAGGGAATAATACAATTGGACCTTTTATTTTCCAAGTAAGCAACATTCGATTCCAAAAACTAAAGCGAGCAGACTAACAGTATCACGAACCTGCGTTATTCCGTGTATATGAATAAAAGAATAATCTGAGAAAGCACATCTTGCGATACATTCAGACGTTCAATTCGTTTTAGAAAGTCGTTAAATCGGTATCATCAATTGGCAACAGCTGGTGTTGAAGATCTTGGAACATCGTTCGTAACCGCCTTCTAAAATATTCGGAACGAAAATAGCAAAGTATAGCACGATGCACTTTCAAGGATTCGGCAAGTTAGGGAAGAAATTTAAACGAGGTGTTATCCAATTTAAATATGTGGGCATCCTTACGCTTAATGATAATAAGTACATACGACTAACGCTGGCATT
This sequence comes from Eilema sororculum, assembly GCA_914829495.1. NCBI lineage: Eukaryota > Metazoa > Arthropoda > Insecta > Lepidoptera > Erebidae > Eilema > Eilema sororculum. Next base: position 7,394,495 of record OU618543.1, read on the forward strand.
GAATTTAACCACAATGTACTTTCCTAAAATATACACGCGTCAACGTGCGAGGGGTGGCGACTACCCCTCAGTCCCGACACATATGGTACCAATAATCACTTATCGCCATCGGAAATCAGCTGTCGTGCTATTAGAGGGGTTGACTTCCTACTTATACTTACATTACAAGCGAGTTCTAAAATAAATATTTTGAAGGTGGGTGTTTGTTGTAGGCTTTACAGAATACCATGTGTTAGCGGATCTGCTTAGATACTATATGATGGTGAACGTTAAAGTAATAAGCGTGCGTACATAGTTGTTGAAGCAGCAACAAGCTTTCACAAACATCAATCGACTTATCTTCAGTAAAATCGAGACAGAAAACAAACTCACTTGTCGTGATTGGTGCGTACGCCGCTAGTGCGACGTTCCGCCGCCGCGGCCAGGTATCGCCTCACACTGGCTTTGATCTGCGGGTCTGCCATACAACCTACTATCAGTCAATCAGCTGTTTTCTAACACACACAAGTACACGCAACAAACTAGAAGCTAATGAGGAATTCACAAGGGAAATAGCAAATGTACAAGCCACATATCGATGTGAAGTTGCGGGTTACATTATTAAAGGGACTAAAGCCACTGTGAACGAGAATTATCCCAGCCCAGATCCCGAGAGCCACCTATAAAATTACTCCGCGTATCGCTACTCTTATTTGTTTTAGCTTACTTCGCAAATTCGAACAAACCACTCGGGAAAACGAATTTTATTACTTGCAGCTGGCACGATACAGTTCAGATAGCACAAACTACCAATAAACTGAGATAAATCCTGGTTAACTCACCCTTTCTCAGTCTTAGAGTGACGGGATCCGACGATAGTCGCAAGCATTTTAAAACTGGAACAATCAATTCAATTCTAAGGCAATCAGGTTGCACATTTACGTACTTTTCACTTGATATATCATTATGTAAGACTATCTAATGTTATTGTACAACACCCCTGTTAGAAAATAGCTTGTGTTACATATCAATCACATCGCAGTGATAAGATCTAACGGCTGGTTTTCGTTAGAGGAACAACTATTCATTTTTGTGGCTAAAAATGCTTTTTTTTGGTGTTATTTTGTATGCATACGCGGACAATACGTGTGAAATGTGAATTGCGAGCTTGCGTGTCGGGCACGAGCGCGGCATAACGCGATCATTGAATTAGTGTTAATAAGTTCAAAGATAGCGTTTCAAACTCCACGTTTAGTAATACTACTAGTCTTTTGCAATATTGGAAACGTTCGTTAATTGGGCTACTAACTTTATTCAATTATATAAGCATATGAAGTTGGACTCACAGTGGCTGTTGCAAATTATTTACATACGAGATGAAACAACATGTTAAATTACAATGCCAGTTATCTATATGTTAAGACTGTTTCGTAGATAAGTGGCATGTGCGTGATAAATGGCAAATTCCTTACCTTCTCGGGTAGTGAACCGGTTTACATCAGTCCCATTAACCTTGAGCAAAACGTCTCCCGCCTCGACCTGTAATTCAACATGCGTTTTCACTTACTTATTTCAAATCTTAAAACATTGAGACTACCTACTGCATGTTCAATTGCTTCATATACATTCAATAGGGGCCAGCTATTTTACGCTTGCATCAAAAAAGGTGAGATACTAATTTAGAATCGAACGATAAATAGAAACTTCATGAACGTTTATAGGATATCCTTCTTCAATTCAGGATTATAATAAATCATTATTTATTTGGCATATGTATGAGTAGAAGGTCAGCTGCATTAAGCACATGACATTGTGGTTATAATCAGAGAGAACTGCTCCGAGCGAGGTCTCGAAACAAGAACCACATTTACCACACGAAGTTTTACTTTTTATAGTTCGACAAACAGAAGTCGAGACATTTAGATAATGGCCTTTCGGTGTAACGATTCTAGTCTCCATCGTGATCAATAAGTGCCCATTAAATTGTATCAGAACCTATTATAGGTACATGTAAGTACGTTTGTAACATTAACACACGAAATTGGTATAGACATTAAATGCAGACCTTAAGTTTCTATTCTGACGACAGTTGTTAAACGTGCTCAGAAAGGCATCAATCCCGGTAGTGTAAATGAACACAGTTCACTATATTTTATAACACAAACAATACTTTAGCGACGATTAACTGTCGATATCACCACATCCTTGCGGCGATGTCAATGATTCACTGAGGCGCAGTCCATTAATCACGACCGGTTTTTAAAAACACATCGGCAACCCGATATTCAAACAATCACACAACACATTTTAACCGTTGATTATGGGCACTGGGAACATTATTTACGGCGATATTATCCAGTTGTTCCCGAACACAAGAATGCTAAACGTACTACGTTGGATAAGGTTATCTAATGGGACCGTGCGGAGCGACCGTCCGCTGCGTCTGACGTTCCACTCACAACTTGGCGTTATGTTATCACACGAGGGTCTACTAATGGACTTATAGACAAATTTAAACCGATTACTATAGCGTGTGCGGATATATGAATTATGGACCAGCTGAGTCCCATTGATTGACAGCGCCTAAGTTAATTTTGTAGTTCCGGAGAGAACCATTAATAGCAGTGCACAACTATACAATATTTCAGGGGTTGGGAGTGATAGAACTTAAACCATTTAAGTAATTTTCTGAGTAGTTACTGTGCTTAGGTTAGTTTATGTGCATATCTTTACATTTTAATGGACTGGTGATATAACGGCAAAACTTCAGTGAAAAGAAGTAAAACACGTGTTCAAGAATCGTGACGCCCACTATAGAATATCGATTACAGAGTGTAATCTTGTCCATGTTTTCTTTTAACCGTTAACTAGTTTAACCATTCAAGCGATGTCAATGCATTTGAAGCCATTTTAGAAAAAAATCACATCCAAAACTTTGCAGAAATAATAATTAAGTGAACAGTTTTAAATATAAAACTTCAGTGGTAAGGAAGTATTCCGTTGCTTGTTGGTAAGTGGTGTCCCTAGCGTATAGACTTTCGTAAAAATTATGACTAAAGTTTCTCCTAAAATCTATGAATTTGTGAGTAAATGGAGTGCTTGATCATGAGAAGAAAGCATAGAGTTGCATGCGAAATGTAATAATAACTTCCGTCTCAGGAAAACTTTAGTTTCAAGCAGCCTATTTCAAAGAAAGGAAGAAAGACGTAGCTGATTCCATTGCTCATGTAACCATATCAAAATAAATAAGATATGCTTTCGTATCGTAAGCGTATCTACACAATTCAATTTACTTACATTTTTATCATGTTAACATGTAATTAAAATCAACGGTTTATCAAGAAAACAATTAATCAAATGTTCAACTTTATCTTGTTTTTGGACAGAGTCATGTTTTAGTGAAGTTTTCAGAGATGTTATTGCAGTAGTCTAGTCATAGGTGATAGGACTCATAGTACTCGTACATACGGGCTGTAAGGATGCGTCAATAATATTTGTTATAGATGTTATATTACTCTCAGCAGATGCATATTACAGAACATCAGCGCTGAAACTTTTAAATGGATTGGAAAACTTTTCGTTCAAAAATGGGTAAAGTTCTTAAATCATACATTTATTTTATTTACAAAGTTAGCAATTCACTTGTCTTAGCTTTCTATATTACTAGAAGCCGGCCAATTGAATCTGTAATTTTGATTTGTTAAAATAATAGATAGAATACATTGGCGGCAGACTTGAAAGAAATAAAGATGGGTCCTGTGAGTGGAGACATGATAAGATAGTATTGATTGTTATGACAGCTAAACCATCAAAGATAGTGAATGTTTATCAAGCACCAAAGGTTTGGCTTTTATAAAGCACAATAAGAACTCGTACGTTTCTTTACATATACACATTATTACAATGCAGACAAGTGTTGGTATAGTGTATCGCGTGGGAATATCGGGAATATAACATCGGGAACACCGTTGTCCGTTGCCCCCCCTCTCGAGGAGGGCCAGACCGTAAGGGATGGCCCTGGGTCAGCCGGGGTGCGAAGAATATGTCAATGACAACCTCCCCTCCGGCCTAGCACCACGACCCTCAGTCGGCGTGCGGTTTTAGTCGGTTCGAGTCCGACATAACCTCCCCTCCCGGCTCCGGCGGGGGAGGTATCCGAGGGGATTTCCGCACGAAAAAAAAGGGATAATGATGAAAGAATATTCCTTACTAACATACAAATCTTTCCTCATTATAATGTCCACCAATGACAGTTCTCTGGCAGTGATTGCTGGATATCCTACATTGGGCAATGACGGTTCGCAGACTGATTAATATAATAACATACACCATCCCAACATCCACCGTTGCCCCTAGGATTGCCAGGGGCCTTGGTCGTCCCCCTCTGTGTCGGATGAACACTACAATATTGTACCAACAGACAAGTGAAGTTAATAAAATACGAGAGGATAGTTAATATTGCACAATAAAGTTATGCAATTTTTATGCTGTCACCCTATTCCTTATTATTTTGGAACTTTGAGAGGAAGCATATATGGATGGATGAACCACTTTAATCCATAATTGTGTAAATGTTACTTAGTTCCTATCTAGCTATAACGTTTTTAGTTTTCGACCCTTTGAACTTCCGTCGAAGAATCCTCGCCAGCCTCGATGCGGCAGGTAACGTACGCATTGCGAGAGATATGCTTTTGGCAATCTCACCTCCGGCAACCAAGGACCCAAGACGGCGTGCGTTTTAGTCGGTTCGAGTCCGACATAACCACCTCCACCGGCTCCGTGGGGACATATCACACGATAAAAAAAAAAGCTAACGTACGCATAGTAATTCTAAAATCAAATATAATTCAGAAGCACGTTCAGAAGCTCATGCATACACAACATCAATAATATAAATTAAAAAACTAAAAATCCCTGACACTATCCATCCCCACTTTAACCCCCATTAAATAGAAACATAATCAGCCTGCAGTTGATCAATAATAAATCAGAGATGAAGGCAGTGAGAACGTACCGACTGATTCTGAATATTCGATCAACGATTCTAGATGAAGGTTATACGTAAATGAGTAGTACTTCTCCTGAAATACCCGATAATTGTTTATTTTTCATAAACAAACCTTCACTGGGCAATGCATAGTGTGGTAACTGGCAACTTTTTTTACTACAAATAATTCGATTTCTACGAAATTCATCATCCGCCACTACCGTTCCAATCGACAGTTAAAAAGGAGATAATTTTTTGAAACCTTATTAGGCACTTTTCCAGACAATTATGATTGAATGTAGGGCAAAAGCGGGAATTAAGGTTCAGAAATGGCTAACGATAATCCAGCTAAAGGTGTCATAGCGGTCAACGATTTGTTTCCGAGAATATCAGTTTCTGGAACTTAAGCCAGTAAAATTTTCTTATTTTTTCAACAGAGGCGCACTGTTAGTCGTAATGACAGAAAATAGTTATATGCATAGCAATTAGAAATAATGAGCTACGTTTCTAAGCGTTTCTAGTTGAGCCAAAACGTTTATTAAAAGTACAAATTAAAGGTGTGTTTTTGTTTTTAATTAGTTACCTTTTTGTTTTTACTTTTTACTGTCAAAAACAGAAGCAATTCTTTTAAGTTCATCATAGTTTTTGCTGTTCCATTCCAGGGTTATATCGTTATTGAACCTATTGTTATTATTGTGTCTGCCATCCCTAAGTTATTTATATCCACAAGGGTATTTATTATGTGCCTTTAAGGTCAATAGATGATCTTTGTATTACAGACATGTACTATCGTTTCATAAATATATGCATTGAAAGAAACAAGTTATGTTGATATGTTGCTAATTGATAAGAGTTTATGTCATTAATGGTACATTCGACCAAACACGAGTAAAGTTTATTCCTAGAATAAACATGCAATATCACTCACATAGTGGCTGTTTATTCTAGGAATAAACTTTACTCGCGTTTGGTCAAACCGGGCTATGTTGCTTAGCTTGAAAAACATCTTTTCAAAGATGAGCAATCTATTTATTATATTTGAGAGTGCTATTTTAAATAGTACTAACAATTTTGAAAGAGGTGCATCAGTACAAGAGAAACTTAATGTCAGTAATAGATATTTAACACAAAATCAAAAATAGCTTTAAGTAACAAAATTGATTTTTTATATCCTTCTTAAAATAAAAAATGTTATTCTCAGTTTGAAAAGTTAAATTGCATTCGGAGCAACGGAAGTGGAATTACCACTTTTCTTTTAGGTACATGCTGCTGCTTCCAGCTGAAGTTTTGAGATTAAGGTGCCTTGGTTTCAGTGAGTCTCGCTGAATTAATGGAAGGTGGATATCAGAAAAGGCGAGAGTAGACTAGTAGAACCCAAGAATTCCGCTCTCATTTGTAATGGAAAATACGTATTCGAAGTTCAGACCATCTGCAGGTTAAATCTGAATTGGATAAGAATTAAAAAGATACAACCAGCGAACTGTACCTGTATTTTACTCATATTATACCTCTTTCGAGAAAATATATGAGTTAGACGTAAAGGACAATGAGAAAAGACATTTCGAGAGGACATTATGGGAAAGGACATTTCGAGAAAAGGACATTATGCAATGAGACGATTCATTGACGTACATATTTAGATAATTTTAAACTACTTTTGCTGTCGATTTTTCGTTGGGAGAACCTGTTCACGAAAACGAAGGAAGACTATTAAATGCAAACTGAAGTTTCCTCGTTACGTTTTACCGGAAAAGGTTTCTAACGATTCGTGTGAAGTGAAGGCTTGCTGTTTGGATGATTAGTGATAATTTAAAAAATATCGAGTGTTACAAAGCAAACCGTCAAGGTCGTTTATTCCAACCAGTCCTATTACTTCCATCATTGAATACCTGCCACGGAATATATCAAGGAGTGCCCCGTAGATACTGCGTGTAGGTATTTACTAAATGAAATTTAGTTTTGTTATCTGTTGAAATTTGTATGTTGCTGAAACAAGGGAGAAGAGAAGAGAGAAGGGAAAAGAAATACACAAGAGTTTCTAGCAAACCGTACGAATTATATTAAAACCAGTTCTAGAAGTGCCTGTAATAGTTCGCAACAATGGGTCAGTTATTGACGCCTGCCTCCAGAGATGGCACAATATATCAATATAACATGCACCAGTGGTTACATTGAAAGTTTATACATATAGCAGTCAGACCCAACGGAAAATTAATGTGTATGTGTGTGTTCCTGGTTCTTCGTAAATCAAAATACTTAATTTATTTCGGTATTTGCCGGGTAATTTTAATCTTGGTGATGGGAAACAGTAATGGAACATAAATAAGCTAGGTTTAGAGTAATTCTCGTCGGTTTGTCTTTATTATAATTACGATCATTGTCGTCCCCATCATTAATAATATTACCGCGAAGGGCATGGCAGAAGTCTTTAACACTAATTACATTTTACGGAAAGTTGTGGGTAACAGCTAGCTCATAAAAAAAGTTGATCTTCAGTGAGAGGGTGTTACTTCCCCCTCAAGTCACACATGGGTTCACTCAAGAGGCGTTCATTCATGTGGCCCGGATATTATCCTCGCAGTTACTGTGTTGCCATTACTAATTAAGTACACATAAGTGGAAAGGTATGGATTAATATACATTAAGTATAATACATAATTTCATTTAATTAAGTATTTATTTAAAAAACACACCTGCCAAGAATAACCACATTCCATAGGCGTAAGATTGTATACTCTTATGAATATTTAGTTAATTCTGTCATTGTTTTACGGTTTCCGGCGAAATTGAATACAAGGCCGGCCGGCGTGATATCCCCCTCCCTCCTTCCCGGGGTAATATGGGGGAGGGGGGCTACTTGCTTTAGAATAAAAACTCGAGAGCGTGCAATTTTAGTCGGTTCGAGTCCGACATAACCACTCTTGGTAGACGGCGGGGGTGGTTATCCATGACAATTTCCGCACGAAAAACCCTACTAATACCAAATGAAAATTGTGTTTAACCAACTTTCTGCTCTTGTAAACATACTCGATTCGTACAACTGTAAACATTGGAAAATCTATAAAAATCGCCAGAACTAAATAGAACCATTTTGTAGCTTTGACCGTGAAAACCGATCGGATTAAACGAGGAATAAAGACAACAAATCAATGATAGGAACAAATGTTACGTGCCTAAAACAATTTGTACCTTGTGTTTTAACTGTTTTAAGTCAATATTAAAAATAAACGCACTTTCAAATAGTTCCCGTCATGACTTTACCTCGCATGGTGGTAAGCTACAATTAATGTTTCAGGATTGAAGGTCACTATAATAGATACCAATATTGCTACAATTGTGGCCTTCAGCTTGACGGCCTTTTCACCACCCACTTACAGGGCTCAAGATTGTAGTAAGAAACACGTGTTGGTAAAGAATTTAGTCTTTATGGACGTAAAGAATAGAGGTCAAATCATTTTATTTCAGCTTCTTTTTTGTGTGAACATAATTATTAGGAGTATAACGACTTATGCATAGAAAAAGCACATTTTATCTATTTTGTAGCTAATATTACCCAAACTTAATGCTTTAGATGTTCATGTAAAATCACAGTAAGTTTTGTGTACTTGAAATTGCTGTCCTGTAGAGATTCTGCAGAAGTATCCTTATTCGATGGATGTGTCGAATTGTATGCGTCGATGACCTATACGTACATACTACATACTGTTGTAGAATATCATTCGACTGTGTGGACGGAGGTCCTTATCACCTTACACTTTATTTAGCTGCATATTTTTTCAATTAATTTTTCCCTTATGTAGTGTTATTGATATTCTATGCCCAATAGAGGAAATTAAACAACAATTCACAACTTACATTACATTAACTACATATTTAGCACCAACAGACTTCACGCATCAATTCCATGTTCTAATTAAGCACCAATAAGCAATAATTACACTTGAGAAATAACAGAGAAAAACAAACATGTTAAGTATGGCATTTCTGGTGTGCCGGCCGGTGTGATGTACGTCGTCTGATGAGATTGATGAGATAATTGCTACAGTAGCGCAATTCTGTAATAAACAAATTCAATGTCGAGTTTCACCCAGAGAGGAGAGGAGAGAGCTTACTTCCATTATGTTCGGCAGAATCACGAGCAGACTGGACAATAACGCACAAGTGATGGTATTGCAAGCTAAGTAGGGATATGTATACGGCCACATCCAAATCTTGGAGGGAACACGATTTAATTTTACTTGTAAGCTGCTGCACTTGCTAAATAATGGATGAGGTCTTGGCGCAAACGCTCTTTTTGTGGGTGGTCGACTTCCCCATCCTTTAAAGTCAACGAAATAATGAAAAGGAGAAGTAGAACGGTAGATTCCTGGCCCCAAGACTGAATACTACCGGGATTGGGTATTAGATACACCTGAGTATGATATGACCCCAATAAAAGAGAGCGAGCTCTCTCGTGTCGAGTGAAACACGACATTGATTTTTTTCATTACAGAATAGCATTACAGCACTGCATCACAACGAAACGCATGAACGACTGAAATAATTCACTTGATAATGAAAAATCGGAACCGTGTAATCTTTAATTTATTAGCGATCATCTCATATCTGATGTTTGCCTACTGTACAGTCAGCAACGAATTAGCTTACCCATTTAGTTTTAAGAGCATTTTATTTAAAAAATATGTTCAAGTTCAATATTCTTTTTTTGGTGTTTCAGGCGCCCGGGCTTGGTAGGTTTGAAGCGAAACCCATGAAAAGTGGACTTAATACCTTAAAGGATGATACGCGTGCCAATGATCTGGCTGTCGGGAATGCTGGAATTGTTCGAAGTGAAGAAAAAGCAGGCAAACGGACGCCAAGCTCTGGATCGAAACTATGTAACGCAACCGAATTACAGCGCGTAATTCGGAGGGTGTAAGTCTAAGTAATAAATCTTCTTTCAAATAAATCTAGCTAAAATCTATATGTGAAAACTGAATAATAAATATTCAAGTAAATCGTTTACGTTACGTGCGTGACATTCAGTTACCAGCGTCATGCACAAAATATGTCTCTGACTTTGGGCGTCCCTCTTAAGCGGCTTTGTTGTTGACCGTACAGCCGGTAATGACATTGAAGTGATCAACTTTGTCCAAAGGTCAACATCTAATTAAGTTAAAAACACATTTATTAATATTATATTACTCAGACCTCGATTACATTGGATAAACGTGTACATGACAACATTAATTAATTAAACTGTGTATTTTATACAGATCTGTGGTATACGCAAAACTAATTCTTTTTATAGTAGTATAGGCGACTGTTCTCCGAGCGACGAGCTTGGATTCGATTCCCTTAATGAGATGTTCAGTTATGCCTAATGAAAGTCTTTTTTTCACCTAAGCGTCCATACCGGTTGCATCCAAATTATGCACTTTAGAACCCAGGGAGAGAAGAAAGAAAAGTCTACGCCTGAACATCTTTGTGGACACGACTCTTGATCCTAAGGGCCAGATTCGAATGCGCACCTTGTGGCACGTTAGATTACGCCATGTAGCATTGGCCAACACGCACTTTAAAGAATGCCAATTGCACGTGCAAAAACAACTGCAAATTAATAATTCTTACCACGTGTGAGCACTACCGTAAACATATTCTACTTTAAACGTAACTGCAGTCGGGAAAAGCCTTGATATGTAAAGTAAATGACGTCACAGTTATGAAGACGACCGTGCTGTTATTTATTTTTAAATATTGTACGTCAATACGCAATGATAGTATAGCTGTAAGTGCTGTAGCCCATCTCATAGGTGAAGTCTCAGTTCAATGTCAAGGTAAGCAATTCAAAGGTGACTTTCAAGTAGTCGTAGGGCAATGTGGGATTATACTTCTAATCGAAGCCCGATTGTATAATATGTCCACAAAATTTAGCGGTACAAAATTTAAATATAGGCTAGGATGATGTGATGTATGAAACAGATAATAATTACGATAGGTCTGATAGGGGCCTACAATCTATGAAAAAATAATTTTTAGGAGCACTTCGACTGTGATTATATTCCTTCAGCTGCCTAAGTATAGTCTTTTTAAGTATGTACTCTTGAAAATAAGTCCTCGGAGTTTCAGGGAGCACTGGCGGATGGAGAATGTCGATTGTCTATTTTTAAGATGCCAACTCAGACAAGATGCTAGATCCGTTTATACCTTTTTAGAATCGTACAGAGTTAGTAACGCTGAAGTATTAACCCCGGTGATGTAAGCGTTTATTATAGGCTGCGGTTACAGCATGCCATCTGGCGGGATTGGTTTGTTCGGCATTCAAAAAAGTTAAAAACCATACAGGTCATAATTCATAACTTCTGCTGTGGGGAATTAACTAAAACAATTTCTCTTTCAAGGAGTGCGCAAGTGTATAGGACCTTCCGGCGCAGGCCTTCCTCTCGGGATGAAAGAGCAATCGTTCTAGCAATTCAAAATAAGCCAAAGTAAGAGAAGAGAATCTCCCAAGGAGCGCGCACCCGTTACAAAAACTTCGTCTTCTCTCTCTTACCCGGTGATTACATACTTATACAGGTTTTTTCTCAGGAAAACGGGCATTTATGTCTACGGTTAAACCGAGTCGGATATGCTTCAATAATTTCACACGCGCAGGGGGTAGCGCTCGCACAACCTAGGGCGAATTTTAATGAATGATTCTCAACGAAGAGTCCCGTTTATTGACGTTACCAGCCTGGGTTATTATGAGTCAGTCTTGTTGGGACCGTGTCTATAGTTTTAAAAGATTCCAGGTACAGTGATTTCTTTGATTCATAGAGGATTGTGATGTAATTTAGGATTTTGTTCACATCTCTTTATTGAGATGATTTGGCCCTCGTAGCTCCCAAAAAGCTCTTATATCTATCGGTTGACGGATTGGGTTACGGGTTGAATCGAGTAGCAAGGAGTAATAAGAGCCGACTACACTCTTCAAAGTGCAAACCTTGTATGCAATTGGAACTGGAACTTTCATGATTGATGGACCAACAGCCGTTCTATTAAGAAACTTAAGTTTAATTAGTAATAGTACGGAGGGGTGAGACTTTGAAATCAATATACCTAAGAACTTGAACGCGAACTGTGATATTTTTAAGCTGTGCTGATCTATCGCTTCGAGGGATCAACACTACGTGACGGTTCTCTTGTTAGTTTTATGTGTTTTTAGTTCTATCGTAATTTTATGTACATATATTTTAATAATACATAGTACATAAATACACTCACACCTTCATATTGATGAACCCCTAAATGTCGAGTATATTTTCGGTACACATACTAGTGGATAAGTAAGTTTGTTGCCGTCAAGCTGCCATTTTTATGGGCTACTAGCTTTTGCCCACGGCTCCACCCGCGTGGATGTCGGTTAACGGCATTTATTCCAATTTTTCTCGCCGTAAAAACCATCCTGGAACTTCAACGAACATTTAAAAAAAAAGAATTCGCCAAATTGGTCCAGGCGTTGTTGAGTTATGCGCTTACCAACACATTTAGCGATTATTTTTATATTATAGATATGTATGTTCCTGTCGAATGCAGACCAGCCCTCACACTTACATATCATAACACCTATGGGGAGGGTTAAGGTGGCTCGTCTTTTACTAGCTGTGAATTAGAATCCCGTTCCTGCTACCCATAGTAATTTATTCCTGGCTATAATCTATCCCTGTACTAAATTTCAGGCAGATCCATTCAGCCTTTTGGGCGATGGGTAACAAATATACAAACATCTTTACAAACTTACACGCTTTATAATACGTAGGTAAATATGTAGATTTTATCTGAGTTAAGCCTACATACTTTCAATATCGTTTCATTTTTATCATTGTTTTCTCGTCGCGTTTGATGTAGTAAACGAGGTGAATGTCAGATAGCAATTCAAGATATGGTGTTTCCTGCAGTACCTAGCGTTTCTTACGACATTGGTTTACTTCGTAGTAGAACAAAGAAATTGGAAAAAACGAGTTCAACACCAAACATGTTTTTAATTCAAATATTCTTTCAGAACGAACGATTCGATTTTGTTGTTGTGACTCATCATCCCTGAAAATAGGTTTTCTGTTTCGATCATAAAGTGTGCGTTTTTTCCAGAAACTACTTGACCGATTTTCATTATATTTTAACTGGATAAATAAATACACAAACACGTAAGGTTGGTGTTTCCCATTCTCGTCCTATTTACCCTATTTACTCTCGGCGAGAAGTAGCGCGTGAGAAACACCTCTGATGAGCCACGGTTAGGTTAGTCTAATTAAAGTAGGTATAATCATACCTCCTGGTACTGACCTCTGTATCAACTAGAGGTTGACTAATATATTCCCTTTGCGCGATGTGTTTGGTACAAAATCAAATATTATTGTCAGCTACGAAACATAGTTGCTATTTTAGTATATTTTAACTGGTGCGTCATATTAATTTATGGCAAATTGATGCTAGCCAAAGCTTAGATCTAGTTGAGGGACTCCAGGCTAAAATGGCCTTGATATAATTTGTAGGTGAATTAAATTCTAGCGGCAGTAGACGGCTGAGTCTGCGTCACACACTCAACGTTGAGAAACTAGCCTGTAATTGGCACATGTTAACAAAGATCCATTACAATCAAATACAATGATTTTATGATGTCATATTGTAAAACATAAAATTAACATACTCATAACCTGTTATTTACTAAATGTCGTAAAGAGATGACCTCATGACCGCTGTAATGACGCAAATCAATGGAAAGTGAAATGAAGCGGCAGATGGTTGTATTTGCGCTTATAAATGCATTATGTGAAGAGGTGCTGGGTGTATAGAGCCTCACCAAGAACTGGGCCTTGCCAATCACGACTACTAGCTGGTACACCTATTGATTAAGAAACTAGGCCGTGGTGTAAGCTCTCGGGTTTGAGAGGGCTTTTGCATAAAAGGCGTATTAGCCAAATCAAAACGTAGGAGGCTTCGCTCCGTGGCGAATGCTTCAGACGCCGACGACGACCGGGTACTTCGCCAAAATGATAATATTGACAAAAGAGTCTGTTATTGCTTTATCTCATTTTAAAAACCACTGATAAAATGGTTTTCAGCTTGGAATCAGATTTTGTATAATAGATGACATCTGTCATACAACTGGAAATCAACAATGTCTCAAAACTGTTTAGTCTCACTATAGATCATTGACCTTGAATATAAGTTACACCATCAATATGTTTATATATAACCACATTATAGATTACTATTTGTGTACTGTTACATACATGGTCAAGTTACGCCTCTTTCCCATTGGGGACCACATACCATAATGTTCCATTTGCTAAATTATTATTATAGGTACTTCTAAGTAACAATATGTTCAACAAATTAAATATTTCGTACAATATAATTATTTTTTGATCACAAATATAATGTGTTCTTGAAAATAACAATTGTTTATTTTTTATGCAAAAAAATACCTGTACCTGTATCTTAGTATACTTTAACTGAAATATTCACTTTGATATGTATTTTGAGTAGAAATAGTAAACAAACAAATTACACAAGAGTTAAGTGCTTAATTGGTATATACTCAATTTTGTTAACTAGGTAATGAACTAAAGGTCAACAATCTCAATGTGACTTTTTACATGAATGAATCATTAGACAAAATAAAGTACTGCTCAAGCTAGTGGTACAAGTGGGTGCATTTTTTTAAACTTTGAAAATATCTATAAACTGAGTTTTTAAATGCGAAAACATATCAAGATTAGTAAAGTACTGTAGAAGAACTTTAGTTAAGTACTGTTCCGAACTGAGTACAAGCACTTTCAATAAACTAGGTACAGTCAGCATCAGAAATATCTTGACTACAATGTCTCAAAATGAACTTAAAACTAAGGTGTTAAGAGCAAACTGTTTTATTGATGTCCAAACTATCCCATCCACCACAAGTGGTAACCAAATATCACAACAATCCATCAAAAGAAAGGGGAATTATATGACAGCTGGATAATGAGATTTTGTTTAAATGGTTATAGAAAACATGTTTTTATTTATCTGGCTTATCAATATAGCAGTGCATAACTGCATTCATAAACTTGGTGATATGTGAGGTAAAACTCGAGGAAAGCAGACAGAGTTATTGAAATTTCACCCACTTGTGTGTGTCTAATACTGATGGTAAGTTATTTGTTTTGCACAGATGGTAGGTAGGATGGTAGACTTTATGAAATGGGAAATAATTCACTCTATTGATGTCACAAGGGACACATTCAAGAATAGAAAGTGAATAGATATAATTCAGAAGATATTTTTAATTTGATGTAAGTATATAATGTTAAGGGCATAGAAATAGTAACCTGGTAGAGTTATAGTGTTCTCAGAATAATATATTGTTTACATTAATATTCAATATTTGAAATGTAGATGTTAAAATAAATGTAGCAATAACCATTTTACATCATTCATGTAAGTATTATTAGTTTTTGAGTTACCCTAATCTAATTGGCCATTACCAAAATTCCTGACATTGTACTGAGCAATGACTCATAGAGGACAATCTGATTAAAGTATATTGTGATCCTATTTTACTATTACCCACAATGACATTAATTTTACTTCTATTCTTTGTTTTTACATAACAAACCAAAAGGATGTTGTGAATATTTATACTAACACTCACATCAAGATGAAAGTTGCTAGTACAAAACGCCAAATTTTATGTATTCTCATGCTTCGAATAAAAATGTTATACAATTTATTGAAATTTGGCGCTGACTCGCACAACATTTGTAATTTTACAAGGGCTTTCAAGTAACATGAATAAAAGTAGGTGGGTATTACTCGACGAGTACAAGGCAGTGAAAATATAGAGGTTGAGTCTTACCTCACCACTTCGAGCCGCAGGGGAATTTTCTTCGATCTCGTATATAATATGTGGCAAACCGGCTTCGCCAAGTAAAGAGAATCCGAATCCCAAATTGTCACTACGATTCAAAACCACTAGTCTTTCGTCAGCCATATTCAGTGTACAGCAGCATTGATTAGCATCCTCCAAAGGATTTACACAAGTTCCACTTTTAGCAAACTACATCAGGCAGTATTTTAACGAGTTATATTTTATTTGGAACTGAAAAATATACATAATTAAAACACACGATTTATAGCAAGCGCACCCAACCAAAGCGAAGACAGGTACAGATAAATAATTATTTTGAAGTTTGATTAATTAGAGATGCCATATTGACGTGCAAAATATAAACATGTATAATCTATGGTTCCAAATTATTTCATTCGCCCAAGAGGAGGGCTACTTTGGTTCTACACTTTAATAATCAATAACGAAATGGGAATAAATAATTTTTCCTAGTACTTAATTCTCTTAGGTTCTAAAACTTTCTGAACGACACTTTGTCGGTTAGGAAAACTACATTTTTTTTTTACTTCCTTTTTCCATTACTTTATAGATCTACTAGATTTATAATAGTTCAAATCCATGTCCACAACTGTTAATCCCTCCTCCGACATTTGCACCATTTGCATGAGCATGAGAGAAATCCAGCATGAGACTGAGAGACATTATGGAATTTATCGATGAGTGCGTTTAGCTTGAAAGACCTGTATCCACAACGAGCATTCAATAAATTAAAAGTTCTTACCGTCTGCCATCTGTCATTATGACATGACCTTGATAATTTGAAATATCATTACATTGTCAATAGATTTGTCAAATAGGCGTTAGATTAGTAAATTATATAACCTCTAAGAACAATTAGTATTACCTACGGGACGGCTGTGTGGCAGTGACCTCAAGTCATCCAACAACATTTATAATATTCCAAAATGTATATCGTCTCGAACTTAGTCAAAGTCACCATCCCGAATTATTTGGCAAGTCTACCCATTCCTGATACTGTCGGTGGATGGTTCCGCCTTGGTGGTAAGATCATGTTTTTGTATTATTTTTTACCTCGTATAAACCTCGTGCGAACCGTGCCATGTATCTACTTTTATTTACTATTTTTGTCTATTGACTTTTATGTACTTTCAGCCTACCTACTTAACTGTATTTTTTACATTCACTAAAACATAGATTGATTTAGGCAATTATATACTTTATGTAGCTGCAATAATGTTTATAGTTGTCTATTGATAAATTTATACGGTATTTCCCAGTTGTAGGTACAATTTTCAATGACACACTTTCAAAGTGTTCTAACTAATCTTAACCATGAAACATGACATGACAAAATAAAAATACCAGATAACATGCAACTTCTTAATCATTGGCCTGAGATATCATTTATATTAGCAATTAGATTATTAGTAAGTATGTATTGTACTAGTTAAAATTATTTAGTTAGATAGAATCTTTTATTATAGTTTTGAGATTTAAAAAATGTTGCAATGCTGTTTTTGTCACGTAATTTGGTTTATAATTCATATTTGACATACTTAATTTAAAGAAGTAATCTAGCAGACATTTCTTTACACAATAAGGTACCAATTTGTACTCTATTTTTATTATTATTTTATAAAATATTTTGTTGAAGTACAGTAGAGAATCTATCATGGGCTATCCCAGTGTTTCCCAAACTTTATTTTGCCCTAGCATACCAGACAATTATTATGATAACTTGAGTCAAACAAAATTCTTAGTTTTCATTAGTTTTGTAATGGTCAATTTCCAGAGCACCATTGTTGACTAATGTTTTTGTTCTATTTCAGTTAGAGATTGGTTGGCCTTGATTCCACCAACAGCGATTGTAGGAGGAATATCATATTATTCATACCAGACGATCAAGAAAGCCCGTGAGAACAGCAAGGGGCAAATAAATCCTAGCATTCGGAAAGACCTCAACAAAGTGGTAGACTTTATTGATATTGAAGATATCACTGAGAAGGCCTCATTGTGTCGCTGCTGGAGAAGCAAAAATGTAAGTCTATTGTTCAAACAAATTGTCTGAAAAAAACTGTTTTTAATATAGAAGAGTCTGAAATTGTTGCGACTCAATTTACTAGACTAGTATAGGTTTATTTGATTCTCATTCAAAATAGCACAAATATTTTACAAACATTACTAGATTTTGCCCGCGGTTCCGTTCGCGTGGATATCCGTTCCCGGCAATTATTCGAATTTTTCTCTACATACAAACCATCCCTGGACTTCCACGAATAATTCAAGACCAAAATTAGCCAAATCGGTAAAGCGTTGTTGAGTTATAACATTACAACGAAAAGTGGCATTGATTTTTTATATGGAAATAGATACATGCCTATTTGTAAAACGTGTGTTGTAAATGAAATTACTACATATATCATAGATTTGTTTAGTAGCCTTATTTATACATAGATTGAAAGATACTAGACATTATTTCATGTTTTGCTAAATCACTTTATAAGAAATTAAGCAGAATAAGTTTGTGTACCTCCAAAAAATATTACCACAATTTGCTGTCTATAAGAAAATTTCTTCACATGTATATCTCTCAATTAATCGTATTTGTATATTGTAGATAGGGGAACCAAATACCTATTAAGCCCAAAAAATACACTTCAAAGAAAATCTAATCTATTTGATTCAAATTACAATAGAAAAAATATAAGAGAAAAATCTACATATTTAATTTATATCACACCAGTGCAAGCAAGTTGCAGCCTGCCTAACTAATGCCTAAGCAGCTAAATATAATATCCAATGCACACTTCAATCAGCAAATTAAATTCAACCTTGAATACTGCCGCTATGAGAATAATTTCAATCGCCAATAGCCCCATTACTTGTGTCATTTACAAATTGTACAAGTTACCTTGGCTTCGCTTATCTAAACAGATGTTGATAATGTTTAAGCTAATATAAATAAGTTTATTACTGTTTTGTTCTACATGTTATCATTTTGTTGCATCAAGGTGACAAGTGTTATCAGATTGGCACCATATATTTTTTTTTTTATTTATTTATTTATTTCATACATACTCTGCCATTACAGGCAAACCCAATGCGACAGAGTAGCAAAATAATTATAATAATTTGTTTAACAATTCATCATGTTATATTTTCATCATGTAATATCATCATTGTTATATTTTCAGTTGGGCCTAAGTTTACACTTTGGGTGTTAGGGCCCCTTGTTTTTTAGGGTTCCATACCTCAACAAACGGAACCCTTATAGAATCACTGTTTGTCAAGACATTTTTCTCAGGAATGTGTATCGGTATAAATTTGAAAAATTCATACCACATCTCAGGTCTATAACGTTGCGAAATTGTGCAAAAATCAAATGTCTAAGTTAACACAATCAAAATACTGGGTGATTTTATAGTTTTTTTGGATAAAAAATATTTGGGCAAAGTTTTGAAAAAAAAAAAAATTTGGGAGTATTAATTTGGCGAAAGAAAAAAATTTTTTTTTGATAATGTATGGGAATAATATTATAATAAGTATGTGGGTTTTAAAAAAAAAAAATTTTCTTCCGCCAAATTAATACTCCCAGATGATTTTGCTATCGAAATTGTGCCCAAATTCTTTTTCTACGAAACGACTATTAAATAACCCTGTATAAATTATGGTTTATATAGCTTAAGTTAAGGAAGCCTCGGTATACAAGTCCCATGTTGCACTTGGCCAGCTTTTATTTTTTTAATGATATGTCGGGTTGTTGAATGATATACAGGAAATGTAGCAATTATCATCTGACCTCATAAACTTGACAGGAAAACGTGTGCCAGAGTTTAGCAGGTGTATATCTAGCAGGTGGGGTTATGACGTGGGGCCCTGTACAAGTGTAAATCCGTTTATCAGATGTAATTTGACTCATAATTACATGCTTTTTTTGTAGTGGCCATATTGTGATGGCTCCCACGGAGCACATAACAAGGAAACAGGAGACAATACTGGTCCAGTAGTTGTGAAGCACAAGGAGAACAAGTGATCGTCTACTCTAGATTAAAAACAAAACACAAGGGTGATGAACAAATTGTGATTATATTTTACGTTTATAGACTTATACATGACTCTAAAATTTTTAAGTAAAATAATAAATATTTAAGCATACTTAATAAACTGTAACAACAAAAATGTTATTGTTAAACTAATATCTTTTTTGAATTTGTTGCTTTTTTTACTATGTTTTGCATGATTTTAAACCTCTATTATTTGCCAGTTGTAATATAATCACGTTTGATAATATTTTTAGATTGAAAACTCAGAGTTGTCAATAAAACGGTTGGAATGTTATGTGTTTTTATATGAAAATCAAAAATAAGGTTAAGTAAGGCCACCCAAGCGAGAGAAAAAAGGTAAACAAAGTTTCAGCGGTTCCAAACATCACTTCAAGAGTGCATTCCAGACAGGAATGAAATTGCTCATAAGATGGCGGATCTGACAGTTTAGAACCGCTTTGCTGACAGCTTTCCTGTACTTCGAAACACGCAACGATAGCTGTTGCTCCGGCCATTGTCGCGTACGTGTGACGTGTGCGACAAGGACAGAAAATTATCGCTAGTTATCGCAACGTAACTCGGTAATGGTTGCTTTGTTTACTTTTTTTCTCTAGTCTCGTTGGCTTTACTTTAGATATAATATTAAGTCTGTGCTATCCCGATGTCAAAAGTATACATGTATTCACACCTGCAATAACCCCTCGAAGCGGTGGGCAGAGGTGTATTAACATCCATATTTCGCCAAAAATGATTTTTGATCCCTTCTAATAGGGGGCAAGTCTATTGCCGTCAAGCACACACTTTATCAGAAGCGCCACCAAGTTTACTATCGGATGGAGAACAGCCCTATCCCATAGTCGCCTCCTATAACTCTCACGGAAAGAGATGGGGTTCTACTCTACTGGGAAACTACGGCCAAGTGGTGATGTATGTTTCGTTCACCCGATTAAAGTGCATGTCCTGTTGCTTTCGTGTTTTCATTATAGTCTTGAAACGCTTTATCCATACTAATATTATAAATGCGAAAGTAACTCTGTCTGTCTGCCTGTCTGTCTGTCTGTATGTTACGCTTTCACGCCTCAACCACTGAACCGATTTTGATGAAATTTGGTATGTGTGTGTATCGCCCGCGTGGATGTTGGTTATCGCGACGAAACATAGCCTATGTCCTTTCTCATGGTCTAATTCATAAATTCAGTGGTTTGGGCGTGAAAGCGTAACATACAGACAGACATACAGAGTTACTTTCGCATTTATAATATTAGTATGGATTAATGCCTTTAACTGCTCTATAAAAATCTTTCATTCAAGTGAACAGCTCGAGCCCAGCCCAGTTATGTTTTGTAGGTTTTCGGGCTTGATCAACGACCACCGGCGGTGGCCGTTGGGTAAAGCCGAATTGTAGCGTGTGTGATCGGTGTTGACGTAAGTAAGTAGAATCGATGGTGGATCTAATGCCTCGTATACACTACTCGCGAAGTTCCTCGGCGCAGTACTCGAGCAACTTTGCCTACAGTCCGAAGTGCGACACCACACACTCGTTCAACTTCGCGAGGAGCTCATTCGCTCTAAGGTGCCGAAAGCCTGCGCACGTTCGTCCTTATGACATTAATGATATTGAGGTCCCAAATAATAGGCTCTGCTTGCACAGTTTCGAGGAACAACATATTTTCCTCCTGTGAAGACTGTATTTTGTTCATAATAAACACAATATGTGTCACACGCAATAATTATAACTATTGAGTACGGAAGTCGGCCGAGTAGTGTAGAGAGGTACTTCGTGAACGCACTTCGTGCAACATCGGGCCCTTTGACTCGGGCGCAAAAACCGACAACAAATGGAAGTCGCCCGAGGCGAGGTAAAGTTTGACGAGGTAAGCCGAAGTGCATCTCCACACTATCGTATTCGCCTAACTTCGTTCAACTTCGCGAGTAGTGTATAGGGGGTTTAAGGATAAGTCTTATATACATACAGGATAAACCGCTATTAAAACATGAACCAAATTGAAATAATTATGTTTCTGTCGATTAACATATTGTTAGTTGTAATTTTCATTGTTGTATTTTTTTACAATTATTCTACACAAAGTAAAATGAGTTGTTAATTTTAGTGGCCTTGTAAACCGGTCTAACAAGAATTACCTAGGTACGTATTGTTAGACACTTAATTATTTCCTATATTTCAACAATCCGTTCCTTTTTACATTTTAACTTAAAAATTATTTCGTAGATATGTTAGTACCTACTGTTGTTTTTATAAGTTTGTTAAACATTATATACACTACAAAATCATTAGAAACCTATTTGCATAGTTCAAAAATCATGTATTGTTGTACCAAGCACGTGAGAAACGAGTAAAACACAATTTTTCCTCGTATATTTTCCTTACTGCAATTAGGATAAATAGGTGTCGTGTAACCTCCATTTACACTTGCTTGCGTTGAAATGAAGCAAGGAAATTAGGTATCCGTGGGGAAAGCCGCACGAAAACAAAGGGTGTAAATACTTAAATAGCTGTACAACAGATTTTTCATAACTTTTTTATTTGAAAGCGTGTGTGCAAACACGTTGTACGAACAGGTATATTGCAGTAATAAAAACGTCAGGCGCTACGCAAATCGAATCTAGTACATAAGTACAGTCAGCATCAGAAAAATGTTGACGAGTAGGGTACTCAAAATAATCTTAAAACCAAAATTTCAATATTATATTGATAATTAGAGTACTCAAAAAGTTGTAAGCATCCAGAGTAGTCAAACTATCTTAACAATCGATCTTCCAGAAACATGTAAGTAAGCAGAGTGTTCATTTTCATATTATTATTATTTTTACACAATCACGCTACTCAATGGTATCTAATCAAACAAAGTGTTCAAAATATCTGGACAATGTCATTTAATCGCATTTTGCATCCCTTTTTTACTTATGTAGCCATCCTTTACACATGATGATGGGATGATGTGAGATAGATGTATAAGTTAGAAAAGGATAGAAAATCTGTCAAATTAATGACAATTTCTTTTGTATTTTTTATAGTTGCCAGTTGCTTAAGCCATAAACTATCCACTTGAATTAGTGAGAAAAGAGTATGAATACTTACGTAAAAAATAAAGGGTCCTGCAACGCAAGATACACCTATGTACTCAAAAATGCACTTCTCGCATTCTCTAATACGCATTATGACTATATCGACATGACACAGACGCAAAATGTCTACTCTTTGAAAATAGGTACAGTTAGATACGAAACTATTGTACAAACATATTATATTACTAGCTGTCCCGGCGAACTTCGTACCGCCAATTTTTTAGATCCCGTTCCCGCTGCACCATTTAGGGGGATGAAAAATAGATGTTGGCCGATTCTCAGACCTACTCAATATGCTCACAAAATTTCATGAGAATCGGTCAAGCCGTTTCGGAGGAGTATGGCAACGGAAACTGTGACACGAGAATTTTATATATTAGATAACAGAGTGTTTTTTTATAATAGAAGTTTTTTTTAATACGTCATAAGCCGCAATTTTCGCCTTCTTTCTCGTTTTCTTTCTCTCTGAAATAGTTATTAAAGTTAAACCTATTTTATTTTTACTTTTTACCCGAATAGAGACCCTAAGGCTGAAAAGATTTCGATGAAAGTGGTCACAAATAAAGGTATATAAGAGTGCATGAAATATAAATCGATACTAAACCGTGAATTTTTGGCGCTATATCTTTTTTTTTTTTTTTTTTTTTTTTATACTGGACACGTCAATTTGACTTCACCTCGCCTGATGTTAAGCTAAAGGCAAAGTCTCGGAAAGAGGGTCACCATCGTAAACATTTACCATGTTAACAGTGGTGGCACTCAGCTTGACGGCCTCATTAGATGCCTTTTCACGCCCCGCTTAAAGGACCCAGGACTGTAGGAAGAAGGAAACACGTGAACTGGCAGGGAATTCCAGGCCTTAGTGGTGCGGCATAGGAATGAATCACTGAAACGCTTGGTTCTAGCAGGTATACTCTGCACCGTAAATGGATGACATCTTAGCCCTGCACGTGTCGTCCTGTGAAGGAAAGGGGAGGGTGGGACTAATTGGAAGAGCTCGTCAGAACATTCACCATGGTAGAGATCTAATGGATTTTGTTATTTTTAACCCCCGACGCAAAAACGACGGGGTGTTATAAGTTTGACGTGTGTGTGTGTGTGTGTGTGTCTGTCTGTGGCATCGTAGCACCCAAACGGATGAACCGATTTGGATTTAGTTTTTTTTGTTTGAAAGGTATATGAGTCGGGAGTGTTCTTAGCTATGTTTGAAAAAAATCGGTCCAAGATGGCCGCCGCGACAACATGTTGGAATACAAATTTCGTTATAATTCCCTCAATATGGGTATCAAATGAAAGATCTTGACTAGTAGATCAATTTAAAAAGTATAAAATAAAAATTAAATTAAAAATTTAAAAAACCCCCGTCACAAAAATCACTAAAAAGTTGAAAATAAATGAATAAATTTTAATTCAACGGTTGCCATGTCGGGGGACCTTACGATATAAAGGAGTACTTAACCAGTTACGGTCCCCCGACATGGCAACCGTTGAATTAAAATTTATTCATTTATTTTCAACTTTTTAGTGATTTTTGTGACGGGGGTTTTTTAAATTTTTTTTTAAATTAAATAATGTATAAAATTCAAAAAAATACATAAAAAAGACCAAAAAAAGCAGGCGGAGGTACCCATTTGTAATTCATAAATCCAATGATATAATCAATGGGTTCCGCCTGCTATCAAACTTATTTCGGTCTTTTCAGGAGCAGTCGTGTTTTTTATTTTTAATAATTATTCAATCGACAGAAAAATTTAGAAATACGAAACTCTATTCCATACTACACTGACGGACTCATAAACTGCATCAAAGTAATAGACGACTTTGAAATAAATATTTTAACCAAGTATGCATACTTTCTATGCAGATTTAAATTGAAACCTCTAGATTGGTTCGTGAACTTTAAAACAGCGTAGGGTCATATCTTTAAGTTTAAGTTTATGTACTGGAAAGGACCTTAAGACTTTTTTTGAAGAAAAAACAGAAATTTAAGAAAAATTGGTTTAATTAAAAAATTGGTTTTAACAATAGACACAAACTTTATGCAAGGGTTTATTTGTGTTTTAATAAGGTGTATTACCCCCACGTGCCCTTATTACGGATTCTAATCGGTTCCGCATAGATTTTATAAGGGTTTTTAAAAGATCTTGCGGAATATTGTCCCATTCTTCTGAAAGTGCTGTTCTTAGTGCTGCCACTGTCGTGGGCGAAGGGTTTCTCGCATATACACTCTTTTTAAATTGTCCCAAACATGCTCGATGGGATTAAGATCCGGGCTGCGTGCTGGCCAATTCATTGTACGTACCCCAACCTCTTCGCAATAATGTTGAACTTGTGCAGCTGCATGCGGCCGGGCATTATCCTGCATTAAAGTAAAATTTTCGCCTATGAATCCCATGTAAGGCACCACGTGATCTTCTAATATCTCTGTTATGTAGCGATGTGCTGTCAAACCCCCTCTATTACCGTTTTGACGGACCATGTCTATGAACACAAGTTTTGTTCGCCCGTTCATCGATATGCCACCCCAGACCATACATGAACCGCCTCCAAAAGGAACACGCTCCTCAATGCAACTTTGAGCATATCGCTCCCCACGTCGACGATAGACTCTTCTGCGACCATCTGCACCATATAAACATGTCCTACACTCGTCCGTGAACAATACAGAGGCCCACTGCTCTTCTGTCCAATTCAGGTGATGACGCGCAAATCTTAAGCGAGCTTGTCTGTGAGCTGTAGACAACTTTGGACCATTTGCTGGTCTAAAAGGGGTGATATCCGCTTCCTTTAACCTTCTTCTTATTGTTCGTGCACACACGTTTACTCCACGCACTTCATTAAGCTCGGTTTTGATGTTAACTGACGTGAGGAAACGATTTCGCAGGGAAGTTATAACAATAAATCGGTCATCACGACCTGTGGTTGCTCGAGTTCTGCCTGTACCACGTCTCCTCCTGTAAGAACCTGTCTCTACAAACCTTCTGTATATTCTAGAAACCGTAGACTGGTTTAAATTTAAATTTCTACCAATCGTTCGTTGATCCAAGCCCTCCCGCACCAATGCTACAATTTGTGCCGCTTGTTCGGACGAAGTATCCATATTATGGTTCAAAAACTCTCGATGTGTTAAAAAACTAACCCAACAATTATGCTGGTAACAATAATTCAATTGACAAAACAAAAAAAATCAATGAGAATCAATTTAAAACTTTGCTATAAATAACACGCAAATCTGATACTACAAGTAAATTTTCTTTTCCCGGCTATATTCATTTGTTTTACTGCAGTTCTATTTTTAAATTTAATTTTTTTTTTAAGATTAAGAGCCAGTCTTTCCATATTTATATAATTTATTCTAAAAAGTTTGCATACTTATTATAAAAAATCCTTTTAGAGTAAACCTGAACTTTGATGCAGTTTATGAGTCCGTCAGTGTATGATTCCATACTGTGCCTGCGACTTAATCCACGTGGACTTATATCTACTTATGTAGGTTTCAAGTAATTTACACATCATACGAGTATTTATTTCTTACGTATTCATACTCTTTTCTCACCAATGCAAGGGGATAGTTTATGGCTTACAACTGGCAACTATAAAAAATACAAAAGAAATTGTCATTTTTTCACAAATTTTCTATCCTGTTCTAACTTATACACCTATCTCACATCATCCCATCATCATGTGTAAAGGATGGTAGCCATCCTAGTAAAAATCATCATAAGTAAAAAAGGGATGCAAAATGCGATTAAATGACATTGTCCAGATATTTTGAACACTTTGTTTGACTAGATACCATTGAGCAGCGTGATTATGTATATGAAAATGAACACTCTGCTTACTTAAATGTTTCTGGAAGACCGGTTGTTAAGATAGTTTGACTACTCTGGATGCTTACAACTTTTTGAGTACTCTTATTATCAATATAATATTGAAATTTTGGTTTTAAGATTATTTTGAGTATTCTACTCGTCAACATTTTTCTGATGCTGACTGTACGTTTAATGCAATGGTTGCACTTACAATCGCTGCCTCATCACGGTAGGTGGTATATACCTGACGTGATGAGGCATACATGGTCATTTACATCGATAGTAAAAGACTCGCCGGGACATTTACCATGTTTCATATCTGTGTTCCGTACATCCGTGATCTGGGCGCTTGAAACAGCGCCGAAATATCGGATCCTGGAAAATTATAAGAAACATGATAAATATCCCGGCGAGTATTTTACTATCAATATACTTACTAAGTTGGAAGACGAGAAAGCATGTTAAGAAGTACCTACTTGCCAAATGTCTTCTTTTCTTAGTTTATGTTCTTCCATCTGCCATCAGCTCTTTCAGCTATTATCAGACTAGACGATGGTTCTTTGGCATTTTGAGTTTGTCCACATCCTGTGATGGTCACCTCATTACTTACATTTTCTTTTGTTAAATTTCTTTTTTAAATTGTTAGTATTCGGATTATTTTCAATCATTTTTCATTGTATTTAAAATCCAACTACATGTGATATAGTAAGTTGGTTTTATGTAGCATGAGCTTATTACGAAATCTGGGGACTCCTTGTCATTCTTTATACCAAATTGAGTCTGGAGTTCCCCAGGGATCTGTACTGGGGCCCGGTACTGATCTTTTTTTACCACTTAGATGTCAAAAATCCACAGTCACATATAGGGCGTTTGGAAGAGTAGTAGAAAATCACGAAGGACAGAATATGATTTAGAAAATAAATAAAACCAAATGAAATCTTACAAACTTTTTAATTACCGAATTGTCTTATTTAAAACATCACAGACATGTTCTGACTTTAAATTAAAATAAATACTTAAAACATGCCAATAGTTTATACGTCATGTTTACTACAAATGACTAAGGTTATAAAACAACTATGCTCAAAGTAAGGTCTTATGGCACAGGTTCGGTTACTGCATGGAACTTATAATATAAAACTCGAACTTATATAAATAATACCTCATAATATTAAGAAGCTTCATGCATTATAATGATATTCCAGTACCTAACTGAATGGGATGTAAAAGTTGTGAACGTTGTTCTAATTTTAAAAAGTCAATTTTTATTTATTTTAAAAAATCCTAGGACCCACTTGCGCAGCCATCTAGCGGATCGAATTGCAATCATCCAAGAAACTATTCACACTATAATTTTATCTAAATCGGTTCAGCTCAGATTATGATTTCAGTGCTATTTATTCGTAGCTCATTCGTAGAAGACTTTTAAATATTATTATGCTTTTTATATCTACTTATAATAAATTTAAACAAATGAAAATAAAATCCTCTAATCAATATATGAAAATATAATTTAGAATAATATAACCAATTACATACTTAATTAAATTATTTTTAATCCTCGATTCAACACAATATTTGAATCACAAATAAACCTGAAATAATAAAAGATTTACAAAATTTCTAACCTAATATAACCAATTGATTTAATAAAAACGATGGTGTAGATGCTACGAATAAAAAAAATATTATCTATGTAATTCGTAGCATTAAACATGACTCTAAGGAGCATTACTTACCTATCAATCTGATTTTATGATCATTTAAATAGGTGCTTATTTCATTTTATTCGCACTTTTTTAACACTTAATATTTAAAACTAGCTTTTGCCCGCGGCTCCGCCCGCGTGGATGTCGGTTATCGCGACAAAACATAGCCTATGTCCTTTCTCATGGTCTAATCTACCCCTATACCAAATTTCATCAAAATCGGTTCAGTGGTTTAGGCGTGAAAGCGTAACATACAGACAGACAGACAGAGTTACTTTCGCATTTATAATATTAGTATGGATAAGTGCAAATACATTGAAATAGGTACATCTTTGAGAGAGGTGAGTAGAGGGAGTACCTCTACTCACAGAGATAAGCAATTATTATGATGTTTTTTCATATTTTTTGTCTGTGTCAAAATTTACTGTCTATAGGTATAGACTACTAGAATAGTTAACGGTAGATACACATAATTATCTATAGTCTAGTATAATAGTTAATGGTACACATAATTATGTATCTAAATCGTTTAGAATTAATATAAGGAACAAGTAAGACTTCTCCCTTTCTAAAGATACATTCTTTTAGTAAGTATCGTCCTATAAAAGTGTCGTCATTATGACCATTCTGAAACGCGAAGCAGATAGAAATCATGTGTTAGAGTCTGGCCAACGAAAGCTGGCGCAAAAACAAGGCGCCGGATTAGAAACCATTTTGAATTTAATAGAACTACCTATTTGAATCGGTGTTGCAAACTCTTGGTTTTTTTTAAATTTGGCGCTGCTTTTTTGCGCCAGCTTTCGTTGGTCGGATATATGAATGCATTGACATTAATATCTATCTGCTGCGGGCTATAGATAATTACATGCGTCCCATTTTCTAAGCAACAATCTTTACTAGGTTTATGTATCAATTACACTAATGAATTTTGACCGTAATGAAGGCCTTTTGATATCACACACATGGAAAACTGTTTTCGTTTGTTGAGAATATTATTAATTGTGATATGTAAGTCTTCTTGTTTCTCGAGTATTTATTACAATAATACCTATCATTATTATACCTACTACCTAGTACTTAAACGGAGACGTACGAAGAATTCTACGTTATTTTAGTAGGTATAATTCAGTCTTGCTCTTGAAGCTTCCCAGAAGACAGTGCCATCGAACAGTTGTAACCAGAGATCGAATTTGATTAATTGTGCGGGCACTTTTGATGACAACGTTCACAGCTGCAAATTAGAAAAAAATATTTGATTGTTGTTTAGAAAATATTTGATGACATCGCTTTAATGCTGGTGCAACAGACGTAGATTATTCTACCCGCCATAAGTTGCTGTTTTTTGCGATATGCGGTTCGGTTCGAAAATTTATTCATGAGAAATTATTTGTGGGATAACAAGTTTGTTTTAAAATTTTCTGCTATAGGGCTCAAAGTAAAAAGTTTACGAATCCCCTCCACTTTCTCCTAAATCTTGTACTTACTAGCGTAGATAATTGTATCAAATTTCAGCCAGAACCGTCTAGCCGTTCCAGCGCGAATGAGAAACAAAAAGCCACTTCCATCTTCTCATCCTTTCAAAATTTTGTATAATAAACTGGTAACTTACGTCTATTCTAGTTTCAGCAATAGTCTCTTCATTTCTTAGCAGCTCATGTTTCAATCCATTTCGTTTTCTGGAATGAGAATAAAATTAGTTTCAAACTGCAGAGCGTAAATTAACTTCCAAGCTATAACGCATTTAAGTGGTTGGGCCGGCTTTGTATTGGGATGCAATAAAACGAATATAAACTGCTCTAAAGTCTTTGTTCGGTGTTTATGTCCTCACAGGGCTATACCCACTTGGTATAATGCGGTTTCCGTCCCAGTTGACCGCTTTCTACGCACCGGGCTCTCCGGGGGATTGGGTTACACGCACAATGGGGGCTTGACGTAAACACGCTTTGAGATCAGTGAGTATTTATAACAGAAATGTCGTTTATTTGAGGTGTACCGAAGCCTTATAAGTATTTGATATAGGGATATGTATTTTTTTGTTTTTCATACGGAAATCCTCTCGGATAATCACCCCAAAGTATCGCTGTGTATCGTACGCTATAGTGACATCATCATCATCTTTATAATGATTTCTCCATTTTATCCAAAGGTTGTATTTTTATGCCCGAGTGTGTACTTTTTGATCGGTTTCTCGGCTTTTTTGTGGGCGGCTGCCGTTTGACTTTCTTAAACTCTTATGCAGTTATCAAAAGGTTTATCTACTTCCAAGTTGCCCGCTTCGGTCCCGAAAGTCATGGTGGGCTCGATTGCACCCCCATACAGTCTACCAACGGAGTGAACAGTCTTCCAACTGAGTTAAGTGCTCATGTCCTACACAGTTGCACTTCTTGACAACAACAATGTTAAAAACATATTGCAAATTTATTCCTTGTTTTAAA
The DNA here is from genome assembly GCA_914829495.1 of Eilema sororculum. Classification (NCBI taxonomy): domain Eukaryota; kingdom Metazoa; phylum Arthropoda; class Insecta; order Lepidoptera; family Erebidae; genus Eilema; species Eilema sororculum. The sequence goes on from OU618543.1 coordinate 7,425,414, forward strand.
AAAGCAGGCTTCTACGATGACGCAGGAGCCACGTCACTCCGAGACCATTCAACTCCTGCTAACGATGCCATTATTCGAATTGACCAACCGTGACGTGAACGTGTTTTAAACACGCACATATGTAATACTATATACCTACCAATATTTATTTCAGGTGGTTAAGATTTGAAGCTGTTTTTTATACCGATTAAAATGAATCTAAAAACTAAAAATAACTTTACGAGTGTGAATGTTTCTAAAAAGAAATGCAATGTCCCTGGATGGACGTAGGTGAATATACCTCCCGCCATATATCTTGGACCCAAAATGTGCTCTATAAACCTAGGTACCTACGCGTTTTTCGGGGCCCAAGTTAACCTAACCAGCAAGCCGGTAGGTGCACTTGTCAATTGACGAATGGGGCCCTGTGCTTTGCTACGCTATAACGCTATGGGATCACAATGGATTCTGCGGTCTAGGTACGAAAATGTACATGCTTTTCAGCGCGCCTCCCCATTCCGGGGGCGAGTCGGGGACACCGTTGTTCCTCCTCCCGAGGAGGGCCAGACCGTAAGGGACGACCCTCGGTCAGCCGGGGTGCGAGGGATATGTCGATGACAACCTCAACTCCGGCCTAGCACCACGACCCACAGTCGGCGTGCGGTTTTAGTCGGTTTGTGTCCGACATAACCTCCTCTTCCGGCTCCGGCAGGGGAGGTAACAGACAGACATAATCAGAGTTACCTCAGCATTTACAATATTACCATAATACCTATGTGTAATAATTAAATACTATGGATTACCTCATTACTTAATGCATAATATATGAGATGGTCTGCATGTATTTGCTAGATACTTATTATTAGATATGCATGTGTTTATTACTTTGTTTGTTTGTTTAATGAGGGGCGGGGTTTTTCTTATCCTGCGCAAAATCCCCACGGATACCACCCCCACGGAGCCGGTGGAGGCGGTTATGTCGGACTCGAACCGACTAAAACGCACGCCGTCTTGGGTCCTTGGTTGCCGGAGGTGAGATTGCCGAAAGAATATCTCTCTCGTATGAGGGGCGGGTAAACGTCTTACATCTCGGTAGAAGAAAATCACCGTTGTTGTTGGTATTGTTAGGTTGTTGACCGTGTAGGTTCCCGGTTGAGTAGAATAGGATCACCCTATCTCTTCCTGGGGTGTCGTAGAAGGCGACTAAGGGATAGGGCTGTTCTCCATCTGACGGTAAACATATAGCCCATAACTAAGTTCCCGCTTGTCGGCAATAGGCTCGCCCCCTATTACGTGGGATCGAAACTCATAGTTAGCGAAATGTGGGTGTTAATACACCTCTGCCTGCCCCTTCGGGGATTTACAGACGTGTATTGTATGTATATTGTTAGGCTAGGTACTTACAAGTATATCCTCCTCCACACTATAAGGGCGGTGTAGGCGACAGTGACGATGCTGCAAGTAACTGCCACCATGATGCCAGCGGCGAGTCCAACAGGCTCCACTTGGGGCTCCTCCGATTGTAGCCTATCTGTGCCTCTTGGCGCATCTTTCTGAACTATATCATCGGACGCTGGAAAAGATGGGAAAAGAAAAATGTCACTTAACTTATACTGGGTTCCGTACCTCAAAAAGAAAAGTTAGAACCTTCAAATTACTTTTCACGCCCTGCTTAAGGGACTCGGGACACTAGGAAGAAGGAAGCTAAAGAATTTCAAGACTTTATTGTGCGGCAAAGAAAATAGTTCTTGATGGGGTCAGCCAGCGTGCGAAGGATATCAATGACAACCTCACCTCCGGCCTAGCACCACGACCCTCAGTCAGCGTGCGGTTTTAGTTGGTTCGAGTCCGACATAACCTCCCCTTCCAGCTCCGGCGGGGGAGGAATAAGAGGGGATTTCCACACGAAAAAAAAACGTTCTTGATGGAATATTCTGTAACGTATCGGGTGATATCTAAGCCCTGCATGTGTTGTTCTTTATGAAATACCTTCTTCCCGTTTAAAAGAATATAAGTAGCCGATTACCTACTATTATACCTCCTAGCGCTAACGCTGTGCTAGGTATAGAAAGTTGTAGACCATTCGGTAACTGACAAACTCATTCTCGAGTCATTAATTTGCATTAAAAAAGCGAAATACGGTACTGTTTAATATGTCGTAACTGTATGTCTTGCATTTATGTAATAAGTTAATCTCTGTAGAGTTCAATGAACTCATTAGTCTACGTTATTTTTGACTAAACTATGAAATAAAATTTAAAAGGTATTAATTGATGCCCACAATAACATGACTTCTATGTAAGTGCAGAAATCCCCAGGTATATTCTTTCCGTCGGCCATCGGGGGCGGTTACTTAACCCGATCCCAGGTACTTGATCCTGATCCGTGCACTCGACCAAGTCATCGCCTATGCGGACGGGTGTGGGATCTGTTGAGTTTAACGCCAATTCGCCATATTTAGCTTAAGTACCTACCTTTAACAAGCTTTTATGGTATAGTGAGAATATTTAAGGATTGTGTTACCTTGCAATAATTCAGTTTGAGCATTCGGCATATCAGGCACTTCTGCACGAGCATCCTCAGCGTCTTCAGGGAAGGTGGGCAGATCCATGTGACTCTCATCTTCGTCGCGGGAATGTAACATGTCGAACACCTCTGATCTACAATTGTCATGAATGATGTGTTAGCTGCTTGCGTTTTTACCCGAATGTCCGGCTAAAGAGGGTGGTGGCGACCTGGCAACCCTGGGTACAATCGACAAAGGAGATACGGTTGCACCTTTACTTACAACTTTATATAAAGAAGTGTGACCGTATCTTCTTTGTTAACTGTATTTGTGGGGTTCTGAGGTCTGAAAGAACCTGTATTTTGGACTCTAATAATTATAAGATTTTTAATCTGCCCAGTTTCCCAAGTAGGCAAGTTTTAGTATTATCAATACATACAACCAAAACAGTTGCTTTATCTCATTCATTATTATCATCATCCTTGCGATAGACCCCAGCGGTTCCGAAGCCTTCATCTCGCGATTCAGCACGAGTGTAACGCCCCATGGTGTTGCATACGTCCATAGGCCGCGGTAACCACTTTCCATCAGGTGGGCCGTGTGCTTGTCTGCCACCTAAGCGTTATAAAAAAAAACAAAAAAAAATTTCGTGTTCCACTGAAATATGATGTAGTTTTTTTTTCGGCTAATATCAGCAGTGACTTCCGTCGGACCTCCCAGCCTAAGTGTGGCTAGTGGCTAACCTCTGAAAGAGTTATTTAGTCACCCATAATAGGACTCCATCTTGACCTAACCCCTGTTGACGGCCGGGACAGACTTATAATAGGCCCTCCGAAGCAAGCTCATTTCAAATTAACTCATTTCAGCCCTAGACTACCAAGACCCAAGTTTGTATAGGAATTGGTTTTTCCTTTGTAATAATGATTAGGTATTGTCGAACTCCGACCAATGGGTGAGCACTAGGTTTAGTTTCTACTATGACTATCTTTTTTAGGGGTCCGTACCTCACGGGGAAAATACGGAAACCTTTATGTAGCTTAAGTTACGGAACCCTCGGTGCGAGAAACCGACTCGCACTTGACCGGCTTTTCTTTTCAGTTCAATTCAACTGTATTGTGAAACATATGTATACAGAGGATGGTCTTTTACATAAGTTGATCACCTATGTTCAGCCATAGGTGTTGGCATACAATATTTTAAGAAAGAATGTTATATTAAGTACATTAATAACAATTTATTTTAACATTTTACATTTATATTAACCTAAGGCACTTTTTTAGAATGGCAATGTATATTTTTTTGCAATAAAGAAGTTAAACGTCTGTATATAAAATATAACACCTACTAGCAATTACTGTACTCTGTCCGTTCCATTGCAACTTTCACTGTAATATTAATCCAACAATATGATTGATTACGTGCGACGAAATGAAATTCTCCATATAAGCACAAAGATATATGAGTAAGACTCTTAATCCCTTAGATTATCTTGACTAATTTCATTCAAATATTTGGGCGGAGTCATCAAAAATCAATGTTTAAAAATGGTTGAAAAATCATTCATTGGAACCAACTGTTCATAAGAAAGTCTGTAGATGGCTTCACCATCGCCCTTAAAGACGGATATAAAGAGAAGGGAAAATTGAAGTGATTCAGGTGTGGCTCAATAGCTCAGTTGGAAGAGCATTCCCCCTGTAAGGGAAAGGTCGTGTGGGTTCAAGTCCCACTTGAGCGCTTCATTTTTTACCAATGTTCGAAGCGTGTCGGTAACTTATGGGTTAGGTAGTCGTCTTCATGATTGAGAGTTCCCGGCTTCGAAGCCATTACCAGTGTGAATCCACTCTTAATACAAGCAATTTAGGTTAGCTAACTGCAGGGGTTACTTATTTTTCACAATTGAACTGCCCCTCTAGTGGCAATATGTTTGTAGAATATATTGATTAATAATGTATGGGATCGATATGTGGATGACTGTCATACATACATATATACACGCCTTTATCCCCGGAGGGTTTGGCAGAGGTGAATTGACACCCACATTAAAATTTCACCAATAATTGTATTCGGTTCCACATATTAGGGGCTGTAATAATGAGCCTATTGCCATATTATTCCAAATACTATTGTTGGCTCGAGCCTATATCTGAGGCTGAAATTGGGCTGTATATATCTATCCCTTAGTCGTCTTGTACGACACCGCATGGAAAGAGATGGGGTGGACCGAATTCTACTCTGCCGGGAACCACGTGACGCGGCTCATAAATGCCAAAATACGTGTCATTCCCATACATTGATCAATATTCAATATTCACTTGACAATGTCCCTCAGGTCGAACCATATATCTTGGACCTAAATCGCTGAATATAAAAGGCTCTGGTGCGCGTGGATTGTTTTGTAACAATCTATAATTGGTGAATTTGAGATCGTCCACCGCAGTAGCAACCCGTGATATCTTCAATATACATCCAAGAAACGTGTACAGTGCGTATAGAACACATTTTATGCACGTTTTAGGTCCAAGCTAAATGAATCGAGCTATATCTACTTATTGATAACTTTAAATCATTTCGTACATACCTGCTCACACCATTTTTGTCATCGACTAAAAGTTTCAAAACAGTTGCATTTGCTTCCAAAGTCTTGTAACGGCTGTTGTCCTCCACTTCTTTGGCGAGGTCTGGCAAGGAACTTTCTTGTTCTTTAAGTGTATTTGAGTTCTCGGTGTAGCATGGTCTGATATCTGGAACGAAAATATATGGTTAGAGTCATGCTCAAAAAAGGAATGAGTCTTTAGGCATTAAGGTTAAAACTGAAATAAGTGACGACAAACATTTAAAAAAAAGTCGAAAAGTTCGCGGAAGAGTTCTCTATAAGCACAGAATAAATAGGTACTTAGTACCTAACTAGTGCTATAGCAACCTCATCATTACTACAAACTTGTAATTGCCCGTCTAATTTAGCAATTTTTTTTTTTTTTTTTTTTATTGATTAGGGAGGCAAACGAGCAGACGGATCGCCTGATGGTAAGCGATTACCGCCGCCCATGGACACCCGCAACACCAGAGGAGTCACAAGTGCGTTGCCTTCCTTTTATAAGAGAGTACGCTCTTTTCTTGAAGGTTTGAAGGTCGTAATGGTTCGGAAATACCGCTGGTGGCAGTTCATTCCACAGTTTAGTTGTGCGAGGCAGAAAGTTTCTCGAGAAACGCACAGTTGTGGACCGCCAGCTGTCCAGATGGTGAGTGTGGAACTGCTGTCGCGTGGAACGATGGCGGAAAGAGGCGGCGGGGATCAATCCGAACAATTCCTCTGAGCACTCCCCATAGTATAGGCGATAGAAGATGCAAAGCGAAGCCACATCTCTACGCAGTGCCAAAGAGTCTAGCCGATTTGAAACATCCCGGCAGTTGACGATTCGAGTCGCTCTCCGTTGGATGCGGTCCAGAGGGAGAAGTTGGCACTGAGGTGCTCCTGCCCAGAGATGAGAACAGTATTCCATATGTGGCCGTACTTGCGCCTTATAAAGTTGTTGGAGGTGAGCCGGAGTGAAATACTCTCTCGATCTATTGAGTACACCCAGCTTCTTCGAGGCCAATTTAGCTTTACCCTCTAAATGACCGCGAAACTGGACTTCGCTCGATATGTCAACACCAAGTATTCCAATATCGACTGAGACAGTTAAGGGGGTGCTCTCAAAACGAGGGACTACGACCAACGGCTGTTTTTTTGCGGTGAACGCACAAACTTGTGTCTTTGTGGGGTTGAAACGGACCAAATTAAGTCTACCCCAAATTGAAACTTTATCTAGAGAGGTTTCAATTTCAGACACAAGTTTGTTTCGGCTCTCGCTGACGTTTTCCCGAGAAATGTTCGCGCAGCCGGTATAGAGGGCATCGCTTGTACTGTCGTCCGCATAACAATGAATGCTGCTAATTTGCAGCATGTCATTGACATGGAGGAGAAACAGAGTGGGCGATAGCACACAACCTTGAGGGACACCAGCATTCACAGGCATAGAGTCAGAACATTCACCGTCGATTCTCTCTGTAGATCTGTATTCAAGCTGTAAGATTTTCTAAAAGAACAATATAAATTAAAAAATAAAATTAAAAGACCGATCAATCAATGACACGACACTTTTACTACGCTAGTACTATTATCTATTCTGTGCTTTTACTTTGTAGTACCTAAGTGCCCCTTGAATAGGTTCCCAGAAGTCGCGGGAATGAAAACGGTGCGCACAGTGAGTGAGCTATGAAGAGGACTTCATTCCAATTGTTGAAAGATCTCCCTGCCTGCTGTGGCTTTCCCAAGTGACTAAACTAAAGTGTTGTTCTTCAAAAAGCGCATTAGAAGGTTCTTAGAGGGTAAAAAATAGAATGCCACACATGCAGAGGCACGAGAACAGGCTAGTTTGCGCAATGTAAATTACTTTAAAACAATTTACCAGAAATCGACTGCGTGATACTGAGGCTCTAATAGCATATCTCTAGAATTAGATATACTCACGACATATTATGCATCTACAAGTATAAATCTGTAGTTACAATTGTAGATGAAACGAATTACTAAGTAACACGAATCAATTAACACGGACTACGTGAGAATTATTTGAAAAAGTTGAAATGCCGTTATTGCTATGTCCAAGATTTGTGTTTCTGGTCAACTCTAAGTAGTTAACCAACACACTGCAGCTGACTCCAAACTTATCTAAATGCAAACATGCGTGTCGCCACCCGACCTAACGCTTCAATTAGTGGGTCAGGCGCAGCTTGAACTTAATGTGTACTTAACGGTGTTAAAATCCGGTTTTCTGAGTAAACTCTGCGGCAATCCATATTGTAGTTCCATTTTTAAACGACTACCAAAAAGGAGGAGATTGTGTTAAGTATGTTAGCATGGAACTCCGTTTGCTCACAGTTACTGGAATATTGTGCTCGTTCCTGCGAACCACAGGTATACGGCCCAGAGAACTCTGTGTTATTTCAGACTATTTATCGATTTCTGGGCTAAATTACATCCAGGTTCGTTCAGCTGTGCTGGTGTAATTGAGTAGCCAATAAAATAAAATTGGATCATTACTTTTCCATATTTCCATAATATGATGATATGATTAATTGAGGGAATATCTAATATTTTAGGCATTTGGGCTATATAGTTTCTTCGTAATCATTTAGATAGGTATTTTTATTTGCATTCAGAAAGTTTCATTTGGTCAAGAAGCCCAATAACGGCTACCGAATCTTTTCAATTAAATATGTATCAAAATCATTAGTTATGGTTGTCGAAGTTTGTTTTTCTTTAAAAAAAAAGTATTTTTGAATGATACAGTAATCGATGAAGTGACTCATAGTCGTCTATTGTTCAAAGTAACCTCATATCTGGGAGTGAAAGTACATATCGGGGCAAATCGGCCATATCTTGTTCATAAGAATATTTTATTGGCTCGAGGCTTACTTGCAATTATAAATGAAAGTAGGTACGTATCTAAGTAAGTATAAATTTATGAGTCATAATAATTCTTCGTACCATTTAACTAGCCCGAGGTGAGGTGTTGAAATGGTAAAAAAGGTACAATTCATCTACCTATCGTAACTAGTTATATGTTAGAAAAAGTGACTTCCGCAATTGGTTGGATGACGCAGCTGTAGTGAGTGAGACTGCTACACTAGTTTTCGATTCCCAGTAAAATAGAGTCTCTTAAACATTTTTCTGTAAGGAAAAGTTAGTGAAAAACATATAACGAGATGTGAGTGTAAAATACATGGAGGATAGAATACGGCGGGCTTGGGGGTGACGGGTCGAGCCTCCCCAATCCGGGGGCGCGTCAGGGACAACGTTGTTTCCTCTCCCGAGGAGGGCCAGAGCGTAAGGGATGGCCCTGGGTCAGCTGGGGTACGAGGGATATGTCGAATACAACCTCACCTCCGACCTAGCACCACGACTCTTAGTCGGCGTGCGGTTTTAGTAGGTTCGAGTCCGACATAACCTCCCCTCCCGGTTTCGGCGCAGGAGGTATCCGAAGGGATTTCCGCACGAAAAAAAGGAGGATACTTAGAATACCAGTGAAATATATTCTGCCTAACTACGTCTTAAAATGTATAGTTTAGCTAGATTGTGTTATAGGCGATACAAATATTTGTACTGGGCTGGACTCCAACCCACGGCCCATGAGTCCCTCGACAAAGCAGTTGAACGCTCTACCATTGCGCGGCAGAGATCATCAACTGAAGGATAGGGGTGTTCGTTCTCCATCCGAAAATAAACATGCAAAGTGCCCAATTGCGGCTGCTAGGATCTGCCTATCCCTTCTCGAATATTTAAGCGTGACTATACACGTACGATCGCTGTAGTGGCATTTACCGTCGTGCACTCACTTTCTCTATTTAAGTAAACATTTGAGATTGGCTTTCAATTCAAATGTATGTACTTATAAAGTAGTCGATGCCCACTGTTCTGCCCACGTGGTTGGACCGTGGGAATGGGAAATAGGAAAGATCATATTTAGGCACGGGATAAAAATGTAGTAAAGAGCCTTGGAGAACACGTTAAATAAGCCAAGAACCAAGCGCTTCAGTGACTCATTCCTATGCCGCGCCATTAAGAGCTGGAACTCACTGCCAGCTCACGTGTTTCCTTCTTCCTATAGTCCCGGGTCCTTTAACCAGAGCGTGAAAAGGTATCTGGTGAGGCCGTCAAGCTGAGTGCCACCACTGTTAACAAGGTAAATGTTTACGATGTGACCCTCTTTCCAAGACTTGACCTTTAGCTTATCATCAGGCGAGGTGAAGTCAAATTGACGCGTTCTTTATTTAAAAAAAAACCGGCGGTCGCAGTTGCCACACGAATATCTATCTATATAGCAGTCGTGACAGGTAGTTAGTTAGAGCCTTAAAAAGTCCAACAACTTGTTTAACTATTGAACTTCGCTTTTGCCAATGGATGGCAGCCGCTTCAAAGAAAATATCGATATACTGTCGCTTTGCAGTTAGACTGGAAAGACGATCCGAAGAGCCTTTTCACAGCTCAGTCTCCCTCAATCCCCCAGCCTTGTTTCAATCACTGCTTAGGGGGGACCTGAGATAGGGTTCAGAATATGACTCTACTTTTATGTGTCTTTGGCTGTAGGTATCTGCGGTCTCACGATCACACGAAAGGTCTAGCTTCTCTCCAAAATCAGCCAGTTCACCTACTGATTGACGGACGTCTTTAATCTTGGGGTTGGGTGGTTATACAGCACTGTGGCGTCCGAAAAAGCTAATCAAAACATATATTGTAAAGAATAAGTGGACGAAAGACTCTGGGATACGATGAGCAAGCTTTATGCGACCGAAATTGACGCTTGAATTAGGAAGGAGTAGAATATTTCAACAGTGTTGTGTTGTGTTTCTGCTGATGAGTAGGGATTATCAAATCTCCGAGAGGAAGTCAAAGTCAAAGTGTTAATTCAAAACTGTGTAGCACTACTACAGCTTTTTGACGTCAAATTCTGCTTAAAACTACCTAGGCTTTACCACCGCTTCCTAGGCACCAGTGGAGAAGAAACGGCGCAACAAACTCCACTGTAGCATTTTACAAACGTCGAAGAGGTTTAACGGACTAGGACGGGTGATCGACAGCTCTGAAGTTGCGACTATATAGGCCGGTTCGACCAAACGCGAGTAATGTTTATTCCTAGAATAAACCACCAATATGTGGGTGATATTGCCTGTTTATTCTAGGAATAAACTTTACTCGCGTTTGGTCGAATGTACCAAGTGGTACTTCTCTGGCCGGCGTATCGTGCAATAGAAGGACAAATGTTCGGGATTTGACGTAAGTATATGACAGTCGTCAACGAATTATATCTTCGTCAAATCCACAGTCAAATCTCATACCTACATCGGTCTTTCTTTTCTACGATCGCGCCGGCCAACGAGTTGCCACTTGTTTAGAGGGGCTGTAATACTGATAGCCGCTTTCCCTCAATGAGAACGTTATGTTTCACCAAATCGCTAGTGCATAATGTAGATACCTATGGTACCTAACTAGCGAAGAATAGTTACAGCAAAAAGTTTATACACAAGCAAGATTATTACATATTGCCAGTCACTTCAGAGAAGCAATCAGCATTTATTCTTAATAGTGATGAATTGATGATAAATCACAATAATAAAGTAACAGGTCAACTGGTCAACATAGTGGAATCATCACGGTGATTTTGTCATTAGGAGCTGACGTAATCGCAGTAATATACCTCAGCAATTAGGACACTAGCCATTAACTTATCTTCACTGGTAATGGGCTGGCGATGTAGACGTTTCCATTAACCAATATTTAGTTACACCTACTCTATTCAGTACAAAAAGGTTAAGTTTGTACAAATTTTATTGATAAAGTGATAACCATTTTCTTGAATGCATTTTACAGCATTAAGTATGCTAACTATACAAATCGAATAAGTACAGTCAACGCCAAAAGTTGATTAACACAAAAATATTTAAAATCCTTCTTACATTGGAGTGCATGTGCCCACAGAGGTTTAGGTATATAGCTTTAAAATCCCCTAAGGGCAAAGTTCTTATATTGCACGGTTTATTTATAATTTTATAATCAGTTTAACAGTTATGGTAATCAATAAATTACCATTTGTTAAGCAACTTATGGCGCTGACTGTACATAGGGAAAAGGAATCTTCTCGGGCGGGACTCGAGCAAGCGATCTTTTAGGGTATTGCCTTGACCAACTCGGCTACCTAGACACGCCCGATGTGATTCAAATTTCCCTTCTTATCCGTCTTTAAGGCGACGGTGGAGTCATCTACCGATATTCTTACGAACTAGGGAAACCAATGATGTTTTTGTCATTTTTAAACATTGATTTTTGATAACTCCGCCCAAATTATTGAAAGAATTTTACAGCATTAAGTATGCTAACTATACAAATCGAATACACAGGGAAAACCATTTTCTGCTCGAAAACTTTCATAGTACTCGCTCTACTGTGCTGTTAGATTGGGGGAGTCCTTCGGTGGTTGCATACTATGGTACTAAACGCTCAACCCATTGCAACAAATATGTTTTTGGGTGATTTGAACCGTATGGTAATTATGAAACACCGACGTCGTCCTATTTTAAGAAGCACCCTGCCACGTGAATATGCAGAAATGCAACGTTTTGAAAGTACCTAAAGTGAGTGTGAGAGGGCAAAATTAAGCTAGATGAGGTCTCTTTGTCTTTGGTATATACATATTGTACCAAGCTCCGGTGAGCAGGGTTCATCAGTAATTAATTCCAACTTCACTTCTTGTTCTTTCAACAACACTTATATGGTATTACTGCAGTTCGCCTTCTCACGACCTTTGCCGGAAGAACGGCATAAAATGGTGCTTCCGCATTTGATCAACTCGGAGAATTAATTACAAAGTTACTGGTTAAAATATTATTATTATACATGAACACTAGCTGTCCCGGCGAACTTCGTACCGCCAATTTTTTAGATCCCGTTCCCGCTGCACCATTTAGGGGGATGAAAAATAGATGTTGGCCGATTCTCAGACCTACTCAATATGCTCACAAAATTTCATGAGAATCGGTCAAGCCGTTTCGGAGGAGTATGGCAACGAAAACTGTGACACGAGAATTTTATATATTAGATAGATATATCATGCAACACACATCCTATTAAATAATTGTGAAGATTTCTTAGAAAATCGTTGTCTCCTCAGTGCTGTATGACCTATATATATTACTCATCAACTCAAACATGTAGCAATGTTTGAGTTGATGAGTTTGGATTAAAGTGAAACATATGTCATGAAAGAAAGAAAGATAAGTAATATTCTCTTCTGTATCCTAACATAGATCCTAGTCGCATGTCTCTTCACCTCGGAGTCTGGGGTCTTCTTTACCAGTCTAACTGTGGATTTGGCTAAACTTCTTTTTTTATATAGCACACGTCAATTTGACTTCACCTCGCCTGATGCCAAGCAAAGGCAAAGTCTCGGAAAGAGGGTCCCCATCGTATACATGTACCATGTTAACAGTGGTGGCACTCAGCTTGACGGCCTCATTAGATGCCTTTTAACACCCCGCTTAAAGGACCCGGGACTTTAGGAAGAAGGAAACACGTTTCGATATTTCCGTGAAGTAACTGCCATACCACCTGACTACTAGTGACTACAACAATTCACAACCTAATGACAATATTAAAGCATCGCAGTTTGACCAGTTGTCGGACTTTTTAGGGCTCCAACTACCCGTAACGACTGCCAATAGATGTTTTTATGGTAACCGGGAGTGACGGAAAATATTGAAATACAGTCAAATCCACAGTTAGACTGGAAAACGCGGACCCCGGACTCCGAGCTTTGAATGTGACCAGGATTAAGTAACACTAGGATGAAGAACAATTATTGGGTATTATCCTTCAGTTAACTATAGTTAATTATCTAACCAAGTTTAATAAATTAAGAATGGTAAAAGAGCAGTAAAAAATGCGTCGGTTCTCATTTTATAGTTTTTATTTATTTTTAATCATCCACCCAACCTATAGTAGTAACTGATTTGACTATTAAATTTTATGACGTCACTTAATCTTTTTATACAAGTTACCTTAAAACTTATCGTTTTGACGTTTAGTAGAAAGTAACTAATTTGACTACTTAGTCACCAATTATCAGGCAACAAACAGGGTCTCGATTCTACTAACGCTATACTATTGTCAATCCACAGAGATTGCAAAAAGCGGCATTAAGGTTTAGACTTTATTTCTATACACTAAGGTCCAAAATTAAATGACACGAGTTTCATTACACTCTTTTATTCGATCTGCTAACAGTTATTTAATATTGAACTTTAAATGCATCGATTTAAAGTCTATAATGTATTGCCGCTTTTTGTAATCTCTGTGGTTTGACAATAGTTTTGCTGTAGTAGAATCGAGGCCCAGGTATGTTGTGTTGCCTGATAATTCTGACTATGCTGTCATATCACAATACACACAATACTGTGTTGTGTTAATTAATATAACCACAGATGCAGAATTGATGCAGAACAATAGCGGTCAAGAACGATTGATGGTTATATCAATTTTATGTATCGAAGCAAATCAATAAGCATTGTAACTTGTTATATAAATATCAACGAGTCCTTCATTATAAATAATTTGTTAGATCACCTGGCAGGTAGAAAGCCCTAACGAAATGATCTGTATTTTTGTGAATCTTACATTTTACTTATCCATACTAATCCAGACTAAATATTATAAATGCGAAAGTAACTATGTCTGTCTGTCTGTATGTTACGCTTTCACGCCTCAACCACTGAACCGATTTTGATGAAATTTGGTATAGGGGTAGATTAGACCATGAGAAAGGACATAGGCTTTATTTGGTCGCGATAACCGACATCCACGCGGGCGGAGCCGTGGGCAAAAGCTAATAAATAATATCCTATTACAGGTTGCCTCAAATACATTTTTTATATGTCTTTTTTAATACATTTTTTTATTTTTCAAAATTCTATAAGATTAATTTGGCCCCGTCTCTCACTAGCCAGATCTGCACCTTCGTGTTGGAGAATAATAGGAGAGGTGTGTGAGAATACTAAAGGACTTTGTTTTCTGGCACGTGGTTCCTGGAAGAATTTGGGCAACTCCATCTCTTCCCAGTCCATGTCGTACAAGGGGTAGGGCTGTTTAACATCAGACATATAAAGGCTCGAGTCGACAACAGTACCCGGAATATGGCAATAGGCTCACCCCCTATTACGTGGGACCAACTATATTATTGGTGAAATGTGGGTGTTAATTTACCTCTACCGAACCCTCCGGGGATAAAGGCATGATTATATGTATGTATGTTGTTTATTTAGAGTTACTAATTTCTTAAAAAATATACCTAAGTATGAAATAAGTACCTAGTCTTAGGCCTGTACAAATTCACAATAAATATTCCACAACATTCTACACAACACTATCTAGACCCATGGTAAGCTTTTCTAGCTTGTGTTATGGAATCTAGAATGCGGATATATACTTTTTTTTTGTAAATACATACATATGTAACACTCAGATCAATGCAAATAGCCATATTCATGCATACAAATATTTGCACTGAGCTGGGATCGAACACGCGCCTCCTGTGTGGCAGTCGCGTGCACTACCACCACGCCACGCCACAGTAATACAATTACGCATACCTACACAATATATAGTTCCAGTGAAAGTCTAATAATAAGTTTTATCTTGTAACGTTGTTAATTCCGTTTCGGAACAAGTAGCGACACCTATCCGATTTTGTAGGGAAGTGAAATTGATTTTCTTGTCCTTCCGACACTAGATGGCGGTTTAATATATTTATCGAGTAATAATCTAATATATAATCTGTGCATAGACCTTTCTAGGACATCTGTTATGACTTCCTGTCAAGGATTCATTCTATGGGAACAAAAATCATACGCGAGTGTGATCTAATAGAATTTTCTAGCACCTTCCATTCCAGTGTCGTCTAATGCAAATTGCTAGATTGTAAAGAGGATTTCCGTTTGTGTGTTTGCTAGAATATTCGGTAATAGTTAATATAAATACGGGTGCTTCGGCTGTCACCAAAAACCTTTGAAGAAACTCTTGACGTTTGTACTTGTGAAGACTGTCGCTCTGTGATTTACTTTACGAAACTCTGAGCAAATCGTTGTGAAGTTCGCCCAGTAATTCTGGTAAGAAATATCATTCAATTCTTATAGGTAAAATCTGTGCTGTTAGGTCTGGTAGTGAATTTAGTGTTTCGTATTGTAATACAGGGTCCAATTGTACCGCCAAGACCTACCTTGAGTCGCTGAGAGCTGTTGCGAACCCTGTGTGGAGATTTCCACCTTTGGCGTAACCTTGGCGTGGCGATATTGGCTTTGGTGCACCCGGTGTGAGCAGCCTGCGGTTCACCACGCAGCCCGACCCTGCACTGCCTCAGGCGGGAGACCAGGTCATGTGCAATATTCTTTAATATTTAAGACTCGTATTTGCCAAAGCTAGTGATCGTTGAGAGTGAGCTCAGAAGAGCCGTACATGCTGTGTACTTCTAGTTGGAACTTTTGTTGACTTCTTTTTTTGCTTGTGTGATTATATGAACTGTGATATCTCTGTATAATTTATTGTGTATATATCTTGGCCAAATATATGTATGGATTTAGGTGTTGGTGTTTCATTGAAGGCGTTCCCACAACTGCACACACCTCTGTTTAGGAAAGGCGCCCTGGGATAAGAGTTTCGGGAGTCTCCCCGCTGGGTGAGCCGGTGAGGTGACCTTTCCACCCAAAAAGGTTACAAATTGGCGCCCAACGTGGGGCTTTCTAAAACCTTTGTAGACTTAAGCTCTTGTGCTACTTTGTGTGCATTCGTGGGAACCTTCAATGAGCACAAAAGTCCACCTCGTCTGAGACTTCCCAGGACGTTAAATTGGTTGTGTTAGGCAGCTGGCACGTAATTTACTCCCTTTTGTGTTTTTTCAGCCATCAACACCTTCTCGGCAAGAAAATACACATTCAAAATTCTAAATTAATTAGCTGCATACTTTTGGTAAGTTATTTTCGGCATACCTACTTTTTTTTTTTTCTTTTTTTTCCGATCCTTCTCCTTAATTTGTGTTCCTTGTAACTTTAGTTAGCCCTTCCGGAGTTAGAATCTATACATACATATATTTGGCGACAATTGAGCAAGTGTAAGTAATTACATAAGGAAATTCGATATTCCTATGTTATTGTAATTTTTTAGAAGGCGGTTATAATACCTACCTTACAATTTTAATTCTATAACTGTGTTTTGTAAAACCATACAACGTAAAACTAGTTGGTAAAATATCTATGTTCATATATTGTGATTTTGTACTATTCCATAGTAGGTCATAGTATCTTTACTACCACTTAGGTGGCAAACAAGCAGTTTTGTGTTATAACTTCATACAATTTGTTAAGTTATCTGATAGTGAATCTTGTGAATCTTTAACCTTTCTTAGTTGAACTTTGTACTCATTCTCAGTTTAAGTATAACTAGAAAAGAGTATATTGTGAATATTTTCTATTCAGTACAAATATATGTTTACTGTTTTTTGTTGAACTTAGTTTATGAAACTTTCTCTTTGTACTTAAGTAACTTTTAACTTAATTATAATATGGCACAAATGCAGAAGTATATTAATTACTTGAGGAAAGATGAACTTTGTAACGAGCTTTCTTATATGGGCATTACAGCGGATCCAGAGGCTGCGGTCGTCGGTCTGCGTGGTGAACTGCGAACGGCGCACCGGCTCGTCCGGAGGGGTAGCATCAAGGCCAATATCGCAACGCCCACTGTCGCTTCCGCTGAGCTTTCGATCTGTGAGCCCAAAGTCCTCGTGTTGGAGGAATTAATCTCTTCAGGTGATTTTGTTTCTAATAAGAATGTTCGCACTAGGGCTGCTGTAAGAGCAAATTATCTCCTAACTAGGTTGGCTCGTTGTGGCTTAGACTGTCCGGAACTCATAGGAATTCGCAATAGGCTTGTTAAGATAGTGTCTGTATCTGAACCCGACAGTGACTCGGAATCTGAAGGGTCAGATAACAATGATGACCCCGTGAACCGTGACCAGATAGGTTATACTTCACCTGCATTGAGAAAGGATTGCTCGATACGCAATAGTTCACATGACCTTAATCCTGCTAGTGACAATATAGTTTATAGGGAACGCCCTATCAATTTGAACTCTTTTAATTTAAGATATGATGGCTCTTCTTGTGTGCGCGTCTTCATTGAGAGATTGGAGGAACTTAGAACTGCCCGGGAGGTCAGTAAGTCTAAGGTTCTTCTGGCGTTTTCTGATCTGTTAGACGGACCCGCTTTGTTTTGGTTCCGCACTAACAAAGCCAACTTTACCTCATATGAGGATTTAATCAAGGAGCTTCGGGAAACTTTTGACATACCCGACTACGACTACCGTCTCCGCAATGAAATTAGACAGCGTACACAAGCCCGCTCCGAGTCTCTAGTGAGTTATATTTCCACTATGTTGGCCATGTTCTCTAGATTGTCTTGTAAAATGCCCAGTGAAGAACAACTGGACATTCTTATGCATAACATAAGGCCTGACTACATGAAGGAATTAGCCCTTCATGAAGTCAACTCAATCGATGATCTGAAACGGTTGGGAAAGCGTTTGGAGCTTGCACGTGCTAGGGCAGATGCGTTCCATGAACCATTACTCGACAAATTTGAGATCTCATCGGACTTACATCAGCAGAAAGGCAAGACCGTGCAGAAGCCTGCAAAGCAGGTCTCTGCTGTGGACAGCTCGCTGGCCGCGAGCGAACGGAAATGCTTCCGGTGCGGTGAGAGCGGTCACACTGCATATGGCTGTCCGCAATCTAAGGAGTTGGTGTGTTTCCGGTGTGGTCTCAAAGGAGTCAAGTCACCTGAATGCCCCCAATGTTCTTCCAAGTCAAAAAACGCGTAGGCCAGGGCCTTATTAGGAAATTTGAAATTAACTCCGTATCTGAGTCCTCTTCTGATAAGGTCCTGTTTTCTAAACGGTTTAATGATGTTAGACCGTACTTAGTTGTTAAGATTTTGAAGCTGAATGTTTTAGGTCTTCTTGATTCTGGTGCCTCCTGCTCAGTGCTAGGAAAGGGTGCGCACCACCACTTTTTAGAACTAGGGTTTGAGCTGGAAAGCATCAACCCAAATTTTCATATCACAACTGCAGACAGTTCGTACTTGAAGTGTTTGGGTTGTATCTCTTTGCCTCTTGAGTACAATTCGGTTATCCGAGTAATTAAGTTTTATGTGGTTCCAGAAATAACTACATCCATGATTTTTGGTGTAGATTTTTGGCAACAGTTTCAGTTAGGTGATAAATTGATTTCACAAAATATTAGTTTAGATAAATTTAGCGATACCAACCCAATAGAGTCTGTGTCTCTTAATAATGGTCTTGAAGATTACAACAACTTAACTGATAATCAGAGGTGTGTAATAAACAAGATCATTGATAAATTTGATTCTTTGAACACGGATAAGGTGGGCTTAGGTAGGACAACGCTTGTGCATCATGTCATAGACACTGGTGATAGCAAGCCAATCAAACAACGTTATTACCCGCTTTCTCCCCTTAAACAGAAGGCCCTGGAAGAAGAGTTGGACCGGATGTTGGAGATGGGAGTGGTATCTCCATCTCAATCCGCGTGGAATTCACCAGTGGTTATGGTGGAGAAAGCGAACGGTGACCTCAGACTGTGCTTGGACTCTAGAAAGCTCAACTCTGTGTCAAAAAGTGATGCTTATCCGTTACCTTACATTAATCAAATTCTTGACCATTTGAATAATGCTAAATATTTATCCTCTATAGATTTGAGTGCAGCATATTGGCAGATTCCTTTCGATTCTCCCCTATCTGCCGAAAAAACTGCCTTTACAGTTCCTAGGAGGGGGCTATTCCAGTACAATGTCATGTGCTTCGGTTTGGTTGGGGCTTCAGCTACGATGCAGAGGCTCATGGACCGCCTATTTGGCCCCGAATTCGACAACAGGGTGTTTTCTTTCCAAGACGACATAATCTGTGTGGCCAGCACCTTTGAGGAGCATGTGGATCTCTTACATAGAATCCATCAGCGACTCAAGGAAGCGGGCCTAACGATAAACATGAAGAAATCACACTTTTGTCGAAGTGAATTGAAGTACCTTGGTTACTATGTGGACAAACATGGCCTGCGAACAGACCCGGGTAAAGTTGAGGTCATACTCAACTATCCCACACCTTCCAATTCTAAGGAGGTGAAAAGGTTCCTAGGGATGGCCGGTTGGTATCGTCGCTTTGTTAATAACTTCTCGAAAATTAGTAAACCTTTGTGCAAACTAACCTCTAAGAATGTAACCTTTGCGTGGAGCCCTGAAGCTGAGGAGGCCTTCAACCTTCTCAAATCAGCTTTGGTCTCTGCTCCTATTTTAAAAATGCCTGACTTTACTTTACCTTTCCGAATTCTCAGTGACGCGTCTGCTTTCTCAGTTGCTGCTGTGCTGACCCAAACGCATGATGGATTAGAACATCCGATCGCGTATTGCAGTCGGTCTCTAAACAAGAACGAGGTGAACTACAGCACTACCGAGAGAGAGCTTCTGGCCGTGATCTTTGCTTTGGAGCAATTTAGACAATACGTTGAGGGACAGAAATGCACTATAGTTACAGACCATGCCTCACTACTGTGGTTCCATAAGTTAAAGAACCCTACTGGCCGCTTAGCGCGTTGGAGCCTGAGGCTGAGTCAATTTGATTTCGATATAGAGCATCGTAAAGGCAAGGATCATGTCGTGCCGGACGCTCTGTCTCGAATAAAAATTGATTCCCTCGATACAAGCTCCACTAAGGATCCCTGGTATATCCACACCATGAACTGTGTGCGAAAAAACCCTAGGCATTACCCTAATTTTGACATTCGGGACAACTTACTGTATAGATTTTCGAAAAATAAGTATTCTTTGACCTCAGATTTCGATTGGAAACTAGTGGTACCTCAGGAGGATAGACTAACTCTCCTCGCCAAGTACCATGACGACACGCTTAGTGCCCATGGTGGTGTTTGGAAGACACATAAACGGTTGGCGCTAAACTATTACTGGCCCAGGATGTACGAGAGTGTCAAAAGTTATGTCGGGAATTGCGAGACATGTAAGCAGTACAAACCCGTGAACACTTCTCGTCCCGGCTTAATGGGCAACCCAAAGCGTGTGTCGAAGCCATTCGAAGCCATCTCGTGTGATTTACTTGGTCCCTTTCCTACTTCTGGTAATAGAAACGTTCATTTGATTGTGGTCTCGGACTATTTCAGCAAATATATCATGTTGTGCCCTATTAGGGTCGCCACAGGCGCTGCAGTTGCGAGATTCATAGAAAAGAACGTGTTTCTAGTCCATGGAGTATGTAAAACCATTTATATGGATAATGGTCCTCAGTTTGTTAGCAAGCAATTTAAAGATCTGTTGATCAAATATAATGTACCGAACGTTTATTATAACCCTAGGTATCATGCCCAAACTAACCAGGCTGAACGAGCTATTCGCAATGTGGTTCAAGCTATCTCCTGTTATGTGAAGTCACAACATAAGAGATGGGACGAACACCTGGTGGAATTACAGTGTGCACTGAACACTGCTGTTAGTGAAGCCACTCGTTTCACCCCCTACTTTTTGGTGCATGGTAGGGAATTCATTGGAGATGGGGTTTTGTATAGACAATCAGACATCGCTTGCCATCCTAATGCGGTCTCTATTGATGATCCCTCGGCCTTTGGAGACAAACTGAAAGGAATACAACGCATTTACGATCAGGTGAAGAAACATTTGAATGTTGCTCACCGACGTAATGAGAAGTATTATAATTTCAGGAAAAGGCATGTAGAGCTCAAGGTAGGACAGATTGTTTATAAGCGTACATTCTATTTGTCTAACAAGGAAAAGAATTTTACTTCTAAATTAGCCCCTAAGTTTATGAAGTGTATAGTGACCGCTAAACGCTCCCCTTTGGTTTATTGTTTGTCGGACTTGAACGGTAAGGACCTGGGAGTCTACCATATTAAGGACATCCTGAAGTATAGTGGAGAGGAGCAACCTAAGGTGTCTGTTCGGTCAGCCATCAGTCCCGTTTCGATCCCTTAGTACTCTAGTATGTCTTTTGTTTAAACTTTTGCTACACTGAGATATAAACTGTAGTTTTAGATTTTTTTTTGTTTATAGACGACTGTGTCCTGAAAAATGGACATCGTCCCTCTGATGCCGTATCGAGTTCTCCTTTCTCACCAGCGCCTCAACACTCTGGATCTGCCATCAAGTGTTGAGGCATTGCGATATCTAGAGCAGGCGAATAGATGTAGTTAGCTTGGTTATTGTCTCACGACTTTTTCACCTTATATAAAGGTACTTAAACATGCTGTGATAGATTCATTGTCTTTCAAGATAGCGTGGTGAAAAGTCCGATTGTTTGCAACTGAGTGCTGTCCCATGAGGTTGTATCACCTTGCATTTTATTTTCTCACTGAGTCTTTGCTCGTTCTCTTTGTTGGGACCTTTCCTGCGTATTAGGCCCGCAAGAAATACTCTAAGGGGGGGGGGTGGTGTAACGTTGTTAATTCCGTTTCGGAACAAGTAGCGACACCTATCCGATTTTGTAGGGAAGTGAAATTGATTTTCTTGTCCTTCCGACACTAGATGGCGGTTTAATATATTTATCGAGTAATAATCTAATATATAATCTGTGCATAGACCTTTCTAGGACATCTGTTATGACTTCCTGTCAAGGATTCATTCTATGGGAACAAAAATCATACGCGAGTGTGATCTAATAGAATTTTCTAGCACCTTCCATTCCAGTGTCGTCTAATGCAAATTGCTAGATTGTAAAGAGGATTTCCGTTTGTGTGTTTGCTAGAATATTCGGTAATAGTTAATATAAATACGGGTGCTTCGGCTGTCACCAAAAACCTTTGAAGAAACTCTTGACGTTTGTACTTGTGAAGACTGTCGCTCTGTGATTTACTTTACGAAACTCTGAGCAAATCGTTGTGAAGTTCGCCCAGTAATTCTGGTAAGAAATATCATTCAATTCTTATAGGTAAAATCTGTGCTGTTAGGTCTGGTAGTGAATTTAGTGTTTCGTATTGTAATACAGGGTCCAATTGTACCGCCAAGACCTACCTTGAGTCGCTGAGAGCTGTTGCGAACCCTGTGTGGAGATTTCCACCTTTGGCGTAACCTTGGCGTGGCGATATTGGCTTTGGTGCACCCGGTGTGAGCAGCCTGCGGTTCACCACGCAGCCCGACCCTGCACTGCCTCAGGCGGGAGACCAGGTCATGTGCAATATTCTTTAATATTTAAGACTCGTATTTGCCAAAGCTAGTGATCGTTGAGAGTGAGCTCAGAAGAGCCGTACATGCTGTGTACTTCTAGTTGGAACTTTTGTTGACTTCTTTTTTTGCTTGTGTGATTATATGAACTGTGATATCTCTGTATAATTTATTGTGTATATATCTTGGCCAAATATATGTATGGATTTAGGTGTTGGTGTTTCATTGAAGGCGTTCCCACAACTGCACACACCTCTGTTTAGGAAAGGCGCCCTGGGATAAGAGTTTCGGGAGTCTCCCCGCTGGGTGAGCCGGTGAGGTGACCTTTCCACCCAACGGGGAGACTCCCGAAACGCTGGGTGAGCCGGTGAGGTGACCTTTCCACCCAAAAAGGTTACAATCTTATCTTATAACCCGTATCAAAATTATTGAAATTGGTAAAGTTATCTACATAATAAATTCACTTCCCTCATTGCACAAAGGACTTATCAACTATAGGTACTCGTAGTTGTTATATAGATTAGGTAGTTATAGTTGTGGCACAAATAACTAAGCACTGCCATTGGTGCAGGCGAACAAAGGGTTGCCTACAGTTGCCTAGATTCAATTGCGTAAACAGTACACACGTGTAATGTGGAAACTAGTAAACTACTGATGTAATGAAAACAGAGTCTATATTATTGCCTGTATATGTAGGTATGTGTTGCACCGATGACCTGAGTGCCGAGTGCCGAGAAAGGCAATAATGGCTTTTGGTTCCTTTTCCATATTTGCGTGGTCACGTTTTGCCCTTGAATGTACTCGAGTGTGTGAGGTCCTTTTCTCTTCGTTTTTTTCTAGCATATTATGATAATCTAATCATCCACTCGAAGATTGTTATTTGTGTTTATGATCATAACAGTACATTTTCTGGTACTAAGAGAATCTGGTTTAATAGGAACCTGGTATTTTGATCATCTGGTATTTTGGGAATCTGGTATAGTGGCAACAAAGGGTGGAACTTGACGATTTAGATTAAAATATCCTATTTGTACTGTGATCGATGCAGATACGGACATTGAGGGGTGAAGAGCTACTAAATAGGTAGCCCCCTCGCATTCTCGTATTTTTTCTTTCCATTTTTCCAAAACTTGTGATTGTATGGAGGAAACACGTGTGTGGGTAAATCATACCAAATCTTTATCAAAGAAATGAATAGGTTCTGCTATCAAGTTTTTATTTTATTTTATGGAATAGAGATTAGGGAGGCAAACGAGCAGATGGATCGATGGTAAGCGATCACGGCCACCCAAGGACACTCGCAACACCAGAGAAGTCACAAGTGCGTTGCCTTCCTTCCAAAAGAGAGTACACTCTTTTCTTGAAGGTTTGAAGGTCGTATTGGTTTGAAAAGCCTACCACGTCCTGAACTATATGAGATAGTTACCGTAACATGATAGGTATAGATGCATTATCATCATCGGCAGTGACTCCTATAAAATCCGTTTTTAAAGAAGTTTAGCAACCGAAATTACTGAAATTCCCACTAACCCCTCCAACTAAGATAAATTGCTTGTGCTAGGAGTGGGTTCACGTCGGTAGTGTAATGAGCAGGATCGAACCCGGGATCTCTCGATTTCAAGGCCGACTCCTTAACCATTAAGCTACCGACGCGACGCTTCAAATTCAATTCAATACCAAGCAATAAAAATCGTTATTCCAAGCTTATTGATCACATGAAAAATAGAAAATTCCCCTTCGGCTTCAAGGACCCACTAAGCAGACCAACCGGAGGGTCTCAGAATGTCTCCTGTTGAAATATTACAAAAATTCAAGTCTCTTTAATGTGGTAACACTACCTGGCTGATAACCTTCATAGATTCAATCACTCACTCACTCTCTTTTCACTCACTCGAGATCGAGATTTTAAATACTTTTTCACTCAGAATAAAGCCAAAATACGCTTTTATTTTCTTTTCTACGACCTAAATCCTCACATCTCCAAAGGCCCACTAGTGCGTCCACTGAGATTTTATTAACTTCGATGCCTCTACCTACCCATCTACCCATATATTTACTTCGTTTTGTTCATACCGTCAGGGAAGCCGGGAGAATGGTGTTTTATGGACCCATCACCTGGCACCTATGACCTAAGCGCCAGGAAAGGAAGTAATCACTATAAAGCCTCTTATTCTACTTTGTGTGGTCACGTTTTCTCCTTGTACGTAGAGTGCGAAGTGTATAGTGACGTTATCTATTGAATTATCTGATTACCCGACATCCCAAAAAAGGAGTGTCATGTTTTCAGCGTTCGTGAATGTATGTAAGATCTTAGATTTAAAAAGGACTTCTCTTTTTATTCTAGTCCTATAATTCACCATAACTTTCAACAGATTTGGATACTCGTATGTTAGTATAATATATACAGTCACGCCTTTTTCTTAGTGGGGTAGGCAGAGACTACAGTTTTCCACTTGCTACGATCCTGACATAGATCTTTCGCTTCTTCTACTTTCCTGATTTCATACACGCTCACCGGTTTTAGGTACTCTTGTCCTTTCTTTAAAACGTCTGCGATCTGATTGACATACGTATGTCTAGGTCGACCCCGACCTGGGGGCTTACTCTTGAAACTAATTTCAATGTATTGACATCGGAATTGAGCGTTTTCGTACTCTTGAACACCACACTAGCGCCATATTGGCTCAATATTGTGTGAATTTTGAATGCACTAAATAATATTGTATTGGAAAGTCAAATGTTGTAAACGGTACTCTTGACGTATTTTGACAGCACAATATTGAGTTTTGTATTGTTTGATTATTGGCTTTGACTCAATGTCAAAATAGTAACTTTTTTAAACTTTTGAAAAAGCAATTTGTGGGTGAATTTCAACATCTATGAATTTTTAGCTAATTTTGGTGAGTTTTTTTATTTCTAGGTATTTAGGTAATCTCTTTCAATATTTAGCTAGAAATACATATTTACATGCCTATTATGCTTGAATGGTCTAATTAGCCCTGGGAATTACTTGTTTATTTTATACACCTGAATTGCCAATACACCGAAATTGGTGTCTAACACCAAAATTGCATATCAACTTATTTTTATTTTTTATTTATTATTACTTATACTATTTCTTTGTTTTTTTTTTAGAATATGGCATTTAATAGGTACATATAGCCCTTAATTTTCACCCTTTTATCACCAACTTCATTTTTATATGGCAAAACCACTTTAGTTGTTAGTAGTATCAGTATAAAAGCAAAACATTTGATTATTTAGAAGCAAGGATTATATTTTACTCTAATGGCGCCAATATTATCGACGAACTTATTCAAGATTGCTGGGAAAAGATTTAGGCAGTTATTCTCAAAGTGGGAGAGGTGGTACTCGGTATGCCTAAGGGTGGACGGAAGATATGCCATGGACACTTGGTAGTGGCAAGACAAGTTGGTAGTGTGATGTCTATTTCTGAACTTACAAGAGTCCTTCGACTAAGTTTCTCACGCGGTGAGCTGATGGGCATTGCGGTTCAAAAGGGTTCCAGAGGTTTACACCATCCGAGACACGTACCACGATTCTGATTCCGTTGTTCGAACCGCTGTTGGCAATATGAGAATCTTCCTTATCACTGTCGGGGTACATCTAGGATCTGTCCTTAGTCCATTCCCAATCAGCGTGGTATTTTGGCCGGATAGCATCAGACAATCACTCCATAACTGCCCATGTAAGTTGTTAATATCGGTGGTGGACGCCGATAGATTGGTGCAACATGTGAGGATATGGATGTAAGAGCTTGAGCACGGTAGAGGTCAGAAGCCTTCTGTGGAGAAGATTGAGTACCTTTAACACGATAGCAAAGTGCTAGCTGCTGGAGCAACATAAGCAGGAGTTGCGTGTCACCTACATCTTCGACTTCATCGCTTTGTTGCGTGGAGTCACGTGAAAAAGATTGCATGAGGCACTCTTGCATCCACGGTAGCTTTCATGTAAGTGAGAAAGCAGAGCAAGAAAAGCCAAATGATGTTGACAGTGGAGAGGAGGGAAGAAGGGTGGGCAGGTTTTAACGGCGTAGGCTTGGTAGTAATGAGTGAGGCCGCCTTTCACGCCAGTAGAAGCAGGTGACGGAAAGAGCGCACGATGCTCCACCACACTGGCCTGTCCCTACTGCGGCATCAGCTGACTTCACCCAACTACTCGCCTGTCTTTTGTATGGGTAGTTCATATACTAATGGTTAATCTGAGAGAAAAATAGGAAAGCTTCCGAACAACCCTCAACAGCCAACAACCTCTTTCCCACCTAGGGAGAGAGGCGGTGCTTTCTCCATTGCCCAGGGTATACCACGTAGAGGCCACCTGACCAAGTAGCCCGTCGGACTACGTAGGAGCTTAATCAAATAACTATGAAAACAAATTTTGGTGTAAATATACAATTTTGATGATTAGTAAAACCCCACCAAAGTCACCAAAATTGCTCCACCAAAATTAGTTTCACGTCTAAAAAAATATTTATAAAAATACTATTTAGAATATAGCGGTTACATTACCAAAATTTAATACACATACTGAACCTGTACACTATACTTAAATATTAAAACATACAATGAGAATAAACCGTTTTAAATAATCAACACAAAAATTACAATATTTTTGTCCGAGGCTTATGAAATGACCTAATTACGTGTTTGGCAGAAAAACGAAACGGGACTGGGGACAACTGGCACTGGTGCTTATTAACACCCAACTGAACGTTTCCAATGATGATAGTGTCGTCCTTACAGGTACTTTCAATACGACTCCTTCGATGATTTTATAAATCCCACCAAAATTTTACATTTGCCGCGGACGCATCTTATAAATTATTTTTAAGATAAAGTATAGTAGGTACTAAATACTACGAATGACAGTATCGAAGATAGCTAAAATAATGCCGAATCGAATTATTATTAAGTATACTCAGTAAACTAATGAAGTTTTGATTAAACTGTGATCATTCCCAAGAAAACAGGTAGTGGACGCGCCACCAGGCTTAGAATTTAGGTGGAAAGACATTTTTTACACACTCACAAAAATAGTTTCAATAATATAATTTATACGTGCATATAGAGAAAAACGATATCTTTCTTACAAAAAATAATCATTACTATATGTTTACTTTAAGGTATGATTTTCAGTCACGCCGCCAAAATTTTACGTTTGAGAAATTCACCCTTGTACATTTTTTGGGAGAAAATGGCTCAGTTAGTGTTTATGTACCGCATTTTACGCCAATCACGGCAAAATGAATTAATTCGTCGTGCAAATGAGCGTCGCCTAGTGCGGTATATGGACAGTGCCTTTTCTATGGGTGAAGACGAATTTGTGGCTAATTATAGGGTCACGAAAAACCTATTCAAACAAATACTCGCAGAATTGGTGCCTCACATGAAGCCTTCCACTCGACGAAGCGATATATCCCCAAAATATAAGGTGAATAGAATTTAACTTAGTAATTCTGTAATATATTATGGTAAGTAGAGGCAAGACGAAATAGGTTTTTAATGCGATGACTAGTCTTGTGTTTGAACGCTTGCAGAAAAAGAAATATTGAGTCAAACTAAAAGTGCAAATATAGTAAGTGAAGATGTAGTGTAATATAGTGCGAAAAGTCAACAAAAAGCACACTCAAACAGATGTTATGTGGGATTTATTTCCTTACCCCGTTTTCGTTCCTGCCACTACTCACCTTACATGTCATTTTTTTTTTATTCTAAATATTTTTATATACACTGACGGACTCATAAACTGCATCAAAGTAATAGACGACTTTGAAATAAATATTTTAACCAAGTATGCATACTTTCTATACAGATTTAAATTGAAACCTCTAGATTGGTTCGTGAACTTTAAAACAGCGTAGGGTCATATCTTTAAGTTTAAGTTTATGTACTGGAAAGGACCTTAAGACTTTTTTTGAAGAAAAAACAGAAATTTAAGAAAAATTGGTTTAATTAAAAAATTGGTTTTAACAATAGACACAAACTTTATGCAAGGGTTTATTTGTGTTTTAATAAGGTGTATTACCCCCACGTGCCCTTATTACGGATTCTAATCGGTTCCGCATAGATTTTATAAAGGTTTTTAAAAGATCTTGCGGAATATTGTCCCATTCTTCTGAAAGTGCTGTTCTTAGTGTTGCCACTGTCGTGGGCGAAGGGTTTCTCGCATATACAGCTCTTTTTAAATTGTCCTAAACATGCTCGATGGGATTAAGATCCGGGCTGCGTGCTGGCCAATTCATTGTACGTATCCCAACCTCTTCGCAATAATGTTGAACTTGTACAGCTGCATGCGGCCGGGCATTATCCTGCATTAAAGTAAAATTTTCGCCTATGAATCCCATGTAAGGCACCACGTGATCTTCTAATATCTCTGTTATGTAGCGATGTGCTGTCAAACCCCCTCTATTACCGTTTTGACGGACCATGTCTATGAACACAAGTTCTGTTCGCCCGTTCATCGATATGCCACCCCAGACCATACATGAACCGCCTCCAAAAGGAACACGCTCCTCAATGCAACTTTGAGCATATCGCTCCCCACGTCGACGATAGACTCTTCTGCGACCATCTGCACCATATAAACATGTCCTACACTCGTCCGTGAACAATACAGAGGCCCACTGCTCTTCTGTCCAATTCAGGTGATGACGCGCAAATCTTAAGCGAGCTTGTCTGTGAGCTGTAGACAACTTTGGACCATTTGCTGGTCTAAAAGGGGTGATATCCGCTTCCTTTAACCTTCTTCTTATTGTTCGTGCACACACGTTTACTCCACGCACTTCATTAAGCTCGGTTTTGATGTTAACTGACGTGAGGAAACGATTTCGCAGGGAAGTTATAACAATAAATCGGTCATCACGACCTGTGGTTGCTCGAGTTCTGCCTGTACCACGTCTCCTCCTGTAAGAACCTGTCTCTACAAACCTTCTGTATATTCTAGAAACCGTAGACTGGTTTAAATTTAAATTTCTACCAATCGTTCGTTGATCCAAGCCCTCCCGCACCAATGCTACAATTTGTGCCGCTTGTTCGGACGAAGTATCCATATTATGGTTCAAAAACTCTCGATGTGTTAAAAAACTAACCCAACAATTATGCTGGTAACAATAATTCAATTGACAAAATAAAAAAAATCAATGAGAATCAATTTAAAACTTTGCTATAATAACACGCAAATCTGATACTACAAGTAAATTTTCTTTTCCCGGCTATATTCATTTGTTTTACTGCAGTTCTATTTTTAAATTTAATTTTTTTTTTAAGATTAAGAGCCAGTCTTTCCATATTTATATAATTTAATCTAAAAAGTTTGCATACTTATTATAAAAAATCCTTTTAGAGTAAACCTGAACTTTGATGCAGTTTATGAGTCCGTCAGTGTATTTACAGTTATGAATAGCATTATCTTTTTATGCTACGGGTAGCTACCAAAGGCTTGTTGGTGGAAGTTATGGGACTCTCATGTCCCAACAATCTGTATCTCGAGCTTAGGCTTATTTGATACACTAAAAAAGTAGGCAATCAATATTTAACTTACCAAAATAATATTTTATTCAAATAGTGCCAAACTTGGCGCCACGGCACTGTCAGGGACCTAACACTACGTCATTTTTACTTTTTAATTTTTTGTCATAGATCACAGTAACAAGTCTGTGAAGTAAATTTAGTGTAATTTATGATTATTTCAGTAAAAAATCTATAACTAATATTCGCCTTTGTTACAATAACTTCCAGTAAGGACAATAATAGTTTATATCAAAATCTTAAAAATATCGGACTCCGATTCGAAATCGATAAAATGGTTCATCACTATTGCTAACGCATTATTTGCCAACTTCATTACACTGGAGTCTAATTCTTGGACAATTCTAATTTCAAAACAATGTTGACGAAATTGATTTCGAGAGTAGGACTTTGACAGTGACACATATTGAGATTGGAATCGGATTGGACTTGTATTAATATTGACATTGGTTTCAAGAGTAAGCCCGCAGGTTGTTGAATAATGAACGTATTTCATTTCATTTATTCATAATTTGCAAAATATGGGTATTGTACATTGATGTATATAAGTAGAATTGATTTATATAAGTTCTATATTAAGAAATAAACTACATTGAACAACTTAAAAAGCACGCTTCAACAAACTATATAAAAAGTGACTGTAAGATGCGTGGGATGCTGTCTACTTATTTAATACACTAGTTGAATTGAAATCAAGCACCCCACGCTCTTAACGGTAACTTATAAAAAAGTTACCGAAAAAAGTATTGCACAGTAGGCAGTAGGTGGTATGTTGTTCACAAATGCTAACTTGTGGCATTTTTTAATTGGAATTAACTAGCTGAGCCGGCGAACTTCGTACCGCCAATTTTTTTCCGCTCGCGTGGCGTCAGATCCCGTTTCCATTGCAACCTCTATTAAATTAAGCATGTATTATACATATAAACCTTCCTCTTGAATCACTCTATCTATTTAAAAAAAACGCTTCAAAATCCGTTGCGTAGTTTAAAAGATTTAAGCATACATATGGACAGACAGAGAGCGACAGCGACTTTGTTTTAAACTATGTAGTGATAGAAGTTTATTAATTTCAACTTTTATGTACATAATTTAAGTAATATAATAATTATTATAAATAAAAATAAAAAGCAAGGTATGTGCAAAACTGTAGGTTCAGGCGTCAAAGAATTCCTCCCCATCGACGTCAACCGGGAGGGTGGCCTGTAACGGCAATGCCAATCCTTTGCGCAAGGAATAAACCAGCCCTCTGGTCACGGGTAGTGTCTATTAAACGTTTACATATTTCTTTGTATAATAGACGTGCACTTGGATCCCATGATCCCAGCGTCTCGACCCCGTGATTACATACAGATGTGCCTATAAGACCCAAGAAAAGAGGGCATAAACCGTAAACGCGTAAAAGAGAGAATGATAAAGAGACAAAGATTTTGACTGAGGAAATAACGTCTGCCGAAAATATATGAAGCAGAATGTAATGGCCGACCCCAAATAATTGAGACCACAGAGATGATGATAGGTGGTGTTGCCTTTCTGAAATTGTGCAACAATTTTGGAAAATTTCAGGACACATAATTTCATAAAAAACTAGTTAGAACCTTCCTATCTTGAAGGAAGAAGGAAACTCGTGTGCTTGTACATAAATCCAGGTATTTATGGTGCGGTAAAGAAAAGAGATTAGATAATTACTAAATGTCTGGTTTATTTGCACCGTAAGTATGAGGCCATCGCCTCACCGCTGCATCAGCTGCATGTTTGTTTTTATTGGAAAGGATGATATAGGAATAAGATGAGGTAATTTATGAAAAAGTCAGTTAAGTTGTCCCTATGACGAGTCTTGAGATTTTAAGGTCACTAAGAGGTAATGAGTAAGACGTTCATTCATACACAAAGCTATGAGTCATTATGTAAATTATTTTACGCTTCTTACTACATACGATACGATTGTCTTGTATATTTGCTTGAAGGAGGTGGAAAATTTATGTATTTCATATGAATTTTGTTTCCTTATGAGCCACTATTTATTTTATACTGATCAATGAAAAACTTATGACTCAGTTGACAGTTCTTGCGTAGATCTAAATGGGAATTGTTCTCGGAATTTGGGTGCTTTGTAATCATTAGGTGATTGTATATCATTAAAATATCATTAGTTTATAACTGGAAGAAGAATGTCCATTGTTGTTAGTATCACAGGTTGAAACACTAATAATATCTAGGTATCTAATAACAATTTGTAATATCAAATTTAAAAAAAAGTCGAATTTGAATTCACCCACCAACCTGACATCAAGGTGGCAGCTCACCTTAAAATAATGTTTATTACGCATACAAAAACGTACATATTTTACATATACATATTTTAGTACAAAAGCGTACTTACATTTTTTGTACATTTATATACATAGTTCATTTCTGACCTATTTTGAAGTTATACAACCGCCATTCTGACGGATACCTGAATTAGGAGAGGGAGAAGGAAAATCTTCCTGTGATCGTGGCTACTGAAAGCAATCGAAACGTCGGGAAATAGTGTAGATACAATACCGCAGAAAATTGCAAAACGTCTGATAACTTCAATTATAATGACTAGGTTACCGAAGTTAGTTTATTGTTATGGGCATAGCATAAGTAGAGTGACGCTGGTGTGGATACATTTAGCAGTGACCCCTGACTTCATAGTCAAAAGTTCAAGGTATTAATATGTTAAGGCTTACTCAAGGGAATAAGGATGCT
Source organism: Eilema sororculum (assembly GCA_914829495.1). NCBI lineage: Eukaryota > Metazoa > Arthropoda > Insecta > Lepidoptera > Erebidae > Eilema > Eilema sororculum. The sequence goes on from OU618543.1 coordinate 7,458,019, forward strand.
AACTGAAAATATAACTTCTTCTTCTTCTTCTATCGTGACGATGGCGCCTCGGCCCTCAAATTTCTTCTCCCAATGTGCTGCCACCTGTATGGTACCTCAAAGAGATAGCTAAAAATACGCCACAAATTGTGATAAATTTGCACTAGAAACTTAGCCCAGTTTCTAGAGCCAATTACTACTTATCTATACTGTATCTTAATAGGTAGAAATAATGGGCAGACTTGCTGTGCACTTAATATTGTACGAAGAAAGTGTTGTAAGTGAAAAGTAGTCTAACGTGTCGTAGAGAACAAAATACAGTTTGATCTTTCAATTAATCACGCAACTCAAATCCCTCTCAACTTTTCTATCCAGAACAACGTACAAAGTTAAGGAATCACCTCTTTTAAATGCAAAAGATTCCAAGAACAACAAAAGTGTATATCCTTTTTAACCCCCGACGCAAAAACGACGGGGTGATACAACTGTTGAATCAAAATATTACTAGGTTTATCAAAAGTTAAAAGGCAAACTCCATTTATTTTCAACTTTTTGTAGCTGTTTGTGGTGACGGGGGTTTTTATTTAAGTTGTCGTCGTATTCGCATCACAAAAGTTCGCAATTCAGGTTTATTTTCATCATAATTCACTCTAGATTTGGAAACTGTTATGCTTCAGGTAGAATATTCCACTCCTTGGGTGTACCTACGCATAATGAATGTCTTGATAAAGCGTTTTGTGAGTGAACGTATTTCCTTGTTCCTACAAGCTTGGGTCCTATAAGCGTGGCGTGGAGTGGCGTGAAGTATTTATATCGAGCCCATCATTCTTTTAATACTATGACGTCAAGCTAAAGAGTACCATTACTGTATGTTTATTACTGTAATTGTTACTTTCTTTTAATCTTCACTTACTCTTATCATCAAAGCGGGGTGATGTCATGCACTATATATACAAAAATAATCAAATCTTTGATCAGACGGAAGCGGATATCAAGTTATCATTCTTTATTATGTATCCATTACTGGCTGTAAAAGGTTCTACCAAGATCGTCGAAACCCCAGCCAACCTTACTAAATAAATCTGTATGATTGCTGAAAGAACCTCTGCCGCGGGTTTTCCTTTCAAAGTTGGGGGGGTTAGATGGCAATCCCATAAGTAAATAACTAGCTGACTTCGCCTGGAATAATTTCGTAGGTATTCCATATTTGATAGTGACCTAAAAGACGAACTTTCCATTTTTTTTATAAATGTTTATTACCTATTCTACCTCTTAGTAATTAAATTTTGAAAAAAGCTGAAACACGTGTTCATTTATTTCGTAAAAGACACAGGTTGATGAAATTAAGTGCATCTAGCTCTGAAAATGACGGACTTTCATACAAACTTCCATCCCTTATTTTACCCCTTTAATAAATGAATAAAAAGTTCTTTATTGTTCACCAAGGACATAGACACAATAAATCAAAAGTACAATTTATATGGTACACAATTGGCGGCCTTATCGCACTGAGGCTATCTCTTGCAGGCAATCATAGATATACTTTGGATTTGGGGCAGTTTGGTGTACTTGGAAATTATTATAGTGAGATAAATTTTCAGACAAATGATTACATGTAAATATTATGAATATGGCTATTTGCATTGGTCTGGGTGTTTCTATGTATAATATGTATGTATTTACAAAAAAAAAGTATATAAGTGTTTATCCGCATTCTAGATTCCATAACACAAGCTATAAAAGCTTACCATGGGTCTAGATAGCGTTGTGTAGAATGTTGTGGAATATTTATTTATTTATTTATTTTAAGTAAATATTATATGGGTAAATTATATGAATACATACTAATAATAATTCAGAAGACATCGGACATTAGTAACAGAATTTCCAAAAGCCTTTCTTAGTGGATGCTTACATCATAAAATGCATCTACCTAATGGCAAAATTTCAAGTTTGTAGGTTCAGCGGTTTAGGCTCTGCGTTGATGAATCAGTCAGTCAGTCGGGACAAGTAATTTTATATGTAGGTATAGAAGATGAGATTATAGGAGAGTGGCTCCGGGCTCCAAAGTACAAACTTTGAAGAAGTACAAAACAGGATTGACGCGCGGTTGAAGAAGAAAAATTACGTATTCATAGCTATGTGTTACAAGAACACGCAAACGAGGCTGACCATGATGGTTTCTGTGCCAAGTTCCCGGTCAATAAAAACATCTTTACACAGTCTTTTATACAAATAAATTTAATTGAAGTGTCTGTTTGTAATATTAAAATAACAGCATATTAAAATAACCGTCGCCCTTATAGACGGATATAAAGAGAAGGAAAATTTGGAATGATTCAAGTGTGGCTCAATAGCTCAGTTGGAAGAGCAAGGGAAAGGTCGTGAGTTCGAGTCTCACTTGAGCATTTCATTTTTTCCAGTGTTTTTCGAACTTAAAAGTTAGCATAATAAATGCTATAAAAAAATCATTCAAATAACAGCTCATACTAATATTGGATATTGATATATCCACGGTCCTACTTATTTTGTGGTCTTTGGTTTGTCTAGCTCCATTTTGATGAGAGATTTGAGATTTTGAGATTTTTAATGAGCAGATAGCTGATATTATAACACATAAATTAGACTAGTTTTTTCTTGCAAACTAATTAGGGTTCTTCGCAAAAATAATTAAAATTCAGATACTTATTTATATTTGCGTATAACGGGGTGAATAGATTAAGTGTTCAGCTAAATTCTGTAGTTATTTTATTTCAAGAGCGAAGCTATGGATTAGATTAATGTATCTTATTATAATGAACATACATACCAAATATCTGGTTAGAATTTAGATAGTTACTTAGTAAAAGAAATTATTGAAGAAAATCTAACGATTGGTATATTTTTATTCACTCATTGATCTCTATTCACCCTGCTTTACGGTGAATGTGATAAATTGGAAATGGAAATGATAAAAGTCATAAATATAACCTGAGTAAGTTATCACAAGGAACCTAACACGAAGTAGAAGTAGGAGGTTAATGATGATGATGATGGTGATGATGGATCACCTTCGCTAGTGTGATAATAACCATCAGTTATTATCACATTTAGCGAGCACATAGCTATGAACTAGCTGTCACAGCTAGTTCTTTTTTCTAAGAACACGTCAATTTGATTTCACCTCACCTGAAGGTAAGCTAAAGGTGAAGTCTCGGAAAGAGGGTCACCATCACACACATGTACCATGTTCTAAATAAACTTTTCAAAAACCAGCTAGCTAATTGTATGGGAAGCCGTGGCGGGAATAATTAAATTCAGGTTAAAAAACCAATAGATACGCACCTGTCGCTACAGCGAGGACCAAACACAGGAACAGGTAGCGCGCCATATTGAAACACACTGAAAAAAAAAGATAAACAATTGTTTCATTTATGTTAATAATGCCTCTATAGTAGGTGCACAGTTTTATTATTTCTTATCTATACCTACTAATATTATATACTTAGCTGAAGAGTTTGTGATTTTGTTTGTTTAATTGAACGCGATAAACTCAGAAACTACGGGTTCGAATTGAAACATTATTTTTCCATTGAATAGCCCGTTTATCCAGGAATGTTATAGTCTATAAATCATCACGCTACTACTTAAGGGAGCGGAGCAGTAAGCATAAATGTCAACAAATCCGGCAGACTACATATACATTATTTGAAAATTAAGAAATTGCGGGCATATGGTAGCCACATGCTCGCAATTGTTTCGAAATATGCCACGGACGAAGCCAGGCCGGTTGGCTAGTTTCCTATAGATAATAATACTATGGTAGGTGCTTATCTGTTGTGGTCACACGTAGGTAATTATGTAGGTGGGGACGCTGATAAGGGGACAATAGAAGTGCGAGTATAATACTGCGTCCGACGTTGAAGTTTCTACCGGTTTATTGTTTTATCTTTATTGTGTAGGTAGTTTAGTGGTTAAGCAGTCGGCCTCACAATCGAGAGGTCACAAGTTCGATATTGTGGTCGTTATTATATACTACCGACGCGAACTTAGTAGCTACAGTTAGCTTAGATGATGGGTTAGGGGGGAATACCTACTAGTAATTTTCGTAATTTCTGTTACCCTTTCAAAATACTATAAACTAAATTTATTAGGGCACAGAATAGATAATAGTACTAGCGTAAAGGACTGGATTTGACTAGTGAGTGTCTTTAACTAAACCAAGTTTAGGCTGAATTTCACCATGGGGTGCTTAATAAAACTGAGTTTCATGGTTTACTCTTAGATATAAGGGCTAAATGAAATTAAAATTGAATTAAGCGCGAATATTGACATTGATTAATTTCAGCTATAGTGAATTTAAAGTCGTTGATTTTATTAAAATGTGCTATGCTATAGCAGTTGAAATTGATTTGAGCGCGTTTACATTCCTAAAAAAAAAATATTCCTTGGTTAAATTCAGTCGTAGTACCTACTGGTCTACAAATATATTTGTCAGCAAACTATAAATTTACAGACTATGTTTCGTTAGGATCTTGATAGCGCTGTTCAGTATCTATAAGAATATTTATCTAAACAAGTTTTTATTTAATTATTCATTCAGAAAGTTACAGAAACAGACACTAGACTATAAATCCGTGTTATGTCTTAGTCTTAGACTAAGACATAACACGGATTTATAATTTGCTGACAAATATATTCGTAGACCGGTACTACTACTTACTAACCAAGGAATATAATATTTTTAGGAATGTAAGTAATACTTATCCAATTTCATTTAATGTTAATCAAAAAACACAGCACCATACAAAAAGTTCAACAGGTTTAACCTCTCCACGTTAAAACACCTCATAAAATTAATAATAACAAATAAACTGCAAGCCAATTTCGAATGCTTCTTAAAACAAGATATTCAAGTTACTTTCGCGATGACTAGAAAACCAGTTCTGTTGGAGAACATGTCTGTTCTAAAAATACCTGGGAGACGAGGGATCCGGCTTTCGGTGGGAAACAGGCGAACAGCACTTTGCACTCAATTTCGTATTCACTTTATTTTGTCACTTAATCGATAGTAAAGGCGCGGGCGCAGCCGGCGTGCGAGCGTTCGACTGGAGCGGAGTCGTGCGGTATTATGCGCCGGCCGTCCGACAAGAGCCTGTGACTGTGAACTGTGAAGACTGGCTGAGACGCTGACCTCACTGGTACAGGAAATACGCTGACTGGTAAATCGCGTGGATATGGTAAAGGTGAAGAGATGGTTACTGCTAATGACCCCGTAGAGACGAGCAAGCGTGACATAGTCGGAAGTTTACGCGAATAAATTGCAATTTATGAAAATAAGTACTGCTGTTGACCGCAGCTCCGCTCGTGTGGGTTTCTGATCCCGTACCCGCTGCTCTAGTCCTGGGATAAATAAGTAGCCCTGTGTTATTCCTGAATATACTGAATCCCTGTTTAAAATTTCAGCCAGATCCGTTCAACCGATAGAATGTGATTGTACTTATAACAAATATTTTCACAAACTTTCACCATTAGTGGGATAATATAATTTTTTATCGTCTGCTGTTCAGCAACAATCACGGGAAGAGCAACTGAAACGTTGAATAATAAACAGTAAATACATTACATTGGCTACGTACCCACTTAAAATTTCGAATCTTGGAGGTCAACTCCAAGATTCTACCCTCTCACAAAAGTACCCACTGGACCTCACTTTTAGGTCCCACTGGACCTCCTTCAAAATATAATAATTAATGTGCCCACTCAACTTCTTTTTAAGTGCCCACTGGACCTTCAAAATTAAATCAAATAAAAATACTCCACTGGACCTCCTTTGTTAGTGGCTATTAGACCTCGGAAAAATATGTGTTCATTTGTTATTAATTTGTTTAAAATTTATACAATTGTAAGAAATCTAATGGTTTATACTTCAAATGAACGTCATTTTAAAAGCAATTAGTACACTAACTACTACATAATTACCTTATACCTAATAGTAAACTTGGTTACTTCTTTACTATTAACAAGACGTTATAGACCTACCTGAGTATGTGGTATGGATTTCAACTTGATACCTCCAAATTTATACCTGAGAATAAAAAGGTCTTGACAGGCAGAGTCACAGACAGACTTATAAGAGTTCCGTTTTTTCGTTTTGAGGTACATTAACCCTAAAAATAATAAATCCGCAAATTAAGATTGTATTCCTTTAGGAAATCACAGAAAGGGACTGTTGCAGGTTCAATTCCGACAGCCTCTGTGGCGTGGCGGTAGTGCATGCGACTGCCACGCAGGAGGCGCGGGTTCGATTCCCGCTCAGCGCAAATATTTGTATGCATGAATATGGCTATTTGCATTGGTCTGGGTGTTTATATGTATAATATGTATGTATTTACAAAAAAAAGGATATAAGTATGTTTATCCGCATTCTAGATTCCATAACACAAGCTATAAAAGCTTACCATGGGTCTAGATAGCGTTGTGTGGAATGTTGTGGAATATTTATTATTTTATTTATTAATTGCCGCACATTGACTTTTGCATTGACATAGCTATGAACACGCTGTCACAGCTAGTTCTTCTTCTATAAAGGACACGTCAATTTGATTTCACCTCGCCTGATGGTAAGCTAAAGGTAAAGTCTCGGAAAGAGGGTCACCATCGTAAACATGTACCATGTTAACAGTGGTGGCACTCAGCTTAACGGCCTCATCAGATGCCTTTTCACGCCCCGCTAAAAGGATATGCTTAAGGCTAGGTAATGACCGGAATTACTAGTACTCCAGCTGACTAACACCTTCAGTTACGCTACGTTGACATCTGTAACGTAATGACTGGGATTCGAACCTGCCACCCTTTTGATCTTAAGGGCTCGTACACAAAACTGCGATGCGACGCGATGCGAATTCGCAACGCAGAAAATTACGACACGAATTGCTGCGATGCGATTTCGTGCGGCAAGGCGTCTCCCAGGGTGACCATTCCTTCGATGACCGTCAACCGCACTAAACGTATTTTGAATTGAAAACTAGGTCGTGACATGGATCGTTAAAAGAAGTGTGAACTTTTGTTCTTGCTTAGGAGATACAGGAAAAAGAAACAAAGAAGATTTTGGGTTCATCTATTTATTATTATTATGAATGCCCGATGCGAATCAATTCGCAAGTTCTTGCGATGCGTAAAGGGAGCTCGCAGATTTTTGCGATGCGATGCCGTATCGCAGTTTTGTGTACGAGCCCTAAGTCCGACACCTTAGCCACTCGGTTACTATCGCTTAGTGCGATTCAGATTGATATATTTTGTATTCAGTCTAAGTGACTATATTTTCTTCTTCTTCCTCTTAGCGTTAATCTCCGTATATCTGAAGCTTTCAGCTTGGAGTCTGGGGTCCGCTTTACCAGTGTATCTGCGGATTTGGGTGGACTTCGATATTTACCGTGATATGGCTGGCATATGACCTTCACAACCCAAAGGCGATATCGAAGCATTGCAGTTAGACCAGTTGTTGGACTTTTGAGGGCTTCAATTACCCGTAACGATTGCCATAGATGTTCGTATGGAAACTGGGACCGACGGTTTAACATGCTCTCCGAGGAACGATGTGACCTATACAAATATTTGCACTGAGTGAGGATTGAACCCGCGCCTCCTACGTACACCGGCCGCGTTCACTGCCGCTACGCCATTGAGGCGGATTTAAATGACTAGGTACTTATCTGTTTAAAATTTAAATTTAATTTATCAAGCTCTGTACCTATTCCCACTTTTTTTACTTACAGTACGGTAGGTACAGCATGAATATTAGATGACTGCATGAATACCGTTATGGTAGATGGGTGAATTTCAACATCTATGAATTTTTAGCTAATTTTGGTGATTTTTTTTATTTCTAGGTATTTAGGTAATCTCTTTCAATATTTAGCTAGAAATACCTATTTAGATGCCTATTTTACTTGGATAGTCAATTAGCCCTGGAAATTACTTGTTTATTTTATACACCTGAATTGCCAATACACCGAAATTGGTGTCTAACACCAAAATTGCATATCAACTTATTTTTATTTTTTATTTATTGTTACTTATACTATTTCTTTGTTTTTTTTTTAGAATTTGGCACTTAATAGGTACATATAACCCTTAATTTTCACCCTTTTATCACCAACTTCATTTTTATATGGCAAAACCGTTTTAGTTCTTAGTAGTATCAGTATAAAAGCAAAACATTTGATTGTTTAGAAGCAAGGATTATATTTTACTCTAATAGCGCCAATATTATCGACGAAATTATTCAAGATTGCTGGGAAAAGATTTAGGCAGTTATTCTCAAAGTGGGAGAGGTGGTACTCGGTATGCCTAAGGGTGGACGGAAGATAGGCCATGGACACTTGGTAGTGACAAGACAAGTTGGTAGTGTGATGTCTATTTCTGAACTTACAAGAGTCCTTCAACTAAGTTTCTCACGCGGTGAGCTGATGGGCATTGCGGTTCAAAAGGGTTCCAGAGGTTTACACCATCCGGGACCTGTACCACGATTCTGATTCCGTTGTTCGCTGTTGGCAATATCAGAATCTTCCTTATCACTGTCGGGGTACATCTAGAATCGGTCCTTAGGCCATTCCCAATCAGCGTGGTATTTTGGTCGGATAGCATCAGACAATCACTCCATAACTGCCCATGTATGCTCTTAATATCGGTGGTGGACGCCGATAGATTGGTGCAACATGTGAGGAGCTTGAGGACGGTAGAGGTCAGAAGCCTTCTGTGGAGAAGATTGAGTACCTTTTACACGATAGCAAAGTGCTAACTGCTGGAGCAACATAAGCAGGAGTTGAGTGTCTCCACATCTTCGACGTCATCGCTTTGTTGCGTGGAGTCACGTGCAAAAGATTGCACGAGACACTCTTGCATCCACGGTAGCTTTCATGTAAGTGAGAAAGCAGAGGAAGAAAAGCCAAATGATGTTGACAGTGGAGAGGAGGGAAGAAGGGTGGGCTGGTTTTAACGGTGTAGGCTTGGTAGTAAAGAGTGAGGCTGCCTTTCACACCAGTAGAAGCAGGTGACGGAAAGAGCGCACGATGCTCCACCACACCGGCCTATCCCTACTGCGGTATCAGCTGACTTCACCCAACTACTCGCCTGTCTGCTGTATGGGTAGTTCATATGCTAATGGTTAATCTGAGAGAAAATTAGGAAAGCTTCCGAACAACCCTCAACAGCCTCTTTCCCACCTAGGGAGAGAGGCGGTGCTTTCTCCATTGCCCAGGGTATACCACGTAGAGGCTACCTGACCTAGTAGCTCGTCGGACTACGTAGGAGCTTAATCAAATAACTATGAAAACAAATTTTGGTGTAAATATACAATTTTGATGATTAGTAAAACCCCACCAAATTCACCAAAATTGCTCCACCAAAATTAGTTTCACGTCTAAAAAAATTATTTATAAAAATACTATTTAGAATATAGTGGTTACATTACCAAAATTTAATACACATACTGAACCTGTACACTATACCTACTTAAATATTAAAACATACAATGAGAATAAAACGGTTTTAATAATCAACACAAAAATTACAATATTTTTGTCAGAGGATTATGAAACGACCTACTTACGTGTTTGGCAGAAAAACGAAACGGGACTGGGGACAACTGGCACTGGTGCTCATTAACACCCAACTGAACGTTTCCAATGATGATAGTGTCGTCCTTATAGGTACTTTCAATACGACTCCTTCGATGTTTTTATAAATCCCACTAAAATTTTACATTTGCCGCGGACGCATCTTATAAATTATTTTTAAGATAAAGTATAGTACTAAATACTACGAATGACATTATCGAAGATAGCTAAAATAATGCCGAATCGAATTATTATTAAGTATACTCAGTAAACTAATGAAATTTTGATTAAACTGTGATCATTCCCAAGAAAACAGGTTGTGGACGCGCCACCAAGCTTAGAATTTAGGTGAAAATACATTTTTTACACACTCACAAAAATAGTTTCAATAATATAATTTACACGTGCATATAGAGCAAAACGATATCTTTCTTACAAAAAATAATCATTACTATATGTTAACTTTAAGGTATGATTTTCAGTCACGCCGCGAAAATTTTACGTTTGAGAAATTCACCCAGATAAAAGTTACTTATGTTAATTAGGTTCAGCAAACGATCTTATAACTATGCCTAATATCACAGATCATAATATATACTTTTATACAGATTATACAGATGCATTAGACTGTAAAGCCGACCCCAACTGAGTTGGGAAAAGGTTCAGCGAATGATGATGACAGATGTATAATCAATCAGGAACAAAAAACGGTTACACTCGTAACTTCCGAAAGCAGGCAGGCTACTTTTATTTCCAAATGCTGCTACTAGATGGCGACAATGCGTTGGCAAACTATTCTTATTTTTACTTTTAAAAACTAACTTGTGCCGCCAGCCTTTTGGGCACGGTACTAGTAGAGGTCGATGGGGAGGAATTCTACGATGCCTCAAGTTATAGTATCTAACACTTATGTCTACGTCCTAAATTATCACTTTTGTCACGAAATCTTTATTTATTATATTACCAATGAGTTATATATGCTTAAAAACTTATTTATCATATTTTACAGTTCTGAAATAATTTACGTAATTCTAAATAGGGAAGCGTTTTAACTTTTTTATTTATTAAAATCAGACTACCAGTGCTAGTTTTTGAGTTATACTAATGATATTTCTTTACCACTACGCCTAAATCCCTCTATCTGTGCCTCTACATTCGAATTTTAAATCGTCCCAATGACATCCAACATAACTACTCTATACCACTCCTCTCTCTCTGGAACTTAAGAGCTACGCTCTTGTCGGTGGAGTAATCGCCACTCTTCTCTCTGCTCCGCCAATCCTTTCACCTCCTGATACGATGTGACTTGTATCTTTTCCTTTATCTATGCCATAAATGTTCCTCTTGGCCTACCTCTTCCTCTCTTTCCTTCTACCTTCCCCTCTATGATGTTTCTTATGAACAAGTCATGTCTTATCAGGTGGCCAATCATCTTTCCTCTTCGGTTCTCGATTATTCTCAATAAAGACCTTCCCTCTTGCACCCTATTTAGTACTCTTTCGTTCGTCATCTTTTCTGTCCAGCTTATCCCCTCCATTCTTCTCCAGCACCACATTTCGAACGCTTCCAGCCTGTCTCTGTCCCCCTTTGTCATTATCCATGTCTCACATCCATAGAGTGCAATGCTCCAAACATAAGTTTTTATGAATCTTTTCCTTATTAATAATGAAATATTTTTTGTCTTGAGTAAATGCTTCTTGTTGTTGAATGCTTGCTTAGCTATTGCAATTCTGGCCACTATATCCTGTGCACACCGCGAGTCACTGTTCAAAATGGGTACACCTCATATAGTAGAACTTTTTAAGTAATAATTTTATAATGCATAACAACTAATAGCATAAACCTCTTTTCGCAGAATATCGTTTGGCATAAACTCATTTTGCATACATTGAAACCCATAATTTTGTAAGTCAGAATCATCTGTACGCATAATTTTTGTATCCATAATAATCACAATGTATAACCATCACATCGCAGAAAGTTCAAAACCAGATTCATCTTTTGGTATATATTTCTTATCTATAACTATTTAAAAGTAGAACCATCATTTCGCATAATGTTTACAGCAAGAATCATCTTTTATGATTATTGCAACACTTTTCTAATCAGGCGTTATCATTTTTACTATTGCTTACCTTACGGGGTACTCTGTGTCGGGGTGTTAACAACTATCTATTCTGGCGCTTCGCCGGCCGCTACCGCGGCACGCTCGCTTCGCTCGCTCGGCTCGCGCTGTTGGGGTCACAGTTCTAACCTAACCTAACCTATCCATTTTTAAAGAAGAAAGTAACCCAATCTATATTATTCTAATTGAAATTCTATGCTCTTTATAGTATGCCTAGTCAAATTATGCCAAATAATCTGTACTCTAAATGAACGTTATGCTAAATGAAGTTATACAAAATTTTAACTATGCCAAAGGTAATTATGCCAAATAAAATTCTACTAACTTAAATGTATGCCATTCTAAATTCGGTCATAAGCACATTATGCCTAAAAATATTTATGTCAAATATTTTTAATGCCTAATAAATGATCGATTAAAGAAGTTTCTGCGAAGTGAGTTATCCCAAATAGGTTTCGGAGTATCAAGTTTCTACCAAATAGACGGCACCCGTTCAAAATACTACCGAGATACCTAAAACTATCCACTTGCTCTAAGTTGTTGTTATTTAGTACAATAGGTCTCTGTATCGATGGATGTTTTGAAGTTATCATGGTTTTAGTTTTCTTACTGTTAATTTTTAGTCGGTATTTTAGAAAAACATTGCCCACTCCTAGGACACTTTAATTCGGGTTAAACCCTAGTGGCTAATTTTTTCCACTAGGGTGACTCCCAGGGATTTTTTTTAAGAATATTTGAACCATAATTACTAATACCATTTTAAGATAGCTGTAGGGGCCAGCTAAGTTAAATTGCTTGTGTTAGGAGTGGGTTCACGTCGTCGGTAGTGTGGTCAATGGCCAGAATTCAAACACACAAGGCCGACTCCTTTATTATTAAGCTACCGACGCTTCTCTCACGCTTCTCTCTCGCTTCATTGCTAAATACTACTCTACTACTAGTCTTTCGATCGTGTTTCGTGCGGTTTCAAAGTTTGGGATGTTTCATAGTAGACCCCCCTGGAATCGATCGATCTAAACAGAGCTGGATAACGCCCGTCCAACATTGATGCGGCTAAACTTCAATATTTTTAATGAAGCGACTGCCATCTGACCTACACAGCTAATTTGTCGATATAAGTAAGTATATTGAATGAATTTTTTATAGCATTTATTTTGCTAACTTTTAACTGCCCTCCCCCTGTAAGGGAAAGGTCGTGAGTTCGAGTCTCACTTGAGCATTTAATTTTTTCCAATGTTTTTCGAAGTATATTGAAGTTCTTTTCACCCGTAAAAGCTGCCATAGATGTTCGTATGACATCCCCAATTGCAATAGCTGACACTATCCAGACGATAGTTCTTTCTCTATTCTATTATTTTGTGAGCCAATCTGCGGTAGCCTAGTGGTATGGATAATGGACTGCTGAGACGAGGTATCGGGTTCGATCCCAGGTTTACCATGACAAACACCAATGACTTTTCGATGCTTTTCGAATTTATGTGTGTATTTATCGCAGGTTTATAAGTGCCCGGTTAATGGCAATAGGCTCGCCACCTATTACATTGGGACCTAAACATAAACTGGCGAAATGTGGGTGCTAGCACCTCTGCCTACCACTTCGGGGAATACAGGCGTGAGTTTATGTTATGTTATGCCATTTGAAATTCCAATATTTACGTCACTACTTATAAACTTACCTATCATTATTCCAATCTGGTAGTCAAACAATAGTTTTACAGTTGTTACATTGCCTCACAGCATCAATTCAATACTATCTAACTAGTATGCGCTCAATGACTCAATACTCCGCATACGAGAACCCGTTTTATACATTGATTTGATAAAAACTTTCTTTGTTCGTCAAACGTCGGGCGCGTGAGACATTCGCACGGAATTCTGCGCATGAGTTCCAGTTGGGACTGGCGGGACCATGGCCCCTGACCTCACATATCGCACCCTCAGTGGAAAAAAGGCATAAGACGAAAATGCTGATTTTTCAGTATGGTGAAAAAACTGAATTTATGGGCATATCTACTTTATTTCCAAACGTAGAAGAATTATTCTTATATCAAAAAAAGGAGAAAAAAATGTTGCACTTCGTGTTGTATTTAAGTTAGTGCTAATGTTTATAGTTTATTAGGAATTGTAAAAATAAATTATTATGCTATTTTTCAGAATACAATAAAATAAAAGATTTTGAGTATGCCAGACTTTGCCAGAAAAGTAAAATATATTTCAAAAAGTATGTTATATTAAAGCAGTAATGAACTTGTGAATATGAACATTTATGGTAGTATAAGTAAGATTACTGCATTATTTCCTTTATAAAAATTATGTTTGAAATGCACAAGCAATACTTACCCCTTTTTTCAATTTAAGGGCTTGTTAAGATAACTTAAGTAAACAATAATAATTACTTATTCCATTATATGTTATAGAAAAGTTAGCTGCATATTAAGACATATTACTTAGAGTTATTATTTATGACTACAGGGAAAAAAGGCAATGCCTTTTTTTTATTCACTATTTTTTATTTCAGGCAAAATACTAATTATATTTTGGTAACAATTAAAGTTCGTACTAGCAACAATAAAATTGCACAATAATATTCAGAATTGTAGAGTTTCGGTGAGGATTACTACCACTATTGATTTTTTAATAAACTCTTAAATAATCAGTAGATAATTTGTTAGGACTGAACTTAAATAAGTTTTTATTGGCTCCGTACAACAAAATGTTTATGTTCTCTCAATAAAAATCAAAGGTAACAAGCAAAAATTATTAACAAATCAAGGTAACGAGTTATAATACATATTTTGTTATTACACATGTTATTATTACGGCTAGGCACCCCGAGTGGTGGCATTATCCTTCACCTACTAGTTTAGTTTAGTTTAGAGTTTATTAATATCAATAGTATAAAGTAACATAAGCCTATGTTATGGCTATTTTTTTATGCAAATAGATAGTGAACCCTTTACAAGTTAAAATAGAAAAGGATGTTACACGTTAGTAACAGACATTAGGTAATGTTATGATAATAGATTCGAATCATTCATAAGCCTAGTGGTACGAGTCATCGTCTTGTACTCATATTACAGGGGTTCCCCTACTTGGAGACCAAACGATTGCTATGATATACTAAACTTGTACCACTAGCTCGGCGGTAAGCGAAAACATCGCGAGGAAACTGCACATTCATTCATATTTAATATGTAACCAGGATCCTATTGGTCTGGTCTGGGTGTTTCTATGTATAATATGTACGTATTTACAAAAAGAAAGTATATAAGTATGTTTATCCGCATTCTAGATTCCATAACACAAGCTATAAAAGCTTACCATGGGTCTAGATAGCGTTGTGTAGAATGTTGTGGAATTGTGGAATATTGTTAAGGTTCACCTTTCCGGTTACGAAGGTCAGACGATAGTCGCTTCAATGTAATTACCAGACTATATAAATCCAGACAAATCATTGTTTAAGCGGACCCCGGACTCCCCAAGAGCAGCCGGGAAAACACTAGGAGGATTAGACAGGAAAAACAAACATCAAGCATTACAGGATATCAAGAGAGTCCGGCATAGAGCCCTCTCTGCTAGACCTTCTATTGACGAGTCGCCTGGACCAGTACAGTGTCTCGGTGAGTGCTGCTTTAGGTAACTCCGACCACTGTCTGGTCCGCTCCACCGTGCCCATTGTAGCGCCCCCACGACCCGTGCAGGGGAAGAGGCGTCTTTGGCACTACTCGTCAGCGGACTGGGATGGACTACGCGACTATTATGCGTCCATCCCGTGGGTTGAACGCTGCTTTGAGGGTAAGAACCCATCTGAGAGCGCTACTGCTGTCGCCGGTGAGATCGGTTTGGGTATGGAATACTATATCCCATAAACCGATGTCACCGGAGTCCGCAGAGCGCGTCTGTGGTTCGGGTGCGAGTGTGCGGAGGCTGTTGAGCATAAACAGTCTGCGTACCGCGCTTGGGTGCGGGCGCGCGTCACTCGCGATCCCAACAAGGCCAAGGCGGCGTACAACAGAGCGACAAAGGTCTGCAAGAGGGTTTACGTCAGGGCGGATGCCCAGCGCATAGCACGGCTGGGCCAAGAGCTAGTGGCGCATCTCACGTGCCGTGGCTACTGGCGACTGGCCAAAGCCGTGCAAGCCAACTTCTGCCAGCCCTCGCTGCTCCCGCTGAGCAACCCCGATGGATCTCTGGCCCATGAGCCGCAAGAGAAAGCAAATTTGCTGGTCAATCTCTTCGCGGCCAACTCCCGAGTCGATGATTGTGGTATGCAACCACGGACAATGCCCACTGGTGACCACGCAATGTCTGATATCCATATCAGGTAACGCGATGTCCGTGCAGTACTACAATCACTCGATGTCCGGAAAACCAGTGGTCCTGATGGTATTCCAGCGGTCGTACTTAAAAAATGTGCAGCGGAGCTATCTCCTATGCTAACGCGGCTGTACCGACTGTCCCACAGTTCAGGTACAGTGCCGTCGGCTTGGAAGGAGGCGAATGTCCAGCCGATCCCCAAGAAGGGGGATCGCTCGGACCAGCCAACTCGGAACAACCCATAGCCGTCACCTCAGTGCTGTGCAAGGTTTTCGAGAACATTATTCATTTCATGCGCCACCTAGAGGATCACTCCTTGCTTAGTGACCGGCAATACGGCTTTAGACCGAAACGGTCAACGGGTGATCTTCTGGCGTACGTGACCCACCTTTGGGGTGAGGCTATGGAAAAGCACGGCGAGTCACTGGCAATTAGTCTTGACATTGCCAAAGCTTTCGATAGGGTATAGCATAAATCGCTTCTTTCTAAGCTACCAGCCTTTGGCCTGCCTCCCAGACCTCCCTTGCCTGCCTGCCTTCCTGCAGGGGCGCCGTATTCGCGTCCTTTGTGATGGACGAGCTTCGGAGTTCATGCAGGTAGATGCTGGATATGCTAACGGTAGCATTCATTGCTCTACAGACGACAGCATCTTACACGGGAGTTATTATGCATATCCTGCGGCCAAGCAGTCTGATATCGCGGAAAAAAGGCAGCTTTCTTGTCACTGAGCTGGACCGGATCCTGGACCACATTTCTCAATGGGGCGCTAGGAACCTGGTCGAGTTCAATGCCTAGAAGATGTGCATTGATGAAGCATGTGCGTTTAAAGCAAAGGTATCTCCTTTCGTTCCCCTTCCCACTCTTCAGAGCACACCATTGCCACTGCAGGATCACCTCAGTATCCTCGGTATGGATGTTCGCTGCAAACTGAGTAACAACTATATCGAAAGTATCATCAAATCAGCCTCGCGTTAACTCGGAGTCCTGAACAGAGTGAGACGTTTTTTCACGCCGGAGCAGCGGTGTCTTTTATACAAGACCCAAATTCGTTCCTGCGTGGAATACTGCTCACATCTCTGGGGCAGCTCCGCAAAGTACTTACTAGATGCTCTCGACAGGTTGCAGCGACGTGACGTGCATTTTTGGGAATCCTGAAGTCATGAACACCCTCGAGCCTTTGCAGATGCGTAGAGATGTTGCGTCTTTGGCAGTATTCTACCGTCTCTACTATGGTGTATGTTCTGACAAGCTCTTCCAATTACACCCACCCTCTCCATTGCTACACAGGACGAGACGTGCAGGGCTAAGATGCCATCCATATACGGTGCAGAGACTCATTCCTATGCCGCACCATTAAGACCTAGAACTCCCTGCCAGCTCACGTGTTTCCTTCTTCCTACAGTCCCTGGTCCTTTAAGCGGGGCGTGAAATGGCATCTAATGAGGCCGTCAAGCTGAGTGGGACCACTGTTAACATGGTACATGTTTCCGATGGTGACCCTCTTTCCGACACTTTGCCTTTGCTGAACATCAGGCGAGGTGAAGTCAAATTGACGTGTCCTATAAAAAAAACATTGTGTCATAATCTCTTTTTAGCTTATACTCACCTAATAACTTCAAAATTCTTCTCGCCCTACTGTGCTGCGTCCGGTTATACATTTCAGATCACTTTACTTTAAAATAAGAAGAAAAACCACTCAATTGTTGTTGTTTTGCTTTCGCAAATGCGTTAACGCAGGTATTACCTTGACCTAGAAATGGGCACTGACTGTCAAGCGCGTGGATACGCACCCGCCCCGTCTCCCGCATCGATGTATTCACACTTATGTTAGCACTGTCTACTCCCACGCCGCAGTATCTATTCTTACTTCTCGGTGAAAGGAAAATATTCTAGTGAAAGAAAGAAGTAATCGTTCTTATTTTACAGCCGCGCCGCAGTATGTAGTCTTATGTTTCGGCGTATAGAAAAGTTCTGAGTGGAAGAAAGCAGTATTTATTCTTATTCTAATTTATTTTATGTTCATAAAAAGTAAACAGTCATACAGCTGTTATTATTTTCTAAGTTTATCTTTTAGGCTAAGTAAGCGCATTTAAGATAATTTTCTTAGCTAGTTAATATAACAAATAAAAAAATAATCGTGTAGGTATACAAGACTAACGATGTAAAAAAAAACAAACGCATTTAAATCATAATAATTGTTACTTTTAATTTTCTACATAAAATATTAGGGATAAACGTAATAATAAGTAATACGTCATATTTCTCAATTTATTCTTTGCGCTATATCACATAATCTACTAATCCGTAAGAAAAAATGTAATGGAACCAAAATTCTCAAAACGAATTTCTTGTTTTAATTCGTCAAATTTAACAAGAAAAATATGAAAAAAATTTAGCATATGTATCTTTAAACGTACCTTTCAAATATGATAAAATCGACGAATCAAAGTAAGATCACTTATGCCTATTTTCCACTGGGGGTGCGATATATGCAGCTCTTTATCTGTAATGAGTTTAAATAATGATTATGTAGAAGCTATGCTACTAATTTACTTGTATTTATTTCTATTTCAAACGAACAATAATAATAGACTTGAATTTTTTAAGATATTTACACTGAAATGTTTAATTCTTTACTTAGAGCTTGCTACGTGGGAATGTGGTTGTTATTATACCTATTATTTTACCCCTAGGTGATCACATGGGCCAAGTACAAATCCTTGAGGCAGTCCTTGTCTCTGTCAAATTAAATTGACTATTGAAAAATCTTTATACAGTAGTTGAAACTCGAAGCTTTAGTTGTGTTATTAAAAAACCTAAGGTTTTTTTTACAGATAATTAAACATAAATGTTTACCACTTTATTTAAATCTTGTTGCGTGGGAATTTGTATATTATTATACCTATTACTATACCTTTCTCTTGCAGGAAAGACAGGCGTGAATATACTTAGTACAATTATAAGGGCCAAGTGCAGATCTTTGAGGTAATCCTTGACCTATCACATATAAAATAACGTTTAAATAGGTACGATACTTAATTGTTCAAACGATGTTTCAAGTGAACTGGTCGTAGTCACATTACAAGCGGCCTCTCACCACACACCATGGTCGAAACGTTGGACAAACAAAGGGTATGATACCTTGTATTATATTACCACTATTATCTAAGTATTAAGTGTAAAACACGATATGTGAAAAATATTAAACTTAGTAAATGGAATTTCAACAGATATTTGTACCGACACTTAGAGAAGATGAACAACCAAAAACATGGGCAGCTCTTTCCTTATACCAAAGCGCCTGAGCCGGTGGGGTAGGTTATGTCGGACTCGAACCGACTAAAACGCACGCCGTCTGTGAGTCGAAGTCACGGAGGATAGAATGCCGAAGTGCAAAGCTAAAGGTGAGGTTGTTGGACATATCCCTCGCACCTCAGCCTGGCAGAGGGCAGGTTTTGCCTGATGTCCAAGCATTTAAAGGCCCATGTCCTGTGTAAGACACTGAATATTACCATGATCAAAAGCCTGGTGCCCAATAACTATTCTCGTTAGCATCTTCAGCTAAGCTAAATTGCTGTGTTAGAAGTGGATTCACGTCAATCGTCTATTGGCTATATATTAGGTACATGTATATAATCACGCTTTTATCCCCGGAGGGTTAGTAAATGTAATAAAGGTTGAGGCTTTAAATGAAATATTTACTTGTATTGAACATGACATAATAAATAATTGCCATTGACATTATAATAAAATTTTATTTTTTAAACATTTATCTAAACTCAATCGATATTAAGAATTTATTAACAACAATTTGGATTGCAACATAACTTCAACATTAAACAACAAAATATACATGGCGAATAAATTAAACAACCGGTCATGAGAAGAAAACAACGCATTAAGTCTCCACAGGATAGGCGAAATGACGATAGTTTTGGAAGGCGAAATATTAGTGGTTTTGGAGCGCAAGATGGTGGATTAGAAGAAGGCCGTCCGGTACAATCATTATTCCAATAATTATTCGTAAAACATGGTCCTGGAGGTGGCTGTGAACAGATTGATGGTTCAAACATTGGCTGCCTACCGATTGGATTAAAGAAAGGCTGCGGGCAGATTGGCTCCGGACAGATTGGCTGCTTACATTTTGGCTGATGCTCACAAATAGGCCTCTGCTTACAGATTGGCTGGCCACAGGTTGGTTGCTGCCCACAGGTTGGACTGATATTTGCGCAGGAGCATAATAATTTTTCAATAACAGAGCTGCCGCCCACACACTTTTGTAGGACCTTCCGTTGAACACTAGATATACATTTTGGTTTAAATAATTTCCAAATTTTCTGTATTTTATGTTTCTTAGAACTGCATGGTTTCTTTTTCTGACACCCTTGACTTGCTTCCTCAAGTTTAGTGAGTCGTTCTTGGAAAGATTGTAAAGCTTTGGTTTTGTTTTTGAGTTTACACATTAAACATTTACGTCGCCTTTCAAATTCTTCTTCTTTGTTGTACAATTCATTTTCTCTTTCCCTTAATCTTTTTTCCCAGTCACTAGTCCCGCAGCGATACATACTTACTACTACATACTTACCTTAAATCATTTTCAAGGTGTATGGTGTGGTAGGTAAATCGAATAATTATTTTCTTCTAACCATTATGGTGGGATTTGTCAAGTTTAACTTTACTTATCATTTTTTCTAATTAGCCATGATGTACCTACTTTATTTGTAAGTAAACACAATGCTTCACATATTCAAGTGGTCTTTTTAATATTTATTTATTGATATCATATAGAAAACACAAACAAGTACATAATAAATGACAGTGGTTTTGTTTGTCAGATTTGATTAAATATACTCTATGCAGATTTGTTGGTGGGAGCATCGAGAAGGAAATGATTCATATTCTGTCCTCCGTGGTAGGAAGAGAGACAAGGCAGAGAGTCCCAGTAAAAATAATTCCTTATGCATTTGATTCTTTGAGAATGTATGGTCCGATTCGATCGTCCTTTTCTGCGTACCTTGCTTATTATTTTTTATTACATTATTTTCACATACTCACTTAGGGAGGAAGAAGGAACGTATATGAGGAAGTAGGTATAACAAATAAACTCTATGGTTAACGTATTACCACAGACATCCTGCAGAGATACGTCTATCATCCATCAATTCATCAATTTCGGTTTCGGCTGACATTAACTTTGATCCTTTGCATATTAATAAGAATCTTTCCTCACATTCTTTCACTCAATAAGTGAAAGAATGTGAGAAAATGTGTTTCAGTGCCAGTGTAAGTAACAATAACAAGATAAACGTATGATGGGTACCTAACCAAGATAACCTAAAGTTAAAGTGTGCATATCTCGTACAATGTGTTCAAAATAGCACTAAACACCAATTTCAAACATGAAATAAATCCTCACAGTTAATGAAAAGAAGCCAGAAGTATACAACATGGATCCTAACCACAGTTATACAGTAGAACAGCAAGAAATAATAACTATAGAAGAAGTTGAACCAGAAGTGAAACAAGATGAACTAGTAGTTGAAACAATGCCAAAGGAGGAATCACTTTCTAGTAAAACGAGAGTAAGAACGGTATTTGAAAGATTACAAAACCGCATTACTAAAAAATTACAACCGATATCTTTGATAATGAAATCACACAAAAAAGAAGAACGCCCCAGCAGAAAACGTCAAGGCAAAAACTTGAACAAGTTAAAAGTACACTTGTTAAAGTTAGGTGATCAACAGAAGATGAAAGAAGTATATTACTGCTTCCTTGATAGAATGTCAAGCTCCAGAATGAACACCAAACCTAGACGCTGTGCGACGAGATGCAGGAATCTTGGTGGAAAAAGATATTCTGATCAGAATGATGAATGGGCTGATGACTATGATCCTCATGACACCCAAGCATATGATAATTATGATGATTATGATGGTAATGATGATAAAGATGATAATAATACTTATAAGAATCGAAGTCCACCAACCGAACCTCACCCGAACCCGAAACCCTCTACAAACCGAAGCTCTCCACTTATGGAAGATATATGTCGTGGTTTACTACTTTCTATTACTTGTATACTCTGCTTACCCTGTTTTATATGTTGTATCATTTATACAAGTTTAGCCCATATCATACTCGAGAACAAAGAATTAATAAAAGAATATTGTAATAAGATTGTAAATTAATTACATTTATCAGTAACCACTATTATCTTCTCATTTTTAACACGCTTTTATTAGTGTCACTTGTAACTATGTATGTATGTAAGAGAATATTGGAATCCTAATTTGACCCACTTCCCGGTCTTCGATTAGCATGAAATTTTGCACACGCTCTGAGTTCAGATGACAATACATGACTAGCTAAGAAACGACATTACAAATCCAATATGGCGGCCTCCCCAAGATGGCAGACTGGCTGTTTGAAATGAAAGGATTTGTTGTCAGGAATACGAAAAAAATAATCACGTGACTTAAATCCAATATGGCGGATGTCCAAATAGGCTATTTGAAAAAATTAAAAATAAGCCATTCAACAAGAATTGAATTGAATTGAACATTAAAAATATACCTACTACAAATTATGGTCATCCTATCAGAAAATAAGGTAAAAAGACCTACGAGACTACAATTTACTCTCAAATATGTGTATTTTATGACAATTTCAATTATAAAAATGTTATATTTTGTTGATTTATTGTCTATGACAAAAACGCTCGTGATTGGTCAGAGCTCTGGACGACATTAACTACAAAATATTTACGACATATCTCCATTTGTATGAGCCATTGTTTGTTTCGGTGTTGATTATCGCGAGTTCTATGGACATTTGTGATTATGATCAAAATGGATACAAATGTTGTGCGAGCAGATATACGTAAGTATAACAGCAACTTAACCACAATAAACGCCTTCATAATCGCACTTTTCTCAAAAACAACGCTGATTTTGAAGCTGCTGATCATAAGAATGTGAAAACAGCAAAGTACAGCTCGTGCGAGTTAACATGGCACCTGGCCTTGCGGAAAACCCTCCTCCCACTTCTCCGCGCGATGCCCCGCTCTCGTCCTGCAGTAGCGTCCGCATCACAGTGACTGTAGTACATTTTAATATCGTAGTTTTTAATATCAGATTTTGTAGAGTTTTGTTATTGTTACATTTGGAACATTTATATTGATTTATTTTATTGAGTTTTCGTCATAATACTTTATAACATACAGATTTACAATGTTCTGCATTTATAATATTAGTATGGATTTCTTGGATTTTTTGAATTGAATTGATTGGATTATGAAGCATTACTTTTTTTTAAATTCTCTATCTCTGCCAAATTTCATCCAGATTCGTTCTACCGCTATGTGGTTTGATTAAATACCTAACAAACATGCATCCACACTTTCAATAAATCTCATTATCAATATAGAATCTTATTACAACGGCGGTAATCATCACCGTAGTAAAAACTAAACTAATCCATCAATATAATATTATAAAAATAATGAATAGGACTTTTTCCCTCTTAGTATGCACGTGTACTGTCATAATTTAGGCAGTAAACTACCACTAAAGGAACTGACGCTAGTAAAATTATTATGTCCTCTTATAATTTGGCATGTTTAGTCACTGCTGTGATCTCCGATATCCTTTCCGATAAAAATAGCTTTATCCTGGTTTAATAATAAGGGGTGCGATGCGATACAAGGATGTGAAAATTGTACAGATAAACAATCACAATATTTTATTGGGACAACATTTCATCAATATATTTATATTAATAATTTCATTTTTAGAAATAAAAAATGTCTAGCAGTTTCACCAACAGTGATTTTATTAAATAAACCTGTAATACGTTATACTTTCTGCTTTACAACAATGTAAGTATAACACAAGCTTATTATAAGAAAAACATGCCATGAAGATTGTTTATTTTTTAATCTTACGATCAGAAAGCTATTAATTATTTTAATCAATATTAAAGAATTTAAGAAATTTATCTAATAAAATATGGCGCTCTCGAAAATTCAAAATTTCCTTTGCAGTCAGTACTTTAAACGTCACTTGATTGAGCCAGGTGCCATGTTAACTCGCACGAGTAGTAAGTATCATTTAGTACCAGTAGTACCTATATATATGTATTCATTTAGAAACGATAAGTAAGAACAGTCCCCTTGTAAGGGAAAGGTCGTGAGTTCGAGTCTCACTTGAGCATTTAATTTTTTCCAATGTTTTTCGAACTTAAAAGTTAGCATATTAAATGCTATAAAAAAATCATTCAAATCTGTGATTACTTAAATTTTATAAAATCTAACTTTAGGTTATATTGACATAAACTTAAAAATAGTCATGTTTTTCTATTTTGTCAGTAGGTACTACTTAAGGGGACAGACACAAATAACTTTTCTGGGGTTGCACTGTGACACTACCCAAGATTTATATGCCATTTTCGCACTAAAAGTTCACGAAAATTTGATAGCTGCTGTTGATTATTTTGTAGTACGTAGACGTAGACGTAGACGTCACACGCACCGCCATTTTTAACTGTAGCGTTTTTCGCGCACTTTTGAAAATTTATACTTTATCATTGAGTTTTTAACATAATGCATTGTTTTTTACAGAAATATTAATTTATTTAGTTTATACTGTAATAAAGAATCATTCAAAATGGTTTTCGAAAATTAGTCAAATAGCCTATTGGCGGACAGGCTATAATTTTTAGTGCGTGCTATTTTGCAACTATTTTTAATCTATATTATCAGTCCTACTAATAATTCCTTACAACGCTGTTTAACAGTGTTGTATTAATAGTATAACAGTGTTTAAGCAGTAATTAACATTACTCAGCCGCTACACAACTGCTTGACTAATAACACTGGTCAACAAAATTGTAACTCTTTTTTATATTACCTATTCACTTTAGTTGATGAAAGAAAACCTGGTTTCATCCGGATTAAGGTAAATGTGGTATAATTCGTGAGGTTAAGGGAGAACTTCAAGATTAAAAAAAAACTATAGGTATATGATATATCTCTATGAAAACTTTTATGTGATGTGTATTGGTATTTAGGCAGTAATTTAATGCATTAGTTATATATTTTTAGTTCAACTTCTTTTATATTATTTTTTTCTGAACCTCTAGTTTGATGCCTAATTCGGTATAAAATTTGGCTCTGTTTTTAAGCTCGGGAGTTCGTGGTCTCTATTTCGGGATGAAGTTCTTTGTAATGAGTTGTGATAATTGATAAATACAAAACATATATATTAAAAAAAACAAGATACCTGTGGGTATTTTTTGAGTTTAGTCTAAGAAATAACTGACTGACGTCAGTCAGTATCTATCAACGCACAGTCCAAACCACTGGACGGATCGGGCTGCAGGTAGATGTTATGACGTAGGCATCTGCTAAGAAAGGATTTTTGGAAATTCTGCTACGAAAGGGGTAAAATAAGGGATGAAAGTTTGTATGAAAGTCCGTCATTTTCAGAGCTAGATGGACTAAATTTCATAAACCTGTGTCTTTAATAAATAACTGAACACGTGTATCAGCGTTTTTCAAAATTTAACTACTAAGAGGGTAAACATTTGTATGGAAAGTTCGTCATTTTCAAAGAATTGAATTGAAATTTCATGAAACTTCGTACACCTACGTTTGAGAAATGTTTTGTCGCGATATCCGACATTCACGGGGGCGAATCCGCGGGCAAAAGCTATTTTATTATAAGAGTTCAGAGGTAAGGCGGTAGTTCCTTCTTCCTGAAGGAACTACCGCCTTACCTCCGTCATACCAGTCAAAATTAATAAATTTTTTGTAGCGGTCGGGTGTTTGACTACTAGCCCTAGGAGTTCGAGTCTGGGTGTCGCTATGTAAAACATATGTTATTTAAAGAAAATGTATCTAAGTATGTTTCTATGCATTTTAGGTTCCGTAACACAAGCTAGTATACATATATTGTAATCGTCTTAGTAGCGTCTGTAATACCTATATATAATCCAATTATATATATCCATACTAGTATTATAAATGCGAAAGTAACTCTGTCTGTCTTTCTGTCTGTATGTTACGCTTTCACGCCGAAACCACTAAACGATTTTGATGAAATTTGGTATAGAGATAGATATATAGCCTATTAGTATGTCCTTTCTTAAGATCTACTTAAGAAAAGACATACTAATAGGCTATGTTTAGTCACGATTACGTACGTTCATGCAGGCGGAGCCGCGAGCAAAAGCTAGTATTATATATTTTGTACCTATATCTGCCTGTCTGTATGTCTGTATGTTACACTTTCACGCCTAAACAACTGAACCGATTTTGATGAAATTTGGTATAGGGGTCCTAGATTAGACCATGACCGACATCCACGCGGGTGGAGTCGCGGGCAAAAGCTAGTTTACCATAAATATGCAAAATCGGGTTACCTTTGAACGTATATTGGAAGAATTCTATATGTATAGTGAACTAAACATATACCGAGCTTAATTCACACTATACATAATTAAATAAGTACATTATTCCGTTATTCTAGCCTAGTGGAATGGGTAATGGACTGCTGAGACGAGGTTTCGGGTTCGATCCCAGGTTTACCATGGCACACACTAATGACTTTTAGATGCTTTTCGTTTCGTAGTTATGTGTGTATTTATCGCAGGTTTATAAGTGCCCGGTTAATGGCAATAGGCTCGCCACCTATTACATTGGGACCTAAATATAAACTGGCGAAATGTGGGTGCTAGCACCTCTGCTGCCTACCCCTTCGGGGAATAAAGGCGTGAGTTTATGTTTATGTTATGTTATGTTTAAATGTTCGTACTCTTCTGTGTCAATCTGATTTTTTCTGTTGAAACATCTGCAGCTCTAGATGAGCTTCTTGCTCATTAATACCATGGTGCGATGTCGAATTCGCATCATTTGCAGATAGTGGACTGTTTTGGGCATCATTCTGTACCATGATATCTTCTGATCTCTCTTGTTGGAGATCAGCTCGTATTGATATATATATTACTAGCTTGGATGTCGGTTATCGCGACCAAACATAGCCTATGTCCTTTCTCATGGTCTAATCTACTATACCAAATTTCATCAAAATCGGTTCAGTGGTTTAGGCGTGAAAGCGTAACATACAGACAGATAGACAGACAGAGTTACATTCGCGTTTATAATATTAGTATGGATTAGCTGGTGTTGAAGGTTGAGGATCGTTCAGGACGTCATTCATACCTGGGCATCCAAGTAATGGTACCTCTTCAAACGTGACATCTCTAGATTTTATCAATTTGTAATTGATTTTATCCCAAATCCTTCATCCTTTATCTCCATCGTAGCCATTTAGAATTCATTTTTGAGCTTTATTGTCTAGCTTCTTGGGTTTTGATTTTGGAATATGGGTGTAGCATTTGCAACCGATGAATCTCAGGTGTTTGATGCCTGATTTCTTTCCATAGCATAACTCATAGGGGGATTTTCCTTGAACATCTGACGAGCCAGTACAGTCAGCTTCAGAGAAAAGGAACCCCCCTTGATAATGGTTTTATCCTCAAGGGGGGTTCCTTTTCTCTGAAGCTTACTGTACGAACTAGTTCGCTGGTCGTAGTAAAAAACCTGCACGCGAGAGGAGACAGAATATCTAGTCACTCTGTCTCATTTCTATAAGCGACATTGGCGTAAGTTTCTCTTTTTCTTGTGTGAATGCGATGGAAGCTATCAATTGGTCTATGTTTTCTCTGTCTACGGTAGGGAGCATGCAGAGAAGGAGATTCTCTTTCAATATACTATATGAAGGAAATGATTCATATTCTGTCCTCAGTGGTAGGGAGACAGGCAAGGCAGAGAGTTCCAGCAAAATAATTCGTTGGGCAATTGATTCTCTGAGAATGTATGGCCCGACGGATCGTCGAGACGGATTTAACTTCTTCTGCGTACCTACATTATTATTTTTTAGTACATTAATTTCTCATATTCAGAAAGGAGTAAGTAGGTATAACAAATAAACTCTTTGGTTAACGTCATCGCCACTATAGACATCCTGCAGTCCTGCAGAGATACGTCTATTGTCCATCAATTCATCAACTTTGTCTGACATTAACTTTGATCCTTTGCATATTATTAAGATTTTTTTCCTCACATTCTTTCACTCAATAAGTGAAAGAATGTGAGAAAATGTGTTGCAGTGCCAGTGTAAGTAACAATAACAAGATAAACGTATGATGGGTACCTAACCAAGATAACCTAAAGTGTGCATATCTCGTGCAATGTGTTCAAAATAGCATTTCCAGACACCAATTTCAAACATGCAACAGATCTGAAGAACTATTCAACATGGATCATAACCACAGTGATAAGGTAGAACAGCAAGAAATAATAACTACAGAAGAATTTGAACCAGGAGTGAAACAAGGCGAACTAGTAGTTGAAACGAGGCTAGAGGAAGAATCACTATCTAGTAAAAGAAGAGTAATCACAGTATTAGAAAGATTACAAAATCGCATTACTAAACAATTACACCAGATATCTATGATAATGAAGTCGCACAAAAAAGAAGAACGCCCCAGCAGAAAACGTCTAGGCAAAAACTTGAACAAGTTAAAAGTACAACTGTTAAAGTTGGGTGATCAACAGAAGATGAAAGAAGTATATTACTGCTTTCTTGATAGAGTGTCAAGCTCCAGAATGAACACCAAACCTAGACGCTGTGCGACGAGTTGTAGGAAACCACGAGGATATGGTGGAAGAAAATATTTAGATCAGAGTGAAAATTGGGCTGATGACTATGATCCTCATGATACTCGTGATTATTATGATTACGATGATTATGATGCTTATATAAGTCGATGTCCGCCAGAAGAACCTACTTTCGCTACACTTATGTTAGATATATGTCGTTGTTTACTACTTACTATTACTTGTATAGTCTGCTTACCCTGTATTATATGTTGTTGCTTTGTTACTTATTATGTCCATATCACAAACTCGGACAAAAAAGTGCAAAAGAACTTTTAAATTAATAAAATTCATCAGTGCGTATAACCACTTTATCTGATTATTTTGAATGTATACCGGGTGTAAGGGGAACGCTCCCGAAGTCCAAAGCCTCAGGTACATTATATGTCATAAAAAATGGTTTTACTACCACTTACGAAGAGAACAAACAGAACTACATCAAGAGCGTAATGAACATAGCTTCACGAAAACCTGGAGCCCTGCATAAAGACGTTTTCTTCACAACGGAACAATGCTCATCTTCTTTGCCAAGTCAATGGCTGATTGTTTTATGTTAAACTAGTTTTTGCCCGCGGCTCCGCCCGCGTGGATGTCGGTTACGGGTCACCAAATATAGCCTATGTCCTTTCTCAAGGTCTAATCTACCCTATACCAAATTTCATCAAAATCGGCTCAGTGGTTGAGGCGTGAAAGCGTAACATACAGACAGACAGATAGACAGACAGACAGAGTTACTTTCGCATTTATAATATTAGTATGGATATGGATTTTATCGATCACAGCAACATCATTGTTCGTTGCCGTATACATAGGTTGCAGCATTGGCTGGGATGGGACCCTTCAGTTGCAGGGTACTTGCAACTGGTCAATATAGCCTCATTCTGATATATATAACACCTTGTAGCGGCCAACTTGTGCCCGTAGGTGGTTTAGATACTTCCAAGTTGACCACTGCAGTTGATTTCCACGCGGCTGATTTCTTTTAGTCTGATGAAATGTACCGGAACTGGGTGTTTCTCTGCCGACATTTACTCTTTTTGTATGGGAGTAGCGGTATATTTTGTATTAGATAAACATAGGTTGTTTCCTCGTGGCATATTGTTCTTATCTCTGGGATGGCTCTACGCACTTAATATGAGGTGAGATTGTAGTGGCGCGCGTTGGTAGTCATTTCTGCAGTTGATTAGGGACGCTCTGTCTCACTGGCGAGTGAAAGAACTCATTAGTACTTTTAAAACTAATCTCTCCTTATGTCCTTACAACATGTGCTGGACAGCGGTGTTACTGAAATAGGGCCGCCTAGAACCAAGCGGTTTGGAACTTCATTTCTTTTTCGCACGGTAAAGAACTGTATTACTCACACACATGTTTCCTTCTTCTTATTATCCCAGGTTCATTCACGCCGCGTTTGGATGTGAAAAAGGAAGGACAG
The DNA here is from genome assembly GCA_914829495.1 of Eilema sororculum. Classification (NCBI taxonomy): domain Eukaryota; kingdom Metazoa; phylum Arthropoda; class Insecta; order Lepidoptera; family Erebidae; genus Eilema; species Eilema sororculum. Next base: position 7,488,192 of record OU618543.1, read on the forward strand.
CTATTTCTGGCGCAACGCTTTGATTTATGAAGTGGTAATGAAGGCAAAATTGGTCCCGGACAAGGTACGGTAGAGGACTACTATTCTCCCATCTCCCAGAATAGGCAACGGGCGTCACAGAACGTGCAACGATCTCCTTCCTCCATGTGCACGGATTTGATGATGATGGCATGGGCTACCCATCACTCGGGCCGAAGCATGCATCGGACCAAGACCGTAGTGCGACGTGTTCCTAACGCAAGGCAACCCGCTCTCCACATTAAGGCTTCCTATTTATGATAGTTAGCCAATGCCTGATGGGTATATAGGAGTACCATACACCAGAAATACCCACCAGAGTCCCAACCTCCTCTGTTTAATTTTAATCGGTTTGATTCCGACATAGCCACGTCTGCACTAGCCGCGGTGTGATGAATTAGACAATAATTAGTTATATAAAAAAATATACATGTAAGAAAACAATGAGGGGGGTTTTTTAAACTTTTAATTTTTATTTTATACTTTTTAAATTGATCAACTAGTCAAGCTCTTTCATTTGCATTGGTCTAGTTGTTTTAGTCACTGATATAACAAGATATTTAGCTATAAGTACTTCTTGTGATATGGACCAAAACAGCACGGAAATATAAGTTGTAATGCTTTGCAACATGCAGCAATTTTGGGCAAATATACTCGTAGCTAATACATTCAATTTTATACAAGTACTTAGTGAAAACCGTACCTACCAGTGATAGGTATACTACCGATGAAGAGGACCATAAAGGATGGCCCTGGGTCAGCCGGGGTGCGAGGGATATGTCGAAGACAACCTCACCTCCGGCCTAGCACCACGACCCTCAGTCGGCGTGCGGTTTTAGTCGGTTCGAGTCCGACATAACCTCCCCTTCCGGCTCCTGCGGGAGAGGTATCCGTGGGGATGTCCGCACGAAAAAATAAGATATACTACCGATAGATACCTTCTTTGTTTTCAGGATAAATCATTTTATCGTTGGACTCTATTATTCGGTACTTGACGTAGGTACGTTTGACGTACTATAAAATGATTTACATTTGTCGATTTTGATAGTCCATATAATTTTAGAATTTTATCTATTTTTAAGATTATATTTATATTTTTATATGATATGAATAACTTTATATCGTTTACATAATTAATTTATTAATTATAAAGTGCCTTTGAGCATGAATTTACACGGATTACGACTTCTTGATTTTAAAACATCCCTTTGCAAAACGGGAAGCAATGATGCACTTAAAAATCGAGATGTAGGTGAGCGCAGCAAAAAAACAAGTAATAACAAGATTAAAACCAAGAAATTGAGTAATAATAAGCTCAAAAGCAAGAAAGTGAGTAATAACAAGATCGACAACAAGAAAGCGTTGGATAACTTCGATTGTGGAGATGAAGTTGACGAAAATATCAAAGACAGAAGATACAAAGCTTCATCAAGAAGATGTATTATCCTATGTCGTCGATCTAGAAGTGAAATATTCAGGGCCCCATCACCAAGTAAGGACGACTTTAAATATTTAAGTGCCGCGTGCTATAAATATTTAAGTGTCGCGTGGTTCCCGGCAGAGTAGGATTTGGGCCACCCTGTCTCTTCCCATGCATTGTCGGGCCTTAATAAAATAAAGCCCAGAGTCAGCTTCAAATCCATGGCTCGAGTGATAGTTATTGAGGCTGAAATTAGCAGCCAAAATTGTAGCACTCAAAATTAATACAAGTAGCAGTAATATAAAAATGATGATGGAGAAACTTCTGTAAATTGTCTGAGACCTTCTTGAACTGGAAATATGTGTTTGGCTGCTATGATTTTGTTATGTATTTACTTTCTAGCCAACCTTTATTGAAATTGTTTCAGTACCTAAGTAGGTCCATAGGCCTTGTGCTGGTCTGCCACCTAGGTAGTTTAAAAAAACAGAAACATACATACGCACAGTCACGCCTCTTTCCCAATCACCAATGGAGTAGGCAGAAACATAGAATATGGTGTGGTCGGCCTTATAGGAAACTAGCTTATGCCCGCGGCTCCGCCCGCGTGGATGTCGGTTATCGCGATCAAACATAGCCTATGTCAATTCTCATTGTCTAATCTACCCCTATACCTACTAAATTTCATCTAAATTGGTTCAGTGGTTTAGACATGAAAGCGTAACATACAGACAGACAGACAGCCAGACAGACAGAGACTTACTTTCGCATTTATATTATTAGTATGGATTCACCTATACGAGTGCCACAGTATTAGATGTATTTTATACCAGCTTTTGCCCTCGGCTCCGCCCGCGTGGATGTCGGTTATCGCGGCCAAACATAGCCTATGTCCTTTCTCATGGTCTAATATACCCCTATACCAAATTGCATCATAATCGGTTTATTGGTTTAGGCGTGAAAGCGTAACATACAGACAGACAGACAGAGTTACTTTCATATTTATAATATTAGTATGGATGGTGACATTAATAGAGTTGGTGGAGTCTTCTCCAATTCTGTGGTAGCTTTCCTAATTGCCGAAGATGTTGAAAGGATGCTGGCATTGCTTGCAGTATACAGTGTTTTATCAGAATCCTGAATTCAATTTCAGTAGTTTAGTCTGAACTCTAAAAACATTACCCTGCTTCCTTCGGCAGTCGGGTAAAAACGAACATAATTATGGCCAGTATGGCTGCCGACTGACCATCTAGACTGTGTTATGATGTATTTAATAATAACTTAACTTTCAATTCTAGTTAGTAAGAAAATGAATATGAACAACATCAATAGTAATACGGTTTCAGGTTGTCGAGATGTGAGTGACCCGACTAATAACAAAAATTGTAACACTTCATCAAGAAGATATAACTTTCTACACCGCCGATCTAGCAGTGAAGTACTCAGGGCGCCATCACCGAGTAAGGATTTTAACTGACTATTTACTCATTAGAGCATTAGAGTCTAGGCCAAAGGAAAAAAATAGTATTTATCTCGGGTTTATGTAGGTGGGGATGCTATAAACAAAATAAGTCAAAGTATTATTATGCTAAAGTTTATTAGAAGATAATCAATCAACTACTCTATTGCGCCATTGCTCTCCTTACTCCGCCGCTTAAAAGATAATAACTTACGTGAATAAAGGTCATCCCCTAAAAAAAACCTACTAAGTAATTCCAACGCCACATTCAGGCATAGCACAGGAACAAAATTCACTCAAAATGCTAGGTGCATTTTGGGTGAATTTTACATATTTTTTAACCTATAAAGTTTTTTTCTACCGATAAGTCTGTTGAATACAGGAAACCATTTTATCTAACAAACACTTCTTTTTATTACAGCCAAACTGAAGAACCGCACTCGTAAGAATATTTTAAGCTTTGGAGATCTGAACACGCCTACTATAAACAATAAGGCCAATCAAAAAAGTCAATTCAACTTTTTTAACAGAGACTCTATTTTGAACTTGCATTTTAAAGGAGGTGATGTAAGAAAAAATAAAAATAGATATAAAAAGGGATATGATACCACAGTTTTGAATAGTAATGTATCACCTAACATTACAAATATTAGTAAAAGAGGAAAAAATGAGAAGTCGGAGAAAAAATTGAAGTTCATATTACCTGATGATAACACTTTTGGTTTCCTAAGAAATAATCATTCTATAACTTCATGCTACCGACTGTCGCATAATTTTATGAACTTGGATCAGTATCGTATTGGTTTAAAAAGAAATAAAAAAATAAAAAATTCAATAAATAATCAAATTAAGAAACCGAACAAATCTTTAAATGCTAAACCATGTAAAAGTAAACATAATCCTGTAAAAGTTTTAAACTTGTCTGAGTCTACAGTGGATGCCTCAAGCTTTTATAACATAGTTACAAAGAATGTACATACTCCCAAAAGCAAAACTAATTTTGGAAACAAGTTTGGCGCTATAAACAAAACAAATCGTAGAAGCAAGCCAATCAAATTAAGCAGAGATATCTCTATTTCAGTCTCGTCTTCATCATTGGCTCCTAAAATGCTATATTGTTGTGATGCTGCCGTTGGTTATAGCGGAGATCAGCTAACTACACGAAAGTCACATCACGAGGAGTGTAAAAGTTGTCATAAAAAAAGGAGTACTTTACGAATGGCGAGAAAATGCTGTAAAACAGTTGAGAAACCTCAAATACAATATAACTTTAAAACAAATAGAAAAGAAAGGATTGATGACATTATAAAAGCAAAACGTAATACATTTTTTCAAAGTTTTATAAATAATATTACAGACTGTCATGCAGGTCAAGCAAAACATACATTTTCAAAACAGTGTATGAAATATATGTTTCTCGGATTACTTGTTGTTGTGTGGTCTCCGTGTTTGCTAGCATTATTTTTAGGCCGAGTAATTATGTGTCCGCAAAGGAGTTCAAGTTTATTAACTGGACCACAAGTAATAACAGAAATGAAAACGAATTCGAATTTACCATGCAACATTAACCAGAACTGCTCTGTAAATGCAAATCAACGCATAAGACATCCTTTAAATACTTCAGTGAATATGGTGAAATGTACTGAATACAGAAGAGCCCAAGTTCCAAAACGTAAAACTCAATTGTCAGCCCAACGACAAGACCCTGGGAATAATTTAATTAAATATATAAAAAATAAATGTTCAAAAATTAAATGCCAGAGAATAAGCTCCACGCATGAATGTATATACCCTATAAATACTTCACTGAATATGGTCGAATGTACTGAAAACAGTGGAGCAAAAGTTCCAAAGCATAAAAGTCAATTGTCGGTAAGATCTGAAGCCCAAAGTAAATGGTCTACAAACGTACTCACGAATTTCATAAGAGATAAGTGTTCCAAACCTGCATGTTCGCGAAAACATAAATTATACAACGTAAAAAACCAACGGCAAACAAATGTTATGTCCACATTTACGAATTGGTGTGCATGTAAAGCTGCATCATTTAATGATACGATATCGGCGGCAAAACTTATTGGAAGAACACCATCCTGTGCTGGCGCTTCATCCTCAATGCACCCCAACCAAAAAAACAGGTTTAATAAGTGTTTCGAAAGGGGTAAAGGATGGGCTGTGAAACCGCAAGTCATCCACAATTTGCGTTGTGAATATTCATCAGATTTACAATTAGGTACCTCAACAAAAGATGGCATGTTGAAGCCTAAGCAGTTACCTAAAGTTTCATTTTTGGATAAACCTGACCCTATACATGTTTGTAACACTTGTCTATACAGTCCCGAAGTGGCTAAGAAAAAAGGAGATTCTTGTTATTCGAAATCGAAGTTGGCTTCACGCGCATGCTTGAAAGAGAAGTCGGATTCTTGCGCATGCTCGCAACAGAAGACGGATTCGAAACAGAAAGTGGATTCTTGCGCATGCTCGCAGCAGAGGACGGATTCGAAACAAAAGACAATTTCTTGCGCATGCTCGCAACAGAAGACGGATTCGAAACAGAAAGCAGATTCATGCGCATGCCCGCAGCAGAAGACGGATTCGAAACAGAAGGCATTTTCTTGCGCATGCTCGCAACAGAAGACGGATTCGAAACAGAAAGCAGATTCTTGCGCATACTCGCAACAGAAGACGGATTCGAAACAGAAAGCAGATTCTTGCGCCTGCTCGCAACAGAAGACGGGGTCGAAACAGAAAGCAGATTCATGCGCATGCCCGCAGCAGAAGACGGATTCGAAACAGAAGGCATTTTCTTGCGCATGCTCGCAACAGAAGACGGATTCGAAACAGAAAGCAGATTCTTGCGCATACTCGCAACAGAAGACGGATTCGAAACAGAAAGCAGATTCTTGCGCCTGCTCGCAACAGAAGACGGGGTCGAAACAGAAAACAGATTCTTGCGCATGCTCGCAACAGAAGACGGATTCAAAACAGAAAGCAGATTCTTGCGCATGCTCGCAACAGAAGACGGATTTGAAACAGAAAGCAGATTCTTGCGCCTGCTCGCAACAGAAGACGGGTTCGAAACAGAAAGCAGATTCTTGCGCATGCTCGCAACAGAAGACGGATTCGAAACAGAAAGCAGATTCTTGCGCATGCTCACAACAGAAGACGGGTTCGAAACAGAAAGCAGATTCTTGCGCATGCTCGCAGCAGAAGACGGATTCGAAACAGATGGCATTTCCTTGCGCATGCTCGCAACAGAAGATGGATTCGAAACAGAAAGCAGATTCTTGCGCATGCTCGAAACAGAAAGCAGATTCTTGCGCATGCTCGCAACAGAAGACGAATTCAAAACAGAAAGCGGATTCTTGCGTATATTTTCAACAGAAGACGTTTTCGAAACAGAAGGTGGATTCTTGTGCATGTTCGCAGCAGAAGACGGATTCCAAACAGAAAACAGATTCTTGCGCATGCTCGCAGCAGAAGACGGATTCTAAACAGAAGACAATTTCTTGCGCATACTCGCATCAAAAGACGGATTCGAAACAGAAAGCAGATTCTTGCGCATGCTCGCAGCAGAAGACGGATTCGAAACAGAAGGCATTTTCTTGCGCATGCTCGCAACAGAAGACGGATTCGAAACAGAAAGCAGATTCTTGCGCATGCTCGCAGCAGAAGACGGATTCGAAACAGAAGGCATTTTCTTACGCATGCTCGCAACAGAAGACGGATTCGAAACAGAAAGCAGATTCTTGCGCATGCAGGCAGCAGAAGACGGATTCGAAACAGAAGGCATTTTCTTGCGCATGCTTGCCACAGAAGACGGATTCGAAACAGAAGGCATTTTCTTGTGCATGCTCGCAACAGACGACTTCCCGAATAAAGTTGGATACATGTCCATGTGACCCTGCACAAATAACTTCTGAAAAGGTAAATATTGCAACAAAATATCATAGGAAATTTGGACATGCGTCCAGATCAGATGCAACGCATAATTGCAAACACCGCCAAAACTCTTTTAAGAGAAGCAAGTTAAATTCGTACAAAGTGCCCAATTACATGGGGTTGCCATTATATTGGGTCATATTTGGTAACCTAGGTAGTTCTGGATACTATAATCCAATTCAACAAAATAATCATTACACTAGGGAACTATATAGCAAAGAAAATCAAAAGTTATGTAATAAATGTAACGATTGCAAGAAATCATCTCCTTCTCATAGAACTCTTCTAATTAATAAAGTTCATGGCGTACTAAAACAACATTTACCTAATCCACATTCAGACATTATTAACGAACGAAATTCAGTCAAAACTCAACAATCGAATATTGTTAGAGTGAATAAATTAAAAGTAAATAGCACACAACGTTATGGTGCAAATAACGGCAAAGGAATAGATAGTTTACGTAAGAACTCGGTATTTACGGTCAATAAAGGGACCGATAATAAATTAAAGGTTGAGTCAAAGGTAAGCCAAAAAGATATTTTGACATTTCCACAACAGCAAGCACAAATAACGTCGCCTACAGCCATCAATGGACGAATAAAAGAAAAAAAATGTCATAGAATAATTGACATGAAGATAAATAAATTGCCACGTCGTAAATATAACCCTTCATTGGTCACTGAACCTAAAGAAAGGCCATCAAAATTACAAAAAGAAGCTTTAAGATTTAACCAGATAAATAAGTTGACTACAGAAAAAAATAACTTTTTTGAAACTACAGAACAAAACAAGGGTCGCTCATCAATAAGTGCTCGCATGTCGAAGGCAAGCCTAAAAAAATCTGCATTACAAACGAGATGTCCATCGTTTAAAAAAACGAAATACAAAACCGTCTCGTCGTTCAACAACCCGCCCAATTATAATATTAAAAAAATAGTAACGAAGTCTTCTCGACTGCAAAACAAAAAAAAATTAGAATGCACTCGCCATGCTAATATGTTCTTGAATAAAATAGTCACGGCCACTTGTGAGACGAATATGAGTCCATCATTAGAGAAATTAAGTGAAAGATATAACTGCACATCACATAACGAAGAATCACACTATGCTTGTTCTGAAAAATCCTCAATAGTAAGAATGAATTCACAATTTACTGAAACTTCTGAACGTCAGAAATATAAATTCTTCCGTAAATCAACCCCAGTCCAGTCTTTAACGGATTCTATGTTTTGTTATGACAAATTATCAACAATATTTTCCATTTCACGTGATTGTTTGTTGAAGCAGCCTTCCTCTTCTTCACATCGTAAATATACGTCTTCCTCTCTGTATCCGTCTGAGTCCCTCAAATCATCTACATATAAATCGAAACAATCTGATGAATATAAATTAAGTATAAAGTCAAAGTATTTGGATGGATTTCCATCAAAGCCAGTGAATGTACGCAATTTAAAGCTATCTCAAAATCTAAGAAGTAAAGTAAGTAAAATAAATAAAGCAATCCAATCATCACGTACCTTATTAAAAAAAACACTAAATCAATACGACAGAAAACCTGAACATATCAAATCTTATAATAATAATAATCAACTAACACCAACCAAATATTCGTTATTAAAAGATGAACTAGAAAAGCGACTTCAGTGCTTGAAACAACTTTTAAGAGACGATGTCTCTGTTTGTGAAAATCTTCAAAAACGTCATGAAGCTCATAGCCAAAGAATACTTGGTGATTATTCTTGCTCACCTATAAAAAAAGAACTTGGCAGTCAATATTACTATGAAGATAACGATAATTGTATGATATGTAAAATTTCTTATTTGCAGTACATAATACGTCTTCTAAGTCAGATTTTACAGAAACCTGAACTAAAAAACAAATCTCTAAAAACAAAGATTGGAAATGAAAATTTACTAGTGGAACAAACAAACATTTGTCATATATCGCATCAGCCTCAAGTAAACCATTTGAAAAAGCATTTTGAAATAATAGACACGGGTAATACAACTAGTTCCTCCTGGAAATCTAAAAGTGATCCACCTAACCACCTTTCGGCAAACCACCCCCCAAAAGGACAATACATACCACAACAAGGCCTCGACTTGTGGTATCAAACATTACATTATCCATCCATGCTATCACATATACATGAAAATTTGATAACGCCGTCGGATTATGTACCTATCAGCTGTCAAAAAGAACTAGGTTATCCACAAACCGACTCACAGAAACCAGAAGACTCTGCCCCAACATGCTTACAGAGAACGCCAGAATATCCACTAAAGTACTTTCAAAAGCTACGAAGCTATATACCTAGTTGCACTCCGAGAAGGAGAAGTGCCTCGCCAAAAGATTCCCGGGCACAATCAAATTGTCCACTAACAAGCTCTCAGAGACCACCATATTATACACAGAACTCGGTAAACTATCTATCCATTGACTGCCATGGACTACCTATCACGGAGCCAAAAGAAGATAAAAGTCGCCCACAGAGTCCGTCAATGTACTTACTATGTTCCTGCTTAAGCTGTGATGAAGTAAAAAATAATTGCGTATCAATGAGAGATCAACATAAACTTCCCCATAACGTACTAATAAATGATAAAGGAAAAACGAATATACGCTTGTCAAGAAAGAAGAATAGAACAAACTTATTAAGACCGTCGAAAACAAATGATGAGAATAAAATATGTTTAATACAAGAAAAGAGAGAAAGTTCATTTAAAATAAAAGGAAAGAAAAGAAAAACAACACTCAATAATAAAGAGAACACGAGAACATGTTCACCCAATAAAAAAGTAAAGAAAATATCCTCATCAAACTTGAAAGAACCTAAGAACACATGTATAAAGGGTAAAGAGAAGAAAGGTACGAGTATATCAAAATGTTTTGAGAAGAATAGAATAAAGAACGACTTTAATGAAAGAAGCTCGTTAAAACGTAAAAAACAGAAAAGTACAAGTTTAACCAAGTTTAACAAGAAGAAAGAGCGTATCGAAAAGATTGGGAAGAAGAATAAGGCCTTACAAAAAAGTAATGGATGGCTCACGTCATGTTTTGCGGATTTGATGGAGACGATCCAGCGAGTAGAAGCAGCAACCTGGCCTCTAAATGTCACCTGTAATCGTCTGGCCATCCATACCAGGAGACATAGACCTTATTTATGGCTATATAAGCGCTGCCCTTCTATTTACGGAAAAATTTTGATCTTACATTCATTTATTAAGCAAATTTTAAAAATTAGCTTATTATGTTTGTGTTGTCCAATATATTTATGTATGTATTATTGCCTTGAATCAATAACATGCTGGTGTTAATGGCAAATATTTCTTGCACATAGTCGAAATCCAGTCTAAAACGTACGTAAACCTACGTTTTTAAGTATTAGGAATGGATAACAATATAAGTATAAGAACTCATGTTGCTTATATAGGAGTAGTGTAAGAATAAAGGAAATATTGATATTTGGACGGACAGCAGACAATAGTAACACGTGAACTAAGTATAGTTTCTGAGCAAAAGGAGATGAATCATAGAAATATGAACACTAACATAGACGTATCTACAATTATTGAACAGTAGCGTACCACAAAAGACAATGATGCGTAACATGACAATGATTTGTTCTGTGTCTACAAAATAAAACAAATGAAGACAAAAATTCTAACACAAGATAAACTGGAAATTAAGAAGTGCATCCACCACAAGGATAATCGTGAACTTCGACAGTAATCAGAGCATCTTGACAATGAAGTATAAATGTAAATAGACCATTGTATTGTTGAATAGTATATTTATGCCATATTTGCAGCAGGGCGTCACAAACTTCCGATAAACTAACTACAACTAATTACAAAATAAATCTTCATCCACCAATGATGACAATTCTTTTTTCTTGTTTCCTCATATCTGTTAAAGAGTTCCAGGTAATTACGTCATTATATGCGTTAATTCAACATAATAAGTATTCCGTGTTGACATCATGATGTTGAAAGACGCCAGTGATATTTTTTGAAGACTCCAGTTATATGTCCAAGAGCACTCGATATTTTTTTAATTAAATATGAGCCGAAGTATTAATGGGTAAATGGATGGTTATAAATGATATCAGCTCTGTGAGATACGCGATATTCCTATTCAGTGAAACACAAGATGAAGACTCAACCGCACTTTTAACTAACGTTAATTCATGCTTTGAATTTTGATGTTGTGTTTAGTTTAATAAAATATTTTATTTTTTAATTTGTCACTTCAAATTTTAAGATATGTTCATTGCTAGCTGTAACGTTTCTTTTTTGCCAGGTCAATTCTATTTTTATAACTAAGTAGCTCAAACGAGGAATTTTAGGATTGAATATGTTGATAAATAAATAACAGTGCTTTGCCACATCCAATATTTTCATCATCATATATTTCAAAATTAAGTAGGTAGGTAAATATTTTATTTCGGGACCCTTCACTCCACTCAACGTCTATTCTATAAGTAAACTGTTTTATAATTAATTACCAATCAGTTGAGTTTGCATTTATAATATTATTCTTTATTATGTTTAGTACGTTTTAAATTGCGATATACTTTTACATAAGATTTAACATTGAAAATTTTAATACGAAATAGTGCTAAGTTTCCTCGAGAGAAATAGAGAAAGAGAAGTTTTGCAAAATCAACATTTTTCCATTACTAGGTATATACTTACCTAGCTTATTAGAAAAAACCAGTTCGACAATTGTTACAGCTGGCGCCTTGTTCTACAAAGCATTTTCGAGCGAAAGTAGTAAATGAAGTACTAGATAGTCCGTATTCTATAAATGAAATATCCATGGCACGTACTCCCCTGTTTATAGCCCAATCGTCAACTGGTACGAATTGTGTCTGTCCTCCTCTTACGAATCCTCTTGCGAAGAAAAGAGAACAAGAGTTAATACGTCGTGGTAGACCACTGCCCAGAGTTGTTTATTGTAAGATGTG